>JAKFHU010001569.1:13149166-14410833 GCA_023783475.1 Daubentonia madagascariensis
CACTTCCCATTCTTCAGAGCCTACCTGGGACCTCATCCTGCCTCTTCACACACACCAGTCATCCAGGTGAGGGGTGCACTGGCAAAAGTACAGGTGGACCTGGGCCTGCCTCAACTCTAGCCTACTATCATCTCTTAGAGGAAGGCTGCAGGTTGGGGACATAGGACAAACATGCAATGTAGGAATCAGCCTTATCTTAAGGGAAAATCATTAATATGAGGGTCAGGAACACTAGGTAGGGGTGGGAGACAGAGCAGCAGGGTCAGTCCTGGGAGGATAGAAGTAATTTTGGTCTTCTTTTTGCTGATCTGAATTAATCCCAGAGCCTCTTAACTAGTCTTCCTATCTCCAGCCTTTCCTTCTTCTTTACTCTCCATTTCTGCCAACTTTCTAAACCAAGACCTAACTGTGCTATATTGTTTGTGTCTAAATACCTCCAATGGCTTGCCAGGTCATCAGGATGTAGTCCCTAATCCTTAGCAAAGCATTGCAAGCACTCTGTGAGCTGACCCCATACACTTCTCCAGCCTTATCTCCTGCATGTCCCTCTCCCCCTTACACCCTAAGCCAGGCTGACTCACTGGTAGCTCCAAGAATATTCCTCCGTTCTTTGCATATGCTGCTCCCTTTGCCTGCAACAGTCCCCCGCACTCAGCCTGGAAGACTCTTCTTTGTTTTTCAAATGTTGGCTTTGGTTATTAATGTCTTCCAGGAAGTCTTCATTGACATGCTAGCTATGAGTTAGGTGAAGCCCTTCTCTCCTTCCTCCCGTTTCCTCATGCTGTCTGCATTGAATACTCTGTACTGAAGACTGTGGGCCTTCTAAGCCCAGGACCAAACCTTATTCACCTTTGCCCCTCAGGACCTAGCACAGGGCCAGGCAGCTAGAGGCCCACACTAGGTATTTATTGAGTGAGCAACTAAATAAAAACATTGGCGCCATCACTGTTGTGCTGAGCAATGTAATACTACCTATATATTTTGCCCCTACTCTCAAAAATTCCACAAAATTATAAGAGGATGAATATACAAGAAGAACTGGTAATCAGTATGAGGTATTCTAAAATTTAGTTCTAAAAAGTGTGCTCAGGAGTTTAACTGGTGTGGCTTTGGGGGGGTCAGTTAAGATCCAAACCGGCAAAGGAAAGCCTCAGTGAGGAGAGAGTGTGAGCTGAGCCTTGGAGCATGGCTGGCTCACACAGGTGAAGCTGAAGGTGAAGGTGAAGGTGAAGCTGCCCTCATTAAAAGGGCTGTAGGGAAATCCTGAGCTGAGGGACAGACCTGGAATGGTGTGATTCGTCTCTGGGGTCAGTGAGGAGACTGGTCTGTTTGACTGAGAATTTGGGGGGAGGGTAGGGTGAAGTAAGACTGATGACATGAGGTTGGGCCTGATTATTTTTGGCCTAAGAAGCCAAACAGAGGTGATAACTTTTGATATTAATAGGGGGAAAAAAAAAAAAGAAATATATTGAGGACTTTCTTGAACACAATAGCTACTGAGGCCATTCAAATATTATGATAGTTGTGCATTGAGCTTATGGTGAGTTAGCAGTGTTGGAGGTCAGCCTGGAGGTGCTGAGGAATCTAAATGAGCATCTTGAGGTCCTGCAGTAGGGGTAGAAGTGGGAAGGAAGAACCAGGCATGGGGATTTAGGCAGCTTCGCCCTCGTGGTGATGGTTCGTGGTATTTCTAGAGGACTTTGTGACTGATTGAATATCAATAAAGGAAATGGAGGAATCACAAAATGACCGCGTCGTTTTTGATTTAGCGTGCGTGGGAGGAGGGGGTTACCATCCGTCAGCTTGTGGCTGGACGGACTCTCGGGGCAAGGACAGGTGGAGACAATGGACTGCAGCAGGAGCACCCCAAGGAGGGGCCGTGGGGCAGAAGAGAGCCAGAGAAGAGTAAGAACACCCAGAGAGGCGGGAGCTGGACCCGCAAGGACAGGCCATAGAGGGAAGGGGAGGAGCTCCGGGAGGGAGGGGTCATCGCGGACTCCAGAGATTTCCAAGCTCAGAGAGTGAAGACGGAGACAATTTCCCGACAGTTACGGGAATGGACGCAGACTGTGGGCATGAGGCAAGGAAGCTGAACAATGGGCACAGATGCCCTTCTATTCCCTCAACTTTGGACATCAAATGTGACAAAAGGGTCAAGTGAAAGTTTTTTTAGGATGGGGAAAAGTCTATAGCTCAAGGTGGGAGTGGGCTATTGGAATTGGAGGAGGTAAAAGAAAGCGTGAGAGCAAGGCTGGGCAGGGCCACAGCTCAGGTGGAGTGTGTGCAGCACCCCAAGAAGGACCTTAAGAAAGTCTTCAAAACTCGGTGCCAAGAAAAATAGTATTTTAGTGAATATCCCTAAAAAATCAAAATCAATGCAAAAATCTGTGATGTATAAAATATCAAATTTTTGTTCATAGTGGATTTTTTTTTAAAAAAGGTCACACTTTTTTTTTTCAAAATGTAACAAAACTCTATTGTGGACCTTTGTGAAAACACGATTTTTTTCAAAATGAGTCAGAAATACATTGAGGACTTTCTTGAACACAACCATGATTTTTTCAAAATGGATCAGAAATATGTGTTGATTTTTTTGGGGAAAAAAGTCCATGATAAGCAAAGTTTTGAGATCTTATTTATCATAGATTCTTTTGTATTAATTTTTAGTTTTTTAAATATTAAATAAAATATTTATCTTGATTACTGAGTTCTGGGTACCTCTTAAATTGAGCACCTGAGATAGGCGCCTCTCCTCCCTTGTCCCAGCCCTGGCCCTGGTACAAGGGGTGGGTCCCTTCAGGATGCCAGTTATTACGCTTCTCTCCTGCTAAGCGTCCCTGAGCTTCTTCATACTCACCGTCCCGTCACATTTGCATGTCTGGACTCTTCCCCTGGTGCCCCTCGGCCCCAGTCCCACCTTTTCTTTGCACTGTCTCCTCTGTGTGCTCTTCATGTCCATGTCCCGTGGCCATCTTCCACGGAACACTCCCCGGCTCCCCACACCTCCCTGTCTGCCCGCCATGCTCCTCACCTCTCTCCAGCCTCTCTTGTGTCCAGATAGACCAGCCAGAGTTTGATGTTCCCCTCAAGCAAGAGCAGGAACAGAAGGTCTCTGCCCAGGTAAGGTGGCGCGTGGACAAAGGCTCTGCCCTCTGAGGCCAGGAGAAGGGCAGGAGCCTCCAGGACCTGTGACCTAGGTTGCCTTCCCCAGATCTTTCGGGAGTACCTGACTTACCTGAACCAGCTGGGAACCTTGCTGGGAGGGGACCCAGGGAAGGTGCAAGAACACGCCTCCTTGTCCATCTCCATCACCTCACAGCTGTCTCAGTTTCTGAGGCCCTTGGAGCAGCGGCAGGCACAGGGCAAACTCTTCCAGATGGTCACTGTTGACCAACTCCAGGTGCCTTGAACAGGGGGCGGGAGGATTGTGGGCGTGGGGGTCTCCCGCCCAAGCTTTTCTTACCTCCTTTTCCCCTTCCCCCTAGCGCCTTAACTCTTCCATCACTGACTCTCTTGGGCCCCTTCCCCTCTTTCTCTCAAGCCCAAGGGGAAGCCCTTTCCCCTTCCTTCTCTCCTCTTTTCCTTTTCCCCCTCAGCTTTGTGTCCCTCCTCTAAGGAAATGGCCCCCGCCATCGACTGGTTGTCCTGCTTGCAAGCAACATTCACGCCAATGTCCCTGAGCCCCTCCCAGACCCTCATGGTACACGACCTGGAGTATTTGAAAAACATGTCGCGACTGGTGGAAGAGCTGGTGTTGACGCAGAGGTTTGCCCCAGGTGGGATGGGGGGGTCATGGAAATGGAAGGGCAGTCTGAGGACCTGTAGGACTCGGGGACCCAGGAGACCTTGGGGAATGCAGGCTGGTAAGGGCCTCCCGGGGATATGAGAGGGACCCGCTCTCTGTGTGGCAGGGAGGGGTGGGGTGGGTGGCACGAGAGGGGATGGGGAGACGAGAAGGACACGAGGCCAGGAGGCATGGGGAAGGGGGTACACACGCCAAGTGAAGGGTCCAGGGTCAGCCAAGCTACGGGGCTGCAGTGCTGTAGCGAGCCTCTGAGCTGCGGGAGATGCTGGAAGATCAGATACGGAGCACCTGAGGGCCTTTGTGTCTCTTCAGCAGCCGAGGGCTGTGGGCATGAGGCGCAGGCCTAGGAGATGAAGAGGTGATGAAGCCCGGGGCTGCTCCCGGGGAGAGCTGTGGGGGCAGGGGGGACATTTCTCTGCTGTGGTTAGGGGATTCTGGAGCCCTTGCGGGAAAGAATGTCTAAAACCACTTCTGCTGGGACCAGGAAGTCAAGGAGGGTGGGCCACATGAGCGTGTGGTTCTACGTTGGGCTCTCTGCTCCCCGGGATACTGTGTGGCCACCGCCTGAAGGCTGCGGCTCCTTGCAGGGGCTCAGACTCAAGGCCCTTCTTATCATAGCTCAGTGGCAGCAACATCTGGAAATCCTTTTTGAGGGAGGCAAACAACCACTCTTGGGGAGTGAGCAGGTTTACATGAGGGTCCAGTACAGCTCTGGTATGGGAATTGCCAGAGGGACACAGAGGAGTCACAGAGCACAGCTTTGCGGTGTTTAAGAGACATGTGTGAAGATGAGCCGAGATTTCTTTGTTGTGAAAGTAGATGAAACCGCTTCATTACATCTGAGCCCAGCCTTCTTCTAGCCCAGGACCTTCTTTCCCTGTGACTTTGAAGTTTGCCTCTTTATCTAGTCCCTCCTTCTATCATTCCCCAACCCCTCCCCCAACCCACTCCAAGAAAAGCTCTTCTTGACTTGTTTGCATTGTCAAAACAGTTATTCTTTATAAATACAGAGAAGGAGCTGCCCCCGGGAGTATCAAGGTGACTTACACAAGGGGAGGCTTTTCTTGGGGCATCCCTGAAACCCTTCTTTGGGTCTCTTTTGTCTCCATAGGGACTTTTTGCAGAGCCACATGATCTTGGGGCTGGTGGGAACGCTTTCTCCAGCCCTGGACAGTAAATTCCAGGATGCACGCAGAGAGCTGAGCCAGAAACTTCGAGAGCTGACAGAGCAACCACCTGTGGTGAGGAGAGGAGGGGGTGTATTTTTCCAGATTGGGGGCTAGAAGAGTGTCTTCTCTTTTGAGGAGTAAATGTTGGTGTGTCTCTGTCAGGGAGAGGGGCATGATGGTAGATGCCCCTCCGCGTCTGGGCTCTCCATGGAAGCAGGCAGGCTGGACAGATGAGGCTTCACTTGAGAACCAAGGTACCAGGTGCCAGACCTTCAGGAACACATCTCCTGGCCTGGCCACCTCTCTGGCCTCTTGCTAAGTATTAAAGTTTAACTATAAAACTCGAAGTTATCAAGGACTGCTCTTCCTTTGCCGTGATGCTTACACTATTTTCTCAGTTATCCTGACTTAAGGACCTGGACCTAGAGCTTGGGATTCACTGGGATGAGAGGCACATGTGGCAAACAGTGACCTTCCCTCTGTCTCAGTGATTCCATGTTGCATATTCACATGTGCTTTACAAAGAATTCACCTCTGACACCCAGTGGGATCCTTTGGGCCACACATGGGCTTTGTGGTGCAAACTCTGATATATCTGAGGAGGGTGCTGGGTAGTAAATGCACTTTACTAACCAGAATCTACTTATAACATAAGATGCAGAGATGCTTCTTCACTGAGAACCTTGAGATCCTAAGTTAGATCTCCAAATACAAGCAGAAGTGTCTAGTACATTGGGTACATCCAACCTCAGTGAAGGCCTCAATGTAATCTTGAAAATCACTGGGTTTTCTTGTTAACTTGTGGACTATTTCTCTGCCTTGGAGAAACTCTCTGTTATGGCAACCTGAAATGTCTGTGGAATTCAGAGAAGAAAAAGGTATTCACAGGGACTGGAATGTAGTTATTGCTTATTGAGAGCTTATAATGTGCTGGACATTTTCTTAAGTCCTTTAGATCTCTTAGCTGATTTAATCCTCACAATTCCATGAGGTACCATGGATGCTATTTTGTCCCTATTTCAAAGATGGGGAAACACAGGCACAAAGATTAAGTAACTTACTCAAGGTACTATAGCTAGTAAGTTGGTAGGTCAAGGATTTGAACTCTGGCTCCAGGGTCTGTGTGCTTGTTCCTTGTACTGAAAAGCACTACTCCTTAGAGCCCTCACCTTAGGTGTCCAGGAAGCTTCTGCCCAGCTTTTCTCTTGTTTCAGATAAAGCAGAATAGAGCCCCAAGTTCTCTTGGTTGGGGTTGCCACAAAATCACTGGTGACAAACAGCTTCCGTGGCCTGATGGTACTTCTCAGAGGGTGTAAGACTGCAAATGTTGGGCCTTACTTAAAGAATGTAGAAGACTTACACATCTTGAAGTCATTCTCTTTTCCATTAAGGTAAATAATTGTCCTTGGGCTTAAAAGCTGAGTTGAGCTCTGTCAAAAGATATTTATGTGTCCTTGGAGAAGCCACTTTGCCTTTCTGGAGCAATAGTATAAATTATGACACATAATAGTAATGATAATAGCTGATATACATTGAGTAGTCATAGCCAACACTTAGCATAGATTATTTTATTAATCTTCCAGAAACACTTGGAGGTTTTTAATTCCCATTTTGCAGATGCAAAAATAGGCTCAGAAAAGCCAGGCACTTTCCCAAGACCATATAGCTCATAAATAAAGGAACAGACTCGAAAACAGATCTGTTTGGCTCATGAAATCATGTTTTTTAACCACACCCTGTCCAGCATTGAGAAATAAGTGGCCGCTACAAACAAGGGTTAGCAAACCCTTCTGTAAAGGGCAAGGAAGTAATGTTTTTGGCTTTGTGGTCCATGTGGTGTGTGCTGCAGCTACTCAACTACATCTCTGTAGCGCAAGAGCAGCAATGAATGAGCATGGCTGTGTTCCTGGAGAACTCTGGTTTGGACAACAGATACTCTTGGAGTTCCCAAGAGGGAGAGATCAGGGAGTGATTGAATGATCAGTGGGATCTCTGTGCAGGAGGTAGAACTGAAGCAACGTCTGGAGAGAGGAAGGAGTTTTCTGACAAAGAAAGAGCAATCACCTCATTGGGATGGGGTATGAGGCAGGCTGGCTAAGACTTGGTGTGGTATGAGGACCCTCCTCGTGGCTTTGGCTGAGGAGAGATGAGCAGGCTTGCAGGGCAGGCCATGCCCACTGCTGCTCCTGGAGTGTGCCCCCTGAGTGTTGGAAAATCAGCAGGGAGGCCAGGGCACCAGGAGCAGAGCAGACAGGAAAATAGTAGGGAGGACATCAGAGCAGGAAGGAGAGGATCACACGGGGTCTGGTAGGTCACTGTAGGGACTTGTGCACTTCTCTGCAGGAAATGGGGACGTGCAGAGGGATTTATCTATTGTATGTTTTAGAAGAACATATTATAAGGTTAGCAATGGGATTTCCTGACTGATGTGTGATGTGGGGGGAAGCATGGAGTCAACGACACCACCAAGGTTTTGGCCTTGATTTGATCAAACCTTTTGGTTCTATCCAATGGTCATTAATTACAGACTTCTGACCATATTCTTCCAAGAGAGTTCCAATTCATAGCGCTCGTGTTCAGAAAGACTGCTAAGCCTCGTGATCTGACCGTCTTTGGTTGATTGATTTTGAAGATGGGTATAGTCACTGAAAATGGCTGTTGAGCCAGGCCTTTCTCTTAGGAAACTTGGCAAGCTGGGTTTTGGGAAGTAAAAGAAGTACTTCACATTTGTGCTGAATAAATGTGAACCATTTATATTCAGCCCAGCATCCCAATTTATTCAAGTCACCTTAACCTTTTTTTCAACCACCCATTATGTTACCTTTTCTTTCCAACCTTGGGTCATTTGCAGTTTTGTTCAGTGTATCTTTGTGCAACTACTGTTAAGGTCCTGAAGGGGCAAGGACATTGGATCAGGTTATTGAAGACTTAGCTACAAATTTATCCATTCATTTGGACAGCAAGTATTTATTGAGCACCTCCTGTATTCCAGACACTTCTCTAGGCACTTGGGATACGGCAGTGAACAAAATAGACAAATATCTCTGCCTCAGAAATGTATATTTTAGTGAAGGAAGAAAGATAATAAACTAAATAAATGGTGTTAGGGAGTGTTATGGGGGACAGCACAATGGGAGTTGAGGAACAGGAAACCAGGTAAGGAGTAGTTGCCGTTCCCAGTAGGAAGGTCAGGGCAGCCCATGTGAACTTGGAGTCATTCATCAGTGATGTTTGGTCATGGTGCAGCCAAGTGAGAGTCCACTTAAATCACACTGTCATCCAACATTGATTTCTCCACCAAATTCACTAGGAGTTAATCTATACCAAATACCTCGCATAAATCAGGAGAGTGCCAACAGAGTGGGGTAGTACTTTAGAATATGCAGAGCGTTTTCAGGGTATTATTTCACCTGACCCTCTCATCTGTGAGGAAGATAGAACCGATAATATTTTCATTTTGACAGCTGGTGTAGCTGAAGCACAGAAGTTTAAGTTTATAATCCGCTCTTAGTAAAAGCTGAGCATACCATTCCGTGGTTGTGTGGTGGTGGCCCTTAAGGATGAATTTAGTCTATATATGTACTTTGTTAGTCTTTAGAGTCTTTTGCAAACTTCGAATTAATCATCAACATTCAAAAATTAGGAGATGGCATGCCAGTGTTCAGATTTCCAGCCTGCGTGTGTGTATGTGTGTGTGTGTGTGTTTGTAAAGCTCAGGAAGCATCGGGCCAGCCTTCTCCACGGCAGCCATTGACTGCAGCTCAGTGGTGCATGGCCTGGATTTTAGTTAGTGGCTTCTAGTCTGTTTTGTACCCCAGTTTGATCAGCCTTTTAACCAGAAGAATTTTTATTATTTTGGCCTATTTGTCCTCAGTGATCCCCCCCATGGCCCTTAATAGTTATCTATTATTTTCCAAGTATTCAAAAGCTGTCCATTTAATAATTCATTCTAGAAATTTTGTTTAGAAATTAACATTAAAGATCTCTAAAATCTACTTTCACCCTCTTGAAAATTGGTCAGATTCTTGCTTCCCTCCAGACTCTTAGAATTTTTCCTGAAATTTGTCATTTCTCAAATATTATTATTCCTGGTTCTGAGGTTATATATGCAACTATTTTTTTTTTTTTGGTGCCCTTATCTTGGGTTTGAAGTATTTCTTCCATCCTTCATATTTTGGAGATTTTTTTCCCTCTAATTCTATTTCTTTTTCTCTCTTTTTAGAACTGTCTTTCCAATCAATGTGGTATACTCTGTCATTCCACTTCTCGAGAGATAGCTGTAGCAGTAGTCTGAGGTGGCCTCTGTATTCTCCAGTAGTTAGGTCCCAGGGCAAAGGATGTTGGAGAAATGGCTGGGCCCCAGAAAAGGAGATCAGGAAAGAACTCAAGAAGCAGGAGGTGTGAAAAGAGCAGGCCCATCCACACTCCTGAGCTCACGTGGGCTCCCCGCTGTTGCTGTTTGCTGCTGCCCCAAGCATGGCCAATGTCTGTGGAGAGGCAGTCCCAGAGCCAAGCTTGTCCAGAGGGAGGAGGACACTGACGGTGGCTGGCAGAGCCCCCGCTTGACCCAATCGTTGCTCTCAGACCCAGATTTCTTTTCAATTCCTGTTTGCTTTTCACATTTGTGTTTCAAAGCCCCAACTAATACACCACAGAAAGAGTCTGAGCCCCTTCTCTTCATGAGAGAAGAGACTAACAGACCTCGTGGTGCAGGGCCTAGAACACAAATGTGGACTGCCAGGTCTGGAGCAACCTCCAAAATGATAAACTCTTTAACTGGTGGGCTCGGGAGTCTCTTCCTCAACGACCACCAGCCTGGCCTCCAGTTTCTGTGCCTGTAGTGGGTGCTTGTAAACTCCCTGCCCGACCTTAGGACCAGCCCAGCTGATGCTGCGAGCACAGCGGCAGCCTTCCCACCTTCCCCACCAGCAGGTGGTAAATAAATGACAGGAATAAAGTCTTGTGGCTCCATTTTGCCTAGCCCAAATTAGCATATTATCTGGTTTTTATCAGTTTCCTTAGGCCAGCTGCCTACTCCTTGCCCCTGGCTGTGAGTGTGTTTCTCTGTTCTGCCCGTGTACACCTGTGTCATCTCTGGCCTTACCCCTCGGTCAGCTCTGCAAAGCCACTCAAGCCAGCCGCTGAGACTTTCCCCACATCTGTCTCTTATGTTTCTTATTCTCTAGGTCCTGCTACTAAAGAACACCTCACTTGCCACTGCCCTCCACGCCCCAGTGTTTGTCTCCAGCTCCCCCGCCTCTGCGGTGAAAGCCCCCACCTTCTCGTCCTGCGTCTGCCTCCCTGATCCGGCTGAAAGACTTTTTTCTAGTTCTCTGAATTCATACGTTTAGTCTCCTCTTTTGTCCTCCTCTCCTAGCAAAGAATGTGGCATCCAAAACCCAGTTTTACTCTGACAATTTCCTTCTTTACAAGCTCTTACAGTATGGTACCCAGCTCCCACTTGGAGCGTGGGTAAGGCTGACGGCAGGGGAGCGAGTCACTGTCTCCACCTTCCACGTTGAGCACAGGAGTGTGGGAGGGTGGGCGTCAGTGCTGGGACCCGGGAGTGGAGTGTGTGGTGGTGGGGACGGGCGGGCGGCGCACCTGCCCAGGTAAGAGGTCTGGCTTCTCATCCTCTCCTCCCAGGAGCCTTTCCGTCCTCCAGAATGCTGCCTCCCGGAGGCAATACACAAGGAGGATTTGCTCACCCAGGCTCATGAGTCTAACCAAGGGGCACGGAAGCCCCTTTTGCTGAGCAGCAATGTGTATCACCCAAAGGGATAATAACGGAGACAGAACCCAGAAAATCCAGTCGCGCGCACCCTCGGGGGTGAAGACCTAGAGGAGATTGGCCGGGGAAGCAGATGAGGAGAGCGCCCTGGACAGAAGCCACTCACTCAGCTCTGTCTTCACAGCCTGCCCGCCCACGATGGATCGAGTGCGTGGAGGAGACAGGCGTCTTCTTCGAGCCCACCCTGGCGGCCTTATATGTTCAGGAGGCCTTTGGCCCGAGGACCCAAAGTGCTGTATGTGAGGCTTCTCCCAGCCCGCGTCCCTCAGCCCCTTCCCACCCAACCCGCCCTCCCTCGTTCCCTGAACTTTGCCCTTCTCAGTGGTCTGTGTGGGTGGGAATCGGGCAGTCCCAGAGAGAGCGTCCACTGAGAGAGGGAACCAAGGACTGCTCCAGCCCCAGGGTAAGCACAGCGTGGCTACGGGCCACACCGTCTCCACAGCATGCACTAACTTGGACAAGTCACCCACCTTTCCTGGTCTTGTGCTTCTTCAACCATAAAATGAGAAAATCGAACTCTGTGACCTCTAAGGCTCCTCCCTGCTTACCCAAGATTTTTTAACGACACATGCAATGATACGAGAATGGGATGACATAATCTTGAAGAGGGAAAATAAGTAACTACTGAATACTTTGAGTGCCTACCACACGCCTGGGACGTTTGAAAGCACTTTGCATGAATGACTTTATTTAATTCCTGTTATCATTCTAATTTTATAGAAGAGAGAACTGAGGCACAGAGAGATTGACTTGCCCAAGGTCACACAGCTACCAGATAGAGTTAGGATTTGAACTCAGGCAGTCTGACGCCAGAGCCAAGGCTCCTGATGTCATTCATTTTCCTCAGCAACGTGTATAAGAAAGGATACACATGAAGTGGCAGAAAGCTGGAAAAGAAGTGTCTACACACTCAGGTTTGGAGGCTGGAGAGCTCAGGAAGAAGGGAAGAAAGAATGCATGCCTTAAGAGGGTGTGAGGACAAGGCCCCTGAGAGAAGAGAAGGCAGTGACAGCCCTCTTCCTCCCCCTGCTTTCTCAGTGGTTTGCTTGGCCCCAAGAGTAAGGACAGTGTCTCCCTGCCCCATCAGGCTGAGATCTCCCCACAGAAAGGAAGTGTCTCCCTCGTCGACCCTCAGGGGTGGCCAGCTCGCACCTTCCCTCTCTGTGCTTGGCTCTGCCTTTCTGTCTCCGCAGGTCTTTGCACCCTGGAGGTCCGTGGTCACGCAGGAGGCAGTCCTTTCCACACTATCTTTCTGAGCTCTTCCCCTTTCTCTGACAGCTCCTCCAGTCCAGGCAGCTCTCCAGGGCCAAGGCACCTTCCTAGGGTCAGGTGTGCGGGCAGGGCCAGGTGGAGGCCCTGAGTCTGTTCCCCTGTCCCTGACCTCATTCCCACAGGCCATGGAATTATTCACGGCCATCAAAGATGCCCTCATCACTCGCCTCAGAAGTCTTTCCTGGGTGAATAAGGAGACCCGGGATGAGGCCCAGGACAAGGTCAGGCTGGGTGTAAGGGCCCGTATGGGAGTGGCGGGGGGTGGTTAGAGTAGTGGACCAAGCCAGATGGGGACTGAAGGAGAGCGCCAGAAGCCCAGGGGCACATGACAGGTGTAAAGGCCAGTGTGCTGCACACACATCCTAGAGACAGCATGGAAGGCTGGGGCAGGGGCGGCCACCAGGAGAACTTGCCTCCAGTAGACCGGGCACGGCTGGGCTCCTACCACCTTTTGTGTCTCTCTCCAGGTCACCCAACTGCAGGTGGAGATGGGGGCCCCAGAATGGGCCCTGAAGCCAGAGCTGGGCAGACAAGAATACAGCGATGTGGGTCCCTGATCTTCCCATCTCCTTCTCAGTCCTTGCCTACTTTCTCCTCGCTTCACTGACTCGCCTGAGTTTCTGCCAGACAGTCGATTTTCCCTGTGTGATTCTAACCAACCCTTCCTTGCCCTGGTGCTGGCCAGGCTTTCTGGGGGAATGTTCACACTGTAGTTCTTGATGGCAGAAGAATGGAACCTTTTCAGGTCACAATGTGTGTGCACACGTGCCTGCATGCATCCTATGACTTGCCTGAGTGTGTCTATCTGTGTGCTGATACGTGTAAATCCTGTCTGCCCCAACACGTGGTGATGCCATTGGGCTGGTCTCTGCTAATCTGTGGATGCCTGTGTGTCAGGACTTACCTGTTTAGGTTCAAATGTATCCATCAGCATATGTCAGTGTGCATCTCTATTTGTCTCTGTGTACTCAAGTCACCTCCTGCCTCCTCCCCAGGTACAGCTTGGACCTAGCTTCCTGCAGTCCGTCCTGAGCTGTGTTCGATCCCTTCGAGCTAGAATTGTCCGGAGCTTCTTGCAGCCTTTCCCCCACCACAGGTGTGAGAGCAGGGGAGACACAGACACTGCAACCCAGAGATACCCACCCACAATTAGTAGGAACGGAAGCCAGGCCAGGAACAGGGGTAGTAGTTGGGAAGCATGTGTATATCTGGGGATGGGAGGGCAATAAATGGTGGCACTGGTGTATGTGTGCTCTTCCCCCAGATGGAAGGTGTCCCCCTGGGCCGTCAGCGCTTACTACTCAATACCTGACCACGCAGTGGTCTTCCCAGCTGGACTCCTCCAGCCCCCGTTCTTCCACCCTGGCTACCCCAGGTACGGGCAGTCCTGTGAGGGTGGGCAGGGAGTCCCCTAAGAGGGATTGGCAGGCGTTATGATGGATGGGACTTGTGGTCGGAGAACAGAGGTAAAAAATGCTAAAGGCTTCCGGGGGTAAGATGAGACCCTGTCTCCTAGAGCCGTGAACTTCGGTGCTGCTGGCAGCATCATGGCCCACGAGCTGATGCACATCTTCTACAAGCTCTGTGAGTAACAGGGCCACTGGGAGGTGGGGCACAGGGAACCCAAGGGAAGGCCCCAAGGGAGGCTTGGGGGGAAAGGGAGGTTATTTGGCGCCTCTGGGTGGGACAATCCTGGAAACCCTGCATTGCTCCTGGGAGCCAGATCAGTCTGCGGTACCTGCACATCCACACCCCAGAAGCACCACCCCTCACCTGAGCATCTTCTTGCCCCGTTTTCAATAGTGCTCCCAGGGGGCTGCCCAGCCTGTGACACTCATGCCCTGCAGAGGGAGCTCCTGTGCCTGGAGCGCCATTATGCTGCCTTCCCGTTGCCTGGCAGAAGCTTCTTCAATGGTTCCCGCAGGTTCCTGGAGAATGTGGCAGATGTAGGCGGGCTGACCATTGCACTGCAGGTAACTCACACGCCACGGGCTGCCAGCTATTTTCATTGTCAGGCTAGAAAAAACCCTGTCCTCAAGGTTTCCTTCCACCATCCCTCACACAAACATAGTGGCGTAGCTTTCTGCCCTTCACATCCCCACCGAACAGATGTCAACTTGGGGATCCCCCCTCCTACCCCGTACCCCCATTTCCTAGTACATCTATGAGTCTGCTGGCACGTACCCTTTCTTCTGGCTCAGACCAACATGTTGGTGCAGAACTAGTGAAAAAGGGCCGTGGGCTTGTTCTGGGTCCCATGTGCAGGGCATTGGACTTTCAGATGGCCTCAGGTCTGGAGCCTGAGGCCACTCTCCACCCCACCCCTGCCCAGGCATACAACAAGAGGCTGCTATGGCACTATGGGGAGACCACCCTGCCCGGCCTGGACCTCAGCCCCCAGCAGATCTTCTTCCGAAGCTATGCCCAGGTAGGCCGTGCCCACCTCCCACCAGAGCTTGCTTCGTGGCAGACACCTACCCTAATACTGAAGCTCACAGAACCTTCCTTCCCCCAAACTCCCTCCCAAATGCCCCAACCCTCTGCCACAGATGTCTCACTGTTGTCCTTCCTCACTCCCCCTTGGATCATCCTTCAGATTACTACATGTTCTTCTACCACATTCAGCCCCTGACCCCCCATGAAAAGGTAGAAAAAACTCCACCCCCAGGTCTCTCCATGAGATGAGCCCAACTTTTTCTTCTCTCATGCCCCCAAAATACAGATGCCTTAAAAATGAGCCTGCCACAGGCTGACTGTATACACGTTCCTCTCCAGAAACCCTACCCCCAAGTGCAGTGCCAACTTGACATAACCCCTTTAAGCGCCTTGTGCTCCCTAGACAACCCATTCCCCAATTCCTCAACATTCCCCAATTCTGGAGCACCCTCCTCCCAGAGCTGCTCCATTGGGCCCCGCCTCTCGGTCGCTGACACACGGTGTCATTGCACAGCCAGGCCCTCCCTCCGACTTCTGTCGCTAGAGTAGATGACCTACAAATGGCAGATCCTTCAGGTGGCCCTTGGAGCACTTTATTCCCGGTCCGCCCTCTGTCTTCCCTTCCCAGTCACCCTGTGTCACCACATCAGCCTTGTCCTGTGGACCCTGCTCACAGCTGGCCCTCCTTCTCCCTCCTTGACCCCTCTTCCCGCCCAGGTGATGTGCAACGGGCATAGCTCCCAGGACCCCCACCACACTCACAGCCCTGCCCCACTTCGAGTCCACGGGCCCCTCAGCAGCACCCCAGCCTTTGCCAGACATTTCCGTTGTCCACGTGGTACCCTCTTGAACCCCTCCAGCCGCTGCCAACTCTGGTAACCTGCTACCAAAGAGACCCCAACACAGATGTATCAGCTTCTCCCTGGCCCGATCCACAGAATTGGGGCAATATCTCCTTTCCCCTTCTGTTCAAAAAATAAAAGCTGGCACTTGGCTTCTGCCTGTCTCTTAGTGACTCTTTCCTGCTAGGTTCTATGGCTAGAAGTCAGAAAGTATCATGGGGGAAAATGCCTAGAAGTCAGAAAAGATAAGAGGGGGAAAATGCCAAAAATATCCATGGACACAAGAAAAAGGAAGAACCAATGAGTGGTGACCTGGTGGGTCTGAAGGTCGGCCAGTGGGCCTAAGGTTGGGCAATTAAACAGCCCAGCTGGAGACAGAAGGGCTTGAGTCTCAGAAAGCTGCTCCCAGTTGTTTTCAGGATTTTATTGCTATTTTATTGTCTCTGCCTCCTCCCTCTTATCTGGTGTCCTGAACAAAACCAGGAGAGGTGTGGGAGAGAGAATGACACAGATCTGCTGTCTCTGAGCACGGGGAGGCAGGCAGTGGCGGTAGCAACTGATAGAGTGCTGCACCCTGGGACACACCCCCACCGATGACAGGCAGGAGGCAGAGTGTGCGCGTCCTCTGGGGGCAGTGAAGGAGCCCATCGGGGAGGGAGGGTCAGTAGGTGATCACGAAGCGCAGGTAGGTGTCCAGATTCTCATCCCGGAACCAGGCCACCACCTCAGCCTCAATGTCCCTCATAAAAATCACAATGCTGGCCAGATTGAAGCAGAAGGCTAGGTAGAAGAGGTGGTCACGAATGGCTGCTGTCTTGATGTCTTCTTCCTCTGGGCCTGTTACCCTGCCATTCACCACCGAGAGCCAAGCTCTTTACGCTCTTGACCTGTCTGAACAGGGAAAGGGGACTGACGCTGACTGACGTCCACCTGACCTGGCCTGAACCAAGGAAATTAGAGTAGAAAAGTGTTGGGCCTAGTCATGCCTGCCAATCCGGCTTGACAAAGGGAGCTCCGCAGAGCTTCGTCGTGTCTGTCCACCACGCCATCTCAAAGACACACACCCCATTCCCAGGGCTAGCTGCCTCCTCCAGAGTGTCACACCAAAAGGAGTGAGGCACCACCTTCAAGTGTGAAGAAAACTGAAGAGCGTCTTCCCGGGCAAATGCACCGTGCTCACAGGCACAGAAGCTGCGTGCGGTGTCAGCTGGCCCGCGGTGTGCCCTGACAGTATCAGTTCAGGCTGTAGCAACAGGGGGCTGCAGTCATTTCCCACAGCCCCAGTCCGTCTCAGATCTCACCCTAGCCTACCTGGTTACCTGGGGCCTGAGCTCAAACAGACCCAGTCCTAAGCCGCCTGGCTTCCCCTCTTCTCTACCCACCTGGAGAGGGGGTTTCTTCTTTCTGACTCTTCTCCTCCAGGCCTGGGCTCCCCTTCTGAAGCTTCACCCCCTTTGTCCACAGCAGCAGTAAGATGGTGGCCAGGAACACTGCCCTGCAGAGCTGGGAGCCCAAAGCAGGCATGGGCCTGCCCCCCTCTGCCTTTGGCTCTCCTCTGTGCCCCACTGCCCAGCAGGCTCCCCCCACATCCCACCCCACCCCGTCCTAGCCCTTACCCCTTCCTGGCACCGTCTTCTCCTCTTCCCTTCCATGGGACCTCTGACTTCATGCGCTCTGTGACATCACAGCTGTGGGCCTGACCATTCCAGCTCACTAGAGTGTTCCACTGCCAGGCAAGAGAGTGGCGCGTAGCCAGCAGGGATGGCAGAGGCTTCTGGAATGACTGCAGTGGGCCATCTTGTAGACAGCAACAGAAATGACATCCACTGCATCATTAGATCCACACAGCAACCAGGACTCCAAAGTATTAGTATTCTCACACCCATGACATAGATGAGGAAACTGAGGTTCACAGAAGAAATGACTCTCCCACTCAAGATCACCCAAACACTAAGGGGCAGAGCAGGACTCTTGATTATCTCTTTTAATTCTAAACACGACCTCTTCCCACTATTCCATGCTGCCTTTCTTTAAGAAGAGTGATTTGTGTAGGGTAAGGTCTGGACCAGATGTTGAAGTCAGAACCTTCAAGTCCTGGGCGTGAGCTGCTGCTCCACGTGAAACATGGGTCTGCCAAGAAGTGAGGACAGGGAGGGGTGCAGAGGGAGGGCCGGAAAGGGCGCAGGCTCCGTGTGTGTGCATCTGTGTGTGTATGTGTGAGAGAGACACAGACACAGAGAAAGAGACAAGGAGACAGAGAGACAAGGACAGAGTGATGGAGACGGAAAGAGATAGAGTAACAGAGCGTGTAGAGAGAGAGACAGAGAAGTGGAGACCATTCTCCCATCCTCTGCTCACCCTCCCCTAGTCTTCCCCCTTTCCTAGCTTTTGTCCTTTTGTACCACCAGGCTGAAACACCCTCTTCTGTCATTTTACAGCTTCCTGCCCTCTTAGACACAGAGGAAAAGTTGTTAGAGGCCCATCTCTAAGCTCCTTGTTTGGTGGAAGGAGTTAGTGTCTGCAGAGGAGACACAGCATGGCAGAAAGTCAAGGATCCCAAATAAAGGGTCTGGAAAAATCCTGCCTCAGTGCCCCAGTGCCCCTCCTGCCCATGAACCTGGTAAGCCCAGACCTATTGGCAGTAACTGGCTGTGACTAATTACCACCATCTGCTTCTTGGATCGGAGCTGGTTGGAGGGCTGTGGGTTAGGGGAGGCAGAATGAAGCCCTTTTCTGGAAAACCAGAAACAGACACACAGGCCATAAGATACAGGACAGATGCTAGGACAGGTGGGAGGAGAGTACAGTTACGTCTAAACTATCACAACCAGTTCACACCACTCCTGCTCGTCCATGCATGCCAGACCTGAATGAAACATGCATATGTGGGTGCAAGGACATGTGAGGAGACTGTACCCTTTCTGCAAGAGGGAATTGCAGAAATAGAAACACATGAAGATATTCCTTCCCACGGAAGTTATCTGTGCTAGCAGATGTGCCCACGTGGATACTCTCCTACATATGGCAGACGCCACCTCTTACGCTGTTCCTAGAGATCCAAGCCAGGTGATGGGGGACCGGGGAGTGATACAGGAGGTTGTGTGAAGGCAAAGGAAGAGAGATTCAAGTAGGCAGGTGACCCTGTTCACCCCCACCTGGCACCCACTGACCTGAGATCCAGAGAACAGTGCTTGAATGGAAAAAAATCACTAACCTCCTCCTGGCTCTTTTGGGGGAGGAGCCTCTTGGTTCCCTGGCAAAAAGAGAAGCCATCTCCAGCTCTGCGGGTATGGGTGGGGAGGGTGGCCGGGGGTGGGAGTGTCTGCCAAGGGGCAGGCTGGAGTGGAAAGAACTGGGTGGCACTGACCACCACCACTTTCCATTGCCTCCCCACCACCCGCCCGACTCTCAGTGTCAAAAGAGATGCATCCTTGCAGGAAACCAGGAATCCCTTAAACATTTCTTTTTCTTATTACAAAAGTATAAAATACAGAAAAGTACAAAAAACAAAAAAGGCTGATCATTCCACCATCCAATGATCATCACTATTAAAGTTTTAAGGTGTAGTATTTGAGTCCTTTTCCTAGATGGCTGTGGGCCATGTGGGGTGGGAGTGTATTTCTTAAAAATTAAAATCCAGGCATTATTTTTTTCTCCTCCTCCTTATCGCATCAGAATAAGAGGCCGGGCTGCTTTGGCGCATAGGGACTCTGGGACCCGACAGTGCAGTGAGAAGCCCCCAACCCAGTTCTCCTCCTGGGCACTGGGGGGCATCGCAGACTCGGCCACCGTTGGCGGGGAGCGGTTTCTGCAGGTGTCTTGCCTGCAGGAAGCTGGGAGAGGACCGAGGGGCAAGAGAGGAGAGAAATGGAGGAACAGCATGGTGACGTCGAGGTCACAAAGAGGCAGGGGTGCGGGGAGGAAGGGCAGAGGAGAGGGCAGGGGAGACTGCAAATCTCTGGTCTCTCGGCTGGGACAGGGGACGGCTTGGTCTGTGCCCCTCCCTCTGGAGAGGGCGGTGAGGCGAGAAGGGCAACAAGAGGGTGAAGGCCCCGGGAGGGGATGGGCGCCTGAGCATCCGGCCACCCCCTTCTTGGACCCAGGGACAATGCCCTTGGTGGCAGGTCCCCACACACCTGCTCTGTGCGGCTCTGACCGGGCCAGCCCCTCCCCGCCCCACTGCCTCCAGGATCGGCTTTACGGGTTGCTGTTCCTTGGCAGGTGCTCCCTTCCTGGGCCTGCCCGGTTATCAGCGCATCTACAACCCCCACCTCAACCTTATCGCCCCCTCCATCTCCTTGGACTGGAAGTCATTCCGCACTGCCCTGACCCCCGGCGAGGCAGAAAAATGCCCCACAAGTTGAGCCCTCCCCTCTCCTGGGTGAGAACACGATTCTCCCCGGGCACCTCCTCTCTCTTTCCTTGTTTATTTTCCTTCCGATTCTTGTCCTTCTCTAAAGGTTATTTGGTCCATCCCTCAGTCTCTGGGTAGAGCTCTCTTTCTTATCACAGAAGAAGAGGGCCGTCCCCTGCCCCCAAAGACGCCCAAGGGGAGGGTCCCGGCGGACCTCACCCTGGTCTCTCACTCCATAGCCAAAAGGTTCCCGAGAGTGACCTGGAGCTGAGATCCCACCTTCGAAGCCAGTTCCAGCCTCACCACGAGCTGTGGGGTTTGGGGCCATCACACTCTCTCTCTGTGCTCTGTCTTCTCATTCAGAAAGCGGAAAACCCTTCCCTATTCCTGGTTACCCCGTAGGTGTATTCAGTGACCACAATTCACTCGCACGGGTACCCTTCCTTGAACACAAACAGGAAGATAAGTGCAAGCTGTGGCATACAGTGGGCCCCTCGGGGGATGTGTTCCAAGACACCCGGAAGATGCCAGAACCCGGGATAGTACCCAACCCCGTATATACTGTTTCTTCCTATACGAACATACCTGTGATGAAGTTGAATTTGTAAATTAGGCACAGTAAGAGATTAACAATAATAATAACAAAATAGAAAATTATAACAAATACTGTAATTAGTCATGTGCATGTGGTCTCCCCTTTTCTCTCTCCCTCTCTCCCTCAAAATATCTTACTGTATAGTAGTCACCTATTTTTGAACTGTGGCTGACCCCAGGTGACTGACGTCTCGGACAGCGAGACTGTAGCTAAGGAGAGCCAGTTACTGAAACAGCGCAACACTGTGTCATCTTTACACATCCCTCCTGCTGTCTCATTTCTGGCAAGAGTCCCAAACGTGGAATCACGATATTTGTTCTCTGCCTTTGCTCTGCTTCTGCTGTTCAACCTCCACAGAAACACGGGGCCCCGTGAGCTGCACCCCGGGTGTGTGACAGCCTGCTCGGGCCAGAGATGACCAGGAGACCGAGGTACATGGGAAGCTCTGAGAAGCAGCCTGAGGGGCCTCACGAGCCCACCTGCGGCAGGAGGATCGGCAGTGGATGAGCCCTGTGACACCTGCTCTACAGATGCTCCCATGAGACAGTGTGATTGTTACCCCGATTTTACAGGTTAGGAGGGTGAGGCTGAGAAAGCTCACCTAACTCTCTGGAAGGGGTGAGAGCCAGGATTTACATGAGGGTCTGCCTGATCCCAGAGCTGGAGTTCTCCACGTCCCATTCTCCCGCATGTGACCGACTGTGCACCTTGTTTGTGGACCCCGCCTCCAGGCTCTGTCCTGATCCCTTTCTGAATTCCTCCACCCCACCCACGGCCTCTCCCAGTCTCAGCCGCCCCAGCCCACCGCAAGGAACCCTCCCCTCTGCTACCTCCCTTCTCTCAGGCGGACGGATCTTTCCCCTGGGCTCCAGCTCTTTAAAGAGTTCCTTTCCCTCCAGGAAAAGCACCTCTCCCCAGACAGGGCAGCCAGTCCCCTCAGTGTGCATTCACACACACACATCTCGCAGCCACACACTGCACGCTGTATGCACAAGTCACGTGGGAGATACACTCATTCAGAGTCCCAACCCCAAACAGACCCCACCTCCTCCTCGGTTGCTGCCATCCGAGACCTGTTCCTTTCATCACATTCCTATAATCCGCCAGCGCCTGCAAGGAGAAGACATGGGGGCTTGTCCACCCAAGGCAAAAGGGCCCTGGCTCCAACCCCAGAGATGTCTGCTCTCCTGGCTGTTCAAAGAACAAGATTGGGACCAGCACATGGACCAGGCTCACATGCTGCAACAGAAGAGGTAGGCTGCTTGCAGGCACCCGTGTCCCCACCGCCCTGGTCCTCAAGCCCTCTGATGCATGTGGGTCGTTTTCCTGATTGAGCAGCCTAGAGCTCAGCGCCAGTCACTTGGATGCACCCTTCCCTGCCAGGCCACCCCAGCTGGCCCCTCATAGTGGTGGTGGAGGGGTGTGGCTTTGAGCCACATGGGGAGACCTTGAGTGTAGACATACTTGAGTGTAGACATACTTCGTAACCACACGCCACACCCTGTATGACAGGGACAGCATGACAGCCAAGGCTCTAACCTGCCTGCCTTGTGGAAAGGGCAGTGAAGGGACCAAATGGGAGCAGATGAAGAAGCAGGGTATGTGGGGTGGGGTGGCAGGCAAGGGCAGCCTGCTAGGGAAGGGATATGATCCTATCCTACAGGTGGTGGAAGAAAGAGAGTCATTACCATAAGTTTGAATGAAAGCCCATTGCATGGGAAAGGGGGAGGATTTTTTGTGACACCTGGAGCCAACCAGCTGAGGGGAGGCAGCCCAGGTGACGTTCGTTGAAGGGTCCTGAGCTCCATTCATCTGCCGTTTGGCGAGTCTACTGTGTGTGGTGGGGTGCTGGGTACTGAGGACATGCAGGTTGAAGAGGCTTGTGTTTGCTCCAGGGAGCTCTCAGCTCATGCGGGGCTGGCACACCTGAGGGTGGATCATTTCGTGGCTTAGCCCCAAGGTGCAGCCCCAGGAAGAGCAGTGGGGCAGGGACTCATCCTTCAGCCTGGGGGGTGGGGTGGGCAGACGTTAGCAGTAGCACAGCCCCCACCCCCACTCCTGTGCTCCAGAAGAGCCCTGTGCTTGGTGCAGTGCCCTGCTTGAAATTCCCCGTCTTGAAATTCTTGATCATTTTGAACAGGGAAGTCCTTCATGTGCAGTTTGTACTGGGTCTGCTCTGAGCGCCTCAAGCCCTCCCACCGGCAAGACCCTCTGCTTACCTCCTACCCCACCCAAACTGCGATGGGACCTTGGACCTCCCCACACCTGCTTTATAGTGGGACCCAGCGGTCTGACAGCTAGCAGAGGAGCAGTGGGACCAGGGAAAGAGGGAGGCAGGGGCTTTGTGCAGTGGCCTCAGGAGGGGGGTGAACTCAGAATCCCAGGCCTGGCCACCCTGGGCTGGTCCGGGACACGTGGCTCCCTGGGATGGAGGCCCTGGCTGAGATGGGGCAGGGGGCTGACTCCTTGTTCCCTGTCCTTCCCAGGGTCACTTCCCTACATCGACCTAGCCAACCTTTAGATAAAAAGCTTCTTTTTTAAATAAAACACTTCTTCCCCCTGGCTCCTGGGGATATTGGAAGAGAAGAATTTGGGGTGGGGAACACCACAGTAACTGCTCATCAGCCTGTCTATTCTGTTCCCCCCAGCCAGACCCTGCTTTTGCTTTCGTAGCCAACACATGCATGAGTCTAGCAGGACAGGCTCTACTTTTCTCTCTTATTCAGTTTAAGTCTGGGTACAGGACAAAAAAAGATTAACTAAGAGAGGTCCTGTACGGTGAATATCCCACTGGCCTTCTCTGGCACTGAGAAGTCCAAATAAACAAGGTATTTAGACCCTTGCGCCTAAGGGTATAATACAAAATAAACAGATTCCCCCATACCCCACCCCAGAGCTCTCTACCCTCAGCAGGGTTGTGTATCTAAACAGCCCAAAGGAGTAGTCAGAACTTTAATAGCTCACAAATTCCACAGATTAGGAAAGATCTAACAGTCCTTCCTCCCTCTCTTCTGGTCTCTCAAACTCCCCTTGGCTAAAGAGATCAGGTTAGGCAGTCCTGGGAGCAGGGGCCAGATGGCGGTGCCCTCTGTCCCACTTGCTCCATCTACTCAGCTTAGATGAATTCAGACAGGCTTAGGACCT
Organism: Daubentonia madagascariensis; assembly: GCA_023783475.1. Classification (NCBI taxonomy): domain Eukaryota; kingdom Metazoa; phylum Chordata; class Mammalia; order Primates; family Daubentoniidae; genus Daubentonia; species Daubentonia madagascariensis. The sequence continues at coordinate 13,172,575 of JAKFHU010001569.1, forward strand.
CTTCTCAGGGACTCTCAGACCACCCCTTCCAGACCCCAGGCCCTCCTCGCTCAGGTACCAGGCCCTCCTATGAACTGCCCCCGCAAGCTGAGCTACAGGGCCCGCCCCCATGGGAGGCAGCAGATGATGCTGATCACAGGGAAGCCCCTGAGACTGGCTTTTGCCCGAGTCTCCCCTCAGTCACACGAGCTCAGTAGACACCTCTCTCCAATCCGTCACTGCACACCATGTGAGTCACGTCCATCTTAGTTGGAGAATGTCTCTGATCCCCTCTGCTCCTGGCTTTATCCTGACTCTGTCTCTACCGAACTCATGTTCACTTTCCCCCAGGATTGGAGAGTCTCCACTGCTTCAGGCAGCCAAGGAAAACGACCTGTTTGTCCTTAGGCAACTTATGCTGGATCCAACCTGTGACTTTCGACAAAGAGGTGGGATCTGGGTTTAAGGGGATGGAGGTGGGGGCAGGAGCACCTGCTCCTCCAACCCCCACCCCAGGACTCAAGGATTTTCACAATGGGGTCTTAGAGGGTGTCTCTGGAGGCTGGTACACCTTTCTCAAGGAAGGCTGGGAAGTGTCTGACATTCCTGTCTTGCTCCACTCCAGGAGCGCTGGGGGAGACGGCTCTGCACATAGCAGCCCTCTATGACAACCTGGATGCCGCCATGGTGCTAATGGAGGCTTCCCCAGATCTGGCCAAGGAGCCCACCTTGTATGAACCTTTTTTAGGTAAGCAGGATGTTCATAAAATCAAGGTGGAAACGTTGAGGTGCATGGTGTGCTGTCATCTCTTAAACTGGACCTCTCAGTGAGCTGAGAGGGAGCTCAGCTGGGATGGAGTGATGCAGGTTCAAGAGGAAAATCCCCTCAAGATGGGAGAAGGCATCTGTGGCTTCCTTTAGCCATTTGGTATTTTCTTTCAGTCCTCCCATGGTCCCTGAAGGACCTATCTGTATTTCTTTCTCTCAGAGCAACACCAGAGTGATTACATTTACAGCAGTCTCTGCCCCCCACCCCCGTTAGCCCCCCAATCGTGAGGGGCAGGTGCAATGAGCAGGGCAGCCTGAGGGACTAGCTGCTGTCAGTCCCAGCCACGCTGCCAAGCCCAGGGAAGACGTCTACAAAAGGACCTGTCAGGAACCTCCTGCACAGGAGGCTGGAGGGTGTCGGGTCCCTGAGAGAATTGGGGACAGAGACAGACCCATGACTGACGACTGTCTCTGGGCCAGGTCAGACTGCACTGCACATCGCTGTCATGAACCAGAACGTGAACCTGGTTCGAGCCCTGCTGGCCCACGGGGCCAGCGTTTCTGCCAGAGCTACAGGCGCTGCTTTCCACCACAGTCCCCGAAACCTCATCTACTTCGGTGAGAGCAGGGCCAGGCTGGGAGGATGGGCAGAAGGAGAGGTGGGCAAGGGCAGAGGGGCTGGGCAGCCGGGATGGGCAGCCCTTCTGGGCCTTAACTAGGCCAGAGGTCAATCCCCCCACAGCCCTTCCTCTGGTTCTGCCAGACAAGTGTCCCCAAGCCCCGAGCTGAGGTGTGGGATAGGAGGAGGTAGGCACCTGGAGGAGACAGCCCATCTCATCTTGCCATCCTGCACTCTCTTGCCATGGCTCCCCCTGTGTCCCCAGGGGAGCACCCTTTGTCCTTTGCTGCCTGCGTGGGTAGCGAGGAAATCGTGCGGCTGCTCATTGAGCATGGAGCCGACATCCGGGCCCAGGACTCCCTGGGTAAGAGCTGGCATGGGGAGGGGAGCTGGGCTTCTGCCAGGGGGTGAGGGGAGGGGCTGGGACAGCCCTCAGGCCCACCCCAGGTGGGGATGGGGACATCAGGGACTCTAGGCCAGTGACCCCATGACACCCTGTATCCTCCCCCAGGAAACACGGTGTTGCACATCCTCATCCTCCAGCCCAACAAAACCTTTGCCTGCCAGATGTACAACCTGCTGCTGTCCTACGATGGCCGTGGAGACCACCTGCAGCCCCTGGATGCCGTGCCCAACCACCAGGGGCTCACCCCCTTCAAGCTGGCCGGAGTGGAGGGCAACACCGTGGTGAGGGACGCCCCCATGCCTGCGGTGTCTTTCCAGTGACCCTAATCCTTCCCTGCTGGCCCTGGGAGCAAATAGATGTGAAGGAAGTGTTTTTCTAAAAAACCCCTCTCCTCCAAATCCCCAATAGGGTGGTAGTCTCTTACTTCCTATCCCACCACTAAAACCTTCAGCCTCGGTTTCCCGTACTTGGGAGGATTTGAGAATCTCGCCCTAGAGTATCTGCTATGGAAACCCAAAGCTCTGCTCCCTTCACCTGGTTTCTTCTTTCAGTACTCTATGGGGTTTGTGGGAAGGAAAGATGACCAAAAAAAGAGGTTTGAAGCAGAGGTTTGCCAATTGCCCGCTTTCTATCTATCCCAACTGGCCTCATCCAATCATGCTGTGACCCCCAACTCACCTCTGTGCTCTCTCAGATGTTCCAACACCTGATGCAGAAGCGGAAGCACATCCAGTGGACATGTGGACCGCTGACCTCCACCCTCTATGACCTCACGGAGATTGACTCCTGGGGACAGGAGCTGTCCTTTCTAGAACTTGTCGTCTCCTCCAATAAACGGGAGGTATGGATGTCAAGGAGGATCAAGGACTGTCTTGAGAGGGAACTTAGTGTCTGTGCAGAGCCTGTCCACTTGCTAGGATCCTGGGCACCAGACACTCCCAGCCTTATAATAGGTGGAATGGGAACAGTGTCCTGGGACCTGTGGGAAGATGTCCAAATACCCACTCCCCTCCTGAGTCAGTGCTCCCACAGCTTAGCTCTAGTCCCTTCCACCTACATTTCTCATTCTGACATTTCAGATGAGTACTCCACAACTAATAGTAGTTTCCTTTCCTTCCTTCCTTCCTTCCTTCAGTATATCGAACACTTGCTGTGTCTCAGGCACTGTACAAGGAACTGAGAATACAGAAATAAATAAAACACAGTTCCTGTCAGTCAACTCCCTCAATTCTTGTTTCCTGTCCTCAACAATTGCAATAGAGAACAAAATATACTATAATAGGGGTGTGTACTCTGTACAGGGGCAGCAACACTGAGGTAGGGTTAACTTGGCTTGGGTGGGCCAGAGAAGATGTTGCAGAGGAAATGCTTGAGCATTTCTTCAAGGAACAGTTGGGAGTTACCAGGAAGATGAGAAAAACGAGAGTTTTTTAGAGAGGGAGCAATACATAGATCATTCCACAGTGCTGAACTGAGTGAACAAAGGGAAAGGAAAATTTGCTGAAAACTGGTGGACAGGAGAAAATACTGGCTTTCAGGAACCTCCATGGGAGTGGCAAGATATATAGTTTCCATTGTTTATCTGCCACCTGACAATTTCCTAGGAACCCTTATGGAGCACTAAAACATGAATGATTATTAATACTAAGGAACAGAAGAAAAGTTGAGTGGCCAGTTTGTGTGATCTTCCTCAAAGAAGATCTGTTTCCTGGAAACAGATATGCTTTGGGGAGGATTTCTTAATGATTAAAACTCTAATCCTTCTGTGTGGATTTTGCCACCATGGATCCTTGGTCTTCGATTTTAGCTAGTTCTCAATATTCTCCCGTAGGTTTTATACTTGTCTTGGTCATCTACTTTTCTCTTCCTTATAACTTTTTTTATAGCCTCCTTTCATATCTCTGACTACCTTCACCTTTCATTCCATTGGAAGACTTCTACTTTATGACAAAAATAGAGGCTCTCTGGCTGGGGTTTCTTCAACTTCCTCCACTGAACTGCCAAGCGTGTCTGCAAACTGCCCTCTGTCTCTCTCCTTCCCTCCAGCTTCAATGGAAAAGACATTCTTTCTGTTAATGGCTAATCCCTTTGCTGTGCTTGGAGTCTGCCTCTTCCTAATCTCTCAGATGCCTCCTGCTATCCATAATCCCTTCTCATTTGTACCTTTAACCTCCCATCACCTGCATATATCAGAGCACCATCCCATCTGGCTTACATTATTGCCACATCCTACCACCTGTAAGCTCTATTGCTTTTCTCCAGCTCAACAATACTTAGAGCAAATCTGACTACTTCTCGGCTTGAACTCCACAATTACTTTCCATTACCCTTAGAAGAAAAAATTCAAACTTCCTACCTTGATGTTCGTGATGCACAAGGATCTAGCCCATATATTCCACCACTCACGGCTTCTGCCCACCACTTCTAATAGATTCTGCCGTGTCTTCAACCACACCTCATCTGCAAGTGGGTAGTGGCTGCTCATACCTTCCTGCTCTGGCAATTGCTGCTGCTTTATGGTGTGACCTTTCCTACCTCTCCCTTTGAATATTCATCCTTTAAATCCTCAGTGGTTCTATGGTGCCTTGTGCTTACTTCTGTAATCATTTATCTGTAGCACTAGCTCAAGGCTCAGCATGTACTAGAAGTTTAGTCATTGTCTGTCAAAGAAATGACTGATCAATTGAGTGAATGTTGGTAGTGATGGTTGCTGCCCAGCCCCTTCTGGGACCCTGTGGGAAACCCAACACTCCTCACCACGTTGGTCACCCCAAGCTTCACTTTTCTCCCGTGGCAGGCTCGTCAGATCCTGGAACAGACCCCAGTGAGGGAGCTGGTGAGCTTCAAGTGGAACAAATACGGACGGCCATACTTCTGCGCGCTGGGGGCCTTGTACTTGCTCTACATGGCGTGCTTCACCACGTGCTGCGTCTACCGCCCCCTTAAGTTCCGTGGCAGCAACCGCACTAACTCTCGGGATAACACCATCCTCCAACAGAAACTACTACAGGTGATTTTCCTCTGCGGGGGATGAAAGGGAGTGGTGGCATGCAGTGATGCTGCAGGACACCAGAGTGCTACCCAGGAAAGACGTCACTCACTAGCCTCCAGCAGTTGCAGGCTCTTAAACATTTGGGTAGAAATTAGGCATGAGATCAGGGGGCCAGAGAGGGGGCTTAGTGAGTAGAAGAGCATTTGTCCAGGGAGCTGTGGATTTTCTCACACAAACTTTGAAAGAGTGCTTGGTATTCACAACCCTATCCATTTGTGAAATTCCTTGTAATTTACAAAGAGGACCAGACTTTTGTAGTGGGATGTTCAAGAGAAACTCTGCTGTTCCAAAGGAGAAAAATGGTGCTCCCAGTCCATTTTTGAGTCCATTTCTGTTGTACTAAGGCAGCACAGATCCTGGCAGGCATCCTTTCCTGTGATATCAATATGAGCCCATGGAAATGATGCATCAGTTGTCTGACCACTTGTCAGATACTCTGCAGGAGGACATGTGGGTTGGGTAGCAGGTTGAAGTCAATATTCTCTGAGGTTTCTTTTACTGTTGTGGACCTGCTATTCTGTGTTGTGGTGGCCAAGGGAGACCTGGGGTAGTAAGGAGGACTGAGTAGAAATATGGAGTAAATGCAAAGATCTGCTGTTGAAGGGAGCACACCCTCCTGTGTGTGCAAGAAAATGAGTAGACTCTAATGAGCACTTCTGAACATATATATTCAACAAATATACCTACATTTGGGGGGTTGACTCTTCATGGATTACTAACATTTTTGTCCTGGTCAGCTAAAAATTTCCAAAAGGCAGTGTAGGCATGTGGGCCAAAAGCTTATGATAGGGGAAGAAGAATTTTGCAAAGCAAGTGAGAGCTGGGTGACTGGAGATTTCTATCTATGCATGATAGACCAGCCCTAATAGGTATAGCTCAGTCTGGACTAGGAAAAGGGGTAGTTTGGGTCAGAAAGAGAACATAAACTTCCTGTAGTCAAGAAACAAAAGCCCTGAGTTGGGTTAGACCAAAGACGGTGGTCTAGCTTTTAGCACACAGAAAGAACAGGACAAAAAGCCTCAGTGAACTCCAGACTAGGCAAAAACACTCCATCTCTCCTGTCTCTGTAATTGCCTGTCTATCTATCTGTCTATCTATCTGTCTACAGTGTGCTCATGTATCCAGAGCCACTTCTCTCACAAAGTAGGGTTTGCTGCCTGGGAAGACAAGCCTGAGTGTCATGGGGCGGTCATGGGGTGCTCAGGGAAAGTTGTGTTCCATGCATCTCAGTCTGTGTGAAGGTTGTTCCTGGCGTAGAGACCACATAAGGGGAGTAAGGACATTTAGGAGACGGCCAAGTGGGACGGGAGAGTGACTAGGTGTGGAGAATATGTGCAAACATGAGCAAGTTGGGGGTGGCTGGACTTTTCCAATGCTCCTGGCCCTGCTTCCTCAGATGTGTTTTTCCCAACCTTCCTTTGTCTCAAACTTACTTTCTGCATTTAGGACGTAGATAGTATTCTAGCCTAAGAGTTGGGTGACGCTGAGCAATTGATTACCATGAAGTCTCCTTCTTGTGTGTCTCCTTCTCTTTGAGACAGGATTACTTATGTACAAACATGTTTCTTTGACCCAGGTGGTCTAACTCATATTTAAAAGGTCCCCTCCTTTTGCTTCAGGACCAGGAGAAACAGGATTAGCACTATGGCGCCTACCCAGCCTTCTTTTTTCCCGTCTTCTTCCTTCCTTAATCCTTGTTAGTGTTTTTGCCCTTTTGCCTCCTGCTTAGGTAAAAGCCACTTTGCCCCAAATAGAAGACTCTGGACTTTCAAATATTCTTTTCTTGGTGGGGAAGGGGGTGGGGAGGAGGGTTAAGAATGCTGCTGTAAGGTTTTAGATATCGAAAACCACCAATGAAATGTCCCTATTCTTTGGAGTTAACCCTTAAGCCTCCGTCCATCCTGAGTTTATAGAATGTCTGTGTTCCTCTTATTAAGTAGTAAGTCAGTTTGCATTAGACCAGGGATTCCCAAACTTATCACCGTGGATTTGGATGATTCTGTTTTTACAATGCACCAGATTTGGGTTTTAAAAAAAATACGAAATTCTCTTTCTTTCCTACTTTTTTAATTACTTGAAAGTTTTAGAAAAATGAAAATGAACAAATACAGTGTCTTGACAATTGTTGACATGTTAATTAGCCTGTGGAACTTTTTCTTGGATGAATGAATACACTAATATCCAATTATATCAATAAGTCTGGAAGCACAGGGCTCTCAGTCACTGCAGGGCTTCTGGGGATCTTCTGGGATCTGTGGAAATCACTGGGCTCCACAACCCCTAAGATGCCTTATAGTTTACCATCTGGGATTTTATGAAAGCGGCCTAACAGCACCATCTCAGGATGGTTGAAATGAAAGAAAACGAACTTCTCTATTTCTATGAGGTAGCAAAACTACACAAAAGTTGATATATATAAAAATGGAGTTAGTTTATCTCTATCTAATTTGGGGGATATCATAGTGACTCTAAGGTGCCTCATTGTTCAGCCATAAAAGTTCTGCTTTTCCAGGGTTTCCCAAGAACTGTATTAATTTGAGTTAATTTCCTATTTCCATTCATTTCTACTTGGTTTAGGGAGAGCAGCATGCACTATAGTACTAGTTCTTTTAGGCTTCCAGGTGAGTAAAAAGCTCAAAGTCCAGGAGCTAAGCAGCTTGGGCTTTAGTCCTAACTCTGAAATTAAATAGTGGCTTGACCTTGGGCAAATCCTACCATCTGCTAGATCTGTGGTTTTTAACCAAGCCTGCACACTAGAAACCTGGGAAGCTGGGGAGACAACAGGCTTCGAGGCGGCACCCCAGGCCTAATAGTCAAAGTTTGAAGCTAAGGCCCTGGACTTGGTATTTTTAGGAAACTTTCTAATGTTCAGCCGGCATTGAAGACTACTGGCGCCAGGATTGAGAACTCTGAGATCCGTCCAGCCCCACCCACCCCCCTCAGGCCCAGCACCCTGCTCATTTGGATCCTGGCGTGCTGTTTAGTAGGAGGGCACTCACCTTCCCTCATCACATCCCCTCCTTGTCTCTTCAAAAAGATTCCCTCAAGCTCTCCTTTGCCCTTTTCTTTCCCAGAAACATCTCACTCATTCATTCATTAAACAAATCATTACTGAGAGGCTCGTAAAGGCTGAACGCTGCTCTAGGTTTGGAAATTCAACAATCATGGTCTGAGCAAAACTCATGCAATCTCTGCCTTTTTGGAGTTTACAGACTGGTTTATATTCATCAAGTGATCATAGGAATACATATGTCATTACCACTTGTGATTGTTGTCATTAATTTTATTTTTTCCCAGGATAATAAAAAGGACAGAGTGCTCAGAGACCTTGTGACAAGGGTCTTGTACCTCTGGGGGGCCAGAGAAGGTGTCTGAGGAAGGTAACTGAGCTGAGGTCTGGGAACAAGTTCAAGGAGGAAAGAGAGTTCTAGGCAGAGAGGATTCATATGCAAAGGCTGTGAGGCAGGAAGAGCCTTGCCAAGGTCCAGGGAGGGAACAAGAGAAGATTCACCGGCACACAGGGAGCCGGGGTGGGTGCCTCCAGGTGAGGTTGCACAGGCAGATCCTTGCCTAATCATGCAGCGACTTTCGGGCCATGCTGAGGATTTTGCTCTTTATCCCCAAGGTAATGGGAAGTGCAAAAGGACTTTAGACAAGGGAAGGACTTGATCAAATTTTTGTTCTAGAAAAATGACTTTGCTTGCAGGGTGGAAAACAGATGTGAGGAGACCAGTCAGGAGACCATTGTAGTCTAGCAAGCAAGACGTCATAGGGGATTGGCCCGGGAACGTGAAGGGCAGATGCGGGTGAAGCGTTGGCATCGGGAGACTTGCCGAAGGTAAAAGCTTCTCTGCTGTGCGATGGGCTGGACGCAGAGAGCAGAGGAGGACAGCCTCAGGAAGGATGGGTTGGTTTCCACCGTTTTTAAATCATCTTCCACCTGCTGCAATCAGTGGGATCAATCTGTCTACACATCATCATTCCTCCTAAGTCCTGCACAAGCCAAAGCATCACAGGTATTTGAAAAAGCAACCACTCTTCAACTCCGCACAATTTTGTTCCGGGGTCCTACCAACTCCCTGTGGAACAGCACGGCACATTAAAGACAGGGCCAGAGATGAGGAACAGCAGGCAGCCAACAGGTGAAAATAGCATCACCAAGTGCTTACTATGCGCACTTTACATGCATTTATCCACACCTTTGAGATCTTGTTAAAATGTCGATTCTGACAGGAAGGCTCGGGTGGGACCTGAGACTCCGCATTTCTAACAAGCTACCAAGGGACGCCAGTGTGATTCTGTGGACCACGTTTTGGGTGGCAAAGCATTATAGCATTTAATACTTATATTTAACCAGTAAATACAATTATCACAACTTTAATGATGGTGAACCTGAGGTTAAGGGAGGTTGGGTACTTCGGCAGAGACACTCAGCTAGCAAGGGCAGCGCTGGGATTGGGGCGCAGCCTGCTTCCTTCAGAATCTTCACCTTTAAATACCATGCGGAGCCATTTCTCCCGCCAGAGGATGTGCCGGATCCCTGTCTTCTCTCTTAGCTGGCCGGGGCTGCCACATTCACATTTCTCTGGCCACACCTGATCGTTCCCAGTCAAGATGAGGGGCACCGGGTGCTGGGGGTGGAGGCGAGGTACGGAAGGACTCCCACCCCTAGCTACTGAGCTACTGGCTATTCTCTAGTTTTGACAATTAGCAGTATTTTTTAAATGTGGCTAAGCTATTGGCATTTGGGCAGAGTCATAATTCTGTGGGAACAGGTAAGGACACCACTGAAGAGAGTGAAAATTCCCCAAGTCAATCCTCCTGAGGAAATGCAGAGATGAGGACGCAAAATCGACCTCTGGAAAGTAGCCTTACTTCCCTGGGAACCAGGAGATGTCCTTCTCTTTATGGCCCAGTGGTTCTCAACTGGGTGTGCTCGTGAGAAACACCTGCAGAGCTTTTTTAGAAAATGACAGTCCCCGATCCAAACTAACCCAGGGTTGGCCTGGACATGTGTGTTGTGACAAAGTCTTCCTTCCCAGTTTGTTCTGATGGGCAGCCCTCGTTAGGAACCCATGCCCAGTTCAGAGAACCTGAGTAACTCTTCATTAAGAGCCAGCAGGGCTTTTTCTGAGAACATCACTCCTTTGCAAGTCTGGGATCACGGGGAGGAAAAAGAAGGTATAGGGACAGGGTTGACAACTGGTTCACAATGATTCTGGCATCCTCACACACTCCCACCCAGGGTTGGTGCAGGGTGTACACCGGCCGTTGTGCCCCAGGCTCTGCCATGCTCACCGGCTCTGGGCATTTTCTTCAAGACAATGAACTCAGCTAGCTGGGAAGTTACGGTGGCAGTCTCATTAGGCCAATTCTCAATGAAGTATAAATAGCCAACTTGCGTAGGGGATTTGGTTGTTGACGGCTCCTGACTCCTGAAATTCCAAGCCATGTAGTGATGTAAAAAATTGCAGACATTGTTTGAAGATATTTATTTTTAAAGGGGTGGGTTGTAGTATTTTCTCAGTGCATTATTAGCCAGGCCTGCTTAGGTGACTTTGAGCTAAGAATCTGGAAATCTCAGAAAAGCCCTATTAGTTGTGATCCTTTCCTCCTTTTGCCCCCAGATAGGTATCTCCAACTGCACTTCCCTTTTTTTTTTTTTAAATTTCAGGATATTATGGGGGTACAAATGTTTTGGTTACATGAATTGCTTTTGTACGGTTTGAGTCAAAGTTATAAGTGTGCCCATCAACCATATAGTGTGCATCGTACCCATTAGGTGTGAATTTGCCCATCCCCTCTTCTCTCCTCCCCCCTCCCACCTGCTTGATTTCCGATGAGTGTTATTTCCAAATGTGCACATTGAATGTTGATCAATTAGTTCCAATTTAATGGTGAGTGCATGCGATGTTTGTTTTTCCATTCTTGTGATACTTCACTTAGGAGAATGGTCTCCAGTTTCATCCAGGTTAGTACAACAGGTATTAGTTCACCATTTTGTTTTTATGGTTGAGTAGTAGTCCATGATATACATATATCACCTTTTATTAACCCACTCCTGTGTTCATGGGCACTTGGGTTGTTTCCACATCTTTGCAATTGTGAGTTGTGCTGCTGTAAATCCAATCCCACTTCCTGATTGCCCTTTTCCTCCTTCTGCAACTCTCAGGTAAAGCTTAGCGTGCACCTGCTGGCTCCCTCTCCTTCCTTCTCTCCTTTCTTACTAACTGAGTACCCGCCACGTTGTGCATTATGGATAAAAAGGAGGGAGGTGTCCCTGCCCTCAGGGAGCTCTAAGACTCCTGGTGACACAGGGGGTACCCAGACATTTCAGTGTGCTGAGGAGAGGGATGTACCATGTGCCCATGGGAGAGACACGTGACTTGGGCAAGGAGGGACAGGAAAGGAGACCCAGGAGGAGCATCGAGTCTCGAGGCATAAGCAAGGATGAGCCAGGCAAGCGTGGAGGAAGGCGCTGTAAGGAAAGGCCACAGCCTTTTCAAAGATCTGACCCAACAATCCACAAACAGGGGTTTGGTGTGGCTGGGGCTCACACAGAGTATGAGGACACAAGGCAGGGGCCGTTTGGGTTTGTTTTGTTATTCTTATCTCACAATGAGCTTTTCTAATTAAAACAATACATGCACATGATTTAAAACTCATGCACATGGACGGTCCCTTCTCCCCACCATGACTTATTCCCTGGGAATAACCAGGTTTCACTGCTTCTAGCTCTTTATTCCTGTCATCACCTCCACACCCCTGAAGTAATATGCTTCTATCTCTATTTGTTAATCAAATTTAGACATTATCTAGTGAATTTCTACTATGATAAAGATTTAGAGAGTGCCCTCTGCTGCCCTTTCTCCTGGATTTTGATTCTGAAGGCACTGGGAGCTGGGAAAGGTGTTAACCAGAGAAACTACGGGATAATATTTGCATTTTGCATTTTAGAAAGATCGGTCCAAAAGCTTTGTGGGGAGTAGGTGGAAAGAGGGGAAATAGATGCCTGGTGGGCTAGATAATAGAAGCCATGGGTTTGCCTTAAGGCAGTAGGTCTGTGAATCGAGGGGAAGGAGAGTGTGTCAGAGAGAACTGGGGGACTGAAGCACAGGCTTGGAGAATGGTGATCTGATCATTTATGGTGCCAAACGGAGCCTTGATCTTGATCGTAAAACCTTTGCATAAAGACCACAAATCCAGAGTGCTGTGGATCAGACTCTCAATCTAGACCCAGAATCTTAAGTACAATTCCGAAAGAATAAAATTCTAAAAATCAAAAGAAACATTCATTACCAGTTTGGGTTTAGGGTTTAATTCTAGGGGTGCAAAGGTAGTTAATTAAAGGGGAATTCTCATTATCATTTCAATTCAATGCCCCTTTCCATTTTTGAAACACTGAAATCTTTTTTAACTTTGCAAAGAGTGTCTATTCTAAACCAAGAGCCAACATGATATATCAATGTGAAACACTGGAGTTCCCCCTCAAATCAAAAGAAAAGCAAAATGTTTTATCAGTCCAATACAGTCATTACTTTTATTGCACCTTTAACACAGATATTATTTTTTGTTTTCTAGAGAGAGCAATTTAAAAAAATAAAATAAAAGCAAAGAAAACCCTACCCAAGAGTCCATGTTCTGGCCTTGGAAAGCAGCAGAGAAGGGGCTCTCAGAAGACCGTAGCCCCCTGCAGCCAGGTTTAAGGGAGAAGACCCCCCCCAGGGATGGGGGCTGGAGGGTAGAGGCAGTTACCCAAGGAAGTCAGATCCCAGGCAGAGCTGAAGCAAAAGCTTGGGATTTCTGGACACTTCAGTTACTCTCCGGTGAATTTGTGCAGGGGAATACCTTCTTGTAAAGGAGTCTGTTGAGTAAGAAAAGAGGAGCTGGTGAAGGGAAGCCTCAGCAGGAGAGTTTGGGGACCCAAACTGGCCCCAACACTCTTGGCTTCCTGTGGTTTCATATTTCTGTTTTCTGAGGGGACTAGCTGGTGGGTGCCACTCCCTGGCTGGCCTCTAGGGGCACTCTGATCTTCACAGCTCTCCTGACCAACCTGTGTGTAATTCCTTTTCCTTTTGAGCCAAGAAAAGGGTTGGTAGCATTCGTGAAGACATGCTCAACTAAGATACAAAGTTTTTAAAAGAATTAAAAAATATTGTGCGGACATGTATATGGCATATATGCAGTTATCTTATTTCTATATTTAATATTTTTTTCTTGAGTAATGTATTTGTTATTTATCCTCCTACTTACTACCTGACTCTGAATAAGACTTGGCCTGTTTTACAATAAAAGACAGACGCTATAGGAACATTAAGATAAAGAAAAAGAGGCCAGGCATGGTGGCTCACACCCGTATCCTAGCACTTTGGGAGGCCGAGGTGGGAGGATTGCTTGAGGCCAGGAGTTGGAGACCAGCCTGAGTAACATAGAGAGACCCCCATCTCTACAAAAAAACAGAAAAATTAGCCGAGTGTGGTGGTGCGTGCCCATAGTCTCCGCTTCTTGGGAGGCTGAGGCAGGAGGATCGCTTGAGTCCAGGAGTTTGAGGTTACGGTGAACTATAATGATGCCACTACACTCTACCCTGTGCAATAGAGCAAGACCTTGTCTCAAAAAAAAAAAAAAAAAAAGAACACTGTCCATGAACTGAGTTTCAGGAGAGAGCAGAGGAAATTCAAAGATATTTGCTAGAGCTGAGGACAAAAAGAGAACTCTGAAATTCCTTGGACACAAGGAAAAAGGGACATTTTCCATTATATGGTAAAATACAATTTACCAGTTTCTCAAGAGAGACAAATGTCAAAAGTTTACAGAACATAAAATTTTTTAAACCAAAGAAATGGTGACTGGTGTCTGGTCACAGGTTGTTAGATAACAGAATTCTCCAGGCACATAGACAGTAGTTCCTTTCCTGGTCTCTCTTAGTCCCGTGTAATTTACCTGAAACATTTCCACCATCTGTTGGCACATCTGGTCCTCCTCTTCTGTTCAGGCCACATCCTTGGCTTTTTCTGAGCTGACTCCACTGGCAGCCATGGGGCTTATGGTGAGTGCCTTCTTATACCGTAGATCACCTCCTGCCACACAGGATCTCTTCCTACTTTAAAAACTCTGCCTCTTACTGGACCAGTGAGTGTGCTGCTTCAGTAGCCCGTGTAGGGATGCCTACAGGTTCCGGTTTATTAGCAGAGCAGGGATGATTGCCATTCCTCATGCCTAATGAGTGTTCACATTCTCCCTAGTTCAAATCATCAGCTTTCCTGCTGGCCCCAGGGACTCTCAACTCCTTTCTTGGGTGAGGTATTTGGAGATGTGACCTTGGAAAACAGAGTTCCCCAAAGCCTAAAGGCTACTTGAATGTGATGAATTGAATGTGTGAAATTTCATGTGGGAATTGTCTATATATGAACACAGTTTTCCAGAAAGAGGGTTCATAGTCTTTATTATATTCTTACATGGGCTCATAACTTGAAAAAGGTTAAGGATCATTAAAGTAGCATTCTATCATTACCTCTGTGTAATGTTGCAGAAGTCTTACTGAGAAGTAACATGCAATGAAGTAGGATGGTCTTTGTTCCACCTTGACGCTAGGACAACACCTTCTACACCTGCTCAAGACAGGCAAGGACACTTACTCAAAGCAGTGTCTCTAGCCCCTTTTCAGTCCTTTTCTATATTGCCAAATCATAATAAAACAACAGTAAATATATCTATAGTGCTCTATGATTTATAAATTCCATCCAAATACATCATTAATATGATCTTCACAGTAACCGTGGGAGGTAAGCATTATTGTCTCCATTTCACAGATGAGAAACCTCAAGTTCAGAGATATTCAATGACTGGTTCAAGTTCTCACTAGAACTAGTACATTCTGGGCCCATGTTGGAACCTGAATTCTGTGATATGTTTATGGTGTATTCTCCCTTTTGGAAGCCATGACGAGATTGGAAAAGCCAGACTTTCCGCATAGCTGAAACTATCCCAAGCCACTAATATCTCTTCCTGTTGGTTCAGCCTTCTTAACTTGATGCTCTGAAATGTGATCTCGGCTGCTCAGTAAACACATCATAAATGACTGCTTACAACATATATAGAAAAGGTGACTTTGCTAGATGGTAGCTCAAGTCATTAGCATATGAAGATATATTAAACCTCGGATGTGAATACAGTTAGCCACAGTGGCAAATACAGTGGGGTGGGGGAGATGCTGGTGGTAAGGGGAGCTTTTCTTTACCTTGGATAGACCTTGGCAGCTTTAGACTGCCTGCCGAAAAGGATTTGACTCTCCACTCATCAGAAACACTTCTTATTCTGAATTTCCTCCCATAGGAGGCCTACGTGACGCATCAGGATATATTCCGGCTGGTGGGGGAGCTGATGAGCGTCACTGGGGCTGTGATCATCCTGCTTCTGGAGGTGAGGTAGAGACGGGAGCCAGGTGCAGGCCACCCACCTGAGGCCTAGACTGAACTGCTGTCTACATTGTCTTTTCGTTTTACTGACCCCCCCCAGATTCCAGACATCTTCAGAGTCGGTGCCTCTCGCTATTTTGGACAGACGATTCTCGGGGGGCCTTTCCATGTCATCATGTGAGTGTCCCCTCATCCCAGCACCTACCTTTTCTCACCAGATCAGCTCCAGGTCTCTCGTTCACTCTCTGGGATCTAGACCTCAGGTGACTCTCACTCCAGAGATTTCTCTCCAGTGGGCTTGTACGTGTGACTGTGTATGTGTTTCACGTGCAAAGTCTGTGTGGGGGGGTACCCCCCAAGTCACCACTGTGCTGCAGGGGCCTAGAATACTCCCAGACCCTCTCTCACTGCCCCGCTCCCTGCTCTCCCCCCAGCATCACCTATGCCTTGCTTGTGCTGGTGACCATGGTGATGCGGCTCACCAACACCAACGGGGAGGTGGTGCCCATGTCCTTGGCCCTGGTGCTGGGCTGGTGCAGTGTTATGTACTTTGCCCGAGGATTCCAGATGCTGGGCCCCTTCACCATCATGATCCAGAAGGTCAGTGCCTTCCCATGGCTGGGTCTTTCCCCGACAGAGAGATGGGCGTAGATGCAAAGAGGGACTGTGGTGACCTTCTGATCTGTTAGCAATAGCTGCTCAGAGACAGTGCAGAAGAGATCGTCCCACCCTGCCTCACCTCTGTTTCCTGCAGATGATTTTTGGAGACCTGATGCGTTTCTGTTGGCTGATGGCTGTGGTCATCCTGGGCTTTGCCTCAGGTAAGTCACTATCCCCTGCTCCACTAGAGCATCAGATCCAGGTCTCCAGACAGTTCACACTCACACTTGCTCTCAGTTCTCATGTGCACTCCATCACTCCGTTTTGCTTTTTTTTTTTTTTCTATTGGATAGTGAGTTTAAACGCACACCCACGTTCATAAGATCAGGGCCACTCAGGTTGGCCTAGAAGGTAGACCCCTGTGTTCAGGGCCAATAACTTTCACGTTGACTAACCGCCCTGCAAGATCTTTAGAGGAGAATTAAGGGCCTTTGGAGAGAGAGACGTTAAATGGGAAAGACTGGCCAGTCATGGCTCTCAGAAAACTCTATGGGCACACAGAGACGGCGCAATAGTTACCTCTCCCGTGATCACTGTTGGGAAGAAGAAACAAAGCATTCAGTAAGTAACACATAACGTGCTCTTTCTCTACATGTGGTCATTTGAAGTTGAGAGAAACAAAAGAAAAAGGAGGTGCAGAAAAGCAGTTTGGAGGGCCTGAAGAATGACAGAGGGGACAGGAAGAGTTGTGAAGAGAGACTGGGAGAACAGGGACAAGCAGGGACCCAGTCGAGTCACAGTCGGTGAGAGAGTGCCAGGGAGCAAAGGAAAGAACAGCACAGCGGGAAAGTATGGGAGAGCGAGCCAGAGGGCGGCAGGGGTGTGAGTGAGAAGAAGAGAGTCCTCAGGAGAGGCGGAAAGAGGACCGTCCGGGTCTGGACGGCGAAGGGCCTGCAACCCAATTCGGGCCGATGTCTACAGCCGGGCGTCCCTCAGACAAGGAAAGGTACTAGGTGAGCTTTGAGGACCCCCAACTCTAAAACACCATGACTCGGTACCCAGGACTCTATTATTGTCCTCAGGAATTTCCCATTCAATAGGGCTTCCCACAAAACAGTAGGTGAAAAAAATCCACCAGGATCTGCAATACGAACGGGTGAAACTGTGGCTGGCTGCCTGCTGGGAGTACCCCGCTTCCCGAGCCCTTACCTACGCTTTCTCCCCACTGCCTTGCTCGCCTGCATCCACACAAACTCAGAGGACAAAATGAGTAGTTTTCTGTCCATGCTCTGTACCCAGAATTCCCTAAACTATCCCTTCTTGGCCATTGTACTTGCTTTCTTCTTAAATAAATAAGGAAGCAATGCTTAATCACAGACCCTACTTCTGCTCTTGGTATCGCCTTGTTTGAGTTTCAGTCCTCCACACAGAGAGGAGCCTTTGAAAGTGTCTTATACCGTTGTAGGCTTCCAGGATGCCCACTAGCATCCAAGAGGCTACACGATGAGTCGGGATAGCTTTTCCAGGAGAGTCCAGGTTCACCAAGGGAATCCCAGAGTGAGGGATGGTTATCTAGAGGTCAACAAGATACAAAAGGAACTCTTCTTTTAACCTTTTCATGTATTCTGTTCTTTAAAATTGTTGGAGATTCCATGCATTTTTGTAATAACTTGCATTTTAAGTATTTGGTTTCCCGAAATGTATAAACCAGTTAGGCGACTTATTATCCATACGTGTGCACGCACACACACACCCTTTTTTTGCTAAGTGGCTATGTATTACCATTATCATTCCCCAGAATGATGAACTTAGTCATAGGACATCTTAGGGTTAGTCAGTTCCACAGATAACTACATTTATGGATGTGTAATTTTCTGAGCGTGTGTGTTTGTGGAGCTGTATATTCCAGAGGGGGAATGAATGGTCACCAGGCCCATGCATATTGTCATAACTCCATTTTCCCACCTCCATGTCCTCTTCCTGGGCGGAGCAGCGTTCTATGTCATTTTCCAGACAGAGGACCCCGCCAATCTGGGGGAATTCTATGACTATCCCATGGCCCTGTTCAGCACCTTCGAGCTTTTCCTCACCATCATCGATGCACCCGCCAACTACAACGTGAACTTGCCCTTCATGTTTGGCATTGTCAACTTTGCTTTTGCCATCGTCGCCACGCTGCTTATGCTCAACCTGTTCATCGCCATGATGGGTGACACACACTGGAGGGTGGCTCAAGAGCGGGACGAGCTCTGGAGGGCCCAGGTGAGTTCATTAGTGTTAGTCTTCCTGGGGGCAAGGGATGGAGAGAAATATCCAAGCAGGAACTATTATGGTGGACCACTCTTAGGAGAGTCACAGAACAGCCCAGGGGGGCTGTCACCTCAACAGAGGTTTATATAAATCTGAGAATCTGAAGTATGTGTGGATGGATGTAAGGGACAGATGGAGGATGAAATGCAGGATGGAGGTAAGAGGCAGGGCTGTTGATCACAGGTGAAGAGTAGATTCAGGAGTCATCCTTGAGTCCAGTGGGAACTAAAAACTGTCTTATTCTTGTGTATTCCAGTTTTTCATTTGGATGTTATCTTCTGTTTGCTTCTCTACATCCTGTTTCTTTGTAATCTTTTCTTTGTATCATCATAGACTAATAAAATATTAGAATTGGAAGTGACCTTAATGCTCCTCAAGGGGACCTCCTATTCAACATAATAATCATTTATTGGTCAGAAGGTCATCCAATATCTTCTTTAATGCTGATTAGGACTTTATTATCTTGTAGACTTGGGTAGGCGTTAGGAGGAGGGAGTTTTTCCATATTTTAAAAGATTTTGTTATTAGAAACATCAATGTTACATTGAGTTGAAGCCTGTCTTCCTATAATTCCATTCTATGGCCTCTCATATAACACAGACCACATTCTTCCATATGAGCACCATGTAAATATTTGAATATAAACATCTTTTATCCCCTCAGATGTTTTATTCACCTAACGATTATCACTTAGAGCCTGCTGTATATTGGGAAATATGTAAAAGCTAGGGATGGAAGCATAAACACAACAGATGTAATCTGTGCTGTCATGGTACTGACAGTTTAGTTGGAAAGACAGACATTAAGCAAGTTACTTCACAGAAAGCTATGAAATTATAGCAGCAAAAGTGCCGTAGAGAAGCACAAGGTGTTAAGAAGAGGATGCAACAGAGGAATCTGACTGGAAAGTTAGAAAATGCTTTTCTGAGGGAGTAGCATTTAAAATGAGACCCTAAAGATGGGTAAGAACTAGCTGGTTAAGAGGAATGAGGAGAATGGATGGAGGTTGAGGTTTTATCAATTAGGACCCTGGACTACAGCAAAGACAACTAAACTCAGACTTTTTGTTTTGTAAGTAGGGGGAGGAGGATGGGTTAGTCCTCACAAGTAGAAAGTGGAGAGAATGAAACCAGCTTTAGGGATGCCTGGCCAGAGCACAGGTCCCCGTCTCACGCGTTACATCAATTTTCCTGTGTTCTCGCTTTTAAAGCAAGCTCTCTCATCATGTTTGGGAGGTAGCTTCTAGAAGCCCCAAACCCCTAAAGGAATGAGCATGTGTGCTGCATTGCACAGTTCTAAGGGCCCTGTTCATGCTGGCTTCTGTGAGGCTTCTGATGCTGTACCATGCTACAGGCTTAAAAGAATAAAAAGAGAAATCTTTACCCAGCAAATTCATTCTGAGTGCCATCTCACTGGAACAAGTTTGGGTCATAGGCATATCTTTGAATTTAAGGGAAGACCAAGGGCTGGAGAGTGGTGGTGTGGGTGGGGGAGGTGAGGCCTGGGGGAGAATAGACTGTTTCACCAGGACTGCACAAAGCCCAGTCTATTCTGACCCCGGGGCTGAGTGATGAAGGAGCAGTTCCCCAAGAGAAAGATGGGTTCTGTCACCAGAGGAAGGAGGGGGCGGATGGGTGGCCGAAGAAGAGCAGTAAACATCCTTTTCCAGGGAAAGAAGACCTATCCAGGGCAAGAGAACAAAATGACTGGAAGTCCTGAGACAGGAAGGAGCTTAGTGCAACTGGAAAACCAAGAGAAGTTGGCGTGATGAGAAAGGCAGGGAGTGGAAAAACATGAGGTGGAGAATTTGCCACTTTAAGGACTGCCAGCTCCTTCAGTTAATAAATTTTCCTGGTCCCAACATATTCTGATTGTGCTTTTTTGTTCATGCTCTAATAGGTCACAGTCCCTGCAAAACTCGAATGGTCCCGATTTGAATGGAGCAATGCAGTACAAGGAGGGGTCTTGCCTCTCCTTGCTTTGGACACGATATTATTAAAAGCACCTAAAACTGAGTCAGGTCTTTTAGCAAATATACAGCTGGCCCTCATTAAGCTTATGATCAACTAGAACCCCTGCGTCTTTGTCACATGACTCACTCACTTAAGCTTCTTACACGTAACTGAATGACCTTAGACTTGGTTTTCTCAAATTTCATGTTCTTGGTTTTAGACGAGCATTCCAGCCTGGTGAAATCGTTTCATAATGCTTCCGTCACTTCACATATTACATATCCCTCCCAGTTTTGTGTCACAGGCATATCTGATAAGCTTGTTTTCCGTATTTCATCTAAGCAATTAATGAGGGCTGAGCAAAGGACAGAATGTGTGACGGACATGCTATTAGAAATTTCCCTGCTAGGTTTGCAGTTATTAATCAACCCTTCTCCTTCTTAAGATATGGATATTTAATTTGTCGTAAATGCCCTGAACAGTAGCAGCACCATATCACCCCCAAGATCATAGAGATTCTATTTAATCATTTTATTTAAATGAAGATAATTGGTTTATGGCTTTTCTATGAGTAAGGAATTGAGATTAGTCTGGAGTGACTCACTTTCCATGAATCTGAATAGTAATGTAAGTGTCACTTTTATTCAAAACACTTATAAAGTACTCTCTCTCCTTTCTTGACAACTGAAGCAGGTAGTAGGTGCCTGGCACAGGCCAGGGCTGGGTACATGGCTGTCCTCACCAGTGACCTCTAGCGTCCTCATCTCACAAGTTCCCTTTGTCGGTGGCCTCGGTGTCTCCCTGAACCTCATTGCTCTGAGTTTTTCCTCTACCTCTTGCCTGCTTCCAGGTCGTGGCCACCACGGTGATGCTGGAGAGGAAGATGCCGCGCTTCCTGTGGCCACGCTCTGGGATCTGTGGGTTACACTATGGTCTGGGGGACCGCTGGTTCCTGAGGTGAGTGGCAGTGTGCGTGCGCGTGCGCCCATGTGTGTGTGTGTGTGTGTGAGAGAGAGAGAGAGAGATAGAGAGAGAGAGAGAAGCTGCAGATGTGTATGAGGCCATGGGAGCCAGGGTGACCAGAGATGTCCTGAGCCTGTCTTGGGGACGGGCTGGAGCTGAGGTGGAGGGGTAACACGAGTGCTGTGTGCACCTCAGGAGAGGTACATGTGTCCGGGTGCGGAAGTGAGCACGGGTCACCCAGTTTGCCTGCATCTTGTTCCTACCTGACCTGACCCCCCATTCCCGCAGGTTGTGCCTTGGATCTACCTTCCTCTTCCTCCTCCACCCCATCTCGTGACCTGGCTCTCCTCTCCCCTCACATCTCCACCCTGAATTGCATCTCCTTATCCTTGTGACACACATCTCTTAACTGGTTCTATTTTCTCTTTCACATTCCCATATTAGTGTGCACACACACACACACACGGTCCTGCGACCCTCTAAACCTCTTTCATCTCTAGCCCAGGTTCGTCTCCACTCTGATCCCCATCCCTTCGCTTGGTCCCAGATGTCTTCCTGCCTCAGCTCTGGTCCCTTCTTTCCCCTTTACTCTCGACCCTGTTTTCAAAAATGTTCGCCTCTGCTTCTCCCCACGGCCCATGTCTCCTGGCCTGACTGAGTCCTTTCCCTCTTCCCGGACCAGGGTGGAGAACCACCACTCTCAGAACGCCCTGCGGGTGCTGCGCTATGTGGAGGCGTTCAAGTGCCCAGACAAGGAGGATGGGCAGGAGCAGGTTTCTGAGAAACAGCCCTCCGTAGCTGAGAGCGGGACCCTGGCTAGAGCCTCCCTGGCCCTGCCTACACCCTCCCTGTCCCGGACCACATCCCGAAGCAGCAGCAGTCACCGGGGCTGGGAGATCCTTCGTCGAAACGCCCTGGGACACGTGAATCTTGGCTTGGACCTTGGTGAGGGGGATGGAGAAGAGGTCTACCGCCTATGACTTGGATCCCTGTTACCCTTGACCTGACTCCAGGTGGGCCCGGGGGCGGGGACAGACAGGGAGACACCTGGCTGTGCAAGGACCTAATTTTCATGCCTGTTAGTCGTGGGAGGGTGTGGACAGAATACTTCCTAAAGGGCCATGTCTCACCCTTCATATCAGCATTTCTGGAGATGGGCAATGGACATGTATTGTCCCACATATTTTCTGGGTTCTTGGAAGTCCCACATCTTGGGAAAAGGAGGTACTACTAGAAAGTAGTCTGCTGTGAGGCCTGCCTGGTTCCACAGGGCTTAGTGTGGGAAGAGCCAGGAACGGCATAGAGGTTGTGGCCCTTCCTTTTTCCCTAACCTCCCTCAGGACTCACTCCCCACCTAGCAACCAGACCCCAACTACAAAAACTGCAATAAAAAAAGATTTCTTATCTTTGCCTTCTTTAATTTTTCTTTTTATCATGGCAAAATACATGTCATTTAAAATTTACCATTTTAACCATTTTTAGATATACAATTCAGTGGCATTAAGTGGATTCACATTGTTGTGCAACCGTCACCAGTATTCATCTGTGGAACTTTTTCATCATCCTAAACTGAAGTGCTTATACCCATGAAACAATAGTTCCCCTGCTCTTCCCTCCCCGACCCTGGTAACCAATATTCTACTTCCTTTTTCTGAGTCTGACTCCGCTAGGCGCCTTATGTAAGTGGAATCCTGCAATTTTAGTCCTGTTGTGTCTGGCTCATTTCACTTAGTGTAATGTTCTCTGAGTTCATCCACATTGTAGCTGGTATCAGAATATCATTCCTTTCTAAGGCCAAATGATATTTAATTGACTGTGTATGCCACATTTTGTTTATCCATTTATCCATTGATGAAAATTGGATTATTTTTCATCTTTTGGCTATTGTGAATAGTGCTGCTATGAACATGGGTGCACAAATAGCTATTCGAGTCCCTGTTTTCAATTATTTTGGATGTATACCTAGAAAAGGAATTTGCTGGACCATATGTCAATTCTGTGTCCAACTTTTTGAGGACATACTGCCTTTTACAGCAGGCTCCACCATGTCACATTCCCTTCTAATGAATGTGAAGTGGTATCTCACTGTAGTTGTGATTTGCCTTTCTCTAAAGACTAACGATATTGAAAATCTTTTCATGCAGTTATGTATTGGACATTTATATATCTTCTATGGAGAAATGTCTATTCGAGTTTTTTGTCCATTTTTGAATTGGGTTGTTCGTTGTTGTTGTTGAGTTGCTTTATCTTCGCTTTGTGAGACAGAGTCTGAAGTGTTTGCATCTCATTTGCATCCTGTGTATTTTTATGTCTTGTAAATTATGTCTGTACGGCCCAGTCATTTATTCTGTAGGACCCTCCCTGCTCTGTCCCTCAGGCGGCTCCTAGCAGCTAATCATCTTGTGCCCGGAGGCAACAGGCTCCTGCTGAAGCTGCCCAGCAACACTAGACCAAAGGTCGTCTCTCTCCGGCAGGGAAATTGGGAACCAGGTGTCCAGGGCACCCATGGCAGGGACCGATGTACAGCCTCCCTTGTGTCCCTGAACTTTACTTCTCATCTCAGCCCCGACCATTACCCTCACCAAAAGCCATGACAACTTTTAAGAGGATTGTGGTCTGGAATAGAAAAGGACTAAGTGGGATTTGTGAAACCACAGACAGGTGCAGAGCTGAGAGCCCAACACGGAGGGATCACACAAATGTGCGCGCGCACACACATACACTGGGACATGCTGGCGGCATGGCATGTTAAAGTACTCAGTCGCCACGTTTCCTTGTTATCCTCTTTCACCGCGGAAGCACTTCCTCTCCTGTGCAAAGCTAAGCCCACAGCCCCACCTGTGCTCCAGATCCACTTCTTGCTGTCTTTCCAGACAATGCGTCCATCACTGTCTCCTCTGACTTTTCTCCCTCGTGTGTGTTCAACCTCTCCTCTCCATTAGCTCTGACAACAAATATGCATGCTCTATGCTTTACCATTTTCAAAGAAATTGCTAAGACCCTCCCTCAACCCCACCTCTTCTTTCAGCTACTGCTCTATCTGTCCTACTCCCTGCTCAGGACCAAACTTCTGAAGAGTAAACGCCATTGTCTTCTGGCCCCCCACTGATGCCTCAACCCATTGTGATTTGACCTTGTCTTCTCCACGCTACTGATACCACTAGTCAAGGTTATCTGCCTGTAGTTAAACCCACTGAAAGTCTTAGTTTTGCTGGAGCTCTTGGTGGCATTCAGATTACAGTCAACTATTCACCGTTTCTCACATGTCTAGTGCCATTCTAGCTGCTTCTCTTCTCCCTATCCCTTAACGCGTTTGGGCCCACAGGCTCTCCGTCTTCCTTGCCACCTGGGCAGTGCACCTGCTTCTGTGGACTGCCACACACAGGCTTATGCATTCCCCACTCCTTGTCTCCAGTTTAGCTCTGTCTCCGGAGCTCCAGGCCTGAGCAGCTTGGCCGCTTATCTATCATACCGCTCTACCTGGATATTTTACAGACAACTCAAACTCAACACGTCCCAAACTGAACAGCTTTTCTTCGTCACCAAACCTGCTTCTCCACTGGTGTCCCCAAACAAACACGTGGCAGTGCAACTGGCAAAGTTGCTTAAGCCGGGATCCTGGGTGTCACGCTCACCACTTCTGTCTCAGCTCTCATATCCATCAAATCTCAAGTCTTGTGAATATTCTGGTCCCCAAACATCTCCTTTAAAAAATAATTTTGATTAGATAACACATCACATGGTGTAAAATTCAAAGATGTACAAGAAAGTGAGTTTTCCTACCTCTGCCCCAGCCACTCAGGTGTCCTCCCCAGGGGCATTCACTGATAAAACTTCGTTATTTATCCTTCTCAAAACACTCTGGGCATATCCAAGCATATGTATGTAAATATTTCTCTTAAAAACACTTATAATACCATAGTAGATTAGAGAAACAGCTCTTGCTTTTGTCACTTAATGTATTTTAAAGGCTGTCCATATCAATATAACATTTAAAAAAAATCTTCCATTTGTCACTGCCTCTCCCAACCCTATTGCCATTCTCCTAAAATGGGCCACTCTCGCCTCCCTCCTGCATTGCGGGAGTAGGTAGGTCCCTGACTGCTCTCTTTGCTCTTTGCACGTAGTCTTGGTCTTCTACACTGCAGCCAAAATGATCTTTGCGAGATGGAGTGCCTACCTCAAACTCTGGTCTTTGGGAAGCCTGAGCCTGAGCCGACCCCAGCGACCTCCCCAGACATCCCTCATCCCTCTCTCCTCCACTCTATTTCACCAAGACGAATTATCTTTAGTTCCTGGTTAGTACTATATTCTCCATTCTCTTGGCCTTCACAATTTCTGGACCTTTCTACTCCTCTGCACCCATTTCTTCTTTCTCTTTGTAACTTGTTATTCATCCTGTTGGTCTTAGCTTAAAGGTCATACATTTTGGGGGGTGTGTGTGTGCCAGGGGAGGGGGTTCCCACACCCCTAGGCTAGGTTAGAGACCACTTGCTCTATGTTTCCAGACCACCTGTATTTTCTTTTTGTTACATGCCCTGAGCTTTATTGCACCTAATTGTTTAACTGACTGTAAGCTCCACAGACGCAAAGATGGTATCCCTCTTATTCATCATTGTATTCCTAGGACCTGGCGTAATTCCTGGTACTATGTATTGTGAAATAAATATTCATTAACTGAATCTATGAATGATTGACCTATTTTTATTTTAAGGTCTCCTACTGGCCAAATATACTTCAGTTTTTGTTCTACCTTTCAAAGGTGGTTAAAAAAAAATACATGCCTTTTGAGTGAGGTTGTTTGTAATAATTAGAGATAAGCACATAATGTGCGTGGAAACACTTTGGAAAGAATAAAAACCAAAGCAAATGTGATTACAAGGAAATTGTTCATCCTAAATGTACTTCTGTGTGTGGCGGGGTGGGGGGGTGGGAGAGGAGGAGGAAGAAGAGGAGAAAGACAGGGAATCGGAGGAGGAGAGGGGAAAAGGACCTCAGCAGCGAAGCTCTGGGCCAGAGCTCACGGAGCCCGCTGGCACGTGGTGCCCTCTGTGAGAGAAATTAAGGCGATCTCCAAGATTCCACGTCACTTCCCGGCTGAAAAGGGAAGAGACAATAGGCAGGGGCAGATGTGGGAGGTGAACCGCGCTGAAGTGCTGGATGGCAGCTGTTCTCCCCCCGCCAGGCAGCTGCCGGGCTTCTTTACCTGGCTCCAGAGACAGGGCAGAGAACAGAGTGAAACATGCACTGCGCTTCCTGCCCCAGCAGTTCTTCAGGTTCCCACAAATGGTGACCATTCTTCCCTCCTGTCTCCCCACTCCCTGATCGCTTCAGAATAGAGAACGAAAAAATTCCTGCTCCTGTATGCCTCTTGGGCCAGAGGCAAGAAAGTGATGAAGAAATTTTGTCCTCACAGGCATGGCAAGACTTTAAAAACATGTCCCCTCCCCTAGATGTTTGCAAAGTGTTTTATTGACAGGGTTCTGGGTTCTGGTAAGAACAGCTGAATTGCGTCTGAGGAATGGCTCTGCTGGCAGCAGCAGGGCCAGAGGTCAGCATCCCTCCACTGTGTTGCCTGAAGAAATGCCAGATAAGGTCTGGGTCCCAGGCTGAGGGGAGAAGAGGAGGAGGGAGAGGGTGAGTCAGGAAGGGCGACCTTAGCGGGTCCCCAGGGTGGGATAGGCCTCGCAAGAGCCCGGAGAGGGGTTGGAGAGAGAAGGGCCAACTGTGGCGTCCAGAAGGCCTCTCGGCACACCCGAGATTACTCAGGGAAAAGCTGGGAAAACACTTTGATGTGGGGGTCAAGGATCATTCACATCTGAGCCAGGCTGCTTGTCTCTTTAAGATGAAAAATGTGCAAGAAGAGAGACACTTTAACCTGGTCACCCCGAGTAGCGTCACACCGTTGAGGGGCAGAGGTTAGGGAACTGTGGCCCATCTCTGTCTGCCCTGGGATGGCAGCCTGGCAGAAGCCACCTGGAGAAGGAGTGGACACACCTTCTTCAT
This sequence comes from Daubentonia madagascariensis, assembly GCA_023783475.1. Classification (NCBI taxonomy): domain Eukaryota; kingdom Metazoa; phylum Chordata; class Mammalia; order Primates; family Daubentoniidae; genus Daubentonia; species Daubentonia madagascariensis. The sequence goes on from JAKFHU010001569.1 coordinate 13,199,648, forward strand.
TTTGCTTGTGCCTCTTTGTTATCCCTGGGATGGGGGAGGTGGCAATTATGGCCAGTTGGACCTGAGGGAGCAGGGGCTTGTGCGAGGCCAGGCTACAGCTGCAAGGTCTGAGTGTGTACGTCCGCACTTGCCCATGCAGGGCCAGGCATTTGTGAGAGGGGTTCTCCTTAGTGATTCTTAAATGGCTGCTCTCTTATCATCAAAGCTGTCTCTCCTCTGCTCTTTCTGCATGAGCTGTTCTCCCATCTCCTTCTTGATGGAGCTGTGGTGTCAACTGAGGGACTGGCACAACATGCCTCCAAGACACATCCTCACTAGCACCTGCCCCAACCACCTCCATGGCCTTCTTTGGCCCATGAGTGTCTTAGGTTCTGGGCTAACCTGAGGCCAACTCAGCCTCTGCCTCCTCTCTCATGGCCGTGAGCAGAACCCCTGGACAGCCAGGGCCCTTTAGGGCTGACATGTGCCGGTGAAAACCCATATTCAGTCCCCAGCTCTGCCATGGTATTAGCTGAGGAAACTGGTACATCGGGTGGCAATGACAATAACTTCTGACTTGTCTACCTGACATGGTTGTGACAATAAAACAGCACTATGCATGTGAAAGTACTTGGGCTACTGAAGTTTTACTGATGTAAGGAGTCATTTCAGTATCTTGGCCTGTCCCTGTTCCCTTCTCTCATATTCTTGTTCCCCATGCTTTCCCTCAGCCCGACCAGGTCCTACTTTCTAACTCAGGGACAAGAAGGAAAAGGAAAGAGACAGGCATATCCAAGGCCATGGCTCCATGGAGGTGACCCTGGCCCGATACTGACAGCCTCTCTTGTGCCCCTGATTCAGAGAGAGTAACCCCCCCAGGGGATGGTTAGTTCCTTCCCCCGGGGACTCTCAGACCCCAGCCCCTCATCCCATAGGCCCTCACTGTCCCTCTCCTCTCCTCACACAAACCACATCCAGCGAGGGCAGCTGCAATGGGAAGGTTGGACCAAATTGTTCCTTGTTTACCAGGCAGAAGTCTCTGTCTCTTCCCTCCTCTCTCTCTTCCTCCATGGGTGAACCTGGAGAACCTGGTGGGAAAGAAGGAGGCAATTCCCAGGCCCCATGGCCTCTGTGCCAGCCCCCCTAGGACCCAGGTCAGTGATCACTCCCTCCCTCTGGGTCCAAGGCCAGCCACGATGGGGAGCTCAGGACAGGAGGGTGGGAGTGGCTGGGGACAGAGAGCCTTTGCCACACACACCATGCCCTCCCCTCCATCCCAGCTGCTGCTCCCGTCCCACCTTCTTCAGGCCAATTAATCTTTCAAGAGCAGATGGCTCTTTCTTTGTGTGTGGGCTGGGGATTGAAAAACACCCCCCACCTCCACTGGGCACACACACACGTCCCTGCCACGTTCCCTGTTCCCCATCACCTTCTGGGCCCCTCTCTTGTACGCTGTCCCACCTTTGCCCTTGGGTCCTAGATAAGGAAATACATCTAATAAATAGCTTGCAATTTCCTTGGCGTGGCTCATTCTTCACAAAATGTAGTTCAACATATACTCTACGCCAGGTACTCCAGTGGGGAGAAAGAAGAATGTGCTATGATTTAGCTGCTTCCTTTGAGACCTCCAAGTGGGAGAAAGAGTCAAGAATGGGACACTTAAAGCAGCATAATTCTTTACACTGGGGCATAAGGAAAGAGAAGCGGGAACACAGAGGAGCAGGGACTAGCTCTGGCTGGGTGGGGTTGGGTGCAGAGGGAAGAAAAGAGAACATAGGACATTTGAGTCAGGCTTTAAGGGATGAGCTGGCGTTTATGAGCCTGAACTGGAGCAGTTCAAGAAGTCAACAGTGCACAAGGGAGTTCAATTTAAACAGTCTCTTCTGTAGAGATAGGGGGTGAGGTCCATGGAATGGATGAAACAGAAATGTACCCTGTGCAGGTGGTCACAGTCTGAGGTTGGATCAGCTCTAGTACTCTGGAGGGGAAGGGAGGATTTGCTCACTGGAGGGTAAGCTGGTCACGCAAAGGGCTCCAAGACAGACAGCCATAGAAGAGAAGAATGAAGGAATAAGCTGTTAGCTGTTGTTACCTTCCTTTTACAGACAGGCAAGCAGGGCCCAGAGAGGGTGAGTTACTTGCCTAAGGTCAAGTGACTATTAATGTGCTCATTTTGTGGACAAGGAAACTGAGGCTCAGAGAGGTGGACTAATTTGCCCAAGATCAATCAACCAGTAATTAGCAGAGTGTGACTTTGAACCCAGATTTATCTGGCCCCAAGGTCTGTGCTTCCACTCTAAGGTTCAGAGCCCCTGAGCTAACGCCTCTACCAGAAAACTATTTCCTAGATGTATTCAATTTCAAGTACTCCCACCCAAGCAAAATGATAAAACAAATGACTTACATTCATGTGATGCTTTATAGTGTGTAAAGTATTTGCATGTCCATTATCTTCTCTAATCCCAACAACAACTCCATAAAGTAAACAGATCAAGTAATAGCTGTCCCCGTTTTACAGACAAGGAAGCTGATTCTCAAAGAGATTGTCTGATTGAGGTCACAGATCTCACCAGTGCAGAGCAGGACAATAACCTAGGACTTCTGGGCTCCTGGAAAGACCTGTCTCCACAATGGCTCCCTCGTCCATATGGATGACGGACAAATCCAGATGCAGGTAGGTGAGGACACCCTGTCTACAGTCTATAATAATGATGAACACAGAGATTGGAACTAAGAGACACCTCTGAGTCTCTCAGCTCACAGACACTTGCATAGCTCTGACAAACTGTGTTTTAACACGTTACATCAGCCACCCTCAGTGATGGGCACACAACTTCGGCCACAGAACCATACCCTGGCACCTTCAGTGTTGACTCTTAGGCAGCCCTGTGCTGTGATGTTTCCTTCTGCACTCTGGTCTATGTGCAAGAATATTGCGCCCATCCCTGACTGCGAAATTGTTCCTGGACTTCCCAGCAGCTTCGAGACTCATGGGTCCCTCAGACATTCCAGAGTCAGCTGTTAGAGTTGGGAACCTCAGCAAAGCCAGGAGGAGGAGGAAGAGGAGGAGGGGGAGGAGGAGGAGGTAGGAAAGGAGGGCAAGTGGGAGCCACAGCAGGAAAACTGCCCCAGGGCACAGCATGTAGCTCTGTGATAACAGGGATGATTAGGTGAACAGACCCCTATCAGGAGATCATTGCATACTCCAGCAAAACAACCCCCCACCCCCAACACCCTGTGCAGGTCCCAGTGCACACAAGCTCAAACAAATCCAGGTGGCACATTCCAACATCCCCTCTCCTGAGTGCACGGGGCCCTCAGGAGGGAACCATGCCCCATGTCCCAGGAATCATGTGTGGTGGGGGAAGCGGAGGTGGAAGAGTTGTAGAATAGCTAAAATCCTTTTTCTAAAATTTCCTAGATCCTGGTATTACAGTGGCTGACCAGGGACCTCATGCTTTTAGTGCCTACGGAGGTCCAGAATTGCCCAACAGCCCTGTGGAGAACGTACTGTTTGGCTTCAGTCCCTCCCTTGTACCCAGCAGGAACACCACCTCCTGGCCCCCTGGGCTCCTGCCTCTCCACCCTCCTCTCAGCCTCCCACCGCACCCTGCTCAGGTATCTGCCACAGGATCTGCCCAATCCCTCATGCCCCATCTTGGGCAGCCTTGCAGTCCAGGGGGAGGCTGGGCCACCTCCTCCTTGCTGCTGCTGCATCACAGGGGGAGGCTACAAGCCCCAGCTGGGGCTGGGGGAGGTTTGCAGTCTGACTCACTCAAGCTCCCTTTCAGCCCCTAGGCTCTCAGGCGTTTCCCCCTCTTCTGTTCTGCTTTGGCCCTACTCCTGGGTCTCTCTGCCCTGGACTCAGCCCCAGACCTTCAGGCAGAAGCACACTGGCTTGCTCCCAGCGTTTCCCCCTCCCATGGTTTGGGCATGTCTGCACACACCAAACAATGACCCCTACTTTAAACAAGTCTGGCAGTTTGCTTGGTTTTTTTGACTGAGGTGGTGGGGTGTTTGGGTGAGTGCTTGACTTAAATAAATAGAATTGAAGGAGTTCTTATCACCTGCTACCCTCTCACTGAGTTTGGTGGGTTGCGGAGAAAAGGCTAAGAAGTGCAGGTGGGGACAAACTGGGGGAAGACTGGCAATCAAATGCTGCCGCTGCAAGGCTAATTAGCAGACTGAATACGGGCTTTGGGACAAGGGTTTTGCTTTGGGTTTGGAGTTTTAACAGCCAGGATGGGATCTGGGCTAATGGCTGGGTCCTGTCTCCTGAGTCCCAACAAATGCTGTGTACCCTCGGTTTAGTGGTCTCACATCCCCCTTCCACACCCCTGGCTTAGAGGCAACAACCAGGTCCTTGCCGAGTAAAAACAGTTGGTGTCATGGAGCCCAGTGTCTGGGGACACTGCCCTGGAATGGAAAGCCAGCCCAGTCCTACCTTGTGAGAGGGACCACACCACACACCATGTCCCCTCCCCTATCTGTGGCTTTCCAGAGCTCTGGGAGTCACCATCATTGGGGAGGTTCACCCAGGGAATTGGACCACAGAACCTGCCACTTGGGAGGCCGGAGGATGACCAGAGGCTGTCTCCATGCTCTGCCTGCCTTCTCTCTCCTCCATGCCTGGCAGAGTATCTGCCAGCGTGACACAGAGACTCAGCCAGCCAGACTCAACCAGAGAGCGTTGAGCCCTTCCTGCCATTATGAAGCTCTGAGCATCATCCCTCCTGCACCTGCAAGCTGAGGGAGCTTCCTGGGGGAGCAGGGAGTGGAGAAAGGAACAGGGGAACTTAAGATGCAGGGTCCTTATTTTTGCAGATGAGGAAACTAAAACGTAAGTGACTTGGCCAAGGTCAACCAAGTGAATTTCTGGCAGAACTGGGTTTAGAATGCAGCTGTTCTGACTACAAATCAATTCCTGTCTCTGCTTTACCTCTCCCAGAAAGCCAACCCACCTCATGGCACATTCAGCTCCCTTATAAATCTCCTTGGGGGTGCTGCAGCCTCTCTTCCTGGTTGACTTTGGTGCCTGCAAGAGAAGAGATGGGGCCAGGTGCAGTGGGGTGAAGAGGACTGGAGTCCAACCTTGAAAGGGAAAAGACCTCGGGGTCTGGGGAGGATGGGAGACAGAGAGAGGAGCAGAGAAAGAAGCTGGGGCCCATGGCCAGCAGGACCAGAGTCTTGGCGCAGGGGAAGGCTGCGGACTTTGACATGTGCCTACTCTCCAGGGGAGCCCACTCCAGGGATAGGTGGGGCAGATCAGAGTTCTGTGGGGCCCATGGGACACATGAGCCTCCTCTCACAAACCCAGGAGGGACAGCAGTCATTCTCCCCGACCAGCGCTCAGCTCCTCCCCTGACATCTCCTGATGGGGGACTCAGGAAACAAGATGCTCAAACTCATGGAGAAGGTGAGGGAGGGTTGCAAACTATGTGAGCCCTCTCCGGGTTGGACCAGCCTCCTGCAGCAGAGGCTGGTGGCAGGGGAGCGGGGAATGGACAAGAGGGGAGGGTGCTCCCCTACGTATGTCCATATGTGCCCTTCATCACATTCTGCATAGGGGTGGGGGGCCAGGAGGACTAAATGCCTGTGGATTTTGAGATCCACAGACTACTGGGAAGATGCTAGAAAACAGACATATATGCACAATTGTTCCAAAACATTGCTATAATGTATTGATTCATTTTGACATAAAATACACCATGCATCAATTTATGTCAACTCATGTGTGCATGCACATCTGAGCAGGTGAGACTAGCTGCGTGGTGCCTCCCCGTGCCCCTTTCCCGACTCAGCCCTTCTACCACCTTCCTCTGAGCCCTTCCCCTGACCTCGTCAAGGAAGCATGTGGAGTCTGAAGTTCCACGTACAACACGCCCCAGGGTGTGGGGTTAAGGGGGCTCAGGACTGAGAGGTTATAGGAAATGAGGGCTTGGGATCAAAGAGATGGCTCTGCGACTGGCAACCAGGATGAGAACAGGGGATTAGGGACTAAAATCATGTTTTGGGGAAAAGTACATGACAGTTTTGCAACAAATTAGACCTCTTGACCTTGGAAAACTGAAGGGACTTTGCATACACTTGAAACATGACTCATATTTCTTCAGAATCACAGGATGTTTGAGTTGAAAAGGACCTAGCAGGATTTCAGTGCAAAGGGCCACCCGGGGAGTGACAGAGCCAGCACTAGGGCCCAGCTTACTGGGCTCCCAGTCAGACCTCTCAGCGGTGCCCTGTCCGTCCTCCCCAGCCCGGGAGGTGCTCGTGGTGTGTGCATGCTGCCATCAGCTCCTTTGCAGGCTTTATGAGTTGGCACCCAGGGCTCGTGAACTCAGTGACTGGAACAAACTCCAAGCTGCGTGAGCCGCACTGTTGACCTCATTGCCCCTTGCTGGCTTCATCCTTGCGGCACCTTGGCCCCCCCCACCAGCCCTGCTCATGACAGAGGGCGGAGGAGCCACCCTCCGCCAGGGCAGGGAGCACAGCTGGGCTGGCTGCAGACACAGACAGGCAGAGAGCAAGAGAAAGAGGACAGAGGGAGTCCAGGGGGCCACAGAGAGACCACTCAGTCAGAGACACAGGCACACACATGCACAAACACAACACACACGTGCACACCACACACCCCCGCCACACACAACACACACATGTACACCACACACAACTCATACAACATACACCAAATCACACACACCCCTACCCTACACACCACACACACAACACATACAACACCACAATGCACGTGTGCACATCCCACACATACAAACACACTACACACCATACACATGTGCACACCACACAACACCACACCACAAACACACCACACATACCACACACACCACACACAAACACACTCACACACACCACCACACGCACAGCACACAGCACACATACTGTGCAACACATACACCACATAACACACTATATAAATATATACTGCACACACACCAAATACCACACACATACAACACATGCACACACACACACACCTGCACACGCACACACACACTCTAGCACAGAGACTAAAACTAAGAAAACAGAGATACAACTGCACAGTGACAGAGGCAGTAAGAGAGGAAAAACTCAGGGAAACGTAGAAAGACACAGAGCCATCAAAAAAAGAGGCCATACTAGGAAAAATGTGTATACACACACACACACACACACACACACACACTTTTTTGGCTCTAAATCAGTGGTTCTCAATGAAGGACAATTTTGCCACTCAGGGGACATTGGGCAATGTCTAAAGACATTTTTGGTTGTCACGACTGAGGGGAGGGACATGCTACTGTCACCAAGTGAATGGAGGCTCATATGCTACTAAACATTCTGCAATTGCTAGGACAGCCCCCACAGAAAACAATTATTTGTTCCAAAGTAACAACAGTGCCCAGGTTGAGAGACCATGCCCGAAATGCTGAAAGCAGTGTCAGACAGCTCCTATGCCCCCAATCAGGCCTGTGACCCTGTACTGTGGGGACTGACACGTGCACATACATACCTTTCCAACAACCTCTGGCCTCTACTGTGCAGGCCCTGGAGGGGGCCAGTCCTACTCTGAGGCCCTCAGTGGATCCTGAGGAATTAACTTTTGCTTAGAGTTTGAGGCTCAGCCCAAGGCGTGAAGATCTGGTTAGAACCACCCCCTCCCGAGCAGGTCAGCATGATATAGATCTGTCCTCCCTCTCACGAGGCTGAACCCCTTCAGTTCTCCCCAGGGCTTGGTCGGAACCACCTGGAGGTCAGGGCAGACTAGATGTCAGTCAGCAGGCTCGTCATTATGGATGAGACCATTGAGAGGGACAACAGTGACTTGCTCAGTGTCACAAAAGCCTCCTTGAATTTGGAGCCTGGCCAAGGGGGTTAGAGAGGGGGTGATGGCAAGTCTCACAAGAGGAGGCCAGCCCCACGCCCCGGTGACCGCCCTCCCATGAGTTCTATTCCCCTCTCACCTCCTCACCCCCAGCGCTCCCTGACTTGGCGTCACAGAACCGATTGCTCCCGTGTCCTGTCGGGAGGTGCCCCCCAGGGTGGTGGCGCAGGCCTGGGAGTGGGGAGGGGGCTGTGCCGTTCCAAGGGAGGAGGAGGGCCAGACCATCCTTCCTGTCCTCTGGGAACCAGCGATCTGGGGAGGGACAGGGAATGTCGTTTCCAACGTGAGCCTGGGAGTGAACAGGGGTGCTGTCATGAGCCCCCAGGGGGCCACCAACACCACGGCCCACCCTCCCCCCGACCAAGCACACAAGGCTGGGTGTGGGGACTGAGAAAGCATTGCTGCCAGAGCTTGTATCCCAAAAGTTCCCCTCCCCTCCTATCCCTGCAACCCCATGTTGAGCCTGTTCTCAATTTTCCACCTGTGGGCTGACCGAGCAAAGGCAACATCAATTGGAGGAAGCCGAGGGAGCTTAAGAAAGTTGGAAAATGACTTCGTCCTCCTGTCCTGTCCTCTGCAGCCTCCCTCTCCAGCAGGACAAGCACTCATTGCATTATCCCCTCCCCCACCAGGGACTAACCTGGGGTCTTGTATGGAGCTGAATAGGACAGAGGTGGGTGGGTCAACAAGTAGACAAGCACTGGCTAATGGGCACAAAGGTCCTGAGTTCAAGGTTTGGATCCTAGTGCAGTCCCCCCACCCAGCCCGAACGCACTGACCTGGGTGGGTGGGGAAGGTGCTAATCAGACTGCTCTGTTTGCTCAGGGCTGTGTGGACTGGCCGTGGGCCCAGCTGCGGGAGCACAGGCAGCTTTCCCTTTGAAGGTGGCCCTTCTACACCCGCCCCTCACCTAGCATCCCCATCCCCACACACATGCTGGTGTGTGCACAACCCCCACATACCACACACACAAAACATAACATACATACACTACACATGCCACACACACACACCATGCACACCATATACCACACACATACACATGCGCACCATTAACATGCAATGCACATATGCCACACACACCCTACAGACATACACATAACACATGTACAACACACACACCCACATCACACATACCATCACAGACACCACATACACACTCCATACACACACCATAATGCCATACACAGCATATACATACCATATATACCATATACACACAACGCATATGACACACCACACAACATACATACACATACACAAGACACACCATATACACCATACACATATCAAACAAACTACACACATTACATATACCACATACACATACACCATAAACATGTAACACATATCACACACCAGACACACCATACATGAATACATACAACACACACACAACATACACACCACATACCATACACCTATATATAACACACCCATACCACACCTACCATCACATTACACACACAAACACTAAAAATGCACACACACTTGTCACATACACACATACCACACATGCATACTATGCACACCACTCACACACCACAGAACACACCACACACATGTACGTGTACACACATGCTGTATGCACACACCGCACAGACTCACACATTCCCCTCCCTGGACTTTCCAGCTCTGAATCAGGAAGAAACGGACTCCAAAGCTAAGCAGCGACCCCCACACCTATGACTGTACACCCTGCACCAGCACCCCGGCAGCTCATCCCTGGCTGGCGGTGGGACACGGATAAACCAGAGCCTCTGCTTCTTGCCAGTGGGAAAGTTGAGCTACGTGACTTCTAGGATGGCTTCCAGCAAGTTCTACTTTGTGGGACGAGGATGGGCTTGTGTTGTATGGCGTCACTCTTCTGTGCGACTGTGCAAGTCACTTCACCTCTCCGGAGCTCTGCGCTGGCAGGCATGAGGGAACGTGGTAGGAGAAAGAAGGTGGGCTTGGAGTCGAGATGGGCTTGAATCTTGCCTCTGCCACTTCTATGACCTCGGGAAATTTACTTTACTACTAATACCTGTCTCACAGATTTGTTGTGTATTTACGTGGTAACACTCAGTTAAATGGCCCAGCACACCATAGCAGGTGAATAAATGCTGCCTCCTCTGGAAGGCTGACAGATAAAATACTTGCACAATTTGGGACATATTTATACTAAAAAAATTATTTGTTGTTTACCTACAATGCAAATGTGACTGGGTGTACTGTATTTTCTCTGGCAACCCACCCCATGTGCATGGAGGGTCTCTAGAACTCCAGAGAAGGCATCTGCCCACAGCTAGATTTTGTGCCCTGGCTGGAGAGCTAAGAGGGGATTTCACATCTTTAAAGGGTTATTAAAAAAACAAACAACAATAACAAACAAACAAAGAAGAATGTGCATCAGAGACTGTATGCAGCTTACAAAGCCTGAAATACTTACATTCACTATCTGGCCCTTTGCAGAAAAAGTTTACTCACCCAAAGTTGGTGGGGGTGCTGAAAGGAGAGTTTGGGAGAACTAAGAATCCTTGCTCTCCATATGCCTCTTCTGGGCCAGGCAAGGTATTAAACTGGAAGAGTCAAGGAAATCCAAGTCTCCAGGACACAAGAAGGGGGTCGTGCAGACAGCAGAGGGGAAGGAGGTGGCAGAGAAGGCAGTGACATAAGGCATACTCCTGGACCCCTCCGTTCTGGGAATGGGCCGCCCTAACTCCTCCCCCTCGCCCTAGAGGCCTGGAGTCTCTCAGGCTAGCCTGACCTGTCCAGGCCTTTCCAGAGGTCACCCAAAGTCCAGGGCAGGCCTGGCCAATCTCCTTGAAGGCTTCCCCTGCCCTGCTGTGACTTGGCCTGGGGGCAGCAGGCAAGACCTGGGTGGAGAAAGAATTGGTGTTGACGCAAGGCCCCCATGGTAGGCAGGTCTGTGGCCTGTCTCTTTAAATCTCAGGTAATTTGGGAGGAGGGAGGGAGTGTCTGCAGCTCCTGCTCACTCCCAGCAGCAGCTCCACAGTCCCAGCTGGCTCTGCCAAGTGTAACAAACTCAGGGCCCTCTCCAGACTGTCTGGGGCGGTCACCAGGAGACTCCCGGGGAACTCACCCCGGTGGTAGGACACGGGACCTCTACAGACAGAGGACAGGCTGGCCCTTGGGGGGGCCAATGTGGCCCCGAGGCTGAGTCCAGTCAAGATCTGGCCTTGGCCTCAGCCCCGCAAGGAGCCGGCCCTACACCCCATGGGGTTGCCACTGCCCAAGGAGAAGGGGCTAATTCTCTGCCTGTGGAGCAAGTTCTGCAAATGGTTCCAGAGACACGAGTCCTGGGCTCAGAGCCGAGATGAGCAGAACCTGCTGCAGCAGAAGAGGTAAGCCTCTCTCCGTCTGTTCCCCCTTCCCAGGTGGCAATGCCACCCCTCACCCCCTGGCACCTCCCGTCTTTGTTTGCCACCTCTTGTTTGGCTGGACAAACTCTGCTCCCAGGCCTGGACTGGCTCCTTGGGAGCATTTTGTCTCAAGAGTTCTCAAGAGCCTTGGCCTGTGGTGCTAGGGCCGCAGGATGCCAGGTGGGAGAGGAGGGGGCAGGGATGGACACAGGTGTTCACTATCTCTCAGATCTAGTTCAGTCCTGTGAGCTCTTGTGAGTACCTTGCTGAGGGCCGGGCACCTCACTGGGCCCTGCAAGGGTCTGGCATCACAGCCCCTCCACCCAAGAGGTGCTAGTGGGTCAGAACAATGCCTTATATGTCTCTCCTGGCCTCTAGAACAGTCTTTCTGGCAGAAACACACAGTGTATACACGTATGCATGTGGGCATGAATGAGCGATTATATGAATGAAGCAAGAAGAGAGAGAACCGCGAACACCAGTAACCACAAAATAAGACAAAGTGGGGAAAATAGTTACATTCCTAGGCATTTATCTCATCAGACATTGACCAAAGCCCTGCTGCGTGCCAGGCTCTGGGGGGCCTAGGAAGGAAGACAGCAAAGCTCTCTGGGAGGTGGAGGCATGGGTGACCTGTCAAAATACCAGATGTGCTCAGGAGCAGCGTTACCCACGCTCTCCTTCAGGTTGGGGAATTTGAGAGGCCCTAGAGTTTGAGCCCTAAGGAAGCCTCACTTGCTACTTCCAGCCCCCCCAAACTTCCCTAACCTCGTTGGTACTTCCTCCACCGTGGCATCTTAGGGTCAGAATCAGGAGAAGAGGGACATGTGGGCAACCTGGAGCCACCCCTGTGTGCCGTCTCTTCCTCAAGGTCCCTAATGGATTTTTCCACCCAGTTGGTGGCAGGCTAGAAGGAAGCCCTGCCTGTCGGGGCTTTCCCTGGGCCCCTGAGGAGGCAGATGCTATGTCTCTTCATAAAGGAGAGCCTGAGAATTTCGTGTCTTAGGGTTTTTCTCCATCTCTAAAAAACAGAGGCCTGCCTTGTCCTGACCAGGAGGCCGCCTGGGGCCCTTGTGTTTTCTTTTGTTCAAGGGCTGGGGATGTGCTCCCTTTGTGAGTTGTGGCTCCCTGTCTCTCACACCAGCCACCCACCTCTCCCTGCTGGCCTGGGAGAGTGGGGACTGGGGCACATGTTTGGCTGATGACGTGTTGGGGCAACAGGGGTAACACAAGGGCATTGTTGTTAGAGAACAGGCGTCACTGGCTCCACTCATCCCTCTCCCACTCTTAGGACCCCGGGCTGGGGGAGCTAGGCAGAGAGCACAGAAAGGCCTGCGGGCTTTGAAGGGGTATTGGGGGTTCCCTATGTGCTGATGTCAGGGGAAGACAGAGTGGAGGCCCTGGGCGGGAGGTGCAGGCTGGCTAAAGATGGGCTACTTCCCTGCATCTTATCTGCCCAACAACTTCTTAAGACCATCTAGGGGGAAGCCTTGTCTGTAGTCTTGGACTAGGAAGGCCTGATGCTACCATTTGGGGGATCCCCCCCTCATTCCCTGATCTCCCCATCTGCTTCCGCAGTTTCTTGGCCCTCTTCTTTTTGGACACCAGGTGCCCGGAGTGTGGACTCCCCATTGGGTTGGCACTTCCCAGAAGGACACTGAAACTACCTGTCCAGGGGGTTCCCTAGTCTGTGCGGTCAACTGGTCAACCAGACAAAGCGAACACACGGGAGCAGCTAGTTAAACATGGGATGGCCATGGAATTAGGGGCAATATGGACAGGGGAGGGGTGGGCTGATGGGAGCGAGGAGCAGGTGATGGGTGATGGGTTGAGAACCGGAGCTGGACTAGCTGCTACCACCACCTGCCTTATATCCTGTTATCCCAAAGCAAGGGAGACTCAGGGATTTTGGAGTGGAGTCAGATAGGATTCCCCTATATCCTATTCCTATATCCTATAGGAAGAGGATGGTCCAGTAAGAAGGGAAGGCTTTAAGGTTTCTCCAGGATGGCTGGGAACCCAACACTCCTGTCTCTATGGGAGACTTTTCTTGGGTCTTAACATGCAGCCCCCTCTGCTGAAATCCACGTTGTCGGGATCCAAGCTGAGCTCTCAACGTTCTCCAATTTCTTCCAGATCATCTCTCCCTTGGGCTTGGATTTTCTCATTTCCTGATATCAAACACATTAAACATTTATTAAGCATAAGGCACTCCACCACACTGCAGAAAATGAATATCACACATTCCTGCAAGGAGCTCACATTCCAATAAGCAAAATTTACCAATAGGCAAACACTGGGGTTAAAGGTGAGCTTGGTGAATGTCACAAGAAGGGTCTAAATGAGTGTTCTGGGAGCAGCGAGGAGGAAGCTGTGATGTCTGATCTTGGCTGCTGTGGGTATGCTGGGCAGCTTCACAGAGGCTGCCTCACAGCCCCCCATACTGTGGCTTTGTCTCCTCGAGGAGCAGCATGGAGGGCAGGCAGTGCACACTGGAGGATTTCCTACAGCCAGATAGATGCCTGTATGCACGTATGTGAATTGAAGTGTCTGTGAAAAGTCAGCCCAGGGACTCTCCAGTATATTGCGCATGCCTGCCTCGGCAAACACAGACACACGTGTCTACTTACATGCATAAAAGGAGTCTCAGCAGTTAGGAAGGCGGCCTGGCTCCAAGTCTCTAAATAGCCACTTTCCCCGGAGCTTGGGCTTCTTCATATCATGGCCAGGAACCTGCACTGGAGGGAGGTGGCCCACAAGTGCCCAGTGTATGCCTCCTCCCCACACATGACTGCTCTTTCCTTCATCTGTGGCCACTGCTGGGGCCTGCCCCCCACCCCCCAAGAAGCAGGAGGAGCCATAAAACTAGAAGAACCACATAATTTAGTGGTAAGAGCCTGGGGCTAGATTCTTGGCCAAGTATTCTGCCTTTAACTCTGTGTGATCTTCTGGCAATAATTTGGCCATGCTGCCTCAGTTTCCTTTTCTGACACATGGGAGAACTATTCGGCCCACGTTAGAAGGTTGTAAAGAGCAAATGTGCTAATGAGTGAGATGCTGCTTTGGACACAGACAAGGCAGGAGTTAGAGGGACTGTGAACTCCCTCCAAACAGAACTGTACCCACCCAGAATGTGTCTGTACGCAGGGGTTGTGCGCCACCCCGGCCCGCCCTAAGGACACACTCACACATCTGAGAGGGTGTTTGTGGAGAACACATGAGAACATGCAGTGGGCCCCGTGCATGTCCCACAGTACCCTGTGTCTTCTCTAACCCTCCTCCAACCCTGATAAACACAGAGAATAGGGACAGAGAAGTGGCAAAATGGGCACTCATCCGGCTCTGCCTCTGACTTGCTTGGACAAGTCACTTTCGGGCTCCCAGCCTCTTTCTCCGTCTGATCTATGAACAGATTAGACTCGATTTCTGAGGACGTCCTAGCTCTAAAAATTCTGATCTGAACTTTTCTCAAGACTTTCTTGATCCTGCTTTGTTTCCCAGCAACTGAAAACAAACTTTACTTATACACACAGCACACATAGTGTACACGTCCATGAGGACAGAGGAGCAGCACGAGGTGTGGGGCAGAAGGGGACAGGGAGAGGGGAAGGATCAACACTTGGTGGCCCAGAGGTGGCTCTGAGGGGCAGATTATTGATTTGTTTACTCAACAAAAAAATATGATAGCTTTTGTGCCAGGAACTCCATAGTTGGGTTTCCACCTGTCTAACATTGAACTGACTGTTCAATTTTATAATTAATTGCCCAGTGAAACAAAACATACAAGAACCTGAAAATGCCTTTCATATTGTTATAATTTCAGATTTGCTCTGTAATTTATTTTTGCTACTTAATCAGTGGGAGTTTAAATAGCTTCACCTTTTGTTTCTCCTTTAGTTGAGTACTTAATGATCCATAAGAAAGCATTTTTTTTATGTATAGGGAATTTGTAATCCTTTTTAGTGTGAAGAATATTTTTTCTAAAATGGATTATGAATAATTGTGCCTCTGAATCAGGGTTTCTTCTCCTTGGCACTATTGACATTTTGGGCAGAATAATTGTGGTGGTGGGTAGTGGCGGCTGCCCTGAGCAGGATGTTTAGCAGTGTCCCTGACCCTTTCTCCCTGGTTGTGATCTAAACTCTTGTGGTGGGCTGCCCAAGAAATTCCTGTGCCCCAAGCAGAAGAATCTATGGCTAAGTCTGCTCCGTGCACCTCCTTTGTGGGGCCCGAGGATAGCCAGGTGTTTTGGAGTCAGCCTCACTGCCAAGAATGTGAGCTGGGGCTTTCTCTGCTGTCCCCTGGTGGCTGTCAGGTGTTATTGCAAGTAATGGCTGTGCCTCAAATCCTGGGAACCCATCTATGCACTCATGGGCCCTCCTTGGTGCTGGATTCTGGAGTTTGCAACCAGAGGAGGCCAGTTATCCACAAACCTTGCTGGGTTGAGTCATAAGCTAATTCTTCACCCAGGGTGTGGTCTGACTAGGTTGCCAGATAAAATACAGGACACCCAGTTCAATTGAATTTCAGATAAATAATGAATAGTTGTTAGTATAAGGATGTCCAAATATTGCATGGGACATACTTTAGTTACACTAAAAAATAGTTTTGTGTCTAAAATTCAAGTTTAACTGAGCATCCTGTACTTTTATTTGGTAAATCTTGCAACCCTAGATCTGACAGTGGCTTCTTGTCCTCCCCAGGTCTACTAAGGTGTCAGCAGAGGCTAGAAAAAGGACTATATAGAGAGAATGGGGGTTTATGGGCTTCAGAGATGTACAGGAACTCTTTGGGCCTGCCACTGACTGCACCACCACTCATCTCTTAGAGAGCAGGGAGCTCCAAAAACTCTGGACCTGGATAAAGCATCCCCTTGGATCCATTTCTAGATTTTCCATTAATTTTTCACACATTTGGTCAAAATGGGGCACAAAACTGGAAGCTAACTGGAGGAGGGCAGGGAAGAGGTACAAAGATGAGTAAGTGGCTGGTCTCTACCCTCCGTGTAGAGGAAGAGACAGGTACTAATTACAGCACACAGTGAAAGATACCGAAATAAAAGTACAGCCAAAGGAGAGAGTGACAAACTTCCTGGAAAGGCGGGGTGTGTGGTGTGTTGGGGGAAGCCTTCTCTGTTTCCCCCCATTCCAGTGCTGGCTCTAGGATATCTGTGGAGGATAAATCTGGGCAAATTATTGGGGGGGTGGTGGTGAAGGGGGTGTAGAAAACTTGTTTGGAAGCTGTATTTGCATACCAAGCATGGTATTTTTCACTTAGATTATATGTTTGCTGCCGGTTGGCTTAGGGGGTGGCTGATGGAGACAAGAAGAAGGGCAGTAAAGCCAAACCACCTCTTGGCATTGCTACTGATTCCTTCCTTCCGCAGATGGTGTCAGTGAGCACCTACTCTATGCCAGGCATATCTCTGAGTATAATGAACAATGCATGGGCTGGGGGAGCTGGCTTCTAGGAGGAAGGAGCCCTGTGGGCACAGACATAGGGAGAAGAGTGTGCTCCATGGTGCTGATGCACGTGGTGAGACCGAAGTGCCAGGTGTAAGGAGTGGGTGGGAGGAGCAGAGGGTGGAAAAGTCGTTGCATAAAGACCGTAAAGGGCCTCTGTGTTCCTTATCCTTAGGCATTTAGGAACCCATTGGACTTTTGTAAGCTGCAATTGCATTTGCCACTTAGAAAGATTGTCTCAGCAGCATCAAGAAGGATGGATTAGGGGTAGACAGGGCGCAGGGAAACTGGTTAGGAGATTTTGCTAATCTTGGGCTAGAGAAGGAGGACATGAGTTGGTGAAGGTTAGTAGGGGCAAGGAGGTGGGGACTGAAGGGAGAGAGAGCTTTAGATGTTGAATTGACAAGGTCGTGTGGCTGCCCATGCAACATGCAGGGCAGAGATGGGAGATGTGTGTGCACATTAGCTCCTCTGTGATGGTCCTCGCACCCCAGCTCTGGAGTAGATTTCTCACCGCTGCCAGCACTTTGGGATGTGAGCTCCTGTCTGTGTCTTTTTGTAGGTCACATAATTGGCCATCTATGGATAAATAGGATTATTTCATTCACTGCCATAGAAAGACCAATGGCTGCAGGCCGAGAGAGAAAATTGAATCAAAGTGACCCATGTGTCTTAGTTGGAGTAAGTTTTGATTTTAAAAAAGATTTTTAGTTCATTGTAGGAATAGGACTAGAGAGATGGTCTAGGGAGTCAGAGAAGATGATTTTGCTTAAAGTAAGTGAGAAGCGGTAACAAGTGAGGAGAGACAATAATCTAACTTAGGGACTAGAAAAAAAAGGATCCTTGAATCTAAAATTGGGTAAACCCAAGAAGGGTCAGAGGGCAGAATGGGAACATACAGGCAGGTCCATGTGAAATTCATTAAATGAATCTTCTAAATTGGATTCTCTTGTTTCTCTGCCTCTGTCATTATTGGCCATAGTTTATGTCTTCATAGGCGCTAATAGGCAAAATAAAGTAGCACCTAAGTCCCCACAGACAGCTGGTCTGCGAATGATGGAGAACATTGCTTCCCAAACTTTCACGTGGGCTGTCTGAAATGGAGATCCCTGCGCATGCCTCTGATTTCAAGCCACAGGTTTTCACATGCAGGGACCACACTCAAATACTTGCTGGCTTTGAGCCATGCTTTTCAAACTTTAACATGAACAAGAATTAGCTGGGGAATCTTCTTAAACTGCAGATTTTGATTTAATAGTTTGAAGGGTGGGCCCGAGAGTTTACATTTCTCATAAGGGCTCATGTGATGCTGACGCTCCGGGGTCCACTTTGTGAAGAAAGGCTGTGGCGGTTAAGATGGGGGGGGGAGAGAGAGCGAGCGCAGGAGTGAATGAGTGACGGAGTGAGTGCCCAGGAGGGAGGGAAGCCTGCAGCCGGGCTTGCTCCTATGGGCCACCATTGCTTTTGGATTGAGCCCTGGAGATACTACCACAGGGACGAAAGTGCCAGGACTGAGGGTTTTGCTGAGGTTGAGTCGGAAGAACATAGCGCCCCGGGAGGAAACCTACTGGCCTCTGCATATCAACCATCTCCACAAATAGGACAGAGGAACTCCCTGTATGGCTAGTCTATGCCAAACAAGGCTCATCCTGCAGGGCAGTCTCAGGGCACCTGGTGAGGCTAAAACAGGACCCCTCCTGGCGTCAACCAGTCAGGAGGTGAATATATGTTTAAGTAAAACTCTTCTCCTTGCCTGGAATGCACAGATAATACATTCACACATTGTACATTCTGGTCCCAGAACCCCAGGGAACAGGAAGCAGTCAACAGTCACAGACAATCTCCCACACAAGCTAAATGGACAAAAAGGTTTGTGTTAACTGACTGTCAGGAGAAAAGACGTCAGGCAGCCTTTGCACTTCGTGGGTCTGCCTGCCTTGATCGAGGACCTTGGGGTTCACTGCTGCTGGGGTACCCCTGTCCGTGTAGGATGGAGCCAAACCAGGGCCCCCATTCCATAGCTGGGCACACTTACCATTGCTACCTTTCCTACCCCTTTCCCTCCTAGGATCTGGGAGTCTCCATTCCTTCTAGCTGCCAAAGAGAATGACATCCAGGCTCTGAACAAGCTGCTCACGTATAAAGCCTGTGAGGTGCACCAGAGAGGTATGGAGCAGAGCCCTCAGCATCAAAGTCCTGGGACAGCCCCACACCAGGGCTGCCCAGGAGAGCCTGGGACCTTGTGCCCTGGGCCCCTGACTCTGTATTGTCCCCACTCCCCTATCCCATGTGACCCTTCTCTCTGTAAATGACAGGAGCCATGGGGGAGACGGCACTGCATGTGGCAGCCCTCTATGACAACCTGGAGGCTGCCATCCTGCTGATGGAGGCTGCCCCCGAGCTGGTCTTTGAGCCTATGACATCAGAACTATATGAGGGTGAGGGGCCCAGGGGCCCACCATGGACAGAAGGAGTGGCCTGCTTGATACCTCATCTGTCTCCATGGTGGATACTTTGGGGAAGCCAAAGAGGGCATCTGAGCCTGCCTAGTCTTTATTCCCTTCTCTGTTTCACTTCCTCCTTGTCAGTCCTGACTGCACATCATTAGAACACCTGACCCTGAAATGCCAGGGGCCTAGAGAAGGGAAAGACACAGGCAGCAGCTGGGTCTCCTGGGAACCTTGAGCACCCTGGGGCTCGCCACCCTAAATTCCAGGCTACCCTTCTGGGGAGGAAGACCACAGGTGCACAGGGGAGGGATGCCCGCAAGATCCTGGGGACGGTCCCGAGACTGATGGCTGTCTCTGGGCCAGGTCAGACTGCACTGCACATCGCCGTCATGAACCAGAACGTGAACCTGGTGCGAG
Source organism: Daubentonia madagascariensis (assembly GCA_023783475.1). NCBI lineage: Eukaryota > Metazoa > Chordata > Mammalia > Primates > Daubentoniidae > Daubentonia > Daubentonia madagascariensis. The sequence continues at coordinate 13,219,203 of JAKFHU010001569.1, forward strand.
CCCTGCTGGCCCATGGGGCCAGCGTTTCTGCCAGAGCTACAGGCACTGCCTTCCGCCACAGTCCTCAAAACCTCATCTACTTCGGTGAGAGCAGGGCCGGGCTGGGGGTACGGGCAGGAGGAGAGGTGGGCAAGGGCAGAGGGGGGCCCTGCTCTTGGCTTTATCTACCAGGCAGCCAGGATGGGCAGCCTTTCTGGGGCTTAACTAGGCCAGAGGTCAATCCCCTCACAGCCCTTCCTCTGGTTCTGCCAGACAAGTGTCCCCAAGCCCCGAGCTGAGGTGTGGGATAGGAGGAGGTAGGCACCTGGGGGAGACAGCCCATCCCATCTTGCCATCCTGCACTCTCTTGCCATGGCTCCCCCTGTGTCCCCAGGGGAGCACCCTTTGTCCTTTGCCGCCTGCGTGGGCAGTGAGGAAATCATGCGGCTGCTTATTGAGCATGGAGCCGACATCCGGGCCCAGGACTCCCTGGGTAAGAGCTGGGATGGGGAGGGGAGCTGGGCTTCCGCCAGGGAGTGAGGGGAGGGGCTGGGACAGCCAGGTGGGGATGGGGACATCAGGGACTCTAGACCAGTGACCCCATGACACCCTGTATCCTCCCCCAGGAAACACGGTGTTGCACATCCTCATCCTCCAGCCCAACAAAACCTTTGCCTGCCAGATGTACAACCTGCTGCTGTCCTACGATGGCCGTGGAGACCACCTGCAGCCCCTGGATGCCGTGCCCAACCACCAGGGGCTCACCCCCTTCAAGTTGGCCGGAGTGGAGGGCAACACCGTGGTGAGGGATGCCCCCATGCCTGCGGTGTCTTTCCAGTGACCCTCACCCTACCGGGCTGGCCCTGGGAGCAAACAGATATGAACACACACCCCTGACAGTTAGGGCCCCTTCCCCACTCAGATTGGGATTTCCTTCTCAACCCCTATCTCTCTTGTTCCCTGTTCCCTTTCTCCCCTGAGGCGTGGGGGGCTTGCAGATCTAGATCCCATGCTAGGATTGCCTGTGATGCCCAGGCCACCTGCCCCCCCTGCCCCAGAGCAGCCACCCTCCAGCCTGTCACCTCCCTTTCTCAAGCTCCAGGGGGAGGCCTGAGGGAGGGAGCCAAGGGGTCAACGTGAACATGGGTTCTTCTGTCCCCAGCGGCTGTGGCCGAGAAGGGAAGCACACCCACCCCCTCCAGGGGTACTGTCCTCCTGGCATGGCACACCTCCCAACCACTCTTTGGGACCGTCCCCTTTGCTTGCTGTTCCTGACCTCCCACCCTCCCTCAGATGTTCCAACACCTGATGCAGAAGCGGAAGCACATCCAGTGGATGTACGGGCCACTGACCTCCACCCTCTACGACCTCACAGAGATCGACTCCTCAGGGGATGAGCAGTCCCTGCTGGAACTCATCGTCACCACCAAGAAGCGGGAGGTAGGGGTCGTCTCAGCTGCACACACTTGGTGGGGATGTCAGGGCCCCTGAGCCGCCTGCTCTCCTCCCACAGGCTCGCCAGATCCTGGACCAGACGCCGGTGAAGGAGCTGGTGAGCCTCAAGTGGCGGAGGTATGGGCGGCCATACTTCTGCATGCTGGGGGCCATCTACCTGCTCTACATCGTCTGCTTCACCATGTGCTGCATCTATCGCCCGCTCAAGCCCAGGACCACTAACCGCACCAGTCCCCGGGACAACACCCTTCTGCAGCAGAAGCTACTTCAGGTGACACCCCAGGAGCAGCAGATCAGCTCTCTGCTCTTTCTCAGATGGGTATCGCCTCCCTGTCCTCAATACCACGTTTCTCCCCTCACCACGATATCAAATACATGGGTACGGACTCAAAATACCCACAGAAACACACGCATGCTCTTACTCTAAGAGAAGAGTTTGAGAATAGCTGAACCTAACAGGCTGGAAAGGCTCTGATGGGGCTGGGAACCCTAGGAACCGGGAAACGCAGGGCAGATGCTGGAAGCCCTGAGTGCTTTGACCTTCCTTCTCCTCCCTCAGGAAGCCTATGTGACCTCCAAGGATGACCTGCGGCTGGTGGGGGAGCTGGTGACCACCATTGGGGCTCTGATCATCCTGCTGGTAGAGGTGAGGCGTGGCTGGGATCTGGGGTGAGGTTGTTTGCCCTGGGATCTGGCTTGAGCTCTGGTCTACAAGGGCCTTTGCATCTCCCCGACTTCTCTCCAGATTCCAGACATCTTCAGGATGGGGGTCACTCGCTTCTTTGGACAGACCATCCTTGGGGGCCCATTTCATGTCCTCATGTGAGTCTCCTTCTCCCAGACCCATCCCTTCCCTCGCCAGGGCTCCAGCTCCATTTCCTGGACTCCTGACCTCTGGAGAACCTTAGCTCCAGGGGTGCCTCTCCAGTGGTGCGTGTGACCCTGTGCATTGAGTATGCAAAGGCTGAATCTGAGCGTGTGGGTACTGTCCAGTTTCACTCTTGCTGTCAGGTCCCCAGGATCATCCAGCCCTCCTCTCATCACCCCCTCTGCTTTCCCCCCAGCATCACCTATGCCTTCATGGTGCTAGTGACCATGGTGATGCGGCTCACCAACACCAACGGGGAGGTGGTGCCCATGTCTTTGGCCTTGGTGCTGGGTTGGTGCAACGTCATGTACTTTGCCCGAGGATTCCAGATGCTGGGCCCCTTCACCATCATGATCCAGAAGGTCAGCGCCTTCCCCCCAAATTTCCTAGAGAAAGGTCCCAGAGCAGGGGTTCAGCAAAGAGTTCTGTAAAGGGCCAAAGAGCAAACATTCTAGGTTTTGCAAACTGCATATGGTCTTGTGTCATATTCTTCTTTTTCTAACAATCCTTTAAAAATGTAAAAACCCTTCTTAGTTCAAGGGCCATACCAAAGCAGGCCAGGTAGATTTGGTCCAAGGGCCATAGTTTGCCACCCCCTGCCTAGGTTAGACTTTCTTGGGGTCAGATGGAGCAGTTGCTCAGGGAACATGTGGAGATGTTCTTTCTGCCTCCTCCCGCTCTAGATGATTTTTGGTGACCTGATGCGATTCTGCTGGCTGATGGCTGTGGTCATCCTAGGCTTTGCTTCAGGTAAATCATCTGTCCAGGATGGGGGCCGTGGGAGGGAGAGGTTGAGGGGAACTAGAGGGCACAGAATGCCTCTGGCTGACCTTGGGGAAGGGAGAGAAGGCAGAGATCGGAGGAGGCCGCACGATGTCTGCAGATGGGACGTGCCCCGGAGGTGAGAGAAAATCGGGAGTGTTAGGCAAAGGTGGCTCTCGAGATCAGGAGCGTGAGCCTTGTAGAAAATAACAGACCATAAAAACCCAAAGTGCGGAGCATTGGGGGGCTGGAATGGTGATACTGGAGGTAAGGGGAATAGGACCAAAATGGGCAGCAATGAGCTGGGTGCGGGCAAGTCACCTATATGGTTGCCATGGTAACCCTCACCCCCTTGGGTGGAGCAGCCTTCTATGTCATCTTCCAGACAGAGGACCCCGAAGAGCTGGGCCACTTCTACGATTACCCCATGGCCCTGTTCAGCACCTTTGAGCTGTTCCTCACCATCATCGATGGCCCTGCCAACTATAACGTGGATCTGCCCTTCATGTACAGCATCACCTACGCCGCCTTTGCCATCATCGCCACGCTGCTCATGCTCAACCTCCTCATCGCCATGATGGGAGACACGCACTGGCGGGTGGCCCACGAGCGGGATGAGCTCTGGAGGGCCCAGGTGAGCCCCTGTGGCTGGGGGATTAGTGCAAGTCAGTCCCTTCCTGCCAAGGAACTGGTCAGGCTCAGACAGAAGTAGGATATTTTGACCCTATGTATGTTTGGACAGTTTCTGCACATACATAAAATCATGCAAGGTGTACAGAAGAATTGGATTAGCAATGCCACCAAGAGGTACTGGAATCGCTGGAAAGAACTACTCACAGTTTTCTCAACAATTAAAACCTATCTTTTCTAGAATAATCAACAAGAAATAAATCAACAAGAACTAAAGCTAACAGTGGCTAAAACTACATTCAGTAAATTTTGTTCCCTAATAAACACTGGAGTATCAAGTCTTCTTGGCAATATTTAAGTCTGCAAAATTTGACCCAGACAAATTGGACATGTTAAAAACAATGCCACAAAAACTTCCTATAGTAGCAAAAGCTATCCTCAGTCAGATCATCATGATGGAGATAGAAAGTCATTAGATGAATCAAATCCTCACTAAAAATTACATACTTAGAAAATAATTTATCTCAAAAAATTAATTTCAGCAAAATGAAAATGGAAATCCCCAAAACTGAAAGGCATTTAGTTGTGCTGTGTAGAAAATGGAGTAAAAATCTAAGCTAGCTAAATGGAGTTTGCTCAGGAAAATATTTCCTCCATGAACATATACTGACATCACCTGGGATATTTATAAGAGGCCTTTATGTCTGTAGGGTCAAAATATCCAGGAGCCCTTACGACTCCTTTCTGTTTGCTTTGCTGTGGCCCCGTTCTCCTTGGAACAGGTCTCTCCGCCTCCTGCATTCTGCCTGTATCCCGCCTGCATCCCGCCTACACCCCCTCCTGCATCCCACCCACCTGCGTCCTGCCTACTTCCTGCCTGTCTTTGCCATGGATGTCAGGTCATTGGGTGAAGAATCATGGGGCTCAAGTCCCATCAACTCTCTCCCACAGAAGAGGATCGGCAAAGCTCACACCACCTTCCAGATCAGGGAACACCCCTGGGAAACCTCATCCCTGGGAAACCAGGAGCTCCAGAGTTTCCTGTTGCTAAGCTGCCACCCCTCCATCCCCCGCCTCGTTCTCAGTCTACAGCTCTCCTCTCTCAGTCTGTGCCCAGCCTCATCTCTGACTTCCCCTCTGTCCCCACATGCAGGTCGTGGCCACCACGGTGATGCTGGAGCGGAAGCTGCCTCGCTGCCTGTGGCCACGCTCCGGGATCTGCGGGCGCGAGTACGGCCTGGGGGACCGCTGGTTCCTGCGGTGAGTGACATGGGGGTAGGTGTCCCCTGAGCAGCCTCATCTCCATGGTGTCCCTCTGCTTGGACCCCCTCCTGCTCCCAGGGGCCCCATGCCCGCCGACTGAGGGGCTGAGGAAGGGGCCCCGTTAGGAGCTTGGACTCCTCAAAGCGTTCCTGGAGCTGGCGGACCAGAGTCTGCTGCTTCCTGAGGCCTGGCTGCCGAGGGCTGGTGGCCCCAGCACCCACACCAGCCACAGAGAAGGGAAAAGGCCAACAGTGGTGGGGCCAGGGGATAGACAAGCCTTAGTGTCAGGTGTACTCTTGCATTCCTAGCTGCCTCTCAAGTCCTCCCGCACTCCACAGGGTGGAAGACAGGCAGGACATCAACCGGCAGCGGATCCTACGCTACGCACGGGCCTTCCACAACCTGGGCTCCGAGGACTTGGACAAAGGCTCGGTGGAAAAACTAGAGCTGGGCCGCCCCTCCAGCCCCCACCTGACCCTTCCTACACCCTCGGTGTCTCGAAGTACCTCCCGCAGCAGCGCCAACTGGGAAAGGCTTCGGCAGGGGACCCTGAGGAGAGACCTGAGGGGGCTGATCAACGGGGAGGGCGGGGAGGGCTGGGAGTACCAGATCTGAGGGCACACTGTGCTCGGCCTCCCGGAATTTGCTCTCATTTTCCTGGGAGCATCAGAACAAAACCCAAACCACGCGCCAGCAAACACCTAGAGGTCTCATCTCCCGGGCCCAAGGGGGAAAGGAGCAGGAGCGCCAAGGGACGCGTGTCAGGAACAACTGCTCCAGGTCAGCAGCACTCCTCCAGCTCCAGGGCACATGGAGCCTGGAGCCCAGTGCGGCGGGCCACGCCCCAGCTGTGCCAGGGGCCTGCCCGCTGCCCCTCCCACGCCCCCTTCCTCCCACAGCACCGCTGCACGTCAGAGCACTTCACGCTGGGCTCTCAGGCGCCCGGTCTGCAGCCCAGTGTCACAAGTGGGAAGGAAAAGGGCCCTTCCCGGGTTGCTCCAGACAGGTGCAGGGCAGGCGCAGGGCTTGTAGCAAGGTGTGTAGGGGAGGGAGATGGGTGCCACCCTGGGGGTGGGGCGAGGCAAGGTAGAGTCTTGCCACCTTCCACCTTCCAATAAAGTAGTTTCCTACTCCCTGCCGCTCCCCTTCTGCATCTCTGCACACCCTGCCCCTCCGCTCCTCCTGCAAGGCCTCCCCCGCCCTTCCTTGCAGACTTAGGCCTCACCACACCCACACTGGCCAATTCCCTTCTTTCCCTTTAATGTGGGAAGGCTGGTGGAGGGGCAGAGGGCTAGAGATGCAGCCTCTGTCTGGACAGCTGGGTTTGCTGTGGGCATCTCTCACGGAGGCTGAGAGGGAGACTGGCTCATGTCTCTCCTGTCCCTTCTTGGCCTGTGTCCAGGGCAGGGTCAGGGCAGCGTCAGTCTACAGCTTCCTGCCCAGGCCTCAGACCTCCACTGAGCCCGGCTGCCGCAGGTGCTGCTGAAGGAGCTGGATGTTGTGCAGCAGCTTCTTCTGGTGGCCAGCCAGGGTGATGCCCAGGGCAGGCAGGTCTCTGGTGGGGAAGGAGGGGGTCAAATATGGGCCAGCTTCTCCACGATGCCCCATACGACCCCTGGCCTGGGGCCCAGAGCACTCACCCCACCCACTCCCTGCTTACTCCAGGCTGAGCTGAGCCACATCACTGAAGGTGCAGAGGCCAAACTTGGAGAAATTGTCCTGGTAGCAATCCAGCCCAATGGCCGAAAGCCAGGCCTGGGGGGAGTCCAGACAGGGAAAGTCCAGGGCCACAGGGTTCAGAAGGGCCTGGGAAGGCCTAAGGGGGGGAGGTGCAAGCGAGTCAAGATCTCCTCTTCATCTTAGCCCCCTCTCCTCAGTTTGCTTTTTGGTTTGCATCTACCCTCCCTGGCTTTCCCGGGCTCCAGCCCCAAGCTCCAGACCTGTCCCCGAGGTCCCCGCCAGCCTGCAGGGTGTCTGGCTTGCGAATCATCTTGTCAAATGCAGCCACCAGCTGGTCAAAGTGAGGCCGCCGGGCACGGTCCTTCTGCCAAGTGTCCAACATAAGCAAATGTAGTCCAGGAGGACAGCCTGGAGGTGGGGGCAACCGGAACTCCTGCTCTATTGCATTTAGTACCTGGGGGTCAGAGGAGCAATACGAGAATGGGGGGTTATGGCTAGTAGATGGGAGTATATTAATAGGTAAGGGAATAGGCTGGAATCCACTAACATATGAGGTTGGAGCCAGGAAGGAACTTAAAGATATGGAATCCAAGAGACATGAGATCTTAGAACTTGAATGGATTAGGGAATGGAAGTCCTGGAATGTTCCAGTCTGGCAGGGATCGGGGTGGGGAATCAGCAGTGTCTAGGTCAGCACTCACCTCCTGTTCACTCATGTCCCAGTAGGGCCGTTCTCCATAACTCATAACTTCCCACATGACTATCCCAAAGCTCCAGACGTCACTGGCTACTGTATGCTTTCCGTGTGCAATGACCTCTGGGGCCGCCCAGCGCAGCAAACAACCTGGGCCCTGAGGAGTGAAGTTGAAAGCGACAGTAGTAATGATCATAGCAACGGTCACGTTTGTTGAGCAACTACTATGTGCTCAGATGTGTGTCAAGGGTTTTACACCATGCATCTTATTTAATCCTCATAAAAACTCTGTAGGTTGGATGATATCTCCATTCTACAGATGCAGAGGCTGAGGCTTAGAGAATAGGAGCTTGTCCAAGGTCACAGAACTTGATAGTGGAGTGGTCAGGATTTGTACTGGCTACGCTGACTCCGGGGCCTGTGCAACCTCCATATGGGGGGAAGGGCAGGAGATGGTTCTAGATTCTTGCAGGTCTCCTGCCCTTCCCAGTCCTCTTCCATTGCCTTGGTTCCTGAAATCCCTCAACCCCCCCCCCACCCCCAACCAGGCCCCACAGCAGGGAGATCCTCCTCCCTTCAGACACTATGATAGCCCTGAGGTACGCACCCCAGATGCCAGCTCACGCTCTAGCACCTGCTGCAGAGTGCTGAGCCACCAAGGCTGTGCTCTCACCTGAGGACTGTGGCCCAGACGGGCCACCTTGCACACCAGGTGGCTGTTCACTAGCACACTGTGGGCAGAGAGCGCGCGGTGCACGAAGGCAAAGCTGGACAGGTACTGCATGGCGGCGGCCACTCCCCGCTGCATGGCCACCAGCTGCAGGCTGCTGAACTGGCCCTCCCGCTGCTGAGGGGCAAGGGGCAGAGGTCAGTGATGAAGGGGAGGGGACCTTGACACTGCACAGCAGACATCACATGAAAGGGCAGGGGGTGCAGATTTAGGAATCAGAAAATGGTCTGGGAAGGAAGGATGGACACCATGGAAGGTTGAGGGGCCCCATCTCCTGGAACAGTTTCCTGGACCCAGGGACCCTCCTCCTTCACCCAAGCTGGACTGACCCTGAGGAAGCTGTCCAGGGGGCCGAGCTCCATGAGCTCCGTCAGCACCATGAGGGGTCGGCTCTTGGTGACCACACCCTCCAGCCGCAGGATGTTGGGGTGCTGGAACTGGCCCAGCACCGCTGCCCGGCCCAGGAAGGTCATCTGCAGGCTCTCGGCACCCCCGGCCCACAGGGCCTGGATGGCCACAGCCTGCTCCCGCCGTCCCCGGGGCTGCAGGCGCCCCCGGCGCACTTCTCCAAAAGAGCCTGGGAGAACAAGGGTAGGTTGGGGGTGGGAGCCAAGGAAGGACTACAGGCTCCCAGTGCCCTATCGTGTTTAGATGGGACTCTGGCCAGGGGAGGCCCACAAGGGAGCCCAGGCCCTCCCATGCCCCCCCGCCCCTGTAGTACCTGTCCCAATGACCTCCTCGATCTTGATATATGCAGGATCGACCTCCCGGGCAAGTTCCCGGATGGCCTGGCAGGGGTCCTCGTATGTGGAGGGGTCGATGTAATACTTCACCCCGAGCCCTGTAGGGGTGCTGAGGACGTTATGGGATGTGGTGCAAGGGGGTGCTGCCCATACACCCCAGACATGCCCTCTCACTTCTGGAAGACAGTGCAAAGAGCTCCCCTTGACCCTGGGGGGACCCAGCCTGGCCTGTGCCCTGCCCGAGCCCCCAGCTTTCCCTGAGCTCCCACAACCGCACCTGGGCTGCTGTACTGTTGCAGTTGCTCTGTGTAGCCCGTCCCACGCCGCTTCCTGCGGGGCAAACCAGGGCCTGGAGTGATGCTCCCATTTCCACACCCCGCCCCCAGCCCTCTTCGGCCCCTCTGTGGAGGTAGGGGCTGGGCCCCCCTTCCTACCCCCACATGGGGCCCAGGGTAGGGCTGGAGGGAGGGAAGGTCGCTGGCGGGCATCTCTGCAGTGGCCAGGGCTGGCAGGACTCGGCGGGACTCGGGGTTGAGCTGGAGGAGTGAGTGGCACCGGGCAGGGTGGGCAGGGTGGGCTCACCTCTGGAAGACGACAGCCAGCACGGTGACGGCCGCCAGCAGGAGGAAGGCCAAGGCCCCCAAGATGGAGCCGATCACCAAGGAGAGTCTCTCGGGAAGCTGGGAGGACAGCTCACCTGGCGGACCAGCCGCTGGGGTCACGGATGGGCCACGCCTCCCACATGCACCTGCCCATGTGCCCAGGCACCCATCCACTAACCCCCCACACACCCCACATGCCCCTCACATACATACACACAACCCTGCACACCCACACCCACACAGCACACAAAACACCCCCCCGCATCCACAACCCCCACCCCTACACACATACCCACAACCCCCACCCCTACACACATACCCACAACCCACCACCCCTATACACACCCACAACCCCCACCCCTACACACACCCCAACCCACCACCCCTACACACACCCACAACCCCCACCCCTACACACACCCCAACCCCTACCCGTACACACACCCCAACCCACCACCCCTACACACATACCCACACCCACCACCCCTACACACACCTCAACTCCCCACCCCTACACACAACTCACAACCCCCACCCCTACACACACCCTAACCTCCTACCCCTACACACAACTCACAACCCACCACCCCGACATAGACAGCCCCTAAGGTCAGTTGCTTGGCCACAAGCACCCTCCTCTCCCACAGAGCCTCTGGTCTGGAGGACACTGTGTCAGGATGCAAGGCTGGGACAGTTCCTGGGCCTCTCCTCCCTACCACATTGGGCCTTCCCCTGCCCATCCAGGCTCCCTCACCTTGAGGCAGCGTCTGAAAGTAGACCTTGCCCCCGTAGGGGCCATGGCCGGCGGCGGTCCTTGCCCGCACCTGGAAGCCGTAGATGTGGCCAGGGCTCAGCTGCGTCACGGTGGCAGTGTTGGTCTCACTGGTCAGGGTGAAGGAGTGGGACTCGTCTTCTGCCTGGGGGTAACAGCCACTCATTCCCTGCCCACCCTCTCACCCCTGCTGACCCACAGGCACCCAGCCGCCCTGCCTGGTCACTGGGCTCTTGGGCTCACTCCCCATGCAGGCCCCCTGGCACCTGTCCTTGCTCCAGCTGACCTCCAGTCCCCACCCTGAGGACTGTGAGCTGCCACCAGTCCCACCACAGTGCCCCACTGCTGCCCACCTGGTCATAGTAGCGGAGCTGATAGTCCAGGATGTTGCCGTTGGCCTGGTCAGGCTGCGGCCAGGACACAGTGATGCTGTTGGATGCCCGGCTCACCTGGTGCACCACAGGCACTGCAGAGGGGACTGGAATGGGGCGGTCATTAGGGGGACAGGAGTCTCTGGGAGCAGGAGCATCACAGGGTGGGGTGGATGGAACGGAGCTCCAGCAGGTGGGCTGGAAGGCAAGAGAAGGGAAGGGGTGCTAGTGAGCCCAGGCAGAGCATCCTTAAGGTCGAGGAAAGGGCTCACCTTCATGGCTGGTGCTGACATTGATGGCTGCAGCATGGGGAGGGTCTGGGCTGAGCTCAGACACCCCGTTGACAGCCTGCACCTCCAGGATGTAGGGCACGTGTGCTCGGAGCCCCCCAACTAACACTCGGCTCTCAGTAAGGCCCCTCTGGCGGGGGTCGAAGTGGACCTCATCCCTGCAGCGGCGACATGTGCTCCCGCTGCTGCCCGGCTCCTGCTGGCCTCCACACTCCTTGCACACAACGTTGAAGAGCAGGTCCCCTCGACCCCCCAGCTCTTGAGGCAGGCGCCAGTGCAGCATGAGCGCTGAGCCTTGCACCTCGAACCACAGCTCCCGGGGAGCCGAAGGAGGGCCTTGGGGGGATGGAGGGAGAGGCCAGGGAAGGGCCAAGAAGGTCAGAGTTGTGGGATGGGGGGTTGAGGAAGGAAGGAGGAAGGGGAGCGTGGGTGGCCCAGAGGGGAGGAAACAGGAGAGCATGGGGGTGGAGAGGGCCACAGTGGGGGCAGGTGGGAGAGGAGAGAGACAGAGGGTGGGCCAGGAAGGGGGGCAGGATGGGAAGGACACCAAGAAAACAGGGGAAAGAGAAGTCACTCCAAATGCAAAGGCCCCACAATGTTGCCCACAGGCTCCGTACTTCTGGTCCCCTCCCAGTCTCTTCTCCTCAGTGGGCTGGGTGGGGGACTCACCAGTGCAGGGGGCCTCTGCTAGGTCAGAGCTGGCCCGGTAGAAGCCCTGGAGGCAGGGGCAAATGGGTGCTGCAGGGGTGGTGGCATGGCTGCGGGCTGGGCAGGGTGAGCAGGGGGCATTTCCAGCCTGGGCCTTATAGAGCCCCCGGGGACAGGCTGAGGAGGCAGAGGACAGCGGGGCGTCACGCTCACTCCGCCCACCTGCCCTGAGAGCCCAGTACGTGCAGGTGGCCTCACAGCTTTCTCCCCGCCAGAGCTGGCTCTCCTTGCCTTCCCAGACCTAACCCCCGCTCGCTCTTCCCTCGACATTTCCACTAAAGGAGAAAGGGAGGTGCAGGGGGCCGCAGGCAGGCCCAGCAGCAGAGGTGGGTGTTCCTGGCTTGTTGCGTAACCTCCCTGTGGAGGAGGCCTCCTGCTGCAGTCGTTCTGCTCTGCTGTTGGCCGCTGCTCCTGCTACCTGCATCTGTCACCTGGCCCTGCCATGAACCCTCCCAGACTGAACAGAAAATGGTGACAAAGGACTCTGGCCCAGGGCAACTGGGGAGTTTAACACCTTTTGATCTCCATCACTTCTCAGATCTGGAGCTCTCGTAGCCGCAGCAATTGCTGTGAAAGGCTCCAGAAGCTTCCAGAAATTTCAGATGAGTGGGTGACAGCAAGTTTGAGTGCTTTAGGAAATAAAATTGGGGAAAACAGGGGTCCTTTCCTATGATGGCTTATTCCTGACCTTTTGGGGACAAAATGACGTTTGGGGTGTTCAGAAGAGGAGCCTGAAGGTAAGGGGCAGGAGGGGGATGGTGGGGTTGTGGGCAATGCAGGGGAGTGGGCTCTCACCTTGGCAAGCCTTGTCCCCTCGCGCAGGCTGGTATCCAGGCTGGCAGCGACAGCCCCCGACAGCTACCATCCACTTGCCCTCCCCGTTGCAGTGCAGCCTGGGGGGGCTGCCCCCCGCCTGGCCCCCCACTCCATCCTCCTCTGGCTCTGCATGAGCCACACAGGTGCCCACAGCTGCCACCAGTGAGGCCCCCCCGGCCCCGCTGGCCTGCGTCTCTGGAAAGGAGGCAAAGGCTCGGAGCATGGCAGGGCAGGTGTAGGAGAAGAGCCTGACCACAACGAGGGCCAGGCAGGCCCCCGTGTCCTGGAAGGCCACGTAGAAGCCACGCTGGGTGAGAGGCCCGAAGCTCCTCTCTTTGACGTTCAGCTGCAGCCCGGCCCGCTGCCCAGCCCCGTGGGGTCCCACAGCCCACGCCAAGGAGGAGGAAGAGGAAGAGGAGGGGGGGAAGCTCTCATCGGCTGCAATTGTGTCCACCTTGGTCCAGCGCTTGAGGTGCCAGGCTGGCACGCTGCCAGGGCTGTCGGGCTCCTCGGCCTGGCGGTAGTAAAGGGTGAAGGTCTCCCGGCAGGTGCCCCCACTCACGCCCAGGCTGGAGCATGCCCGTACAGAGAAGTGGAGTCGGATGTGCACCCTCTGGGCCCCTCGTCGTTCCACAAAGTGTGTCTGTAGCCAGTTGTCCTGCCCAGTGCCCGGAGGGGCCCCTGCCACGTGGCAAGCCTCGAAGGTCCGAGTCAGGCGTCGCTGGTCGTCCAGAACGCTCACCTCGTCCCACTGCAGGGAGGGCCAGGGAAGCACTGGGGGGCTCAGGGCTTGGGTGGGGGGTAGGGGAGGAGAGGGCACAGGGAGGGGACATGGGGACATAACTCTTCCACTGAGACTTAAAACTAATGACAAGCAAAGTAGGGGGAGGATACCCTGAAATCCTGCTCCTCTGGAGGGAGGGAGTCTTACCCTGCCCATCTTTGCCCAGGGTTTCCTTCCTGAATTCCACTCTTCAGGGAACGGGGATGGGGGGGGTCTCAGAATTAGAGAGTGGCACTCACCCCACCTGGTGGGTAGGTGAGCCAGCCGATCTCAGACGTCTCTCCCGTGGTGTCCAGCAATACCTCTGCCCAGAGACAAGAGGGGCGCACAGTGGCCAAGCCTCCAGCCAGCAGCACCGGCCGCCGTTCCATTCCCAGTGGGAACAAACGAACCTCCCTCCCCTCCCTGTCCATTCACTCTGCCGGCAGCACGGCTGTCTGTCAGGACCCTTCCTCTGATGCAGGGCTTGGCTGTGGCCCTGTGCCTTTCCCTCTTCTGACGTCTTCATGCTTTTCTTCCTTTTCTGAATCTTTCCCACCAGCACTGGGTCTGTACTGGCAGGCAGGGGTTCGCCGGTCTCCCCTCCCTCTTACCTTCCAGGGCTAGACCTGAAGACACCAGGAGCAGGACCCCCAGGCTGCACACCATGCCCACCACTCTGCTCCCTGGCTGGGCAGCCCCCTCAGTAGCCATGGGGCATCTTCAGGGCACCCACCATCGCCCCAGCGTCCACCCTGCTCCCGGGCGGGGCTGCCACTTGTGCAAGACCGGGGGTGTACAGCCAAGCTTGCTTCCTGGGGAGACACACAGGACCGGAGAGGGAGGTAGGAGGAAAGTGCCCTTCTTCACATACAGACCTGATTCCGTGTCCCCTCCGACAGCTCTCAAACTGCCCCAGCACCAACCACGGGACAGGAGCCAGTGGGTGGCCTACTATCCCTCCCGAGTCTGCAAATTTGACCATCTTGGAGGGCCACGTGCCAGGCTGCCAATCCTGCTCCCCGTGTGAGCCCGCCTCTGTGTGTTCATTTCTCACGGCTCTGCCGCCTAGGTGGGGCACACGGTAGTTCCCAGTCAGTCTTACCCTTTCTTTCTGGAAGGAGTAATTCCAGTTCTTTCTCTTCATCGACTCTCCTCCCTGCCTCCAACAGCCACCTGTATTGGAAGTTAGAAAATTCTCACTATAGGCAGGCAGGTAAGAAGCTGCTCCATCCTTATGGACACGCGGATTCTCCCCCCGCCCCCACACCACCGCCCCCGCCTTATCAGGCCTGGATACTCTAGAAATTTCAGAGAGGCAGAGAAGCAGGAGGGACACAGAAAGATAGCTGTGGGATGATGGGAGGGAAGGTAGGAGAACAAATGCAAAAAGAGCACAGGCGTTAGATTCTGTGTGATAAATGAGACAGTGCAGGGAGGGGCAGACATACGCAGGTCTGGCACACACTTGCGAACAAAGATGCTCTTCGCCCAAGGGGCACGTGCTTTCCTGCGGCTTACAGAAGAACAAACGTATGGCTTAAACATATGAAAAAGTGCTTCTTGTTTGCTTACATTTAAAGGAAGGCAGATTAAAACAACAGTGACAAGGCATTTGTTATAGACTGAATGTTTGTGTCTCCCCCGCAGTTCATATGTTGAAATCCTAACCCCCAAGGTGATGTGTTACCTCCTCCTTTGGGAGGTAATAAGGTCAGGAGGGTAGAGCCCCCATGAATGGGATTAGTGCCCTTATAAAAGAGACCCTGAAGTGCTTTCTCATCTTCTTTCTGCCATGTGAGGATACAAGGAGAAGAAAGCAGTCTGAAACCCAGAAGAGGCCCTCCCCAGGACCTGACCATGCTGCACCCTGACCTCAGACTTCCAGCCTCCAGAACTGTGAGAAATAAATTTCTATTGTTTATAAGCCACTTGGTCTAACTGTACTTTGTTACAGCAGCCTCAGTTGATGAAGATACTGTTTTTACCTATGAGATTGATAACACACCGTGCTGGAGAAGGTACGGGGAATAGGTTCTCTAATACACACTGTGCTTATGCGTTCCAACTGGCATATTCTCTCGGGAGGACAACTGGGCAACATCTACCCAGCAGCTTCACTTCTAAGAATTTGTCCTTCAGGTACTGTCTACTTGTATCAGTATGCACAGATGTTTGAACAAGGACATTAATTGTGAATTGTTTACAAGGGAAAAGGCTATAAACTAACTGTCCACTAACAGAAGGATGGTTAGAAAATTATGGCACATCCTTAAAAAGGAGTATGTATTGATATGAAAATAATTTCCAAGTGAAAGTAGTACAGTGCAGAGCAGTATAAAGTAAGCTGCTATTTGTTAAGAAGGATATGTGTATACATATATATGGAAGGATATTTATGGAAGAACATCCAAAAACCTGTGAAAAAAAGCAAAAGAAGAGGACTGGGGTCCAGTGTAAGGGAGACTCACTTTCACCATATTCCCTATCATTTTGCATTTAAAAAACCTTGCATATGTATTATCTTTTCAACTAAATCGTTAATTAAAATTTTCTTTAAAACTGTATATAATAACTATTATAAAATAAATCAAAATTTTTAGGTCCCATGCCTTCAAAATGATTTCTTGTAACTATGGAATAAGCTACATCTTATATAGAACCTTCCTGGGCCTTCAGAAGGCACACCACCATGCTCACAAACAAATGAACTGGGGGAACGGCCACCTCCACAGTGTCACAATGGAGATAAACAAGCTCGGTGCCTCCTTTGCTTGTTGACCTAGAGATTGGTGGTGCTCTATCTCTCGTCGTGACTGTGTCTCAAAAGTCTGTGAATTGTGCGGATGAGAGCAGTATGATCCTTTATTTCTGTTGAGAAGAAAAGACACAGGACTGAGAGAGAAAAAAAAAAAGCCAATTGGAAGGAAGGGAAGTTGCAACCTGTTTTCTCCTGGATGTACGTGGCCTTGTGATCCACAGTGGCATTGAAAACCACAATGAAACTGAAATCATATAATGAAACTATATTTAACTGTGATAAACATGAAAATCATAATTTTTTTCTGGTAGTGTTGGCTGTGCCATAAGGTGTAGCCTTCAGTGTTACCTCCATGAAGTTATCACAGAGAGATACCATTTCTACAAACGTATGGGCTGGTGTATAGTGGGCTTCTGCCAACTAGCTCCTATAAGTCACCTTTCATACTTCTCTAGCCCTATTTGTGAAATAGAGAGTTCAGTTTACAGCCTATGGAGACAAGTAAGAAGCATTTCCATATGGCAAACTGCTCTTAAGAAACAGAGGTTCTTTCCAAATACTGTCTCAAATACTACCAGGACCATTCACAAACTAAATAAATGCTTCAGAGAAGAACAGAGAGATGAGGAAATAAAAAGCATACATAGTTCTTAAACCGTAACACTGGCACCATCACCTATGGTGGTTTAATAAATACCCTGAAGTAATTCATGTCACAGGTATATCCCCCAAACTGTCAATGGCTTAACTGGGAGACAGGCTTGGCACACAGATTTTGCCCAGAGCCACAGAGGCTTTAGGAATACTGTTACCAGGAACAGGAAATACCAGCAGCAAATTTTTAAAGAATGAAGGCTATTTTACCATTTTCATAGAAGATATTCTTTAAAATAATCTCTTTCAGTCAGAACATGGATGGATTCTGTACTCTGTACAAAGAAAAAACAATAAGCACTGTATCTTCTCAAGCTTACAACTGGACAAATCATCATGGAGAAGGAATAATAAATATTTTGGAAACATCTCAATGAATTTTTTTGAAAGACAGCCAAACAAGATAGAAAAGATGCACTGCAGATAATATGGAACATTCTAGAGGATGGAGAATGGCAAGGTATTTGCTCTGATGGCCCACAATACAAGTCACACAGTCGCTGTGGCTGCAATAGGGCGTGCTCATATCGCCTTAGCATGCATCTCAATGAAAACATGAAGCTGGCCTCCCTTCAGAAGATCCAGAAAAGAGCAAAAGCAATTATAAAACATGCATGTTAAAGCCACCCA
The DNA here is from genome assembly GCA_023783475.1 of Daubentonia madagascariensis. Classification (NCBI taxonomy): domain Eukaryota; kingdom Metazoa; phylum Chordata; class Mammalia; order Primates; family Daubentoniidae; genus Daubentonia; species Daubentonia madagascariensis. The sequence continues at coordinate 13,236,374 of JAKFHU010001569.1, forward strand.
GCTTCTGTCATCAAGAAGCAGCAGAAAGAAAAGAATAAAATGGAGACGCAGCCTGGGGATTGCCACCTCAGGTATTTTTTGAAATTTTACTGAGAACAAAGATATTCATTAAAAAGAAATGGTTGAGGATCTTAAAGTACCCAGAATGTACTTTCAATGTTTGATGAGGATCTCGTTTACACTGAGATCCAGAAGACTGAAGGTTATAGACAAGTTTCTTCAGAAAAAAAAAATTGTTGCTGAGTCAGACTAGGAAGTTAGGTCAGTTCTAGCTTATCAAACAGATCAGATAATTTCAAGTGTTTTATTTTTTTGATATATAAAAAGAATCTTGACCATATCTCTATTGCAAGAATACAAATAAGGAAAGAGAAAACTGTATTGGGATATGGAATACATTGCTGTCAACCAGTTCATACCACTGCAGATTCTTTTGAAGCAGATCTCAAAGGCAGAAACCTAAAGAACACGGCTGTTCCATGTGCCTGGAATACTAAGCAAGCAGAACTTAGAGTCTGATTTTCAAAGGTGCCTTCAGTGGTTGTGGACATGGAGCATCTTCTGCATGTGGTCCAGGAGAGCATCCTGGGGGCAGCCAAGCACATCCCTCCTGCCACCCAGACGGGAAGAGGCCTCTGCAAGGCCAGGCCCTGCTCTTCTCCCTTATAGCCTGCTTGAGATTCCACTCTCTTCTCCAGCTCACCAAAGGAACTGGTCAACACATGAGAGTGAGGAAAACTTAATATCAATCAGGAAAACATTCAAATTTCAGATGTGTATAAGGTTTTAAAAATATAAAACACCAGAAGCAGCAGAAATGTGGATGTAAAATGATAGCTCAGAAAATGAAACTGATTAGACATGGTTTCATGTAACAAAAATTGCATTCCAGGAATTCATAATTTTTTCCCAGCTTCTTTTCTGGATATATCATTTAATATCTTTTTGATACAGTGCAGACAAGATCCACAAACCTGCTGCATTTCTTTGGTTTACGAGAATAAGACAGTTTCTTAGGCATCAAGGTTGTATTTTGTTTTCAGAAACTGGCAAAAATTAAAGACTTGTAGAATCATAGATTATAAGGCTTAGCTTGTGAATTCTGTTACTATAAAAATGAAAGATTTAACAGTAAATTAAATTAGTGAATCTGTAAGAATTTTAAAAAATTATGCTCAAATTAAATGCTAAATATGATGATCTCACGAACAAATCAAGCTTATTTAATATAGTTTATGCACCTCAATCCACTACATGAATTTTTAAAAATTAAATAATTTAAGCCAAACAAGCTTGGAGGAAGGTACAGCAGAAGACAAATTGGACCATTAAAATTGGTTACTGTGGGAGGTAGAAACGAAGGAACGTAGGTGGGGGATTAACTTTGTCTTACACATATTTCAATTATTTGTCTTGTTATAATAAGCACACCTTATTTTATAATTAAAACAAAATCTCATAATTAAAATCTAAAAAAGGAAAATATTTTTAAAACCTAGACAAATATAGTATATGTTGACATTTTATTTCCCCCCCTTTTTTCTTTCTAGGTTTCAAAATATCCAGAGATTTTCATCTATAAGAAGGCGGCAGAGATAGAAAGACAGTAGGAGCTGAGCATGAATGAAATAATATCAACAATAGAAGCAAAATAACTTTTATCCCTGGACATTCCTTAAGCTCTTTTCCCAAGAAGTTGAAATTGTCCCGATGACCGCGTCACGCTTCTCTTCCACGATGTGGAGCAAAAAACTGGGACAACAAAGGGGGAGAGGACAACAGAGGGGGCTGTCCACTTGCAACAATAATCAGGGGCATCGTCACAAAGTGAGCCCAGACAAGAAGGATTCAGTGAGGTCAAGCGGGCTGCAGAATCCAGCGGGGAGAGGGACGGTCCCAAGGGCAAAGGGGCCCATGGCTTCATGTGTGCTGTGGTTGCTGGGCTGGTCCTCACACCTGTTTGCCACCAGGTCAGCACCACAAGCTCTGTCCCCCGTCCTGTTCTGCAGCTGTTAAACGCCCAGGAAATTCCAGCATAATCCTTGCTCAGCTTAATGCTGCAGCCTCTAACCTTTAATCTCCACCTTGGACATGCCTTCGTGCTCTGGCCTCCTGCCCTGAGAAGGATCCCATCGGGCTTTGAGGCGGCATTCAGGACAGACAGTGCAGAGGCGGCTGTCCTCCGGCCCTTCTATCCCCTGCTGCCCTGGCTGGAGAAGCCAATTTGCAGATTACCTAGCAGAGGACAGTGCTGTGTCCCTTGAGGCCTCCAGCCTCTAAGAATGTCCCCCAGAGCACTCTGACTCAGACATATGTGCCTCCCACTCTCAGGCTGTGGAGCTGGGGGAGGCTTTTAAGATGCAGGCAGTGTCTGGGTCTAGCCAGACAGCCACTTAGAATGAGCCACTCTGCGTACTGACCGGGCACATGTGAGGCTCTGGAAAAGAGCATAAGGCAGGGTGTTGGGGCAGGAGGCAAGTGTGCATGAAGATGAGTAAGTGGAAGGTTGTGGGAGAAAGGCCCCCCGAGTGCCAGGAGCAGTATCTGCGACCAGGAAATGCCTGAGGATGTATCTACCTGCAGGAGTGTGTAGGAATGTATATGAGGCGAGGTGGGCCCTGCAGTGTGCTGAGAGGTGTGCTTGCTTGTGCCAGGTATCCCACGAGCCCTTCTCCCTCTCTTGCAGCCCCTGTCTGGCTGTGAGCTGCTCTTGGCCCCAGGAGGTGCTTCTGCAGAAACACCTGGGCTGGGAGAGGGAGCCAAGCAGGGGAGGTGAGAAAGGGAAACTTTAGGCTTCCCAAACCCTCCAGACCTTGCCATCCTCCTTCCACCCACAGTGGGGGGAATGGGGTGGAACTCAGGGCCTAGGTTCAGAAAATGACCATAGCTGGGACAACAGCTGTGCCAGAAGGGGGATCTTGCCTCTCCCACACTCAGCTCATCCCAGCATGGTACTCCCTGGCATCCTGGTAACCCAATGGCCATTGCCAGCCATCTTCTTGCACTCTGAATGGACCAAGAAGACTCCAAAGGAGTCCTCCTCCCTCTGCCACTATGCAAGTACATAGGAACCCCCACCCTAATCTTCCTTTGCGAAAAAAGGCCCATTGCCCTGAAAAAGCCACAGGGCCCTGCTGAGCGGCAATCAGCAAGTCTCGATGCCCCCAGTGCTCTATTATTTGGGTAGCTTCTGTGGACTGCAAACAGTCCCACATAGCTCCTTCCTGCTGGGTTCTCAGCTCAGAACCATCTTCTCCCCTCCTAGAGCCTGAGTCAAGTTCCCCTGGCGAGTGGAGGGCCTAGGTTAACTGACTGGGAACAGGCCCAGACGTTCCTCTCCATGGGCACTGCCAGGGACATTACAACAGCAGCTATGCTGGGCTCCTGCCAGCTCCCCTAGGGATGGGAGGAGAGAGGGTGCCAGACGGACAAGATCAGTGGGCGGGGGTGTGGGGCAGGCAGGGCCAGGCACCCAGATGCAAAGAGAGAGGGTGGGGCTGCCGCAGGATCAAGCAAGAGACTTTGGTTGCAACTTGGAAGTAATATCTGGGGAGCAGGAACCAAGCCTCCCCTCAGCTCTAAGGCTTAAATGTGGGCTCAGGGCGTGGGGGCAGAGTATGGGGTCGGTCAGCCTCCTGGCTCCTCCCAGCTGCAAGGGGATTGGAGTGGTGCCACTGGAGCCAGAGGGATGGGCGATCCTTTTCAGAACGCTGGAGCCCGTCCTCTGAGAGGACGTTCCCCCATCAGGACCCCCAAGCCAAAGCCAGAGGAGGATCTCCGGGAACACAGTGGAGGGATCCTAACAGCAAGAGTAATGGGGTGTCAAGGATGGCTGGTTATGGGGTACCAGATTAGTCAGTTTCTCACCCTGGTGAACACTGCTCTCGCCTTGGGGAGGGATATTCAGTACTCACCACCCAGGAGAGCCCCTAGGATCTGCAGAAGCCCTGGTTGGAGAACCCCTCTACTTTTGAAAACCTTAATTTCTCTGTCCCCAGGCCCGCTTTCCCCTGACTCCTGGGCTCACCTTCCCGCTGGCCGCAGTCTCCGCAGGTCTGCGCCCCCGAGGCCCGGTGGTGGAGCCGCTGCTTGCGGAGCTCACTGGGCGAGCTCCTCTCGGGTCCGGGGACCCCGCTCCCCCGCGGCCCAGGTCTGCTCGGCGCAGCGAGTCTGCGGGATTCCGGGGCGGGCCCCGCGCTAGCGGCAGGGGCTGCTCCGGAGGCGGGGCGCCCGGGATCGTGGGGGCCCCGCGTCGCGATCGCAGTCGCCGAGCTCGGTGGCAGGTCCCACCGCCCGCCGCCGTGGAGCCGCGGCTGGAGCGAGCGCAGCCCGGCCCGCCCCCTCCGCGTCCCCTCCCAACCCGGCCCGCCCCTCCGGCCCCTTCGGCCGCCTTCCCTCTCCCCTCTTCCGGGGAGCCGAGCCCGCCCTCCCCGCCTAGGCGGCGAGTGCGCTGCGCCCGCTCCCCGGCCCCGGCGCGCGGGGGAGAGCGCGGGGGAGACGCCGGGCGCGCCCGGGCCCCGCCTGTGCGCCGGAGAGGGGGCGGCCTCCTCCCGCTCGTCCCGGCCGGGCGGGAGGGACGCGCACACGGAGGGTGGCACGCGTGAGGGGCCCGGGGAGGCGGCCGATGGAAATCCCTTGGGGCTCGGGCTTGGACACCACAGAGCGAAGCGCGGCTGGCGGACAGAGGGTGTCCAGGGCAGGGCAGAAGCCCCGCACACACCCCCTCGCGCCTGCCCTCCTATTCGGCTTTAACTCTAGAACTACAACCGCGGGGTCCTACTCAGCGTTGAACTAAGGTGGGCGTGAGCTGAGAAAGAGAGAAGGAAGGAAAGGCAGGGGGTGGAGGGAAAGACAAACTGAGAAATCCAAGAGGGTAAGGGCGGTGGCGGGGGAGGTTAGGCTGCTTCACGGGCGTCCCCGTGCTAGCCTTAAAGTCTTCTCCCTTTTCGTGTCTGGATCTTGGTCAACGTTGGGGCTTCTGGCTCGACCCTCTGTCCATCCATCTTCCCAAGGGGCAGGGCAGCCTGGAGTTGAAAAGGGGACGTCCTGATGCTGGCTTCGTGGCTCTGACATTGCCTGGGCAAGTCGCTGCACCTCAGGGTGCCTCCTCCCTTGCCCGCTCTCCGGAGGGAACCTCCCCACAGTGACGCGCTGGGGAGAGGCGGTGGAAGGTGCTCTCAGTGGGTGCCTGGAGGCAGGCTTAAGGAACGGAGGGGGTGCCACGAGGAAAAATGTTTCCGCCCACCCCTAACCTCTTCTCCAACCGAGCACTGGATTTGGGGTCTATTGTTTCGGCCCTACAGAGCTGGGGGGGCCTACCCACGAAGTGTTGCTACCACCTGCTGGTCCTTCGGGGGAACACAGGCACCTGGTGGAATTCCCTGTGGCCCTTTTTCTCCCCTTATCACCCTGTCCCATCCTTCTTTCTTTCATTTATTCAACGACGTGTTTATTAAAGCACTAGCTGCAAATGAGCTGATCAAAACTGGTACCGAGGGAGCATGCAGAAGCCAATGAAAATTGTGAAAGGGACCTATGAGCCAACGAGCACAGTAACAAAACAGTGAAACTCCTTAGGAGGCAACGGGAGAGACAAGCAGGCTTTAATGAATTGACTGAATGAGTGACAGAAAGAAAGATAAAGGCTACTGAACTAGTCCCCACTTGGCCAGGGGGTTGCTCACTCTTAATATCCACTGTCAATTAATAAGCCTAATGATGTTTTTAATGAGTCTGTATTTGGACGCCATTAACAACTCCACTTGCACTGATGGATCTATATCTTGTTTCTTCCCTTTGCTCTGAAACTCAGTGGCGGAGAGCTGCCTTCATTTCCTAATCAGTTATTTCCAAGACCTTCAAAGACTTTTGTGAAGAAACCTGAATTTACGATGTCTGCAATATTATATAACTTACCATCATGGATATATTAACAACCTGCCTGATTGCTAGAAATCTATGGCATATTGGAAATTAAAAAAAATAATAAAGCACATGAATTATGTTAAAATAAAGTACCAAAAAACCCGAAGCATAGATGTTACTTTACAAAACCCAGAAATTCCAGTAGTAATTTGCAAAATACCATGTATTGATATTATAGTAAAAATATCTGTATTCCTTTCTATTGTATGACGTATTTCATATTAGGTGCCCATAATTGGAATTAAATTTTTATCGTTCAAGGCTTCTGTAATTAGTTATTTTTCTTTTTTTAATAAAATCTGAGAGGCATCTAGTTTTCAAAGAATATGCCATTGTACTTAGGATGCAAAGAGGTTTAAATTTGTGGTTACAATGGGCCTGGTGTCATAATCTCCTATGTGTTGCCAAACCAACTTTTAATGGTAGGTGGATAGCACAGAATGCATTGGTAAATTATGCTACAATCTGCAGCTCTTAAAAAGCAAGGTAATGAATTCATTTCTAAAGTTGAACATAAATCTTTGCTCTAATTTTTCAATGGCTGACACACATTAGGTACTCAGCAGTGTGTTAGAATGAGTGAATAAAACACAATATTTAAACTTGTTTTGTGCTGAAGCAAGGACCTAATAAAGTTTGTGGCTCACAGAATTCATTATCTCTGGCACACAACAATCTATAATGTATACGTGGAGCCAAAAGGAACTCCTGAGCAGAAAACTCCAGGTGGGATAGAATGGCTTCCAGACTGATTCTCCCTTTTTTTTGTTGTTGTTGTTTTCTGAGTTTTTGCCTCCTTCTTGGGCTTTTCTCTCTTCAATATCTATCACTCCCCTAGGATGTGCAATTTTATTCTTCTTTATTTCCCCTTAGAACAGCTAATACAAGCTGATGTTATTATAAACAAAGAGCTTTACAAGTAATCTCAGTGATAAGAATTCTAGTAAAAGGCAATAAAGGAATCTCCTGAGCCTCCACATCTTCTCTTCCAAAACATTAATTATAGCTACCAGTGGGTGACCTCTCAGGTACCCAGGCCCTTCACTCAACTGTGTTGAGATCCTGTGGCCTCTAGGTGCAGTCCTAGATCCCCAAATCTGGAGTCTGGTCTCCCAACATTTTGCCAATAAAAGTGTCAAATGTCCATTCATACAACTAAACTTTTTTCTTTTCTTCTTTTTTTCTCTTCAGAAATTTCTAGGGTGTTATAGAATTCTCCTATGATTTATTTGAAAGACAGACCTAGATTGCAACTGATTTGTAGAACAATGGTGATGGATACCCTGGATGGTGGCCTTCAAAATTTACCCATAACAGTCTTACGCTTTGATATTACTTTAACCAAGCAATAATACAAAGGTATTCAGAGGCGTTAGTGCACAGAGAGAAAGAGGGTGGCTTTTCTCTCAGTTAGGGATTGACTTCAGCTGCATGCAACAGAAAAATTGTATGACAGTGGTTTAAACAAATGAGTAATCCAGGAATACCATGAAGGCTCCATCCAGGTCAACAAGACTCCAACTTTAGGGTGAGGGCTTGTTCTCAGGTTCTCAACGTGCCAGCTAGAGCTCCAGTTATAATGTCTATGAATTTCAGGTAAGAAAAAGAAGGGAACAGAATTAAAGACATACATCCAGCCAAGTTAGCACTGTTAAAAGAATCTTTCTGGAAGCCCTACCCAGAAGAAAAAAGCACAAAGATAAAATTAAAGAAATGTATTTATTTATTTTAGCACCTGGCACATATTAAATACTTAACAAATATTTATTTATTTATTTATTTATTTATTTATTTTAATTTTTTTGAGACGGTATCACTCTGTTGCTCAGGCTGGAATGCAATATTGTCATCATAATAGCTCACTGCAACCTGAAACTCCTGAGCTCAAGCAGTCCTCCTACCTCAGCCCCCTGAGTAGGTGAGACTACAGGTGCACACCACCATGCCTGGCTAATTTTTCTATTTTTTGTAGGGGTGGGGTCTCACTATATTGCCCAGGTTGGTCTCAAACCCCTGGCCTCAAGTGATCCTCTGACCTTAGCCTCCCAAAGTGCTAGGATTACAGGTGTAAGCCACTGTGCCTGGCCAGCAAATATTTATTAAATAATTGAATTAACTGAAAAAAGCCATGAGACTGAAAGTTTTTGCCATCTTCTAAGTAAAACTAATAATCAGAAATCAACGGCAAGATATAATATATTCTAGTAAATACTTTCCAGTCAGTACCTTATAAGTTTGCACAGACGCGCGCGCACACGCACACACAGAGTTAACTTTTAACAGGAGTTAAAATCAAGATAAATTCCTGTTTCTTCCCTGAGGCATTGATTAATGAGAGTAAAGGAGTAATACCTTCAAAGTTTTCAGAAGAAAAGGATAACATAACACTATTGATTTGCTTTCAAAAATCATTTCTAACTCTCTTCTTAGTTACCCCAATATGAAGCTGAAAAGCTAAATCATTGCCCTCCTAGCTTTTTTTACAGTTAGGAATAGATACAAGACTTAATTCTGGTTCACTCGAAGAAAATAGAATTCTGCTGGGGGCATTTCTGAGAAAGTTTTTGGATTTCTGATAAAAAGACACTTATTTGGTGTGCCCTTTTCTCTCTGTCTTGCTTTGAAATAAACACGTGGACGTGGCATTAGTTTCCTACCAATGCCACGGCAAAACTTAGTGGCTGAAAACAGTACAAATTTATTATCTTACAGTTCTGGAGGTCAGAAGTCTCAGGTGGGTCTCACTGGGTGTTGGCAGGGCTGTGTTCCTTTTGGAGTTGCTAGGGACAATCTGTTTCCCTGCCTTTCCCAGTGTGGCTCCTAGAAGCCACCACTATACTCCTTAGCTCATGGCCCTCTCTTCTATTTTCAAATCCAGCAGCATCAGGCTGGATCCTTCTCATGCTGTCGTCCCTCTGACTTCTGTCTGTCTCCCTCTTCCACTTTTAAGGACCCACGTGATTATATCAGGCCCACCTGGATAAACCAGGATGACCTCCCCATCTCAAAGTTAGGTGATTAGCAACCTCCAATCCCCTTTGTCATATAATCTAACATACTAACAGGTTCTGAGGATTAGGATGTGGACATATTTGGGACCATTATTCTACCAACCACAGACATGATGGCTGGAGCTACAGCACCAATACTGGCTTCTGAGCCAAAGCTGGCAACCACATACAGATTTCTTGTAACAAGAAAAATAAACACCTGTGATTGTGATTTTTGTTACTTGCAGCTTCATACATCTCTAATGGATATAGACTCAAACATTATATCTCTAGCCAAGGGCTTATTATTTTCAAAAGGCAAGATAAGGCCATTTTCAGATCTGCAAATCTTAGAAAATTTGCCACTCAAGTCTGTTTTCCAGCAAGATACACCACAAATGTACTCTGAACAATTAAGAGATGAATAAGCAATTGCAGTCTTATTAGGGAAGTTGTGATTGAAAAAAGTGGTTATAATCACCTAAGCTATCTAAAATTGTGGGATAAATAAAACACAAAACAAAACACAAACCTGCAAATCACGAACCAATAATAAGAGGAAAATTAAGTAATTGAGAATAATTATTGACAACAAAAGTAAAATACCAAATGTAAATATAAAAAGTAAGTCTCATTTTAAAAGGCTATTTTAAAGATCTGGGTTAATATAATGCAAAATATAAAAGAGAAATAGCAAAGACATGGATGTCATCAGAGATAAATTCCTTGACATCCATCAGAGGAAGTCAATAGTTATTGTTAGCATAATTAGATAAAAAGAATTTTAATGTTTTAAGATAATCATGTAAGATTATCCTTAAAATAGGATGTTAACCTTACAAGACATAGATAAAAGCCAATGGACATAGTTCATTCATCCAAAGGCTAAATAAATAAAAGATAACGGGAACCATTAAAATATAGAAAGCATAATTAAAGTGACAGATGTCAAACCAAGTACAAGGTCCTAATAAGCATAATATTTTAGAACAATTTCTATGGTAAGTCAATGGAATAAGTATGCTGTGAAATTTCTTCATGTAGCAGTAACAAAACATCTCTTTCCCATTTTATGATATACCTAAAAAAACTGTTGTCTATTGCATGTCTAGAAATATTTGTATAAAAGAGACAATGTTTTGGAGGCACCTGATCCTTTAATTTCTCAAATGGAAATGGAACCAGCAGTGACAGTACAAATTAATGCTGTTAAAATTAAATGTATAATTTTGAAATATTTAAATCATGGAGTTTAAATACACACACACAGACATACACACATAATTGGAAGGAGAAAATTGCCACCCTACCATGTTTCCCACCTGTCCTCTTTCTTCATCTCTTTCCTGTACCTTCACCACCCAAGGAGAGACAGGAAGATGATGGTGACTTGTCTACAAAATTGATTAGGCTCTTACGAGCAATAATTTCAAAGCTTCATCTCAGTGTTTGTTTAGCGAAAGCAGCAATCACGAACAGGCAACTCAGTAAACGAGCCCACTTTTTATATATTATAAACCTAAGAAGATGCTGTGTGAAAATGGGAGATGATTTTTAAAAATCATAAAAATGCAGACTTAAAGATTTTAATCACTTTAAATGAAGACATGAAATTGTTTATTTCTGTATTGGAAAATAGAATAGATTTCTTAACCAGATATATTTCTTTACTCTGTTCAAAGTAGATTTATGGGGAAGAGACATTTGACAGATAATATAAAATTTTAAATATAATTAGTATAAATTATAGAAATTTCCCACGTTAACTCTCCTTAAATCCCCAGTTGACGACACCAACTCGTCTTCCCTTCCCCCCCCACCAATCTTTTAATTGCCTGAAATGAGCTTTTCTAATGCTGTTCTTCATAATAATATAAATTACTAATTTTATTGTGGGCAAGGTGGGCTTCACTAATTGTTAGATAATTGCGTTCTTCCTCCTTACAACTTTGTTCTGCACTATTTATGAGAATTAATATGTGGCCTTGGGAGTTGTGCTTTTCTGAGTCACTGCTACCTGTTGCATACTAGAAAGAATAAAAAGTGGCATATTTGTGACTTACATTGGTTGTAAGACAACAAAGAAGAATGGATTTAGTGTCACCCTGTATTATTCTGCTGGAGAAACCAAAGTAAAGTGAATAACTCAGAATCACCCCAAAGAGACTTTAAATGCCAGATTAATTTAACTCCTGTTCATCCTTAAAATATCAGCTGTCAGCCCAGAAATAAACCCTCACATATATGGCCAAATGATTTTTGACAAGTGTGCCAACACTATTCAGTGGGGAAAAGACAGTATTTTCAACAAATGGTACTGGGAAAACTGGATATCCACATGCAAAAGACTAAAGTTTGGCCCTTGCCTTACACTATATATAAAAATTAATTCAGAGTGGGTCAAAAACCTAAACTTAAGAAGTAAAACTATTCATATAAAACTCTTAGAAAAAAGAATTGGGAAAATCTTCATAACATTGGATTTAGCAACAATTTCATGGATATGACACCTTGGAAAGCACAGGCAACAAAAGAATAAGTAGATAAATTGGACTTCATCAAAATTAAGAACTTTTGTGTCTCAAAGGATACTATGAAGAAAGTGAAAACACAATCTACAGAATGGTAGAAAATATTTGCAAATTACGTATCTGCTAAGGGATTAATACCCAGAATATATAATGAACTCCTAAAACGCAACAATAAACCAAACAAGGCAATTTAAAAGTGGTCCAAGGTCTTGAATAGACATTTGTCCTGAGCAGATATACAAATGTCCATGAAGTATATGAAAGGATGCTCAGCATCATTAGTCATTAGGGAAATGCAAATTAAAACCATGTGATACTACTTTACACCTCCTAGGATGGCTATTACAAAACAAAAAAAGCAGAAAGTAACAGTGTTGGTGAAGATGTGGAGAAATGGGAACATTGTGCATCACTGGAGGAAATACAAAATGATGTAGCTACTGTGGAAAACAGTACGGCAGTTCTTCAAAAAATTAAACACAGAGTTGCCATATGATCCAGCAATTCCACTTCTAGGTTTATACACCAAAGAATTGAAAGCAAGGACTAGAACAGATATTTGTACACCAATGTTCATATCAGCATTACTCACAATAGCCAAAAGGTAGGAACAAGCCAAGTATCCATGAACAGATAAATGGATAAACAAAATGTGGTATATACATACAATAGATATTATTCAATCATAAAAAGAAATGAAGTTTTGATTTGTGCTACAACATGGATGAACCTTCAAAACATTATTCTTAGTGAAATAAGCCAGAGACAGAAGGGCAGATAATATATTATTCCAGTTGTATGAGTGTGTTAGTCTGGTCAGACTGCTATAACAAAATACCATAAACTGGATCACTTATAAACAACAGAAACTTATTTTTCACAGTTCTGGAGGCTTTGAAGTCCAAGATCAAGGCACCAGCAGATTCAGTGTCTGGTAAGGGCTCATAGATAACCTGGTTCATAGATGGTTATCTTTTCACTGTGTCCTCACATGGCAAAGGGATAAGGGTCTCTCTTGGACCTCTTTTATAAGGGCAGAAATCCCATTTATGGATGACTCTGTGGCGCAATGGATAGCACATTGGACTTCTAGAAATCTCATTTATGAGATCTCTGCCTTTACCACCTACTCACCTCCCAAAGGCCCTACCTCTTAATACCATCACCTTAGGGGTTAGGATTCCAACATATGAAATTTGAAACGTTCAGATCACAGCAATGAGGTACAAGAATAGGCAAATTCTTAGAGATAGAAAATAGAATTGAGGCTACGAGGGACTGGGGTGGTGGAAGGAGGGCCCGTCAATTATTTTATGGGTATAGAATGTTGAGGATGATGAATAAATTTTGGGTATAGACAGCGATGATGGCTGCACAACATTGTGAATGCATTTAAAGCCACTGAATTGTGGTTAAAATGATAAATATTAAGTTATGTATATTTTACCACAATAAAAAAAATTTCAGTTCACAGGTTGTTGTTTCAGGGAAACTTTTTAAAATCACATCATACTCACAGAAAACTGTGCTTTCTCTTTCACCATATTTATAATTGTAAATGTGTATTTATTTGTGTGGTTTTTGAGGGATGTTTTCCTCCTCCCTGGGACTGATGTTCCATAATAATTTGCAAGTCACATTTGCTTACTTATCTTCTAATAGTGTCTAGTCCATTGAAATAATTCAGTATATAAATTTATTGAACTAATTTTTTCAGTACTAAGAAAGGAAGATAAAATACAATCTTGAGTAGCACATCCATTGCAATTACCTAAATCTTTTCTAGCCACGGCATTTATAGAGTTGGCCAATTTTAATAGGTCATTTAAAAAATAATTTAGCATGACTAGGCCACACACAAACACAGATAGAGAAACAAGTCTAATTATTCCATTGTTACATCACATAATTATCCACAATCAAATTATAGATTGTAGAAGGGCCAATTATTCCTAATAGTCTCCAAGAGCCATCATTTTCTTTAATTTGAATTCGGTAGGAACCGAGTGAGGTAGCTGATTACAAAGGAGCACGGCAACACATTCTGATTTTAGGTAATTCATTCCGAAGACTAATAATGACGGCAAGTTAACAGAGTTTCCTATGAGAATCTACATATTTTCTTGTAATGGGCTCCCAATAAGCTAACAGAGTGGAAAGTATTATGGACTATTGCATCTTATAATTAGAAATAACTTTTTCTGCAACTGCTAATAGCTTAAGGGGTGAAGGAAAAAAGTGAGGTTTGCTCTTCCTTTTCTTTCCTCATTTCAGACTAGGAAATCTAAGATTTTAAAGCAGCTTCTTTGGTGAATGCTTTAAATTCTGAACACCAAGAAGAATATTGACAAAATTTTATTCTGTAAGCCTTTTTATAAAGCAATTCTCCTTCCGTTCAAACACTTTTTTCTTTTTTTAGCGGTAGAGATGGTGGTGGTGGTGGTGGGGATGGTGGAGTCAATGCTCTTAAAAATGGGGATTGTCTGTAGTTCACATTAAATAAGTTGCAGTTATTTTCATTATGTTTCAAATGTCTATTCCTGCTTAATCTGCTTTATTAGTAATAAATGTACTCTTCAGTCATGTCAGTCTGTTTTTCCAAACGGAAACAAACAACTTCATGTCTTTGTAAATAAATAATTAGGGCCTTTAAAACTGTTTTTGTTGGGACTCAGATAAGTTTGTGTATGATTATGATGTGTGCCTTTCTCTGTGATCTAGGGTTTTTCCATCTGCTAAATGCCATTGAGTAATTTCAAAAAAAGGCTGCTAAGAAACTGGTTGGCAGAGAGACAAGCTGATTTGGTGAAACATTCAAGCAGTAGAAGTTAGTATAATGTGATAGAGAATGTTGTTGGGTTTTCCCCTCTTAGCATCTGGTTTGAAAATTCTCCTAGGGGAGAGTTGTTTTGTTTTGTTTTGTTTTGTTTTGTTTAGAGGAAATGTGTTGGTAAGATATTTGGGGCAAGGGAGATTGCAATGTGCATGCTTAGGTACTGCAAGACGCTCTCAAATTGCCCTTTAAGTCCAGGAGCTAAGACAGGTTGACCACCACCATTTGTTTTGTTTTGTTTTTCTTGGGAGTGGGTATAGGCTGTCTATGTAAATGTGGGTATAGTTACTTGAGCAGAGCTGAACTGCTTTACATAATAAAAGAGTGAGTCTTTAAGGGCTTGAATTTAATTATTTTTAAAATAGCAATTAGATGTAAATTTCAGGATACCAAAAAAGTGAGGGCAGTCAAACGGGATCACAATTTCTTTCTTCTCAATAAAATGTACTGATCAAAGAGATCCAGCTATCAGGTTCTGCAACTTCAGGTCTCCAGGCTTCATCAGTGATGCAGGTGGGGGCAGGTGGGTGATGACAACAGAGGAGTTGTTGGTGGCCTTAGGGCTGGTTCTCCACAGGCTCCCATTCTACCAGTCAAGAGAGGGTATAGCATGGTCATTAATGCTACTCTCCATGGGGCTAGACCCTGATGTATGCTTCCCCAGGAGTCTTGTAAGAAAATCCATTAGCAATTATTTTTGCCTTATTTGAGATACTAAAGGACAACTTTCTTTATAATCAATTAATGAAGCAAAAGTGTCAGCAAACAAGATTCCTGAACAAAGTGTTGGTGGCTATGGCTCATTTTCTTTCAGCACAGACAAGCATGTACCTTTTAGGAAAGGGTTCAGCGACCCTGGGTTACCTTTCTTTAGATAATGGTCATAATCTGTCATAGTTAGGCATAATTATGTACCTCTGTCCCTTTTTCCTAAGACATCAAAAATCACCATATGGCTTTGCCTGGAAGGCCACCTGGAGATTTTCATGTGGGCTCTGAGACAGAGGGCGGAGGATCTGGGGAAATGAAGAAGATACAGTAAGGCTGGAAGATGTGGGGGAGGAAAAGAGAGAGAACTCCTGGGGATCAGGCCACTGGTTCTCCCCAGGGTTTGTCTGAAGTCAGAGATAACCTGTGTTACTTCCAAGCCAAGAAGGCGAGTAGACAGGTGTGCTTTATCTATGTTTTATTTTCTTTTTGCTGACTGGATATGGATGAGTAGAAGTATCTCGGAAGTTACATTTTTAAAATGATAGATGTGAAAAATAACAAAAACAACACCTTAGTCTCTGAATTACTCCTTGGAGAGGCAATTCCTGTCAACCAGGAACAACCGTTTAGGACTTTACATGAGCAGAAATATGCTTCTGCCATGGTTGTGCCATTATGTGTTTGGATTTTGCTTATGTTACCCTAACAAATATTCTCTGCATGCAAATTGATGTGTGGCAGAAACAGATTGTTCATGTGGAACAACCACATGCAGAAGCCTTGGGATCAGGGAAAGCAGATGCCTGAGCTGCATTAAGAAGCCAGGAGATTGAACACAAGTGTGAGCTGGACCCACCTGAAACCTGAAGCATCAGCTACTGTCCCAGGGCTCTTCCCATAATGTGTACCTTGCAGGGATGGGAGGAAAAGAAAGCATTAAACAGCATAAAATGTAGCTACCTCAGTCCTTGTTTCTGTAGCTGGCCATGAGGTCAAAATTAACAATCATAGCCACCTTTGTCCACCTCCTATTCCATTTTCCTTCTGCTCTACCACCACATTAGAAGGGCAGAGTTCTTGTTTGGTAGGACGGATGAATCACATCTTCATTCCCAGAGGATCTGAGTTCTTGGCCCTGTGGTACTGGCTTCTTCTGTTTTTGGCAGTGTTAATAACCTCTGGTTAGCCTTGGCAAAGGAAGCCCATATTGATAAGCCCATGTATAACTTCCACTGATGCTTTTGGAACTGCTTTATGGTAGGCTCGTTGTGCAAGCCCTTGGATGGAGTATCCACTAACCTTCTTACTAAGATTATTCATCTTCCTCAGCACGCTAATTCTCCCAAAAAAATTGATTTTTTTTTCCTTAAGATATTCTACTGGAATGCTCTTATTCCTTTTTCTAATTTGAAACGGCATATTCTCTGGTGCTACTGCAGAACTACCATCCTAGTAATCCTGAAATTTATTTTTATTGAATTTTGGGGTTTGATCTCCTATGTTCATCTTTTTTAGGATTACATTTTTTTTTTTTGCCACAGTTCATATGCTTTATTGGAAAAATTCCATCCTGCATATCTTAAAATAGCTTTATTCCATTTTAATGCTTAATTAATATTTTGGCCAGGTATAGTATTTGAGATGTAAAACATTTTCCTTTATAGCCTGACTGAAGACCTGACTCCATTTACTTCTAGTAGCTAATGTTGCTCGTATGAAGTTGGTTGCCAAACTGATTCACACTCCTCCCAAGGTAACTTGTTTTATTTATTTATTTTTTCTGATGCTTTAGGATTTTCTTTTTATCTTTGTTATTCTGAAATTTTAGGAGAATATGTAAAAAATATTTATCCATTGTTGCTTACCTTTCTCCCCAATATTTATTTTCTTTTTTGTCTATTTTTGTTTGTTTGTCTGTGGTTTATATTTTTTCTAGCTTTCCTCCTGCAATTTTCATTTAAGCAATAACTTTCAACTTCCAGGCACTCTCCCTTCTTCTTTGACTTTTTTTTCTTTTTAAATTTTGTTCTTTTCCTGATAAATGAATATAATATATCCCCAAATTTTCTAAAAAGATAAAGGAGACTTAGAATTCAATTAAAGTCTTTGTTTTTTTCTCTGAATTATCCCTGTTTCCTCTGGGGTCATTATTCTGTTTGATTACCTTGATCTTTCTCTTTTGTGCTGCTATATTAGTAAGAGTAATTAATGCAACCTGTTATTACAAACATTTCCCAAATTCTCAGACAACTCAAAGGAAGTTGTCTTGTTTTGTTTTGTCCCCACGTAAAGGCCAGTACGTATCTTCCTTCAGGGAGCTCTCCTGGGCAGCTCTCCTTGGAGCGATGACTTGGAGACAGAGGACATCACTACCCGAGGATTCCCATTGTTGCCACAAAAGGGGAGAGAGAGGAGGATCACATGTAGATTTTGTGGTTTTGGCCAAGCCTGGAAGTGGATAATGTTTCTGCTCACATTCCACTATTTAGAGCTGGTCATCTGGCCCAATCTAGATGCAAGGGAACTGGGAAATGTAGTTTTTTTGTACTCCCAAGCAGGTGATAAAATGGTTTGATAAATCTATAGAATTGTCTTTGCCACAGCTCTTTTTTTTTTTTAAGTCAAGTGTCTGCTGATACTCTCAGTTGTCCAATATGTTTATGAATTTAAAAATGTTGATGATTACCTATAACTGACTAACATTCCCCCTGATGGTAAAGACTGACTGCAAGTTTTCTGTTAGTGGGCGTGGCATGTGGACTGGCAGGCTTTGCTCTAAGATAAGCAGGCTCGCAGCCTCTACTCTGAAAGTCACTGCCCCCTTAGGCTGATAGTTTAATTCAGCCTCACTTTATAGGTGCTTTCCTTACACATACTCACACATGTGATGTTCAGAAAGGGAGCCCTGACTTAGCAGCCATTGGACATATAGTTCATCAGTTAGTTGTCTTGCTTTAAGTATTTTTCCATGCTTTGACATCCCTAAGGTCTCAGGGAATGCTGTGAAAATGGCTTTCCTTACCTGCTGCATTCTCCTCTACCTGTGGCTCTGTCCACTGATTGGTATGTCACCTTGGCTGTAGCCATCTCTGGTCTTTCAGAAACTCATAAAATGGGCCGGGCGCGGTGGCTCACGCCTATAATCCTAGCACTCTGGGAGGCCAAGGCGGGAGGATCGCTTGACGTCAGGAGTTCGAGACCAGAAACTCATAAAATCTTATCTTGCTAATATTCTCCTCCTACTATTTGGCAATTATATTAATTTCTTCTTTTTTATACTTTCTTACTATAACATATTTCTGTACTTTATTCCTTTTTTTTTTTGGAGTGAAGGGAAATCAATGAGTTTTTTTCAACCTACCATCTTGAACTTAAGTTTTTCACTTAACAAAATATGATTTTTCATGCCAATATAACTATTGTCTATATCATTACATCATATTCTAAAACAAGTTTTGGAATATGAGAAATATTCTATTTTATAGTATAACATGATTTAACTATAATTTCCTGTGATTGAATATTTAGGTTATTTCAGTATCGTTTTTTACAATTAAAAACAACCCTGCAATGGGCATTCTTGTACTTGGGATGTTAGATAATTTTCTTGGATCAAATTCTTGAAGTGGAATTGCTGACTCAAAGGATATTTGCTTTTTTATGACTTTATATATGTATAGCAAATTGTTTTCCAGAAATACAATACTATTTTATAGGCCCAACAGCAGTAGGTGTCATCATTTTAAAAAATCTTTACCAATTTACTTATACCAGTAGCATTTACTAACTGGTTTCCTCAACTGTAAAATATGGTCTAGGTGTTGGGCTGTCATAAGAATTAAACATGTACCTCATACATGCCTGTTATAAAATAAATACACAATAAATTTTATTTTAAAAATGATAAATTATTTTTAAAAAGAACCACCTAGCTGTCTCTCAGGTTTGTTGTGAAAATTAAATTAGATGATATGTATAAAAACACACAGAAATGATATATAAGTAGTATAAGTGAGAAGTATAATCATTTTCTCTCCTTCTAATCCAGGCCTCTTGAATGCAAGAGTAACCTATATCCCAGACTCTAGCTAGGACACAGAGACAGCAAGCAAATCATGTGGACAGCATCTGAGCTTCGGGGCAGGTGGTCTGATTGACCCATTACTGAGGAAGATCAAAGAGACCAACAAAGGATTGACCTCAGGGGATTTATTTCCTCTTGGCCGAGCATTCAGATTTCCTTTTTACTACAGATTCATCTGAGCATCTGCGTGAGAGCAATTTATCCATAAGACTGCTGTCACCTCCTTCCTGTGCACCATCCCTATGGCTAAGTGATTTTCTGCTCACCCCCACTCCCACTGTGTCCGTATATGAACATGACAAAGGTACATAGAAGACACATTTCTGGTTTACTCAAGAGCTCTGGGGGTTTTGATAACAAGCTGGCAGGAAGGAAGAGACAGAGTTTTGAAAAGAATAAAATGAAAAGAACTAGGGTAATATTATGGGTAGCTAAAGGGATAATCTTGGATACAGAAAAGTGAATATAAAATTATTGAAAAGTTAGGTCCAGAAATTATAGGATAAAAGAGAACTCAGGTTGAATAGGTGGATTGATTGTCCAGATGCAGCCTTGCTTTGACCTTTTCTGTGACCTTAGGAATTTTGAGATAAAATATTGGCTACATGGAGAATTTCACATGAAGAGTCTTATTTTCTTCTTCCTTCTCTTCCTTCTCCCTCTGATTTTTGCAGCCTGGAGTACACTCTAACCAGCTAAATGAAGCCGTTGTTTTACATTGATGTTCGGCTCTAAAATACGTTTGATTAGGAATGTGTCACTAGACCCGCTCAAGTGATCCTTGGGTCCTGCTTTATTTCCTACATCTGTGCCCTGAGATCAATTCTGAGCATCCTTCACGTACAGCTTTATGAAGTAAATGAGTCAAGGAAGTATCCAAAACAATGACATTCTTTTTGAGTTTATATCAGTCAGGTTATGCATTTTTCTGCTGGTAAGAGATGTTAAATAATCAAGGCTCAAATGACCAAAAAATACAAAAGTTTTGTTTTGTTTTATTTTATTTTGGTCATTACCCCAGAGAGTAAAAGAACCCCAGAGTAAGGCAGTCTTGAACTGGTAGGAAGACTCAGGGTGGTTTTGGCAAGGTGGAAGTTTATTTCTTTCTCACATAAAAGCCTGAATGTAAGTAGTCCAGGGCAGTTATAGCAGCTACATCATGATCTAGGACCTAGAACAATTTTGTGCTTTGCTCCCCCTGGAATACAAATAGTCCAATATTGAGTGCACACCATCCAATTCAGTACCGAGAAGAGGAACAGGGGAAGGTGAAAGAATGGGCATACAGACTCCTCAAAAGTTAGTGAAAGTCGCACACAACGCTGGGCCTTATATCCTATGACCAGAACTAAGTCAACGACTACACCTGGCTATAAGCAAATCTGAAAAAAATATCTTTTTTTATTTCATATGTTCACATACCCAACTAAATTTAATTTTGGCTTATTAGAGTAGAAGAAGTGGAGAGCAGATATTGGGAGATGACTAGCAGTTTTTGCTATCATAGAATATTTTTCTTGGTAAAGAGCATGAAAAATAAATTGAGCATATGATAAAGTCAACTAGTTTAAGCAAAACAGAATTTTAACTTCAGGAAAAATTGATAAAAGTTATATGAGAGAGTAACTAATTATATCTTATGACTGTGCAATAAACAATTATTTACGAATAATAAAGAATTATTTAAGAATAACAATAATCATTTTAATTTTTCAACTTTTGGAATCAACTTATGGACAAGGCACAAAAATACCTGATTATGCCACATAATAGAATGTAAATTTTATTAACTTTGACAATGGGAAAGTAAAATTACAGGTGACATATTTATTATATGGAAGGAAGGAAAAGAAACAAAGCGCAGGTTTAAGATAACAATACCATGATTTTACGACCTGAAGAGTCAAGAGATAGTATGGATTTTTAAAAGGTCAAAGAATAAAGATGTAAGGATGTGTGGAATGTGAATCTTGCTTAGAGGTATGAAACTAATCAATAGAGAATTTTATAAATAGTGATATAATTATGTGGGCGTACTGAGGCTTAGTTAGAAGGGATAAGTGACCTAGATTGTCATCTGTTAAGGTCATCCCACCACACTCTTTCCCCCTTCCTAGGGGAGTGACATCCTATTGTTCAGTATGACTGTGGGTTTGGAGGAGACACTTCTGTGGACTGAGGAGAGAGCTAAGAGGATGTCATCATGATCTGAGTAGATAATATAAAAGGTATACAGTAAAGGAATAGGTGAATGAATGAATGCATGAATGGTCCTTAATGCAGGAGAATTCCTCTTGTTTAAGTAGATGTATCAGGTCTACTGATACCTAGTCTGATATAATAAACCGTTTGAGCCACTTGTATTCACAAAGTGACCTTCCAATCATCGTTTGTCTTCCTATATGCCTCTGTCCAGGAAAATGATGTGCTGGGTGAAGAGCACATCTGTAGAACCCATGGAAATTACATTTTTCATTATTGAATTTTAAATTTATAAACTGACATTCTTTCTAGTTTATACAGCAACCTTTTCTTTGAACTTCAATAGATCATAAGAGAATGATGCATCCATTCTTTCTGTTATGGTACAAACAAATTTATGAGCCTGGAAAACTGAGGATTGCCGTTGGACCGTGATGACGTTGCTAAGTCATCGTGCTAGGTTGTAGATGGAGAAATCTTTTGGCAGTCAACAAAGCACCTGGAGACGTCCCTAGCTTTTTACATGTCTTCCTCTCATCTACATGATGTTTTTTAAGGGAGTTACACACTTACTCTCATTTCATAAGGCTGGGCTTCATTGAAGATGTCTTTTTCCATTGACCAACTGACCCTCTCTCTTCACTCTTTGGACATTTTATGACCCCCGCATGTGGTCCTTTGTATCCCAAACTTCCTTCCAAACATGAATATATTTTCTTCACTGTCACCCGCCCCTGCTTAACTACTCCTTTCCTTAGGTTCTGAGGTTCTGTTTTCTCACGCTAAACACTTGGGTTCAAATCCTGGCTCTACTACTACAAAGGTATGGATGTCAAGTGAGGAAAATTGTTTCACAACATTAGGATCCATTATTTTCTTCCTTAAATAGAGTGGATTGAATGAACTATGAGGACCTTTCATTGTGGGAATTAATGAATCTATGGACTCATGGTGGCCTGGAAAGATTTGCCTAGACCAACAGTTCCTAATTTAATCAACGAAAGAGATGATTTTGTTTTTTACATAAATATAATTCAAGGACCCCAAAATGATGACAATTGTTTTATTGATTCAGTATAGAAAAGAATATTTAATGCTTTGCAATAATGTCCCACGTTGAGAGCCAAGTGCCCTCCCGAGTGTCGCAGGCCCTGTTGACCAGGGCCACTTTAGTGAGACTCTTGTCCTCACTCATCTTCCCTGTGTCTGCCACCTGCCTTCAGCTGGAACCTGCACCCAAGGCCTGGCCCTCTGCTGATATGGTCAGTCTTACTTGCACCAACTGCTTCCTTTCTTTTTGTTTTTTTTTTCGCTTTCTTCCTTCCTTTCTATCTATATTTGGCACATTCGGATTCAGACTGCATTTTGTCTGGTTGTATGTGTCCCAGAGGTTACTAACTTATTTATCTATACACAGCACATCTTATGAATTCTGCCCATGCCTCAGAAGCTACTTGCTTCTGCACTTAGTTTCTCTACCCTCTTTATTTGCTTTCTTATCTCTATAACAGATTCTAACATTCTCAAATAATTACAGATGCACAATTCAAGCATCTTTTGATTCTCTCCTGCTTGGTTTTTCATTACATTGAATGTTTTTGAAGAGTCTAGACCTGTTGTCCTGCAGCAGCTTCTTGCCTTAAGCCTTATCTTCTAATCCTTCACTTTCCTCAGACTCGGGACATTGTTGGGAGGAAATATGGGAGTTCTCCTGATTTAGGGATTATAACTTTCAGGTTAAGTCCCTGCTATTAGTGAAAATACCACAATAGGGGCTTCCTCTTAATGTTTTTTCTTTCCTAATAATAGCTTCATTAAGCCTAGAAGTCATGGCCATACCTAGGGCTTTTATGAAACATGCAGGCAACAACTCTTTCTCTCTTGGCGGGGGCGGGGGTGTGTTTTCCACATAGTGACACAAACTTCTACTGCAGAGCTTGCCTCAGGTATTTCACTATAGACTTGAGAGACGGCTTAGAGAAGAGGAAGAGGGAGACCTTATCACTGATATCTTATCGATTATCTTCTTCATCCATTAGAGGGGCTTCACCTCATCTTAGCCCTGCCTGTCTTTCAAATTCCATAGGAAAGGATGGAGCATTACTCCTCCAAAGACTACACCCAAGCTGTACAGGAACTGTTAGGTTACTCTAATTGTTCTTCATTTTTGCTTCCATCAAGCATTGGGTTATATTAAATGTAATATTTATGATTTATGGGTATAGAGATATTACATGTAAATATATTTCAAATATAAATAAACATTTTAATAAATAAGGCCTCACAGACATACTTTGAATACTGTGCTCATTGTCTTTTATCACTGTGATCAAATGAAGTAATGGCATCTCTGGGAAACCTATAGTTAACAAAAAGTAGAGGAAGATTCTTTATCAAAGTGCATCTCCCTGGGTGTCATTTAGGTCCTCAATGTATCTTTTACTGACTTCTAGTTGCATCTTATACTTTATTAAACCAGCTGGTATTCCTTAAACAATGTTTCTAGAAATTTTTTTTCTCTTCTTGGTGTAATTCTGGTAGTCTGCTTTTCCTAGCTGCTAGATTCTACATGATGACATCATGGATATCTTCTATCTCTCTCTACTTAGGTCTCTCCTCTCTCTCTTTCTGTCTTGCTCCTGCTCTTTGCTCTCTCTCTTTCTCTTGCTCTCTGTGTGTGTGTATATGTGTATGTTTGCTAGTCAGGTTCTGTTATGATCAGTTCTTCAAGCAATTTGTTTCATTGGTTATATATGCATGAATCTTGTTTTATTGCTAGAATCATAGAATCCCAGAGTTCAAAGAATAGGCCCTGTTTACATAATAACATTTTAAAGTGAATTGCACTCAAAGAGATCTTATTGGTCACTGGATCCAACCTTCCATGCACTGGTTGCTGACTCCATGCTCTGGGGAGGTTCTGAGCGCATCTCTGCTTATCTTGACAGAGGAGGAGCCTCTCTGTCTACAACAATACCTGACAGACAGTAAACACCCGATAAATGCTGTATTATTATTATTATTTTGCACTTTAATTCCACTTACCTTGGATTTTTTTTCTCTCTTTCTCATATTTCCTGATTTCTTCCCCAATCTCTTTGAGCATTATTTTGTTTTCTTTAGAGACTATTAGTTCCAGAGTCATTTGGGAACCTTGAAATTCTCAATTTCTGTGACCTTCCCGTTGCCTTTCGAGTAATTGAAATTCTTAAGACTGCAAATGTATTTGCTAAAAGAAAACCCAGTTTTGTTGTTCTTTTGTCTGTTCAACACTCTTGTGAAGAGGAAAATTTTTTAAAAAATAATTTCACCTTTGCCTCTGATCTTAGCTTTTTCTTGTTTCTCTATCCATGGGGGAAGGAGCAAACACATACCCTGATACGGCACAACACTGTCATCGAGAGCTTTGGAGTCAGACTCCTTGGGCTGGTATCTTGGCTTGAGTACTTCCTAATCTTGTGACTGTGGGCAGAATTCTCTAACTCATCCACGCCTCAGCTTTCTTATCTGTGGAGTGGGGGTGATAATATAAGCAAGTGAAGCATAAGTTCTTTGCCAGGATAAAGTCGTTAAACACATACAACACTAAGAACAACGCCTGAGGAACAACGAGCACTGGTAGATATTTTGGATACTGCAGTGCCTCTGCACAGTAGTGACGCAAATCCCTGCTGCTCTTGCTCTATGATGGGGAATAATACAGCATGTGGATTAAACACACGAGCCTCGTAGTCAGTCAGCATTAGATTGGACCCAGATGCTGCCTGTGTGGTGTGACCATGGGCAAGTAATTTAGTGTCGCCGAGCTTCAGTGCCCTCATTTCTTAAGTAGGACAAACAGCAACTACCTCTCAGGATTATGGAGCTTTACTTTAAGGGTGATAATGTGTAAAAACAACTAGATTGCACCTGGACACAGCAAGTACTCATAATACGTTATCTGTTAAAAAAAAAGAAAAGAAATTTATCCATTCCTTACATTGCTTTAGTCTACTATTTTTAAAACTAGTTTGGGACTTTCTTTGTCATTTATTTTCAATTTGCATATGGAGTTTATTGTTTTTCATCAGACACCTCCTTTGGTAATTCTTTACTTTCCTGAAATTTTTCCACCTTTCTTCTGTCTCAACTTCCTTTAGTCAGAGACGATTCAATTATAATCTAGCACGGAACTTTTAACAGAGCACTGCAAGATTTTAAACGGAGATGTAAAATGAAACTTTCTCACATCCTCACTGCTTTTAGTAACATAGTCACGAATAAACATACCTGACAGGTCAAGTAATTGTTGCGATTGGTATGACTCATTACAAGCTTTACATTTGGAATCTTAGGGTGTGTGCTTGAGAGAAAGTAAGTGTGTGTGTGTGTGTGTGTGTGTGCACGTGCGCGCGCGCATGTGCACGCGCCTACATCTACACTGGCCTCTGGCCTTTTGGACTTGATTTTCCCCTCTTTGACAAACCTTGCTCTGGGAGTGACATCCACCAGACACCCCGGTTCTCATTCTGACTTTCCTCTGAGTGGCTGATCTTTTTTGCTGTCTGCCCACATGTTCCCATTACCCCCATGAACCACACCCTGGGCAGTGCACCAGCCCCTCGTCCCTCGATCCCTATCAGCCATCCTGTTGGTAGCACCCAGGCCCTTCCCCATTGCCCATCACACGCTGCAGTTAGTGTCTGTGCTGCTAGACACACGGTTCTCCTTTTCCTCAACTTTTTTCTAGAATCACACCCCTGCCCCATCTAAACCAGGGTTCTCCTCTCTTAATACTGCACCTCCTACTTTTCCCTTCCAGGGAGAGCTCTGCAAAACCCACACCACAGGCGGGGCCCTGGTGGATGGTGAGGGGACCGCCCATGCTTTTGGCCATCTCCACCATCCTTGCTCTGCCAGTCATTCTTTGAGGTCTTTGCCTTTTATGTCGACAGTTCTCTTGAAATCCATGGTTTAGCATCTTCTGCTGACCCATTTTCACATCCAAAGATGATTCAGTAACTGATTTATGTTCTTTTCTCTATTCTCTTCCTCTGGCCTTCACTTATGGAACAGTCCATCTCCTGAGTAAGCCTTCGAGGTCTTAGCTTTTACACCACTGGGGCCAGGCCCTGGATGCCTCTGTCTCACGAGACAGGTCCTTCTCAACATTTGTTTTTCCAGCATTTCCAACCCACACGTTCTCTGTCCCTCTCTTGGATCATCGCCTTGTGCCATAACTTCTGCTTTTCTTTCTTCTTATTCATCCCACACTGGAACCCTGGTTTTCCGTTGGTCTGAACTACTCTAGTAACTTTTTTTGGTGCTGTTCTCAATATTTACTATGCACTGAAAAAAAGGAGATGACGGAGTTTGAGCCAAATGTTCTTAATTCTCTTAGTTATCTGCTCGAATAAGTGGAGTGCAACTTGGGATTGTAATTGGTGGTTCCCAGTACACATTATACAAATACAATATAAACACGGCAGAGCAAGCAAAGACTCTCTTGGCACGTCCCTCTCCTGCTTTCTTTTCCATAGATAACCACTATTATCAATCTGGTATGCATTTTTCTAGCCACTTTTCTCTCTATGTATTTGTATTCCCTACTAAAATATGTTACATGGGAATGTATAGCAGGCCTCCAATTACTCTTGGTTGAATAAATGAATGTATCTATGTACATGTGTGTATACACACACACATATATGTACACATATGTATACGTATAACTGCTTTTATATGTGTTTGTGAATGTGTTTTGATAGAAATCTCATTTCTTTGTACATATTACTTGGCGACTTGCTTTTTATTGAATAACATATCTTGGAAAGATTTTCATGTTGCCTCTAGGACTACCTTCTTCATTTTTCAAGCTTTCTTCCTTCCTTCTGCCTAAAAATGTGGATATCCAGCAATTCTTATTTTTGGAACTTTGTCCTTTTTTCTTCCCTTGCTACTTTGGAGATCTCATCCATTCCAAACATTTCAACTATTACCTCTATGTAGATGATCCTCAAGCCAGTATTACTAGTTCTGATGTCTCATTAAAAATCCAGTCTGATGCTTGTACTGAGTTGGGCCATTGTAACTTCGAGCTCAGAACACTAAATGACACTTACCCTCCTCTCTCCCAAACCAAACCAATTCCTGTGATTTTACCAGCTTTTTCGTGTATAACAAAGAAGGAGAAAATCCTATTTTCTGAGTAGCAGAGTTCTCCCTGTGTAGGGACTTGTTTTGTACACTCTGATGAGTCACTTTCTGTGGAGAATGTTAGATGAGAAGCAACACCAGGAAGGATGAAGCTCATGTAAAAGCAGTGGCAATGCAGCTGCCTTCCAAATGGGGCCAATCTGCTAGTACATCTTTGCTTTGCTGGATATGCTTTTCCAGAGCTGACTTATCTGGGACTATAATGAGAATGGGTGTGGCTATGGAAAGAACGAGGATGCAAGAGGTAGCTGGCGTCCAGAATGGAAATTTGGCAAAAGAACAAGCACGTTGAAGAGAGACTTTGAGAAGCTCTGCCCTGCCACATGCATTGTAAACAATCTCACTGGTCTCTCTGGAAAATCTTCAGCACAAAACGTATTTCTCACTGACTGATGGTGATTAATTATCGTTAATTAATTCAAATGCGATATTAATTATGGTACTCTCCTGCTCAAATATTCCCAGTGGTTTTCTATTGTTTAGACACTGAATTAAAAATAATTCTTTGACAGCTTTATCAAGGTGTGTTTGATAAACAATGAATATTTAAAATGTGTCATTTAATACGTTTTGACATACGTAGACACCTGGGAAACCATCAGCAAAATTAGGTTAATGAACTTACACATCACTTCCAAAAGGCTCCTTGTGGCCCCTTTTTAATCTCATCCCTCTCTCCACACTGTCCCCAGACAAACACTAATACACTTCTTTCTGTTACTAAAGATTTCTTTGCATTTGCTATAATTTTATATAATAGAATCATAAAGTATGTACTCTTTTTTTTGTCTCTCTACTTTCATTCATCGTAATTATTTTGACAATTTGTCCATGTTATCATAAATATAAATAGTTCACTCTTTTTTGTTGCTGAATAATTTCCCTTTGTGTGGATATACCACAATTTCTTCATCCACTCACTCATTAATAGACAATTGGGTTGTTTCCAATTTTTGACTATTACAAATAAATTTGTTATGAATATTTGTATCTCTGTATGGACCTGTGCCTTCGTTTCCTTTGTTCACATGAGTAAAAGCAGAGTGGTTGGGTCATATGT
Organism: Daubentonia madagascariensis; assembly: GCA_023783475.1. Lineage (NCBI taxonomy): Eukaryota > Metazoa > Chordata > Mammalia > Primates > Daubentoniidae > Daubentonia > Daubentonia madagascariensis. The sequence continues at coordinate 13,264,905 of JAKFHU010001569.1, forward strand.
TAGCATGTGTTAAAAGTTTAAAAGAAAACTGTGAAACTGTTTTATAAATTGTTTATACCATTTTGCATTTCCACAAGCAGTGTATAAGAGTTTCAGTTGCTCTACACTCTCATCAAAACAAAAAACAGGTGATCAGTCTTTTCAATTTACCCACTAGAGTTGTTTTGTAGAGTAGGTCATTGTGCTTTTAATCCACATGTCCCTAATGACTACTGATGTTGAGCACCTTTTCACGTGCTTATTTACCATCCTTGTATCTTTTCAGGTAAAGTGTCTATTTCAATCTTTTGTGTATTTTTTCATCAGATTGTTTGTCTTCCTAATGTTGAATTTAAGAATTCTTTTATATTCTAGATACAGTGTTTTATTAAATATATCCTTTGTAAATATTTTTTCCCAGTCTGTGGCTTGTCTTTTCATTCATTTTATAGTTTCTTTTCAATAATCAAGTTTAAAATGTTGATCAAATTCAATTTAGTTATTTTTCCCTTTATAGTTTATACTTTTTGTGTTCTGCTTAAGAATCACTAGCAAGTCCAAGGTTACTAAGGTTTTCTCTCGTGTTTTCTTCTCAAACATTCATAGTTTTAGCACATCCATTTAGATGTACAATCCATTTTTAGTAAATTTGTATAGGTGGTGTGTGGTGAGAGCTGAGATTCATTATTATTATTATTATTGTTAGTTAATTGCTCCAGAACCACTTACTTAAAAATTACTCTTTCTCTGATGAACTGCTTTTTCAGCTTTATTGAAAGTTGTTGAAATATGTATGGATCTATTTTTGGATTCTTTATTCTGTTTTAATTTATTGGCATGAAGTTGTTCATAATATTTCATTAACATCCTTTTAATACCTATAGAATTTGTAGCAATGCCTTCTCTTTAATTCCTAATATGAGTAATTTGTGTTTTCTCTTTTTTTCCTGATTAGTCTGCTAGAATTGTATCAATTTTATTGATCTCAAATAAACTCTTGGTTTCTTTGATTTTTCACTATCGGTTTTCTGTTCTCTATGTTATTTATTTCTTCTCTGATATTTATTACTTTCCTTCTTTAGCTTACTTTAGGTTTAATGTTCTCTTCTTTTTCTAGTTTCTTAAGGTAGAATCTGAAGTCATTGATCTGAGAGCTTTCATTTTCTAGGCACAAATTTAGGAAATCCCCAAAACCAACCTAATGTTCAATGATTTGCTAGAAGGACTCACAGAATTAAAAAAAAGTCACTATACTCACAGCTACAGTTTATTATAGTGAAAAAATACAGATTAAAGTCAGTAAAGGGAAGAAGGACATAGAGCAGAGTTCAGGAGAGACCAGTTGGCCTGAGTGGAGTTGTGCAATCAGCATTTGTTTCTCACAGCAATGATGTGTGACAATATGCATGAAGTATTGACAACCTGGGAAGTTCACCTGAGCCTTGTATCCAGAGTTTTTATTGGAGGTTGGTCCAGAGTATTTCACTGGGGGATGGACACATTAATACACTGTGTGGCCCAAGGTCCCCACCATAAGTCATTGTTAGCATAGACTATCTGCATTACTTAAGCTCCCTAGGTAAACAAAGTTATTCTCATCAGGCAGGGCTTAGAGGATACTATGCAGAAGTTTAGAGGAAAGAGAGGACCAAAACTTTCTTTGTGCAAAGTTAATCCTTTACTGTATACTAACATAGGAATTTTAGTGCTATAAGTTCCTTTCTATGTACTGACTTAGCTGCATCCCACAAATTTTCATATATTATCTTTTTATTCTTTCTTACTTCAAAATACTTTATAGTTCCTCCTTTTATTTGTTCTTTGACCTATGGGTAGTTTATTTCTGTGTATTTAGTTTCCAAATATTTGGAAATTTTCCAGATTTTTCTACTATTGATTTCTGATTTAATTTCACTGGGGTGAGAGAGAGACTATAACTTGTATTTTATTCCATTCTTTTATAATAAAATCAGAAGTGAAAGAGAAGACATTGCAACTGATACCATACAGATACAAAGCATCATGAGACTATTGTGAACAATTATACACAATTTGGATAACCTAGAAGAAATGGATACATTGCTAGAAACATAAAACCTACCAAGACTGAATCATAACAAAAAATTGAACAGACCAATAATGAGTAAAAAGATTGAATTAGTAATAAAAAGTCTACCATCAAAAAGAATAGCCCAGGACCTGATGGCTTCACTGCTGGATTCTACCAAACATTTAAAGAAGAACTTATACTAATCCTTTCCAAACTCTTCCAAAAAATTGAAGAAGAGGGAGTATTTTCAAATTCATTTTATGGGGCCAGCATTACCCTGACAGCAAAGCCAGACAAAGATACTAGAAGAAAAGAAAATTACAGGCCAGTATCTCTGATGAACGTAGTTGTAAAAATCCTCAACAAAATACTAGCCAACTGAATTCAACTCCACATTAAAATGATCATACATAGTGATCAAGTGTGATTTATCCCAGGGAGGAAAGGATTGTTCAACATATGAAAATCAACAAATCAATAAATATAATACACCACATTAACAATGAAAAATAAAGTCATATGATCAGCTCAATAGATGCAAAAAAAAAAGCATTTGATAAAATTTGACATTCCTTCTGGTAAAAACTCTCAACCAACTAGGTATAGAACAAATGTTCTTCAGCATAATAAAGACCATATATTATAAGCCCACAACTGACATCATACTTAAAAGTGAAAAGGTGAAAGCTTTTCCTTTAAGATCCAGATCAAGAAAAGGATGCCCACTCCTTCCGCTTCTGTTCAACATAGTACTGGATGTCCTAGCTAGAGCAATTAGGCAAGAAAAAGAAACAAAAGATGTCCAAATCAGAACAAAAGAAGTAAAATTACCCCTGTTTGCAGATGACATCTTAAATATATATAAAACCCTAAAGATGCTACCAAAAACTGTTAGAACTAATAAACAAATTTATTAAAGCTGACGTATGCAAAATCAACATACAAAAATCAGTTCCATTTATATACACTAACAATGAACTATCTGAAAAAGAAATTAAGAAAATGGTCCCATTTACAAAGCATCAAAAAATAAAATACTTAGGAATAAATTTAATGTAGGAGGTGAAAGATCTGTACACTGAAAACTATAAAACATTGATTAAAAAAATTGAAGAAGATAAAAAGAAATGGAAAGATATCCCATGTTCATGGATTGGAAGAATCGATATTGTCAAAATGTCCATACTACCCCAAGTGAACTACAAATTCAGGGCAATCTCTACCAAATTTCCAATAGCATTTTTCACAGATATAGGAAAAAAAATTCTAAAATTCATATGGTACCACAAAAGACCCGGAATAGCTAAAGCAATATTGAGAAAGAAGAACAAAGCTGAAATCATCACACTTCCTAATTTCAAATTATATTACAAAACTATATAACTAAAACAGTATGGAACTAACATAAAAATATACACGTAGACCAATGGAACAGAATAGAAAACCCAGAAATAAATCCATACATATATGGCCAACTAATCTTTGACAAAGACACCAAGAATGCACAATGTGGAAAGGGTAGTTTCTTCAATAAATGGTGCTGGGAAAACTGGATATCCATATACAAAAAATGAAATTTGCTATTTATCACACACCTTACATAAAAATCAACTCCAAATGGATTAAAGATTTAAATGTAAGACCTGGAACTGCAAAACTCCTAGAAGAAAATATTGGAAAAAACTCCATGACATTGATCTTGGCAATAATATTTTGGTTTTGACAACAAAAGAATAGACAATAAAAGCAAAAATAAAAAAGTGATACTACATTAAACTAAAAAAGGCTTGCACAACAAAAGAAACAATCAACAAAATGAAAGAGTAACCCATGTAATGAGAGAAAATATTTGCAAACCATATTTCTGATAAGAGGTTAAAATCTAAAATATATGAGGAACTCATGCAAATCCATAGCAAAACACCAAATAACTCAATTTAAAAATGGGCAGAGGACCTGTTTCCAAAGAATATAAATTTTTCCATTTTTCCACAGAAGGCATGCAAATGACTAACAGGTATAGAAAAAGGTACTCAGCATCACTAATCATCTTTTATGATGACTAGATATTTTTCTAAAGATGCTTAAATGGCCAAAAGATATATGAAAAGGTGGTCAACATCATGAATCACATTGTAAATGCAAATCAAAACCACAATGAAATATCACCTCACACCTGTTAGGATGTCTACTATCAAAGAACAGTATTTTTCTTTCAGTATCTTAAAGATGTTGTCTACTGTGTTCTCACTTGCTTTGTTTTCATTAAGAAATCTGTCTTCTTTATCTTGTTCCACTGTACAAAACATGTCTTTATGCTCTGGCTTTTAAGATTTTCTGTTTAACACTAGTTTTGAGCAATTTGATTATGATATTTTTTAGTTTTTTTTTTTTTTGGTATATGCGCTTGGGTTTTGTCTTGGATATGTGGGTTTAGAGTTTTATTGCATTTGGAAACTTTTCAGTCATGAGTTCTTCTAGTTATATTTTCTTTCTTCCCATCTCTCTTCTCTTCTTTTAAAACACCAGTTACAAGTATATTATTTCACTTGAAGTTGTCCTATAACAACTGATGGTCTGTTTACTTTCAAAACTTATTTTTTTCTCTGTATTTCATTGTGGTTTACCTTTTTTGCTATGTTTTCATAGTTTATTAATAATTTCTTCTGCATTGTATAATCTACCATTAATCTCATCCAATGTATTTTTCATCTCAGATATTGTAGTTTTCAGCACCAGAAGTTTGATTTGGGGCTTTTTTATACTTTCTATGTCTGTACTTAACATGTCTAATCTTTCCTTTAGCTTCTTGAACATACAGATACAGTTACAAGAACTGTCTTAATGTATTTTCCTTCTAATTCTAATATCTGTGTCAGTTCTGGGTCAGTTTTGTTTGATTCATTTTTATCCTCATAAATTGTATTTTCTGCTTTTTTGAATGGATGGTAATTTTTTATTTCATTCCATACATTGATTTTTACTTTTGTGTTGAACTTTTTATATTTCTATAAATATTCTTGAGCTCTATTTTAGAACACAGTTAAGTTTCTCAAAATAATCTGATCTTTTCATGACTGGCTTTAAAGATTGTTAGATGGGAGCACAGCAGCATTGAGTTTAGGGATAATTATTCTCCACCTCTGAGTCAAAATATTTCTGAGCTCTCTTCCCAATGCTCCATGAATTTTAAGGCTTTTGAATCTGGCTGGTGAGACTATACACTCTTCCTGGTCGTATATGAAATCCAGTTACTATTCTCTTTAAGCCTTTTATGTAGTTATTTTCCAATTATCAGATAGTTTCCTTACATTCATGCTCTGATTAATACTCTGCTGAATGCTAAAGGTGGGTTCTCTGAAGATCTCAGAAGTTCTCTCTTTGTGCACCTCTCTCCATTCCCATACTCTGCCCTGTGAACTCTACTTGCCTTATTCTCTTGTACTGTAAGCTGTGTCTCCTCAACTCAAGGATTTTGTTGGTTTCTCTCTGAATTTCCCTTCTGTGCTCCATGGCCTGGAAATTCTCTCAAGGGGGTAAGCCTGGGTAATTATAAATCTCATCTTATTTTTTTGATGTCTAGTGTCTTGAAAACTCTTGCCTTATATAGTTTGTCCCTTCATTTTAGCTGGAAGTAGAAAATCAATTATTTTTCAAGAGATTTAAAAAAATACAAAATATTGATTTTATATTTATCATGTATTTATATTGATATTCCATCTGTAATATTCTGTAGCTAGTTTGTACCAGCTCATGGGACCCAATTGTTAAATATTCAGGAATTTTTTGAGCTAGTTATTAAACTGTTAGCTTTAATTTGGCCATGGTGGGAATATTTATATCCATGATGTTTTCTAATGCCATAAATCCAGGTTTTTCCTTTTTCCTTTTTATCACCCCCTCCTCTAGAGAGATGGCTTACCAACTTCATCCGGACTCTTTAAAAATTTTGCCTGAAAGATATCCTTTAATATTTCTTATAGTACATGTCTCATGGTGATAAATTATTTTAATTTTTGTTTGCAAAGTTTATTGGGCCAATGTTTTTGAAAGATATTTTCACTGGTTATAGAGTGCTAGGTCGACAGGGTCTTTTTTCTTTAAGTACTTACAGTTGTTTGTGTTAGTCTGTTTTGCACTGCTGTAAAGGAAATACCTGAAGGTGGGTAATTTATAAAGAAAAGAGGCTAGTTGGCTCATGGTTCTGCAGACTGTACAAGCATGGCACCAGCATCTGCTTCTGGTGAGGGATTCAGGGATCTTCCAATCAAGATGGAAGGTGATGGGAGAGCAGTCATGTTACATGGCAAGGGAGGGAGCAAGAGAGGGAGGTGGTGCAAGGCTCTTTTAAATAACCAGCTGTCACATGAACTAATAAACGAGAACTCACTCATTATTGTGGAGAGGGCACCAACCCATTCATGAGGGATCTGTCCTCATGACCCGAACAACTCCCACCTGGCCCCACCTCCAACACTGGGGACCAAATTTCAACGTGAGATTTGGAGGGGCCAAACATCCAAACCATATCAATGTTGCTTCACAGTTTTGTGCCTAAATTAGTTCTACCGAGATGACTGCTGTCATTCTTAGCTCTGTTCCTTTGTACATAGTGTGTCTTTTATTCTTTTTTAAGTTTTTAAAAAAAATAATTGGTTTTAAGCAATCTGTATTGTTACTTTAAATCTTTGAACATATTTATAATAGCCATTTTAAAGTTTTACTCTTCTAATTCTATCGTGTTTGTCATTTCTGGGTTGACTTCTTTTGACTGATTATTACTGCTGAGCATAGACACGTTTTCTAGCTTCTTAGTATATCCAGTAATTTTTCACTGGATGCTCAACATTATGAATGTCACATTTTTTGATGTCTGAATCTTGTCTTCTTCTTTCAAAAATTGTTGAGATTTATTTTAGTAGGTAGTTAATTTACTTGCTGATCAACTTGTTTGCTTTTTCCTTTAAAAGGTTGTTCTAAGGTTTGTTAGGGTTAATGTAGAGTAGCCTTATTCTATGCTATTTGAGTCCTACTCTAAGTTATGAGTTTTCTGGGGTGTCTATTAAATGCCCCAGGTATTCAATAAAACTATTCTGATTGGTAAGAGCTGTACATCTCTCAGTCTTGGGCAAGCTTTAGTAATTACTCATACTATAGTTCACCAGTAGTGGTTAATTCCCCAGTATTTATCCTTTGCCTGGCCTTGTGGAGTTTCACCCTACACATGCCAGTTTAGTATTTAGCCAAAGACACAGAGAGAACCCTGTGAAAATTTCTGGAGCTCTTTCTAAGCATTGCTCCCTCCTGTCTGAGCTGTAACCTCAGCTCAGTAAGAATTTAAGGGTGCCATGCTCTGCTTGGATTCTCCTCCCTGCACAGCAACCCAGAAAGTGCCAGGCAGAAAACTGTAATAATCACAGGGGTCACCTCATTTGTTTCCTTTCTTTCACGGATCACAGTCTTGCACTGTCTACTGTCCAATATTAGAAAACAATTGTTTCATATATATTGTCTAGTTTTCTAGTTGTTTGTGACTGGAGTGTGTAATGGGTTAAATTGTGTTCCCCCAGAAAAAGATAAGTTGACTTCCCAACCCCCAGTACCTCAGAATGTAACTTTATTTGGAAATAGGGTCATTGCAGATGTGACTAGTTAATATGAGGTCATAACTAGAGTACTGTAGACTCCTAATCTAATATGACTGATGTCCACATAAGAAGACAGCCATGTGAAGACAAAGACACACAGGGAAAATGCCGTGTGATGACAAAGGTTGCAAGCCAAGGAATATCAAAAATTGCCAGCAAACCACCAGAAACCAGGAACAAGAGGCAAAGAAAGATTTCCTCCCAGGTTTCAGAGGGGGCATGACCCTGCCAATACTTTCATTTCAGACTTCTAGTCTCCAGAACTGTGAGACAATAAATTCTCTTGTTTTAAGCCACCCAGTTTGTGGTACTTTGTTACAGCACATCAAAAAATAGTGATAATACAGAAGACTAGTTGGGTAAAAGTTCCTCCACCATAATTGGAAACAGAAGCTCTTAAACTCTCTTAGCACTTGTTATTTGAACTACTTTTCTGCCTTTTACCTCCTGCAATAGATAAGTTATTGGAAAGCAAGTATCACATCTTTTTAATTTTTTGTTTTCCATGGCACCTATCTGTAGATATGTAAGATGGATATGAAATTCATGGGCTTCAAATATGGGTGGGTAAAATGTAATTGTATTTTTTATAATCAAAATCATTTTATATCTAGGTCCTCATTCCATTGAGGTACACATGGTTAATTCAGGAGTCTCTTGGGCAATTCACGCTTTTCCCCTTTTCCTTTCTCCCTGGGTGGCATCTAAATCCTGGAGAGCTTATGAAATGTGAAGGCATTGCGGTGGAGGGTACTTGGTCTTTGGTCACTGTTTATCTTTTCTTCAGGATTGTCATTTGCACTGGTCACCAGCACCTATCCTCACTGACATCTGCTGATCGCTCAGGTGTATCTTTCTTCTCTGTTGATGCATGAAGGGTGCTCCGTGTCTTCCACATTTTAATCACAGTGCTCCCTCAGGCTCGATGGCTTCTCTCGGTTCATCTGTCTTCATATGAATGAGAAAATGTCTACCCCTGATCTATCCTGAGATCTTTAGGGATTTTTTAGAGACTACCTCAGTGCCCTTTGTCAAGACACATTCTAAAGCCATGTATTAAATAGTTTTCCATTGCTGCTATAATAAATTATTACAGACTTAATGGCTTAAAACAACACAAGTGTGTTATCTTATAGTTCTATAGCTCAGACGTCTGACACAGGTTTCAGCAAGTTAAAATCAAGGTGTCTGCTGGGCTGCATTCCTTTCTGGAGGCTCTGGGAGAGAATTCATTTCCTTGCCTTTTCCAGCTTCTAGAGGCCAACTTCATTCCTTGGCTCAAGCCCCCTTCTATCTTCAGAGCCAGCAGCATAGCATCTTCCTTACCTGCTTCCACGGCCACCTCTGTTTCTCTGACTCTCTTCTTCTTCCCTCTTCCACGCTTAAGGACTCCTGTGATTACATGGGACACACCTGTATAATCCAGGCTACTCTCCCTATTTTAAGATCATCCAATTAGAAACCTTAATTCCATCTTCAGCTCCCCTTTGCCATGTAACTTAACACGTGCACAGGTTCTGGGGATTAGGAATGTGGAAATCTTTGGAGGACCATTGTCTGCTTACCACAAGCCATTTCTACTTACTGGTCTCTAACCAGTGTGACACGTAGGGACCTAGGACCTTGTTCACCTCATCTTGGAAATAAGCACAACTCTCCTCTGCTGGCAAAACTTTTCTTCCTGCTCTACCTCTCTCTCTTCTCTTTCCTTGATCAGGATGTGGATAAGCAGAGGGTAGGGCACAGAGCAGACACAGCTCAGGAAGTTCAGGATCATCTCTTTGCCTGACTCTCCCTCCTAGGTAATTTTTAACTCTTCTGTGAAGGAACAAATAAACTCTGCAAGTATCTTCCAAATCCATTCAATAGGGAGAGATTTTAGTTTTAAAACTAAAAAAGATGAGTTAATTCTTATTTCCATTCTCTTCATGTATAAAGCTGTATTTTGTCAGCAGTGATTCACTAAGAATCTAGTGTGGAGAAAGAAGCCCAAGATAGTAACAAAAGGATTTGAGAGGAGGCTTGCCAGAGAGGTGGGCACCCGCCTTCAAGTGCCCAGGAGAAGGGGAAGGAGAAAGCAGAGCATGGTTTAAGCCAGCCCTCAGCTAGCTAGTCTGATAGACACCTCCTCGTCTAGGCCAGGCCTGTGGCCAGGTCCCTCCCTCTTAGAGATCTGCTGCCACAGAGTAGAGGGATCACATCCCCACACACATTTCAATATCTGAATGGCTCGAGTGATTGAATGAATAAGCAGTATTGCAGATGGGAATGGAGAATAAGGATATATTTTTCTTAGGCATCAGACATATGGAAGGAGCTTCCAGCTACTGGGTTGTGACAGTGATCAGGGCGTCAGGAGCCAGCTGGTTACTCTGATCTGACTGATATGTCTCTCCGCCCTCCAATCTGGTGCCATCTCTAGGGAGGAAGATTACACTGCTCTCTACATGTGGAAATGAGCTGATGCAGCCACGAGTTACACCAGGCCCCCTGGGCTGCGCTGCTGTGAGGACTGCCCGCCACATGAAAACGTGACGCGGTCCCGTCGAGCAGGAGCAATTGTCATTCCCTCTGGCAGTGGATCAGCTGCCCCCTCTGCCCACCCTCCCTGCACCCTCATCCCCACTCAGGACTAACTCAAAAAAAATTTAGGAGGAAAGAGAGAGGAGAACAGAAATGGAAAGAAGGGGAGGGAGAGGTTGAGTGTGTGTGAATCCATCTGGGGCTCACTCCCTGCAATCCTAGCACCCTTAGATGTTACATAGGGTCCTATTAACAGATTCATGAAGACTAAGATTGAGCTGCAGAACCTCACTGCCTTCTTTCGTTGGCTATAGCTATCTTTCATCCCATGTCCCAAATGTTCACAGAAAGCAAACTACATTTACCACTTGATTTATCATTTAAATAAATGTTATAAGAGGATTAATTCCATTTAGAAAAGATAAAACACAAAACACACTCCCCACAAATATAGTGCATTCAAACGCAAGCAAAAGAAACATGTGGTGCTATGGCTGAAACTCTGCCAGAAGCAAGAACCCCAACACTAACTTGGAATTGTGTCATTGCAGCATCAGCAACAATAAAAACTACATTACATCACTAGTCCTGATGAAATGGGAAAGTGTCACCAATGCCTGATTTGCTTCAGGCTCATTCTCCCTGTTTGGCCACTTCTACTGTTTCCTTTGCTAGGTCCTCACCGTAAACTACTCACCATGTCCAACCCAAGTTGAATAATTGTTTTGAAAATAAATTCTTCAGAGACAGAGCATGGCAAAGGCAGAGGGAAGAGGAGGTCCCAAGGGCGTTGGCTGTCCTCCAGGACTCTTGGGGTCCTATATCTTGTTTCAGCAGAATGAGGTTATACCAACTGCCTAGCAGATCCCCATCCTTATCTATTACAAATCAGTGGCTTGGCAGTGCTTCTTGTGCCTCCGGAGTCCCTGCAGCCCACCCTCCATCCCAGCCCATGCTCAACCTTCCAGTCTTGGCTGCAGGCACAGGCTTTCCCTAGGGTCAAAAAAAAAAAGAAAAAAGAAAAAAGCCACCACTTGTAAGAGTGCCTGCAATGCACCAGGCAAAATGCATCTTTCAACCACTTGTAGGTATTATAATCATTTTTAAATTTTATAGATGAGAAAATTGAGGATAAGTATTTGCTGAGGGTTCCCAAGCCAGCAATAAGCAGAACTGTGATATGGATCCAGATCCATTTGATTCTACAGCTCCATGATGTTTCTTCTACTTCATGCTGCATACAGATGAAAAAATTAGATAGCGTTGGGCTGCGGAACGCACAGTCCAACTTTGATCAGTTCCGTAGTTAATTCTGCCCGTCCCAGTCTCAAAGCCTGTCTGCCAGGGATGAAGACCAGGCAGGTGATCCCTAGGTTGGCTGTCATAGCAGCTTTCTTCCCTCAGAACTAAGCGTTTCTGCTTTGAATACCCTGAAGACCTATATCTCTTGAGCCCCGATCTCCTTTTATCCCCTTTCCAGCTTCCCAGGTGACATGTCCTATCTCTAGTTTCTAACTTCAGATAGACTAAAATCCCTTTCATCATCCTGCCAGTATCACAGTTTCTCTGACCATTACAGAGACTTCTGATGTCTCTTGGGGGAGCTCGTAACCTCTTGTTTACAGGTAAATTATGAGTCATTAAGTATATTTACATACCAGGACATAAGCAGGATTGCAACGCAGATAACAAGTGCCGCTTACAGCTGGTTCCCAGGGAGGGTGGGGATGATTCACCACACGCTTAAGAAAGACCAGCCTCATTTCCTCCCCAGCGCAAGGGGATATGATCCCTTTACTCTGGCAGCAGATCTCCAAGAGGGAGGGGCCGGGCCACATCTCTGCCCTAGAGGAGGAGGAGGTGTGAACCAGACTAGATGAAGGAAAGGCTGGCTTGAACTATGCTCTGCACTCTCCTTGCCCTTCTCCTGGGTACTTTCTTAGGTGGGTGCCCTCCTCTCTGGTGAGCCTCCCTTCAAACCCTCACCCTCACCACCCCAACCCTGTGGATCCAGAGTCTCAGCTGTTGGTTTCACTCTCTGGAGTACATTCCTCCAACTGCCTGGAAAGGATATGAGACTTTAGTCTTAGGAGCTAGTGTCCTGAGTCTTGGTTCTCTCTGTCCCCTGGGAAGGAGTTTGCTCTCTTGGTCTCTCCTGGCCCAGGGACACTGTGCATGCTTGGCTTTCCCAATCTACTCCCTGAGATTGATTCCATGTGCCTGAGTCATGGAAGGGCTTGAGTGGCCCCTCTGTCTGGGTAAGCAAGCCAGGCTGGGGTGCTTCCTCTCTAAATGACACTTTATACTTCCCACAGGTGCCAGAGCCCAGACCATTCATCAATGGCCAGCTGCCAGGGTGCAGCCTGTGGGCAGCCCTCTCTCTCTGGAGTGCACCGTGAAGGGGACATCGAACCCCAACCTCTACTGGTACCGGCAGGCCACAGGAGGGCCCCCCCAGCTGCTCTTCTACTCCATCGGTGTTGGCCATATAGAATCTGGGGTGCCCCAGAACCTCTCAGCCTTCAGGCCCCAGGGCGGCCAGTTCATTCTGAATTCTAAGAAGCTCCTCCTCAGTGACTCTGGCTTCTATCTCTGTGCCTGCAGTATCACACTGAGCCGGGTGGGGCAGACATCTGTGCAAAAACCCCACCCTCTCCTGAATCCTCACCACCCTCCCCAGGAGCCCTCACGCAGGGACTGGGAGGAGGATATTTGTGATTGGGTTTCCAACTGGTAGCCAATGTGAGAGCAACTGAATTAAGCCAGAATTCTTCAAAAAACTTTAGTAAATTCTCAGGTAGAACAAAAAAGTTTAAGTGCTCAGAACCTGTGAATTGCCCACAAGTAGTCAAGTTCCCAGCATGTGGCTGTCTGGCCCTGGGCTCTCATACTCCAGCCCTCGTAGTGTGCTATACCTTGCTATACCTTGCCTAATAGTCTATGCTCCCCAATTCCCGTTGGTGGACCCTGGGCAGAGGGCTCGTGCACATGTGGCTGAGTGAAATAGGATACACCTGTGGCAGGATATGGTGTGAAGATAGGTGGTGAATAAATGGCGGGGGCGGGGGCAGGGGCAGGGGGATGCGCCAACTCAGGTTACTTAATTGGTTACTTTCATCACCTGGAGAGTCTCCTGTCATGGACATTTCTGCTGAAACTAGAAATTTTGTGGAGGCTTGAACCTGAGGCTTTCAGCCAGAGAAAGGGCAAGATGTTCAGGAGACTGTTCTCAAGTGTGGTTTTGGTAGTATAAGAAACATGCACTTAGAAATTTTGATTATTGCTTTGGATTTTGGGTTTTTAAAAATTTCCTGTTGTGCTGTCTTCCATCCCTCCCTTGTAGCAAAGAGGGAACAGAGGAACAGATGGTGATCCAAGAGACACACAAGACTGAAAATAAAGGAGAGGGTTGTGTGTGTAATGGTAGAGCCCTAAAAAAGAGAAATCACTTGGATAGAAATGAGAGAGGAAAAGGCTGATGTGGATGGCTGGGAGGAGGTACCACGGTTACCTTGGTAACCGAGTTTCCTTGCTCATCCTTAATCCCTCCCTAGTTCTCTTTATTCTTAAAATGATTTTCTTTCTAATGTCCCTTACCCTCCACGAGAGGGCACAAGAAGTCTTAAAATACTCTGTTCCTGGCATCACTTAATCTAGGACCATCCAGACATGTGTTTATTTCCAGTATCATTTAATCTGAAGAGGAAAATCTGAGAAAGAGCCACAGAGTGATCAAGAGAGTAAGTAGGGGCCCGGGCGCGGTGGCTCACGCCTGTAATCCCAGCACCGTGGGAGGCCAGGCAGGAGGGTCGCTTGAGGCCAAGAGTTCACAAACCAGCATGGGTAACATAGTGAGACCCCGTCTCTACAAAAGAATTTAAAAAAAATAATACAGGCATGGTGGTGCGTGCCTGTAGTCCTAGCTACTTGGGAGTCTGAGGCAGGAGGCTTGCTCAAACCCAGGAGTCCCAGGCTGTAGTGAGCTATGGTCAATCACACCACTGCACTGCAGCCCGGGCAGAGTGAGACCCTGTCTCTAAAAAAAAACAAAAATAAAAAAAGAAAGAAAGAGAGAGAGAGTATGTGATAATGCCCAAAGGTCCCTATTGCACTTTAAGGATCAACTGCATATTAAGCAGCTATTACGTGCTGGACACAGTGAGCCATCACACGGATCAAAGGGAAAAATGAGGTCTACTCAATACAGAGCTGAACATAGTCACAGCATGGTTTAGTCAAAGTACTTGATTTTTGAGACTAAATGTACTAGTTGTTATGACCTTGAGCTAGTGTTTTAATCTCTCTAGGCTTCATTTTCCTCATTTGCCTTACTGAATTGTTAAATATATTAAATAAGATGGTGTTTCTAAAGCCCTATTACAGGGTCTAATTTTCAACAGATATTAGTTTCCTCTCTTTAAACTTACAAGATATTTTGACTATAACTTACCCAAAAGAAAGACGCATTTAAAAAATGTTAAATTATAAACTACAGGCATGTGAATATTTAAAAACACTAAGTATACTTAGATGGCAAACCCACGAAACTTGTTGCCTACGTTGTGCCCATTCAGATATTGACCATGAGTCTTTTCTTCTGGGACCTCATGCAGCCTCCAAATCCTTCTTAACAGAGAAACAGCCCAGGCGATCACTACCAGTCAAGTGGAGTTGGTAGGAGACTTGAGACAGATTTTTCCTTCCTGTAAGATATTCACAAAAGTTCTAGAAAACTGCATAAAGGAGATAAAAGTTTAGTTAGGTTTAGCTTTTTAGGAGGTAAGTATTTAGATGAGCAAAATGACATTCCAAGCAGGAGAGTCAGTTTGTGTAGAAATGTGAAGGTCTCAGTGGATATTGTAAGTTCAGGAGAAGCAGTAAGAAAAAAGTCCTGATTGTTGCACAGGGTGATGTAGACAGATGAGCACTGACAGGTAAGGCGAGGCTTGCTAAGGAGAGGCTTGAAAGCCATCTAAAGTCAATGAAACAAGTTCATATCCTCCATGTTACCTGCCCTTATTCCTGCACAAGAATCCTATTCCCATGACTGTTTCTATAGCATCTAGGACTCAGAAATCCACAGTCATCGTAATTTCAGAGGACAAAGGATGACAGATCCTGCTCAGATATGCTATCTCTTGCCAGGAATTCATCAACCTTCCTTGCCCCTTGAGTCAGATGAGGCCGTCTTTTTTTCTAGGACAGCTCCCAGTATCTTGTAGGCAAGGCAGGATAGCTGTTTCTCCATACATCTCATTGCCTGGCCACTTGTGCATGGAAGTTCCAGGGCCACATGCTGGTGGCCAGAGGAACTCTCTTCAAGACACTTCACATGGATCTCAGCCGTCCATGGGATTTATAGTTTGACACTCTGGGGCCTTTAGACAGCTTGAGGAAGATGGGGAATGCCCAGGGTTGGGAAGCTGGTGGCACTAAAATTGGGCTACTTCATATTTTTGCCCAGGAGCCTATGCTTTGGCCTGCGTATGCTACAGCCCTATGAGCTTCCGCGAGGCTTGGTCTGTTATATACCTGCTTATTTCCCATTCCCTCCTTCGGGAGTTTCTGCCTCTCCTGCATTATGTTTCTCCTCATCCTCTTCCCCCGATGGAATTGCAAATATCCATCACACAGACCTTACAGGCCTTAGCAACTGGAGAAGGAAACTTAGAGAAACCCAGTCAGTGCAGCACACAGACACCAGCTGTCCGGGGACTGTCCGTTTTGCAGTCTGTTGATTATCTAGGGCTCCCCTTCCTGTGACTCATTAGTGCATCTCGTTATATGAGTGGAAGGAAGTGGGGGGGGGGTACGCGGGGAGGGAGGTGGGAGGGAGTTTGGGGGTAATGTGGGAGGAGGGAGTTGCCTGAGTGATGTGGGACGAGGAGGGACCCCAGTTGGGTCAGAGCAGTTATTGCAGCTGCTTTTCCTTCTCTGCTGTCTCTATGGTACCCACTGCAACCCTTGATCTTGCTTATAACCTCCAGCAGGTATAAAAGATATGGGAGTGGGGTGCTGCATGGGGAGCTGAGGTACCTAGACTCCCCTTTAGAGACCCTGTGCTCTCCCCTCTGCAGTTCTATTTCCACTGCCAGGGGCTAACCAGAGGCCCAGGAAGAAAGAGCAGCCTGGGAGAGGGTTGGGGGCAGGATGTGGTGAGTGTGGTTGTCATGATGCTCGGAAGGGGGGTGGGGGGAGGGCCTTTCACAGGCACCCCAGATGTAGGCCTGGTAAATGCCAAACCACATCCTGTTGTGACTCCCCGAGATGGAGCTAGGACAGGTGGCTGTTTTTACTTGGTGCTGATGCTACACAGAGATAAACAGCCCTGCAGCCAGCACTGGGCTTAGACACCTCTGTCCCTACCCCAGTCATCTGCTGCAACTTAAAAAACCCCAACCTGCATCTCATTACTTCCTGACCTTTGGTTCAGGGCCAGCCTCCTTTGTAACACTGTTTCCTCCTCCTCATTCGTGGCTCTAGACTCTTTCCTAGGGGAGGGCCAGGGAACAGGTATCAGGGCTCCGAGTGCCTCTTGATAACTGTGGGACTCTGGGGTCAGCGCTGTCCCCTACACCATCACACTCCCTCTCAGACTGTGTCACAGACGTGTATGCCTTAGAACTGGGGAGAGCTGAGACTTCCTGAGTTATTATTCTCCTGATGCTTCAAGGCCTGCAAACTTTGAATCATTTGAAGATTCCTTAGAGATCACTTTACCCAATCTCCTCACATCACAGAGGAGGACATAGCAGCCCAGAGTAAAAAGGAATTGTCCAAACCCATGCAGCTGGGGACAGAGGAAGACCATAGGCTAATTCTCTGTGTTTTAGCAGCTCCTGGACTTCAGACAAAGCTTAGGGAATGTGGGCTCTATATTGAGCTGTGATCTTGCTATGGATTTTATGAATCACTTGTATAAGAACAAATAAAGCCAAATGATATCTAAGAATGCATGAGGAGAGGAAGATAAATATGACAAACCACAGAACTAGAATCCTGCAGAAACTAGACAGGTTGAAGGTATGAGCTGAAGAAATAAGATAAAATTAAGCAAATACTTCCCCTCCCCCTACCACCAAAGACAGAAACCTAACTGCATGAACACAGGAAGGGGAATATATGGCTCACAAGAAGTATATGTGAAAAATACCCAGGGTTTGAGTCAAAAGTAAGCTCTGAGTCAATGTGATGATGTGGGTATAAAAAGTTGAGAAATTGCGTTGGAACTAGCGTATAAGATACTGAGAACAAGGAGATAAAGCTTCCTATTTACCCTGTGTAAGTCAGTACCCACCTCATGCCATATCTGGTTCTGAACAACACACTTGGAGGAGGAGAGAAGGATGGGAACAAACTTCAGTGTTTTCCGAAGAGAGGGGCTGTGCTTTGGAGAGTAGCAAGTACTCAAAACTGTGCTACATGAGAATAAAATTGAGAGAACTGAAAATGTTTAGCCTAAAAAATACCTTCAGGCTAATAGTAATCATAATAACATCTAAGATTTACTAATACTGTGCTAAGAGCTTCACATTTTATCTTATCTTTAAATAAGATAAAACCACCATATGAAGTTGGGCTTGTGACTGAGCCCATTTTACAGAAAGGAAAGCTGAGTCTCGGGGGCGGTCACTTGCCCAAGGTCACATAGTTGGTAAATGGCAAAACTAAGGCTTGAACCCAGGTCTTTTGGCTTTATAGTCCATATTCTTTGCTATGACAATGTTTTCATCTACCTACGACAAGCTTTTTCCATTCTGCAAACTCAAGCTTTTAAAGGTTCTAATTATTCTGTCTCTCAGAGATTCATAAATTCTTGCCTGAAGGTGGGCACCTGGCTGTCTTATGAACAGCTCTCACCGGAGTACAGTTATGACCAACGAGGGGTGTGCAGTGGGATTTGTGGATGCTTAAATAAGCTGTCCACTGACAAAATGTCCTACTCAGACAGGTCGAGAGTCATCTGTCCCGGGACAACTTGAGCATAACAGGAGGGGATTCGAGAGACTCTGCTGTTAAGCTTCTTTACCACCCAGAGCGTCTGCTATTCCAACATGCAGTCAAGATCCAGCCCCAGATCCAGTGGAGGGAGGCTGCAGAGAGTTGAGTCGTAACTGCTGGGAGTTGAATGTTGGGGACGGTGTTGTTTGGGAGGGACAAGGAAATGGCTGTAAAAACTTAGGTAGAGGAGCCCACCCCGGGTAAATACGGTTCTGGGTGGGGACCAGATAGAGTCTGGGGCTCTCGCCATCCTTATTAAGTCCCCTGGACTGAGAGGGTGAAATGCACCTGGCCCTTTACCCTCCAGAGGAGAGTCCTTTTTCCTCACCTTGGTTGGCTCGTGGACTCCAGGTACCGACCAGTAACTCCTCCCACCTGCCAATGCCTCTGCATCCCCAAGGTGACAGTCACCAAACCCACAGACCCCGTTTCTCCTCTATGAGGCATCACCCTCTCCCCACTGCCACCCTCCCCTTGCCCTACAGCTGCTCAGCCCCTCACAGCTCTTCTCCCACAGACTGTCCCATACCCCAGTCCCAGCCTGTGCCCATCAGCCCCCCAACACCCGCTCTCTCTGGAGCACTTGTGCCCTCTGCGGCTCACCCTCCTGTCTCACCCTTGTGAGGGACACACGGTGTGTCTGCTGCCTCCACACAGTCTGAGGAATGGGGCGTCCTTTGTGCATGGTGGTCTAGGGCCTAAAGCCCACCCCCTTTGTTTTTAGGCTGTTTTAGTCGTTGTAAAAACAAACCAACACATAAACAGCAGCAACAACAACAGCAGCCAGTAAAAAGCCATACTGCAGCTTGAGAGATCTAGAAGTAGTTAACGGCTGATGGCAGTTACGAGCATGTGATGGGTTTCCCAGGCTGTCCCTGCTGGGGGCTCACCCTTCCTGGCCTGTATGAGCTGCCTCCAGAGGGTCCTCATCTCTGGTTCCAGGACACACCCCCTCAAGTTCATGCCCACCCGGAACTTTTGAATGGGACCTTATTGGACTCATGTCTTGATAAGAGAAAGGAAAGGAGAATTTAGATGCAGAGACACAGGGAAAAATGTCATGTAAAGACAGAGGCAGAGATGACAGTGATGCTGCCCAAGCCAAGAAATGCCAGGAGCCATCAGAAATGGGAAGAAGAAAGAATTCTTTCCCAGAACTGTCACGGAGCATGGCCCTGCTGACACCTTGATTTTGGATTCCTAGCCTCCAGACCTGGGAAAGCATAAATTTCTATTGTTTTAAACTATCTAGTGGCACTTTGTCATGGTACTTTGTTGTGCCCTTTGTTACCACAGGCTTAAGAAACTAATACTCTGAGGAATATTAAGGTCTCTTCAGTGTGTTACTGTGGGTTCTGCCCTGGACTTTTTGAGCAGCTGCTCTAGGGTCACATCCTGACACCGTAAGCAATCACACCATCCTGGTCACTACTTGGGAAAAGCTTCCAGAATTGCTGTCTTCAGAAGAACATGCCACAGTTCCACCACTTGCAAGTCATTTGATCTGTGAACAGCAGTTTCTACACCTATAAAATAGGGAAAATGATAACTGCTTCTAAGATCACTGTGGGATTCAGTGGGACAATGCATGTGCCAGTGTCCAGCCTGAGGCCTGGAGAAAGTGGGCACTCCAATGGGGGGGCTCCTTCGTCTTTCCCACCCTTCTCTGCTTTCAGATGTTGTCTGCCTCAGCTCACTTAGGCATGGCCTCTCTCACTGTCCTATGCCTCCTCTTCTCCAGCCCCATCCCTCCCCTCCCCTGGTACAGTGCTCCACCACAATGAACTCAACCTACTTTTGGGGTGGTCTGGTCTCCACCCTCCAAGGGAAGGGGCCCTGCTCCCACGGCTCCCCCAAGGCCTGGCCCTGTGTTCCCTGCTCCTGGGAAGTCACTCATCCCCAGGCTTCACAAATCAGTGTTCTTAACCCTCTGCCTTCTCTAGGAGTCTAACCTAGACATGCAGAGTAGC
The DNA here is from genome assembly GCA_023783475.1 of Daubentonia madagascariensis. NCBI lineage: Eukaryota > Metazoa > Chordata > Mammalia > Primates > Daubentoniidae > Daubentonia > Daubentonia madagascariensis. The sequence goes on from JAKFHU010001569.1 coordinate 13,285,076, forward strand.
GCTAAATCTTAAGCCCAAATCCCAAAACAAGATAAGCTAGAAGTGTTAAGATGAGACACCAATGAAACCTAAAGACATAACAAATGACGCTTGAAATCTGGACTTGAGAAATGACCAGGCATCAGAACCCGTAGGTCTGCCCTGCCCTTGTGCTGCACTGGGTGGGGGGTTATGGTTTCTTGGGCTCCTCTCTGTCTGTCCTCCTCATGCCGGGAGGACATGGGGAGCCCAGCATTGCCCTTCAGACTAACCCTCCACTGGGCACCCATCACGCCTGGGTGCAGACAGAGGCCTTGGGGACCTCCATCAGGATGAACAGGAGAAGCAGCGGTGGGCAGAGAGGAAGAGGGTTAGTCACTCCTTACGCCTGAGGGACTAGTGCCTTTCCCAGATGGGCAGAACTCCACAGACACTCCTGAAACAACCAGGCCCAGCACACCATTTTTATTGGTTTAGTCTATTACAGACTTGGGGGCTGGGAGCTCAGTCTGCGGGGAAACAGAGAGAAAGGACAGATATCCATGCGGGAAGGGGGTGAGAGGTGCAGAGACAATAACTCTTTAGGGACACAGTTGGGAGTGGGCACAGGAGAATCCCAGGTGAGGATGCAGAATGACTCAGGATGCACCTTTGCAGCTGGCCTCAGGAGTCCTTTCTCTTGACCTGAGGAAGAGAGGACATTGTCAGGGTCCCAGGGGTCATGGGGTAGTAGGAGTGGGGCAGAGGAGGCAGGCTCTGGGGCCTGATTTGAGTAGGGCTCCCTGGTGCTCCCCATCCTTCAGGGATGCTGGACTGTTCCCTACCTTTTCTCCCCAACTGGGCAGTCCATTATGGTTTCTGGAGATGACAGGATATAGCAGGCTGGGGTCCGGCTCTGGGATTCCCTTAGGTCCCATGTATGATGTTCCATCCCCACCCCCATGGCCTGTCCCATCCCGCCCTGTGCCTACCATGGCCATCAGCACGAGGGCACTGACCAGCACAGCATACAGAGTGGCCTTCCCCAGCAGGATCTCGTACAGGATGGTGGCAGACAGGACCCCTTGCTGATAGGATGCTGTTGGCAGGAAGGGAGAAGAGGTAGGAACCTGTGTGCAGGTAGCTCTGGCCTCCCTCAGCCCCAGTGCCCGTGGGGTCTCCAGGCCCTGGCTCCAGAGCAGAGACCACGGGAAAAGGAGAGAAAAAGCAGAGGCTCACTTACCCGACGTGAAGCCACACTCTGCAAGAAAAAAGAGGGAGAGAAATGGATGAAAAATGCCACTTCTTGAGGACGCTGAGCCTTCAATCATAGACTTTAAAGTCATAGACTCAGGCCACAAACACATGCATGTCAGATGGTACAGTTAGCCTTCTGTGAGAGCCCTGGTGCTGTCTCTCTCATGCGGCTCCAGTGTCAGGGACGTGGTCATTATGATCTTAGGAAGCCAGGACCCCTCAAGGGGTGGGAGGCACACCACTCAGGTGCTGGGGTGTCCGGCCATCCTCAGGGGACCTGTCAGCACAGCTCTGAGGGCCGAGGGCCTGTGCCCCATGGGAAGGAAGTGCATGCTGTGTTGCTGACAGTATGGGCCTTGATCCTCCCATCCCATCCACGCTGGCTTTCTTCTGGACCTAGTCTTGTCTTCTACCTGGATCTTCCTGCCTCCCTCTGGGGGCTGGCCTGACCCAATCTCCTCTCGGGCCTCCCCAGGCCACACTCACCTGCTCTGCCCCAGGCCTCGGCACTGACGTTCTGGGTGATGGGTTTGGCCCAATCCAGGGTCCACTCGTCTTTCTCCGTGAGCCCATAGAACTGGACTTGGCAGCGGAAGTGGTTGCGGGGATTGTGCCAGAAGGCAGCCGAGACCCTCAGGCGGCTGCTCAGGCAGTAGGTGGAGTGATTGAGGCTGGGCTGCTCCTTGTAGGGCTGAGGGTCCGTGCTGACCCCACTCTGGACCTCCTTCCCATTCACCCACCAGCTCAGCTCCACGTGGTCAGGATAGAAGCCTGTGGCCAGACACACGAGCGTGGCCTTGTGGGTCCGGGAGATCTCTGCTTCTGAGGGTTCAAACACAGCCACCTTGGGAGGGGTCACCGTCCTCAGGTCATCTGGAAAGTGAAGAGGGGTTGGGGCCAGGGCTGTCTGAGCGTACCTGGGCCTGGCAGGGGCTCTGTGTATGTGTGACAGAGAGGGCTGGGAGGGTCACAGTGAAGTGCACTTATGTCCCAGGGGTCCTGATTGCTGTGGGGCCACCGACCCATTCCTCTTTGTGCTTCCTCTTCCTTTCCCGTCCTGTGCATTCACCGTACAGATAGGCACTGCCCACTGTCTCTCCTCTCCATCCCCCTAAGGTGGCATTATGAACGGCACAGCCCGACATTCTGGGTAATGTCTCTTTATTGACATTATTTGATTTCTTCTCCATCAATAAACGTGCTTGCCGACTTCTCACCATTTTATACAGGAGTTATTTAAATAGAGCACTTATGGAATCAGAATAACAGGATCCAAATCCTAGAACTGTCTTTGCCCACCAATGGTGACTTTAGGACAGCAATGTCTCCACATCATTTCTTCTGCTTGTGAAGTGAGAATCACCACATTGACTTTCCAGAAAGGGTGTGAAGACTAAATGATACCAGGATTCAGCAAGCCTGGTACTAAGTAAGGTTATTTGTGTCTGAATCTAAGGTGCTGATGAATAAAGGAGAATCTGGGAGGAGGGAGGCATTTTGAGTCTGGGGACTTTCTTCAGATGACAACATACAGATGGCCTATTTTTGTGCACTCCTGCGAGGACATCCTTTTGTTTTACAGTGTGTTCATGAGAATGTGAGGTTTCCTGACTTTTGCGGTACATGGAGTCGTCTTATCCATTCCTTTTCCTCCAGGTACACCTGAGTTTCCTCCGTGCACACAGATAATAATCTCCCCTTATTTCAAATTCAGGGATTCTTCAACCATCTTTGCCCCTTTGCTTCCAAGTGTTATACTTTTCTCTACTAGCAAGTTTCCTAAATACGCATCTGAGATCATCAGAGCAACTTCTTGTTACCAGTTGTATTGTTACAATTTTTTCCCAAGGCCTCTCCTTTGCAGGTTCTTAGGGGTGACAGATGAAAACATTCCCTTTAATCCCCAAGTACGCTTCTCATTTGGCTGGCTCACTTTTTCTAGGCCTGCCCTCCATTCATTTTACCCTGTTCTTTGCTTTCCATTGATTGCATTTTGTTTCTGAGCAATTCTTTTAAAATGAACAAATATTGTTCTTATGTGAACCTAGTCCTAGTCTCCTGGATTATGGAGGAAAAATTTGTTCAGACACTTCACTACCTTTCTATGGATGTGACCTCCTCCCAGGGCTGGCTTTGTGGGCGTGCACCCCACAGAGGACCACATACTTAGAAGGGCCCCGAACTTGGCTGAATGCTCTGCTGTTGCCATTTCGAAATTCTAAATCATTTTTTAAACAAGACCCTTCGCATTTTCATTTTGAGCTGGGCCTGAAAATTTTGCAGCCGTCCTGCCTCTCATCCTGTCAGCTTTCCCTGCTCCCTAACTCCTGTCATGCTAATTACTACTATTCTTCTAGGTCTTCACTGGCTGAGCCAGGGCCAAAATGGTGATATCCTAACTTCTACCAGCAGCACTCTGCTGGGCTCCATCAATCTTTCTGCTCTGGGCCTGTTTATTTTCACTCTCATCTCAAAGAGCCTGGCTCTGGGATTCTTCCCTCCTTTGATCTCCTCACCCAGCAAACATCACTCCCTACTGTAAAAGTTACAGATGTCCCTTGATGATGTGTGCTGTTCTGTAGGATATTTATGGATGCAACAGGCATGACAAACACAAGCAGACCCTCACTACACTCCAATATACTACCTGTACAACTCCACGGTGAGGCCAGGGCCAACTATCCTTCTGTGTCTGTGAGTCCCTGCAGGGTGTAGGGGCTGCCTACGTGGGTGTGTGCACTCGTGAGCTGCTGTTTGCCTGAGCTCTGCCAGTGGGTGACACTAGCCTCAGGTGTAACTGTGAGGTTATCTTCCTCTCTCCAACCTGCCTCACTCACCCTTCACTCCGTTTCCACCATCCAAATCCTGTGGCTCCTTTGGCACTGGGCTGCACCTCCAACCCTCCCCAGTGACCTCCTAGGGGAAGCTGGATGAGAAGCACTGAATTATAAGTCTGGGTACTCTGTGCGTTGCTTCTCTTTTATTCTTCACAGTGATAGCAAGTGGTAGGTATTGTTAATTATACTTTATGGTTGAGAAAACTGAGGTTCATACATTAATTTGGCCAAGGTCACCCAATCACTAAGGAGCCAGGGATCGGAACCCAGCCTTTATCTGGTTCCAGCGTCTGTCTTTTATCCACCCCAGCTGACCGTAGGACACAGAATTTCCTCTGGACACACTGTTGAATTGAGCTGAGCCCCACTGCACCCAGCTTAATGACAGTCTAACTACAGATGGGCCCATTGTTGCATGATTGTTGTTATCAAAGAATCCAAGTCAAAATACCATTGTTGCAAGTTATTTCCCTTCTCTGGCCTCAGGGCTCTCACCACCACTTGAAGCTTAGGGGCCCTTTCCAGCTCTAAGACCCTAAAGTCTTCCAGGGCGTTTTCCTCACCTTACAGGCGTCTGCACTTTAATGTGTGTTTGTGGCAAAGAAACTCCTTGCACCATCTGGGCTGGTTAACCTAGAATACTTAGTGTGATAAGGGAGATTTCAGGCTAGGGGCGAGGGAGGATGCATCTGGGGTAAGCGGACCCCACTGGCTGAGGTTCTGTCCTCTGCTCTCAGGCCAGCACCTCTTTCTTGACCAGCCCATGGGCAGGCGTGGCTGCTGCGCCCCGACCCCTGCCCCAGGGATGTGAGGTTTAGGAGGAACAGGAACGAGGAGCAGGGATTTTAAATCCACGCTGCTGAACTGCAACTTGGGATTCTTCTCTTTAGTGACTCACGATTGTCTTTTTTGGACTCTCTGATCCATTCTTTTTTGGCGGCCTTATCCTTCTTCTGTTCAGTTGCACCCTCCTACTCTCCCATGAGTGATTTCTGCCCCCTACACCCACCCAGCCGCCCCTGCGGGGCCGCGGGGCCTGGTGCGGGCTCTTCCCGCGCTGCTCCCGGCGCTCCCAGCTCTTTCTGCCTCTGAGTAGCGGTTGCAACCCCTCCTACCCACTCCCCAAAGCAGGGGTTCCCTTCCGTCTTTTGCTCCAGTCTGGAGGCTCCCAGAGTCCTAACAAATCTCCTTCTCCCTCCGCTCACCTCGTCCCCAAATACCTCAGAAAAAAGAGATGGAAAGCGGCCCTGCCTCTGCCCAGGTCCCGGACCCTGGCCCCCGCCCCTCCCCAGGCCTTCGCGTAGCGGGGGAGGGGCGGGAAGGTGCAGGTGCACAGCTGAGCCCCCGGCCCCCGGCCCCCGATCGCCAGCGCCCCGCGGCTCCGGTCCACCCGCCCACCCAGCGGACCGAGGGGCTGGACGGTGGGGACACGCCCGAGAATCTCACCTGTGACCGTGAGCCTGGTGCCGGGCCCGAAATGCTGCTCGTAGGAGCACGGAGGCACAGCCCCGCACGCAAACCCGGCAGCGCTCGAGCTACCCCCGCCCCAGGCGCCCAGCCCGGGTCCCGGAGCGCTGGGCCGGTCGGCTGCAGCGCAGGGCAGGGAGCCGCCGCCGCGACGGGAGCCGCCGCCTTCCACCCGGTCCCCGCCGCCCGGCCGCGGGTCCCGCCCGCACTCACCCAGCACGGTCAGCCGGCTGCCGGCCCCAAAGGTCCGGGCCTCCCCACGCAAACCCGCCCGAGCCGTCCGCGCCCGCCCGGCGCTCACCTAGCACCAGGAGCCCGTGCCCGGCCCGAAGTACTGCGCCTCTTGGTTCACGGCCCCCGAGCCCCGCACAAAAACCCGCGCCGCCGTCCCGCGCCCTGTGCCCCGGCGGCCCCCGCTTACCTAGCACGGACAGCCGGGTGCCCGCGCCGAAATACTGAGTGTTTTGGCTCACAGCCCTGGGGCGCCGCTCAAAAACGGGCCCCGCCAGGGTCCCCGCGTCCCCGAGCGCCCCCACGCCCTCTCCCCGACCCCCCCGGGACCCCGCGACCCCGCTTACCGAGCACCGTCAGCCGGGTGCCTGGGCCGAAATACAGAGTATCTGTGCTCACAGCCTGGAGGCCCAGGACAAAAACCGGCGCTGCCCGCTCCTGCTGTCCCCATTACCCTTGAGCGCGCCGTCGCTCTCCCCGCGCCTGCCGGACAGCGCCTCTCAGCACAGCCCCGCGCCGCCTGGGCGGCTGCCCAGCCCTCTCCAGCCCGCCCCACCGATTGCCCCGGACCCCCAGCTGCCGCCTTACCCAGCACGGTCAGCTTGGAGCCGTCCCCAAAGGACAGCGGCTCGGTGTTCCCACAGCCTTGGGGACCCCGGCGCAAACCCCACCCCCCGCCTTCCCCAACTGAAGGGCCCTGGATGGCCTAGCGCCCACTCCGCTAATGCCAGGGTTCGGGGGTCGTCCAGGCTGAGCAGTGAGCAGCCCTCCCCGCCCACCCCTCCCACCTGGAGCGCCTTCTTACCTAGCACGGTGAGCAGGGTCCCTGGCCCGAAGTACCGCTCACCGTAGGAGCACAGTGGGACGGAGCTGTCTGGAATTCCTGCTCCTTTTCCACCTGAAAGCATAACCTCCCTCTCCTTCCTGGGCTTTTCTCTTCCCGCCTAGAGAATTAGCTGGACATAGTAGCCAGGGCGTTGCAGGAGGTCACCGCCAATTTGCAGAGGAGAATCAACTTGGCTTGGGGACAATACAGTGGACTTGAAATCTGAAGGGGTATTGGTGGTGGTGGGTCAGCTGGAGTTGGGAAGTGCTGCAGGCTAGACCCTACCTCTTACTAGTTATATGACCTGTAACCTCTCTGACCTCAGTTTCTTCATCTAAAAAATGGGGTAATATCTTTGCCTCAGGGTTTTTATAGTTCTTAATAACTAATGCATGTGCAAATACTTTGTTAAGGGCAAGTTTTATGAAAGTGCTGAATGATGATCCCACTTTGCTGCCTTGGCCTTCACATTCCTAGGAAGCTGAGTCTGGAGCAGGGGTTGCACAGGTGTTCACTAGGTCCAGGCTTCTGCAAAACCACAGCAGGGACCAGCTCCAGAGACCTCTCTGCACCACGTAGCTGCACTCCCTGGGCTGGGTGGAGATATTTTCTAAGGCAGGGCTTTTTGTAAAACCACCTCCTTTACCTGAATCATTGTGCCCCCCCCAGCCCCCACAATGTTACACCATGATACAAAAATATTTCCTCCCTGCTTGTCCCCTCCCCCAACCACTGGGCAGAGTCAGGAAGCACAGGTGGCAGAGGTTAGTCTGACTGAGTGGGGCTTGGGAAAGACAAACTCAGGGTAAAATTAAGGTGGGAAGGGGTTTGGGGGAGGTCATGGTGCTGCTGGTGGTGGAGAGGAGAGAGTCCCCTCCTTGGAACATGCAGCACCCTGAGGAGACCAGCTATGTCATTGGGTCCCCTGCTCTGGGGCTCACTATGCCCACCTGCTCAAACTGGCATGTATAGTGAAGTGGGTGGGAGGAGCCAGGAGTGGAAGGGCAGCTCAAACAGGGGAATCCACAGAGCAAGAGATGGCACCTTACGGCACTAGGACAAGCAGCCCAGAAACCTCTGTAATTCTCCATTGCTTCCTGAACAAAGGCCAAACTCCTCACTCATTTATTCCACAAGTAATCAGTGAACACCTACTACATGCTAGGCTGCATACTTTTTGCACGGTTATGAGTCCATTCTCAGAGTGGCATGCACCAAACTACCTCTTCAGCCTTAATTCTGATCATTCCTATCTCTGAACCTTGCATTTGGCTAAACAGACATATCCAGAAGTACCTGGCCATGTTGTTTGGGCTTTTGTTTCTGCCTCCGACTGGCATGGTCCTTCTCTAGAGTGGACAACTGAGACCAATTCTTCTTTTAAAGAGTTTGTCACCTTCTCAGACTCTTCTCTGATTATCCCAGTCAGAAATTGAAACTAGCCTCTGACTGCATTTTAGTAGGCAGTTCACATTGCTATTTCAAAGCATTGCCTCCTAGTTCAGCTCTTTTTGTTCATACTAATTCCCTTTATGAACAGGTAAGCTTCTTGGGGACTGTCATTTGGGTATCTTTATTTTCTTGGGGATCGGTGGTAACACATTGCAATGACATGTGTTCAAAGAGAGGGTGAATGTGTGCAATTGTGTGTAGATATATACATGTATGTACATATGTGTTTATACATGCACACACACATTTTTTAATGCATGTAAGTGTTTCAGTAAAGAGGGAAGGCTGTGTGGTATAGTCCTATAACCGGACCGGTAATGATTGTTTCAGGCAGCCCTTATGGTGATGATCGCTCCTGAAGTGGGTCACTTTGGGTTCACTCATTTATTCAGAGGTGCCTACCCAGTGTCTACACTGAACCAAGGTACTATGCCACAGCCCAGGGATACTATCATAAAACACATCCTTGTTACCAAGGAGCTCACAGTCAAATGCGGCTGCCAGACAAGTAAGGAGGCAGTTTCCATCAAGTGTGACAAGCATGGTGAAGGAGTTTATGTGTGGGCACTGTGAGAGCAAAACAAAGGGTGTATTTAATTCAGTCTCAGGGGTGTAAAGAGGTAAGGAAAGGGTAATAAAGGGTCAGAGAAGGCTGTTTGGATGGGAAGGTATGGGAGCCAAATCTTTGAGACTCAGTAGGAGTTACCCAGGAGTTCTCTGCCATCCCAGGTGGCGGAGGGGATGTGCAAATGTCCTGAAAGAAGCAGCTGGAGGGCCAGGGAGGGGAGGGGAGAGTGAGGAAGGAGGATGTCGGGACAACCATAGGGGCTTCTGCGCCATCTTTAGGACTTGGGACTATATCACCATGGTGGCAGTGAGACATTGGAGAGCTTCTGAAGGATTTCCAGAAGTAGAAATAGGGCTGATTCTCAGTTTTAAGGAACTTTATTTTCTATCCCTTTAGGAGTGATTAGTGGACATTTTCCTACCCACCTACTCTCCTCTTATGTGAGGGGTCTGCATTTTTCTAGAATGCCTCTTGTTCCTACCCAGACTGAGTGGAGAGAGTCACAGGGAGTTCAAGGATGGGCAGAAGAGATATGTAGACACTCACAAGTCAGAGGCCAGACCAGGACATTTTTATTGGTTCAGTCACTTAGGCATGCTAGGGGCCCCTCTGGGTTGGGGAGATTTCAGACATGAGTGTGCAGGTGAGCATGCACAGCGGGGTAGATATTGGCATACATAGAGAGGTGAGAGCAGCTCTTCAGAAGCCCTGGCAAAAGGAAAATGCATATTCACTCTGTAACAGGTTAGAAGCTCCTGGCTCTACCTCCAAAGCTGGCTTCAGGAATCCTTTCTCTTGACCTACGGAAGAAAAGGTTCTTGGGGTTAAGGATCAGGAGTGGCGGGGATTGAGAAGAAGCAGAAGGGCCCATGACCAGACAAGCAGTGGGGTTCCTCACACATTGGGTTTTCAGGTGGCCCCAGCTTCTCCTTCCCAGCATGGACCTTCCACTGTGATCACACAGAGGTGCAAGTTGTCTTCTGAGGCATCTGAATGAACCTCCCTCCTTCCCAATTGCCCACCTCCAGTCCTGACAGGGTCTCTATACTCCTGGCTATGAGTTGCTGGGTGTCATGTGTCACCTCCACCTGCCTGCCCCATCCCGCCCTGCGCCTACCATGGCCATCAGCACGAGAGTGCTGACTAGCACAGCATACAGGGTGGCCTTCCCCAGCAGGATCTCGTACAGGATGGTGGCAGACAGGACCCCTTGCTGATAGGATGCTGTTGGCAGGAAGGGAGAAGAGGTAGGAACCTGTGTGCAGGTAGCTCTGGCCTCCCTCAGCCCCAGTGCCCGTGGGGTCTCCAGGCCCTGGCTCCAGAGCAAAGACCACGGGAGAAGGAAAGAAAAAGCAGAGGCTCACTTACCCGACGTGAAGCCACACTCTGCAAGAAAAAATGGGAAGAAATATGGATAAGAGACCCCATCTTCTTAAGCAGATTAAAAATCAAGTCAGCCTTGCTGTTGGCACAGACCCTGAAGCCCAGACCAGCCTCCTCTGATGGCCCAGCACCAGCTTTCCCCTGTTGTGCCAATGTCAGCTATATCACCCTTGAAATCCATGGACCATGGCAGCACTGAAGGGGCTGGTGGGGGAGGGGGCAACACTGCTCAGATGTTGAGATGCACAGGCCAAGTAGAAAGAGGGGCCCAACTTCAAGGCTGTCTTGAGCTGAGGATCTGGGGAAGGAATTAGCCACAGGTGCCCAGTTTACCTTCATGGTGGGGCTTTGGTTCCCTCACTTTTTTTCCCTGTGGTATATAGTCTTTATGGTTTTCTACCTGGATCTTCCGGCTTCCCTCTGGGGGCTGGCCTGACCCAATCTCTTCTCGGGCCTCCCCAGGCCACACTCACCTGCTCTGCCCCAGGCCTCGGCACTGACGTTCTGGGTGATGGGTTTGGCCCAATCCAGGGTCCACTCGTCTTCCTCCGTGAGCCCATAGAACTGGACTTGGCAGCGGAAGTGGTTGCGGGGATTGTGCCAGAAGGCAGCCGAGACCCTCAGGCGGCTGCTCAGGCAGTAGGTGGAGTGATTGAGGCTGGGCTGCTCCTTGTAGGGCTGAGGGTCCGTGCTGACCCCACTCTGGACCTCCTTCCCATTCACCCACCAGCTCAGCTCCACGTGGTCAGGATAGAAGCCTGTGGCCAGACACACGAGCGTGGCCTTGTGGGTCCGGGAGATCTCTGCTTCTGAGGGTTCAAACACAGCCACCTTGGGAGGGGTCACCGTCCTCAGGTCATCTGGAAAGTGAAGAGGGGTTGGGGCCAGGGCTGTCTGAGAGTGCCTGGGCCTGGCAGGGGCTCTGTGAATGTGTGAGAGAGAGGGCTGGGAGGGTCACAGTGAAGCACAGTTATGTCCGAGCGGGTACTGATTGCTTTGGGCCACTGTCCTGGTGTATGTTACGGGTCTCCCTCAGCTTTGCCTCTTCTTTCTGAGTTATCCCACGGATGCAACCTGCCTACCACTTCCCCCATCTCCCTAAGCCGGCATTATGGCCTGATTTTCTTGGCTTTCTTTGCAGTGTCTCATATTCTGAGACTTGTTTGATCATCCATCAAAAGAGTATATCTGTCTATCTTTCTTCCTGGTTCAAAGCCCTCCTTGGTGCATGGGCATCTAATCTTTCAGACTTAGAAGCAGTCATGGTAGAGTTGAAATCAGCCAGAATTTGGAGGTAGTAGACTTTTATGAGCATGAATACAGCAATTGCATTGATTCATTGATTTTTTCTAGTTAACATTTTCTTTCTTTCTTCCTTTCTTTCTGAGGTATATGTGTTTGTCTGTTTGGGTGATACCATATGTTAGAACTAGCTTTTCTTGACTAGAAGAGATAACTATCCTGTTACTTCTGAGTATATTTTTTCTACATACTATACTCAACTCACTTTTTTTTTTTTTGGCTAACATCCTATCTGATGTTCCACATTTACTCCTACACTGGAGAGCAACAGGGGTGTGGTAGTTTGACCAGGATGGCTGTGATCCTGTGGAAGATAGTGTTTATCTGTTGAACCCTTTCTTCTTTCCAGTGTCTGACAAACCTCCCTGGCCAGGTTTGGAATCCTAGTTTACAGCCAAGCTTTGCATTCGTACAAGTAGTAAAATCTTGTTTGGTGAGCGTGAACAAATTGCAAAGTCCAAGGGCCATTTCAGCAGAGGGCCCACATTGTAATGCCCTGGGACCTTTCCATGGTTGGCAGATGGGAGAGAAAGAATTTCTGGGATTATTGGAAGGAATGACCTCATCTAAAGATGTGTAAGGAATGGAAGAAACCACATCCATCCTTCACACACCCTCCATTTTGCTAGAATTTACTGTGCCCTCCATTTGGCTCTGTTATGATCATAGGAGTGAGCTTTTGGCACAGAAATGTGGCAAGCCAAGATATGTGTCCTTTACTCAAATTTTGGAAATATTTCTGATGAGAAAATTGAGACGTAGGTTTGGAAAAAGGCAAACCCTGTGACCGAGTGATAATAAACAATAGGAATGGAAATGATAGTCACAATAAGTTGAATTGTTTACAAAGGATTTTACATAAGTTAGCCCCTTCCATTTTATATCTCTTAGAGCATAAGTTACTTCTCAAATTGCACCCCCAGCACCTTGAACCCAGGCTTTTGAATCTCATGATTTGTATTTTCCATTAAACTTTTTGGCATGTGTCCCCCCACCTGCAGAACAATGCTTGCCAAAGCCCCCAATCCTGGTTGGTGATTCTGTAAGCCCCGTTCCTCCAGCCATGGCTGCATCTCCCGCCCAGACCCCATCCCCTCCCAACCCCACTCTGCCCAACTGTCTGCCTCCTCCCAAGCATGGTAAGGGTTATGTTAGGGTTTCCCAAAGGGCCCCTTACCCTATTATCCCAGCATAGACCTCGGAGATGGAGAAAATGGGGTCTCGTATCTATTTTCTCTTCTTTATATCTTATCTGTTGCTAAGATGAGGTCAGTGTCTAGTTGTAACAGTTTCTTTCAGAACTATCTCCCAGCACCTGCCAAGCACAGTGCACCCCAAAGACTCCCCTGCAGCGCCTGCAATGCCTGCGATGCCATGACATGGACTTCTGCCCTCAAGCCACCCCAGCCTCAGTAACGTGGTCCCCACTGCCTCCCAATCCTTAAACCACCTCCAGAAGACAAAGATGGATCTTTGAAGATTGGTAGAGAAAGAAACAAGGAGGAAGATGAAGGCAAGAACAGAGTTCTGTGCTAGAGATAGGTGTTGGGAAGGATTTTAACACAGAAGACAGAGAGATTCACCAACACACAGTCGCCAATGCAGAATTGGAGTTATAATGGGAAGGGAAAAACGGAGAGGAAACAATTAAAAAAAAAAGGAAAGTAAAAAAACACACTCGCTAAGAAAGTAGGGATGAGAGGAGTCCCGGAGAACAATGAAAAGAGCAGGAAAACACAAAGCCCTGAAGGCAAAGCTAGGAGCTCCATGGCTGGGGAGCGGCAACCAACACGCCAGATCAACAAGCGGCATGAGCTCCAGGAAGGCAGGAGAGGGCACAGGGCTCCCGGTGGGAAGGGGTGGCTCTGACCTCTATCCTTACACCCGATTCCCTTCCCAGCAACTGACCACTGCGGTCGAACATGGGCACCCCCCAGTCAGGAATGCAGCCCCCATACCTGTCACGGCGAGCCTGGTGCCGAGCCCAAAGTGGAGGGGCGCATTATAGGAGCACAGCTGTGGGTGGCTTAGACAAAACCTACCCGGAGGTCTCCAGCCAGAGGGCGAGTCTTAGCTCCCTGAGGGCGGGATGGCCACCTTTCTCTGCCTGGATTCATGGCTCTGGACTGAAGGAATTCTATTAGGAAAAAGGCCTCAGCATACCATGGGGCAAGAGGGGTAAGAGGAAGAGGCTTAGGAGGAGCAGATCCATGCACATAAGAAGGAAGGATGAACAGAGGAAGGAGTGAGGAGGCAGATTACTGACCGAAGGCTTAGAGAAGAGACATACAGGAGTCAACCAAGCCACACCAAAAAGGATGGCAGACACAGTTCCACGGAACCCCCACGGGGTAAGAGAGTTTACTCAACCCCCTTCCACCAGCACCAGGAGAAGAAGCAGAGACCCTTGCTCCAAGGGACAATGGCCCTACGACCCTGGTTCTGCACCTTACCTAGGACAGAGAGTCGAGTCCCGTCTCCAAAGTGCTGTGCCTGATTGCTACACAGTGCATCGTGAGTGTGGCAAACCCTGGCAGAACCGGTGTGGGCCCTTCCTCACAGAGCTCCTGGGGGCTATAGTGCATACTCCACTCACCCACACTCTCTGAGCCTCTTCTCGGCTGTGTTCTTGGTCCCTGCCCCTTCCAAGGAGTCCTCTTGGAACTCCAACCTTGCAATATATTATCCTGAAAGAAGCCTTTTACATAGCCAAGACAGAGAGCTTGGTTCCACTGCCGAAAAATAGTTTTTCATTAGTTGCACAATATGAAAGCCCTGCAGGAGAAGTACCACCTGCCTCTTCCATTCCTGCCTCCCCAAGTCCACCTGCCAGCCCTCTCTCCCATTCCTTAGGAGATTTTTAACTCTGAGAAGTGGATAGGTGGACAATGATGCAACCTAAAATGCTGTGGTCAGAGGACCAATTAGGCCCTGGGTGACCTCTTGTGTTCCCTCACCTGTGTCCCTCTCCTTTCTGCATGAGGGAGAAAAATGGCGGGACCATGCAGCTGCAAGGTCAGAGACTCTCCCATCCATCACGGCCATGATGGGTGCCCTCCAAGGAGACAGGCCTTGGACAAGGTGATCCCTTCCTAGCTGAGCCTACCTGCCTCCTGAGAAGGGATCCCAGTCTTGGCACAGCCAGTCCATGAAATATTGGAGATGGAGGCTGTCCCCTCCTTGTCTACATCAAGGCAAGAATTCAGATCTTCCTGGTAAAAATATGCTTTAACCTAAGCACCCAAGACAAAGGCTCCATCTGGATCCCAGCCCCTCCTTGCAGGTTCCCAGCCCCCAGCCTTAACTTACTCACCCACAACAGTGAGCCGGCTTCCCTCCCCAAAATAGAGGATGTTTCCAGAACACAGCCTCCAGGGGCCACTTCAAAACCTCCCGTCCTCTGCTGAGCACAGCTGGGATTCAGGCAGAGGTTAGGCGTTTGTGGATTTTTCTTTCACAAAGCCACCAGCCCTGCTTTAAACGCTATGAACACCCTTCTACAGCTTTCCCAGGACCCGGACGGGTGAGAAAAGGCCTCCCATGAAATCCAGAGCAGGAAGATATGAAGTTCCTGCAGAAAACCTCTGCCAATGAAGAAGACATCCAGGTGTCACGGCTCATTCATTACCCCTGGGCTTTCTCCCGGCCCCTATCTCAGGAAACCACTTGGAGAGGCAGCACCGTCTCCTTTTTCTTCCCCGCCCTGTCACCCCAGCCTCAGCCCCAATTCTGCCGAGAGCTTCTGGGCTGCCTGGGTGGATCCACCCTCCCAGGAAACCTCCCATGAACCCAATCCTAGACATGAGATGACATCTCCCTCAACTAGTACCCAGGAGTTGATCCTCCCCTCCCTTTGACATTTCCTAAGACAAAGTCCTCCCTCATGGCATCCCACCTAGAGACCTCCAGCCTTACCTACAACTGTTAGCCTCGTCCCTGAGCCGAAGGTATAGTCATAGTTGGCACATCAGAATATGGCTACTCTAAAATGGACACATTGGATCCACTTTCCCCCACAAGGGACTTGGAAAGTCTTACCTACAACTGCAAGCCTGGTGCCTTCTCCAAAGAAAAGTTCAGTATTCACACAGTGACATGGGTCAAGGAGGAAAACAAATTCAAGGCGTGGAGAGGGGAGGATGCCCTGGCTCATGTCTAGAGGACCCTGACACAAGCAACCCCTTCTTGTGCTTTACAGGCGTTGCACACAACATTTTCAGCTTTTGACTTTTGGGACCACAGAGCAAGTCAGAGTCCTTCCAGAAGGTCCTAGGCCCCTTTCTCGGAGGACATCCATCAAAGATGTGGGCCTGGAGAGAAGAGCAGTGTCCCAGAACCTGTTACTCCCTCCATGGAGGCCTCTGGCTTCTTCCTGGGTCCTCTGTAGAGCTGGTCACCTCCCATGTGCCTTCCTATTGACCTTGTCCCTGAGTTTGTTACTTGTGGGTCCTCTGAGTTATTCTTCTTATGTCTGGGTTCTCTCTGCCTGGGAAACTTTGGTTCTGATCTGGGCTTGTCCTAGTCCAGGGGCCTTGGTCTGACTTGTGGTCTGGGGTGAGGGAGGCACTCTGAACCAAACCACACATGGACTTGGGACCCAGGAGAAAAGTAGAGGAAATGTAGGTGTTGGGACAGGCAGAAAGGTTTTTGTAAAGGTTTCCTGTAGAGTTGAATCACTGTGGCCCCCTGTCCCCACAATGTTACAGCTTTGTACAAAAACGGCCCCTCCCATGGACCCACCCCCCAAGGCTGGAAGAAACTGCCAGAGCAGCTGCTCCTTTGAGGGCAGTGGAGGATGATGGCACGGGGGCGGGGGTGGAGGGTGGATGTTACCCCTTTGCGAGGTGGTGATGTAGGGTATGCACTAGGCTCAGGCTCCCTCCTCACCCCCATACCCTGTCTTCAGGGTGTTCTGACCTCCTCAGAGCTGGGTGTTTTTGTAAGGCTGTTTACTGAGGGGGGCTGGTCTCCCCAGTATCCGCCCTTCTGTAAGCCGTCATCATAGTAGGGAGTCCCCCTGTCAGGAAGTCGCAGACCCCTGTCTACCCTGGCCCTGCCCCAAGGCTGTGCATTGCCTTTCCTCCAAGAATGAGACCGCTCAGTACCTAAACTCTGTCTCTTTGGCCAACTCTGAGCCTCCAAATGAATCAGTGGGGGTCTGGAGTCCCCTGGAGATTTGACCATGAGCTAAGGAGAGTGAGGGCTTGGTTGCATTTCCAGGAATGGGTGTGGGGGAGGTGTCCTCAGCTGTGTCCTCAGCTCTCCTGACCTCTCCTTGTTGGCCTCAGAAATCAGAGTCAGGTAAAAGGAGTTGGGGAAATGGCTGGAGGCTGGATCAGTAGAGAAAGTCTGAAAAACATTCAAATATAATCGTGAGGCCACATAATCATGGTCACAGCCTTTGCTGTCTCTTTCCGGAAGAGTAGAGAGATTCTAAGTTGCTGGTAGATAGTTTATTTTCCTTGCACAGGATGACCCTGACATTTAACCTGCACTTGAGTGGCCTAGATATCATTTCACCAGATGATGCTTCCTTTAATTGCCTTTTAAGCTGTGACTTAAAATCCAGAAGAAGAAAAAAGACAAACTTGACTGCATAATAATGACACATTTGCATGGTAAAATATAAACAGAATCAAAAGATAAATGATAATCTGTGAGAAATATTTACAATTCTCACCATAAGAGCTAATCTCCCCAATATACGATGAACTTCTAGAAATCAGTAAGAAAATAATCCAGCAGTTCAATAAAAATGGGCGAAGAGCAGATGTTTTAGAGAAAAAGGAAATCCAAATGGTGTTTAACTATCAGGAAAAAAAAAAAACCCTCACAACAGTAAACATAAAGTAAGACTACATCGAAATACTACTTTTCACTAATTCGATGGACAAAATTGAGTTACGGACGACCATTCTACTAGCTAGTTTGTGGTGAGATAAGCACTTTACACATTGATCACTGGTAGGAGTGCAAGATGATAAACGCTTATGGGGAGAAATTTAGACATATTTATAAAGAATACAAATGCATTTGCTTTTTCACCCAGAAATCCCACCTAGGGGAATTTGTCCTGTAAATACTCTTTCATACAAATAAAAAAATGTGTGTAAAATATTTGCATCATTTAGAATAGCAAAAAAAGATAGGAAAAAACTCAAGTACCCATCAGTAAGGGACTGAAAAATATACTGTGACATGTTCACATGACGGAATAATATTCCATGCTAAAAAAGAATGAAGATCTTTTATATTTCTATGGAAAGCTCTCTAAGATACATTATTAACTGGAGAAAGCAAGCTCCAAAATAGCATAACTGTGTGCTACCTTTTGTCTAACAAAGGGGGGGAATAAGAACTATGCTTTTGTTTAGTTGATTCTGCATACAGAAGCACTGAAAAGACACAAAAGAAACTGATAAAAGCGATGACCTATTAAGGATGAGTGAAGTCGACAGAAACAGAGTGGAAGTAAAAGTTACATTTCTCAATGTCGACTTTATTGGGTTGTTTCCATTTGGGGGCCATATATCTATATTATCTATTTAAAAGCAAACTTAAATTAATAAAATTTAAAAAGAAAAGAAAAACAACACAATATTCTTTAAATAATATTTGAAAATATATCTGCTACTTAAAAAAAGCCACTTGTTTAATTTACAAAGCTATTATTTTTTCCAAAGAATATCAGTTTATATAAAAAGCTGTTTCATGGTCCTGAATTTGCTCAGTGGGGCTCCAACCACTTAGGAAGAAAAACGCAGATTTCTGAGCAGTCCTTGTGACCTATTGAGTTAAAATCTCTAGGATTTGGCTTAATAATTTATATTTAAATAACCAAACAGAGAATTATTCTGGGCATTTCTGTCCCAGAGTTGAGATTCACGGCTTGTCCCCTGACTAGAACAGGGCAGGGATAAGCCCTGGAGAACATCAGAGAGCTGTCTAAGGGTGCCATGAGCTGGGTGCGAGGGAATGGCTCTTGGAATTTAGGGGAAAAAGGAAAGGGAAGACTGTTTATTTACCTCATTAATAGTGACAGACCTCAAAATACTCTACCAAATGCCTGAATAAACGGTCGACTGCTTTCATCCACTGGAATGTGGCAAGGCCGCTTCTTTGTTACCTGTCCTCATTGGGGGACATAGTTTATTTTGATTTGTTTCCGCATGTTTTTCTGTCTTATTCACACCTTTTGCCTATCAACAGTTTACCCTCTACGTTAGTTTCTTTTTAATCGCCTAGCTGAGGGCCCTCCTCCCAACTGGCCTTACAAATAATAACACCCCTTGGTCTTGGCATCATAGTTTCTTCTAATCCTGATGGAGTGTGTCCCCGTTTTGCTATGCCCAAGTGCACGTGCAGCATTTTTTTTTTCTCTTAAAGGGGCATAGACCCATTAGGCGGGTATCAAGTTGGAGTCATTCATCAGCTCGGCAGCAGGGGACAGCCTTTCCTTATTTTTTGGACCTACATATCTGCAATCTGAGCTTGGCCACTTGAGGGGGTGAGAAGTACGTGCAGAGGCTGGAGGGGGGAGTAGGGGGAAGCAGGGTTACCCCTGTGCCTTTCTCAAGGTGTGTGTTGGGGAGACATGCAAATAACATTTTATACATGTGCAATTCTTGAAAACTTTCAAGTATGTTAATAGACTCATTTCCACCTAAATTTTTTCTCACAATGTTCTCAGTTGAGGAACTGAAACCTGAAGAGGCTCAAATGAGTGGCCCAATGATGAAGAGGAAGAGCTGAACCCACCACCCAAGACTCCTTACTAAAGTTCTGGGGCTCTGGTAGGTGCCACCACACCCTGCTGGGGCCCCCACTGCTCAGTGAAGCCCACCTCCTGGAGCCGACTGCCCGGGGCTCCCGCCAGGTACTGCGCCGTGGCTGTGAGACCTGGGGCAGGTTACTAGGTCGCCTAAATGCTCAGTCTCCTTATCTGTAAAATGGGAATAAGAATAATAATAACACCTTAGTTGTGAGAACTAAATGAGATAGTGCATGAAAAGATTTATCATGGCGCCTGGATAGGGTTAGTGAAAATGTGAGTTACTATTATTTTCAAAGAAAAAGTGACCTAGGGGTATCTCTGCCACACTTAAGTCTTCAGCGTGCATCAGAATGACCTGGAAGACTTGTTAAAATGCGGGTTGCTGGGCCCCAATGCAGAGTGTCTGACTCAGTAGGTATGGGGGTAGCGTTTGCATTTCTCCTAAAGTCTCAGGTGATTCTGGTGCTGCTGGTCCAGGGACCACTCTTCGAGAACCATTCTTCTGGAAGGTTGTTCCTTTTCTCAGCCCAGTTCCCTCCGCTCCTACTTCACATTTTATTCCTTCCATCACTAAGTCCTCATTATATTCCAGGCTTTGTTTAATCACTAGAGATACCAGGGTGAGGAAGACAAGATTTCTTCCTCCGAGGAGCTCGCACAGTGGAATGACAAGATAGACACAGCCATGGCTCCTACAGGGCATGAGCAGGACTATGACAGAAGCAGGCAGAGGCAGAGGAGGCCTCCTGACTCAGACCTGAGAGCCAGTGGGGCCAGCACAGGGATGCAGGGAGGAAGAAGAGACCAGAAAGACTTTTCTGAAAAAGGTGAAGGGGAGGTTGGGAAAGGCGTACAGTCTGAGGGAGCCATAGTGTCCAAAGACAGAGGCCTGGGGTGCTGGGCTTGCTGGGTGGGGCCCACCAGGACTCTGAACAATGGAGGGGAGTGGCGAGGGAGAGGTCCCAGCAGGACATGAGGCAGGGCCAGCGCAAGGAGAATCCTGTTTCCCTAGGAGCTTGGATTCTATTTTGAACACCTTGGGAGGCTGGGAAGTGATGCAGTCATGCTTCATGGAAGGCAGCCTTTGGGAGAAGCCCCTCCAGAGGCGTGGGAGGTGGGGGGCTGGGTGCTGGTGACAGTGGGCTAGAGAGATGTTGAAGATGAGAGCTGACAGACTCTTCATCCCTCAGACCACATTCGTAGCAGGATGTGAGACAGGGTAGAGCGAGCATGGGCTTTGGAACTGGACAAATGAGAAGTCAAACCCCAGATCGACCATCTGCTGGGTGTGGCACGTGGGTAAACTAATAAGCTCCTCTGAACCTGCTTTCTTATCTGTGCCACTGGAATAATAACCCACCACAGAGGGCAGAGAAAACTGAATGTGAAAATGTCTGTGAGGCTCTAGGGATGGTGTATATGATTGGTATTATTATGTGGGATGGAGAAAAGGCAGGTTTCTCAGAAGCATGACAGATGGAGACCCAGGGACTTCTCTTCTCCCCTCCAGATGCCCAAGCACATCCTTGGGCAGCAGGGCCCACGGGGCCTTCTTGAAGCAGGCCGTCTGCTGCCGGGAGGGAGCACAAGCTCGGTTAGCAAGGGCACATGTGGAAGGGGCTTGGGAGGAGCCAGGGCCATCAGCGCTGGGGCTTCCCTGATCTGTTCCATCCGCGCGCAAAGAGGATCCCATGTAGGCAAAGCGGCGAGGTCTTGCAAACTGCAGCCGACGTGTGCACTCATTAGCACGTTCAAGACCCACAGAAGTACCAAGGTCAAGAAACCTCTTTAATGCCACCTTTCTGAGATGTATTTTTCTCTAGAAATCAGCTCCTCTTGCCCCCTGCTTATGATTATTTTTTGGATTCCATCTCTTTGTGTGCTGCTAATCCAGCATGCCATGAACACATCTTGGGAACGAGAGATGAGCAGGCCCCCGTCTCCCCTCCGACTGAGACTGTTTCCCAGAGCTCGGGAGCTGGAGGGAACAGGCACAGACACTGGCAATGAGCGCAAAGTCACGTCTTTATTGGCATAGTGACCAGGGAGGGACTGGGGGGGCCTTTAGCTGTTGGCAGCTATGGTATCCTGAATCCAGTCCACAAAGTTGCACACCTTGGTGTAGACTCCAGGCCTGTTCTTCAGGGCACAGCCATAGCCCCAGGAGACAATTCCCTGGAGCTCTCCATTGCAGACCATGGGCCCACCAGAGTCACGCTGGGGAGGAGGAGGGACGAGTTGTATGAAGAGGGAGAAGGAAGAATACAGCTACACTTACTTTGAACCTTAAAAGACTCCATTCCTGTTGGCTGTGTGGCTCCACTCCCCTGTTGTATGGCCCATTCTCTGCTCTTGCTAGGGAGACAACGCGAAGCCCAAACGAGCCTTCCTCACTTCTCCACAGGCCACTGCATGGAGCCTTCTCAGCCCTGCAACCTTGTGCGCTCGAATCCCACTCCCTGCCCGGGTAGGGGCGGGGTCTCGGTGTGGAAAGGGGTCAAATCACCTGGCAAGAGTCCTTGCCGCCCTCGAGGAAGCCAGCGCAGACCATGTTTCTGGTGATCTTCCCAGGGTAGGAGGCTTTACACTGGGCCTCACTCAGCAGGGGTGCGTTCAGGCACTGCAGCAGGTGGGGGTAGCTGGCTTTGAGGAGCAGGAAGAGATCAAGGAAACAAGAAACGTTAAGTCAGGCCAGAATGGGGGACAATTACCTAGTGATGAACCCTGAGGGCTGCCACAGGAGAGGACCCTGGGAACGTAAGCCCCAGTTCCTAGAATGATCATTGCTGAACCCCTCCCAAGATGTGATCACAGCAAGGTCTCTATTTGTCCTTTCTCTTGATTCTAGGAGCCAACTCCCTGAGACCTTGCATCTCTCTGGCACCCAGTACAGAACTTTGTGTGCAGTGGACACTAGAAATGTATTTGTAGCCTGAAAGCAAAAGGGTTCAAGTTCAGGGGCATGCTTTGTTCTGGAAAATGTGAGGCCAGAGGGAGGGGGGAGAACGAAGGGTCCCACTCACAGCCAGAGCTCAGGGTGTTGCCCCAGCCGGAGATGAGGCACTCGGTGCCCGCAGGCGCACAGGAGCTGGGCAGAGCTATGGTGGACACCCGGGCATTGATGACCGCAGGCGAGGAGAGCTTGATCAGCATGATGTCATTGTCCAGAGTGTCTTTGTTGTATTTGGGGTGGCGGATGATCTTAGCCGAGTTGATGAACTGTTCGTTCCCCTCCAGGACTTTGATGTTGTGCTCTCCCAGCCTCACTTGGATGCGGCTGTAGGGAGGGAGGCATGGTGAAGGCCTTCTCTCCACAGCCTGATGCACCCACCCCGCTCTCCCCAGGGTTCTCAAGCTCCCTGCTCACGGTGACCCTGGAGGCCTGGGATGGGGTGTGTGACAGTATAGTGAGGGGCGACGGGTCAGTGCAGGTGTGAGACCTAGGACCTCTCTGCGTCAGAGGCGGCGGCTGGTGGTGGGGTGGGGTGAGCAAAGGGATCCAGTTGGGGGCTGCCCCTCAACCTGCATTCCCAGCCTCCTTTCCTACACCCCCTCGGACACGGAGCACTGTGGGCACTTGAAGAGCCACTTGAAGCTTCCCAGGCATTCTTCATCCTCCGTGCCCTTGCTCACTACACACTGACTTATACTACCTTCCTTCTTGGCCTGGTGAGCACCACCATTCTGCATGATCCAATCCAGTGGGCCTCCAAGGGTGGCCCGAGGACCTGTAGCATCAGTGTCACCTGGGAACTTGTTAGAAATGCAAATTCTTGGTCCCTCCCCAGACATCCTGCATCAGGACCTTGGGGAAGGGACCCAGAGATTTGTTTTAACAAGTCCTGGGGGTGGCTCTGATGCACACTCAGGCTTGAGAATGCTGGGTGCAGGCAGTGGTTCTCAGCCTTGTCTATACCATAGAATTACCAGAGGTACAGAGTATGAAAGACTCATCCATATTCACAGTCTCTTCCTGAAAATTCTGAGTTAATTGCCCTGGGATAAGACCCAGGCATGAGTATTTTTTTTTTCTTTCTGTTTCTTATGTGGTTTTTAATGTACAGCCAACCAGCAAGAGGTACTTACCACCCCCAAATGATCCCACTCTGCTTTTATGATCATGGCCCTTGCTGTTGCATGGATTTGTTTTGGTGTGAGAGGATTCCTTTAGGGCCCCCTTCACTCTCGGCTCCGACAAGTCAGCTGCTGTCATCACCTTCCCTTCTTCATCCCTGTTCCCCTCCATCTTCCCCAGCCTCAGTGGCCCCTGTGCTCTGAGGGGGTCTGGGCTGTGGGCACCGCGGCCAGGGGCCCCGCACTTACAACTCGTAGCAGTGAGCTGCGGACACCACCCACTGGTCGTTGATGAGGGAGCCACCGCAGAAGTGCTGGCCAGAGTTCAGGGACACCTGATAGGGGAGGGAATTCTCCTCACAGGTGTAGCCCCCAACGATCTTGTCATCATCATCGTTAGTGGGGAAAGCAACTTGAGTGGAGACAGGAAGGGAGAAGCCAAATCAGCAGGATGTTGGGACTGGAACCCTCAGCCCTGTGCCTGGCTCATGCTAAGTAGAGTTCCTTAGCAAGCACAGTGATGCCAGGCAAGGGAGGGGTGCTGCCTTTCCCAGGGGAATGTCACAGGAGGTGGCTGCCCCAGTCTCTGCATGTCTGTAGGGCACACAGCTAGGCACCCTAGGGACTCAGACCTCTCCTGGGGGCATCAGGCTGAGGACAGAGGAACGCCCTCATGATGCTTTCCGTGGGACGGGAGTTGGTATGTGGTCGTCTCACTCACTGACTACTTTTCTCTCTCGTTCATCACTGGTCTGCTCCCCATGGCTCTTTGATCCCCGGGTTGTCAGGATGGTTTGGTCTAGCTAGGAAAACCTGGCTGTGTACCCAGCTTCTCCACAGCTCCGTTCTGTACAGTGAGGCCCAAGTGGCGGGCAGCTCCCAGACCCACTTAGGCAGGACACAGGTATGCATTGTTACTGGCCAATACAACAGTGATTCTTAAGCTTGGCTGCACACCTGGAAATGTTAAAGTCACCTGGGCAGCTTAAAAACTCAATACACAGGCTGCACCCCAGACAAATGAAGTCAGAATTTCTAGCAGTAAGTCTCTGGCATGAGTATTTTTTCAACGTCCCCAGGTGCATTCGAGGTTAAGAGCAGCTGTGCATCTCTAGTGGCGCTATCCCAGAGCTGCCTGCACTGAGCCTTGAGCCTGCAGCTTCCTCTCATGGCAGCTCCACCTGGTCTCCCTCTCCAGCTTCTCCCACCACGGCCTTGCTGTGGATGAACAATGGTGGTGGGAGTGGAATCAGGGAGGCGATGACAGAGGTGAGGCTTAACGAGAGCCCAGGGTGGATGGGAAGGAGAGGTGCTAGGTGGGGAGTTGGGCACCAGAGCACAGGTGAAACGGGAGAGGCAGCAAGAACAGTAGGGCACGTGTCTGCCAGGTAGGGCAGGTGTGGCCTGAGGCAAGGCATGGAACTCACCAGCGGCTCCCACAAAGGCAAAGATCAGGAGTGCGCCCATGGTGGTGGAAGAGTAATGGAGCAGGTGGTGGAGCGCCCGTCTTTATACCTCCTGGGCAGAGGGAGAGGAGGTTCATGGGAGACGGAAGGCCACTCCTCCTCCCAGCACAAACACGCCTGCAGCTTTCCCCTTCCCAGGCTGTTGCATAAGCTCTGCTGTGTTTGCCCACTCTGTGGATTTGTGACTTGCAGGTGGTAAGGAAACTTCCCTTCTGAGGCCAGGGAGGGAGCCTGGCTGATTCCTGGAAGGATGCTGGGATGGGGAGACAGGCGAAGCCAAGTGGCACAGTTGGGCTTTCTTAGGCGAAGGAGACGGGGTTAGGAGGAGGGAGAATGGCCTGGGGTTTTAGAAATCCTCTGGCCCGTTGGAAATGTATTTAACTTACTTTATGGAAGGGCTGGTATTGGTAGCAAGCTTGACTGTTCAGTGTCCTGGAGCCTCCGTGAGAGGAAGGACATCTGTCCAAGGCTCATGCCTCTGAGCATGAAGACCCTTCTCTCCAGCTAAACTACTGGGTCAAATCCAAGGCTTTGGGGGGATGAGAAGGAGATGCAGCGGTCCTTAGGAATCCAGCTTCCAGCTGGCTTCTTCCGGCCGAGGCCCATGCATGAGGAGCATTTCAGAGGAGGGTGAGGGTTAGGTAGGAGCTTACCCAACAAATTTGGAAGACGGAAGGCCAGTATGACACTCCTCCTCTTCCTCGACGTCAGGACACTTGTTTGTCTCATGCGCGTACTGTTAATGGGCTCTCCTTAAGCACCTCAATCTGCGGTCAGGGTGATGAAAACTTCCCCCACCTGCTAGGGGCTGACAGCCTGAACCAGGTCAGATATCAGAATGAGTTTGGACAGTGGTGGGTCGGGGTTATGATCAGAGAATCAGCAGTAGGTGGAGAGATGAGCACATGGTGAAGGGGTTGCATATTGGGTTTAATAACCAAGATGAGGGGCAGGAATTTTCTAGGTCTGGAATTTTCTATTTTAGATATGGTAAGATTATGCTGGGCTCAGTACAGAGTGAATCTTCCCAGAGAGGATCTCAATTTGGAACCTGTCATGGACACCAAGACACAGCCCTATAATTTACTGAGGCACAACCTGGCCAGAGGGGTATAAGACGGAGGTTGTGCCTGTGTTCGTGTCTAATGCAAGCCACTTGGAAGAGCCTTCATACGAGGATGCTTCTCCTCCTCTGCAACATTCAGCTCAGGCTTTATGAGGGGCAGGAGTGGGCAGAGCTCACGTCTGAATTCTCTGAAAGGTGGGAAAGGAGGAGATGTTCTGCAGACAGTGAACAGAGTGAGGAAAGCCCGTAAGTCTGGTGGTAGAATTGGGGGTGGCAAACGGGCTGGAGGGAGGGAGTAAATGGAAACTAGAGTGAATGGGGGAAATGCCAAAGCGTGGTTCATGGGTTTAGGAGGGACACAGAGGGTACCTCTAGTCCAGCTCCTGGCGTGGCTGCCACGCTGGCTTTTCCACAGCCAGGAGGCCCCCCACTTAAAGCTCTCACCTCTCCACCCTGCACCCCCTGTACTTCCTGATGGGCCCATGTTTAAACTGGGAATACTACTCTATTTGTATGGTGCATGACAGCTTTTCAGGAGCCTTCACATAAGCAACAATGGTACATGGCTTTTCCTTAGTGCTAAGTTGAACTTTTCACAAACATGCTAATTTTGAAGTGTGCAGGGCAACATTATTCTTATTTACAGAGGAAGAGACTGAGGCTCAGAAAGATTCTGTCTTGCCCAAGAATGCAGATCTAAAAATGTCAAAGCTGGCCTCAAGGCCACAGGAAGGCACGGAGAGCACTGGGAAATGTGGGGGTTGCTGCAGGTGGCATCTAAAGAGAAGTTCATTGAGGGTCAAGCCAGAGGTACCCAGAGGGCAAACAACATCTGGATCCGTCCTGGTGCTTTTATTTCTAGAGAAATGGAAGATTGAATTAATCCTTTACCTGGCACATTATCTCAGAGCCTTTCCCTGCCATGGCCCAAGACCCATCCACACCTCGACTGACACACCTCTCTGCTCACAGGTAACTGGAAGAGTCCAAGGTAGCCAGGTTGTGGAACAGTGCTATAGGGACTTTTCTTCTGATGTCACTAAACATGCTGTTTTGTTTTGTTCCCTTGTCGTGGGGTCTTCACAGATCTCCTGTTTTAGAGGATAAGGAGACTCTTGCTCTGGCATCTGTAGATAACAGTGCACTGGAAGGTGTCCCACAGGGAGCTGATCCTTGGTAGAAGATGGGAAATCATTTTGGAAATGTCTAAAAGGGAACACCGACAAACATGAGAGTTTTCTGTATCTAAAGCTTGAAAATTAGCTTCTTCTGGTGTTTTGCACTCCTCCTTAAAATAAACTATCACATCCACAACTTAGTCTGAGGTCAGCTTTCTTCAAAGTAGCAGGACTCACCTTACAGGAAGAGAAGATAGCTGTAGGTGGAGACTACTGCCTCACACTCTAGACTCAGATGTGCAGGATGGGCTCAGATCCAGCTGTCCAAACTCCATTTGGATATCTATGCCGTTCTTGGTACTGTTCATTCTGAACTGTGGATTTCTTTGTCTACTGCTACATCCTCCTGGCTCATATTTATTGTTGAGCATGTCAGAGCACTGTTCTTCAATTATGATAACAGCAAATAGTTTCTGTGTGCTTACTATACACCAAACATTGTATAAGTCTTTCATGGGCCTTTTTTGTTTTTCATTTTATCATCACAACCACCTATGGAGTTGTCCATTTTACAGATGATCAAAATGGGTAAGTTGTGCAGATGAGACTTAAGCACGGCAGTCTGACTCCAGCGCCTGCATGCTCTGTCATAGGTCATTCTGCTTCCCTCCCTCTTCGTTGATCCTCACTGCAGCCTCACCGAGGTGCTAGGCAGCAGATTCTGTTTTCTCCTTTTTACAAAGGAGGAATCTAAAGCTCAGAGGCTAAGTGACATCTCCAGGGTCATTTGGCTAAGGCATGCAGAGGTGGTACAGAAGCTGTCCCTATTCAAACCAAGTTCATTCCCCCTTTATGTTGCTACATAGTGGAGTCTTTTAGACCTCCCAGTAGTCTGAAAAGCATACTTCTGTCAGATTCCAAATTACTATATTCTTTTTCTTTTTTTCTTAACACTTTCTTCTCCTAGTCCCACTGGATCAGGTCTATCCCCCTCGGCTCCTAGTCGGCTCCTCCTTGGGTCCCAGGATCCCTCATCATTCCCCAGCCAGATCATCAGATTCCAGACTGTCCTTCCCAACACCCCCAGCTCCTTTCCTTGTCCATTATAAGCTACATATCTCCCCCACGGCACAATTCCTCTTTATTCAAGAAGGAATGGTTTTCGTGAATACTCATGCCTGGGAATCATTGAATCTGGATAGTGAAGGGACGTGCTCTGTCTTGCCTCCAAGACAAATTTGAACTTGAGACAGGGAGGTGCGTTGCATGATGGTCATGAGTATCCAGCTCTATGTATGCTCCTCACAGGCAAATTAACCTAACGAGTTGATCAAATCATTGAGTCTCTGTGCTCACCTGTCAGCCACTCCTTGTCCACTCCATCATTGGGCCTATTAGAACTGCTTAAGTGACTCCAGAGTCCACCGGACGGAGGCAGAGGAAAGCCAGGTCTGGTGACATGTGCAGGCAGTCTGTTGGGCTCCCTACACTTTCATTTGACTTCTTTGAAAGTCTAGACTGTGTCCTCCACTTGGAAGGCAGCCAATTGCTCAGCTATTTCCTCTAGGTCAGCGTGGCCAGGAGGATCTTCAAAAGGCTCCCAAGGGTCAGAACGGAGCACCGTTCAGTCCCACAGGCACCGACATAATTCCAACAACATGAGGACCTTCCACCTCGGGGCTACTGAGTTTGAGCAGGTTCTGGGCTTTGCCTCTCTTGAATTTGCAGCATCTGTGCTGTTTCCCAGTCTTGGAGAAGGCAGCAGAGAGAGGCTGGCACACATCATTGTGTGACTTTCTACTCAAATAACAAGGTTTACTCAAATATCAAGCTTGAAATGTTTATTCCTTTCCTGGTAAAACAATCTAATTAATTTATTTACGGGCTTAGATAGCCTAAATTCAAATGCCTTTGCAGAGTTTTCCTTCAGGGAAGTCCACTACTGCTTGACGAAAATTTTCTCTTTTCTTCTAAATCGTATTTACCCAATAAATATTTGCTGAATTCTTGTGATATCCAGGAGTTCTTCTAGGCCATAAGGAAACAGCAATGAAGAAGACAGAAAAGATCCTTGCTTTCAAGGCATTTATGTGTACGTGTGTGTGTCCACACACATGTGAGGAGGTGTGCAGATGGGAGGCAGAGCGTAACTAATGTGTGTATACATATACACACACACACTTTACTTCAGACAATGGTGATTAGGTGTTATTAAAATAAGGTAAAGTGATAATATGGGGTGATTGCTGAGGTGCTATGTTAAACAGGGTGGTCAGGAAAGGTCTCTTTGGGAAGATGGTATTTGAGTTAAGACCTGAATAAAAGGAACCCACCACATGAAGGTAGAGTTAGGAGGGCTTTCATATTCCCTTCTTCTGTCTATAACAGAAATAAATCAACACACATAACTAACTGCTTTTTTAAATGAAATAACCCTGCTTCCTAGCATATAGATATCTACCTTGCCATTAGTTTCTATTGTAAAAACTGATGCTATGAAGGATGGTCGTCATACATTGAAATATTCTTACAAAAGCTAATGTAAAATATACTCTTTTTTTAATTTTTTTTTTCTTTTAAGAGACGGGGTCTCACTCTTGCTCAGGCTGGTCTCGAACTCCTGAGCTCAAGTGATCCTCTGGCCTCGGCCTCCCGCAGTGCTAGGATTACAGGTGTGAGCCACCACGCCCGGCCAATACTTTTTGACATGAAATGGTATTTATGAAATATTAAAAGAATAAATTCTAAGACATTATATATTGTATGACCTAATTTTATTAAAAACAAGTAATTTTAATTTTTCTCATTTTAATAATTTGTATATTTTATAATGTCATGCATTTTTATGTGATTAAAATAGCTAAAAGAAAGAGAAATAATTAAAATAGTAACTTTTATTAAAGAGTAATACCTAACCTTGAGGAAAGAATTGCTACTATAAGGTTTTTACAGTAAGAAATAAATTTAGGTTGTAACTACATTAATTGCATGTTTTGTCTCTACCAGGCACAGTGTTAATGTGCTTTATGTAGATGATTTCATCTCATTATTATAACAAACCCTCATTTTAAAAGTCTCATTATTACTCTTATTTTCTCTATGAGAAATTAACATGTAGAGAAATTGTATAAATTGTTTAAGGTTACACCTAGTGATAAAGCAATAGAACCGAGCTTTAAACTCAGGTCTGTCTGTTGACAGAGTTCAAGTTCCTAACTGCAGTGCTTCACTGCTTTTAAGGAGACGATTTTGCTATAATATAGGAAGGTGCTACATAATCCAAGGCTTTACTATAGGTGAGTTTGTTGACTTCTTAGGGTTGTAGGAGCATAAGGCAGGAATCCAAGGTAGCACTGGACCATTAGCTATAACAGGTACACGTATGACTCTTGTGGCCTAGACAGTGAGTGTGTGGACACTGAAGATGACCCACTGGTCCTTGTGTAGGACCAGGAGCTATATGGGAATTGCTCCTTTATAAAGCCAGGATACAGGAAGAGCTACACACTTGGTGAAAAGACAAACTAGAAAAACGGTCCCAGAAGCAGTTAACATGGGATACTATTTATCTTGGTCTTGGCTTTGGGTGGAGGATTAAAAAAATTCCCCGTGAATATTCATGGTCACTAAGCAATCAGCCCATTGGGGGTTGGGATAGACACTGTAAGAAGATACACACTGAGAATTAGAAAATAAAATGAAGTTAGGTCTGTAGCACCACAATTGCTTGATAGAGACCAACATAAATGTTTCCTGGAAAAACTACCTTTTGTTCAGAATTTAAAGAATTCTCAAAGATGAATTCACAATATCATATTATATAATACACAAGGAAATGGGCCACCCTGACTGAGAGTCAGCAGACTACTAACAAGAAAACCAGATGCAAAGAGCAATCGAATGTTGGCATTATCAGATAAAGATTTCAAATACATGTTTAATATCCTTAAAGAAATAAAATAATTTAAAAATACACAAGGAATAAGATGCTTGCAAAAATGGCCAGTCATATTTGTAAAAGACCCAAGTGGATTTCCTAGAAATGAAAATTAATCTAATTTAAATAAAGTCAGTTGAAAGGTAAAATTAGAGGCTTATTGGAGCTGAGGTGTGAATTAGAAAACCGCACAGTAGTTTTACAGGAATTACCCAGAATGCAGCACAGAGAAGCAAAAAGAGGAAAAATATGACCGAATAGATATAGACTAGATGGCAGCGTGAACGTTGAACATAGGCTAGATCTGTATTTCAGGTCATCTCTTGTGTTATAAAACATGGACAACCAGATTTACAGGTTGAAGTTCTGAACTTCACCACTACCTCTGAGAACCATACCTGTGCTAGACTTTAATGATCATTCCAGAATAAAGTGCAGACCAATCCAGAAAATAAGCCCATGTTTTTAAACTGGAAATAAAAAATTCTCATGAAACCTTGGGTATGGATTGGGTAAGGGTGGAAAAGTAGGAGCGGGTACCACGGGACTTTGAGACTTGCTGTTGAAATCGAATTGTGCCTTCTTCCAGTTATGCTTGAGTCTGGTCTTGATTATACATTTTCCATTTAATAACAGAATGCTCTGTGCATGTCCAACCTTACAGTTTTGCAGATCAGATAAGACCAGGTTCTTAATGCCATGATAAGGAATTCAGTAAAGAGCCAGAAGCAGCTTTTCAAAGGAAGAACAGTTGTTAACAGGTAGAAGAGAGTATGGCTTTACACCCAAACTCTACATCTGCCTGTAGGACAGTTCTTCAGTCAGCCTTAGACAAATCCAGTCCCCCCTTTTTCACATACAGTTCTCAAGAATAACTGTAGGATGTGCTAGGAATACAACATCCTGAGATCAGGAGGAACTGGCCAGGACAGCTTGGGCTCTGTTCCAGTCCCTCCTAGAAATAGGATGTCCTTCAACACTTTGGCTTAGAATGTCATGTGGCTCCTGGGGTATAAAATGCAGGGTGGGCTGCTCTCTGGAGTACCTTGGCTGCAGTGCAAGTGGGCAAGCACAGATGAGATTCCATATACCCTGGGCAGCCTTCCTGAGCCTTGGAGGACTGGCTGTCTTTGAATCCTAGGCTCTGCTATTCCTTGATGTTTGTCTGTTATAAACCCTCTTCATGTAACTTGTGTGTGTGTGTTCTGTCTCACCAGAATTGGGCAAGTAGTAAAAGTGCAGCCCAAAATGCAGTGGCCTGAAGTGGTAACCAGGGCACAATGAACTTGCCTTGTACTGCCCTGTGATTCTGTTATTGGGGAATGCCAGGGGCCCAACAGAGCATACTTCTCTACCATAGACTCTTCAAGAACAACTCAGTCTGCTTGGTCTATGGCCCAAGCAGCAGGAAGCTTTCATCACAGGCTTATTCTGCTATAGAACTCTCTCTTGCACTGGCCCCAGCTTTACAGATTGCACAGTAAATGGAACAGAGTAGCACAATCAAATGTAGTATATCCAAAGTCCAATTCAAAGTCCAGAGGACTAAGCATTGCACCTCACTAAGCATCGTACCACTTTCTCCATGGTGGATGATATAAGGTACAACAGCTTATTTGTCATTTTAGATGAGATATTCCAACATGCCTCAGAACTCTGGACCACTCCAAAGCTCACCAATGTGGCAGACCCCTGAACTTCTGCAGATTTTATGTTGGCCTAGCCTGGATGTGTCATATTGAGCCATCTAGAATGCTTCACGACTCCTGGTTGCTAAGAACAATCTTTATGTCATCAGTGTTAAGGACCAGCATGGTTTCAAGATGACTAAATTCCTTCCAAGATATATTATGATAGAAAACAGGCTAAATACAGCCTTGAGATAAAAGTTAAAGGCTATTGCTGGCTCTGCCACTTGAAGGCAAACTGTCCTTAGGGAGTATTTATGAGCACCCTCTGGGAGAAACTTTCCCCTCAGCTTTCGAGCAGCCACTGTTCCTGTTTCTGGATGGAACACTCAAGCGAGTCCTACAGATTCCCTCCTCATCCCCAGTCTGCCCATTCATACCCCTGCCCACCCACAAACACACAAGCAGCTGTCTCTGCCCAAGAGCTGTGGTTTCCTCCCTCCGTCCCACCCTGGCAGGGTCCTCAGGCTGTTCTTGGGGGGTGGAGAGGGAACTGAGGTTCTTGCTCAGATCTTTGATCTGTGCCCAGCACTGTGCCTCCAACGCTGCAGAAGTATAAGCTGCTGTCTTCAGGGCTCACGTTGCTCACGGTCATGGTTGAGAATGTTAGGTTTGGGCGGCTGATGGGAAACTTGTCCTTGGTAAATCCGCTCTCATATGTGGCCTCAGAGCCCTGATTTGCAGTTGCTATCAGCATCAAGTTCTGTCCCGGGAGCTGACGGTACCAGAACATCATGGCGAGTTGGCTATCGACCTGACACTGAATCGTCACAGAGGTTCCACGTTGACAGATATCCCTGCTTGGCTTTTGGGAGAGGAGAGCAGCAAACACAGAGCCTAGGTCCAGAGAGATAGAGACCCGTGAGGACTGACAAGCTTGGGGTCAGACACATGCCCAGGCAGGAAAGTCTCTGCTTTCTTATGCCAATATCACCTCGGCTCCCAAAGGACCCCAGAGCACTGCCTCCTCTTTGTTTTGCCAACTTCTATTCTGTCGGGATCCTCTAAGCCAACATCTCCCACTCATTGTCTGACTGGTGGCTTTGGACCCTCTGGAGAGAAAGTCTCCCCACCTCTCTCCTCAGCATTGACATTAACCCCAGACTCCTCCCAGACAAGGCTCATACCTCGTCCCAGGAGAAGGAGCAGGAGAGTCCGCATCTTTAAGCGATGGCCTCTCCCCTGAGAAAAGGCACTAAGACAGCAAGCTCAAGTTCATCTTTGCTCCCCACAGCATACTTCCTTCCCTTCCCGCTCTATTCCCCACTTCTAGCAGGAAGCTGATTTTCTGCAAAACACGAAAAAGTTAGTCTTCCCCCTAGTGGAACTGTGTGGCACTTCACTTGGGGTGGGGCTGCATTCACAAGGCCTCCCCCCACGCACCTGCCACCCGCCCAGCATTACCCACCACTTGCCCATCTGTCATTGCTGAGCACCACGTGTGTGCTACTTTTTGGGTATACAAGCAAAAATGGGGTGCAGTATTGACTTCAAAGAACTAAAGGTAAAATTTTAGAGTATAAGAGAACTTTATAACACAATATCAACTGTCTACTGGGTCTTCGTTGTTCGTTTTCCAACACACATACATTTATAATCCAGCTCTTATGCTTCAGTTCCCCTCCCCCCCAAAATGTCGTCCCCACTCTTCTTGCCATTTAGGCTCAGGAATTTAATAAGCCTCTCTCCCCTCAGCTGCCTCATTTATCAATTCACAAATCAAACGCATTGTATGTCTGTAGTATCTCTCGTATCTCTTCCCTCGTTTCTGTCATCACAGTCATAACTCTTTTATTCCTCTTTACTTAATCCCAGGGCATTTTTAATAAGGTTTCTTCTATTCTAATTCTGCTCAATATTGCCTATGAAACAGATCATCCCTCTGTAAAATTTGACCACAGTGCCATGATCCTTTTCTATTAACAACTTATTTCTTACATTATGTAACTACTAAAATAGTTTATTTCTGCACAAAAGTGGATCTAATTTTTTTGAGCACCTACTCTGTGCTTTGTGTGCATTACTTCAGTCTGTTTATGGGTTAGGCTATTGTCACTCTCTTTTTACAGATTAGGAAATTTTACAGATAGGACCTAGAGATCTTAAATGGACCTAACCAAGTTCACAGAATCTAAGAGTAAGTGACAGAGTCAGGACTCAAATTCATGCCTATGTGATCCCAAAGTCCCAATGTTAACATTAATACTATTGAGGATTGCCTCGCCTGTGCAGTTGCCTGTGCCTTAGTAGAGTA
This sequence comes from Daubentonia madagascariensis, assembly GCA_023783475.1. Lineage (NCBI taxonomy): Eukaryota > Metazoa > Chordata > Mammalia > Primates > Daubentoniidae > Daubentonia > Daubentonia madagascariensis. The sequence continues at coordinate 13,319,734 of JAKFHU010001569.1, forward strand.
GAATCTGGTGGGTGACTGAAAATGAAAGGCCTAATACCCTAAAGGAAACTAGGTATCTCCAGAAAGACAGCTTTGCAAAACTAACTTATCGTACGTTTTTGATTCTGAGATTCTGTCTATTACAAAATGCACCATTAGATATGTAATTGTTACCTTTGGGTGGTGGTTAATGCTACTACATTAAGATTATAAGTCTTACCCACATTTCAAAAAAATAAAATCGTGAAAAACAATTTATCTTATGATAGAGGAAATGTGGCACGTTAGGGATAACAATACTTCAGTAACCCTTTTGTATGGGGTGTGTGTGTGTGTGTGTGTGTGTGTGTGTGTGTGTGTGAGTGTATGAGGCCTCCATCTATGGAGTGTGCCACAGGCAGTGGCTCAAGATCAACCCTGCTAAGTAGTATAACTGGCAAAAGGTATAGAACACTCCAATTTTTCTCAACATGTAGGTATATTTTACAATCTTTTAGTCAAATATATCAAACTTTCTGCCAGAATAACCCCAAATCTTTTTTCATTTCATTCACCCTAAATCCTTCTGAAAATTACCAAATGATCCCTATTCTTCACAAAATTCCAAATCTTTGCTCCTTCATCAGTGTTTTCTTTGTTCAAAGCAACAGTGAAGATATCCCCCTCCCTTTTCATGCTTTTCAAACTTCAGTGGTCTCTAGATTTTTCTTTCAGGGAGTGTCACAGATACTAAACTCTCATATTATTTTAGTGTATTTATTTATTGAATTAATACATGGACATGGTTAAAGATTCAAAAAATACAAAACAGAGTATGTAACATAAGTTACCCTCTCCAGAGGCCACCAGTCTTTATAAGTGCCTTGTACATGTCCCTAGAAATAGTTCTTGCTTGTTCAAGTGTACATGGATCTGACTCCCCCTTCCTTCACACAGACGCACACAGCCCCAACCTTCCTGTACTTTGCTTCTTCCTCTCCTTAGTAATATGTTCCTATCAGTGTTCTTCAAAGTTTATTTCACGTCAGCACACACAGATTTGCCTTGTTATTATTTCCCATTTTATTATGAAAATTTTCAAACATCTGTAGTAGTTGAAAGTATTATACAGTGAACCTGCATGAACGCACTGCTTAGATTCTGGATAAAATTATTACTGCTTTATCATATAATTATCCATCTCTCCATTCATTCATCAACGCATCTAATTTTTTGATTCATTTAAAAGTTAGTTGAAGGCATACTTTACTTCTAAACACTTCAGCATGCACACAATGAACTAGAATTAAAGATTGTTTTTTAGGTAAAATTTGCATACAGTAAAATGCACAAATCTTGAGTACCATTAAACGAGTTTTGACAAATGCATACACCAGTGTAATCTACCAAATTATAGAATATTATCAATATCCCAAAAGTTCCTTCATGCCTTTTCTTACGTGATCTCCTCCTATAACCCCTTAAAAGCAACCAGGGTTCTGATTTTTTATTATAAATTAGATATTCTTTTCTAGAATTTTATATAAATGGAATAACATCATCCACTCTTCTGTACAAGGCTTCTTTCACTCAGAATAATGTTTTTGAGACTCACCCGTGTTGTGTGCATCAGTACTTCATTCCTTTTTATCGCAGTGGGATATGTTGCCATATAAATATGCCACTGTTCAGCCATTCCCCTGTAGATGGACACTCAGGATGTCTCCAGGGTTGGCAATTATGAATAAGCTTCCTGTAAACATTCTAATTTAAGTCTTTTTTTAGATTTATGCTTTCATTTCTCTTGCATCAATACTTAGGAGTAAAATTTCTAGATCATAGGGGCAGATATATGTTTAGTTTTATAAGAAACTATCAGAAATTTTCCAAATTGGTTGTACTCTTATCCACTTTCACCAACAATATATGAGAGTTCTGGTGGCTCCAAATTCTTTCCAACATTTGGTGTTGCCAAGCTGTGTCATTTGAGTGAATATGTGGATATTGACTCATATTTCATTGTGGTTTTAATTTTTATTTCCTTGATGCCTAAAGATATTAAAATCTTTTTTGAGCTTAACAGTCATTCACATATCTTCATTTTTGAAGTGTTGTGTCTGTACAAATCTTTTGCCCATTTTTAAAAAATTAGATTGTTTTAAAAATTAATTGGTTGTTGAAGACTTCTTTATATATTCTTGATATATATGGTTCTTTTTCAGATATTATGTTTTGTAAGTATTTTTTTTAGTCTGTGGCTTGCCTATTCATTTTCTTAGGACACCTTTTGTTGAGCAGAAGTTTTTAATTTTGATGAAGCCTATTATGTTACTTTTTCCCTTATGATTATTATTTTCTGTGTCTTGTCTAAAAGACATTTGCATAATGTTGAAGTTTAATATGCTTAACTTTTACATTTAGATCTTTGATCCTTGTCATATTTTTTTGTATGTGGTATGATTTAGGGGTCAGAGGCCTGTTGGGTTTTTTTGTTTGTTTCTTTCTTTTATATGGATATCCCATTGTTCCAGCGCCATTTGTTTAAAAGTCCTTTGCTTTCCCAATGTATCCCCACTGATGTCTTTGTCAAAAATAACAACAATTATATAAGTGTAGGTCTATTTCTTGGATTCTTATTCCATTCTAATTTTCTGTTTGTCTATCCTCATGCCAGTACCACACTGTCTTGATTACTGTAGCTTTATAGTAAGTCCTGAAGGCAGGTAGTCAAAGTACTCCAACTTTTTTTTTTTAAATGTCATTTTGGACATCCTATTTTATTTATTTATATTTATTTATTTTTTGAGACATGATCTCACTGTCACCTAGGCTGGAGTGCAATGGCATCATCATAGATCACTGCAACCTCAAACTCCTGGGCTCAAGTGATCCTCCTGCCTTAGCCTCCCGAGTAGCCAGGACTACAGGTGCACACCATGCCCTGCTAATTTTTGTGTTCTTTTGTAGAGATGAAGGTGTCTCTCTAGTGCTCAGACTGGTCTCGAACTCCAGGCCTCAAGAGGTCCTCCCAAAGTGCTGGGATTACAGGCATAAGCCACTGCACCTGGCCTGTTTTGGATATTCTTGAGTGTCAGGTGCTCAGCTGAGCTGGGAGAGAGCTGAGCTGTCAGGTGCCAATTGAAGCAACAAGCCGAAAATGAAAGAGGTAAGCCTTTAATCTCTTTGATGGTATAAGCAAGAACCTAAAGCTGGAGAAAGCACCAACTCCCCCTGCTTCATTTTTTCCGTGGAAATGGCACTGGTCAAAGGTCAGGTGGAGCAGTGGGGTCATCTCAGTGTTGATGCAGCCCTGTGAGAGGGAAGGGCTAGCAGTGGAAACCCACTGGGTACTGAGGAAGAGTGAGGAAAAGTGTCTTCAAGCCTCTCTCCTAATGGGGGTCTTCAAGGCCCCCAGTAGGAGGCCTTGACAGAGGTGCCTAAAGACAACCTCTGCACAGGGCCTCAGATAAAGAGACTAAGAATGAAGGTCCTGAGCTAGGAATATAAATATGTATGAATGTGACCAGCCAGGGAGTCCTTGACCACGACTCACTTCAAAGACTGCAGTGCACTGGCTGTGCACCAAGCCTGGGGTAGGGAGAACAGCCTCCCGATTGAGGCCTGCCAGGTAAAGCCTTTGCAATTACCTATGGCCTGAAAGATCAGACACAGGCTTGTAACCTGGAGCTGAACTCCTCATAAAGTCTTTGCATTTCCATATACCTTTTAGAACTAGCTTTTCGGTTTCTTAAAAAAAAAAAAGACAACAAACAGTTGAGATAGTAATTGGGATTTTATTGAATCTGTAGAACAGTTTGGGGAGAATACCCATTTTAACATAGTCTTCTAATCCATGGATATGATTTATATTTCCACTTTTTAAAGCTGTCTTTCATTTCTTTTAGCAATGAGTTTTAGCTTTCTGTATATAAGTCTTGCATGTCTTTTGCTAGATTTAGGTATTTTATTTTTTTTTACGTTGCTGTAAATTCAAGTTTTAAAATTTAGTTATCCGTTTGTTTGCCATTTGTGTATAAAATACAATTAATTTTTGTATGTTGAAGTTGTAACCTGTAGCCTTAATAAATTCACTTATTAATTTTAACAGTTAATTTGTAGATTTCTTTTAATATTTGAGTGTAAACAGTCCTTTCATGTCTTAAAAAGTTTTTCCTCATCTTTTGTTCTTTAGCTTTTTAGTCTTTTTCTTGTTTTAATGCATCAGTACAATGTGGAATAGAAGTGGTGAAAGTGAACATATTGACTTGTTCATGATCTTGAATATGTTTAATATTCAAGAAATAAAAATGGAAATTGTTTAATATTTATGCTATTAAGTTCAATGTTAGTTGTTGGTTTCTTGCAGATACCCTTCATTAGACTGAGGAAGTCCCTTTCTCTTCCTAATTTGCTGAGTGTGTTTGTCATAAATGGGTATGGGATTTTATCAAATGTGATTTCTTTTTCTATCTGTAGGGATAATCAAATAGATTTTTTAAAAATGTGTTAATAAAGTGAATTACATTGGTTGATTTTTTTAACATTAGATCAAACTTGCTCCTAGAATAGACTATTTAAGTATTTGAATATTTTTTGAATTCTATTTTGATTTTTATCTATTGGCTTTTCAGCTATACCTCTTTAATTTTTTTAGTGCTATTCTAGAAATATAATATGATACATTTTAAACTATTTGCAGTCTACTTACAATTAATATTGTAAAGTTTCACTTAAATTTTAAGAAATTTGCAAATAAATAGGTTTCCTCTATTCCCATCCTTTAAGTTATAGTTGTCATCTGCAGTGTGTCTATGTTATATAGCCTGCAATACAATGCTGAAGTTTTTGCTTTAACTACTCCTTCATATCAGAAAGAATTTAAGAAAAATCTTTAATATCTATCCACTGTGCTCTTCATTCCTTCCTTAAAATCTGAGCTTCCGACTGGTATTATTTCCTTTTTACCATAAAGAATTCCATTAGCATTTTCTGTAGTGCAATTCTGCCATCAATGAATATTTTAGTGTTTATTTATCTTAAAATTTCTTTACTGTAGTATTTTCATTCTTGCTGAATATTTTTCCATTATATCAAATTCTGGATTGATTTTTCTTTTTCTTGTAGTGCTTTAAAGCTATAATTCCACTCTCTTCTGGTATCCATTGTTTTCAGTGAAACATTGTAATATTTCATTGAATATTGTATATAATATATCCTTTTTCTCTAGCTGTTTTGAAGATTTCTTTTCATTTTTAGTTTTTGAAAATTTGGCTGTGGTTTGCTTGGATAGCTTTTCTTCAGATTTTTTTTTTTGCTGAAGTTTTTGAATCTCTAAATTTATGTTTTTCCATAATTTAGGGACATCAGGCCATTATTTCTTCAAATATTATTTTTCATTCATGCTTTTTCTCCTATCTTCTCTGCTTTCACTCTTACTCCAACTATACATATATTATACCTTTTGATATTTTTTCTATATATCACTAAGGATCTGTTAATTTTTGTCACAATTTTCTCTTCTTTCCTCTAGATTTTATAATTTCTATTGATATAACTTCAAGCTTACTGAATCTTTCTTCTGTCATCTCTAATCTGTTAGAAAGCCCATTCAGTGAGATTTTATTTAATTTTCAAATATTACAGTTTTAATTTTTAAATTTTCACTTATTTCTTATAGTTTCCTTTATTGTTCTAAAAATCCGTATTTGTTTATTTATTACAAGAATATTTTCTTATGTCCTTCAATATGATTATAATAGCTATTTTAAATTCCTGTCTACTAATTCCAGCATTATGGTAAATTCAATATTTGTATCCTTTAATGGGCTTTTCTTTCAAATATAGACCACATTATTCCTTTTCTTCATGCACCTAGTAATTTTTTCATTGTATCTTGGACATTGTCAAATATATATCTAGACCTTGTTTTATCCCTGTAAGGGTGGTTGGGTTTTTGTTTTAGTAGGCATTCAACTTGGCTGAACTTAAACTTCATATTCTGTTTCCTACAGTGGACAACAGCTGAAATCTCTGTTCAGTTCTTTCAGTGTCAGCACGACTGATTGCAGTATTCCTCTCACGTGCATAGTTCAGGTATCAACCAGAGTTTTGGACAAAGTTTGTATGCAGACCTTGTATTGCCCTTTTGAGGACTTCCCTTTTCTCAGATGTCTGTCCTAATTCTACAGCTAATTCTTCATGGATTTCTATTTGACTGAGACCTACTTTCCAGCAAAAGGCAATAAAAACAGAAAACTTACCTTTCATCCAAGTGATGACTTTCCTTTAGCTTCTGCTTGTTTTTGTTTGCTTTGCTGTGCCTTTAATGGAGACTTTAAACATATTTGTCCAGAGTTTATATTTGGTATTTGTGGGAGGATGGGTCTTATAGAAGTTACCATGCCATTACCAGAACTGCCTCATTCTTTTTAATGGCTGCAGATTTTTGTGTTTTGGTTCCTACTTATATTTGAAGCTTCTAAATGGCCTAGATTCTTTTTAATGGGATCACGTTCGTCAGGATGGATCTGGGATTTTGATAGACCATGTGAACTGATGCTAGAATGGGTAAGTTACTCAAATATATTATTTAGTGGATCTATAGTCTATATTTTGGCACTATTTGAAAATGCACCCCTGGAGTCTCCTGTTTCAGTCTGGACTGGTTACTAATTAGTTCTGATGCCAAATCCTGGGACTTTTCTTTGTTGTTATTGTGAATTAGATTCCCTATTTTCTGGATCCCGTGATTTCTTCTTTTTGGTTTGCTCTCTCAGTTTTCTGGGGAACACTACCCCGTAATTTCCTAAGAAAGGGTAAAATGAAAGTCAGGGTTTGGATCCTGACATAAATGAAAATGTCTTCATTTGCGTTGTATTAATATCTTAGGTTAGTAGAGAAATCTAAGTTGAAAATTATTTTCTATCAGAATTTTATAGATATTTCTTGAACCATTGCTTTTTAAAATTCAGTGTTACTATTTAGAAATGTGGCATCATTCTGCCTTTTCATTTATTTATAGCATTTCTTTATTTATAATTTTGATTTTTAACATTGTTCTTTGCCTTAGGTAGCTCTTTAGGATCATTTAATCCCCAGGGAGCTGAAATTTCATGAAGACATGCTTTAGTTTTAGTTGTTTTAGCTTCATCAAACACTCAATTGGTGTTTTTAAATCTGGAGGCTCATTTTTTTTTTCCATTTATGGGAAATATTTTTTTTGGTATTATTTTTCTGATAATTTTAAAAATTACCTTTTCCTTGTTTCCTTTTCCTAGAATCCCTCTTGGACAGCTATTGAATCTCCTGTGTCAATCCTCGAAGTCACCTATATTTCCTTTCGTATTTTCTGGGTTTTTTAAAAATATTTTTGTTCTATTATCTGGGATATTGTATCTACTTTTCTTTTTACTCTTATTTTAAAAATTTATTTTGATTTTCTTAAAGTTTCTAAATATCTTCCCTAAAATATATTTCTGTTCTTATTCATCTTGTTATATTTTAAGGATGAATTTTTTTTTTGTATTCTCTGAGGATAGAAACAATTATTTCTATGATTATCATTTGGAATTTTTCTTTCTTTCCTTTATTATTTTGTTTTGGTTCCTATATATATTTGAAGCTTCTGAATGATCTAGATTATTTTTTGTTCCCACTACTTCTTTTATTTCTTCTTCTTTTTCTTATTTATTTATCTTTCTTTCTTAGTTAGGAAATTTGCTTATATTCTGGTGATCCTTCATTTTTTATTGTTTTTTTGTTTTGTTTTGTTTTGTTTTGTTTGAGACATAGTGTCACTCTATTGCCCAGGCTGGAGTGCAGTGGTACTGTTATAGTTCACTGCAGCCCCAAACTCCTGGACTCAAGCAATCCTCCTGCCTCAGCCTTCCAAGTGACTGGGACTATAGGTGTAAAGCGTGGCTCTCCTTATTCATTTTTTATAAGCAAAGCCCTAGAAACCTGACTGGAAGCCTGGTAATGTGGGTAGTACTTGTTTACTAGGGGATTTCACTTGATGAGATTAGGCAGGGAACCAGCCATTTTGTAATGGACACTCAAATGTCAGTATGTGTAAGTCTCTTTTCTGGGGATGTTCAATTTCTTCAAATAAGAATATTTTATTATACTACTGTGGGTGTAGTTGTGTAGTTGTTCTGTGACAAAGGTGGTGGAGAGGTGTTGAGAGACAATTCTTCATGGGTCTCCAGCATTTCTGCACATCTTATATTAACTTCTATTTTGGATTATCCTGTCCAAACTGTTTGTGTAGTGATTGGTACTGGAACATAGAGATAAAGTCTTCCTTCTGGGTCAGAAAGAAGATTTATTTGCTATGCAGGATAATAAAGATAATGTCTCCCTCTGGGTCAAAGGTTGAGCAGGTTTGGCAGCAGCCTCTTTAAAAGACTGGAATTTTCTAAGCTCTTGTATCGTCAATTGTGACGCAAACCCACATGCATGTGCAGCATCCAGCAGCTGTTCCGCATCACTGTTGGGAAACTGGGGTGGGGGAAGAGGGTAACTTATAGGAACGTGAAGCTCATGCTGCCTGCTGCGTTGCAAGCACCACAGTATTGTGTCTCTAATCCGGTATCTCCTGTCTTTTACTAGTATTCATGGAATGGTGTCAGGCTAACTTCTTTGCATGCAAGCATGATAAAGTCTTATAATATTAACAGTTCTTGACAAAAGAAACTGGAAAATTGACTATATCAGAATATATATATAAAAATTATTCTCTGTTTTCAACCCTGCATCTCATCCCACTCTTGATGTGCCACGTAATTCCAAGGCTCAAGATCTTCTCATTTAGTTTCTTAGAATAAACTTTTGGTTTCCTGTGAGAGAGGAGAATGCCTGGGGGCTAGCATTTTATGCACTGTTTAAATGGCCTGTGAAGGGTAGGCATAAGGGATTTCTGTTCAATTCATAAACCATTCACCTACAACCCTATTTCCTACCTGGGGTCTCATCTACTCACACTCTCTGGTCATAATTTTTGATATATAAAATGGAAGAGAGTATAATTGAAATTTGAAGAAGGACAAATATAGTGTCAATGTTCAGATATGGACAAGCAATAATTCTATGTCTAGAAACCATAAGTTTGTAAATTTAGCATCTGCCCTCTTCTTACCCTACCATTACACACATTCATAAAATATATTCAAAACTGAATATTAAATATACAGATTTTTGAGCATTTGTAAAGCAGGCTGGCAGTTATTAGGAAGTAACATGAGTTTATTAAGGGCAAGTCCTTCTAAACACCTTTTATCTTTTTCACCAGAGAAGAATGTGTTGTATAAGAACCACGTGAACCTCTGTGTATGGACTTGAGAAGCTCTGACATTACCATGTAACAATTTGTCTGTCTAATGTTTCCATTAATGGACTGTGACTATTGTCTTTTCTTTTTCAGCTTACTGTATGGAGATGTGTATCCCATCCAAGACAGTTGACTATACATCTTCAACATATAATATGCAGTGATTATATGTCCTTCATTATATTCCCTCTTTCTTTAAAGATATTTTACAGCTTGCTTTTTAATGTTTTCATTAGTGAATAATGCCCCTTCAGTGTTTCAAATTAAATAAGACAGCATCAATTAATTGGGTAGAATGGGCACCTTTTTATTCTACTAAAAGCTTGAGTATAAGTGATGAGATCTTCCTCTACCTTCTACCACCAAAGTCAGAGTAAACTGAGCCAGTTCTGGGGCCGTTGACAGAGAACAGAAGAGATCTATGTTATGTCTGAGTGTTTGTCACTGCATTTTACAGGGATTGATGGGATGAAGAAACCCCCTTCACTATTGGTTTCCTGCTATTTCTGTTTTAATGAATTGAAATTATTCGAATCAAATCTGACACAGACAAGAAGATGCTCCCCCAATTTTTCAAGTCATAAATAATTGTCTAGGTCAATTAGAATATTGGAGATGAAGATCATTTGGTATTAGCAATGAATTTTCAAAGTCTTCAGTTAACATGTGGATCAACATCATGTTAATCTTATGTATAAGATGGCAATAAGACTGATAAATGATGGTACGATGCATCTATAGCTGGTTTAATAGTGGTTATCAGACAACATTGTAAAGCTCCCACAATTCATATGGCTATGTTCACTTGTCCATCACTAGGAAGACCAGATTCCGCTCACAACCCTTCATTCTTCTACTTCAAAAGGGAGGTGTTGAAAGTTTATGCTAAGAAATGAAAAAATATCTTTGATGCTGTCTGTCGCTATCCTGCTGGTACAGAAGAAGTAAAAGGTCCAGTTTTCTGGCTGTGTGGATTACACCTTTACCCTGATAGCTGAGTGTGAAACTCATGCAGCTGAGGATGGAAATATGCCCACCTTGAACTTAATTATTTAATTATTTCAAAAACAATATAGGAACACTGGCCTTTGCCATTAACTTACCAGCTGTGTGACTATGGGCAAGTTTTTTAAATTTAGGTTTTTTTATTTTTAATTAGGACAAAGTAATAGTTGTATGTCAGGGTTGCTGTATGTCAAAATAAACTATCTGCAGTTTATCTCAGTGCTCTTTAGAGCAAGAGAGAGAAAAAAGATTTCTTCCTTCTCTATCATCGTCCTTGCTTCCTGGAGGAAGAGGCCATACCCTCTTTCCTACCACATCCCAGCAAGGAGCTCTGTTCATACTCCCATTCAACAAGAATTTCTTTTGTTATATTTTTCCAAACATTACAATTAAAAATGTTGCTTACTAGGAGATATATAGGAGCAATTTTTACCTTCTGTGAATTTTTTAGTCTCTTAATATGATGTATCTTTATTGAAATAATGGTTTACATTTTCTGGATTCTTCACCATACCCTCATGATAAACATTAATGATGTATTATGTGCCTTTAAGAGTCTATTCTGTGAACTTCCCTTAGAACACTTATTCAATTTATTTCTAAACTTCTCCTATACCAATCCACAATCCTTTCAAACTCTTGGGATGTCTTCTGTTACTCATTTCAATGTATGATATTCTACCTCTGCTTATTTTCCATTTAATTCATGTGTTCTTCCCCTCTCCTTGGGCTGCAGTTCATTAGCGAAGTGAGGGTGTGTTAGGGGAGCAGGAGGTCCCGCACCAGGAGGGAACTGGGTCTGGTGCAGCACTCTTTCTGTCGGGGACCCCACTGAGCTGGTTACAACTGCGGGGGGAGTGGTCCCAGACAGTGCTGGGAGTGGACACACAGTGCTTGAACCTGGTCCCTTCTCTTGCAGTTGAGCTTCTGAGTTTGGGCAATGTTTGCTATGGGGAGTAAATAATTTGTGGGAAAACGTAGGACTCTCAGACACCCCGACGGCCCACTGGATATAAAAGTTTGTAGATACGGCGTTCTGTTATTTAATTATTTTCTGTGAAGATGTGTTTTTTTCTGTTATAATGTTGACATCAGCCAGGAGGGCTGTGATTCCTGCCTTTTCTCAGGGAAGGAATCTTCCCCTTCCCTCCAGTGGGATCTCGCACAGAAACATTGCAGGGTGCTTTTTCCTTCTGACAGTTCCTCTTCCCTTGTTTACTTTCATCCAAAATATGCCCAAGTACTATTTCTCATACAAACTTAATTTTGAATATTGTAACACACATTAACTTACCTTTTTCCCTGACTTCCTCCACATAAACATTTAGCGTGGAATCAAAATGTGTTTTCATATGCCTGTTTTGTCTTGCTGGTAGTTTTGCAAATTCCCTGCGGTTTGGGATTTCTAACACCTTTTACATTTCTTTTGTATTTCCAAAGCAGAAAAGGCTCTGTTAATATTTAGTGACGGGATAGTATGTATTTTATTCTTAAAAACAGACAGACACTTTCTCCAGATGATTGTGAGTACAGTTATGGGCTGGCTCATTCTTACTTCCTCCTGCATCATAATTTATTTCTTCCCTGATCAGAATTTTTCCAACAAAACATGATGGACCAGACAACCTGGAGAAACATTTGTTTTTATCAGAGTCTTTCTCTTTGAGTAAACAATTCAAATTCTATAAACTCTCTTGAATCAGCACCTGTACAATAAAGTTTATCTCAAGAATTTTGAATATGTTAGTGCCCCCTAGTGAAATATCAGCTGAGTGCACAGTCACTGAACAAAGTAGGAAAACGTACAGTGAGAGGGACTAGGACAGAAAAGGGAAGGAAAAATTAATAAAACATGATAAACAGGGCTTCAGTGTGAATACATGAGAGGACTTCTTGTTGGGGTACAGTCTCATGAATTAAGGTTGGGGACAACACATAAAGGTGGGCAGGTTAATTTCAGAATGGTCCCTGACTTGGAAAGGGGTGAAAAATACCTCATGCTTTCCTGGCAGAGATGTGTGCCTATGGGGCTGGTTCCTACCCAGTGGCCACCTTTTGCTAACTGGCACAAATGTGTCATAGGACCCAGCACCAGCTGAGTTAGGGTCACTTCCCTCTTACATCTGCTCTTTTTGTGCAAAGAGGATGTAGCCATGCGGCGCTGTGGATAAACTGCTGGCACAGAGGTACACAGATGTCTGGTTGGTGCTGGCAGACTCCAGAACCAGGGAGAAATGCTCCTTCTTCTTCCTAGAGACACTATAGCCCTCGGGGACATCTCCTTTTTCATTACTGTCAACATCATGGGAGAAATAAATCAGCCGTAGCCCCAGACCGGGGTCTTGTCGATACCAGAACATTCTTCTATGGTCCATGTCCTGTAAACATTCCAGCAAAACTTTCTCTCCCATCCTTCTGACCAGATGTCTCGGAGTCTGGGTTACCTTTGTACCCACGAGGCCTGTGAGAGAAGCATAGAGGACGTGAAAAACAGGCTACCAGGAAGCCCGAGAGGGAAAAGTCTTGTATCCAAGGCCTGGAAATAACAGGTCAGGGTTTGCCACCCACTCCCCAGACCCATCGCCTCCCCATACCCATCTACTCCAAGGACTCACCTGCTCCCAGGAGACAAAAGGCCACACCACAGAGCAGCCTGATTCCCATGGCAGCTTTGAAGAAAGAATGCATGTTCTTCCAGCCCCAGTCTGTAGGTTGGCTGCCTGTGATGTCATCGTCCCTGCCCACACTCATGGTCCTTCAGCATTATCTAGACTAGAGAGAGTCTAGCTAGAGGTGCTAGAGAGCAAAGGGCATCCCTTTTCCTCATGGAAGTATCATTGTGTGTGTGTCTGTGTGAGTGTGTGTGTGCGCATGCGCGTGTGCATGTACAGGAGAGAATTAACACAGCACGCCGGGAACTGCTATTCACAGAAGGGCCTGCTCGCACAGTTGGGCCTTGGTCTTGCATCTGGGTACTCGAATTTCGGGAGTGTTCCCACCACTTAGTAACTGGTAAGTGTGGCTCATTGTACCTAGACTACTTGCGTAAACAGTGTGGTTTATGCCTCACACCTGCTTTGCTTCTTTGAGTCTGGAATTTGGGTGCATGCTAGGTAGAGGGTGCCTATGTATCAGCCATATTAGTTTGCTAGGGCTGATATAAGTCACCACAGACTAGATGGCTTCATCAACAGAAATTTATTTTCTCACAATTCTGGAGGCTAGACGTCTGAGATCAAGGTGTCAGCAGGGTTGATTTCTTCTGAGGCCTCTCTCCTTGGGTTCTCCCTGTGTCTCCACATTGTCTTCCCTCTGTGCTTGTCTGTTTCCTCATTCCCTCTTCTTATAAGGACACCAGTAATATTGGTAAAGGGCCCACCCCAATGACCTCACTAACCTCAATCACCTCCTTAAAGACCTAATCTCCAGATATAGTTATTAATACATTCTGAGATACTGGAGGTTGGGACTTCAGCATATGAATGGTTAGGGACACCATTCAACCCATAACACCAGCCACCAAAAGTGTCTAGGGTGCTGAGTCTATAATGGACTTCCCTGGGCAGAAATATTGCTCTCATGTTGCTGCATTTTCACTGCTGGGGTGAGAGTGTGCTCCCTCACAGGAGGCAGAGAACACAAGGCAGGCTCACGTGGGTTTCTCCAAACTCCACCTGTGTCTTTCCTGCTTGTGCCCGGAGCATCCTTACTACGTCTCTGTAATACATCTTAGCTATGAGTCCTGTGAGTCCTTCTAGTGAGTCTCTGAAAGTTGGGATAATTTTTTTCCTGACCAACTCTGATCAGGAAAAATGTTACCGATCCTTCCTCCTTCCCTCCTTCCCTTCTTCCCTCTTTCTCTCTCATATATTTCCTTCCCAGAACTTGTAGTTTTTCATTCAACATATTTAATTTAATAATAATAATTACTACAAGTAGTGTACTGGTTAGAAGGACAGGCTTTGGAGCTGCATTGCCTGGATCTGAAATCTGGCTTTTTTACTTATTGCCTGTGACCATGGGCAAATTCCGGGCCTCAGTGGTCTTATATGGAAGATGGAACCAATGACAGTACGGACCTCACAGAGTTATTGTAAGAAGGCAAGTTGATACATATAAATTGGTTATAAACCATGCATGGCTCAATAAATGTAGCTATTAAAAGCACTGGTTTTTGTTACTACTACTATCATCAATTGAATACTAAGTTTGTGTAAGGCAATATGTTAAAATTCTTTACTAATGTAAGATTTCTTTTATTTTAACATCCTTATATTAGACTTTGAGGTCTCTATCTTTTTAGACTTGCCTTCCAAACTATTTCTGTAGGAATTGTTTTTCAGTGAATTCTAATCTATAAAATTAAAACTACACTTAATATGTCCTCTTCAGCCACGATGGACATTAAACTATGGTCATTACCACACGTCCTGTGCCATCTCTATAGGTTCCTTCCCTAGGCTTCATGACACTTTTATAATAGATACTTCACCCAAGGCCCTACTGACCTGCTAGGAAGGAAAAGCTACAAACTCCAAGGTAATTCTAACATTAACAATCAATTCTTTTCTCCTAAATTCCAGATGAATCTCTTAACCAGAAGTGGTTAGAAGAAATATGCCTGGCTTTGTTCTTATGCCTTATGTTCTGGGTCAAATTCTATCTTCCTCTTATACTACTCTCTGCTTTTGAAATGATTTGCTTTAGCAGCTAAGAGGTTTTATTGGATTCCTAGCTGTTCCCTGACACACTGAGCACACCCTTGCACCCAGGTTGGCATCTTGTATTGTGGTGTCATCAGTCCCTCGGTCCTCATTTTTCACATGTCTGTCCTTAAATACAAATAGGAATTAACACAGTGAAAATATTTAGTTCTGGATATTTCTGTTCTAATTGTTGCTGGTTTGCTTCCATAGAATCAGAAACTTAGAGAGAGATGGTTTTCCCAATGGGCAACCGGCTAATTCCTTTTACAAAACGCCTTCTTTTCCCATGCTTCTGCCTTGGTGGTGGTAATGGCAATGGTGCAAGTGCCTGCACGTGCAGGTTCACCTGGTGGGGTGGTGGAGACTGTGCTGTACCAACAGTGGGGTTGTGGGCATGGCCAGCCCTAGGTACAAGCAATAAAAAGTGCCTTATCTACAGAGAATTTAAAAACAATAATAATACCCAATTAAAATGGTTCTGCTTTTATTATTACCATGTGCCAGAAATTCTAAATAATTTTGATGATAAAAGACTCCTTCTGTGCATTATTTGTCCTTTTGTCACTGGCTTATTTCATAAAGTATAATGTCAAACACATAGAAGCAGAGAGTATAATGATAATTTCCAGGGAAGGAGGAGAGAGAGAAGTGGAGAGTTACTATTCAACTGGTATAAGGTTTCAGTTATGCAGGGTGATTAAATTCTAGAGAACTGCTGTACAGCATTGTGCCTATAATTACCAGTACTCTATTATACACATAATATTTTGCTTAAAGGATAGATTTCATGCTAAGTGCTCTTACCATGATAAAAAGAAATCTCACCAGGTGATTTTGCTACACATTGAGAACCAACGATCAAAACAAAAGGGTTTGATACAGCTGTCACTGTGATGCTTATACCGTATTTTCCAGTAAATTTTTACTTGTGGTTATTTCACTTATATCATCTATTAAAACTTCTTAATGGTATATACATTTTTTAAAATGTTGCTATGTACAACACAAATCAATCATAATCATATAACACTTTCTAAGTTTTTCACAATAATATAAAATAGTCATCAGAATGGTTCAGACCATATTCCTTAGTTTTGACATTACTGTGAACATCTACTAACTTAATCCAATGGACTTAGCCTTACCATAAATCAAGCATATTGACACAGCTACTCAACACAAGAACCCTTTGAACTTCAGTTTCACTGGACTATTTGCTTACACAAAGGGTTTTAAATCAATAAATCATTCTTATCTTTATTAAAATGGGTTTTTTTCTTTACAACATATGTAAAGTCTAAAAGCTTCTGTTGTTGGCAAAATCTGTAAATGCATAATATAGTTTGACCTGCTTAAATGAAAGGTATTAGACTAAGATTAAAATTGTTCCCTGGAACTCAGGTAAATAAAAGAAGCCTGTGGGGCTCCAGCAAGGGTCCCTGAAGACCACAATGTGGAAAGCAGCTTTCTCCAGCAGGTGGTGTGCGGGAAGTTGGATTGACGCAGGTCAGTTGTAGTAAAGGGCCTGGGCTGAGGAAGCCCTGTGGGAACAGCAAAGAAGAAGAAAGAGAGAGATGATGGTGACAGCTCAAACACAGGTGCCATCTTCCGCAGCAACCTGGGGATGGACCCCTACTGACCGAGGCCCTAGGAGCTACAAAGGCCTCCGTGCAGGGCATTGGGGAAGCCTTTAGTGGGGGCAGTGTCTTCCTCTGGTAAGAGCAGGGCTCGGGAAAGTAGGACCACATCTCCCCTTGTGGCAACCCTTTCTGTGCAGAGGGGAAGTGGCTGAGCAGTGAGGTGGGTTGACTGCTGGCAGAGTATCTTGGAGGGGTTGGACATCTGAAGGTTGGGAGAAATGCTGAGTCTTATCTCAAGAGACACAGTGTCTTTCAGAAACGTCCCATCTGTTAGCACTCTGAGCGCCAACTGAGTAATAGATTAGTTGTAGCCTCATTCCTGGCTCTTGTCACAAATAGGACATAGAACATATTCTGGTTGCATCACAGAATCACCTTCTTTTCTGACCCTGAAACCTGATAAATGGGGATTTCAATGATACCAGCATCTGTGGGCATTATGGATAAAAAGAGAGAGAAGTTAGGAAGGACACTAATGTGCACCTACCAGAGACAGGCTTAATGCAGGGTCTGCCAAACCAAGTTCAAGGACATCACACCTGTGCCTGTAACCTACCTATTCCAAGGAGACAAAAGGCTACAGAACACGGAAGCCTGGGGCCCATGGCAGGTGAGTTTATGGTGGTGTCTGGGTGTTAGCTCTGTTCAGGCTGTTATAAGAGCACGTGGTGGGTGAACTAACCCAGTCAGGGATTTAAGGAAATAATCTCAGAGGAAACAACTTATAAATTGGTACATGAAGGAATCATTAGTTGGTATCCACGTGAATACCATAGAGAGGAAGGGTACTCTAGGTAGAGTGACCATTGTAGATGAAGACTAAGGAGTGAGTCAGCACAGGACATATTTGGGAGCTTGAGAGAAGTGCAGTATTTCTGGAGACAGTGCAGACAGTTGTGGCAGCTGAAGGGAAGGGGAAGTCATTGTTGGGAAGATGGACAGGTATACAAAGGCCACATCACGGAGGGTGTTGAGAGACTTGCAAACCAGCATCAACTTGAGACTTTACCTACTTAATTGAAAGACACCAAAGGGTTCTAAGCTCCAGAAAGTGTGGGAGGGGGCAGGCAGCAAGCTGGCAGGTGGGGTGACTACTTAGAAGGTGGCTAGAGCAATCTGGGTGAGAGGCCGCCTTGGCTGCACCGTAGTATTATCAGTGAAGTTAAAAAAACAGTAAAATATGTGAGGAATTTAATGCTTGGAAACACGTAGGATGGTGCGATGGGTTATTTGTGGAAGGAGAGTGTCAGAGAGACAGTGAAGGTCACTCCTGCATCTGTGGCTTGGGCATTTGGGTGGATGGCAGGACCACCTGCTGAGATGAAGAAAATAGGAGATGCTTGGTTTAGTAAATAGGTCAGAACATGGTGTTTCCCCAAGTGACAAAACATCCAAGAACAGGACCTGGAATACAGGACCAAATTTGGTCGAGAGCGATTGAATGGGGAATGGAATCTTCAGTTGGGGCAATAGCTCGATTGAATGTAAGGGTATAAGCTCCACAGGCAGAAAGGATTGAAGAGCGTTACCTGGGCACAGTTGGCCTGTCCTGCCTGAACTTCGAGAGCTCACTGGTTCAGCAGGTGGGAGGAGGGCTGGCCCATGGCGCTCCCCACCGCAGGGCGGCTGCGTTGCTCAGAGGCCCGGAGGCTGGGAGTGGGGAAGGGCTTCTGTGGGGTGGTGGGGGAAGTTTTTCCTCTTGGCTGGAGTGGGGCCTGCTGAGGGAGGAGTCTCCTTGTTCTTGCTGCTGCCCTTTTTGTGCAGAAAGCAGCTGGCTGTGCAGCGCTGTGGATAAGCTGCTGGCACAGAGGTACAGAGCAGTCTGGGTGGTGCTGGCCGACTCCACGTTCAAGGGGAAACTCCCCTTCTCTTTTCGAGAGGCAGTGTAGCCGTCAGGAACATCTTCCTTATCCACAATCTTGACATGAGTTGAATAGTAGATCAGCTTTAGGCCCAGCCCTGGGTCTTATCGATACCAGAACATGTATTCATGGTTCATATTCTGAGAACATGTCACTGTCACATTCTTTCCAGTCTCTGTGATGAGGTGTCTTGGGGTCTGGGTCACTTGGGCTTCCATGGGGCCTGTGAGGGAAGGAGACAGAGCTAGGGACAAGGCCAAGGGGGTACCTGATGCTGCAGCCTTTAGGAGAGGACTTGAGCTTATGAGAAAAGGTCAAGAGTCACCCATGTGTTCTGGGACTCACCTCCTCCCAGGAGGCAATGGACCACATAGTCAAAGAGCCGGGGGCCCTTGGCAGCATTAGGCAGGTGTCTGCCAGCTCTGGGGGCTCTAGCGGTTTCTATGATGTCTCCACCTCTTTAGCTACTTGGGCCTCAGAATTTGCAGGACAGAGACCACTCCCCTTTTCTCAGAGGGCTGAAGCATACAAAGGCAATAATAGGCAACTCAGGCTGGGGACAATTGTGATCAGTTTCATTTGAGGCTGCTTGTCTTTATGCATGTGCCATGTTTTCTTATTAATAAAATCTTGTAAAAGTTGACAAATATTTATGTATTTTAGATTTTTATGGTATAAATTGGTATAACATATTTGATTATCACTTAGAAATGTGAGAACATGAAGCTTATGCTATTATGAAAGCTGCATTTTCATATTTTTTGAAGTCATTTCTACTCTGCAGAAAAAATTCCAAGTATTTTTTGACTTTGTCTATCCACTGATATATTTTTTAGTCACTACCTTTTAAAACAGTCGAAGGTGTAAAATCTCAGCCAGATTCTAACCATAGATTACTTTACTAGTCTGTATGCAGTTCAAAATCCCAGACACGCAGCTTCTTTGCTCTTTAGCAGATTAGACATAGTTGTTGTTGCTGGAGCTAGCAGCTGCTTCCTGCAAGGATGGCATCTGGCAGATCTTTCTTCTTTCCCTCTTCTATCTCTCTCTGCAAAATAGGCTGGTGAAAGGCAGAAGCAACATCTGCTTCCTTCAGCAACCTCGTATTGTCACCAGCCAACTCCTTCCTTGCCTGCTTTTGGCACACACTGTGTTTTCTTGCCACCCCCGCACGTTGGTTTCTGCCCCTGGATATTATCATGCTGTAGCCAGGCAGTGTTTTCTCTGCTATGGAGCCACGTCATGGGGCACCCGTTTGGGGATGGGGGCATCAGGCTTATCCTCTGAGCTCCTCCAGCAGCTGCAGGGACTGCCCTATTTTCTACCTAAGTGTGTCCTTACTGCACGGAGGTGACATCCTGGGGTTCCCTAGATTGTCTTCCCCCTTGAACACCTTTGAGATTTTCTTTTCTTCTTTAAAATCTTTTTTTATTAAGGTATAGTTTATGAATTAAAATTGTACATATTTACTATGTGCAATGTGATGTTTTGATATATGTATATCTGTGAACTTTTCTTGTACTTTGTAGGAACCAAGGCATTCCTGGGAGGGGGGAGGGAAGGAGACAGCCATACCCCTTCTAATTGCTTCCAACCACAGCTGGAGCTTCATAAAGCCCTTCAGTGTTTTGCCAAATCATTAGCATCTCCAGGCAAGAAGGGGGCCCTCATCCCAGTTTTCAGGACTATTCTCAAACCTCAGGGAAGGCTTTCTTGCCCCTTGTCCCTTCATGGTGGGTCATTCAGCTCTGACAGTTTCCATTCCACGAGAGTGAGGGAGGAGCGGTTGCTAGCGTGATATTAACTCTGATTTAAGGAGGAGTTTCCTCTCGTTTTATAGTTCAGTATCATTCCTTTCTGAAAAAGAATGTGGGGAGCAAGCTTGGCTCTACTTTAGTCATGGGTGTTTGCATTGTCCTGGCAAATCCCCCGTATCCCAGCTACAGTTTCCAGTGTTCTTCAGGGAAGGAAAGCAGTTTTCGTTCTCAAAAAAACCAGCTCAGGTAAATAATTTCATAGTACTTAGTAAACCTCACCATCCCAAATTTCATCTTCAGAAATTTTTTAACAATTTACCTGCGTCCACAAAGCTAAGCTCACTGTCTGGTGGATACTGAAATTTCCCGTGTTCCATAGTGGTTCCAATGTAGAGGTGGATAATGGTGCCTCAAAGTATTATCATTTTCCCAAGCCCTTTTCATATTAGATTAATCCAAGATTTAGGAGGTAGCTGGCTCCATAGTCCTATCCCTCTACCAACTACTCACTGTCCTCAGACACGTGGCTTCTCCCCGCCTGTCCCTCTGACCGTGAGGCTCCCCTTGTCACCCCTTTCCTTCTCCACATCAACCAAGGCACTAAAATGACGCTGTTGACCTGAGTCCCCAATATTCTCACGGTAGGAGCCAGTTGTTTGACCTTCTCCCCTTCCTTCCTACATTCTTCCCTCTGAGTTCTTCTACCCAATGCCACCACATCCAAGAGTTTGGGGAGCTTACACTACTTCCCCAATGTAGGGCAGGTGCCTATGTCCCTAACAAAGGACCCGGGAAATGAACGGAACCTTCTACATGGCCTGGAGTCCTGAGACATCTCCCTGGGTCTTCTGCATTTTAATGGAACAGATTTTGTTCTGTGCCCACCATCCCTTCCTCTCTTTCCCTAACCGTCCTCAGCATCTGCTCTCTCCCCTTACTTTCAGGCACTGCTCAGTGACTCTGCCTCTTTCATCCACCCACCTGGGGTGACACATCCTGCAAGACTAATTATGTCTGCGTCTACTCAATTGATGAACCATTTCTTAAAAACCCCTGTAAGAGAACCCATGCTTTATCCCTTTAAATATAGAACAATATTTTTTTCTATGTGATTTTGAGCCCAAATATAGACTGTAGAATTCTCACCATGCTTCAAATCTGATTTCACTTATGCTTAGGCCATTTCAGTTCTGAGGAACTTGCTGCACTCTATATGTTTTCCTGAACTATGTGATTAACCTTTGAAAGACCCCAAGGAAAGATATTTGTATATTGAGTTTTGTTTTAATTGATGATATGGTATTCAATTTTATCAAACTTTCTCTCCCACCATTATCTGAAATTAATGTTTACATAAAAGGATATGTTAGTGCCCTCTAGTGGAATGTCACAGTGGTAGGCAGAATAATAGTCCCCAAACGATGTTCAAGTGCTAAACCCAGAAACCTGAAAATATGTTTAGTTAGATAGCAAATAGGAAGTAAGGTTTGGGATGCAATTAAGGCTGCTGATCAGCTGATATTGATATAGGGAGAGCATCCTGGGCTTACCAGGTTAGCCCAGTGTAATCACACAGGTCTTTAAAAGTGGAGAACCTTTTCCATGTGTGTTCTGAGGGAAACGTGGCTGTGGCAGTGGGGTCAGGGAGATGAAACATTGCTGCCTTTGAAAACAGACGAAGAGAGCCACAGGCACGGAAATTGATTCTCTCCTAGAATCTTCAGAAAGGAACGCAGTCCTGCCAACACCTTGATTTTTAGCTGTATGAGACCTCTGTCGGATTTCTGACTTACAGAAACGTAAGATAATAAATTTGGGTTGTTTTAAGCCACTAAATATATGCTAATTTATATGGTAACAACAGGAAACTAATACAATGACCAAGACCAAATCTGTGGCAAGATGTGTAAGAAAGCAAATAGGATGGGAACAGCAAAGGAGCAGGAAATAACTGAAGGCAGGGCAGGGCCTCTGGGGCATCGTGTGTGTGTGTGTGTGTGTGTGTGTGTGTGTGTGCACGTGCACGTGTGTGTGTGTGAGAGAGTGAGTGAGTGATAGGGCAGGGTCACTGCACACTTTGGGTTTGCCATACCTGTGCAGAGAGGATGCGGCTGCATTGATAAACTGCTGGCACAGGGATTCAGATGTCTGGTTAGTGCTGGACAATTTAAGGATTGGGAGAGATCATTATTTTTTCCTTTTTTTTTTGGTTAGACTATACTGATTCAGGGCATCTTTTTCAAAGCTACCAACTTCAGGGGAATAATGAATCAATTCTATCCCTAGCCCTGGGTTTTATGGATTCCAGAACAGAACATTCTGTCTAGTTGATACTCTGAAAACATTCCAATATGACTTTCTTTCCTGCTTCTCTGACCAAGTATCTGAGGGTCTGTGTTACTCTGACATTCCTGAGTCCTTGGAAAAAGGATGCAGAAACTGATGACAGAGCCCACCGGGAAACCAATGTGAAAGCCACTAGGAAGGGCCTGTTCCCAGAGCCTAGAAACACCAGAATGGTGGTTTCGCATGTGCTCTCAGAACAAACCTGCCGAGAGAGAGGCCGCACACAGGCGAGTGTCCCTAAGGCTTCCTCCAGACCTGGTCTTTTCCTCGCAGAGCCTCAGCAAAATATGTATTTTATTTATTTATTTATTTTGTTTCAGAATATCACAGGGGTACAAACGCTTTGGTTACATAAATTGCCTTTGCACCTCCTAAGTCAGCGTGCCCATCCCCCAGACAGTGAGCACTGCACCTGTTAGGTGTGAATTTACGCATCCCCTCCTCCCCCCCCACCTGCCCAACACCTGATGAATGTTATTTCCATATGTGCACATAAGTTTTTATTGATAAGTACCAATTTAATGGTGAGTACGTGTGGTGTTGGCTTTTCCATTCTTGTGATACTTAGAATAATGGGCTCCTGCTCCATCCAGGATAATACAAGAGGTATTAGTTCACCATTTTGTATGGCTGAGTACTACTCCATGGTGTACATATACCACATTTTATTAATCCACTCGTGTACTGATGGGCATTTGGGTTGTTTCCACATCTTTGCAATTGTGAATTGTGCTGCTATAAACATTCGAGTGCAGATGTCTTTTTTATAGAATGTCCTTTTTTCTTTTGGGTGGATACCTCGTAGTGGGATTGCTGGATCAAATGGTAGTTCTACTTTTAGTTCTTTGAGGTATCTCCATATTACTTTCCATAGAGGTTGTACTAGTTTGCAGTCCCACCAGCAGTGTATGAGTATTCCTATCTGTCTGCATCCATGCCAACATTTATTGTTTTGGGACTTTTGATAAAGACCATTCTCACTGGAGTTAAGTGATATCTCATTGTGGCTTTGATTTGCATTTCCCTGATGATTAGAGATGCTGAGCATTTTTTCATATGTCTGTTGGCCATTAGTCTGTCTTCTTTTGAAAAGTTTCTGTTCATGTCCTTTGTCCACTTTTTAATGGGTTGTTTGATTTTTTTCTTTCTGATTTTCCTGAGTTCTGTGTAGATGCTAGTTACCAGCCCTTTATTGGATGAATATGTATTTTTTAGACCAATTGATTTGGGAAAAAAAATTGCTGTTTTCTATTTGTTCCTTCATATTTCTACGTCTTTTCTGACACAGCCACACATTCTTCTAAAATAAGTGCTACTCTTATGGTTAGAAAGACAGATTGTGGAGCCGATTTGAACTTGAATCACATTCTGGACATTACTAGTCCTGTGAGCTTGGGCAATTTACTTAGCCCATATGTGGCTCAATTTCTTTATTAGTAAATGGGTGTATGAGTTTGCTAGGGCTGCCATAACAAAGTACCACAGACTAACTTAAACAAAAAATACTTATCCTCTCACTATTATGGAGGCTAGAAGTCTGAGATCAAGGTGTCGGCAGTGTGGTGTCTTCTGGGCCTCTCTCCTTGGCTTGTAGATGGCTGTTTTCTCCCTGTGTCCTCACATGGTCTTTCCTCTGTGCGTGTTTGTGTCCTAATCTCCTCATAAGGACACCAGTCATATTGAATTAGGGTCCAATAACCTCATTTCAACTTAATTACCTACTTAAAGGTCCTATTTCCAAATAGGGTCAGTCACATTCTGAGGTTCTGGGGCTTAGGACTTCATCATGTGAATTTGGGGAGAGGGTGTTGGAAGACCACAATTCAGCCCGTAACAATAGGAATAATAAAAGAACTTACCTTACAGATTTGCTAGGGCAATTAAATGAGTTGCTATAAATAAGAGGTTAAAACATCGCCATACATACAGCTATTCAAATTATTGTCTCTACTGCTCCTCCGATCACAATACTTTTTTGCATATCATTTCAGTCCCAGTCTGTGCGTTAAATGACTTGCAAATTGTTTCACTGAAGCTTCACCACACTTTGGAGAGGCATATCTTATTTACTTCATTTTATAGACATGAAAACTGAAGCCCTAGAGTTGTTAAGTAACTTTCTAATGCTATTAAGTGGCCCAATCCACCTGACTGCAAATCCTGTACTTTCAACCAGGACTTGTGAATATTTCATTTTCTCTACATATGCTTATATTAGACATTGTGGTGAATATTGTTTTCACAATTTGGCTTTTCAACCTTTTCCTTTATGAATTCTTTTCCAATATACTCCAATTTTCACACCTAAAACAGACTTACTACACTCCTTTGCCTGTGTAATTTCTTGCTGTCCTTCATTTCCATGCCCCATGTTGGGTCTGCACATTCCCTGTAACCGGTGGGTGGATCTCCCAAGCAGGATTGGCTCTGTTACAGGCTAAAGGTGTGATTTTAACAGTTACAGCAGCAGCCACAAAATGCATCTGCTGTCTTTTGGTATTTTATCCTTCTTTTATTTTGCTCTTACATGATTACAGCAATTTTTGTCAAACTGTACATATACTTGTATCCAGGTTGGCATCTTAAGTTGAAACAAATATCATTCTCCATATTTTCACTTTCTACATGTTCATCCTTAATGTATACATTTTGTGACCTGTAGATGTTTTGTTTTATCGGCTTCGCCTCTGAGCTCCTGCAGTGTAGGAGGGAGAGATGACATGATGCGTTCTACCTCTAGGCGGAAGTGTTCAGCCGGTGTCCTGAGTGAATTTACGTTCACATTAGAAATCAGGGTGGGAGGTACAGATCTTGGAGTCCTGAATCCATGGGTGGTGACTCCTGTGTTCCCAGTCCCTGCCTTGGAGTGGTGAACAGCAACCACCTCATGGAAAGAGAAAGAAGGACTGCTGCCACCTCAGGAACTCTCCACTCTAGAAGCAAGCACCTGTCCTCTCCTCATCTTCTGATCACTCTTTCTCCACCAGCGGCCTTGCACGGCAATTCATTCCTGGGAAACTCATTAGTTCAGATGTAATTTGAGGTTAGCCTGCGTTACCTCGTTGTCTCATCGTGGAAGGCTGGGTCAATTCACCGGAAGAAGAATAATTTGCTGCCCTGAGACTTTAGTCAGTATCCAGATCATCCCAAATGTCTTCTTCAGGAAGCTTTCACCAAGTGGCCGATTTTAAAACTAAATTCACACTAGATGTTCTCCTGTTGACCAGATCCTGATATTTACTGTTTTTCTGAGGTCCACCTTGAGGTTGTTAGTCTTTCTACTCATTGGAATTTCAAAGGATTGTGCTACCTCCTAAAATAATTAATCAACTGATAAGAAAAACCATGTTAGGTTATCTCAAAATTCATACAGATAAAGTTATTTGTCTATCTCATTTCCTCGGCCAACTACATTTATTTTTTTCAAAAAAAATGCTCTCCACCCTCGCTGCATTCTGCCCTTCCCACTCCACTGCCCTTTAATTGACAACTGTTCTGGTTTCATCTTTCTTCTCTTTTGTCAACCCAGGGACTAAAATAATTCTGTTCCTTGTCCTAAGTCTCCCGTGTCCTTCGAGTAGGAACCAGACCTAGTCCACCGTCCATCTCCTTCCTAGACCTGCTCTTCACTCCCTTTTACCAAAGGCCACTCCATCACACGTTTGCACTGTGTCCCTGATGAAGCAGTAGGAAGAACACTTGATCCACTGCATGGCCAAGACACTGAAACATCTCTTGAGTAGTTTTTTGAATTTTAGTTTAATGCCTTTGATTATATGCTCTCTGAATTGCTATTCCTGATTTTTTTGGCATTTTATCTCCATTGGTCTGGTAGGCAGAACTCCAAGAATGAGTGCCAGTGGCCCCTGACTATGTATTAATATAATCCCCCCTCCTCTGAGCATGGGTGGAACCTAAAAATATGTTGAGATATCACGCCTGTGATTATGTTACATTATTTGGCAAAAGGCATATCCAGGTGGGCCTAACATGAGCCCTCTATAAGCACAGAGTTTTCTCCAGCCCATAGCAGAAGGGGAGATCAGAGGAGTTTCAAGCATGAGAAGGATTTTATGAGCATTTCTGGCTTTGAAGATGGAGGGGACAGAGAAACTGCAAGGAGCGAGAGCAATCCCCCGGTGACAGCCAACAAAGAAATGGGGCCGTCAGCCTTGCTGTCTCAAGGAACCAAATTCTTCCAATAACAAGAACGAGCTGGGAGGAGGAGCTGAGCTTCAGATGAGAATGCAGCCTCCTGACACCTTGATTTCAGCCTTATGAGACACTGAGAAGGATACAGCTGCACCATCCTGGGCTTCTGACACACAGAACTGTGAGACAAAAAAATTGGTGTTGTCTTAACCTGCTAAATTTGCACTGGTTTGTTACACAGCAATAGGGAACTAATACAGGTGGTTATCACCCGACACCCATCTTTAAGGGAAAATTACTCAGCAAACCTTCGGCATCTCTGGTCTATTTATTTAGGGCCACAGGTATTGATTTTAAAAATTACACCTGCATCTGACCAAGTGAGTTTCTGCTCCTCAATAATCCCTACAGACAAACATAGTTCATTTCTCTTTAACACACAGTCATACGCATGCACACAAAATAACTCTCTCTCCCTCTGGGTGATCCTGAGCCCACAAATAACTAAAAATGTTTATTACCCTCTTCATCCTGTTTTACCACTGCTCAGGCCATTGCACATCTGAGCAAGTCTTGCTGCTACCCTCCTCATTTCCCTAAGCAACATGAGTGACCATTGAGAGACTCTTGAAGAATCTTTGAAGCATCTTTGAAGAATCAATAACTTTGAGAGTTATTTTTCTTTACTTGATTGAACAGAATTCAATTTCATCAAAATTTCTCTATACTTGTATCTGAAAAGTGAAGTTTTCCTTAGAAAGTTGCTATGGTTTAAATGTGTCCCATCTCAAATTCATGTTGAAACATGATCCCCACTGTGGTGGTATTAAAAGATGGGGCCTTTTAGGAAGTGATCAGTGCCTTAGAAAAGGGCTGAAGGAAACTAGCGAAGGCCTTTTTGCCATGTGACAACACAGCACTCAAAGTGCCATCTCGGAAGCAGAGGCTGAGCCCTCACGAGACACTGAACATGCCAGCACCTTGATCTTGGACTTCCCAGCCTCCAGAACTGAGAGAAATAAATTTCTATTATTTATAAATTACTCAGTCTTGGGTATTTTGTGATAGCAACACAATAGACTAAGAGAAAAGTGTTCACATTGTGTTAATGCCCTGTAGTCTAGTGGGACTTTGACAATGGACAAAGACTGATTACAATAGGAAAGGTGTTCTGGAGGGAAAAGAATGGGAAAAGGGAAACAAGGAATATTAAGGTCAGGCCAGGGCTTTGTGAAATCTTGTGAAGAAACTTCATGGTTGGGGTGATGACTTTGGAGGGCAGGGTCCCCCTAACTCCTTGGTTTGCCCCTTTTCTGTGCAAAGAGGGTATGGCTGTGCAGCACTGTGGATGAACTGCTGGCACAGAGATACACAGATGTCTGCTTGGTGCTGGAAGACTCCAGGGTCAGGGGAAAATATTCTGTCTTATTTCGAGACACACGGTACCCCTCGGGGACATCTCCTTTTTCAATGCTTTCAGTACTAGGTGAGTAATACAGCAGCTGCAGTCCATATCCTGGGTCTTGTCGATACCAGTACATTGAAAAGTGATTCATATTTTGGGAACACTGGAGAGTCAATTCCTTTCCTGTCCCAATGATCCTGTGTCTTGGGAATTGTGTGACTATAGCATCCTTGAGGCCTATGGGGGAAAAAGGATGATCAAACAAAGACAGAGCCTGGGGGAGAGGAGACTGATGTGACAGTCACGAAGAAACGTTTTGTATTAAATAGCTACAGCCTGGGAAGCCAGCGACTGGGACTCCTCACCTGTGTCCAGGATTCACCTACGTCCAGGACTCACCTGCTGTCAGGAGACAAAGGACCACACAGCAGAGGAGCCTGTTGCTCATGGTAGTCTCTCATGCAGACTGCTGCCTAGTGCTAAGATGCATTTAGTCTCTGATACCAACAATTTTCATCTACTTCCTGGCTACAGAAACAACACCCTCCACGTGCACTGCTTCCGAAAAGAATTAAGGCTCTTGAACTTTGCTTAATGTGATAGTTTCGTTTATCCAGGCCACGCAACTGTTTATGCTGTTCCCTTGAAGAATCAGTGTGACAATTTTTTGCCTCTGTGAATTTTCTAATTTCCCTTATATGATATATACTTTTTGATATGATGGCTTTTTGTCTCTTGAATTTTTACTACACTATTAAGGTAAATGTGGTACTGTTTCAAGGGTCCTTGAGTGTTTTCTCTGAATACTTGTCTTGGAATTCCTTTCCATTTTATCCCTATACCCAAACTTCAAATTTCACTCCAAAAGTACTCTAATCTTTTAAATCAGTCTAATGTTATTCATTTCCATGGATGCTATACAATCTCTGTGTGCTTTCCACAAAGAGCCTGTGTCCTTTTTGGTCTTTTCTCTCTTCTTAGCTCTCAAGGGAGTGGAGAAGTGTGGCAGAAGGATTGGAGTAACCATATGCATATAAGCTTAGGAAAAACTATAATAGAAGGTACCTAAATATGTTCAGAGAGATTTTGAACCTGATGTAGTAACTCATCTTACTGCAGATGGAATTGGGTATGACAAATGCTGATGCAGGGACTTGAAGCAGCTGTCTCCCTTTCAAGTGCCTGTTCTAGTAACTGCTCTGAAAAATGCTTGCTTTGGGGAAAAAAGCATTTTAGGGAAATTGTGGGATGCTAGTCACCACAGATGCGCTGAAGATCAAATGTCACTGATGTGGCTTTCACTTAGCATTATTTCTAGGAAGATGCTTTCTCAAATCCTTGGTCAACTGAGCATGTGGCTGTGAACTTCCTTAGATAAACTGCTTGCATGGAGATAGGCAGATGTCTCTGGGGTGGGAAGAAACCCTCCTTCTTCTTCCTGGAGGTACTGTGCTCATCAGGGACACCTCCTTTTTCACTGCTGCCAGGAACAAGTGAGTAGCAGATTTGCTGTAGCAGTAGGCTTGGGTCTTGGTCAACCAGAATATTCTCTAATGACCCAAGTTTTAAAGACATTCCAGGAAGGCTTTTTTTCCCCTGTCCTTCTCTTGATATCTAGGTTCCTGGTCCTCTGACATCTAGGTGGCCTGTGGGAGATGGATGGAGAAGTTACAGTGTCCACCAGGAAGTCCAATGTTTTGGCCATGAAAAAGAAAAAAAACCGTGAAGCTAATGCTATAGCTTAGAAATCCCAGGACCTGATTTTTCCTTATGCTCCATGACCTCACCTAGTTCAAGGAGACAGAAAGGCTATCCCTCAGAGGAGCTTGGTACCAAGATACCAACAGCAGGATAGGAGAAGGAATGGGCTCCTTCCAGCTCTCACCACCTCCCAGGTTGTTTTCCTGTAATGTTACTGTCTCCACCCACGCCATGTCCCACAGGCTGAGGTGGACACGGAGTCTTTCCTTCACAGAGCACCACTAGGTGTGCTACTTTCCTGGCCAATTCAGATGAGGAAAAACAGTTGCTCTTCCAGGTTTCTGTATGCTACTTCTTTGTATTCTTCTGAATCAGTCTTAATTATTCACCTGTGATGTTTCTTAACAACCATCACTCCCACTAAGTTGATGGTTAACATAGAAGGCTCAGGACAGAGATTACCTGGATTTGAATATTGGTTCTGCTGCTTACACTCATCTTAGGCAAGTAAATTAACTGTGTATGCCTCAGTTTTACTATCTGTGGTTTGTACTAATAAAAGCATGAATCTTATAGGGTTGCTGTGAGGATTAAATGAATTAATGTTTTAAGCAGTTACAACTACATAGTACATAGAAATTACTTATTGAGGCTCAGCTTTCAGAATGGTCAGCTAGTAATATCACTCCTACTGCCATTACTGCTAGCACCATTGTTATTGTTGAGTTTTATTCTTGTGCTAGGGATTGTGTCTGGCAATTTCCATGTATTTTCTCAACTAAATTAAACCTTTGAGAGCCACATATTACTGACTCCATTTTATAGACTAGCAACTACCTCTGGAGAGGTTAAGTAACTTGGGAAAATTAGAAAGTAACCAGATCAGTCTAATTCTAAAATATGTACTTTCAACTATTAATGATAAATTTTTCAAATATTCTTTACTTTGCAATATTTTTCTTTTTTTGTTTTTCTTTTCTGGTTTGTTTTTATTTTTTGTTTTGTTTTGTTTTTACTTTGGCTGGAAGTTTCTTTCTGCAGCAATAATTTATTGTACTCTAACTTCACAAACTAAAACCACACTTAGTATGTTATCCCTAACTGCCTGAAATTCAAAATATCTTTTACTACCAGGTATTGTGGGTCAGTTCTGTTTGTTTTTTTCTGACAACCTTGAGCACTCTTATGACAAATGGCTTACTCAAGCCTCGTTCTTTAATTTCTGAATTCCTGCTGAATCTCTTTTCTAAGAGCAGCTCCTGCGAAGGTCTGCCTTTGTCCTTTTCTAGGTTCTAGCCTCCAGTTGTCCTACTTCTTATTTCTAAACTGATTTCTTTCAGCATTCAGCACATCTTAAATGATTCCAAACAGTTCATTTTCATGCTGAATCATCCCAGAAGCTACAATTGTCTTAGGAGAGTTAAGATACAGTTCTGAAGAATTATGTCTTCCTATAACCATTTCTGTTTTGAAATCAATATTTCACCCAGCTGAACATATTTTTGTTTTAGCAGTTTTGCTTACCGTTGGCTACTAGTTTGCTTCCAACAAAGGAAATAATATCAAGCAATGTGATTCCTCAAATGGTCATGCAGTTAAATATGTCATACAGTACCCTCCTTTTTGCCGCAGCTGTGTTGTTGCTGGGATAGTGTCAGTGTGTATGATTCTGTGTGTGTATCTGTGAGTATGTTCACTTGAGCTTGGGGTCTGGGATGGGGAAAATGAAATGTGCTACTCTCTACATACTAAAAAGAGAATAAATTCCAAATTGAAATTCCCTTAGGAGGTTACTTCCTGCGTTGCTTTGTCCTTCTGTTCCTCTCAGGAGCAGGCAGTGGTGGACTCCTGCTGTCTAGCAGAGGTGAATGCCCACTCTGGTGGCCCACTCAGTGGCAGTGAGGAGATTCTCCCAAGAGATTAGCTCCCCTCTGAGCCCAGAAATCCCTGGAAAGCTCCCTGCTGGAAGATTCTGCCCCTGAACCTGTGGTGTTGTGGCATGTGTAGAAATGGGCCAATTCTGGAGCTGAAGCCACTGCAACTGCCCTTATAAATAGCATCATCAGAGTAAAAATATTCTTATTCCTGTGTGCCTCTTCAGCTCCTTCCACAGAGGTTGTCTTCATCAGCCTCCTATTTTAAGCTGCTTAGCAACAGGGCCCACCCTTAACTAGGGAAGGATAAGACCTGAGACATGAGAGAGTTAAGAAAATAAATAATTTTGGGAGTAAGTGGAGGATGGTGAGGCACAAATTCAGGGTCAATTTCATAAGGGCATATTTGATTCTTTCATTTTATTGAATAAATATACATTGAACATCAGTGTGCACCAGACATAGTACTAGACTCTGTGATATGAGCATGAACAACAAAAGAAAGGTCTCTGCTCCCATGGGGCTTATAATTTTGTATCCAATATATATCATGCATAATCCTATGTCCTGGAGCTGCAAAGGGAAAATGATGTATAGCCCAGTCTCTCAAAGACCATGTTTTCCTATGAGGAGTCAGACATGACCAAAAAAGCCATAACATAGTGAAAGAAGTTTAAGTTTCTTTAAATTGTTGTAAGCACATAAAGTAAGGAACCTCTCAGGTGGTGTGGTTTGAGTAAGATTTGTAGGAAAAGAAATAACTTTCTGGTAGACTAGGCAGAGGGACCAGCCTATGCAAAGTCCAAGAGAACATGACATTTTTGGAGTTTAGAAAGAGTTCAGCAGAGTTCCTCTACTTTCCTATACTTTGGAATGTTCTAAGTATTCTAAGAGTCTCTGATCTTTAAATGGTTTGGTGAAATCCCTGTGAGAAAACCAGTGGGAATGGTGTTTTCTGTGAGGAAATTCTATCACAAATTGCTTTATTTCTTTCGTAGCCATTGTTTTCTTTAGGTTTTCTATCCACATTAGGGTCAGTTTTGTTAAATCATATCTTCCTAAATGTGATCCATTTCGTTTAGGCAATTTTCTCAGAAAATTGTATAAAATGTTTTTAAAAATTATACTCTATCATGATAGTTATTTCCCTTTGTTATTTCTTATTTAGTATATTTGTTCTCTCTTTTATTTGGCAAGCATTTTTTCTATTTTTCACAATAATTTATTTACTCATTTCTTAGTTCTACAAATTTTAAATTTTTTACCTTATTAACTTCTGCTTTTGTGTTTATAAATTCCATCTTTCTGCTTTTATCCTGTTCATGATACAAGTTTGAAATGAGTCTTATTGGGCTAAAATCAAGGTGATGGCAGGGTAGTGTGTTTCTTTGTTTGTTTGTTTGTTTGTGGGGGGGGAGGCTTCAGGAAGGATCCATTTCTTTGCCTTTTCCAACTTCCAGACGCTCAGGGTCCCTTCCTCCATCTTAAAAGTGCATCCTTCCAACCTCTGATTGCCTTGTCACATCTCCCTTTTCTGATTTGAATCCTCTTGCCTCCCTTTTATAAGGACCCCTGTGATAATATTGGGCCCACTCAGATAATCTAGGCTAACCCTCCCATTTCAAGGTCCTTAACTTAATCACACCTGCAAAGGCCTTTTAGACATGTAAGATAACATTTCCACAATGTCCAGGATTTCAGATTTGAACATTTTGGGGGGATTTATTATTCAGTATACCACAAAGTGAAAACCTTCAAATAGTTTCAGCAATACTTTTGGGAGAGAATTATGCAGAACTGAGATCATATCTTAGCTAGGGAGTCAAGAACTGGTTTACTCATTTATTCAATGGATATTTATGGAGCACCTACTTTATTCAGAGCCTATATTAATGTTGGTGACACAAAAATGAAAACCTTGGACATAGTCCCTGACCTCATTGAGTATATTTTATATTAACCTTATTAATTTAAAAATTATATTAGCAAGTTAAACAATGAAGTGTGTGATGTTCTATGATTGTAGATTCTCAACCTACAATCATAGAATTACAAGGTGCTATGGGGCATTTACCACCGTCAGAGACTCAGGCATGGTTTCTTAGAGTATGTGGCTTAAACATGAAGAATTAGCTAGTTAGATGTACAGGTAAATAGAGAGAGAAAATTATTCTAGGGAGTATGAACAGCATAAGTAAAGGCTCAGAGTGAGAGAGAAATTACACACGGAGCTCTGGAAGAACTGAGACATTATGAATATGATTAGGGCATAAGTGTGCAAGAAGTGGGTAAAGAGTAGGTGAGTTTCACAGACTTCATAGGCATGCAAGGGCCAGATCATGGAGGATTTTAAGCTGCAGAGAGTGGACTGAGGTGGAGCAGGAAGTAAGACCAGGTAGGCGGCTATTTGGACGGTATTAGAGTAATTCAGGTGAGATATCGTGGTTGCCTGAGCTAAGGCAGTATTGGTAGAAAAATGGTGGTGAAATTTGAGAGGTTTTAATAAAGATGTGGTTATGGACCAGATGGGGAAGGAGAGGGTCACAGAGGAGATGAAGGTATTCCTGGGACTCTGGATAGAACAACTAGGACAACATTTGTGCCGTTTCGGCATCCAGGTGACTCAAGAGATGTATGTTGCAATACGCCTTAGAGTGGGTTCTTGTCTCCAGAAGCTGAAGAGCCAGAATCAGGACTAGAATGAGGAAATGCACGGAGATGAATGTGATCGGGATTTGAAAAGGGGATCTTCTATCTGAGGAGCAATAAAGCCGAAAGGGCTGAGCAAGGATCTTAATACATGTAATTTAATCTCAGAAATAGGAAATGATTCAGTCTGAACTGGCCATAGATTTGGGAAAGTTTTCTTGACTTTCTGTAACCACTGGTATAGCATAAGGAGTTAAACGAAATATTGCCTTTTGAAATCTGATACAAGTATCTTATTCAGGTCAGACTCCATAGAAAGATTCACACTGGAGCCTCTGGAAAGGGCTGTTCTCTACTCACACAGGAGATATCCTTTCCCTGAATGGGATGGAGGCTCATGAGGGTGGGGACTCCTTCCTCTTGTGACCACCACTTTTGTGCGGTGAGTGCATGCCTGTGCAGTGCTGTGGAGCAACTGTTGGCACACAGGTACAGAGATGTCTGAAAGAGCTTTGCAGATTTCAGAGTCGGGTGGGGGGAACGTCTGCTTTTATCAGGACATACTATCTTCAACAGGGATATGTCTTTTGTGAAGAATGTCAACGTTAACTGGACAATGAGTCAGCTCTAATACCATCCAACCCCGATCCTTGTGGATACCAATGTAACATCATGGCTCATATTCTGAGAACTCCTTCCTGTCTCTGCAATCAGGTGTCTTGGAGTCTGGGTGACTTCAGCTTCCATGGGGCCTATGAGGTGAGGAGAGAGCCTGAGGCCGCCGTGTCTAGAAAAGAACCTGGACTGTGGCCTGGCAAGCTCAGAATAAGAATTTCCCAAATGTTTCTAAGATTCGCCTGCTCCCAGAAGACAAAAGAACACACACGGGGGAGGGGAATATCCAGCTATGGTAGAATGAAGAGGTCAACAAATCTTCTCCCCCAAAAATAGATATTAAACTAAAAAATATATATATATATATATGTATATATATATAACCAAAAAGAAATTCTCTTTTTTCTTTAAGAGCACAAATCTATTTGTTTCTGTACCCAAAGTAAGGCACACATGTTTTCATGGCTTTCTGTGGGTTGTAAAAAGTAATTTGAATTTAAATTTTATGCAAACACTTGTTTAATGCACATTTCATTATAAGCCAAAATTACTCTAATTTGTTAGTAAAAAAAAATTTCATATTATGCTGCTATTTAAGCTGTCTTAGTTGAAAGCTATCCCATTTAATTTTCATTTATTTATTTATTTAAAATCAACAAATAAAAATCATATATACTTGTGGTGTACAATGTGATGTAGTGATGTTTTGATATAAGTACACATTGTGGAATTATTAAATAAAGGTAATTAATGTATGCATCATCTCACATACTTATGGGATTTTTTTTAGTTTTTTTGGGTGAGAATATTTAAAATCTACATTCTTAGCAATTTTCAAGAGTGTGATATATTATTGTTAACTATAGTTGCCATGCTATACAATAGATCTCTAGAATTTATTCTTTCTGTCTGATTGAAACTTTGTACCCTTTGACCAACATTTCTTTATTTCCCATGCACCCCCTGCTTCCACATCCTACCCTAGTCCCTGGTAACCTCCATTCTACTCTCTGTTTCTTTGGGTTTGACTTATTATTTATTTAGATTCCACATATAAGTGGGATCATGCAGCATTTGTCTTTTTGTGCCTGGATTATTTCACTTAGCATATGTCTTCCAGGTCCAAACATGTTGTTGCAAATGACAGGATTTTCTTCTTTTTTAGGGTTGAGCAATATTCCACTGTGTGTGCATGTGTGTGTGTGTGTATCTCACATGTTGCTTATTTATTCATAGATGAAAAAAAGGTTGATCCCATATCTTGGCTATTGTGAATAATGCTGCAATAAACATGAATGTGCATATATTTCTTTGACATATAGACTTAATATCCTTTGGATATATACCCAGAAGTGGAATTACTAGATCATATGGTAATTCTATTTTTAATTTTCTGAGTAACCTCCATACTGTTTTCCATAAAACAGTACTGTACTAATTTACGTTCCCACCAACAGTGTACAAGGGTTCCCTTTTCTTCACATCCTTACCAATACTTGTTATCTTTTGTCTTTTTAGTAATAGCCATTCTAACAGTTATGAGATGATATCTCATTGTGGTTTTAATATACATTTCCCTAATGATTAGTGATGATGAACATTTCTTTATTTGTGTGCCTTCTCCCGAGAAATATCTATTCAGGTCCTTTTCCCGTATGTAAATTGGGTTGTTTTCTTGCTAATGAGTAGTTTGAGTTTCTTATATACTTTGGATATTAACCCTTTTTCAGATGTATCTTTTGTAAATATTTTCTGCCATTTTGTAGCTTGTCTCTTTATTCTGTTGATTGTTTCTTTTGCTGTGCAGAAGATTTTTAGTTTGATATAATCCCACTTGTCTATTTTTGCTTTTGTTGCCTATGCTTTTAAGGTCATATCTAAAAATTCTTTGCCAAGACCAATATCAAGGAACTTTTCCCTTATGTTTTCTTCTGTTATTTTTACAGTTTCAGGTTTTATGTTTAAGTCTTTAATCTATTTTGGGTTGATTTTATGTTAAAAAACAGAAAAAGCGAGATCCAATTATTTCCTGACCATGTGAATATCACTTTAGATTAAAAGACATGGATACATTCAAAGTAAAATATGGAAAAAGATATGTTGTGCAAGCAGTAACGGTAGAGCTAGAGTGGTTATATTGATATCAGAGGAAATAAACTTTGAGGCCAAAATCATTATTAGAGAAAAATAGGGGCATTTCATAATGATAAAAGTTTCAAATTTTATATATAAAACAACAAATGTATAAAATATATATTCCTTTTATGTGTGTGTATTCTTTTATATTTACTCACATAGGCATTTGCCCTTCAGGTGCCTTTCATTTCTTACTGTGGATTTGAGTTGCTGTCAGTGTCGCTCCCTTTCAGCCTGATGACTTCCTTTAACATTTCTTGTAAGGCAGCTCTGCTAACTGTGAAATCTCTTAGTCTTTATTTCCCCTGCATTTCTGAAGGATAATTTTGCTGACTATAGAATTCCTGATGGCCTTTTTCTTCTCTTTCAGCAACCTTTCCACTGTCTTCTGACCTCCATTGTTTCCAGTGAAAAGTGAGTTAATTTTCATATTGCACATGATGAGTCCTTTTTCTCTTGTTGAGGAAATATATTGATTTCAATATATTCTTTGTGTATTTTGGCTTTCTGAGGTTTGACAATAATCTCGGTATGGATATCTTTGTGTTTATTGTACTTGCAAGATGTTAAGTTTCCAGGTTCTTTTGATTTCTGTTTTCATCAGATTTGAGAAGTTTATGGCCATTAATTTTTTTCTCTTTCTCTCACTTCTCTCCTTCTGAGACTCTGATTTTGCTTATTTTGGTTTGCTTGAGGGCATCTCACAAATATCTAAGTTTAGTTATTTTTTGTGTTGAAACCATGTGCCTGTGCAGCACTGTGGAGTAACTCCTGGAACCTAACAACAGAATTCCAAAATACATAAGGTAAAAATGACATAAATGAAAAAAGAAAGAAACACATCAAAATTATAGTTGGTGATTTCAATACTCCAGTCTCAAAAATTGATCACATCTACTAGGTAGACAGGTAATAAGGGGGGGATAAAGACTTGAAAAACACCAGCAACCTATTTGACTCAATTGGTGATTTTAGAACACTCTACCCAACAACAGAATGTACATCTTTTCAAGTGCTCGTAGGACATTTCCTAATATAGATTATATATTATATCATAAAACAATCTCAATATATATAAAAGGATTGAAAGAATTCGAAGTACATTCTCCGATCACAGTAGGATTTAATTAGAAATAAACAACAGAAAGAATCTGGGAAATTCCCAAATATTTGGAAATTAAACATTATACTCCTGAATAACTTGTGGCTTCAGAAGAGATCTCAAGGAAAATTATATTTTTAACTGAATTTAAAAATACAGTATATTAAAGCACTTGGGATGCAATCATGGTTAAAGGGAAATTTATAGCTTTAAATAAAAACATTAGGGAAAAAAAACAAAAGTCTCTATCATAATCTAAATTTCTACCTTAAGAAAGTAGAAAAATGAGAGAAAAGTTACCAAAAGTAAACATAAGGAAGAGGTAATACAGATCAAATTGGAAATCAATCAAATAGAGAATAGAAAAACAATAGAGAAAATCAATGGAAGTAAAAGCCGGTTATTTGAAACACTATTGATTAACCTTTAGTCAAATTGGCTGAGATAAAAAGTGAGAAGACAGAAATTACCAAACTCAGGAATGAAAAGAGAGAATATCAGACCTGACCCTACAGAAATATATGGAAATGTTATGAACAACACTATGTCAATGAATTTGACAACTTAGATGAAGTAGACTTATTCCTAGGAAAACACAAATTATCAAGAGTAACTCAAGAAAAAAAGGAAATAGAATGTCTGGATATACTTACTACAAGTAAAATGGTAACTTAGTAGACACTACCTTACAGAGCAGAGGTCAGCAACACTTTCTGTAAAGAGCTAGATAGTAAGTATCTTAGGCTTTGTGGGCCACCAGGCAGCTTCGGTTATTTTTTTCCCTCCCGCTCGTCCTCCTCCTCCTCCTTCTTCTAAGACTTTAAAAATATAAAACCCATTCTTAGTTTATGGGTCACACAAATACAGGCTGTGGGCTGGATTCAGCATGTGAGCCATAGTTTGCCATTTTATGTCATAGAGAAAAGCCCAGGACCAGCTGGCTTCACTAGTGAATTCTATCAAATATTTAAATAATAATCAATACCACTCTTCCACAAAAACTCACACAAAATAGAGAATGAAAGACTATTTCCTGATTTATCGTATCAGGCCAGAATTACCCTGATACTAAATACAAAGAAATCACAAGAAAACTACAAACTAATATGTCTATGGTCTCCATAAAATATTAGCAAACTTAATCAGCAACATATAAAAAAGATTATATACCATGACCAAGTGGGATTTGTCCCACCTATGCAAGATTGGCTTAACATCCAAAATCAAGTAATGTAATATACCATAATAATAGAATAAAGAATGTATCACATTATCATCTTGGTGGATGCAATAAAATAAATTTGACAAAAAGGCACCCATTCATGATAAAATCTCTCAACAAATTATGAACAGAAAGAACTTCCTCAACCTGATTGAGGGCATGAAAAAAATACCCACCTTAACCACGAAAGCCTGAAAAGACTGAATGCTTTGCCTTTAATATTGATAGCCAGGTAATGGTCTCTATTCTCACTACCTTTATTTAATATTGCACTGTAGATACTAGCCAGAGCAATCAGATAAGAAATTAAATAAAAGGCATCCAGGTTGAAAAGGAAGAACTAAAAACTCATTTTAATCTCAGACTACATGATCCTGTATGTAAAATATCCTTAAAAAATCTATTAAAAAACTCCTAGAACTAATAAACTAGTTTAGCAAGATTTCAGGATATAATATCTATACATAAAATTTGAATGTGTTCTATATATACTAGTAATAAATAATACAAAATATTTTTATAATTACATCATAGAAAATAGTATTTTGCAATATATTAAAAGAAATGTAATACCTATACATGGCAAATATAAAATGTTGAGATAAATTAAAGAAGATTTAAAAAAGAGAGAAAAGCATTCCATGATCATGGAGGACACAGTGTTGTTAAAGTAGAAATCATCCTCAAATTTATCAATAAATACACAGTAATCCCTATAAAAATCTTAGCAGGACTTTTTGTAGAGATTGATAAGCTGATCCTAAATGTAAATTTAGGGAATGTGAAGGACTGGAATAGTCCTTTTTTTGGAAAAGAAAGACACAACTGGAAGACTTATACTAGCCAATTTTAAAACATACCATAAAGCTACGATAATCAAAAGAGTGTGGTATTAACATAAGATAAACATATAGATCAAGGGAATAGAAGACAAAGTCCATAAATAAACCTATCCACTTATGGTTAATTCATTTTTGAGAAAGGTGCAAAGTCAATTCAATGAGGAAATAATATTCTTTACAACAAATGATACAAGCCTAACCCTATGCAAAAATACTAATACTAATAATAAAGATCTCACATCATGCACAAAATTAACTCAAAACATGTCGTATACTCAAGTATAAGAGCTAAAATTATAAAACTTCTAGAAGAAAACATAGAAAAAACTTTA
This sequence comes from Daubentonia madagascariensis, assembly GCA_023783475.1. Lineage (NCBI taxonomy): Eukaryota > Metazoa > Chordata > Mammalia > Primates > Daubentoniidae > Daubentonia > Daubentonia madagascariensis. The sequence continues at coordinate 13,360,366 of JAKFHU010001569.1, forward strand.
TGACCATGGCTTGGATAAGTATTTCTTAGATGTAATATGAAAAGCATGGTTCATAAAAGAGAAATTAAGAAATTGGACTTCATCAAAATTAAAAATGTTGCTCTTTGAGGACACCTATTAGTAAAATGAGAAGACAAATCCCAGACTGAGAGAAAATGTTTAAAAGTCATATATCTGATAAGGAACTCCTAAAACTCAACAACTTAAAAAAACAATTAAAATGAGCAAAGGATTTGAATAGATATTTCATCAGGGGTTATATAGGAATGGTTAATAAGCAAATTAAAAAATGCTCAACATCATTAATTACTAGGGAAATAAAAATTAAAAACCATAGTGAAATGACACTATACATTTTCCAGAATGGTTATGATAAAAAATACCAAGTTTGAGAGGATGTGAAAAAAACTGGGACCCTCATACATTGATGGTGGGAGTGTCAAGTGGACTAGCCACTTTGAAAAACATTTTGTAAGTGTTTTTGTTTTTAATTTATCATATACTTACCATGTGACTTAGCAATTCCAGTCCTAGATATCTACCAAAGAAAAATAAAAATCCATAATTTCATCCTTGCTCCAAACTCTGCTTCTTTGCCTATAATACCAAAACTAGAACTCTGGGTATGAACGTAAATTATTACATATTCCAACTAAAATATATTTTTAAACCCATCCCAATATATGCATATATAAGTTTATGTTAAAAATTAAAACAAAACAATTATGCCATACACATGCATAGATACATTCTCCTTTACATGTCCTCTGTCTCAAAACTCAGACTCCATTAAGGAGAACAGCTTTAATTCCCCCCTGTCCATTCTTCCATGTATATTTGGGATTATGGTTCACTTGCCCTAGTTCCCAGTCAATCATATATTATTATACCATCAGATAGTAATACCAGATAATAATTGCTACATATGTCTCTATATATTTTTGGTCCAGTAAAACCCCTTTTCTCATTTTCAAGTCTTCTCTTAACCAAACTCATTTTCTTTGTTTTAAAGGGATTTGTAGGTGGGAGGTGTGGAGGACTTAAATACACATGCACCAGAAGCCAGAAAATATGTTACTTGGAAGAAAATCCGGAAAAACTACTTGAAAACATATTTGAATCTACTTTCCTATCTTCTTCCTTTCCTTCCTCCTTCCCTCCCTCCCTTCCTTCCATCCTTCCATTGTTACTTCACTAAGCTAGACGTTGTATCCAAGGCTAGGGATACACAATTGGAGAGACATTACTCTTAAACTACAGGATACATAGTCTTTATGTGAAGAGCCAGTATGAAAAGAAATGCATAAGAACACAATAACTATGGTAGTTTGGGAATGCACAAACTATCACAGAGAGGAGACAAGCAGCTGAGTCTTTACTGTCTATAGGAGTCAGAAAAGCCTGTATAGAGAAGCTCATCTCTGATCTGAGAATTAAAGGATGTGTCAGTTAGCCAGCAGTCAAGAAGCAGCCCATTTCGGATGGAGGAAAGCGCTTTTTTGCAAAGGTACAGCTGTGCGATTCAGCTTGGCCTATCTAGGGAAATATAAAAAGTTCAGCCGAGCTAGAGTCTAAAGTGCTGGAGTGAATTTGGAAGATTTGGCCAGATTTTTAGTCAGAGAACCATTCATGAAGGGCTTTGTGTGCCGTGTGAGGAATGTTGGACACAACAGCGCTGGTGGCAATGTGTGAGACAGAGTAAGGCAGAGGAGGGAAGAGGCCGGTGGCCCAGGGAGAGAGCATTGCATTTTTCTAGGTGATGGATGACAAGGGCCTGAACTAAAGTAGAAGCAGTGAGGAAGGAGAGGAGTGGCTGACTCAGATGAACAGGTGGGTATTGGAAACTCTGATGCTAACAGCCTCTTGGCTTGACCTAAAGAGACACCTATTTCCCACCATGCTCGTGATTGCTTCTCAGAGTGGCCCATATACAATGACATGGTTGCAAGGACAGTGGGTAGAAGACCTGGCCCCTGGCCTTGGGATGATGCCAAAGAAACCTCCAGCTTGTGGGGTCAGCTAAGGCCACTGCTGAGGCTGCAGCACAGCCCAACACTCCTCTGCCCAATCCTACTTTCTTCCTTTCCCTTCCTCCCATGTGGACTGCAAGAGAATTTCCAGTAATTTCCCTGCACACTAATCTCCCTCTCAAAGTCTGTTTCCGAGAACCCGACCTATGACAATGTGGGATACAGAAATGGAAACTGATTTAATGTGAGAGCTGACAGAAAAGAGGAACCCAGAATGGCTGTTCTGATCATGGAGACAGAAATAGATGTATGGCTAGAATGGGTGCCTGAAGAGGTGAGGAGACAATAAATAAATTCAAGAGTAAAGTCTTTGAGTTTGAATTGCCTGGGGAATGATCCAGCTGAAAGTGTCCAGTAGACAGGTGAATTTGCCAGTCAGGAACTTATGGAAGTTGTCATGACTGAGGACCTAAAGGTTGAGGGAAAATATGTATATTGAGAAAAAAAGAGGGTAGAAGGAAAAATCCTAGGGAAATCTATTAGAAATGTCCAGGAGACAATTAGATGGAACAGTTAATAGCTTATAAGAGACGAATAATTATTGCAGATAACACTGTTGATGAAGTGTGCACAGAAAGCAGGAAACGAAACTCTGGGGAAAGGTGTTTTTTAAAGGGAAAGCAGAGAGTTAGAGCCGGTAAAGGAGACTGAAAAAAAAAAAAAAAGAGTGACTTTTTTTCAGAAGAGAACAGGTGAAAATGGGGCAAGTTGGATTCTTTGTTTCTGAGCAGTCATAAGTCCTGTACATTCTTTTGCCAAAATAATTGAGGCTTGTGGGACAAGAAGACAAAGCACGTGGTTAAGTCTTCAGCTCGAGTCTCAGGAAAACTTTCACCTCATTCTCTGGCAGTCCTTGATGGAGTATTTCTTGTGCTTGGGACTTACTGGCTCCCAGGAGGGTCCCCACTGCAGGGGAGCTTGAGGATTGTTCCAGTGCCTGGAGAGAAAGGGGTGTCTCCAAGCTCCTAGCTTCGGCCCGTGTTGGGGAGAGGGAATTTGTCTTTGAAATTCAGTATATCCAGATAACAATACAAGGCTACATGCACCTGCAGGTTAAAATTAATCTCAGCAGAGATGAAAGTGTGAGCCAGTAGGTGAAAGATTACTTTTATAGATCATAGTCTCTGGTACTTGAACTTTACCTCTGAGTTAGATTAGTGATAATTAACTTTACTTAAAGTGAAGTTTTGGGAAAAAAGCTAGCCAGTTTGTTCTTAGTGTAAAGGTCACCAAGTATAGACTAAATGGCGGAGCTGAGCTGGGAGGAACTGGGACACAGAGGGGGTGGGCAGGATAAGGGGGCTGTCAGTGGGAACAGAACCAAGTGGGGGATGTTGCAAAGTGGGTGGAGATAGCAGAAAACGGACTACAAAAATCACATTGTTTTTGAGCTCATAGGAAATGCTCTTGCTGAAAATCAAGAGCTGTTGTCCAAGGCTCAGATTTGTTCCCCTAAAAGGTCACTATTGGGCTAACCGGCTAGAATAAAGAGGTTAGACAGGGGGCATAGATTCACTGTAGCCTGTGTTTCAGGGTCATCACATGGCCTGAACCCAAAGTAGCCCTGGGTTCAGACTGAGGCTCACACCACACAGGACCACTCAAAGCAAAGTATCCTACATTCCACACCCAGGAAGGCTTCTGTGCTCTTCTGAGCAAGTAACTTGCCCATGTGCCTGTCTTTCTGTGTAGAGAGCAGGTGGCTGAGGAGCACTGTGCAATAGCTGCTGGCACAGAGGTAAAGAGCCGTCTGATTGGGGATGGCAGTCTCTAGCGACAGAGAGAATTTTGCCTTTCGAGAGACACTGTACCCTTCAGAGACCTGTCCTTTGTTAATATTGTTGATATCAAGGGAATAGTAGATCAACTGTAGCCCCAGTCCTGCGTCTTGTCGATACCAATACATTGCTTCATGACCCTTAGTCTGAGAACGTTCCAGCAGAATGCTTTGCCCTGTCTTTGTAATTCTATTCCTTGGAGTCTGGGTGACACCAGCATCCGTGGACCCTGTGGGGAAATAAGACAGAAACTGGAGACAGAGCCTAGGGAATGTCCTCTTGCTGCAGTCTCTAGGGAGAAGCTTAATCCAGGACCTATAAAATTTAAGGCAGGGTTTCCCCATCTATTTGCCAAATTCACCTGTTCCCAGGAGACAAAAAACCACACAGCAGAAGAGCATGGAGCCCATGGCAGGGAGAGGCAGGATGGACGTGTTCCCAGCTCTGGGTGTTGGGGGAAGCAGGGCATGGAAATAGAAAATTGGAAGGATTCAGGGTAGTGACATCATTTCCCTCCCAATTTACTGGGCCTTAGACGAAGATGAGGCTTTGGCTTACGTATTGTAAATCCTCTCAGCAGATGCTGAAACTCTTCTCCTTTCTCTTCCTGGTTCTACACTGAGAACTATCAGAAACTCGTCTCTCTCCCTCTTCTCAGAGTGCACCTATTGCAGTTGTTCAAGGGAGCATCATCCTCCCAGCAAACTAGGCTATGGAGAAAATTCAGAACCCTTTCAAATAAAGGGTACCCAGTCTCACTGGAATGTTATGATGCTATAACTTTTCTTTTTTTTCCTGCATTTAATCATTTATTCTAATTCAGTTCTTGGTAAACTATGCAAGTTGAATATATCCTTTATAAATTTTGAGACTCTGTTTCTTTTTTTTCAGAAGGGCAGAATTCCTAACTTTGTTCCAAATTGGCCCTGTTTAACGGCTCCAGCTTTTCTAGTCAATGTTCTGGGCATAGATCTTTACTGGAAATATTGGCTTATTGTAGAAAGGTATTCATTTAATGTGGGTATGTATTTCAAAGAAATACTTAACACCTTCACTCATATTTTGAATTAACTGAAAACAGAGTAGTTCATTAAAGAGAGAATTTTATCAGAGCATAAAAATTATTCCTGATTTTAGGAGGAAAGTGTTCAATATTTCAGTGCAACAAATTACAAGTACAGCACAGCTACAGCAATAGTGTGAAACCTTGTCTGAGTTAATAAACAATAATTGGCTCTTTGCTGCTTCAGGTCTGTGCTTGTCCTGGCTCTGCTTCGTCCAGGGGTACACCATGGCATCCTGCATCAATCAATACTGCTGCATATAAAATTGGTAAAGTCTTCTTTTATAATATTTTTACTTTTTGTTCTAAAAATTTCAAGCATATATGAAGTAGACAGAATGATGGGTCTCCGTGTCCCCCCATTAGCCAGCTTCAATAATTGCCAACTCATGGCCCCTCTTGTTCATCTACCTCCCCCGACTCTTCCCTCTCCTATGTTATTTTGAATAGTTGCTGCTTTATTTAGGAGAACCCAAGTGCATTTTACAGCCACTGCATACATTCCGTATGGCATATTCCAGTTTCCTCTCGCTTCTTCCCTTCCTGGTTAGAGTTCTCCATTAGTAATACCAATAGAAACATTTCTTTGTTCCAGTAAGTTGTTTATGCAGGGGCTTGATTAGTACAAACATGATAATAAGGACTATCATTTTGGTTTTGTTCTTAATGTAAAAAATATCATTTCCCTTATTTATAATTCTTAAAGTAAACATGTTCTTTTGCTGCCCCCTGCTGTGGGAAGTGATTTGAGTGGAATTAATATTTGGGAGCTGAATATAAACTGTTCTTGGGGGTCACATCAGTTGAGAGAACAGAAGACTCAGGTCCAGTAATTCAGAGCCCATTTCCCCAGCCATTCCTGATAGGAGCTTGTAGGTGCACAGCAAGAAAAGGAGAAGCAGAAATCATTCTGGGAGCAGAATCTGTGTGCCAGGAGGAGTGAGAGATTATTATCAGAGGAATGAATGGAGGAGACACCTCATTGGATGGAAATGGAATTTAAAAGGACATCCCAATTTCTGGACAACTGAGGGGGTTCTTAATGGCATGGGCCAACATATCCTGTGCTCTGGGCTGACTCGTATATGCCTCAAATTGTGTTTATAACCCACTTTGTCTCTGACCTATCCTCCACCACAGGTGGAGCACAGACCTCTCATCTTGCCCACATACCATGTTCAACTCTGTGCTGTGTGTTGTGTACAGACGTGATCCTAAGGTCTGCGGAACCCTCTCATCCATTGTGTGCGTTATTGATCATCCTCTGGCACGAAGGGTGCCAAAGGAGAAATGATTTTTTTTACTACTGGTTAGTACTTTCTGTGTTCTAAGAGAATTTTACCCATCCTCAACTCACAAAGATGTTTTTCTATGTTTTCTTCTAGAATATTTGTAGTTTTAGCTTTTATAATTAGGCCTATGCTACGTCTCAAATTGATTTTAATTTGTGGTGTTAGGTGACAGTAAAGGTTCATTTTTCCCATGTGATTATCGACCTTCCCAACGTCATCTGTTGAGAGAATTACCATCTTAAGGGCATTGAAACTTCCATTCCATAAATGTGATATATCTCTCCATTTTTAAATGTTTTTGAAATTGTCCATTGTGATGTTTAATAGTTTTTCAGTGAACATCTTTTGCTAAATTTATTCCTAAGTAATTTGTTATTGGAACTATTGGAAATGGTATTATCTGAAGTTTATTTTTCAATTGTTTGCAACTAGTAAAAAACTTGATTTTTAAAATATTGATGTTGTATCCTATGATCTTGCTACATTTACCAATTATTTCTATTAATAGTTGTTGCTCATTGATTCCTTAGAGTTTTCTGTATACATAACCATGCAATCTGCAAATAGTTATACTTTTACTTCTTCCTTTTCAATATTTAAAACCTTTGTTTCATTTGTGTTGCCTTGTCATGCTGGTTAAGATCTCTAATATAATGATGAATAAAAGTAGTGAGAAAACATCATGGCTTGTTCCCTATTATAGGAGGAAGGTACTCAATATTCACTATTAAATTGGATGCTATTTGTAAGTTTTCATTGGTAATGTCCAGCAGATTGAGAAAGTTCTCTTCTATTACCAGTTTGCTGAGATTGTTTATTTTAAATGAGTACTGGATTTGGTCAACTGTTTTCTCTGCATCTGTTGGAATGGTCAAATGATTATTCTTCATTATTCTGATGATATGGTGAAGTATATTGGTTTCTGAGCACTAAACGATTGTTTCTTCTTCAATATACTCACTTTGTCATGTTGTATTGTCATTATACACACATATAATTAGATAAATAGATATAGACATGTGTAAACAAATACATACATATACACCTGCATATTTGGATTTGATTTGTTAATATGTAGTGAAGGATTTTTTTTCCACTTATGGTCATAAAGGATATTGTTCTGTAGGAATTTTGTCAGATTTTGGCATTAAGGTTTTGCTGACTTCATAAAATATGCTGTGAAGTGTTTTTTCCTTTTCTATTTTCTGAAAAAGTTTATGTAAGGTTGGTATTCTTTTTTTCTTAAATGTTTTATAGAATTCATCAAGAAAGGAATCTGGGTCTGTAGTTTCTGTTGAGAGGAGTGTTTTGATAAATAATTCAATTTCCTTCATATGAGGCTCTTCACATTTTTTACTTCATCTTGAATCAATTTGATAAGATGTGTTTTTCAAGTAATTTAATTTGATCTACATTGTAGAATTTATTTGTATATTGGCATATACTCATTTATGATATTCTATCATCATTTTAATGTGTTGTATCTATAGAGATATTTTCTCTTTCATCATTGATGTAGTAATTTATGTCTTTTCCCTTTTTGTCTTGATTGCTACAAGTTAATCAATTTTATCAGTTGGTCAAATCATGACCATATTTTCCTCTAAGTCCCTGAAAATATTTTTTATAATAATTGCTTAAAAATACTCGTCTGAATTTTCCAACATCTTTGTTCTTTCGGGATTGATTTCTCTTGCCCATTTTTACCCCTGCATATGATTCATATTTTCCTGTTTCTTCCCATGTCTAATATTTTTTCATTTCAAGATCAAAATTGTGGATGCTACATTGTAGAAAGTGTAGATTCTTTTTTTTAGGGTAGCTAATTTATTGGTGCATCAGGTAGATCTTTTTGAAACTTGTTGAGATTTGCTTGGACAGTCCTAAAGTTGCCCTACTCTAGGCCTTGGACAGCCCTTCTCCTGAGGTGTGAACCCTCTGTGGTGCCAGCTGCATTCCCAGGGGTTTCAGCGAGGTCTCTCCACTCTGGCTGTCCCAAATTCATGTCTCCCAGGACTGTGTGGCTTCCAGAATCTCCATTCCTCTCATAGCTGCCCAGAAACCACTCTCTTCCAGGCCTTATGGAGGCTTTCCCTATGTATCTGTTGTTTAGTATTTGACCAAAGACTTAAAGAGACCCCATGCAATATTTGGAGGTCTTATTCCATACAATTTCCTTCTTTATAGTAGCTTACCCTACAAACACCAGCCACCTCTGCAGCCCTGAACTTGATCTCTGCCTCTCTACCCCATTAAGACCACTGTGCCCTGCTTGGGTTCCAAATCCTTGTGCAGCATCGCAGAAATTGCACCCAGGCAGAGTCTTGGGACAATAGTGGAATTCCCCTTCTACTCCTCCTTCCCAATGATGACACCCCTGTGTTGCCTGTTGTCTAATGTCTGAAAATAGTTGCCCTAAAGTTTTTGTCAAGTTTTAGCATGGCTTATGGAAATAGAACAAGTAGAACAATAGAACAATAGAACAAGTACAGAAACAACTATCCATTTTGACCTCAAGCCAAATTCCCAAGAAAAAGTATTTTTAAGGTTCTTGATCCTTATTGTCAAACTGACACTATTATAAGTAGTTTATAAGAGTAACCCTCTGACTAGGCTCTTAATCAAACTGGGCAACATAATTCATTTTTAAGTGTTCTCAAACACTTTTTCATTGATATTATTTCTTTTCACATTCATATGAAATTTTTTTCTCTTCATATTTTCTCATTCACTATTCTATCATTGCCTTGATTTTTTTCTTAATTTGTTATCTTTATGGTAAACCCTGATGGTTTTCTGGGTATCATTTACAATTCGTTTCCCTAAATTTATTTGTTTCCCTAAATTCCTCAGGAATTTGTTTTAATTTATCCGATGATGAATAACTCCCAAAAAATAATATAATGTTCTCATGTCTTTCATGAAAATAATCTATAATTTGCTGTCAATACATGCATTCTTTGAAATACATTTTTATGGCTCTATTTTACTCTTCTCTCTTCTTTGAAATTCCATGCAGGATAACTGAAGGTTTCTCCATGCCTTTTATGTCTCAGTGAATGAAAGCTTCTCTGCAAGCATTTGTGGGATTAAGATGGATTGGCTGTCATGTCAAGAGCTCAGTGAGATTGGTGTTTGCAATGGATGGAATTTGGCCCCAAAAAGAGATAATATGTGGGCAGGTATTAAGTCTTTAAGGAAAATGTGTGAAGTTTTACTGCCCTTGGCTGTAACCAGTCAGCATAATCCAGTTAGAAAAAAGCAATAAAAATTAATCTGAATCAAGTTTACCGCAGGTAGCAAAGAGCCCAGCTAAATGGAGTGAAGCATTTTCTCAGCAGTTCTGGATGAAAGGGGCTGTTGATGGGTGATAGTAGTTTTTGGGACAGCAATGCTAGCAACTTTTCTGTGCTGCTTAAAGACGTGAGTAATAACGGGGGAGACAGCACACTGGATGCCCAGGAAAGTGGGACTGGGGAATAGGGACTGGAGATAACATGCACCCACTCAAGGTAAGAGACCACCTGTTTCCCCACATCTACTGATTCTCTGAAGTCTGGGACAGAGGTGGTACCATATTAGGTGGTGGTATTTTCAATGTCTAAAATTTTTTAGAAGGGAATTATATCTTGTATGTCTTAGGAACTCCTACAAATAATTGAGAAAAAATATAAAACTCCCAATAGAAAAATTGCCTAAGGATATGGATAGGCCATTTTGAGAACAGAAACCCAGGACTAGCATCATATGAAGAAGTGCTCAAACTCATTAGCAAATAGAGAGACAGAAATGAGAGAGGAAAAAAGGGAGAGGACATCATCCAGCTTTCTAGATTGTTGCCATTTTTAGTATAGTAGCATAAATTAAGCTCGCTCTCTCCTCTCTCTCTTCCTATTAAATTATTGGTTTTATTTACTTTTTCTTAAATTGTCACCTGCATCTTTATGGTAAACACTTACGGCATTTTGAAAAAGAAAGAGAGAGAGACTGGAATCTTTTTCCATTGCTAGACTGGGAACAATCTAGATTACTGGATAATTCTATAAGGAGATATTAGGATATGGGAGGGAGCCTTACACACTTTTATATGGGATTGTAGACTTATACAGTGATTCTGAAGAACTCTCTGGTGGTATTTAAATATATAAAAAATATATATATACTCCATGTCTGAGCAATAATAATTCTGGGTACATAATCCTATAAGTGAATATATAGGTCTATGAAGTGACATGTACAAGAATTTTCAATGCTGGCAGGAAATAGGAGGAAAATTGGGTGTCTATTCATGAAGCAGTGGGTGTGGTGTACTGTGTATCATTTAGAAGCAACAGACTGGATGTGCGTACAGAAAAATGGAGCATTTCATTGCCTTTGAACTGAGTAGAAAATTCTAAGACAGAATCAAATCCATAATAAAGTAACATTTATATGATTTTAGATACACACATACATGGCTAGAGTTGAGTGTTCCATGAGAAGGTTCACAGATGTATCATGACCAGTCTGTTCTTTTTCCAGACTTTCAACACAAGCTTAGAAAGAGCCAGGCTGTATTGTACCACTATGCAATATATCCATGTAATAAAAAAACACTTGTACCCCTTAAATCTGTTGAAATTCAAAACAGAAACTCCCAAACACAAAGACTCTCCCTAAATGGGGAAATAAAAACAAAACTTCAGAAAGTCTTCCACATATGGACACAGAAAGAAATACATAGCACACCAGGAAAAATATATTTAGAATACCATATATAATTTACTTTGATTCAGAATGTAAACAAAGGATGAAAATTATTCTGTTAAATCAATACACTTATAGGTGTACGTACACTTGCATATCTTCTGATGTATATGTAAACTTGTACATATTTAGTGTTCTTAAGATTTAAAAGAAATAAATATAAGAAGTATGAGTAATAACAAAAAAGAAAGAGCCAGGCTGATATTTATGAGTGTGGTGGAATGATGACAACAGAATTTGTAAGCTTTAGTGACCATCTTATTCTCACCTCGAGGACTGGAAAAAAAGAGACAGTGTACAGGGAGAGAAAAGCTTGAAGCAGCCAAAAGAGAGCTGGAGAGACGGCCATTCCAGAGCCTGGCCCAAGTGGGGCTTTTTCAGAATTGCCTGCCCATCACTTTTTGACTTCTGCTAAACATCCTTTAGCCTCGTGTTAAATTCCCCAGTGTCTTAAGCTAGCTTCAGTTAATTTCTGTTACTTCCTTCTAACCTAACACATCACCTGCTTCCTGAGTCGGGTCCATGATGAGATTGTGTACTAAGAGGAACTGACGTTTCAGCGCTGTGGATTGACTGCTGGCACAGAAGTACAGTGCTGAGTCTCCCAGTTCAGAGGACAGGATTTCCAGGCTGCAGAGTGAGTTTGGGGGGCATTCAGCTGAGAATCGCTCCTTGTACATCTCTGTTTGATCAAGAACTTGTTCGTTCTGAAAGAACATTAAAAACTTAAACTCTTTATTCTGGCTCTGTTGATACCAGTAAACAAAAGTATGTCCTTTTTGGGGGATACAATCCATCTTTGCTTTCTGTCCTTTCTCCTTGACCAGATGTCCTGGGGTCTGGGTAACTTTGGCATCAAAAGAACCTGTAAGAGAAGGAAAGAGAAGCTATGGACAAAGTCCAGGATGGACCCTGACAAGGAAAAATGCCTGGATCTGGGGGTTGGCAAATCCAGGACAGGGATTTTTCTTTTATGCTCAGGATTCACCTGCTGCCAGGAGGCAAAGGGCTGCATAGCAGAGGAGCCTGGTGCTCATGGTCTCATCAAAGTAGCAAAAGGATGAGGGTTTTTCATCCCCCATCTGCAACCTTCTTGTGACGTGATCCCTTTGCAAATTCATAATCGTCATGTTACTGCTTCATGTTATTAAACAAAAATACTTCATGGTATCAAAAGGAAAGCTTTTATGCTAATTCAGTCAATATAACATTTATATTGTATTCATCTAAAATATTTTATCTATTTCTACTAATGCAAACAATACATATATATTTTAGAAAGTTAGAAAATAAACAAAATAAAATAAAAACACCATACTACTGTCATACTACTGCCAGACAATGATTATCACTGTTAACACCTTAGTTAGTGCATTTTCATCTAATCTAATATTCAGTTTTTATTTGAAGTTTCACAGTTGTCTCAAAAGTGTACTTTACCATTAATTTGAACATCAGTTTCTAACTCAAGATTGGGCATTGTTCCTGGCTATTAATTATCTAATTATCTTTTGGTATAATACAGGTCGCTGTTGTTGTTGTTTTTATGATTCTGGGACTAGCCACTGCTTTGCAAAATACTTCATTTTCTAGTTATTTCTGGTGTATTTGACTTGTTCATTTAATAGTGTGTATTTTAGATTACCTATCTTTTTCTTCCCTGTTTTTTTTTCTCTACCACTGTGAATTTTAAATACTGCACTTCTTTTTCCGTGATCTTTTGTGCTTACTTTCTTCTTCCTCCATCCCATGCCATTGCCGGTAAGTAATGTTAACAGTTTAATGTGTATCTTGGATTTCTCCTTTCTCATTCAATTGTTCAAATGAGGTTATTTTCTCCACATTACACAATTGACTTTGAATATATAGACAAGAATTTGATACATACCAACAACATGAATACTTGAACGAACAACTGGAAATAAAATATTACCGGAACCTTTGAAATCTCCTGTTTCTTTTCCCACATCCCATGCTGCCTGTTTTCCAACTCTACGGAGCTGTCTGTTTTTTATCTTTCTTTGCTTCTCTTTTACATTTTAATACAGAGTTGTATCACTAAACAAAATAGTGTTTAGTTTTACGTGATTTTAAACTTTACACAAGTGAGACAAGGCTGTACATGTCTTCAGCAATGTAATTTTTCATTCAAATTTGTGAAATTTAGTCATGTTTATGTGTTTAGCTTTAGTTCATTAATTTTCACTGCCAGAGTTATAAACTATCATTTATTTATCCATTCTTCTATTAGTATACATCTGGATATTTTGTACTTTTTTTGCTATTACAGATAGTGTTACACTGAATATTCTTGTCCTGGTTTTCACATATAAGAGTTTCTCTAGGAAAGCATTTCTCAAGGGTGGAACTGATGGAGAGTGTATACATGCTCTCGAACCTTACTAGATAATGCCAAATTTTTTTCCAAAGTGAATCCACCAATACACCAGGGTATTGATTTTGGCCAGGATTTATTTTGGCTATATATTGAGATAAATGTCCAGTTATATTCATTTTTGTTTATGCAGATACCCAATTTCTTATCATCATTCGTTGAAAAATCTATTCTTCTGTTTCTGCAGTACCACTTCTGTGTATGTACATATATGTTTTTCTGTGGGTCTATTTATATATACTGTCCCTGTGCTGCACTACCTTTATTATTGTGGTTTTATCATAATTCTTGATGCTTGTTAGATTGACGCCTTCCAGTTGGAGCTTCTACGTCAAGAGTATCTTAGTTATTCTTGACCCTTTGCAGTTTCATGTAAATTTCAGATTTAGCTTATCAAGTTCTATCAAAGATCTATTGGGATTTTGATTGGATTACATTAAATGTATGACTCAATTTGGGAAAACTGACTTTTTTAAAACATTCATTTTACCCACCCTCTAAAGAGAGGAGATACTTTAATTTAAGCCTTCTTTATTGGCTATCAATGAGGCTTTATAATTTTTTTCACTTCTTTTGCTCAATTTGTTCCTAGGTCATATCTATTTGGAATCTTCAATTGATTTAATTTCTAAGTCTGTTGCTGGTATATAGGTATACAATTCTGAAATACCAGAGTTATGTGTTCCTCAGTCCCATGAAATATACCTGGTTGGGAAAGGTATTAGTGTGTCCAATCACTTCCCCCTTCCCCACACTAGTCATCTCATCCAGATCCTCAAGTTCTTCCTCTGGCATCGGCCATTGGCAGGTAGACTCATGCAACGTCATGCATGGGGGGTTTTCATTTCCTCTCTTGGTGGTTGCTTGGAATCTTAGCTGTGCCTCATGTCTTCTAAAGATGTCCTGAAGAAACTTCAGTGAAAAAGGTCCTATTCGCCTGAGTAAACTGACATATAACACTTCATCTGCTTCTATCTATTACCCAAGAAGTGTCTGTGGCTTGAGTTACCTTTAATTTTTTCCTCATTTTCTTAGAAATATCACATATTAACAAACCAAAACTCTCTCTCTCTGTCTCTCTTCCTTCCTTTGTTTTTACATCCCATGCCTTGCTCACTCCCTACCCTCAGCCTTTCTAATCTCCGTAAAGAGCTAGAATACTACAGTCTATATTTCCAAGCATTTTATCTCTGTTATCTAAATCTATATTTTGGCTGGTATTTTTTTGTCCCCATAGTTTATTTATATGTGAAATCTGAAGAATCTAAGCCTCTAGTCCAGCTTTATTGCATCTCAATTTTACATTTTGTATATACAACTGCCTACTTTTAATTTCTGTCTAATTGTCCCATAGACAATTGAAACCCTACTATCCCAAATGAGAATTGCTACTGCTAACAAGATCCCATATTGTTTGAAGTTGTGGCCTTTGTAAGGAACCAAAGTCATACAAAGACAATTGAAAAATTGTATTGATCACTTGTCTGCTGATGACAATCAAATATTTCTCTCAAGCTTCAGTTCTGTCTTTTGAACAACAGCCTACAAGGGACTTCCACACATATATTCATAAAACCAGAAACTCAACTTGTTCAAAAACTCCATTCTGTCTATTTTCTCAAATTTGTTCCATTGGTTTTAATTCATATCAGTTGATCATATTCCTTTTCTTTTTAAATTTTTCCTTAAGTTGTTGCTGTCTTTAATATGCCTTTGCTTAAGTTGTTCTTTTTGCCCAGAATGCTCTACTCAACAACCAGGTCTATCTGGTGAAGCTCACATGTGACCTCCTCTTAGCTTTCTCTGATTCAACCAGACAGAACTGGGCATATCCTCCCCTGAGATCCCAAAGAACTAATAGTGATTAGTACTATCTAATATTGTATTACATTCCACTCTATTAATTTTCTTACTAGACTGTTAGCTTTCTTATTAGACTGTTAACTCCTTGGAGAAAAGATCTATTTTCTAATCAATTTTGTATCCTTTGGTGCTTAGAAAAGTAACAAGGAATAGTAAAATCTCAAGAAAAAATATAAAAAATTGAAAAAATTAAACTAGAGGATGTGGTGGAGGCTGCAGGGCTGAGCAGGTTTGTCCACTGAGGGGCAGTGGCTGCGCTCCACTGTGGTGTGCTGCCAGACCAGAGGTACAAAGCCATTTGGTCGGTGTGCGTCAACTTTACAGTGAGAGGAAACAGCCCCTTCTCCTCTCGAGAGACACCATAGCCTCCAGTTATCTCTCCTTTCTGAATGTCCTTTTCAACCATTGAGTAATACATCAGCCTCAGATCTTGCTCTGAGTCCAGTACATGGCATCGCATCTCAAATTCTGTTTACACTCCAGGGTCACATCCCAGCCAACCCCAGTGAGCAGGAATGGCATCTGGTAGATTTTAGCATCCATGGGTCATGTAGGGTAGAAAGACAAAGGCTGGGAGTCATGCCCAGAAGGGAGGTGCTGGAGCAGGAGCCTGGCAAGCCCAGGATAGGAATTTACCAAGCAGGTGTGTGTGAGACTCACCTGCTTCCAGAAGGCAAAGGGTCACATAGCAGAGGACCCAGCTGCCCATGGCAGGGACAAGATCTCTCTGAAGCTCCAGACATAGGCTCTGAGAGAGGCCGAGGGAAAGGGCTGAGATCTAGCTCCTTCCCTGGCTCAGTGTGCAGAATTTGCCATTGCTACAAGATGACTGGCTGTCACAGCTGATTTTGCCAATGGTGAGACTGAGACTCCGAGAGATCAAGTCATGTGCACCTTTTCTTCTGCCTACAGAAGCTCTTTGTATCCCTTCTAAATGGACAAGTGCCCCCATGGTGAGCAGACCAATCCCTCACTTCCTGGTTAGAGTCACACTCAGAATGCCATGTGCCTATGTGCTAGCTGTGACGAAAGCTAGGAAAATATATATCTGCAATGTTCAGGGTCCTTTGGAGATTTATTGACTGCTCTGTTTCCCACCAATGTCATTAAGATGGGAAAGCCCCAAATATAAGAAGGGGTTCAAATGTTTAGTTGTTGAAAAAAAGAGCAATAGCACTCCATCCTCTGTATTTACTATAAATAATTAGTGGTAGATGTGGGGTGGGGGCTATTCCTATAATTTTAGCAATAGCAGAGCATCCTAAGCTGTCATCCCCTAGTGACAGTGGACTACCGCAGGGACTTGGGAGATGGTGTGCGTTGAGTCCTGGCTCTGCCATTTATCAGCTGTGAAATCTTGGGAAAATTACTTAGCAACTCTGATTTGATTTTCTCATCTGTAAAATGGAGATGATGAGTATCTACCTCAATACTTGTTGTAAACATTACACCAGTAAAGCATTTGAAATAGTTCTTGTCACATAATAAACACTATATTTGTGCTTGCTATTATTACTTTCTGAACCTGGTGTTCTAATCCACAAGGAGTTAGGAAGTCAATACTATATCAAGGGAAATCAGACACTTACTGACATATGACTGTGGCAGCTAACTAATCATCTCCCAGCACTGAGTTGAGATTTGTATGAATGTAAATTCATTGTACAACATAGGTTCTTCTCAAGAGTCTTAGATAAATGAAATTAGGGCCACAGATTAAGTATTTCTTAATGAATACTGTTATTTTGGTAGACAAATGTTTTATATCTGAGGTTATCTATAATAGAAAATACTTTCATGATGAAACTTTTGGTTGCAGTCTGGTTGCTTGTAAGCTGTGCTGTCCCCTCCTGGAATAAAAGCAGAAGGCGGGGTTGGGGAGGAGGAAAGGGAGACAGTGAGGAAATGAGGTAATGATGTAGATCAAGAACCATTTAAAAGGGCAGCAGGGTGGGTGAGGGTCTGAAAACGATGCTTGCTGCATGGTTGCTTCAGTGCTTGGGTCTGCACTTCAGGTTCTCAATCTCAGCTGCAAAGTTGAGGATCTTATTCTTTACACAGAAGTTCTTCACTTTCTTTCTACCATGGACCCCTTTGTCAGTCCGGTAAACCCTAAGGACCCCTTCTCAGAGCAATATTTTAAATGCATAAACTAGAATACGTAGTATTACGAAGAAAACCAATTATTTTGAAATGCAGATGTCAATTTTTAAAATTTATGATGTATTAATTTATGTATGTCTTTAAATTTCATTAAATAGAACAGATCCTGAAAAATGCCATGATTTCCAAGTAGTGCTGAAAGTAAATTATATTAACTGCATGTAATGTGATACGAAAATGTCAACGGTAATCTGTGCAACACACATGCAAGTGTCTGTGATTTCTATTACTGACTTTGTCACTGATATTACTAAAACTGCTGTGGTTTGTTCACTATACCATAGAAGGAAATGCTATATTTCAGTTAGAGATTAGAGAAAATAAAGCCATATTTTTCTATTCAAATTCATGGATTCCCTGGATTTTACGTGTGCTGGAGGTCCATGGACCCCGGTTTAAAAATTTCTGCCTTCGTGCCATAATGCTTTATGCATGGACAGAAAGTGTTATTAAGTTCATAAATCCTCGGAAATACTTTGCCCACATGCACAATTTGTAGATTTGTCAAAGGTGTCAAAGGAAAAAAATTAAACTACTTCTTTAGACTGATTTATAGACTTGAATTATGACAGGTACTTACCCTAATTGTATTCGTGTCCTGGAAACATAATGCAACTTCTATAATCTATCTTCCTATATCTTCGTTATCAGTTACATCCATCATTACCCATGTCATCATCATTATCATCATCGTCATGTATATTTGATTCCAGAGTGGCATTATTGGAATAGAAAACAATAGTTACATACTATTAATATAATAGTATATGCTCTCTTGCATGGAAAATTGAGTAGCTAATCAGAAACAACCCAAATGGAAACAAAATTTCTAAACTTGTATTAAAAATTCTAAACACTCTGTATTTAAGAAACCCTGCATACTATGGTAAATGCTGAGACATCTCTCAGATCTCACAGGTTTATGGTATTGTAAATATCTTGTGCATTCAAGATTTTTGGACAATATTACTGATTCAAGTCTTATTTCTTCATTTTAAATAGTGTCATATTAAGATAATCAGGAGAATAATGAAAGTTACATCATAAACCGTTTTCCATTTTGCAACGGTGCACGGTTCTCCCGTTTCATGCTCTAATGCTTCATTTAATCAATTATTTTTAAATAGTTTTATAATTTTTAAAAATAACAAACGTATTTTTTAAAGTATTTAGTCCACAGAAAAGTGACGCAATAAATACAGGTTCCATATACCCCTGTCCCACAGGTACAACTTCCCACTATAACATCCGTAATAGGATGTAGACCGAGAATGTGCACGGAACAAGGCTTGACCAGAAGAGCTGCAACACCCAAATTCTTCACTCCAAATCATGTGCTTAACTGTAAAATACTCCCTTTAATTATTCTTAGCTTACAGGTTTATTTTCATAAGCAAAGTATACCTCTTCTTAACGTGCCCTTTGCAGAAGTTTCACACCTTTTCTGATATGTTTGAGTATATTTTACCTTAAAGCAGAGCAGTACTAATGCTCACTTGGATCACATGGTAAATAAGGCTGATGTTGTGAGCTCACATATGGTAGCTCCAAACCATATGTGACTTTCTGTAGAAGGTATTTTTATGTAATATGCTGAGGTAGAGACATCAATTGAGAAATGTAAAGACTAAATTGAATTAGGCTGATGTGAAATCTTGGCAGAAAATATTTCAATAAATTAATTCCTTATAAGCTTTAAAAAGTACATTTATGATAATTTTATTAAAATAAATTTAGGAAAAACAGGAAAATTTAGCAAAATATACATAAGACCTGTAGAATATAAACTACAAAACAATGCTGAGAGAAATTAACAAAGACCTCAATAAAGAGACATGGGGGAATTTTTTGAGATGATGGAAATATTTTGTATCTCGATTGTCATGGTGGTTACGTGGGTGTAAAAACTTGTTAAAATTTGTTGAAATGCACACTTAAAATGGGGTGCATTTTATTGCAGCTGTTGCATACGTTTATTACATACCTATTGCATAAACATCTTGTGCCTCAATAAAGATGCTTTTAAAAGTTGCATGATTGTAGTATTCCAGAGGGCAGGAGTTGCTGACAGTTTCCTCTGAATTTCTATGGCAAAGACAGCTGTGAGAAGAAGTAAAAAAACCCATAAAGAGTCTCTGGATCCTGCTCAAAAAAATGTGCTGGTGATCAGGGTCCACCTGAAAGACACGGCTGATTTGCTTATCATCCTTAATTCTGAATGCAAAGCTTTAACAGGTGAAAAGCACAGAATCACGTATTTTTTTGTAAAGATTGTTAGAAATCCATAAAGCTTGTAAAAAGAGAGAGAGAAGGTAATCTAGTGTATCTTGCTTAATATCTGGCACACTGCCTTCCCTTTGCCCTCCTTGGGTTTTCATCCCCATCAGCTGTTTTAAGTACCCCTTTTTTGCTCACCCAGACCTGCTACTTATAAATTTTTCCCTCTGGTTTATTCTCTTTCAAGGTGAGTTTCTGTTAGTTCCTACCAACCTAATATGCCACTTATTTCCTGAGCTGGGTCCATAATGAGTTTGCGTTCTAAGAAGAGCTAACATTCAGCAGTGTGGATTGGCTGCTGGCACAGAAATACAGTGCTGAGTCCCCGAACTCAGTGGACTGGATCTCCAAGCTACAGGGTGAGTTTTTGGGGCATTGGGCTGAAAATCGCTCATTGATTTTTTCTGTTTTTTCAATGATGTCTTCATTCTGAAAGTAAATCAAAAACTTGAGCTCTTCCTCCAGCTTCTTATGATACCAATAAACATAACTGTGCCCTTTTTTAGGGACACAATCCATCTTTGTTTTCTGTTCCTTTCCTTTGACGAGATATGTAGGAATCTGGGTAACCTCAGTGTCCATGGAGCCTGTGGAGGAAGGAGACAGAAGCTGTGGGAAAAGCCCAGGAGGGAGCCTGATATTGCAGCCACAGGAGAAGGTCCTCCAACTGGAATTCAACCAGTTCAGAACAGGGACTTACCTGCTCCCCAGAAAAAAAGGGCCGCACAGCAGAGAAGTCTGAAGCACATTGTTGGCGCAGGGGAAAAGAGTGGCAGGTGGCCTTTTCTGTAAGGCTCATTCCCCATCAACAACTTCCTTGTGACGTGATCACTTCCCATAGCCTTTATAGGTGTCTTGTGCATGGGGACAAAAACATTTCATAGGATGTGGGAGGTCAGGCTTTGTTGTAGCTGGTGAAAACAATTAGTGTGAGTTTCAGCCTGCTTTTATTCTCTTCTTTTGTGACTCACTCTTTTGCTATTTTTTAAATAAAATCACTTACACATTATTTATTTGCTTTTCTAAAATTGTCAATTTGCCTCCCTCTGTCCTCCCTTCCATCTCAGGAAATGAATCATACAACTCAGTGTTTACCAATCATAGCTTTTGCCACACTTATAAAAACACACAGCAGGTACTTTGCATTAAAGAATTAAATGTTGAACTATGCAAAACAATATTTATGACAAATATACAACACACATAGAGAAACAATAAAATTAATATACCCTTGCTTGAACCAATTAGCTTAAGAGGTAGAGTATTGTTGAGAATTTTTCAGCCCAGCTTACTGTCTTAGATTCCTTCATTCTTTCCCCATCATGTGCACGTAGCAGGAACTCTGAAGTTTAGATTAATCATTCACCTGCTTTTCATGATAGTTTTTAGCATTTATATAAGAACCTGTAAATTATATATTATTTAATGTATGTCTATGAAATTTATATAAGGGGAATCACTCTATTTATTTTTTTATGTTATTTTTCATTCAACATTATGTCTGTGACATTAATTCATGTTGACACATATAATCCAGAAAATGTATTTTTATTTATATTTAGTATTACATTATACTCATTGGCCAGAATTTATTTTTCATTCTTGAATTAATGCCCACTATTTTTTTTCTGGGTATTTTTGCTACTGCAAATAGTATTGCATTCTTGTACATGTCTCTGCATACCTAGATGCAAGATTTTTTTCTATACCTAGAAACCTAAAGTCTGAGTCTTATGGTTAATATTTCAACCTTATGTAATATGACAAAATGCTTTCCAAAGTGATTAAGCCCAATACTTAATACAAAGATCCAACCAATAGTTCATGAGTGTTTTCAAATGCTCCACATCTATGACTATATTTGGTATTAAATATTCTTTTAATTTTGACATTCTGTTAGGTTAAAATTGTATCTCATGGTACAATATAGTTTTAGTTCGCATTTTTTCTGGTTGCTAAGAAGTTTAAACATTTTTTTTTTTTTACTTATAGGTCACCAGTGTTTTCTATAAACTGCCCTTTGCCCACATTTATTTTTGGTTGATTAGCTGTTATTTATTTGTAACAGTTCTTTATATATTTTGGATACCAAACCTTTGTCAGCTATATGTGTTGCTAATATGCTTCCAATATGTGGCTTGTGTTTTCACTCTCTTTGACGTCTTTTTTGTTGGATTTCTTGATTTAGTGGAATATATTCTTCTTTTATTTTGGTATAAATTTTCTTATTCTTTATAAGAAATTCTCCCATAACCCAAGTTCATGAAGTTATACTCCTATATTATTTGTCAAAATCCTAAATCTAAAACATTTGAATTTTGCATTGAAGCATTTGATCCACTTGTGATTTATTTTGGCTTATGCTGTGAGAAAAGGTTTAAATTCATCTTTCCTTGGATATACAACCACCTATCCCAGAATAACTTATTGTATATTACATCGTCCCTCCATATATCTGCAATGACAACTCTGTATACATTAAATTCCCATTATGCGTGGATCTATTTTTCATCTCACTATTATTTTCCATTTGTCTATTTATTTATACTTCTTTCATTATTCTAAATTATAAAGTAATTTGATGATTAATAGGGCACTACTTTATACTTCAATATTTTATTGTCTATTTTGTCCCTCTTTTCCACTTAATTTTAGATTATTTTGTCAAATTTCACAAAAAAATATTTTGTATTTTGATTAGTGTTGCATGAATATACAGATGATACTGCAGAAACTGAAATACTCTTACTATCAGGTTCACTTATTCATGATCATTGTATATATCTCCACTTATTTAAAACTTTTAAGATACATTCCTCTAAAACTTTAATAATTGTATGCATTATGGTTTTGCTTATCTTCTGATAGATTTGTTCTCAGACATTTTATATTTTATATTTTGTGTTACTATTTGTAAATGGTCCTTCTTTTTAAGATATGTATCTTTTAGCTGTTTCTTGCTAGTATGTGGAAATAAAACTTTTTATATTTATGTTGCATTCAGTAAACTTGCTAAATTTTGTTTTTAATAATGCAATGCTTCTTTAGATCCTTTTGGATCTTTGTGAATAAACTTATCATTTGCCAATAATTACTTCTTTTTCCTTTCTTTCTCAGTCTTACACTTTTTACCCTTGTTCCACTGGCTGAAGATTCATTACAATGTTGAATGGAAATCATGCTGTCCTTCACTTATTTACCAGTTAGATATGAATTGGACAACTACAGTAGTCAAATATGTGGTAAATGCTATGGGGATTACAAAATGTAAGATTAGATCCTGCTATTTCCAGGACCAATTGGCCTCCCAAGATATCTACAAATTCTTCTTCCAATCAGCACCTATGTATCTCACCTGAAGTATCTGAGGCATCTAACAACGCTTCAGGTGAAGCGCTGTCTGCGCTTTATGCTCCACGGGTATTTTACAGAAAGACCCACATCACCCCCTAGTGGTCAAAGGTGTGAATTCGTCCGACGCCAGCCGATCTCGCTGCCTTTACCTCCCCAAGGTAAGTGGGGAGTTGCCAGCTCTGCGCTGGGAGACAGCAGCCGGGCATCTCAAGTGCCAGAGCCGAATTAGGGAACAAGCAGCGTTTGGTGTGGTAACCTGTCGCACACGCCACAGAACTGTTACTAGTAATTAGTTCCACGATTAGTCTTCAATATTGATGATGGTTTATCAGTGTAATTTGACTTCTCAACCTTTTCTAGCCACTGTTCAAGGTGAGCGTGCTTCTTCAATCTCTTTCCTGAGTTCTATGCTCTTTTCTTTGTACATTTCATCATCAAGGGATCGTGAGCATTTCATTCTTCCAGTTATGCTAAATGTCCCAAATGTTTACCTCTCGTCCAGACCCATTTTCCGTGACTTGTGCATCCAACTGCTTTCTGCATATTTCCAGCGGGACTTCTGTCTCCAAGGCACCCCCCAATCTCAGTGTAAATCGTGATCTTCTTCCCAAGGGGGGAGAAGATCTCATCCATCTGGCTGCAGTGGTTGTCTTTAACCCCCTGTCTGCTACTGCTCGTAGCTCATCAATTGCCAAGTCCTTTGATTTACTTCCTAAACGCCTTTTAAATCCCTCATTTCCCTTATTTTTGTGACCACCATCATTATCTCAGCTATACCACTGCTTGCCCGAGTTGCTGCATGGGCTAACTTTTTTCTATGCACCAACTCTCTCCATGCTGCCAAAGGGCCGCAAAATATGCCACTCCAAAATATGCCACTGTGGCATAAGGATAACTGAGCCAAAGGCACTTAAAAAAACCTGCGGCAGGTGCAAGAAGGGTGCTCTGACCCTCCTCCCCTTTTTCTTCCAGAAAGACAAGGGATAAAGCCCTTACATGGAAGATGTCCTCTCTGGGCCAGAAGGGAAGAATTAATGACATTCTTTTCATCCAAGACAGGCTGTTAAGGCCAAGGGAAATCAGTACAAAGAAACCTTGTTACATTAACCCTCATCTTCCTGCCTACTTCTCCACCCAGTTAATGACCCTGGCCCAAGCCCCTCTGCCTTGTGTCATTTTCACATCTTACTGCTCTTGTCCAAGTCATTATATAAGTGTTCAACTCCAACTGCATCTTTGTGTCTTCATTTCCTTATGAGGGCTTCCATGTCCTGTAAAACTTATATTAAATAAATTCATATGTTTTTATCATGATAATCTATTCAATTCTCAGGCCCAGCAGAAAAACCCAAAAGGATAGAAGTAGAATTGTGCCTCCTTTGCATGGTTTATTATTATTCACATAATGGTTAGGGTGGTTAAACACAGACACACACACACACACACACACACACAACACACTACTCTGATTACTATAGAAGTCAAATGCTTAAAACCTCACCAGCTTCTATTAAACTTTATGTTAAATTCCGTATCACCTTTCAATGGTGAACTTGGTTTCAAATACAACATAACCCAGAGAGTAAAATATAGAACCAGAGCACAGAAAGAAAATGTTACACTTAAAAAAATTTGCTCATCAAAAATTTATGTCATCAAAAATTTACAGGAAATGTTATAGGATTTTATTTTCTTTGGATGGTCTTTGTCCCAGGAGGACGGGACACAAATTTGGACTGAATTATATTCAATGCTATTCAAAGTTATTGCCATATTTTCCTAAGGTAATGCATGTAGATAGCAGGCTGTGTCTCTAACAGTCAGCTGGATTGGGAAAGGCAAGTCTGAACACAGCACCCATCCATGCTAACCGATGTTTACCTTAATGTAGAGGGAAATACATGACTGCATGAGGTAGGTTTCATGCTAGAGCCTTAAATGCTCTTATCTTTTCCACGCTGTTGGTGAAGGTGAAGTGGAATGTTTAAAAAGTATTTTACTAGCTTTCTTCTCCAGGCTGAAAACACTAAGAGAGTAGGAACCTACAACTAAAATGGGTCCCTGGATTCAGTGGCAATGACACAGTGTGAAGTGACTGAACCTGGGGGAGTATTTAATCACCAGTAACAAGGGACATGGCCATGATGTAGATATAATGTGGCAGCATGTCCACTGCTGAATTGGCTCCCATCTTATCCTGCTCAGCTCCACTGTGGTCAGGGCCAATTCTCATGTCCATGCCTTCATTTCCACACTTGGCGTCTAAACCCCCCGCTTTGTTGCAAAGGGATTTACAAGGGTCCAGGTGCACTGGTTGGTAGATCGTCCACTGTGAATGATTCAGTGACAGATTCCTACCTGATGGTAGAAGTTGAGCCACTGCTATTTCACTTTCTGGTTCTCACTACACAATGCTCTTCATCCTTCTTTTTCAAGAATTCTAATCCCATCATTTATTTGTTTAATATTTTCTCCTTTTTGATTTAATATGCATAATATTTGATTAATCTTAACCTGTGGTTCATAACACACAGGCATTGCTTATCAATAAATGGTTATTTATTTATTTAAAAATGTAGTAGGTACTTGTGAAATATCTCTGCCTCCACAATATGCAAGGTAGATCTTGACAATATTTAAATTTATAGCTATGTGATTTTCTCTCATTTTTGTCTCCTGCCACTCCCCAGCTTTATAAAAATCCTAAACTTAGGTCATTATCATTCCCTGACAGTAGTGTGTTGGTAAATGTTTGACAACTACCTTGCTGGAGGAAAATAAGACAAACCCTGATTTGTTGTGTTTGCTGATTCCCGTGGTGTAAATACTCCCACTATGGTCTATTTCAAGCTATCAAAATGATGTCACCAAAATTTGAGTTGGGAAAGATATGTGCAATTGGCTGTGATTGACCTGGTAAAAGCCAGCTCCAGTACACAACTGTTCCTTGCTTTCCTTTTAATACAATTTTATATAATATATTTGTAGTCCTGAAAATTATTTTCTTGATTTATTTG
Source organism: Daubentonia madagascariensis (assembly GCA_023783475.1). Lineage (NCBI taxonomy): Eukaryota > Metazoa > Chordata > Mammalia > Primates > Daubentoniidae > Daubentonia > Daubentonia madagascariensis. The sequence goes on from JAKFHU010001569.1 coordinate 13,386,344, forward strand.
TTTTTAGCTTTATAAAAAAAATCATGTTTTACATAATCTTATCAGGCTTAGTTTTTGCATTTGATGTTATATTGCTAAGATTCACCTATAACATTGCTTGTTACTGTAGTGCATTCATTTTGACTGATGTATATAGTTATCCATCCTATGAATAGATTACAGTTTACTCATTCACTCTTGTCAGCACATATTTGGCTTGGTTCCATGTTTTTCTATTGTGAATGGTGCTGCTAAGAACACTTTTGTATTTATGTCTTCTGATGTGCATATGCAAGAGCTTCTCCTGATATAAACCTATGGGTGGAATTGCTGGGTCATGGAATATAGGAACATTGAACTATATGAGATAATGCCAAACCGTCCCCACATGGTTTGTATTACTTATGCTCCCAGCAGGAATTTATAAGGAATCCTGTGGATCCATACCCTCTCTAACATTTTATATTTCTAAACTTTTTATATTTTGTGAATCAAATGGATATAAAATTATGTATCATCGTGTCTTGCATCACTTGATCCTAATCCTCAGTGAAGTGAAATATCAATTTATAAGTTTATTGTTCATGTATGTTTCTTCTACTAAATGTATGTTAATATCTTTTGCTCATTTTCCATGGGGTCTTACAGATTTGTTGTCAATGTAATTTTTTTGTTTCTCCTGGGAAAGGATTTTTCTAAAGGGCCTACCGTCACTGCTCCACTTACTGTCTTCTAGCTTCAAGCCACATTGTCTGAGGTCTTCCTTACTGGCTCCCTCTGCCTTCTCTTCCCCTTGACACTTTCTCAGGAGCCAAGTCACCAGCACCTCTCCATGGACACTTCAAATTCTCTGTACTAAGGTCTAGAGGGTGCTCCCTGCCTTTGACCGAGCCCTACTCTGTTCATCCACTAACCAGGGCTCTATGGAGCACATCCTCAACTTCTTTCATGAGTCATCTCTCTCTGCTTGGCTGCCCCATGATTCTCTTTATCTTGAGGCCTTGAATGGTGACAAGACAGTGCTGAACAGTCGTGGAGAGCCAAATGCCAAAGTTTATCACAGAAAACACAGAGTAATTTATAGAAGTGTCTTCAGATCTACTTATACGATTATGGGTAGATTTATCCAAGAACTCATGACTCACATGTGACAGAATCAGGGCAAAAATCCAGACTTTATAATTTTCAGGGGAATTTTCCATGTCAGTTCGTCACTTTTTAGGCCCAATTCTATTCCTGTCATGTAGGTCTCAAACACTACACCTCCTCTATACTCCACTCTCAGATTTTTTTTCTCTCTGTCCCTCTCCCTCTCTGTCTGCATACACACACACACACACACAAACACACCCAGAAGTCTTGATCAGAAAAGCTGTGGGTTTTTTTTATCCCCCACAGCCCCTTCTACAGGGTCCCGTGGGTCTGGCGGGTGGGGGGAGGCAGCCTGCTGCAAAGGTTCTTGCTGCGGTCTCTGATCTCCTCCCAGCGCTGTGTCACTGCCACTGCAGATGTAGAAGCTGCTGTCTTCAGGATGCGCACTAGTCACCATCAGAGCTGAATATGTTAGGTTTGGATGGCTGATGGGAAACTTGGTCTTGTTAAAACCTGGTTCATATGTGCCATCGGAGCCTGTGTTAGAAGTTGCTATCAGCATGAAGCTCTGTTTCGGGAACTGTCGATACCAAAACATAGTTGTGGCCTGAAAATCCATGGCGTGGCACTCAATCTTCACGGAGGCTCCACTCTTACAGATGGCCCTGCTTGGATGTTGAGAGACGAGGGCGCCAAGCCCAGAGCCTGTTGAAATGGAGGTCAGACAGATGAAAGAGGCTGGCAGGACCCGAGTCAGACAGGGCCTCAGGCAGGAAGCTCAGCCTCACTCCCTCAGCTTTCTCCTAGTCCCCGGAGAACCCTATTTGTTCTGTGCACTCTTCCTGTGGTCTCCCTAAGGTCATGATCTCCATCTGCCCTGACTGGTGGTTCCCACCTTGCCCTTTAAACCTCTAGAGAGCATAGACGGTGCTCCCTATCACTTTGATGGGCAGAAACGATCCACGATGCCTGGCCACCGCTTCACCACACCAACATTCATGCTCCCGCCCCAGCCCCCAGGTATAGTAAGGCTCATACTGGGCTGCAGAAGCAGCAGAAGCAACAGCATCTGCAGTGTCAGCCTCGCACCACCTGCTCTGAAGAGAGATGTGACCACACTCTTCATTCACCCCAGGAGAATGGATGCCTGATCACATAATCCTGAAGATGCTCTAATCTGCCCCCTCGTGGTGACCATTGCCAACGACGCAAGATACATCCATCTCCCTGACTGTAAAGAACCATCCATTGCTTAAAGAGGACTCAAGACTTCCCAATTTAACTTCCAGATTTATAGAAGAAACAGGGAGACACAGAGCACTGAAATGACTTAAGTGAGTTTCTTGTAGGGAAAGGAGTGTACATGTGGGTAGTGAATGACATCATAGTCGGTCTGTTGCCTCTGTGCCATATCCTCAGAGCAGTCACACCAAGACAACTCATGATTGTTAATCACTAGACCTACGGGTTCACACTACCATATGTGTTGATAATGCCCAGGCCGATGTCTCAGCTGGAAGTTCAATGTTTCTTCATAGTCACGATGAAGACACTTCCTCATCTTCTAAATGAAGTATTGACCTCATAAATGTCTCATGATGGTTCTTCTCATATATTGATGGACTTAATTCTAAAAAAATTTATTTATTTAACCTGCATGTGTTTGTATAAATCACGGTTAGAGGTTATGAGAATAATTATTACAGTTATTTTACCACAGTGGTGGTCATACTAAGTGTTGGCAAATGGAAATAGATTCTAGGAGGCTTAGGGAACTCTTTCTGCTTTGAACAGGCTGGGATACTTGTTTTAATGGATCAGTCTTGAAAATGTATGGCAATTACAAAGAATGGGAAAGTGTTTTTATATAGCACTGTACTTTTATTTTTATAACAGCATCCTGGTTGTGTTTTCATTTAATATTTAGTTCTATTTCTTATCTCTCTGTCTTGGTTAGCTAAGAAAGGTGGGATTAAGACTTGGCCCATCAAATTATGTTTGTGCTATAGTGAAGTAGTTTTTATCATAACAAATATGACTGTGGCATTACAGTGATATTGACGTATCTATTGAAGGGCATCTGCATGCTCCAGTTGTTGTATTTCTTTCCTGATTGTATTGGGCCTCATTAGAACAGGCCCACCTCACACCGTAAGTGTACTTTTTCTGAGAAGAGTAGGTAAGGATGCGTGCGTGGCTGACCTCTGGCCCAACATCATGATATGTCTGGGAGGAAGCAGATGGATGCCACTGGGTCAGAAGAAAATCTTCTTATTCCTTTGAGAAGCACGAGCTGTCAGGTGCATGCCTGTAGTGTTTTATTACTGTGTCAACGTAGCTGAGCAGGAAATGTGTTTCTGAGAACTTCCTTTCTGCTATGGTTCTGGGTTAGAGTTGATCATAGGGGAAGAAATGTGTGTCGTTTGTGAAGGGAAAGCAAAATGGCTGCATTGTGTTTGGAAGTTATCATTGGTCCGAGACAGTGTAGAACAGGATCAAAAGCGCCAGTGAGTTCCAACTTGTGCTGACTTTTCCCTGCTTTACCTCCAGCTCTCCGTACCAACTGCCAGTCCTGCTGAGCAGAAGGAACCCCAGGCCCAGCGCCAAATACTTTCCTGAGAGGTCACAGGGCAGTGGGCACAATGCCAGCGATCGTCCATAGACTCCCACACCAGCCTCCTTCGTGGCTCCATGTAGCACGTGCATGTACCCAATTTAATGCAAGCTCCAGTTCATCCAGCTTCACCAGAGCTGGTTAGAATTTATCTTTCTGATCCTTTTTGAACCTTTACTTATCTAGCTTCTCCCTAGATTGTGTCAGGCCTAATTCCTGTAGTAAACTTTTTTATTCCTTAAAGCTCACAGTGTACCCTGACACTGCCATATGTACTATGGATTAGCCATAGCCCAAGCCATACATCCTGTCAATAGATAGTACATGTTATCATTCCTCATTTTCTGAGAATATTTCAATGTCATCTTATTAAAAAAAAATCTCTGTGGACAGTTTTCTTGGTGTCAGGAGGACTTTAGCATCTATAAGAACTGTCGGGAAAGGAGATAGAAGTTGGAGTCAGAAGGCTGGGATCAACGGGCTTTGGCACAAGGAAAGCCTCGGTGTAGGGTCTGATAGCCCATAATGGGGTTCTACTTCTTTGCCCAGGATGTATCTGCTACCAGGAATCAAAAGCCGTGCAGCTAAAAGGCATGTTTACCGGGGCAGAGACAGAAAAGGATGGGTCTCTTTCTGCTCTGAGTTGGTATGTACTAAAGTTTTATGCAAGAATGATGAGTATATATGATGGTAAACACATAGGAAAATTACTTCAATTAAGTGTTGGTAAAACAACAATACTTCTAGTTATTATGGTTAGACATATCTAAAATTCTGACTACTCAAAATATTGGAAACCAGGAAGGGAACAATAGGTGTTGATTTTTCTAAAGTTCATGTGTGCCTCAGGAGAAGAGTAAAGCTAAGGCAAATCTCAGATTTTGTTAACATGATGTAATTATATGATAAAATTTTATGGTTAACCATCAAGGAAATAGAAATGGATTATATATTTCTGGAAGGCAAAATAATGAAATGAGAAAAAATATTCAACCAAGTCATAAATTAGAGGAAAAACTCCCACAATTGGTATTTTAAATCACTAACTTTTGGAGTGCTTTGTTAAACAGCAATAAATAATTGGGATACAGTTGTCATTATATTCTAAGCTTTCTAAGTGAGGTATAGAATACATAGACTGCACAAATCTTAAGTGTTCATCCTAGTGAATTTTCCAGATGAATATATTCATGAAACTACTACCCAGATCAAGATACAGAACATTTTCAGAATTCCAGAAGCCTTCATCATGCCTCCTTCATAGTAAATAAATAATGCTACCAAAGGTAATCACTATTCTGACTTCATACCATATATGTTATTTTGTGTTTAGCATCTTTTATTCAAAATTATGCTTATGATATTCATCCATGTTGTTGCAAATTATATTTGATTTTTTTTCTGCTATATTGCATTCTGTTACATAAATGTAACACAATCTATTTATCCATTGCATTGTTGATAGACAGTTGGGTGTTTTCCAGCTTGGGGCCACCAGAAAGAAAGCTGCTGTGATAGTACCTTTTTCTCACATGTTATATGTCCCTTCCTGCTTCCTAAGAATTCTGGACTATTTCTTGAGTATTTATATAGTTAACAAATTGATTTTTTTGACTTATCTAATTTATTACTGATTATGTTGCATTGAGCGATTTTGTTCATTATGCTAAAAAAATTTGTAGTTCTAGATTGTAATTTTATATAAATTGTCGTTCCTAGTCAATAGATGCAATGGCGTCTCAACACATGCTAAGAAAACATTTAGTGATATCTTATATTTTTTAAGTTTCCTGTCTTTCACTTCAGATAATCTCTCTCTCACAACTTGATTGTGGGGAATGGAGGTTATGATGAAACTCCACAGCTACAGCTCTTTGTAATATTAGGATTACTCTGAAAAAGCAAATGGTTCAATAGTTTTACAGCAGAATTTCTGAAGTCTATTTACGTCCATATGCTTTGCTTTATAACTGCCTCAACCGAAAGGAGGGAATTTGTGTTGCTTTAGTCAGGCCCAAGATAAAAAGGAAACATGGGATGGTCTGTCCCTTACTGTTCTTCCTCTCCTTGGACAGACAGCCTCCCCCTATGCCACCCCTCTGGAGAACGGCCGTGCACAGGCAGCAGATACCTCCACGGGGCTGTCTCACCCACCACCACAGTGGTTCCTGGCTGTGTCATCTGGCTCGGGGAATGATTGGTGTGGACATTCAGACCGAAAAGTCTTGCAACCATCCCATTTCTGGTTTCCTTACTACTGTCAGAGAACATTAGTTTCAATGACAGCTTGGAGTTCTCATTATACCATGTTTCGATGTGCTTTAGATCCTGTTCACAGAGGAGTATCTGTTTCCCATCTCTATGTCTTAGTATTTTGGTCTCTGTGTGACTCTGTGAGTCAAGCTTCCAAAGAATATGCAGGAGAAGAAATCCAAAGCTAAACACAGAATCCAGGAAGGAATCCAAAGAGAATGCACGGAGCCAGGGCTTGTGTTTTCTGGACAGGGACCCCTGCATGTTTTCAGAAATTCTTTGTCCCAGGAGACAAAGGGCCACACACAGCAGGACAGACTAGGGGTCTTTGATGCTTCTGAGAATATTTTTTAAAAATGTTTCAACTAGTAGTTTTAGTTGTATGCAGAAAATCATATAGACTGTCATTTATTTCTAGAGACAGAATTGTGTGATCAAATTAATATTGTAAATAAATATAGAATTAAGAATTAACACCACTTATCTTCTAATTCAATGGATATATGCAGAGCATAAAGAAAGAAAATATGCAGAAGACATAAAAATCATTTGGAAAGCTCTACTTAACACCTGTCTGCTGATCTGTCACTCAAACGTCTCTCTTGAGCCCGACTCTCTCTTCTAAGTGCCGGCCATGAATTTACACAAGCCTCCTGGATATTTCTATGCAGATATCCAAGGAAGGTCCACTAGGACTGGGAACTCGATTTTGTTCAATAACTTTACTCCATTAATTCTTCCCAATTTTCTCCCATTGCCCCTGTTCCAGTGGGGAAGGCAGTTTGAGTGTGTTTTTCCTGATACTACCTTCATCACTCTTTCCTTTCGTAGTTCCTGAAGAGTGTCTCACTCTTTTGGGGCTCACCCACCTAGTGAAATCTTACTTGCCCATCTGGTAAAACTTGAATAATAAGTTTCATCCCCAAATTTGCCTTCTCTTTGACGCCCTTCCTTATGTCACCAGACGGAATTGGCCATGTTATTTCCTATGCTCCACTAACACCTCAGATTAAAAGGACACGTCATATGATGTTGTGATTACGGTATTTGTCTTCTACATCTTTCTCTCACTGCTAGGATTTTGTTATTTCTTCTGAAGGTAGAGACAATTTTCTGTTCGTTTTTGTTTTCTAATGTTCAGTAAAACAGAAAAAAACTGGGCCAGAGTCTCTCTCCAATTGGCCCGTTGGTTTTCACTGGTCCAGTTACCGTAATGTTTGGATTACTCCTCCAGAGCACTGTGGACACTCTGGTTATACCCGAGTGCAGAACTCATTTGTAATGTCATCAGTTCTCTCTGGGAGAGAGTGACTCCTGAGGTCTGTCCGGAGGTGTCTGTGGCAGCCGCCCTGCCACACAGAGCAAAGCTGCCGCTGCTCCAGGCCCATCACACAGCCACCCCAGGGCCTCACGTCCTTTGGCCACCTCCTCTCTGGCTGCTTTTACTTCTTTTATGTCCTTTTCATTCTCTTGCTTGTTTCCCTGCTTTTGTTTAATGCCTGGACTCAATTGTCACTTGAGTTTACTCTCCTTTGGGCATCTTTTAATTCAGTCTTCATTTCTGGGATAATTTTGCTTTTTCTTTCATTTTGGAGTTCAGTCAACTTTATTTTCCCCTCATGTCTTTCTGTTTTTGCCATTTCTGTTCTCATTTTTTGAACTCCTGTTTATAGGTGGCATTTAAAGTGTATTTAATCTCGTTTGGAGTGTAGACTTACATTTTCTTCTGGAAACACTCGTGATTATTTTTGGAGTAAGGAAGAAGAGGTGAAGGGTTTTTCTTTATTTTATGGGTTTTACTTTCCTTTTTTCGTTTTTATGTTATTGGGGTGTTCTACAAAATTTCTAATTTAATGGCTCCTTTTCCATCATCCTAGCGAAGTCCAGACACCCTAGTAAGTTTTGTTTGTTTGTTTTTATGGTTGGGGGTGGGTGGTTGTGAGTTCTATTAATTTGTGATTCCCTTTTGTTTTGCAGGATTTTACATTTTCCCCTTTTCCCCTTTTCCTCTTCACTACCCAATTGCCAGAGGGTCCCCTCTTCCTTCCTTTTTGGCTTTTTTTCTCACTCACAAGCAATAATTTTGGAAGACTGTCCAATGAAGAAAACACTGCTTTTATTTGATTGTCTTGTGATTAAATGAAATTATACATGTAAAGCATGACATATAAAACTTGATATGCAGTATGAAGTAAAAAAAAAAGAGAGAGCTCTGTTGGTCAATAAGTGTTTAACCTGAAAAATTAAATCCAGATTTTTAAAATCTTTAGTTCTTTTTGAAGGACAGAGTCTTAGTTACTGGGCATAGACTGAGATGTTCAATGATATTTCTACAATTCTTTCCTATTTCCATCTTCAACTTGCAAAATGCCTTAGAGCTGATGTTTCTGTTATACAGAGCATGTGTCTCCTTTCCCTACCCACTACTGTTTTGGGGGTGGGGCCTGGAGGGTGTTTGTGCACTGAGGGGATGTGACTCTGCATTGATGTGGGTGCTGAGCTGGCGCAGAAGTAAACTGCCGAGTCTCCTGGCTCTGCCTGCTGGATCTGCAGGGTGTTGGGTCCCTCTTTGGGAAATTCAGCAGAAAACCGTTTCATTGGCATTCCTGACTCATCTATGATTCTTTCTTTCTGGAGGTAAATCATGAATTTCAGACCTTCCCCCAGGAGCTGCCGATACCAGTAAACATGACTGTGTCCTTTCATGGGGCTGCATGTCAGTATGGCCTCCTGTCCTCTCCTCCTGACCAGGTGTCTTGGGTTCTGACTGACGCCAGCATTCGTGAGACCTCAGAGGAAAAGACATTGCATGAGACGGAGTCGTAATGACAGAAGAATGAGCACCTTACAATGAAGCAGCCCATCTGAACTCTCCTGCGTGCACTTAAAAATTCACATAAATTTTTCTTTTTACTTCACAATGCAATTATTTGTTTTCATACAAATGTCAATACCTTTCAGAAAATCTTTGGTCAACGTAGAAGTCCAGGGTATATTTGAGCCAGAGACAAAGCCCAGTGGTGCCGACCCATTAGCTCAGAACTCACCTGCCTCCAGGAGCCAGATGACCACACAGCAGAGGAGTCTGGTACCCATGGCTGAGCCGGGCATGAAGACGAGCACAGAGGCAGGGCCAGGAAGGTCGCCTTCTGGCAGGTTGGGGAGCCAGACCTCACAGCAGCTTCCCATGAGGCGGGTCTTCCTGTGAGGTCACCATTTCCAGTGGGTCCTATTGTCCCTAGGACCAATCTTGTATGTTGGTCTTTTGTTCTTAACTATACACACAACCTGGCTTAGTGTGCGTCTGTGGGGATAGTGCTGTGCAGCAACTGCTTCGAGATAAGCACCTCCACTATGGGGCCTTTTCTCCCTGTGCACTTTTGCTTGTCTTTTGTTCCTTAGTTTTCCTTTCACGGGCTCATTTCACCTGTCCATTTCCTGGCTGTTGCTGAATAGAGGTAGTGACCAGAGGTGACATTGAGATACACATATTAAGAGACACGACCAAAAAAAAAAAAATACCACCTTCACACCCTGGCACCAACATTAAACACTGTCATTTTAAAAACATTTTTTTGTTAAGCAAGATTTTAAATGTTGTATTCTACTTCTGGATTTCCCAACAAAAAGATTTATTTCACATATAAATGTGAAAATCTGTGGTACTATATGACTGTAAAAGTCTAGATCAAAGGTCATGCTGAGATCAGGAATGCAGACTACAGTATTATAAGGGCAAAAAAAGAAAAAAAGAAAAAAGAGACAAAGTGGAGACCAATATCGCTGGAGGGAAAATTGGAGACAGGAAATGATTCGACATTTTCTCATTTTTACTCAGTTTCCTTCCCCATCTCAACTAAAGCAATAGTTTCGAGTATTTTGAGGAAACTTTATTTTAAGGTTTGTATTTCACTTTTGTTATCTTTTGTTATTCCACTTGATTTTTTGACGTAATTCAAAAAGCAAACATTAGAAAAACTATAAATTCTCCCTCTGACTTCGTGTCCCCTAAATCTACGTACCTGTTTGTAACATTCTCTGTAATTATGCATGGATACCTGAGATCTTCTTTCCTTCTGTTTTTCTGTCCTTTCTTATTCTGTAGCATTGAAGAAAAATTATGTGAAAGTCTACTCTGTTCTAAGCATAGTGAAAGAAAGACACAAAGAACAGAGCACAACCCCATCCCACTAGAATCTCCTAATGGAATCCACCTGGAGGAGGTAGGTGTGTAATTTGCTCATCTAGTACTCGCCACGCTTTGACTAATAACTAAGATTATGTTAATTTTTAGTGTCCAAATAACGATGGCTCAAGGCCTTATTCCTATCAGGATCCTAAGGCCTCCCTCAAATGGTCTCTGTTATTCTAGGGAGTATTCAGTGGGCTTCCCCACAAGCACCCAAGCAAAATGCAGCTGCAATCACCACTAGAATCAGCCCAGTTATTCTTCTGGGAATGTCCCAAATTGTCCACTAAAGCCATTGTTGAAAATGTTCAACTCTAAACAGCCATGCATTGCCCAAAGGGGCTTTTCCTGGATGCTTTTAGATCCGCTAATAAGGCTGCTAGAGCAGGTTTGGAGTTTACACAGAAGTGAGGGAAATGAATGGTCTCATCATCATCTCTGAAGTGCCCTTTGTCGCTTGGGACTCAAAGCAACTCTTCTGTGTGCAGAATCTCGCCAAGAAACTTGTAAACGGCTCCATCAGATTCTGATATCAGTCTTTCTTCTCTCAGAGCTCAAACCTAATACAAGGGGTTAGATGAGAAACAGATGCCTCACCATCCATTTTTAATCTCTCCTGTTCACTGCTGCATATTCCAAACTAAAGCTTCTCACTCCAGACTTAGCTACCAATCAAACGTAGTGATGAGGATCGGTAGATGCAAACAGTAAATAGCGTGTTGGAATGGGAGGAGTTAAAAAGCAGTGATTTTGATGTTCTGGTGATAATGGGGGTGGTGGCCGCAACAACACGCCAGCCGAGCAGCTCTGTAGGCTGTGGAGCGATTGCTCTCATGCATGCAATTGCCTTTGGCACTTGGAACTTACCTGGTCAAACCTCCACTTTCTGATCTCATAACTTGGCTCTTCTAACAAAGCTGCAGGGATCGTCACTCCACCATGAGCACCCAAAGGGCTAAAGACTGTTTCTGGTGACTAAAGCCTCAGAATATAGCCCTCAATTTTCTCCTTCATTCCCTGTCAATTAACGTCCCCACCCTTCAATTGAGAGAACACTTCTTAAGAGGGAACCAATCGGCTAAGCTAAAGACAGGTGTGAAATAAAATTACTTTGCAAAATACTGAGTTTAGTTTAGGAGATAAGCAGGGTATAATATCATCTAATTTTGCTTATTTGTCTCCAAACCCAAGTAAATTGTTGGCTTAGGCACTTTGCCAAACACTTTTGGGTATCCTTTCCATTGTCGTTCTTTTTTAAGGCAGCTTCATTGTCTTAAGTAAAATGGGCATAGAAATAAACTGCACATAGCAAGATAGTGAGCATATTCATCACCTCCAAGTTTCTTTGCAACATATTCTAATCTCTCCTTCCTACCCTGCTCACCTCTGACTCATCCCTAGACAATCACCAATCTGCTGTCAATATAAATTTGCTTGCATTTTCTACATGTAAATGGGATAATACAGTGTCCTGGTCAGCTTGGGCTACCATAATAAAATACCATAGACTGAGTGGCTTAAGCAACAGAAACTTCTTTTCTCACAGTTCTGGAGGCTGGAAATCCGAGATCAGGGTGCCAGCACAGGCAGGTTCTGGTGAGTGATCCCTTCCTGGCTTGCAGATGGTGCCTTCTCACTGTGTCCTCACATGGCAGACAGACAAAGAAAGAGAGAGGAAGCTGTCTGATGTCTCTTCTTAAAAGGGCACTAATCCCATCATGAGGGTGCCACCCTTGTCACTCACTTAAAGCTATTACCTTCCAAAGGCCTCATCTCCACATACCATCACATTGGGGAGTGGGTGACACAATTCAGTACATAGCATACAGTCTGTACTTGTTTTTATCTGGCTTATTACATCACTATAATTATTTTGAGATTTATCTATATTATGTACATCAATAGTTGTGTAATTTTTTAGGCCACATAAAGAGTGTATTTACTAAGTTTGTAGAATGTGTTATATTTTTAGAAGATTGATAAGATCATCAATAAGATTGATAACAATGCAAATTAGATAATACACAGTCCTACTCACAAAGCTAACTTGGAAAATATACTCTTTTTTTCTGATATTGATGCTAGAATATTTGAATTTTTTTAGGTTGAGGTGCCATATTTTTCTTTAAAATTGAGATATAATTCATATAACATAAAATCCACCTTTTCAAAATCTATAATTCAGTGTTTTTCAGTATATTCACAAATGGGTAATTCCCATTACCACTATCTAATTACAGAACATTTTCATCACCCCAGAAAGAAATCCTGTATCATTAGAAGTCATACCACACTCATTGCTCCCCACAGCCTTGACAACCATTAATCTATTTTCTGTCTATAAGGATTTTCCTATTCTGGACATTTTATGTAAATAGAATCATACAATATTTGGCTTTTTGTGCCTTGCTTCTGTCACTTAGTGTATTTTTTTCAATGTTCATCCATGGTGTAGCATGAATCAGTGCTTTGTTCCTTTGTATGACCAATTTCATTTTATGAATACAACATATTTTATTGATCCACTCATCAATTAATGGACATTTCCACTTCTTGGCTAATGTGAATAATGCTGTTATGAACACATGTAAAATTTTTTGTGTGGCATGTTTTTGATTGTTTTGGGTATATACCTAGGAGGGGAGTGGTTGGGTTATATAGTAATTCTATGTTTAACTTTTGAGTAACTGCCAAACTACTTTCTTTACACAATGGCTGCAACATTTTACATTCCCACCAGCAATACATAAGGGTTCCAATTCTCCATATCTGCATCTACACTTGTTATTGTCTGTTTTTTTGTTATAGCCTATAGCCTAGTGGATGTGAAGTGGTATCTCATTGTGATTTTGATTTGCATTTCATTAATAACTAATGATACTGAGCATTGGTTCATGTACTTGTTGGCCATTTGTAAATCTTTGGAGATGTGCTTATTTAGATGCTTTCCAATTTTTAAATTGGGTTATTTGTCTTTTTATTATTGAGTTGTAAAGGCTTTTTATATATTCTGGATACAACTCCATGTGAGATATACGATTTGCCAAAATATATCCCATTTTGGAGTTGGCTAAGTGACCAGTGCACAGGAAATCTGCTTCATAGGTCAGGGTCACAAAGATTTATACCTATGCTCTTTTCCAAAAGTTTTGTAGTTTTTGCTCTTACATTTAGGTCTTTGATCCATTTTGAGTTAATTTTTGTATATGGTAGAGGTAGGAGTCCAACTCCATTCTTTTGCCACGTAGCTACCCAGTTTTCCTAATATCATTTGTTCAAAGACCATTCTTTCTCCCATGGAATGGTCTTGGCACTTTTGTCTATAATCAATTGCCCATAAATTTATGATTTTGTTTGAGGGCTTTCAATTCTATTCCATTGGTCTATATGTTTATCCTATTCCAGTACCATACTGTCTTGATTACTATAGCTTTGTAATAAGTTTTGAAATGGGAAAGTGTGAGTTGTCCAATATTTTTCTACTTTTCCAAGATTGTTTTGGCCATTCTTGGTTTCTGGGACTTCCATATGAATTTTAGCATTGGATTGTTAACTTCTGGAAAAAAATGGTAGCTAGAATTTTGGAATTTTTGTAGGGATTTTGTTGAATCTGTAGATCAGTTTGGGTAGTATTTCCATCTCAACAAAATTAGGTCTTCCAATCCATGAATATGGGATATCTGTCCATTTAATCAGTCCTTCTTTAATTTCAACAATGTTTTGCTCTTTTCAGTCTACAAGTCTTTTCATTTTTTTGGTTCAATTTATGCCTAGGTATTTTATTATTTTGGTGCAAATGTAAAGGGAATTGTGTTCTTAATTTCATCTTTAGATTGTCCATTGTTAGCATATAGAAATACAACAGAATTTTTGGTATTGATCTTTAATCCTGCATCTTGCTGTACTTTTTTATTAAATCTAGTGGAGATGTGTGTGTGTGTCTGTGTGTGTGTGTGTGTGAATTTATTAGTGTTTACTATATACAAGATTACATCAGCTGTAATTAGAGATAATCTTATGCTTTCCTTTCCAATCTGGGTGCCTTTTTTTGTTCATGCCTAATTGCCCTGGCTAGAATAAGATTGTTTCAGGTTGACTTTTTTCCTTTCAGTACTTTAAAAATGATACTTTCCTGTTTTTTCACTGAATATCTCAGACAAGATTCTCCCTAGTGTGCTTAGACTCATCTGCTCCCAACAGAAAAAGTCTTACGGCAGAGTTTCCACCCACGCATTACAGGGTAGGGCTGAGAATGCACACCTGCAGCTCCAGGTACCAACTCTGAAAATGGTGAGAAATGATGCTGAATTTTTGAGTTTGGCATGGATTCATGTGCAGATTTTGTTTATTCTATCAAATGATAGAGACCATAGATGGAAGATTCCTGGATCTGATAATGATCAAGCTCCTTGATTTTGTGGCCAGGAAGACTTAGGCCCTGAGACGTGGAGTCACTTGTGCTTTTTCTTCTGCCTCTAACAGCTTTGCATATATTTACTCTGATTTGGCTTAATGGCATGTGGTACAAATGATGAAACACATCTTTAGATCAGTGTCATATTCAGCATGGCCTATTTCCCCTTTCACTATTTAGATATATTTATGTATTAATTTCCCATAGGATAATTTTAAGTACTCTGGTGATATCAGATTGTACTTTTATTTTTAATCCTGTGATGCTTCTCATGAATGCAATCAGTATCTATACCAATATATCCAGAGCCAAAAAAGTTCCGGCACAGAACTTATTACTGAATCTGTTTAAAACGAAATCCACCCTGTTTGCATCTTTAATTTAGCTTAAAGACTATGGTAAAATAGTTTTTATTACACATAATGTATGGTCTTTTGGAATAGACTATTATAAGAATACATAGAAGGCTGGCGCTCCACTAAAGTCTTCAGGTAGAGTCAGCAAAGGCAGGAAGTGGTGGTGTGATCACAACGCTACTCCACATGGGAAAATCTCTTCTTGAGTTGGAGTTTAATACAATGGCATCCAAATAGGCCCCCCCCAGGGATTCATGTATGTAATAGAGTATATAAAGGAAACCAAACAATTACCTGAGATAAGGCTGTACAAGATAACACCCAAGTGTTCTTACACAGAGCTGACATTAATTCAGATCATTCTGTA
The DNA here is from genome assembly GCA_023783475.1 of Daubentonia madagascariensis. Classification (NCBI taxonomy): domain Eukaryota; kingdom Metazoa; phylum Chordata; class Mammalia; order Primates; family Daubentoniidae; genus Daubentonia; species Daubentonia madagascariensis. Next base: position 13,401,608 of record JAKFHU010001569.1, read on the forward strand.
ATACTTGTTATCCTTGGGCCCATGAGAACCTCTAATTGGCAGTTATATGCTTCTTAATAATAAAAGTAAAAATATGATTATCTTTTACTTTGTCAGAACAGTATTCTTGTTATATATAAAATTCAAAACATGAGACTTATGTAAAAAGAGGCAGTAATAAAATAAAATTGTTCAATGGCAGAAAAATAATAACATGATTAAAAAATGGGCAAAGGACCTGAATGGACATTTCTCCAAAGAAGACATAAAAATGGCCAACAGGTATATGAAAAGATGCTCAACATCACTACTCATCAGGGAAATGCAAATCTACTATGAGATATCACCTCACACCCATTAGGATGGCTGTTATCAAAAAGACAAGAGATAAAAGGTGTTGCCAAAGGTGTGGAGAAAAGGGAAACTTCGTACACTGCTGGTGGGACTGTAGATTGGTGTAGCCATATGTGAAACAGTATGGAACTTCCTAAAGAAATTAAAAATATGACCCAGCAAACAATCTTCTTGGCATATATGCAAAAAAAAAATGAAATCAACACTTTGTAAAGATATCTGCACTCCCACGTACATTGCAGCATTATGCACAATAGCCATAATATGGAAACAATTAAGTACCTGTTGGTGGGTGGATGGATAAAAACTGTGGGGTATATCTGTCTATCTATCTAATGGAATATTATTCATCCTTAGAAAAGGAGATCCTGCCATTTGCCACAACATGGATTAACCTGGAGTACATTATGCCAAATTAAATAAACTAGACATGAAAGTAAAATACTGCATGATGCCACTTATACATAGAATCTTTAAGAAAATTCAAATATACGGAGATAGAGAATAAAACAGTGGTTACCAGGGGTGGCAATGAAATGGGGAGATGTAGGTCAAAGGATACAAAGTAGCAGACATGTAGGATGAACTAGTCTAGAGAGCTAATGTACAACATGAGGACTAAAGTTTATAATATTGTGTTGTACTCAGGATATTTGCTTAATGAGTATATCTTAGCTGCTCTTGCCACAAAAAAATGGGTAACTATCTAAGATGATATGTGAATTTGCTTCACTACAGTAATCATTTTACTATCTAAATGTATCCCATATCAGGTTGTATACCTTAATTATACACAGTAAAATTTATTTAAAAATAAAATAAAATTGTTAATGAAAAGAATAGATTAGGCTGCTTGGTCAATCTGATATTTCCCTCTTGTGGGAGATTTCAGGGGAAAAGCTGATGTGTGCCTCTGTGTCAGTATCTTAAAGGGGGTGTGTGTGTGTGAGAGAGAGAGCCCTGGAGGGTGTGGGGCAGCAGTGAATGAGGCCACTGGTCATGGAAAGAGGAGACAGGGAGTTTATTTTGGTTATAAGGATAGACATGTGGATATTTCAAATGTATCTCAATTTCAAAATGACCCAAATTGAGTTTGTATGTCTCCTTTATTAAATACTCTGTGTCATCTGTGTTCCTTACATTTGTTGGCCATATCATTATTGTTGAAATTCAAGGGTCCTCTTGGTCTCTTTAATCTCCTTCATCTGTTATATCAGGTAAGTGTTGAAATCCTGTTCATTCTGTACCTCAAGAATCCATTCTCTTCTTCAACCTCTGTTATGATTGCTCTAGTTCAAAGCCTCATAATTTCCTGTCTAGACCATTCCAATGATTATCTTCATTTTTTTGTCTTTAGGAAATTTATTTTGTTGTTTTTGCCATGAGATCTACCCTCTTAGCAAATTTTTAGGTGAACAGTACAGTATTGTTAACTACACATTAAATGTGCTGCCTTTTGTTTCCCATTTCTACATCCCTCCATTTTGTGTCTATTGACAACTTTGTCTAATATACATAGATGACTTAATCATTCTCTTGCTCAATAACGTTCAAGAATTCCTTTTGAAATCAAAATAAAATTTTAAAAGATTAGGTTCTCTGTGGTCTAATTTTAAGCTACCATTTTTGGCTTAACCATCACTTGACCTTACTTACACTGTGTTCCAGTTTTGCTGATACCATTTGAGCTTTCCCATTTTTATTACTTTTCTGTGCTCCTCCCTTAGTCTAAAATCTCATTTTCCAATTACAATTTTCAATCTAAGCATCATTCAAGGATTCATTAAAACATTCCTTGCCACCAATACTCTTGGATTCCACCTTTATCTCTGAGCACATAGAGCACTTTCTTTATGTCTATCCTATGGCATTTCCCTCCATCTGCACCATTTATGTTTAAGTGTGTTTGTGTGTACCTGTCTGTCTGTCTTGACACTAAATTGTAAGCTCCTAGAAGGGAACGTCTTATTCTTCTTTGTGTTGCTAATAACACTTATTATAGTCCCTGACATGGAGGATCTATTATTTAATAACTCTTTAAATTTCCCCTTAGTCAAGATTGAGTTTATTTATCTCTCTGAAATTCCTAAGGAGGTTATCCTCAAGAAAGTATAAATCATTTTTCCTCTTTACCACTTTCTCATTCTCCCTTTAGCTGAGAAGTTACCTGAATGCTTATAATGTAACTGCATGGGTTTCTGAATTCTGCTAGGTTTGAGGCTACCAGATCTTCTCAAGATCTCTAAGATTGGTGTGTCTGTCCATTCTATTAAATAAACTAAGGCCAGGACAAATTTCTATTGCAACCAGGTGATTGTATCTCTCTGAGTACCTGGTGTTATAGGGGTAACCTGTAGGGTCCTCAGCAGATATTTTGTCGTGAGTAAATATTTTAACCTCAAGCAGACTGACTACAAATCCTTGGGAATATCTTCTTCCTCATAAATCATCTTTCTCCAAGCAACAATAAGCAAGCTGTAGCCCCCATCTCTGGACTTGTCAATACCAACACACATAGTTCCTTTGAGAGAGGAGTTTATATCTCTAAACATGGGTGAGGAAGGCTCAAAGATTATACCTGTCAGAGTCATGTTGTTCAAGCCACGAGTCAGAATATCTCTAATCTTGTTATATATTGGCCGTGTTGGAGGGAAATTTTTATTATGTAAAATTTCATCAAAGTATGAAAATGGTGGGACTAAAACATGCCAAGATGAGCACTGAAAAAAAAATGTTGCTGTCGTTCTGAGGATTTTCCAGGCAGTTTAGTAAACGTGCCTTCCTTGAGGGAGTGTCATTGAATAGAGAGATATTTTAAGAGATGAAAAAGGAGTTTGTTGGAAAAGGACCAAATAAGAGAGACAGAAAGAAAATTTGGTTTAAATGATGAGCATTTTCAGACAGAAAGAGAGAAAGAAAGTGAGCTGGGCTGGCCATGACAGCCTTAGAGCCTCTGGGACGAGCAGGAACTCAGTCCCTTGGAGGACCTGGGAACAGGCAATAAAGGCACCAGAATGAAATGATGAGGCACTTAGTAAACTATAGAGCACTGAATGAATACAAGGTATTTTTATAGCTAGTGACAGTTAGCAGGATGGGCAGGAGACTAGAGAGGAGAAAAGGGCATATTTCTCTGGATAACCAACAAAAGTATAATGATTCTTTTCACCTGTTCCACTTTTAATTATTTTATTCCATTATCATTGACATTTATATATTAATAGATAAATGAGGGAAAGTTGATGTGATTTTTTTCTGTACAGAAAAAAGAGGTCTGGAAATGTCCTAGTAGATTTATTCACAGGTAGGAATTGGGAAACATTGGAAGGCACTGAGAGGCAGTGCGTGCTAGCCAGAGAGTGGCAGAGGCACTAAGAAGGGCGAATGAGTTTGCAAGTTGAGGCTCCACAAACAGTAGTAGGTCCAGACTGTATTTAAATAGTGAAATGAAAAAAAGCAGACCAATAGTATTAGCTTCATGTTTATTTCTTCTATAATTTAAAAAATCTAGCTCATTAAGCTGAGAAAAAGAAATAAAGTTACTGAAATTTACTCTTAACAGAGATGCTGTCATTTATGTCATGATCTACAATGACCATATAGTTTGATGTCCAAACCGAGGCACTTTTGTTTGTGAAAAAGGGTGCTATTAATAATTATGCCAGGACAATAAGCCTAAACTAGGACTGCATGGTAGACTAGGACATCTGATCACCCTACACAGTTGACTTTATGACATCCTTTTTTAAAATTTTTTTAAGAGACGGAGTCTTGTTCTGTGGCCCAGGCCGGAGTACAGTGGCACGATCATAGGTCACTGCAGCCTTGAACTCCTGGGCTCCAGTAATTCTCCTGGCTCAGTCTTCTGAGTAGCTGGAGTAGCTGGGTAGTAAGCCACCGTGCTGGCTCTGACATGCTCCTTTACTGCCATCTGGCAGCAGTGGAGGAGATTGCAGGAAATATATACTATTTTCTTTGACATACTACGTTTCAAATTAGCCTCGATGTTGCGGTTAGAGATGATCTGCAGTGTCCCTTCCAACCAGGTAGTCTCTAAATCTGATATCTACATATTTAATTTAACTACATTCAGATTTTCCAGGTGGTAGTGATATGTCTTCTGTAAGCAGCCCTGGTGGTTGTCACACATGTGGAAAAAATGAAGATTTCATATACATATATGTCTCCTGAGTCACATAATCTTAGTCATATCATAGCTCAGACCAAATAGTGCCAGTTTCTAATTTTTAAGAGGAGAACACTGAGTCCCAGAGAGGTGAGGACACTTGCCAAGATTTCACAGCTGAAGGAAAAACAAAAAAGCCAGATTTAGGATTAGAAAGTAGGTTTCCTGATGCCAATTCCAGTGTCTGCGGATCTGCAAGAGAGAAGGGAATGGTTGTTTGAAATAACAAAGTAAAATGTCGTGCTCCCCTGGACAGCTGGACAAGGAATTGAATTTCCTGGAATGGTCCCTGAGTGGGGATTTTAAACAGTGATTCTCTGGCATCCTTCTAAGAGGGTTGCGTTTGCTGTCCCCACACCATTATTCTCACTTCGTCGCTGCTCTTGAGGGACTGTCAGTCCTATTGAGGAGGAAGACTGTGATGAAAGGACTGTAGTGAATCTGTAGTGGGCGACATACTGTTGTTCCACATAAAGAAGTCACTGCCTCTGCGAGGTACACTGATGGGGGAAGAGTTTGCAAGGGACCTATGTTTGATGTAAAATCAGTAGGAATGCTTTAGTGTTTTGGTAAGATAATATCAACCTCAAATATGTCTCTGTGCTTAAAAAAATGGGTTTTGGGGCCTTTCCTTCTATACATGTGATCCACAGAATCCTAGTTCTATGTGTGTTTTGGTAGTTTCAGGAGCCCATATCCCAAATCATGCCCATCATGATAATTTAAGAGGTAATTCACGGTCTTGCTGTCTACTGGTAGCAGCTGGAGCCACCATAATCAACCCACTTTTTTCTTCTGAGGCAGGAAGTTGAGGAAGGGGCCTTTTCAAATGTCTTCCTAGAATTAAGGTGGGGGGTGAGAAGGCAGAGGGCTTATACACCAGAGGGAACGGGGTCAGTGGTGCTGTGCCACTGCCACTGGCACAGAGATGCACAGCAGAGTCCCCCGGCTCTGCAGGATGGATATTCAGTGTGGAGGATGTCACATTAGGTCTTTCAGCTGAGAATCGTTCCTTGGGCATCCCCAACTCAGCTGCAGTGTTTTGGTATTGGAAGGAAAGCAGAAACTCCATTTCTTGCCTGAGATTCTGTTGGTACCAGTAAAGAAACATGTGACCAAAAATTGGATCACACCTCAGAATCACCCTCTGTCCCATCTCTGTGACCTGGTGGCTGGGGGTCTGGCTGACTCCAGGCTCCTTGTGTCCTGTGGGAGGAGACAGAAGCCATAGAGAGTGAAGGGAAGCCCAGGAAAGCATCTTCTACACAAATTCTCATGAACGCCTGAACTCACCCGCCTCCAGGAGACACAGGGTCACCCAGCAGAGGAGCCTGGTGTCCATGGCAAGATCAGGCAGCACAAGGGTCTCCCAGAAATGGTTTCTGATGTGCAGCAGCAAAGATGAATGGAAGTTCTGGGCTCCTTTGGCCCCACAGGTAGGATCTGGCTGTGACATCACAGTCCCTGGCAACACCCACAGCCCTGGGACAACTTCCGCAGGAGAAGGGGTATCCTTGGTTCAGATGTTTGGCCTCATCTTTATTTTGTTACATGGATGATGTAAACAAGATTTCATTCCCGCTTTCAGGTGCTTAGGAAAGTTGAAGATTAAGGCAAACATAAGAAAAAAAATGGAAAAGGAAAAAAGAGAGTAAGAATAAAAAGAAACAGGAAGAGCACTACAGAACCATTGCTATTTTATTAATCTTATAAAGTCCTCTTGGCAGAAGTTCTCAAACTTTAGCATGAATAGAAATTACCAGAGGTTTGGTAAAATTATATGTATTCCAAAAGCCCAGCTCCAGAAACTCTGACTCTGAAATTCTGACCCTGTCCTAGAATATACCTGTCTATACCTCAGGTGGTACTAAGACAAGTTGTCTCGGACCACACTTACAGTTATTTTTGAGTAGAGATTTTTAAAAGGCTAAACTACTAAAAAAATAAGACGACTTTCCCATTAAATTGCTAGAATGTTAAAATTTAAATAAAATAAGAATTTTCCTAGGGAAGGGAAATTAAATGGATAGACTTAAGTTCTGGAAACTACATTAAAAGCAAAAAGAATAGAGAGGAAATAAAAAACCTAATTGAAAATGATGTGAATGAAGTGAGGGAAAATAAATTTTCAGGACTTAGGGCATGGACAGTATTGTCAAATGCTCCAAAGAGACCAAGCGGGCAAAGAAACAAAAATGAGTCTTTTGGTCTATTAAGTATGCAGTTTTAATCTTTAGGAGAACAGTTTTGTAAGAGTGGGAATATTCCAAGGAAAAGCTGAAGATGGCATCCAGAGGAATGCTTGCTCTGTGTCAAAAGCAAAGGTGTAGGCTGCCAACAACAGGACTGGGCTCAGGGGGACCAAGGACGGAACACTAAGGAACACTCCCTTCTAGAAAGCTGAAAAAGGAACTTGAAATGAGAAGCCATGACATTAGACAGACCAGAAACTGAGAGCTTCTGTTTCAATGAGTCAGAATGAAATTTTTCCTAAGAAAAGAAGTAAATTCGGACTTCTAGGAATAAGACAACTGGGTTCAGCATATACTGAAATAACAGCAGATGTAACCACTAACTTACTCTTTGGCTTAGGCTACCTCTATTTAGTTTCTATTATTTTCTTCCAACCTAGTATACCCACTGCTTCCTGAGCTGTGTCCATGATGAGTTTGTGCACTAGGGTTAGCTAATGTTTCACACTGTGGCTTCGCTGCTGGCACAAAGATACACAGCTGAATCCTGCAGCTCTGCAGTCTGGATCTGCAAGCTACAGCGTGAGTTTTCGGGGCACTCAGCTGAAAATCTCTCCTTAGGCATCTCTGTTTCATCTAAGACCTCTTCATTCTGGAAGGAAACCAAGAATTTGAACTCTTTTTTCGGGATCTGTTGATACCAGCAAACATAACGGTGTCCTTTTTTTGGGACACAATACATTTTCACTTTCTGTCCTTTCCCTTTGAGCAGATGTCCTGGAGTTTGGGCGACTTCATCAGGAGAACCTGTAAAGAAAGTAGACAGAAGTTGGAGACTGAGCCCATGAGGGAATTAGATGACATGAATGAAAGCCTTAGGCAGGGGCCTAACAATTTCAGAACAGGGACTTACCTGCAGCCAGGAGACAAAGGACCATGAAGCAGGTGAACATCGTGCACATGGCAGAATTAGGGAAAGCACAGAGGCAGGTGGCTTTCTCTGCGGCTTTCCCTCCCTCTATCAGCAGCTTCTTTGTGACGTATCACTTTGTAGAATCCAATAGTCTTTGGTGTCCTACTCTGTATGAGTAGCACAAATAGAGTATATGAAACAACTGTATTCAATCATTGGAAAATAAGCAGCACAGGGCTATGATTTTGCTAAAGCAAGAAAAAAATGAGGCAATTTCTATATGCAGGGAGAAGGGAAAACAGAGGATGGCAAATTGTGTGTCAATGAGACAGGAGTTACAAGAGTAGAGGGGGGTAAGGCAGCTAGAATTTGCGAGGAAAACTACCAGAGGTGTGGAAGCTACACAAAGAACTCCAGATGTCTTCGCAGGTATCACCTTACATTTTTGGCTAAACAGTAATCTGTGCCTGTGTCAGATGAAGCATAAAAAGGCCGTAGAGAGAAACCCTGGGAAGAATTCACCGGCATCTGCAGAGTGTCTGTACTCCAATAGAGGGACAAAATTAGGCTATAGCAGGAGTTGGCAAACTATGGCCCACAGGCTGAGCACCTGTTTCTATAAACAGTTTTAGGGGCGGGGGAGAATTTCCAAGTGGCAGCATGAGGGGCTTTGAACACCCTCTCCCCAGAGGAAAAAAAGCAGCTGCTGACAATGTAAAGCAACCATTTGCGGTCTCTGAAAATTGTCCTAAGGACATACAGCAAGTGGAGACAGATTTAGTCAAGAAAATCTGCTACATCTCAGTGAGAGCTCAGTGCGACAGAAGCTCTCCTGCGGGTGGGTGTGGTGAGAGCACAGGGACCCTTCTGCCCCAGCTCCCAGCCTGGGGCTGAGGTTTCTCCCCGGGAGAGGCCGGCTGCCAGCAGCTCTCAGCCCACAGCTCCGTGACGCGACGGGGAAGCTCTATTCCTGGTCAGTGCTCCCTTCCTCCACCAGCACTGCTCACAGGTGGTGCCCCTATTCCAGGCTCACCAGGCCAAGAATATTGGGCCCTATTCTTCCTCATCCTCTTGCTTGCAGGGTGGAAGTTCCATGCTGGGAGGGGCAAGTCAAGAAGTCCAGGGGATACCACCTGCCAGGGTCCCACTGATGGAGCAGGGGTGTCATCCCAGGAGAAGTGGGCCACTGTTCTGCCCCAGCCCTGAACAGTGGTGCAGAGGTTCTGTGCACGGGAGAGGCAGGCCATGGGAACAGGAGGGCTTCATAGCTCTACTTTGACTTAAGGAGTGTGCCAGCCTGGCTGAATTTTCTTAGAATTGCACTGCAGGCTAAGACCTACTTTTCTTCCTTCCTCTTCCTTTCTTCTCCCCTCCCTCCTTCCCTCTCTCCTTACAGGCCTGCATCATGGTCCAGTGGCTCTCCCAGCCTCCTCCGGCTTCCTCTCCATTTTCTTTCACAGGCATTTTTCTAATAAATCCCTTTTATGACTAGCCCAGACTTGACATATACTTCTTGGAAGACCTAAAATAATACACCTTGCTCAGGGGGGTTTGGGGTGCTGGGCAGAGGTCACAATCAGTATCAAGCTCTGCTGAGGTGGCTGCAGGACCAGAAAATACCTGGTTCCTGTAAATCCATCTGATGGCACTGGGTTTGGACAGAGGTTCTACTCTTACAGGATGTCCTTGTCTTGCCGTTGGGAAATTAAAGCCCTGAACATAAACGAGGGAGATTATGAGCAGCAGCTGGGATGAGGAAGACTGGGGATGGCAGAAACCAGTCATTCCCATATCAGTGGAATCATATATAATAACATCTGTCCTTAGGTATCTGGCTTATTTCACTTAGCATAATGTCCTCAAGGTTCATCCATGTTGTCACAGATTGCAGAATTTTCTTCTTTTTAAAGGCTGAATAATATTCCATTGCATGTGTGTCTATATGTATTAAATATGTATATATTATATCACATTCTTAGAATTATAAATATATATCACATTACACTTAAAATTGGTTAGATACCATGTTGAGTGCTCTTACCGCAATAAATTAAAATAAACCACTCACTCCTGCTTCCCTACTCTCTCCAAATCGTGTTTGTTGTCCAGTTCTTTCTACCAGATTTTCCTAAGATTTTAATTTCACTCCTTTTCTAAATGATATCCTTGCACTTTTACAGACTTTCATACCCACTGGATAACAAGAAAATTCTCCACGGCCCCGTGTAGCCACCGTGGGCCACGCCCCGTCCGTCCCTTTCATTGCAACTTGCGAGCTCTCCAGGTATAGGACCGAACGGGGCACCAGGAGCAGCAGAAACATCTGCGTCTTCAGTCCTGAGTCACACATTTTATCCGAGCCTGGAATAAGACGTGCTTGAGCTCTGCATTTCTCCCTCCCTCTGTCTAGGAGGGGTAGTGTCTTAACATAATCCTGCCCCCGGTTGGGTTCTTTTGACATTTCACTCAAGATGCATCAATTTTTCAGCCGGTCTGATGGAACTATAAAAACTGAGAAGCCCCAGAGATATCTAGCCCCAACGCTTCATTTTACAGAAGAAAAGTTTAAGGTCTTGAACGGTGAATAAAGAGACACAAAACCCTTAATCACTAGAGAGAAAAGGAGTGCAGATGTGTGGTGAGCCATAGAGGGAGAAAGGCAGAACGTCGCAGTTAGATGTGGGACACCCAGATGACAGTTTGCCCTTTCTCTCATTTTCACTGAAAATTACCCAAATCTGATTTTGGGTTAGTGCTTCTTAGCCTCTTGATTAAAGAGGCTAAGTGCTGTTGATCACTATATGTGGGGATGTAATAAACAATTGCATAGTAGAAATATCTGTGTGTTTTCAAAATTAAAATTAAGACACATTCATTTTCATCCTCTGAATCAGACATGCCATAGCTACCAGATGTCAATTCCTTCCTGTACTGATGAAACTTATGCACACACACACCCATTTATTCAATAATTCATCATAAACATTTCTATCTAATAAAAGAAATAAGATACATATTGGCTTTTGGAAATCTGTTCTAGAAGATTTCAGAAATCTCTGAAATTGTTCTGAACAATTCTCTGCAATTTGTTCTGAACAAATTACAGTACTTGATATTCTTTATTAATATTTAAAATGTAGAGCAAACACTAATAATTTTAATACATCTTTGAAAGCACTGCATCTAACTTTTAATATGATCCCTGTTTATACATCACTTAAACGGTGGCACGGAAAGTTTTATATCAAGGTATATAGTTAAATACATTGTGAATAATGCATGATCCAGGAAATTCATTTGTCTTAAAATCTGGCACAAGGGTTTTAGCAGTTCTAATTTTCCTACTTGGTAAGAAAACTGTGAGACTACAGCAACATTCCTACGAGGGCAGTTTCTTCTCTTTCTTAGGGCAAAGACTCATGAGAGTGGAGCATCTCTAGTCTAGGCTCGCCCTTAAAGTGCAAAGAGCTAGACAGCTACAGGATTCATTGCAAGTCTGGGGGATCACAGATGTCTGTCAGACTGGGTTTGCATAGGCCACTCTTAGGCTAACATGCCCCTTCTTGTCCAGAGTGGCGTTGTTCTTGTCATGTACATCTCCTTTGTCTATAACTTCCATGAGTTTTAAACAAACTTATCTGGGCTGTTTATTACCTTATCCCCAGAACCTAGAACAATTTCCTAAATATGCATTTGTTGAATGCATGGCGTAAGGATGAACATCAGTTCCAGTCTAAGTCCTGAGTCTTGTTTACCCTTTTCATCACTCACTGCCTTTTCTGTCTCTGTGATCTGGCTATCCATGGAGTCTGTGGGACTAGAGTATAGGAGCGGAGGGGTAGAGAGAAAAATGGGGATTAGTATTGGACTACCTGAGGAAGGTGTGAAAGCCCCTGCAGTGAGAGTGCCCAGAGGACAGACTATTTAGGCCCAGGACTCCACCTGCCTTCAGGAGATAAGAGCTTCATAGCAGAGGAGCTTGGTGCCCTAGGCAGGCTTGGGGCAGCAGGGGTCCTCAAGCTTTGGTGCTCTGGGGACTCTGCCTTTAAATTATGGGTACTCTTTCTATTTTGTCTCTATTACTAATGGCTTTCTCAAACATTGGGCATATTTACTTGTCAAGAAATTGGCAACTTTTTAGGATTAAGGAGGGGGCCTGGACTCCCAGATAAAATATAACAGGGTTAATTTTACTGAGTAAACTCACCTGTGTTCAGCACCAATAACATACTTCAGAGATCATACAGGTGATTAGTTTATATCTTATAACCTATTCTTAACAAGGAAGGAAGGAAGGAAGGAAGGGAGGGAGGGAGGGAGGGAGGAAGGAAAGAAGGAAGGTATATGGAGAAGGAAGAGAGAGAAATTAATTTATTTTTATTGGGCATAAACTTCCTCCAGATAGACGGGCTTCCTATAGGCCGTATCAATCAATCAGCCAGTCATCTCTAAATATTATGGTTCTAAATAGTACCGTTCCATTTGGGTGGGGGTGGGGTGGGGGTATATCTGTGATGCTATGCATATACCCAATCTTGGACTCCAAATGTCCTCCTTTGACACAGCCAGATTCTAGCTTATTCTTACCTTCTCAATATACCTCCCAGAGTCTAGGCTGCAGGTTGGGCTAGTTTGGATAAAGGATACTCTACAGTTTCTCTGGCCATTCTGGGAGGCATATGCTTTTCTATCTGTGCCTGACCCCTGAGCATCCTGTCACTTCTTAATCCAAGTTCCATCATTATATGTGCCCTACACTGCACATAACCATGGTTCAGAGTTCACTGGGGAGGACACCTGAGCATCTGTATGCATTAAAGAGTTTGGGTTTAATTTCTCATCTTCTAAGGGTGAGACTCATTCATCTTCAAAGGATCCCCCAGGAGGACTTAAACCCGGCATTTCTCACCCCTCAGCCTCCCGGGTCTATCTCAAAGACCCTCTTCACTCTGTTTTGGTCCTCAGTGGAACCAAGTGCTAACCAATGAGCACTGAGCATAGTCATAAAGGCTCAGCCCTCTGGCCAAGACCCAGAGGAAGGTGGGGGCCATATTGGTGAGAGATTAGAAATCTTCCAGTTCATAATCGTTTATCTCCTAACCACACATCTGGCTTAGAATCTGCATCATCTCTGGAGTAAGAATGGACTTCAGAAGGAAATTATCTGTGTGTGAATCCTGGCTCCTGGATCCACCACCAAAAAAAAAAAAAAAAGTGCTTACTTGACAAGGGCAAGTTACTTAACTTGTTTTTGTCTCAGTTTTCTCACCTGTAAAATGGGTGAGATTATATACTACCTACCTCCTGAGGTGGTTGTAAAACTTAGGTGAGCTATAAATATATGTAAAGAAAACATAACATTTAGTGTATAATGAGTAATCAGTAAATGGTAGCTGTTATTATTATCATTAATATCATTAAAGTGAACAATTTGTAAAAGCTCTTTTATAATAGACCTTGTCATATTTTCCTAAATATTAACCTTTATTTAATGTGAAAAATTTTACATTGTTAAATAACCTTATCAACCCATATTTTCTGCTTTACTTCAGAACACCATTCTTAGCCAGGGATATTAATTATAAGATGATATATAAATATATACTCCTGCGTGACAGTTTATGGGGTTGCAGTATTTCTTGCTCAGCACTTTGTTTAGATTGGCCAAGGCAAGCAGGGGCTGGCACCTTCCTCGCTCCTGTAGTGTTCTCTCATTGATGTCCCTGGGGCTCTCAGTGGCATTATTGCCCCTTTCTCTACAGATGACTCCATGGTCCTCATCTCCAAAAGTATTCTCTTTTCAATATCATTTGTTTACATATTTATGGTTTTCACTTGCCATGACAATAGCACCTTCAACTCCAGATATGAACAGACTAATGTATGGTCTTTTTTTTTTTCCTCAAAGATGGTTTTTCCCCTGGCACATTTTTATCTTGAGGCTTTGGTACTTCCATTCTCCATTAATGAGGTTGTTGCTCCTGGTCTGGGATGAAAGCATGTGAATTATCCTGGAGTATTAAATACTATAAGAGTTCATTGAATGCCAGAAACTTGAGTTTTTATTATATAGGGTCTCCATGATCCTTAGCATGACACCTCTTATATTTCTAAGCCTCCAACTTAGATTAAAACAATCAAAAAAAGAAAGAAAGAAAATGTTTCTATTTGTCTACTGAAGAGGACAGAATGGGTTCTTGAGGTGATCCAGGGAAAACACCACAAACTGAATGACAGGTAAGTGTAACCACCTTTTCACTCTTGGCGTAACTGTCAATGGTTTTTGCTGGTTTGTGCTCAACTTCTGTCTACAAAGGAGATAATGACAGCAACAAACCCACTTCCTGTTGTTGTAAGAAGTGGGGAGAGGTCCTAGAGAAAGCACTTGGACCTGGGAAACAAAGAGGTTTATGAACAGAGGGGAGGAAACACTGCAGCTCTGTGTCTCTGCTGCTGGCACACAGGTACACGGCTGAGTCCCCTAAGCCTGGTGAGCGGATCTCAAGGGAGCAGAAAGAATTATTAGGCCGGCTGGACTGGAAGTTATCAGAGGTGTCTGTTTCACTGTTAAATTCTTCATCATAGTAGTAGAACAGCAGCTTTGGTGCTTGGCTCAGCTTCTGTTGGTACCAGTACATGGTATCATGGTTCAGGTTCTGAGAACAACTCAGCGTCACTGGTTTTCCCACCCTGGTAACCTGGTATCTTGGGTTCTGTATGACCATAGCACCTACATGACCTGTAGAGAAAGAAGAAACATCTAGAGTCGGAGTTAAGAAGGGTACCAATGTTACTTCCATGAATGAAAGACACAGAACAGAAGACAGGATAGCCTTAGTTAAAGATTTCCCTTCTTCCCAGGTCTCACCTGCTCCAAGGAGACAAATGGCCACATAGTGGAGAAGCCCAGGGCCCATGGCAGGGTCAGAATAAGAATGGGGCATCTGTCTGTTCCAGGCTCTGATGCCTGGGTTGAGAGGCAGAGTCCCTGGTCTCTGATAGGCAGATCTGCTTGTGATGACTGTTGCTGTTGACTTCAGCAAGGCCAGAGTCCCTCTTCCTTGCAATGCTATACCCGGCCTCCTGCTAGGCAGGGGAGTCTGGGCTTGGCTGGATCAGTTATGAAACATGTTCATTCCCTATATCATTTACTACTTCTTTGAGACAAGTGTTCTCTTATTTGCCTCTGTTCCTATCTCTGTCCCATGGTCATCCACACCTCTTCACTTTACTCCCCTTTTCTCACATCCTAAAAAGCAGCTCAGAGGTTCCTCCACACATCAACAGCTTTTGCTAAAGTATCACTCACAAACTTGTTGAGATAGTGTCTTTGCATTTTGCTATTCACATCACAGACGGATGACTGATGTCTGCAAACTATTCCCACCTAAATACAGAAATCAAGCCCAGAAATTCCTATATATCTACTCTTAAAAGAATTTCAAGGAAATTCTTTACAACTTTTGGTTTCTTGCAGTCAGCAGAAAATTATCTGGAGGCAGCCTTCCTATACCTTATCAAAGAAACCGTGCAATAGGATGTGATACAAACCTCAATTGGTGCATCCAGATCTGTACCCTTCAGACCACCATAACACCAGTGGGCTGCAGTGGTTAAGTCTTCCAGTTCCTCCTCTTGTTTCTTTAGATCTGAGTCTACACATACTTAATGTATATTTGAGAGAACAGACCAGAATATAACCCTAAATACCCCAAGATATTTATGGCTGGTGATTTTATTTGCAGTTTTCTATGACATAGGTTTCTTTTCCATATATTCTACATTTTCTTCTGGCTTCTTTCTAAAAGATTTTCTTCTTGGGGGTCTGTAGTACATCTAAAATTTGGCAGTTTAATAATTCTCGAGGGGATACACTTTCATATTAATGCACTGGTGTAGAGTAAAATCTTATTTTTCTACAGTTTGGGAAAACCTTGAGGATCTTAATGTAGCTAATAAGACAAATTCATTTGCTATCCACTCTTCTGTATATCCTACAATAATCTTCTAGCATTCAAGGTCTTTGTACAAATCTCTTCTTTCAATCCTAATGCTTATTTTTGTTTAAAGATTGATGGGTTGAAAAATTGATATTAAAAATGAGGTTGAAATAAATAAATATGTAGAGATTTTGTGGAACTGGAGCTGGCCCTGGAGGTAAAAATAAATAAATAAATAGTAAGCAAAGGTCACCTTCATTGGAGTGTGAAAATCTGTGAGTACATGATTTGAGGTATTAAGGAGCATTAGAGATGGTCGAGCCAAATATTTTTAGATCTAGACATTGTGCCCAATTAAAATAATGTGTTTTGGGTTCTTGTAGCTGGTATTTTAGAGTTTTATAAGGTGGGGGACATAAGGAACAGACACTTGATAGAATAGTTGTATTTTTTTAACCACTTAGTGTCTGCCAACTTAAATCAAAGCCTTCAGTCAGAGATGGTTTTTCTAGCAACAGAGAAACATCTGGCCACTCTGTGACCCTATTGTGCAAACTTTTATTCTTGTAGTCATACCTTTCTCAGACAACTAGAAGAGAGTTTTAGAATGTGATTAGGTACTTAGTGTATTTACTATAGAAAATGAATTTCTGTTTACACCCTGCCAATATTTTAAAAAATACTGTTGCCTAGATTTGGGAAAACTGATTACATAAAATTTGGAGTACAGAGATATATGTGGTAAATAGGGTACGTATCCAACCTGGTCCAGGGACTATGCAAAGTGATACTTGAGAAGAGGGGCCTTATGCCCGTAATTATTGCAAGTGTTATTTAGAACTTGGATACTCAGTGTGGGCCACGGACCAGCAGCTTTGCCATCATTCGGACTCTTCAAGATGCAGAAAATCTCAGGTTCTACTCAGGCCGATTGCATCAGGATCTGCATATTAACAAGATCATAATTTATATGAACAATACACTTTAAGAAGCACTGGGCTAAGAAGATTCTTGTAGCAGTTGGAGAAATATATGCAGAGCAGGATGTTAAGAGCATATTGTGAGAAATGACATAATGTACAGTTGGTTCAGATAGCATTGATTACATGGTGGCCTTCCTAAGGACATCATTTCTTTCTTGTCCTAAAGGAGACAATTGGAAGTTGGCTGTTAGAAGCTTTATGGAGTATTTGCCATTTATCTGTACATTTCACTGGCCTGAGAGGAGAACAAGGATTATCCATTTCAAGTGTTTGGCAGCGACCCATGATTTTTCAGTGGTCTAGGAACTTATAGAAGAATCACTACTATAAAGGTATCAGTTCTCAAATTGATATCTATTTTGATGTAATTTCTTTCAAAATGTCAGTTTGGATAAGGCTGATAATAATTTTAATAAACTTGAAAATTTGGGACCATATCATGACAGGGACTGAAAATCATATTTGTAAGAACAGTGCAGCAAACAAGTGGCTATTTGAAGCTGGAGGTGGCTGTTTTCAAGGTTTTCGTGGCCTGGGGTCTTGCCTGACTTTCCTCATGGGTGAGGGGATCGTTGCATCAGGGTGCCTGTGGTCCCAGGGCAAATCTGGCTCCTCCGTGCAGCCCACTTAGCACCATACGCACACTGTCTCACCACCCCCGTGGTACCCTGCTGAGTCCACAGGCAGCCGCCACTCCAGGGCGATGAGAGTGATGGGAAGGTGAAGCACCCAGAGGCTTTCGACTCTGTCTGATCTCATCATGTGTTCTATGGTCATGACTGTAGGTACTTCAAACCAGACATACATAATCTCTTAGCAATTCTGTAAGAAATATATAGTTAATTCTTACAATTTATTCTGGATGTGGTATCATGTGGTGTCATGCCTAGGGGGTTGCTTCGTAGTTGCCACCTGTCGTGTGTTCAGGTTTAGGATGCATTTCCTATCACAGGGTGATGATTAAGGGAGGGGATTTATTGAAGAAAGGGAAAACATAAAGGCCAAGAGCATCAAGAGAAGACACAGTTCCCACATCCTCCTATCATCCCACAGAGAGGTGTGCTGTGTGCAGGGATCCAGGCTGCTTAGCATTAGACATTCTTGGTTTATGACACCAGCTGTTTACAAGAGTTGCCATCCTTGACTTATTCATGTATTAATTAATGTATATAATTTAAATTGCAGCTTTTATCACTTCCTAGAAACTTCAAAGGCCTTAAAGCCCACATCTCCATTTATCCGTCCTATCTTTTATGCTAGGATTGTTCATTATTTATAGCCAATCTAAAAATAGCTAAATTGTTGTTTGGAGTGGGCTTGAAAGTTCTGGAGATCTAATGGACAGCCTGGTTACTATAGTTAATAATAATGTATTATATGCTTGAAATTTGCTAAGGGAGATCTCAAGTGTTCTCAAAACACACACACACACACACACACAAAGGTAACTACGTGAGGTGATAGATATGTTAATTAACTTGAGTGTGGTAATCATTTCACAACGTATACATATATGAAAACATCACCTTGTATATCGTAAATATATATAATTTTTATCTGTCAATTATACCTCAAGAAAGCTGGGAAAATGAAATAAACAATATTAGAAAAATAGTACAGATTTAAAGATACGATTTGAGCTAACAGAACTATAAAGGGAACAAATGTATGTTTATTGTAGGATAGAACATTAGGTGTCTGTAGTATGAAATGTCAAAGCGCTGAATTAAACTTTCACTTGTTGTATTTTGGAGTCCAGACAATGTACACACTGAGAGCTTGGTTTGTCTAGTAGCTGCTATTTTTAAACATAACAGAGAGATTAAGGTGTGGAAGAATAAATCAATAATTTGGCTACTTACTATGGCCTCGGATTATGTAACAAAATAAAAGGAAAGGCATTAGTTACAAGTTCCCTAGCTGGAAAAATATGTGACTCTGTTGTAGAAATCATTTTTCCTTGTACTTGTTGTACTAAGAAGATGATGGACCAAGTTACAGGCAGGATATGTGTTTGTCCTATGACAGAAACTGAATATACCTGTTCATGTCACATCTCCACATAGAAAGATAGTGAGGATTGCTTAAAAATTTGATCTTTGCAATTAGAAGAGGAAACTGGGTTTTGAATGGTTTGAAAAAATTAAAATTCAAGCCCACTTATACTCTTTTCCCACTACCCATTTGCCTAACCAATATTAGGGTGTGAATTCAATGATGATTTGACGTGCTAAAGAACAGTCAGACTAGGGAAAATTAAAAAAATATTATTAGTATGTAATTGAGGATTATGTACAAAAACTTGGCAAAACAAGAGAGGAATATTGGAATCCAGATGTTCAAACAGGACTGATGAATCAGGTAGAATGTATTGTAAGCCTTGCTAAGAATTACATAATCCTATTGCAGCACCTGGAAGTGACCTCAAAAATATTCTGGATTGTCTGGCACCCATCTGTTCGTAATGCTAACTGTATTTTTTACATTAAAAATTCAGACCCTATGTAGTCAGAAAAATTAGCTTTAACTTCTGATAATGAATCTGGCTATTCCACTCCAAAATGAGATTTTTTAAAGTGTTTGGGAATTTATATATGCTAGGCAACTGTAACCTAAACTTATCCCACCATCAACACTACCACCATTACTAGCATCATCATTGAGCATCCTAAAAACTGGTAGCAAACGCATTTTTATGCACTATTTTTATTTCTATCAGGAAGACTTATTTATCTTCTTAAAAGAAGGAATATAAAGATGTGGCTACACAATCAGAGTCACAAGCCTTTCAAAGCAGCAAGGTAGGCAAGAAGCCCGTTGTGCTTTAGATGAGAGTAACATACGCTTAAGAAGAAATGCATGGATTGAGTTCTGTGTAAGGAACCGCAGAAATCCCCCAAATCACAAACATCACCATCCAAAACATTTTAAAAATTCTCTTGTATTTCTAATGTTAATCTGGTTCTTTCTCTTTTCCTTTCCTTGGGGGAGGAAGCACAGGGAAAGGCTTCTGTTCAGCGCTGCTGTGAGTTGAGAGGAGAGGAGAGAAGGATGCGGTTTTGCACACGAAGGGCCTGTTTCTGAAGTACTGTGCCTGGCCTGCTGGCACAAAAATAAACTCCAGAATCCTCCAGTTCTGCAGCCTGGACCTTCAGAGTGGAATATGTCCCTTCCGTCCTTTCAGCTGAGAATCGATCTTTGGGCATCCCTGACTCATCCTGTATATACTCTCTTAGAAAGTATATCAAAAATTCCATTTCTTTCCTCACAGTACGTCGGTACCAAAAAAGAGACTCATGTCCAGAAATTGGGTCACATCTCGGAGTCACAGTCTGGTCCCTCTCTACGACCTTACTGCTGGGGAACTGGGTGACTCCAGCTGATATGTGCTCCGTGGAAGGAGACAAAAAGAGAGAATATATGACAAGAACAGACTGGGAAAGGGTAAGGCAGAGATACTCAAATTTCTTAGGACTTACCTGCTCCCAGGAGACAAAGGGACACTAAGCTAAGAAGCCTGGAAACCATGGCAGGATCCCGATAAGGACATGCACTTTTTCAGAGGAGAGAGCTTGTGAGCATGAATGGAAACGAAAGCAAATCTGTGTCTCTTGGCCCTGAGAGGTGTGGCCTCCAATGACATCCTCATGTTAGCCAATGTTGGCAGCTTCAGGAGCTTCCTCTAGGGAAGTGGGAACATAGAAGACCTAGTGAGAGTGCTCTGAAGACGGTCGCCTCTAGAGAGGGTGATGGAGAAAACCTGAGGTCAATTAACATCAGCCCATTTATGCATCTGAATAGGAGTTAACTTTGTATGTACGTTCATGAAAAAGTCACCACTGATAGTTGCTGAGTCCAGTGTCTCAGATCCTACCCCATTCCTAGCCCTGTCTTCTCTCCTGTATCACATCCCCAAAGAGCGTGGGGCATTTCAACGTCAAGGGACTATTGTGGCTATTCTTGCTATCTCTAATGACCAATGGCTGTTCCTGCTTAATTCTCTTTTCCCGTTTTCCTCAAACACATTCTAATCAAGCTTTTTCCCCCACCACTCTCAAACTCAGCATGCTCAAACATGAAAAATCATCCTCACCTCTGCTCCCCCAGCAGCCTTGCATCTGATCCAGTTGAAAACCTTAGAGTTGTCCTTGTATCCCCTTTTTCTACTCTACCCTATAGCCAATCCATTGGGAAATTCAACAGCTCTATCATGAAAATGCACCCAGAATCCATCTATGTTTTATCATCTTCACTGCTAACACTCTGGAACAAACCACCATCATCTTTTGCCTGGATTACTGCAATAGATTCCTAACTGGTCTTCCTGCTTTCACCTGCTTCCAAACTAGCTCTCAAACTTGGCTGTCTAGAACATGCTAGATCACATGACTCATCTACTCCAAATCATCTGCTAGCTTCCAGTTTTATTTGGAATGAGACAGAAAAGACCTGAGGCCTTCAAGTTCTTACTTACATAATCCACCCTACCCCATCACCTCTCTGACATAAGCTCCTACCATTCCCATCCTTGATTTTCCAGTCACATTGAATCCTCATTGCTCCTTATATATCCCTTAGGGCCTTTGCACTGGCTCCTCCCTCTGCCTGGAATGCTCTTCCCCTACACCTGCACGTCTCTCTCTTCCATCTCGCTTTCCTCTTGGGCCCTGCTGTGAACAACTTAATATAGTCTCAGCGCTCCTTGCTCAGGCAGTCCTCATCCCTCTTGCCGTAGTCTGATTTTTCTTTTTTCCATAGCAGGTGTCACCTTCCAATAGAGTATGTGCTTTATTTATTCATTATGGCTATTGTTTGTTTCTGTCTCTCCCTCCCCCAAGAAAATATAAATATCAAGAAGACATGAGTTTTGTCTTCTTTTTCTTTTTATTGATGTGCACTAAGAAATCAATGCCTGAAACTCTTTGGAGAGGAGGCAAAGCTGGAATTGAATCTTGAAAGAAGATCCATGGAAGGCACATCCCAGACAGAGGGATCTTAGAGTCTCAAAATCATTTCCTTTCATTGCAGTTTGAGGTGGGTGTTAGAAAAAAAACATAAGAGCAAGGTTTGCAAACAATAATATGAGGATTTGAGTTTGTTGGCCTAGTCTCAGATTAGTGGACATATTGGGGTGTATTAATTTTCTCTGGCTGCTGTAAAACATTACCACAAAGTTGGTGGTTTATAACAGCAGAAATTTATTCTGTCACAGTTTTGGAGAAGTCCAAAATTGGTATCACTGGGCTGAAATCAAGGTGTCATCAGGATCATGCTCCCTCTACAGCTCCAGGAGAGAATCCATTCCTTGTCTCTTTAAGTTTCTGGTGGCTGCCACATGCGTTGGCTTGTGGCCACATCACTCCAATCTCTGCCTCTGTGGTCATATTACCATCTTTTCTCCATCTGTGTTGAATCTCTCCCTCCCCCCCTCTTATAAGAACACATGTGATTCTATTTAAGACCCACTCGAATATTCTAAAATAATCTCCTTATCTCAAGACCCTTAACTTAACCACATCTGTAAAGTCCACTTTTGCCATATAAGGTAATAGTCACAGATTCCCAGGGATTCAGATATAGATGTCTTTCTGGGGAGGGACATTAGTCAACCTGCCATATGATACAAAATCTTTGGCTTTTTGGAAATTCTCACAGGTATCATTTTCCTTCCATAGTTATGGATCAACTTTAATCTTCTGTATATAATCCTGTAACTGACATTTTCTTCACTGTTAAGCCTCAATATTTGTCTTCTCACCAAAACTAGCTATGGTGTAGTCTCCATGACCCCAGCATGCTTGGGAGTTGTGCACAAAGGAGACTAAAGAGGGAGCCCCTGCTTCAGAGAAGCATCAGAGAAGCTCTGGGGTGGGCTTCTGCATGATGGGCTTCTGATCAGCCCTCCTGTCCCTGGCCCCCGATGTTCAGGAAGCAGTGGAGCAGAGGTCAAGAAGATTCTAGGTCCATCCGAGTGCTCTGAGGCTGGGGCTAGCACATCAACAGCAGCATCAGAATTTGGTTTGGTAGGGACTCAGGTGACCCAAAGCTGGGAAACTGATGCTCTTTGAATTGTAGAGATAGTACAGTCACTCTCTACCCTTCACCCAATGCCCCCTAATATTAACATCGCACATAACCTTGATACATTTATCAAAACTGAGAATTTGACACTGCTACAACTAAACTACAGACTATATTCAGATTTCCTTAGTTTTTCTAATAATGTCCATTATCATTCCTACAAGTGAATTGATAAATATGCCTATTTGTCTTTCTTTAAACTTTTTTGTACATATAGAGTGAAGCACACATACACATAAAAGAGAAAGTATCATACACTCTGGGTGCATAATTTTTTCTTAGTGCTTCTATGATTGTCAAAATTATAACTATGATCGATAAATAAAACAAACTCAATCAAAAATAACACATTATTTTAATAAAAGTAGATAACTTTATATGCATGGATGGACTTACAGACCTCAGGAAACATTCCACAGTTATAGAACTGGTTGACAAGGGTAAGGGACATTTTAAAGGTTCTCTGTGTCATTGAAAGGGGCACAGAGTGGGCACCATTTTATTTTCCAGGTAAGAAATAGGAAAAAAAAAAGGATAAGAGTTGAAGGTACATGCAAGAATTTCACAGTTGTCTTAGAACACAGAATCTAAGTAGGATAAGGAGGGAATCAAGTATGTGAGGAGGTGACGTACAGTGCGGTACTTGCAAGAGACGTCGATTAAGGTCTTAATAGAGTTGAAGAATTATGCAGAGTTAGTACCAGAGGTAAAAAAGAGAAGCCTGCAGGAGACAGCAGGATATTGAGAGAGCTCTTTTGGAGGTGGTTCAAATTATTTGTAATTGCAAGTCTACAACATGAGAGTAGAAATAGTTATCTGAGGTGGGTTGGAGGAAGTGATCATTGGGAGTGAGCAACTGAAGAAACTGAGAAGCCTAAATGTCATCTAGATGTTGGAAGCTGTCAAGGACGCTGGGAATTTCAAGGGAGAAGAGACAAGAAATGGTGGAGAAGCCATGAGGGGAAGCAAGAAGTGGAGGCAACGATCCACATGCAGTGGCTGCACAGTTCTAAGCTTACCCAAGCACTCGAGAGCCCCAGGCTGTGACAGTCACCCTCAATCTTGGACTCATTCACCCTTGTGATTTTGACTCCCTACCACCAGTTTCCTAATGTGATACTTCCCTACAATCTGTTCTTGCCTTGTCTAGGGACAGGTAGAACATGGAGCCCACGTCCTTCCTGTGATAGGGGAGGGGCAGGAAAGGCTGCTGAGAGCTGCTGGAGCTGGAGAACAAGGGCAAGCACCAGGTTTCTTCACAGGGAGGGGGTGATTCTGCAGCGCTGTGGCTAAGCTGCTGGCACAGAGATACACGGCTGAGTCCCTGGGTTCTGCAGGCTGGATCTTCAGAGTGGAGAATGATGTGTCAGGCATCTCAGCGGAGAATCGGTCCTTGGGCATCCCTGAATCATCTATAGGTTCCCTGTTGTTGAAGTAAATCAGAAACTCCAGTCCCTGCACCGCAGTCTGTCTGTACCAATAAATGGTGGTGTGGCTTGAAATTGGCTCACATCTCAAAGTCACTGCTTTTCCCATCTCTGTCACCTCATGCCTGGGTGTCTGAGTGACTCCAGCAACTGTGGGCTCTGTGGAAAGGGGCAGAATTAGGAACATAATTGGACTCATAACTAGCAATGTCCAAAAATACAGATGCTTTATTTCTGGGGGCTCACCTATTCCCAGGAGACAAAGGACCACACAGCAGAGGAGCCTGGTGGCCATGGTAGGGTGGGACAGGAGGAGGCTTTACCCACATGAGGCTCTTGTGGGTGTGAACAGAGGGGCTGGGGATACCAGGCCTCCTGTCTACCCAAAGTGGAGGGGCTGAGCAGTGACATCACTATCTCTGTCCCTGCTCAGAGGACCTCCTTCCAAAGGTGAGCACTAATCCTCTGCAGAAGACTGATTGAAAAAAATTGCAATTACTCTGGGATGTGGTTGGCTCACTCAGAGGCTCCAAGCACCCCTGTCTTTTGTCAGCTCTCGTAGCCCCAGTGCTTCTGGGACCATTGCATATCATATTTCCCATTCTGCCTTCCCTGATGTACCACACATTGAACTGCCTGCTGGATATTTCTACTTGGGTGTGCCATCAGCACCTCTAATTCTGGACATTAATGAATTATTTCTAACTCTCAGGAACTTTATTATTCCTCTCACTGGCAATCTCTAGCTCCCAGACACACAAAATCAAAACAGTTCATTGCTTAGTTAGGGCTTTGCCCCAGATCCGTCCTGGAAGCACTGGGACCACCACGCTCATCACGAAGAGAGCAAAGTGGATGCCCTGGGAAGAGATGGGGCTGTGGAGGTTTATTCCCGGTGAAGGGTGGAGACTGATGCCCTGTGCTGGGTGATCCCCCAGGCCACAGCACAGCGCCTCCTGCATTTCTGTGTCTCCGCCATGGAGGAAGAGGTCCCATTTAGCTGCCGCGTGGTCAGGTTCAAAATTGTGTTAATCCTTCAGGCACTGGTGAGGATTGAGCAGGGATAAATGAGGGCCTTAACTTTTCTTGAGAGCCACAATAAAGCATTCTCCAGCTAATTCTGATCTTCCTTTTACTCCTAGCAAAGCACTAAAAGATTCTCCAGTGATTAACACCTGATTCTCTCCTTAAAGTAAGTCAATCAATACTCGCACATTAACTCTTTCTGGTGGGGGGATGAAAATCTAGAAAATGGCCTGGTTCTTAGGGTATGCATAGTGATAAGATTTCTGTTTATAGAGAGGATGGGACACACTAGCTCCACGTCTTTATCGTTGGCCAAGAGATACACTCCTCCAACATGCCAAACTGGGGAGTATGTCAGGTGACAGAAAGAAACATACAACTGGGTGGGAAGTTATGACAGTGAAACTTTCATAATGGTGGAGAATCAGCAGTGTCCACTCCTTCCTGGCCCAGCATTTATTTGTATCAGTGTGTGTGTGTGTGTGTGTGTGTGAGATATTGTAATTTCTCTCCAATCAGGTGTCTTGAGGGTCCACAGCATCCTGGGATCTGTGGATGGAGAAGGCAGAAGCTAGATACGGGGCTTAGGAAGGAAGATGATAACACAAATACATAGAAAACACCTTGAATCAAGGCATAGTATTCCAGGATGGGGATTTTCTTACCTGCTTCCAGGACTAATCTCCTCTAGGATATAAAGAATCATAAAACAGAGAAACTGTGAGCATATAACAAGATCACTACATGAGTTGGGTGTTCCCTTCCTCAATGCTCTGATCTTTAGTGGAGAAAAAAAAATCAGACTTTGGGCCACCACAGGCTCTAGAAATTTTTCTGGTGACATTAATGAATCTGAGGGCTTCTGAAGGTCGAGGGGCCCTCTGACTTAGAGATCAGTCGGGCTGTCCTCCTCAGGTCTTGCCTAAACCCCCAACCACATCAGTAGGACGGGGCCAGGCTAGGTGTAGAGGAAAGCCCATTTCAACAGCTTCTCTGAAGTTCCTGACACAGTCACTGCCTCAGTGATCTGTATTAGCTTATGGAACAAGATCCTATTTTTTTTTTAATTAAAGCCCTTTATTTGACCAGGAAGGGGCTTCCATTGTTACATTGTCACAGAGATGTATCCTGTCCTGCCCTCCTGTATCATTAATATGTGCAGCCTTACAGTGAAGGGCCATCGTCTGCTGTAATATTGCCCACAGTCATTGCAGTCTATCTTTGGTGCACTAAAACATTTCTGTGGGTTAATGAGACCTGGTTTGGAGGGTGAAAGGGGCTGGAAATCATGTACATTCTTTTGCTGCTGCTCTTGCATATTTTTCCCACCAAAAAAAAAAAGATTTTAATTTGGGCTGCATGCTGCTAGTGGTATATCAATGGCCCCTTTGTCTGACAAGCATCCCATACTCACCTAATATCCCATGCTCACTATTGGTTTTAACCCATTTGCACAACATCAGAAGTCTTTGGGTCCTCCCTTCTCTTTTCAATGCTCCATAAGTAGGGTTCACGATTCAGGGACCAAGCCTGGGCTTTTCCCTAATCCCCAGACAGTTCTCTCAGCAGCTCTAAAGTGTCAGTGGTGGTCATGGAACCACAGTGTCTCCTGGTGGCAAGTGGGGCTGAGGCACTAGAACTGAGCCCTTTATCGAGACCCAGAGTAAACCATGCTGTGTTACTTTGGTACGGGGGTAACAGGGAGATAGAGTTGTTGATGTTCTAGGGGTTCAAAAAAATACCACTCTTTCTGGTCTACAACTCAAAACACTTGAGAAAGGAAAGCTGAAATCAGGCAAAGTGAAGTCAGAATGCTCGCTTTGGTGCTGGTAAGGAGGGGACTAAACTATGCAGCCAAGTGCGTTAGCTAGCATTATCCTGAATTGAATATACCCTTCAATTACCTTTTCCTTAGTGGACAGGCTCTCATACTAAATGAAGACTCTGCTTACTAATTTTACTATAATTCTGAGGCAGGAGAATAGAAAGTATCTTCTCTGCAGGCCAGCAAATCCAAGGATAAAATAGGCGGCTTGAAGGGAGCATGCCCACTTTCTTCTTGCAAAATCGTTAATCAGACAACTGAGTTTTCCTGCCATACAGAAGAGTGAGGGGAAGGGAGATGGACCAGAAATATTTTTCAGAGAATCAGTGCCCCCCGACCCCGGCCACACACACAGGTAAGTGGGGAATAAATATTTTTTCAAAGATTCTTAAAATTTGTGTTCTCTTAACAACGTGGACTCAGACATCATATCTGTGATCAGCAAGAGATGAGCAATCTGTTGGGGCAATTCTGCTCCCACCTTCTCGAGACATCTTCTTCAACACCAACTGCTATAGCTCCTTTGGATGTATTCTTGGCATCCAGGCTAGAAATTAAGGTGGACCCTAGAAGACACAAAATGGTTCACAACAGTATAGTAATTAAATAACTCCAAGGCCACACTGGCTGAAAAGCTGAGAATTAGCTTTATGTTTTCCTTTCCCTCCCCAATCTGCCCTGCCATATTTCCCATTATGACAAAACACAGGCCCAGTGATAAGCTTAAATGACATCATAATGAGCCATCAACAATAAAATGCCAGCACCCAGAGAGGCCCCACGTTTGAATAGGTACCACTTCCACTATAAAATTCCTTGTAAGGGCCTCGTGAAGACCCATTTAAGTCATTACTTTTTTTTTTCCCATCAACTCACTCTATTTTCTCAAATGTGGTATGTTCCAGGCCTTGAATAGTATTTATTTGTATTATACTTTTTAATTTATACAAGAATAATACACAGTCATTTTTCCCTCTAATATTACCTAATTCTTTAAGAAATATTAAGCTGAATATCTAAAAGTTTAAAATCCTTTTTAAATTTGTCCTCTTCCTTCTCAAACACAAGTAGTTTTATCAATAATCACTGTAATTGAATAGCATCTTTAATTTTATGTTTGCATTCTGGCTCAAGTCATTAGTCTTTCTAATATATTCTTCTAGATTTTGATCTCTCTGATTTTGCCTAGTGAGAAATGTGCAATTAACAATGTCTGGGTCTTCTAAAAACAAGCAATATTAAAACAAATATTACTTATCTTTAGCTTCCTCTGTTGAGCAATTCCACCTACAAGGTAGTCTCATTGTTTTTTCCTGCTTTCTCTTTAATATGTCCCACCTCTCCTTACACTTTCTCGAGAGTCATAATTTTAAAAATGAATTAGGCAGGCTCCTTTAAGACACAGGCTGTAGCTGAAGATCACTTAATAAGTTGAGTGTTTTCAATTGATCTTTCCAGGCGTTTCTTCTCAAAACTGTCCAAATTGTACGTAACCCTTTATATAGCTGTGATTTTTAGAGTCATTTCTCAACAGACCCCTGAACCCTATCTTCCTACAAGAAGTCATTCCAGTCTGCCCTTTGAGATCTGCCATTTTTCCCTCTCTTAGACTTCTTTGCACTCAGTTATCTTGTCTGCTCTAGCAACAACTAAAATAACTCTCTGTTTTATAACATCCCCTTAAGAGCATTCATTGAAGTCAAATGCATTTCCACTCCCCTTTAAAATCTGTCTTTCCTGAACTTGAGAACCTCCTCTTTCTTTCACATGAGAATGCTAAGTCTTCTAAGAAGTTAGCACTTTTCCTAAAGAAATCTTTTTTCCCTCCAGTTTAATGAATCTATATTTTAAATTTTGTTTATAATGGTTTATAAATGGTTAAAAGGAATTCAGTCCAAAATTTCTTGTGTTTGAATCCCCTTTGCCTCCATGTATTAGCCGTGCCACCTTGGGAAATTTACATGCATACTTTCTGCTTCAGTATTCTCCTCTATAAAATGGGGTACTGACTGTATTCAGCATCTAGTTGGAATACACAAGCCATAGTAGGAACCATATAAGAGCTCTCTATTATAAATATTATTTTTCCTTTGTTCCTGTCCTGATGGTAAGAAGGAAGCTTAACTTCAAATCTCTGTAGTGTCTCATCCATTTTCTTAGCAAATTTAAATTCCCTGTGACAAGTGTTCCAAGCACAGATGTTCTTCTGATTACCCTCCAAGCTTTTGCACTAATTATGTTGATTGATCTTGGATCTTTGCGAGCACACGATCTAATTTCATTCTCCTTGAGAGTCCTCCTCATTACTTTTTCTTCAACAGAGAAAGTCTGGCCAGTTATGCTTACTATCACATACGCGAAATAATTTCTGCCTAGGAGCTTACTGTTACTGATAGCTCACTTTCTTTGACTTCAAGAACAGCCTTTGAAATATGAATTCTCCCGTGACAATCCACCTGATGAGGCTGTTTCAATGGGCATCTTTTCACTGTCTGAAAGACTCAGTATCAAACTTAATCCTGTATATTTCTTAGTCTCTTACCAGTGAATGAGGTGATTGTAATCATCCAGGATTTTAGAAATATTCAGACAAGAGTAGCTGCCATTGTATAGCTCAGTATATGGTGGAGAACCCAGAAGCTTGCAGCTACGTCATCCAAAATACACATCCTGTACTTGAATTGAGAGGTGAAGATGGAAATAGTTCTGTTACTAAACCGAAATAAATCAGTTGGATGTTATTAATACTTAATTAGGATAATTTACTGGCCAGATTAAAAGGATATGTCCATTCTACATGTGAAGCAATTAGACCATCATGTTACATATTTTGGGAAAGGACACTGTTGAATTTGTACTTATGTGCCTAAGAATGGCCAAGGGTTGGTGAATCATCCTCTGTAAAAGCCAATGACCACATTTGGAAGTGACTCAGAGACACCAGAAATAGTTCATAAGACTTGATACTCAAGCAGCAACTGCAGAGACCATGGTCTCTTCAACTCCTAATACAATATGTCTCTAATCACTGGAATTGTGAAAATGTTTGAAGAATTACACATTCAAGATGGTAAACTGAGTACCTCCCAACATAAGAAATTCAAGAAATAACAAAAAGTGCTCAAAACAAGAAAAGTTATCTTTAGGAATCAGAAATGTTAAGAGATTCTGGAAGTTTGAAAGCATATGTGGTCAGATTTATGTGTAAATCAAAATAGAAAATAGAACAGAAAAAGACACCAGAGTTAAGCAGTGCTCTTCCTAAAAAGCAACTAACTTGGAATCGGTAACGGCCCATGGGATTATGATTAGGACAATTTTTAAAAAATCTATATTTGCAATACAGGGCATATCAATTAACACCTGAGCAGTAATGCTATATAAAAAGCCTCCTTCAAAACTCATTAGTTAAAACAATAACCATTTATTATTGTTCATGAGTCTATGGGTTGGATGGTCAGTTCTGTGAATCTTGGGTAAATATTTTTGATGCTAATCTTTTGTTGGATATGTGGTTTACAAATATTTCCTCCATCAATGTGACTTCTTTTTTTCATCCTCTAAACAAGTTATTTCAAGACTATAATACGGATATCATAGTCTTAAGCCTTGAAATATGACTTGGACTATGTGAGAATTGAAAACATGAGAGTTTAAAAGTTGTGGGCTATGTGGACTGGAGGGGTCAGAAAGACAGAAGAATTGTAGGAGTCATGGTCCTAGAGGTAGTGAGATGGGAAGAAGGAAGGAAGGAGGATAGGACGACTGAAACAGAAATGTCGAAAGAACTTTGTTGTTCCCTCCATGGCCTGCAATCATGGAGGTGAGTATGAACAGAACTGGAGGGCAAAAACATCTCAGGGAATAGGAAGGTCAAGACACTGAGAAGCCAAACCAATGTGCAAATTGTCTATGTGATGATTAGTCATTAAGAATGATGGCTGGATTAGTAGCAGGCAGAGGGCTTCAATATGAAGAGAGTTCTGAAAGTAAAGAAGTAAGTGCAATAATGAAGGGGGACATTCTCATGTCATCTGTGCAAAGGAGCCAGGCTTTAAGGAAGGAGGGAGGAAGATGATCTGGCAGCAGCAGGGAGGAATCAAGAGCATAAGGAACATAGTAAAATCATATCTGCATAGATGCAGATTATGTCTCTTGCACATACAATAGAAACTGAATTTCATTCTGCACTATTTCTGACTGGAATTTCAGAACCCCTGAATGGCAAAAAAATAGGAAAACAACATGTGGAATTTAGCTATGGGCAGAACTCCAACAACCTGTATTGCCTTAGGCACTCAAAATACAGGCAAATTTTGTACCAGTTGACAATGATACCCTGATAGGAATTGAAAAGTGATCACTATGTAAATATGACTATAGAAGAAAGGAATTAAAAGCATTCAGAATGGATGGCAGGTGTTGTATATAAATTTATGGCATAAATAAGAAGAAAAATATAAATGTGAGTGTTAAGGATATATAATCAGAAAGAAAAGAGGGCAAAGTAAGACTGGCCAGGCCTGTGTGCTTTTAGATGCCCCAGTATGGGTCCATGTTGACTGTTGCAGGGCAGGCAGCTGAGGAGGCCTCACCCCCATCCTGTGAGTGCACCCAGGTCTTCAGCTCGCACCAGGCGCTCCTTAGCTGGACAGAGACAAATGGATCCTTGGATTCCGGGAATGGTAGTTTACATCTAATGTACTAAACTGCCTGCATTACCCATATTTGAGATAATCTTTAAGTGTAAGAAAAAATACCTATATAAATGTTAGGTTGAAATCAGCATTATAAAGGAATGTCCACAATCATAGTAAAGAACTTTCTTTTACAATCTAGAAAACTTGTGGGGGAACAGTCTGTTCACAGCTTACAGTAAGAATAGAAGGGAGAGGACAGAGTAGTCCAGAAAAGGAAGACGTAGCCATCTTCAGGAGCTTCCATGATCCCAATGGGGATGGCAAATGCAGGACGGTGGGGAAACCTGCACTGTGGGCAATTAAGGTTTATCTTATGTGTGTGAGTTCTGAGCCCATAGATTTATGAGAAATGCGAGAAACACATTTCCCACATTATTTCCTGTACAAGATTTCCTATGTTGATATCTTGTCACATTCTGTCTTTGTTGTACCCCCAAACCACTTAATTCTCCCGGGGACTTTGCTCAGGACTGCCGGGAGCTGGAGGGAGACAGGGAAGCACGAGGTTTTTGCACAGGGAAGGGGTGATTCTGCAGTGCTGTGGCTAAGCTGCTGGCACAGAGATACATGGCTGAGTCCCTGGGTTCCGCGGGCTGGATCTTCAGAGTAGAGAATGATGCATCAGGCATCTCAGCGGAGAATCAGTCCTTGGGCATGCCTGCATGGTCTATAGGAGATCGGCTGCGGAAGTAAATCAGTAATTCCAGTCCCTATACCAATGTCTGTCTGTACCAGAAGAGAGTGTCATGGTCTGAAATTGGCTCACATCTCAGAATCACTGCTTGTCCCTTCTCTGTCACCTCGTGCCTTGGTGTCTGGATGACCCCAGCATTTGTGTGCTCTATAAAAGAAGGCAGAATTGGGAAACAGAATAATGAAAATACAAGGAGTCATCAGTATAGAAGCTCAGCATGACAATGCTAAATATTCTGAGGACTCACTGGCTACCAGGATACAAAGGGCCACACAGTAGAGGGTCCGGGTGCCCATGGCAGAGTGAGAGCATATGCAGAATATTCCAGACCAGGACCCTTGTGAGCAAGAGTAGAGAAGAGAATCTTGGGAAATTTTATCTCCACAGATGCATCTATCAGTAACATCACTGAATGAGCCACCACCCCCAATTTGCAAGCCCTATACAAAGTGGCTGCTTCTCTGGAGATGAATCAGGCAAGACTGAACTCAACTATAATCAATGTGAAATACAAATTTACACATGCAAAGGCTTCCTGGAGATTTGTTTGATATTATCAATTCGTGATGTCTTTTCTATAGTATTTCTTACCTAAGAGCCTGCCAACTATATCCATCTGCACTTCAAACTCCAAGAATTTAAAGATGAACTCATTGTCTTATTGCAAACCAGCTCATCTTTAAACTCTCTCACTGGTGGCTCAATGCTCCTAGTCACACACACTCAGATAATCCATCAGTTAGTTAGGAGATGGCCTCTGAGCTCCCCAGGACGAACAAACAGGTATGGCCCCAGAAAACTGGCTTTTATCCGTGAACGTCTGAATGTCTAGCCATATAGTCAAGAATCTTCACAATTGTCTTATCCCACAGTGGAACAGAAGAATTAGAGTATTGGTTATTCTTGAAATTGCAGAATTAAAATGGCTGAACTGGTTACACTTATTCTTCCCCCTAGGAAACAAAGAGTTATAAGATTGGTACTTTGAATCTGCCATAAAAGCCCTCCTACCTGGATTTACTCTATTCTTTCGGTCGGAGATAATGCGGGAATTGAGAGCTATTAGATTGAAGTCTTTTCCTTAATAGCCACCTCTCCCCATAACCAATAGACAGGGTTAAGATATATGTTGCCGAGAGCAAGAAGATAGGAACCCTGACCATGAGTTAATTTCTGCTAATTAAAGAAACAAAGTTTGCAACTATCTTGTGTACCTGAGGTACTGTTCCACTTGTGGCTCATCATCCTGATGTGTTCTGGAACAGACTGCTAAAATGCGTCATCTTCGTCTTACCAAAGACCTGTTGCCTTGTGCTCTACATCTGTAGGTCTCCACTGTTGTAGAAACTGATGGTCTTCCAGATTTCCAAAGTTATCTCGTACGTCAAGTAGTTCAATGTAGTGGCAGGGAATAGTATCAGGGTCCAAGTGTCCAGCTAATCCTAATAGTGGAAGTCTAATCCTGGATTTTCAAGGGGACAATGTAATCACAAGGGTCCTAAAATGTGGAAGAGGGAGGAAGAAGAGTCAGAGAGATGCAGCATGAGAAAAGACTCAACCAGTCATTGTTGGCTTTGAAGGTGGGCAGGAGCCATGAGCCAAGGAATGCTGATGGCCTCTAGAAGATGAAAAAAACAAGGAAACACATCTGCCCTAGAGTCTCCTGAAGGAATACAACCCTTCCAACACCTTGATTTTAGCTCAGTTGCAACCATTTTGGACTCTGAACTTCAGAACTTTAAGATACAAATGTTATTCCATCAAGTTAGTAGTAATTTGTTACAACAGCAATAGAAATATAATACATTATAGTATCCATGGGACTTATGAAAGAGGTGGAAGCTATATACAAAATACAGGTGGGAGGCAGATGCATGATAACATTTGAAATCAGGCCAAGAGAAGCCCAGACCAAAAAAGAAAAAAAAAAGTTTCTTATCTCTGCCCAGAACTCACCCAGAACTCACCCACTTCCAGGGGGAACACAGACATCTGGAGTGAGTGGCAAAGTTAGAACTAGATTGTGGCATCTTCCTGCTGAGAGCAAAAGTTCTTGTGGGAGAAACTCCTGTCGTTCTGGTCCACTCCAGTCTCTGCCTGCTGGGCACGTTTGCAGCAGCGTCACTGCGGCTGCCAGCTCCCTGAGGCCGGGGTCCCTCCGACATGGCCCAGGGTAGCACTTTCCTTTCTCTGCTCTACCCTCTACATGCAACAGAGCAGGTAGGGCCAGCCCGGGCTGATTTGGGATCAGGGTCTCTTAGGCTCCTCTGACACACAAACGGCTTCTCTGCTTTCCCCAACCAGAATATGCAAAACAACCACCCCAGCTCCTCGAGCCTCCACACCTTGAGCAAGCTCAGATGTATATCCACTGCAAGCACACCTGCCATTCCCAGCCCAGTCCAAAGCTCAATTTAGAGCAAAACCCATCTCTACAATAGACGAAGAGTTCCTTCATTCCCGGCCATCATTCAAGACATCTGCAAGCCAACTCCTTGAATCCAGCCCCAACCTCAGGGATCCCCTTCCATGGAGCCGTCTCAGCCTCTGCCCATAGACTCTGGACGACAACAAACCCACAGTGCCTCCTAGTGGCCAGTGGGCAGAAACAGCACAAAGATGCTCTCTTCCTAGGACATAGGGGAGTTGTGCCTTGTTTCATTGAGTCTAAGGGATATGAGATATCATGATTTGTTAGTGTATAGGGTCAATAAACAATATTAATGTTGTTATGGCTGGCCTAAGATGGAACCACTGCAGAGATTGACATTGGAGTCAAACAGGTGGAGATAATAATATCAGTTTTAATATTGATGAACAATAAGTCTTAATGTGAAACCAAATGGTCTGGCTAACACTGTGCTAAACAAGAACTTAACCCATTCTCTCTCTCATCCAACCTTCAGGCCGAACTTGTGTGAAAAAGAAAGTTCTCCACTGATCTTAGTGAATTTTGAAAAAGCATCAAAGAATCTTCCTTTTTCTCTAGGTAGCCAGGAAGAAAGCAAGACGATGAAGAGAGACTAAAGTAAGATGAAGAGACTAAACAAGATAATTTATTTCCCTTTCCATAGAAAAGATTTGGCAAAGAACAAGAATAAGAAAAGAGGAGTGTTACTTTAGGGAAGTCCCACAAAATGGAGAATGTTGAACAAAGTGTTAGGTTTAAATGGGAAAAGATGAAGCCACATCTCTGCTACTCCCTCCAACTCCAAGCCCTGCTCCTTGGTCATGCACACTAAACACAGCACAGATGTGTCATGACAGTGCAGCAAATACATTCATGCCAAGCCCATTCTGTACCAGCTGACCAATTTTACGCATTCTATTTCCCATCTTGTCACATAGTCCAATGGAACAGCAGAGGTTATCCAATGAAAGCAAGTAAAGCTATAAAGTATACTCCAGTAATAAAATGCAAGCACCAAATAGATGTCCCATTTTGATTATAAATTTCCTGTAAGTTTTAAAAAATTCCTTTGGTTGAAATCAAAATTTAAGTATAACATCTCTATGTCATTTAAGTTAAAAATCAAACAAATCACAGACTAAGAAGCTAACATTAAAAAGCAAAGAAAATTAAGATTCCAAATAAAATTATTTTCACCTTAATCCCAATAATTAAGGTTGAGAGCCCTCAATCTTTCCATTGTTATCTTCATACTGGGGGAAAATATCAAAAACAACAAGATTTAAAACTTAAATTAATTAATATCCTAAAATATAATGAGGAATAACTTGGCTGGAACCTCAGAGAGGGCAGGAGCCTGGGCAGGTGAGCACAGCAGTCGCTCTGCCCGTGGGGGCATTTGCTGATCCCACCCCAGCCCTCTTGAAGCTGACCGATAGGCCAGGGTGCAAACTCAAAGACCAGAATGTACCAAATGTGACCATTGACAAACTCAGTAACAGTGAGCCAGAGGTAGAAGCACAATAAAATTTTCTATGGAGGGAGATACATCAATCCTAGACAAAAAATTATTTCTACAACCATAGCGTCTGGCACAACATCAAAGATAATCAGGTTTATAAGGAAAAATACAAACACCTTGAAAATACAAGCAGCACAAAAAGCACATCAACCAGAATAGCCCACCAGGATCTCAGAGGTGAAAATGATCACATAGAGTCTGAATCAGCTATGTGTCCTATGTTCAAATACATAAAAGATGATCTCAGAAAATGTTATGAGGGAATTAGTAACTATAAGAAGTGACATTGAAAATTGGAAAAAAAGAACCAAATAAAAATTCTGACAAAGCCAGTATATTAAGGAAATATACAAATTATAGATAAGAATATGAAAAGATGCTTCACATTTTATGTCTAGGTTCTTCATCCGTTTTGAGTTGATTGCACTCAACATAGGGGAAAAGCTCCTTGACATTGGCCTTGGCAATGATTTCTTGGGTGTCACACAAAACGCTCAGGCTACAAAACAAAAGTAAATAATTTGGACTACATCAACCTGAAATACTTCTGCACAGCAAAAACAAACAAAAAAAACCACATTAAACAAAATGAAAAAGCAACCTACAAATTGGAAAAAATATTTTCAAATAATATATCTGATAAGGAGTTAATATCCAAAATTTATAAAGATCCCACACAACTCAATAGCAAGAGAAAATATAATTCAATTTAAAATTGGCAAAGGACCTAAATAGACATTTCTACAAAGAAGATATAAAAATGGCCAATAGGTATATGAGAAGATGCTCAACATCACTAAAGAGAAATGCAAATCAAAATCACTATGAGACATCACCTCACACTCACTAGAATAGCTACTATCAAAAATATAAGAGATAAGTGTTAGTGAAGGTGTAGAGAAAAAGGAACCCTTGTACACTGTTGGTGGGAATGTAGGTTAGTGCAGCCACATCAAAACAATATGGAAGTTCCTAAAGAAATTAAAACTAGAACTACCACATGACCCAGCAATCTCTTTTCTTTGTATATACACAAAGGAAATTAAATCACTACCTCATGAAGATATCTGCACTTTCACGTTCATTGAAGCATTATTCACAATAGCGCAGATAAGGAAATAACCTAAGTGTCATCAATGGATAAAGACACTATAGCATATATACACAATGGAATATTATTCAGTCCTAAAAAAGAATGTGACCTTGCCATTTGCCACAACGTAGATGAGCCTAGAGGACATTATGCTAAATGAAAAAAGCCAGATGCAAAAGAAAAAAATATTGTATGGTTTCACATGTATTAACTATCTAGAATAGGGAAATTCATGCAGACGGAAGGTGAATTAGAGGTTACCAAGGGCTGAGAGGGAGGGAATGAGGAATTACTGCATAATGGGTACAGAGTTTCTCTTTGAGGGGATGAAAAAAGTTTTGGAAGTAGACAGTGGTGATGGTTCCACAAGATTGTGAATGTACTTAATTCCACTGAATTGTACATTTAAAAATTGTTAAAGCAACGAATTTTATGTTATATATATTTTACCAAAATTTTTAGAGTTGGAAAAAAAGACAAGCTTCAAAATGGCAAAAATAAATATTGACTGCTCAGTTCTCCATGATAAAACCTAAAGATAATGAAAGAAACCCAAATGATTTAATACACAGTCATTGCTCAGTACCCTTAGGGGATGGGTTTGAGGACCCCCTCAGATAACAAAATCCAAGGATGCTCACATCCCTTACTGTCAGCCTTCCATAACTTTGGGTTCCAAATCTGTGGATACAATTAACTGTATTGATAATTTACTTCAAAGTGCTCTTTGTCAGAATATATCTTGCAAGGGGTTTTCTGATGCAGCTGTAATTTTCTTTTATAATGTAAGACAGTTTCCACTAGTCCCAAATCTTTATTCACATTTAGGACAGTCACTCCTTTGAAAATTTTCCAGTCTGGTAAATTTGAAGGCATAATTCATTATTTCAGTTTTCAATATTCTGATTATAAGTAAAGTTGAAAACCTACTCACATGCTTAGTAATAATTCATGTTTCCTCTTCTATGAATTGCCTATTTAACGTAAAGATTGCCATATTTATTGGGTGGTCTTATTATTATTAAGTAATGGGAATTCTTCATTCATTCTAGATTCTAACTCTATTAGACAAGGACAGCTGTGCTACAGAAAACAAAATAAAACAAATCCTAAGATTTCAGCAGCTTAACTCTATGAAGTCTTACTTGCCATGACCACGAAGTCCAGTGTGAAATGAGCGGCTTTCTTCAGTGGTTGTCCACCAAATTATGAACCAGTGAGCCAGGCTGCTTCCATATCATAATTAGGCAATCTGTATGGTGTAGCTTTCAGGTTCATCAAGGCATAGCAAAAGAGAGTTGAAGGGTATCTGTGCAGAAGAGTGTTGGCACAGCAGGCTTGGGACTGCTGTGCTTAGAAAGTCCTGCTTATATAAGATTGGACTTTGGCTGGCATCTGGGAACTTGGCTGGTGAACAGTGTCCTGCACTGATATAAAGATTTTCCTAACTGAGAGGACTGGCTCATTGTGCCTAGATTGGTGTTGCAGACAATATTATACTGAACACCAGGTTTCCTTCTGGTGTTCAGTGGTACATGACCACCCTCAGTAAGACCTCCTGGGCACTGAATCTCTAATGGGCTCCCTTGGCATAAATATTGCACATGTAATAATGCATTTTTGTTGCTGGAGGAAGAGTGAGCTCTGTGTGACCAAGGACGCCTGTGTGTGGATTCCTCTAGACCCCACCACGTGTTTTCCCCATATGATCTGATGCTGATTACTTACTATGACACTTTAAAAAATCTTAGCTGTGAGTACAACTATATGCTATATCCCACGAGTTTTTCCAGATAATTTCCAAATGTGAGCATATGCTTGGGGACTCCCATCACTGTGCCACAGGATATTTTTAAGGGCCAGGCCTGAAATTGGTTTACATCAGTTTTGCCCACACCCCATCATTCAGAACCTCTTCATATGTTCCCAGCCCTCTAATTGCAAGAGAGACCAGGAGCCATGGAGGAGCAAAGGGTGTCTGGGGAGCAGGAATGGTCTCTGTCACACTGATTCTTCATCATGTGTACACATTACTCATGTCTTATTCCAGGCTGTGGCTTATCTTGTCATTTTTTATGTTGTGTTTTGATGCACAACAGCTTCATTTAATATGACCGAAATAAGTGTCGTTCCTTATGGCTTGTGTCCTTTTGTACCTCCACTTAAAATAAATTTTCCCTCAAATGCTACAAATATTTTCCTTAATTCCTTCTAGTAAAAATGAAGTTCTACTTTTCACAGTTAAGAGTAAATGGCCCTGAAATATGTTTCCACGTAAGGAATGAAGTAGAGACCTAGGAATAAGAAGGAGGGAGATGTGCTCAGTGCAGAAGAGACAACCTGTGAAAAAGACCCCCAGGGTGGAAAATAACAGAACACGTGAGAGGAGGTGACTGGCCATAGAGGAGGGTGTCTGGAGCAGGGAGAGCTGGAAACGTGGTGCAGGCTGATGGGGAGAGGCAGGTGCGGGGCACGTGCTATAGGGCCTGTAGGGCTGTCGCCCCTTAGAAGAAAGGCAGCCAGGAGCAGGGATCATGAGTGAAGGTTTAGGACTGAGAACTGAAGGGTAGAGGGCAGGGAAGGGGCAGGTGAGGAAGTCACTGGAAGAATATGGTGGCTTTGAGATGATCAAGGGAATCACTATGAATCTCAACCACAGATGCATTTTCTTTCTGCAAGCAGAAAGGGAGAGCAGCAGAAGAGAGACCCAGCAAGCTCAGGCTGTTGGGGTGACCTCCGGTCAGGCTGAGACTGGCGCAGGGATGGACCTCTGCACGGAGGGTCACATTAACCACTTTCCTAAGGCCCCCAGCCTGACAAAGGCTCTGTGACTCCTGTGGAGCCCAGGACTTCCCTGGGTGGGGCCAGACGCAGGCAACTTAAAACTTTCTAACTGCTCTTTATGTGCAGAGAGGAGGCATCCATGCAGCACTGTGGAGTCACTGCTGGCACAGAAGTACACAGATGTCTGGGAGCGGGTAGCAGACTCCAGCGTGAGGGGGAAATCTTCTGTGTTTGATCTAGAGACACTGTAGCCTTCGGGGACTTCTCCCTTGTCAATGATATCCTTACCAACTGAGTAATGGATCAGCCTCAGCCCATGTCCCACGTCTTGTCGATACCAGTACATATAGTTGTGGTTCTCAGTCTGGCGACACGTCAGTGTCACCTGCTTTCCTGTCTCTGTGACCTTGTGTCTTGGGTTCTGGGTGATTCCAGCATCCGTGTGTCCTGTAATAGAGAGCAACAGAGGCTGATGATGCCATCCTAAGAGAAAGGCTTGTATTGAGGACTTGGGAATTCCAAGGAAGGAAGCCCACCTGTGACCAGCCCTCACCTGCTGCCAGGAGACAAAGGGCCACATAGAAGAAGAGCCTGGGGCCCATTTCAGGTCCAGAGAAGAATCTTGTGTCTCCCAGCCCTACTTTGGGGAAATAGAACTTGGGCTCTTGGTGACTCAGTGATGTCACTGTCCCTGACAAATGCTTGAGCTGCAGAGCTGACCTGCCACGCCCCTTCCCTTCTCCACAGGAGCAAATCAAAATTTTAAAAAATATGCATATACACACATGTTATATATATATATGTTGCATATATGTTATATATAAGATATATATATATAATTTTATGTTTTATATGTAGTAACATTTTAAAATATATATACACACAATTCAACAGCTAAGAATGGAAAGAATTTACAGACTGTTTTTGAAGAAATCTTATAAGTTCATATGTTCTTTGCTTGATTTTAGTAAAGAAATGTATTCCTCTCTGCATATTTTATTCGCATTAGGATACAATTTCTTATTTGTACACTGTTTTACGTTTTCCTAATATTTCTGTGGAATAAAGCAGCGGTCCCCAACCTTTTTGGCTCCAGGACCGGTTTCACAGAGGACAATTTTTTCACAGACAGGCAGAGCTCAGGTGGTGATGTGAGCTATGGGGAGCAGCTGTAAATACAGATGAAGCTTCTCTGGCTCATCTGCCACTCACCTCCTGCTGTGCAGCCCCTTGGTTCCTAAGTTTCATGGAAGACAATTTTTCCACAAACTGGAGGTGGGGTGCAGGGGTTGGGGAGGGGCGGAGCTCTGCGGCTGAGTCCCTAACAGGCCACACACTGGTACTGGTCCATGGCCAGGGACCGCATGTCTAAGGTACATCCTCATGGGAGTCCATTTGCCTTTTATGACTTCTCTGCTCAAATTTGCCTTCAAGTACCTTTTACCAGTTTTTCTCTTTGCTTAAACTCTGGAGAACTGTATGTCAGCCTACATACATACCCTTTGTTAAAAGAGCCCCATTACACCCAGAAAGGCTTTAAAGTCTCAAGGTCAGGGTCAATACAATTTGAATATTGTTTTATGCTGTGTCATAAATTCACCTGATAGGAGCCTCATGTCAGAGCTCACGGCTCTGTGTGCTCTCATGGACATTGGGATGGTTAATGTCAGGTGTCAACCTGACTAGTTTAAGGGAACCTAGACAGCTGGTAAAGTAGTATTTTAGGGTGTGTCTGTGAGGGTGTTTCTGGAGGAGATTGGTGTGTGAGTTGGTGAACTGCATGGGAATGATCCCTCGATGTGGGCAGGCACCATTCAATTGGCTGGGGGCCTGGATACAACAAAAAGGCAGCAGAAAGGTGAATCTGCACTCTGTCTCCTGGAGCTGAGACACCCTTCTTCTCTTGGCCTTGGACATCAGAACTCCAAGTTCTCCTACCTTTGGACTCTGGAACTTGCACTAGCAGCCCCCCAGGTTGTCAGGTTCTCGGCCTTGGACTGGATTGCTTCATCGGCTTCTCTGGTTCTGAGGCCCGTGGGCTTGGACTGAGCCACACTAGCTGCATTGCAGGGTCTCCAGCTCTCAGGTGGCTGGCCTGCTGTGGGACTTCTCAGCCTCCACAGTCGCGTGAGCCAATTCCCCTAATAGATCCTCTCTCATATATCTCTTTGTATATATGTTCCATTGGTTCTGTCTCTCTTGAGAACCCTGACTAATATATATGATTTCTCC
Organism: Daubentonia madagascariensis; assembly: GCA_023783475.1. Lineage (NCBI taxonomy): Eukaryota > Metazoa > Chordata > Mammalia > Primates > Daubentoniidae > Daubentonia > Daubentonia madagascariensis. The sequence goes on from JAKFHU010001569.1 coordinate 13,443,949, forward strand.
CTTCACTTTAGGCGAGGCCACTGGGACTAGATCCCCTAAGTCTGAAACATAGGTGAATCAGGCTAGAGTAAATCCACATCCGTCTTTGGTCCCAGAATTGCACAAAATAAATAACTGTGCTAAACTAGAGATTTGTCAGAGTTAATAAGGACCTAAGAGTTCTGGAGTTTGTGTTAAACTCTTTGTTTTATTTACCAGTATAAAATTTCTGCAAGACACATATTATTGCCCTCAGTTTACAAATGAGAAAAGTCAGCCAAATATTTTTCAAGTCACCAACTCCAAGGGGCAGAATATGAACCACTGAGATCTCCTTGTCTCCGGCATTGGAGCACTTTCCTCTTCAGCATGTGACTTCCCAGGTAAAAGATGTTATGCAAATGAACCGTACCATAGCCATTGTTTCTGAAAGGGACATTTAGATCAACATTCCAATTTTGAAGATGTCTTTCTCTTCCAAAATGCATAGGGCAGAGTGACTTAAAGCACATGTTGAAAGGCAGTATGGTATATGTTTGAGTCCCAGTTTTGATATTTGTTAGCCATACCTCCTTTAGCAAGTCATCTAAACTCTCTAACAATCATTTTCTCACCTGTAAAATGTGGGTAAATTGTTCTACCTCATAGAGTCCTTAAGAAATTAATTGAAATAATGTACTTCAGTATATGGCCCAGAGAAAAGGAGAAAGAAACAAGGGAATTTTCTATAAGTTCACATAAAAGAAGTAGAATTAAAGCAGTCTCTGCTCACTAATATACTTGCACATGTATCTACAAATGGCCACATCATGTCTTTGGTAACTGCTGTGCTGGTTCTTCTACATATGCACCCCACCCTCCACCCCACTCCACTCCCTGGCTTCCCTGCCCTGTGTCGTGCCCAGAAGAGTGATCTCTACAGAGGGTGTCATCCAGGCTTTCAGATGGGTTTGCCAACGGAAGACGTCAGCTGGAGAGTGAAGGGTAGTGAAGAGGGAGTTCAGAGTATTTGGGCTTCCCCTTCCTTCCTCCCAAGCTTCTGGCCCTGACTGAGTTCCTCCCTCTGAGCCACCTGTCCTCTCCTCACCCTCGTGCAGCTTCAGTAACACAGCCCCCCCCCCACCTTTTTCCCTGAGGCTGAGGAATTGTCCTCACCTCCCACCTCCTGACAACCCCCGTTCCCCCGGCCACTTCTTAGCTTTCTTAATGCCGTCCACGCCTCTGAACACAGTCCCTCGATTAAATTGTTTCGCTTCAGCCCTTTCGAGTATGTCATCTGCTCCCTGCCAGGAGACTGACTCATTCAAGTGGCTTCCACACATTGTAAATGCATGTATGAAGAATTAGGGACCTTTTATATTGCTAGACTTTAGACTTCTTAAAGACAACCTGTGTAATTTTTTAAAATTAGATCTCATTTCCCATATTCCAAGGAAATTTTTTAACATAATAGGTATTTCAGGAATACGTACTGAATAAAATATGAAATGAGCAACAACTAAGCTACTACAGCTAAACTATAATAGATTTCCTTGAACAAGATGAAAGAAAATTTATTATTTATTCTCCCACTTTTCATTTCTGTGCTGCACAGCTAGGTGTGCTAATGATTGTCTCTTGGCACCAAGTACCTTCAATGTCCCCAGTATTCAGTTTCTCTTCATGCAAGAGCTAGAAGCCTTGAAACTACAGCTCCCAAATTCCCTGGCAGCAAGTTTCTGGAAACAGTTTTGCTTCCTCCAATAAGCTGTACTTGTGGGAAAGTTGGAAGCAGAAGAAAGATGTTTTTATCTGACAGCAGCAAACAGGTGGATTTGCAATGACCTCTAGATACTTTCCTGTGAGTCACCTACTTGGTCGCTGTAGAGCCGCTGTGACTCTTACCGGTGTGACTCTTACTTTCTGCAGTTCCTGACTGGGAAAAAATAGCAACTTCAGATTTTCTGGTTGCTAGTGGTGGACCTGAGAGCAAGCTTCAGCCTTGTGAGGGCCCCCTCCTCTAGGCTTTCTAGTGGTTTATAAGCCTAATTCCCTGTATTAACTCCCACCCTCCTTGAAATTCCTAAAGGGTTTCTGTTTCCTTGGCTGAATTCTCTGCTGTACTGGAAATGCCCTCTGTCACTTTGGCCCTGTATTAGGAGATATCATGGCCCCACTCTATATGGAACCAAGATAGGACAAACATCCTGTGACTTGGACTTGCATATCCTAGAAGTTGGCAGGGAATAAGCCAGAGTAACTGCATCCCATAATATGTGACCTCCCCTTGCTGCCCAGCTGGCCTTGAGATGGAAGATGCAGTGAGTGCTCTGCTATGTCTTGTTGACTAAGGCCTAGGGAACACTGTGGAATTTTAGGAGAAGCTTGATTTTGGAGGTTTGTAGGTTTGTAGGTTTACAACTGACTCTGACACTTGTAAATATGAAATATTGGGGGAGTCCATGAGTTATAGCTTCCTACCTAAAAATGGTACACTGAGATCTTCATCTATAAAGTAAATATACTAATGTCTATCCTTGCATTAAAACACATAATATGCACCACTATGGTTTGAATGCATCCCCTAAAAATGTATGTGTTGGAAACTCGGTCCTTGATGCAGCATGTTGACAAGTGGGACCTTTGGGAGGTGATTGGGCCATGAGAACTCTACCCTCATAAGTAGATTAATCTATTCATGGATTAATGGGTTATAGAGGAAATGGGTTAGTTATCATGAAAGTGGGTCTGTTATAAAAGCCAGTTTGGTTATCTCTCTCAAACCCCCTCACTGTCTGATGCCCCGCACTGCCTGGGGACTCAGCAAGAAGGCCCTCACCAGATATGGCCACTTGACCTTGGACTTTCCAGCCTCCCAAACTGTAAGAAGTAAATTTCCTTTTTTTGTAAATTACTCAATTTCAGATATTCAGTTATAGAAACAGAAAATGAACTAAGAGAAATGCCCACAGTCCAGCACAGAGTAGCAGCTGCCATTTGCTGAAACTGGAAGGTATGGGCAGAGATGTGAGGACATCTGATGGATCTGGGGCCCACATGTTCAGGAGTGCTCTGGCTGAGCTCTGCAAGGTAGAGAGAATGTTAGAAAAGAACTAGAAGCATCACTGGGTCTTGGCTAAAGCTGTGTGACAGTCTGTACCCCCACCTTCCCTATTACATTGTCAGCTGGGACAGGAAGGTTTGGGTACAGAAAGCCAGTAACTCTGCAGGGCTGTGCCAAGCTGCTGGCACAGAGATACTGAGCCGAGTCCCCCAGCTCCAAGGAGCTCAAGTTCAGCTCAGAATGGTAGTCTGTGAACTGCTGAGCTGAGAATCGGTGAGGGATGCTTCCTTTTGCTCTCTGCATTTTTTCATAATATGAAATGAGGAACTGGGGTTCCTGACGTGGAGCCTGCTGGTACCAGTACACAGTGTTATGTCCAGAGAGGGGATAACATTTCAGAATGGCTGCTTCCTGCTTTCCTTTGATCAGGTGTCTTGGGGACTGGATGACTCCAGCATCCACTGGACCTGTAGAAGAAGGAGACTAAAGCTGAACACCTAGCACAGGGAGTGTTTGATACTCCAGCAACAATCAAGAACTGTGAATACAGGGGATGTTCCACCTGTGCTCAGGACTCACCTGCTCCCAGGAGACAAAGGGTCACACAGCAGAGGAGTCTGGTGCTCCGGGCAGAGTCAGGCAGGACAGGACTAGGCATCTCCCTACTCAGGGCGCTGGTAGCCTTGGGTAAGAACGCAGGAGTCTTGACCTCCCTTTTCTCTATTTGGAGAATTGTCTGTGATGTCACTAGTCTGATGTCACCATCCCTGCGCTCCCCGGACTGGCTCAGCTGACCCAGGCCTACACTCATTCTGTCTAGCCTTCCGCAGGGCAGGAGGAGCTGTTTGTGCTGAGCGAGGCAGGGCAGGGTTTGGGGCAGACGGCCATCCCCACAGCTTTTCCAGCTTTCCTCTGAGGAAGGTGCTTCTTCATCTACACATGGCTTGGCTTTCCCAGGCTGCCCCCCTGAAACGTCATCATATTCCCCATTAAATAAATGTAGTCTCCTAGAGAGGCCTCTGCCCATGTAAGGCTGTAGTTCCTGGCTCTCTGCCGTGATAAACATACATCCTATCAGTTGATGTGAGAAGACTATGATTAACCCCTCCTGTGCCAGCACTACCTCTGGTTCCTCAAGTAATATCGCTGACACAGGGACCAAACCAAGACCATCTCCCTTAACCCTCCCTCTTCCAGACAGCAGCATCACTAGCCTGCTCAGTGGACCCACAGTGCCCTCAAGTGGCCAGTTGTGTACTCACTGGGATGCAGCTCTGTTGACACTGTACAAGGAGGCTGGGCGCTTCCTTAATTAGGTGTCAGGATCTGCCAAGACACAGCACAGCTCTTGATGATTTGAGTTTTACCTGCCTCAAACTCAACTTTTGCATACAATAGTGAGGGAGGCATGAAGCAAACATTTTCCAAACAGGGGAAATCAAAATTCTAGATCTCGTTGATTAGTGGTGTAGGGAGATACCAGCCAGTCACTAAACGGCAGCTGCCCTAGGAAGCAGGTGGGACCTGGGCAAAGCACTCTCTCTAAGCAAAGGTAATTCCTGGAACGGGCCGACAGTGGAGTTCTAGCAACAAAAACATCTTTAAACTGGGGAAATAAACCCATTAGTCTCATGAAGAGGAAACTGCCTACTGATGTATTTTCTCTTTTTTTAACATCCTGATCAACTCTTTTGCTTTTTAATTTTACTGAATTGTCTTTTTTATGATTGACATGGAGGAATTCCTTATATTATGGACTTAACCATTTCTCAGATATACCTATATTTTTTCTTACTTATATATTTTCAAGAACATTTTAAAAAAAGTTTTGATAAAGAACAATTTTTTTTTTATGGTTAGAACATTTTTGCCTAGGCCAATGTCCATAAGAGGTTTTCCAACATTTTCTTTTAGAATTCTTATGGTTTCACGTCTTAGGTTTAAGTCTGTTATCCACCGTGAGTTGATTTTTGTAAGTGGTGAGAGGTGTGGATCTAGTTTCAGTCTTCTACATGTGGCCATCCAGTTTTCCCAGCACCATTTATTGAATAGGGAATCTTTTCCCCAGTGTATGTTTTTGTGGAATTTGTCAAAGATCAGATGACAGAATGAGGATGGTTTTATATTTGGGTTCTCAGTCCTGTTCCATTGGTCTATGTCTCTGTTCTTGTGCCAGTACCATGCTGTTTTGGTTACTATAGCCTTGTAGTATAGTTTGAAGTCCAGTAGATTGATGCCTCCCAATTTGTTCTTTTTGCTTAAGATTGCTTTGGCTAGATGGGGTCTTCTCTGGTTCCACACAAAGCATAGAATTATTTTTTTTAGATCAGCAAAAAATGATGTTGGTATTTTGATAGGGACTGCATTGATTCTGTAAATCACTTTAGGTAGCAAAGACATTTTTACAATGTTAATTCTACCTATCCAAGAGCATGGTAGGGTTTCCATCTGTTTACATCCTCTGCAGTTTCTTTTCTCAGTGTTTCACAATTCTCTCTATATAGGTCTTTCACCTCTTTAGTTAGATATGTTCCTAAATATTTAATTTTCTTTGGTGCTATTATGAAAGGTATTGCATCATTGATTTGTTTCTTGGCTTAACTGTTATTGGCATATATGAAAGCTATTGATTTGTGTGCATAGATTTTGTATCCTGAGACTTTGATGAATTCATTTATCAATTCCAGTAATCTCTTGGTTGAATCTTTGGGGTTTCCTAGATATAATATCATATTGTCCGCAAAGAGAGAAAGTTTGACCTCTTCTGCCCCCATCTGGACACCCCTGATTCCTCTGTCTTGTCTGATTGTTCTGGCCAGGACTTCCAGCACTATGTTGAATAGAAGTGGAGATAGTGGGCAACCTTGTCTAGTTCCAGTTTTAAAACGGAATGCTTTCAATTTTTCCCCATTCAGTATGATATTGGCTGCAGGTGGGCCTAGGCAAAGAATTTATGAAGAAGACCCCCAAAGCAATCACAGCAGCAACAAAAATAAATAAATGGGACCTGATCAAATTAAAAAGCTTCTGCACAGCCAAGGAAACTATCACGAGTGAACAGACAAGAAAAGGGGAGAAAATATTTGCATGCTACACATCTGATAAAGGGCTGATAACCAGAATCTATACAGAACTTAGGAAAATCAACAAGAAAAAAATCAAACAACCCCATTAAAAAATGGGCAAAGGACATGAGCAGAAACTTTTCAAAAGAAGACAGAATAATGGCCAGCAAACATATAAAAAATTGCTCAACTTCTCTAATCATCAGGGAAATGCAAATCAAAACCACAATGAGATATCACTTAACTCCAGTGAGATTGGCTCATATCAAAAAGTCCCAAAACAACCAATGTTGGCAGGGATGCAGACAGATAGGAACACTCATACACTGCTGGTGGTACTGCAAATTAGTACAACCACCATGGAAATTAACATGGAGATACCTCAAAAAACTAAAAGTAGAACTACAATTTGATCTAGCAATCCCACTACTGGGTATTTACCAAAGGAAAAAAAGACATTCTATAAAAAAGGCATCTGCATGTGAATGTTTATAGCAGCACAATTCACAATTGCAAAGATGTGGAAACAACCCAAGTGCCCATCAATACACGAGTGGATTAATAAAATGTGGTATATGTACACCATGGAGTATTACTCAGCAATAAAAAACAATGGTGAATTAACACATCTGGTATCATCCTGGATTGAGCTAGAGCCCATTCTTCAAAGTGAAGTATCACAAGAATGGAAAAACAAGCACCACTGGTACTCACCATCAAATTGGTACTAATTGATCAATACTTATGTCACACATGGCAATAATATTCATTGGGGGCAGGCAGGTGGTGGGGGTGGAGGGGATGGGAAAACTCTCACTGAATGGGTGTGGGGCACACAGTTTGGGAGATGTACATGACTGTAGCTCTGACATGGGCAGTGCATGGGCTATATATATAACCAAAGTGTTGTACCCCCATTATATTCTGAAATAAAAGGAAAAAAGAAAAAAGAACATTCTTTGTCCTCATTAAGAAATCTTTGTCTATCCCATGACCCATGGCCATGAAGAGAGTCTGGTATGTTTTCTTCTAGAAGCTTTAGAGTTCTAGTTTTTAGATCTTCAAAGAATTTTTATGTCTCATACAAATTTTTGTTCATGGCGAGAATCAACAAAGTTTTTCTGTAAAGGGCCAGATAGTTAATATTTTAGTTGTGTACCTCATGCAGTCTCTGTCCTGACTACTCAGCTCAGTCATGGTAGTGCAAAAGCAACCATAGACAACACATAAATGAATGAGCATGGCTGTGTTCCAATACAACTTAATTTATGCATACTGAAATTTGAATTTTATATAATTTTCATATGTTACAAAGTATGATTCTTTTTATTTTTTTTAAACCATTTAAAAATGTAAAAGCATTCCTAGCTTCTGGGCCATATAAAACAGACAGAAGCCAGATTTGGCCAACTCCTAGGTTATGCACTGAGATTCATGAGTTTTCTGTACGGATATAAAGTTTTTCCAGCACTGATTGCTGAAAAGGCTCGCTCTCTCCACTTTATGCTACTTTTAGTGTTTGATCTGGGGAATATAATATGCATCTTTGATTTACCACAGATTACCTGCAAAAATGTTCTACTATTTACCATAGGTTTTTCATAAATGCTTTTCCTTAGCTGAAGGAAGTTTCCTATTACTCTAAGTTTGCTAACAATTTTTATCAGTAATGGATATTAAATGTTATCAAATTTTTTGATACCTATAGATGTGATCATATAGTTTTCCATTTTTTAGCATAGATAGGATAAATTATGTACTGTTTTTTGAATGTTAGACCAACTTTGCATTACTGAGATAAACCCCATTTGAAAATGGTGTATTATCCTTTTTAGATATTGTTGGATTCAATATGCTATAATTTTAAAAGGATCATTAAATCTTTGTTCCTAAAGGATATTGGTCTGTAGTTTTCTTTTCTTGTAGTATCTTTGTCTAATTTTGGTATCAGGGTAGTTCTGGCTCCAAAAGGAATAGGAAATCATTCCCTGCTCTTCAGTTTTCCTCTTAAGTACTGCTTTAGTGCAGTCCTATCAATTTTGATTATTATTTTTACCCGGTTTAAGACCCTTTCTTTTTTTTGAACATTCTCAAAGAAAAAATTTATACTTATATAACAATTTCATTAAAATAAATTCATTAAAGAAAAAACATTCTGAGTCGAAGTGTATTAACAGTGTTAATTGTTTTGATGTATGTTGTCAATTACTAGGCAAAAAGGTTTTTACAATTTATTCTCCCCAAAAGAGAAAGGGCTCATTTTTCTGCATCCTCAGTATTTGATTTTAAAAAAGAGAAGATACTACTAAAGTACTTTATAGTTTTCCTTTGATTTATTCTTTGCCTCATGAGTTATTTAGAAAATTGTTATTTAATTTTGAAATATTTGGGACTTTTCTGGAGATCTTTCTCTTGATGATTTCTAATTTGTTTTCACTGTGGTCAAAGAACATACTTGGTTTGACTTTAATAATTTTAAATGTACTGATACTTATTTTATGGCCCAGAGGGTATGGTCAATCCTGATACACTGTCAATGTGCACTCAGAAAGAACATATATACTGCTGCAGTTGGGTGGAGTATTCTGTAAATGTCAATTAAGTTGGTTGATGACGTTGTTCATGTCTTCTATATCCTTAATAATTTTTTTGTCAACTTGTTGAACCAGTTATTAAAAGAAAGATACTGAAATCTTTGACTATAATTGTAGATTTGGCTATTTCTCCTTACAGTTCTATCTGTTTTTGCTTTGGTATTTTGAAGATCCATTTTTAGGTATGTTAATGTTTGATCGTTATGTTGTTAGGATATGACTTTCTTTATCCCAGATTATATTCTCTGCTCTGAAATTTACTTTGTCTGATACTAATGTAGCTACTTTAGTTTTCTTTTAATTAGTGTTAGCATGGTACATCTTTTTCCAGCCTTTTGTTTTTTACATTCTGAGTCTTTATAGTATGTTTCTGATAAGTGGCGTATAGTTAGGGTTTTTCTTTTGCTTTTTAATTGTGGCATTTAGACTATTTAGGTTTGATGTGATTGTTGATCTGGTTACGTTTATGTCTACCATTTTGCTATTTCTTTTGTACTGGTCCCATCTCTCCTTTGTTTCTTTTTCCCCTTTTATGATGACTTTTGTGGATTTATTGAGTATTTTATAATTCTTTTTTTGTTGGCTTATTAACTATAACTCTGCATCTTGTCATTTTAGTGGTTGCCCTAGGTTTGCAGTATACACCACTACTTTAACACAGTCTGCCTTCAAGTGACCTCAATAGGTTATGAAAACCTTACAACGGTGCATTCATTCATCCATTCATTCCCTTTTCTGCCTTATGCTATTGTCATTATAAATTTTACTTTTATATATATTATAAACCCTATACTATGTTGAAATTATTTTGGTGTAAACAGCCAAGTATTCTTTAAAGAAATTTAAATTAAAAAAAAAGTTGTTTTGGGATCTCCAGTTACAAATTAGACTCCTTGAAGTTGTCCCATCACTGGTGACCTTTTTTTTCCCTCTGTATTTTATTATGAGTTGTTTACTGTTACTTCTTCAAGTTCATTAATCTTTTCTCCTGTAATGTCTTATCTGCTGTTAATTCTATCCAGTGGAATTTTTCATCACAGACATTGTAATTTTTATGTCTAGAAGTTTGATTTGGATCTTATTATATCTTCCCCATCTCTACAAAACTTTAAACATATGACCTACATTTGTAATAACTGTTTTAATATCTTTGACAATTTGTCATTTCTGGGTTGGTTTCTATTGATTAATTTTTCTTCCCATTATGGGTAATGTTTTTCTGCTTCTTTGCATGCCTGTAATCTTTGATTAGATGTTGGCATTGTATATATTATATTTTTGGGTACTAGATATTTTTGTATTCCATCAATGTTTTTTAGCTTTGTCCTGTGATGCACTTAAGTCACTTGGAAACCAAAAGCAAAAAATTCCCATCAGGCATTTTTTTTGTGTGAAGAATTTACCAAGCTGATTCTAAAATATGTATATGAAAAGTTAATAGGGTCAAGAGTAGTCAAGAACCCTTTATAAAAAGGAACAAAGCTTGAGAAAATATGCTACCAGATATCAAAAACTAGTATAAATAAGACAGGGTGTTACTAGTGTAAGAACTGACAAAAGAGATCAGTGTAAAAGAATAGGGATCCAAGAAAAGAGACCCACATATATATATTGACTGTTTCATGATAAAAATGATATTATAAAGTGGTGAGGAAAGTATTATCACTTAACAATAGTATTGGGTAAATTGGATAGCCATGTGGGAAATGGAACTTGATCCCTTCCTCATATCATATGCAAAGAACTAATTGCAGTTAGACTACAGATCTAGGTGTGAAAGGTTGAAAATATAAAGATTTTAGAATGAAATATAAGAAAACATGATCATTTTGAAGTAGGCAAAGATTTATTAAACTGGACACTAAAACACAAAATGCTAACCAAAATAGGGGAAAAATAGAATGATTATGGCTTAAGAGCTTCTGTTTATCAAGACAACATTAGGACAGTGCAAAACCAAGCTATAGAGAGAGAAAACAGAGAGAGAGAGAGAGAGAATGTGTCAATCAAAACTCTTATATACCTTTCATGATGGTGTAAATTGGTATAACTATTTTGGAAACCACAAAGAATGCTGCTTGGTCAATATAATTTTTATTCAGTTCTCCCTTGAATCACTTCTCTTTAACATCTTCCCAAGTGGGGATATACTTTATGAAATCAATCTAAATTTGAGTTTCTATTTTTTAAAAAAGTTAGACTGGAGAAGAAGAGAATTAAACACAGAATGACTGCAAGATTGTTAAAAGAAATAAAAAGCAATAAATGAAAATAGGTTAATGTGCATTATTGCGGGTAATAGTTATTTCTGGACAATTGGTTTTGATGACAATTCTTACTAAGGATTCTAATATTATTTTAAAACTGGTAGCTTTAAATGGCCTTAACATTGGTTTTCTTTTGGCTGGCCCACTCCTTGGTATAGTGTAGGTCTGAGTTTTGGCACTCAGTAATAGGAGTTTAATATAAATGTGCTGAAACTTTGTAGTTTTATAAGAGAATATTTACTTGGTCATTATCCCTGAAACTAAGCTCTGTTCAATCCCAATGGTAGAATCTTGAACTGTGTATAAGGAATCCCAGAAGTCCATAAGCCAAAATGATTACTACCCAGCGTTACCTGTTCTACTATTTCAAAGGTTATTTCCTGACTTCCTATCAGAGAGCACCTGAAGTCCTGAATGCATTCATTCCCCTTGATGAGGAAAGAGGAGGGCAACTCCTTTTTTCAGGGCTTCTGAGAACTCTGAGGAACGGTGAGTGCATGAAGGTTTGTGAGCAGGAAGGAAGTGACTGTGCCACACTGTGGCTAAGCTGCTGGCACAGAGATACATGGCAGAGTCCCCCCGCTCTGCAGGCTGGATCTTCAGCATGGAAAATGATCCCTCAGGCCTCTCTGCAGAGAACCGATCACTAGGCAGCCCTGATTTGTCTGGTGCCTCCTTATTTTGGAAGTAAATCAGAAACTCTGGGCCCTGCCCGAGGGTCTGTTGGTACCAGTAAAGGCGGATGTGTCCAGAAATTGGATCACACCTGAGAGTAACATCCTGTCCCTTCTCTATGACCTTGTACCTGGGGGACTGGGAGACTCCAGCCTCTGTGTGATCTGTGGAGACAGAAGTTGGGAACAGAATGAGGAAAGCAGCTGTAGTCACACTCACACACACACACGCACACGCACGCGATGAGACCGCTTGGTGTTCTGAAGACTCACCTGCCCCTAGAAGACAGAGAGCTGCCCAGCAGAGAAGTCTGGTGCCCATGCTGGGTCAGGGGACTCTAGATCAGGTCCTTGTGAGTAGGAACAGAGGAGGTGGGACGTCCCTGTCCCTACACAGCTGTTCCCACAGTGACATCACTGAGCCTCAGGATTACTTGGCGTTAATTGACTAGTTAAGTCTAAGATGGCAGCAACTCTGACATGCGCCTGTCTGTCATACACCAGCAAGAAAGAAAAATAATTCCTGTCACTCATCATCAGAAATGGTAAAAGGTGAAAAATTGTGAGGCATAGAATTCATTAAAAAGGGTAACTCGGAAGGGGATTTCAGTACACACTGTATTGTTGGGTCCATCTGTTGTCCCTGCTCCACACTCCAGATGCTGCTGCCAAATCCACGCTCCATCTCGCTTCTTTGATTCTGTTCACACTGGTGGCTGGACATGCCACCTGGATGCTGCAACAGCACTTCACACAGGAAATTTAAATGCTGTCGTGTCCCCTTGGAGATCTCCTGTTTCTGACCCCGATCCCGCATTCACCTGGCCCTACCCAGGGCCTGGGCAGGAGTGGAAGGTGTCAGGGGGGTGGGTGAGAGAATTTGCTGTGACTTTGTCCTGAAAGCCGTTTGAATTCACAGTTTAGGGGGCAAGGGAAGTGTTGCCTCTGGCAGGCACCGGTCTAATTTGAAATCTTCAATTAATTCTGGAGGTAAAAAAACAAAAACAAAGACAATTCCCCCTATGAATTTTTTCAACCCCATACTGTTTTTTTTTACTTCAACTCCTTTTTACAGTGCCTCCTGTGTTCCTAAATCACTTCCTAAATACATAAACATTCAAAAATCTTACCTTTAGAAGGAATCAGAACCGTTTTGTGCCTAACATTCCGGTGGGAGTTGTACAATAAAAGACAGGGAGCTGAATTGGTTGGGGTTCCTAACAGTCTGCATTATGGGCAAATTAATTTCCTGTTTTCACTTCTAGCATAACTCTCAAAACTTCTTTGGTGGCCCCCTTCATGTGAGGAGCAGTAGTCACGGTCCCTCTCACTGTAGGAAGTTAGGCTCAGATTTGGGAAGACGCTGCAAACTGGTAGAAAACAGTTTGAAGCAGAGCAGAGAAAATGGTCTAGTAAGGTCTTTGCTGCTGGCAAAAAGACACCCCGTGGAGTCCCACACATCTAGGGGATGCATGTCCAGTTGACAGAGATGTCTGGTTGACTGGCTTAGAAGATACCAATGTACCTTCACTCTCGGGATTTCTCTGTCACAATAGTATGAAATTGGTGCTGGGCATTTTCGGCTTATGTCACTTCCAGTAAATGTTACCACAGGGTAGAATTTATTCACATCTGTCACTGTTCCATCTCCATTGTCTACTTTCAAGAGGTCTGTGTGAGTACAGTATCGGGGAACCCCTGGATGAGGGTAGAAGCTGGAGACATGACCTAGAAGGCTACATGGGAAATGTCTGCAGTAGAGGCACAGCAGTTGCAGAGATAGAGATTCCCCCAAGGGTTTCTTGAGCTTCCTGTCCCCAGAGACAAAGGACAATTGAGCAAAGGAACACAGAATCTCCTTAGTGCTCTGAGTGTGAAATTGCCATTTTTAACCCAGACCCCATATGTTTCCAATTTGTATGGCTCCTTTGGAAAACTTGGCATACTCAGAGCAGAGAGTCCCTCAAGTGCATCCAGGATGCACCTGGTCTTAAGAAACCAAGGCATGTCCAGGAGGAGAACCCGGATTTCATGGGGAGATTAAGCAGGTGAAGGGCATCTCAGAGTTCTGGTGCTACAAGGACAAAGGCTGGGAGCTCTCATCTCCCTGTGCCTGGTGAGTATGTGCGTCTGTGATGGTGCTGTTTCTGCTCAGGTTCCGAGGTCACCCTTCCTGCCTGCCAGCTTTCTCCTGCACTGACTCCCACACAGCAAGGGGCGCAGGGGCAAGCTGGATTCAGAGTACAGTCTTATGCTCACAGCTTTTCTGGTGGTTTTCTGAACTGTGTTGCTTGCACACACCTCTGGGTAAAGGTTTGGGTGTGGGAAGACCACCTAGGTATGCGTCCTAGCACATCCTCCTTTGCAGCTAACAAGGAATCAGAGATCTCTGTCTACTGAATTTTAATGCAGTTTAAAGCCCTTCACAGGTCCAGAAATACCTGCACATTCTTCCATAGTGAGAGTTTGGGGTCTAACACCTCACATTCAACACCAAATCACAGTGTGGGTCTCTCAGTGCTGGATCAGGCTGCTTGGTGTAATCATGTATCTCTTAGTTGTCAAGTCTTAGCCCTTCTTTCATAGAGGCTGAGGGAGACCTGCAGTTTTATCCATACACACATACATATACATGCATCTGAAAAACTCTTCATTCAACCTTACTGCTTTATTTGCAGGTTTCCCTCTCCCCACTCCTCTGCTCCCTATAATTCTGCCCATTCCACGGCCAATGGTACTTCATAGGTACTCAAGTAATGGGGCCACTCTAATCCTAACAACCATAAGAAATGGCCCACATGCCAGGCCAGAGCTGAATGTAACTATACTCTCTAGAAGAGGCCACTGACGAGAATGACTAAATGGCTCAAATTTTGCAAATTGCCTACAAGCCAAGGCAGTTTTAGCTATGGAGCCTAAGCCCACCATAGCATAAAGTGAGTCATTTCCACCATCTTCTGGGAGAAATTCAAGCTAGGACTCCTCTGGTATTCCACAAGCTTGCCCTTGGGTTTTTTCCCTGTCTATTTTCTGAGCTCATCATCTACTCCTTAGTGTCAGTGGGTGCTAGACCCAGCCCAACACCATCCCACCAGGGTCCTCTCTCTGCTGAGCCAAGGAGCAGGGTTTGATTCCTTGAGGCTCCCCTCATCTCCATGGCTCTTTAATTATGGCTAGGTCAGGTTTCAGATGGCAAAAGGCAAAAAACAATAGAAGGCATTATTCTTTTCAAAGCTCTGATCTGTGCTCAGGGTAGTATGCTTCAAGGTAGAGCATCATGGGTGCTCTTCACTTGCTGAGCAACACCCCACCACGTGACCACTATCACCTCTCACCTTGCCATCAAGGTGCCAAGTTAGAGACTATTAGAACTGACAAGACCTTAGAAATTAGCATGTTTCCATTTCTAGGTATGCTTCATAAAATTGGCTTCTTGTTAACACCTAATGCAACAATTTGTCCCTGATTCCCAAAGAGACCACTCCCTCAGGTATGCATCTGTGCTGAAGACATTAACAAACCCTTGGGAGAAGAAAGAGGGCCATATCACAGCCTCACAAACAAGTTAGAATTTGGTATTAGATATCCTTTGTCATCGACATCCTGTGGCCACTCTGCCATGTTCCTCAACTGTCCTTCCCCGCTGCCCATGCCTCCTTCCCTGCAGATCCAAAGAAGATAAGATTCCTCTAACTTTAGAATGCAGGAAGACTTACCTATTCCTGGCCCCTGGGACTCTCTATTTGAACTCTGGGCTATTTGTGAAATTGTTGCTCCTCCAACAATACCACTTCCCCCTTCACCACCAGCCTTCATAAGGTAAAGGAGTAATAAAGATGTTTATTTCACCTTCGAAATAAATTATCCCATCTCCCAACCACTTAAAAAGCAAAAATGATTATAATCAGATTGGATTGTAATTAACATTATTTTCCTCTACATTTCACACAAATGAAAGGACCACTTACTGGCTCCTCCTCCCTCCCTCACAGAGCTCCTTCCCGAGTTTATCCACATCTGTGTCTCTGCAGCATCTTGTGATAGGAAGAACTTTCTCAGAGCTCAGCTCTTCTGGTGCCAGGCCACTGACCCACTACTGGTAGTGCCTCCCCACTGCCAATACTGTGATGCCTGTACCTCAGGTGCTTTAGGAACACAGACCCTCCTGCCCTGGTGTCTGATCTATAGACTGACAACCCCCAGTGATCCTAAACATCTTCTTCGTCAACCCCTAGTGACCCCATGGCTGCCATCATTCCACACAGAAGCAAACCTGCCATTGTCATTTGGTTCCACCACATATTAGCTCTGAGACTATAGGCAGGCCATTCACTAACCTTTCTGAACGCTCACCTCATCCTCTGTAAAACAAGAGTAGCACCCAATGTTTGTAGCTCTCAGATCTGCTAGGGCTTGGAGTGATGGAAAAGCTGGACTCATCAACTAGGTGCTGGGGTGGGGAGGACCTGGGAGCACCAAGAGGCCATTCAGTCACTTTGGAAAGAGCTAGCAGAATTTAGGAATCAGTCAGGCAAGGTATAAGACGATGATGACAAAGCAAAAATGTACTTGTCTACCTCCATTATGCAATATGAAGCAGCTAATAAAGGCAAGTTAGATCTCTATGTAATAGTCTGGAAAAATAAAGACCAAAGTACATTAAGAGAAAAATATGCAGTGGTAGGTAAGGTGTACAGGTGGCCCTATTTTTGTAGGTGTGCTTGGGTAGATAGGTTTGCACGGACACAGAAAAGAGGGGTTAAGAAGCACTCCAGAGTGTTCGTATTGATTACCAATGGAGGGTGAGATTGCACTGGAAGGGAATATTGACATTTTCTTTATACATCATTTAATTTTTTATCAAAAACATTTTAACCACATGGGAACTTTAAATTCAGATCTTTGATCAGGTGGCAGAATTTGTAGTGTCTAAATGGGCAAAGGACAGAAAGGCTCTGGCCATGGACACTTTGGAAAGGCCCATTTTCTTGGAACAAACTGAAGGTAAAGTGTGCTATGTAAAGGAACACAAGCTCCTGGTGCACAGGGCTGGTATCTGCCTGGGGAAGTGCGTGAGCAACAAGGTCTACACACTTGATGTCGACACCACTTTGTGCTGATTATGAACTAACAAGGCTTCTACCTCTGAAGGCCTGATCACCAAGAGGGAGTGGAGGATCTGACCCCTTGTTATAGAAAAGACTTTGAATAATGCCCTTATTTGAAAAGGAAGGCAAATGAGCACCCTCTAATGCATGCATTTGAAATTCAATGAGTTAAGTTCCCTTTTTACACTGTTCAGGCTTTAGAAATGCTCATCTTTGTTTCTTTTAAAGTGGCAGTATTATTACAACGTCAACTGTAGTGACATTCCAGGGTTTATCAATAGGCCACAGCTTTGTCAAATATGGTTTTAGCAAGTGGGTGGGAAGAAATGATGACCCTAGGGAAAATGTTCTAACTTTGGTCTTGTTAAGGTTCATCTCTTTGAAATAACTAGTCTATTTTTGGTCTTTACTGCCTAGGGAGATAAAACTGCATTAGTCTTTAAAGCATGGATATGAATCATTCAGGCAAAATTGAGGTTTGGTCTATCCTTGGGCCATCCTAGGTGATCATATATTTGATTTTCACCCAGAATGGCTTTCACTATTCTTCAAGGTCTAATACATGACCTCGATGTATATATGGATCCTCTGCTGTCACAATCAGCCTTTCCTATCTGCAAAGGAGGGGGAGTAAGTCCAGGGCTCTGCTCAATGCCCTGCACCATCAGGTGTGGCCTGGAGGACGCTGGTGACAGTGAGCTCTGTGTCTCTGGCATTGCATGGGAGTGGACACCCATAATGTAGCTCAGATATCAGGCCTCATGGCCTGAAAGATACCCAAGAGATATTTGTGCCTTGGGAAAACTCTCCCTAACATAGTAGAGAAGCCATTTGTTGTCTTCTCTGTTACCTTTTAATACCAGTGTTTGACATTGTGTTTCTGATCACTCTGTGAGTGATTAGGTGCCCCAGGTCTGGGAGACTTCAAAATCCAGGGGACCTATAAGGGAAGAAGACAGAAGGAGGACGTAAGCCCAGGAAGATGGTAGGTAGACAGGAAGGTCGGTCCTGCTGAAAGGCTCGGGATCCAGTCACACTTCCATGATAGGGATTTCTCATCCTTTTCCAGGACTCGTCTGATCCCAGGACTCATCTGATCCCAGGAGACAAAGGGATGAAGTTCCCATTTAATGTGTCCAGACTTCTGGAATGACCTGAGTGGGAACCTAGATGGTCTTTTGTTATTCATTCTTTGCTCTTTAAAGATGGGTCACTAGTACCCGGAACTGCTGTTGGTACAGGCCATAAAATGGGGAACAAAAACATCCATAGTCCTTACAGTGATGAGGTTTACAGTCTAGAGAGCAAGAGAGGGTCCTGTTAAATAGTCACACAAATTCATGGAAAATGACAATGGTGCTAAATGCTGTGAATATTATCAGCCATGAGCATTTATAATGAGGAGACATGGCCCAGTACAACAGTTGGAGGAGTGTTTCCTAAGGAGGTGGTGGTAGTTAAGCTGAGATGTAGAACAAGAAGAGCAAAACAGGAGAGACTCATGTTGACACTGAGGACACAGCCTGGGGGTGGAGAGGCCTTTAGGCAGAGGAGCATGGCACCTATGATGAAGGTGCTGAGCTGAGACAGGGAGGAGGGGCAGGGGAGGGGGAGGACAACCAGAGCAGACTCCCCAGGAAGGAGGCTGAGGACGGACACGGGTGTGTGTGGGAAGATAGGGTTGTGAAAGGCCAGCAGAAGAAAGAACAGAGACCTGTGCTGTCCATGGTCTGCGTGTAGACAATGTCACATGAACTTTCCTTTCTGCCAGCAGCTGAGGAAGAGGACTTATGAGGACAGAGCCGAGGCAGCTCTAATGTAGGGCTGCAGGAGGGCCTGGAAGAGAAGGCTGCACTCGCTCTTATCATGCTACTGTGTGTTCCCTCGTCCAGCTGAGAGCGATCTGGGGAAGCACCTCAGCACAGGGCAGAGTTTTCCACGTGCCCTGCAGGCCCCATCCCAGTGGCCTGGGACAATGTCTCTCCTGCTTGGATCATGGCCTCATGAAGACAAGGCCGCCAGATCTTCCACTGAGCTTTGTGTGCAGAGGGAGAGGGCTGCGGGGTGACTGCTGGAACCAGAAAGCACCCAGGTCTGGAAGAAGCTGTTGGAAATGAAGGCTGCATGTTTGCCTGTCAGAAACTGACAGACCCATCCGGATTTCTCCTCGGTGCGACTGTAAGGGATCAGTTGGACCCAGCTTCTGCTCCTGCTGACGCCTGCACATACCATCATGGACGACAATCTGGGACATTTCCCTGCCATTTCATGTCCCGCCCTTGTCCTCTCTTATCCTGGGGCCTGGGTCATCCTGGCATCCCTGGGGTCTGTGATAGAGGCAAGTTGAGTGCCCAAGGAGTAGCCAATAACATAGACACAGGTAAAATCTTGAATGACGGCCCCGGGAAAGAGCTGTAGGGGACTCACCTTCCCCCAGGAGGCAAAGCAGCCTGGTGGTCTTGGCAGGATTAGGGCAAAATTGACAGATTGTGGGGAGTTGCTTCCATTTGTGTGTTGAGGAAACAAGTCCTGGTTCTCAGTGGAATCACCAGTGATGCCACTGTCCCTGCTGGCTAGCAGCTCCGCCATCCACCAGCCGACCCGCCCTCTGCCCTCTGCTGCCCTCCTACCTACAGTGGTAAACCGTCACCCCTATGGTCTCTACTCCCCGCTGCCTTTCCTCCAGGAGACAGTAGCCCAGCAAGGTCCGATATCCTTTGCCCTGTGCCTGCCCCTCCACTACCGTCTCAGGCTTTCCACCTTAGGGATCTTTCCTAACAGCCTGTTTCTTCTGCACTGAACATATGTTTCTCCCTGCCATTCCTAGATCTCCACTTTATTTCGTACATGAAAATATATTTCAGGTACATTTATTCTTAATTGTGAAAAGTAACATTTAAATTTTACTAGAATAAATTATGGAAAATATTTTTAGGCATTTATTGGAGGGAGGATTCTTTTTTAGTCCAGACACAAACCATTATTTATAATTTTGTTGCATTAAATTAAATCTTGTACATCAAAACACACTATAAAAAATGAACATGCTACAGACTAAAAAATGACACAAGTGATTCATATAAATGATGAAGAATTAGTGGGAAATTACACATTCCTCAAAGTTGCCAATGAAGAGGGGAGATTGGTGACCCCTAGAGATGTCTGAGCTCCCGCTGCTTCCCAGCTGGGCACTTGCGAGTGGAGCAGGGCTGTGTCTCACCGACCAGGACACAGCAGGTGGTGGCAGGACAGCAGGGGAGACGGAAGATGTACAGACTTGATAGACACACACGAGTTTGTCTCCCATTTCTGCTTCTTACAAACCAGGAGACACTGGGGAAACAACTCAGCTTCCCTAAGCTTTCCATCTATAACAGGGCTGTAAAATATTTGATGTGCATTATTGTTGTAAAACTTTAAAACACATATACAAAGAATCTAGCACACATCTGGGGCCTCACTAGTCGCTTTTCTACTAAAGTTGCCCAGGACATGGCAAGGAGCTGAAGTTCATCTCAGAGCGATAGTCATGGAACTGGTGACCTGAGAATTGATCAGGCGTGTTTCCTTCTTCTCCCTGTTCCCCCTCATGATGCTGAATGAGGAACTGGAGGCCCTGACCCAGGGCCTGTTGGTACCAATACACATTTGGGTGCTTGGAGACAGGGGAACACCTCAATGTCACACTTGCTGTCCTCTTGCTTTGATCAGGTGTCTTGGAGTTTGGGTGACTCCAGCCTCCCCTGGGCCTGTGGAAAAGCAGATGGAGAATGGAGCACAAGACATCCTGGTGGTGCCTCCCCAAGGTCAGGGGGAGGCTGCAGAGTGGGCAAGCTCAGAATGGAGATGCTGTCCTGTCCACAGGGCTCATCTGCCCCCAGGAGATAAAGCATTGCCCAGTAGAGGAGCCTGGAGCCCAGGGCACAGCGGGGCAGGCAGCACTGTGCTTCTGTGCTCAGGGCTTGGTCCTCTTGGGGAAGAGCTGATTCTGGGCTCGCTTTTCCTGACTGGAGGAGTATCCTGTGATGTCATAGCCCTGGGTCACCCCCTGCAGGCGTCCTGAGGTCCAGAGCTCCCTGATCTGCAGAGCAAGGGGACAGGGTGAGGGCAGACACTTCTATGATGAGGCAGTTGCTCCTCTGCCTGCACTGCCCCAGCACCCAGGCTGCCCCCTCGCCCTCCTCCCCTGCCCCCACCTACTGCTGCAGTGCTCCACACTTGGACTCACACCTACCTGCCCATCAGCTGAGGGTGAGGAGCCTGGGGCCACCCCTCCTGCCCCAGCTCTGCCTGGCTGAACTCAGGTCATCTCTGTGCTGCTGGATTCATACCGAGTTTTCTTGTTGTGTTTTCCCTTCCAGGCCACATTCTCAGCCCCTCCCCTGAGCAGCCAGTGATGCAGACTCACCACGATTTAGTCCGTCTGATCAGGTCCAAGGCTAATCTGGGTTGTGTATAAATTATTAGCAGTACAGAATCCCCAGAATTCGTTCTTGTACTTTATCAGCTCACAGCACAGAGCTAGCTGATTTGGGACTTACCAAAAGCCATCCTATGTGTAGTGCTCTGCGTAGTTTGTGTTTATCCCTCCAGGTACACTCTGCCTTCAGAGGCTGACCCCAGCGATCATACTAACTGCTTCCTTCTTTCTGCAGCTCCAATGGGTTTGTCTTATGGGAGACCATGGCAGGAAAGCAGAGGGTGGTCAGGTAACCAATTCTCCTGGTTTGCAAAATCTATTCTCCTGATTTCCTTCTTGCTGGATTACATTTCAGAATGGCTAAAAGTAGCCAAATAGCAGCCTGATTGCTTTGCTGCTTAGATATTTCTTCCACCAGGTACTCTGGTTTATTGCTTGTAATTTCTGCATTCCATAAAGTCCTAGGACAGGGAGATAATTCAGCCAAGTGTTTTGCCACTTTATAACAAGCGTGGCATCTACTTTAGTTCCCAATTACCTTGTTACTCCTGTCTGTCTGATACTTCATCAGAGTTTCCTTAACCATCCAGATTTCTACCAACATCCTGGTCACAACCAGTTGAGAAATCTTAAGAAGATTCAGGCTTTTCCTACAGCACTTCTCTTCTTCTGAACCCTCACAAGAATTGCCCTTAGTGCTCCATTGACGATAATCTGGGCTTTGGCTAGCCTGTTCCTCCAATTCTGCCAGCTTCTACCCATTACTCAGCTCCAAAGCTGCTTCCACATTTGCAGGTAATTTATTTTTTAATATCAACAACCCCACTCTTGGTACCAATTTTTCTGTCTTAGTTTGTTTTCTGCTGCTATAGCAGAATCTTACAGACTGAGTAATTTAGAAAGAAATGATATCTATTTGGCTCATGGTTTTGAAGACAGGGAAGGCCAAGATCAAGGGGTCACATGTGTTGGGGGCCTCCTGCTGCATTAGCCCATGGCAGAAGGAAGGGCTCAAGGCATAAAGAAAATGGGGCTGAACTCATCCTATTTACCAAGAGCCTAGTCCCTGGACAGCTAACTCACGCTCAGAATAAAGGCTTTAATCTATTCAGGAGGGCAGATCCTTCATGACCTAATCACCTCTTAATGCTCTCACCTTGCAATTCCATTACATTGGTAATTAAATTTCAACACAAGTTTTGGCGGGACTTTGAAACCATAGCACATGCACCTACCCTGTGAATCAGTAATTACACTCTTAGATCTATACCTAAGAAATGAGAATGCATTTGTCTACAAAGAATTGTACAAGAATGTTCAGAGCAACTTCATAATTGTTGAAGACAGGACTAACCCAGATATCCATCAATAGGAGAATGAATATACAAGTTTTGGTATATCTATACAATGGAATACTACTCAGCCCTAACAAAGAATGAACTGCTAATACACCATGAATATAGCTCAAAATATTAATTTTGGATGAAAATAAATCAATAAAAATGTGATATATGATTCTATTTATATGAAGTTCAAGAACAGACAAAACTAATCAATGGTGATAGAAATCAGAAATGCATTATAATTACCCCTGGGAAAGAAATTGATTACAAAGGAGCATGAGGAAAATTTCTTGAGCAATAGAAATGTTCTTTATCATGATTTTGGTAATGGTTGCACTGGTGTATGCATTTGTTAAATTGAGTGTTTGACTTTCTATTAATTATACCTTAATAAAAAGTATTATAAAATGTATATATATGAATTGCACAAAAGATGGAAGTCATATATAAATATATTCTGGTACAGTCCAATTTAGAAATGAATCACACAAAAATAATACAGGAATACTCCTATATCTGTGTAAAATAGAGAGAATGTAAAGATGTGCTCAGTGAATGAAATATACAAAATCCAAATTTGGCATCAGGATAAGCCGAACTGAAAAATATGCCTAGAAATAATCGAGGATCAATGGCTGAAAAAAACGATGGACAAACAAAAACTTTTTTAAAAATCTTTTAAGCAGTATTACAAGCATTCCGTGAACAATGAACTGCTATAACCACCATAATGTGGAAAACTGGTCATTCATCAGTCTCACAATTTAGCCTTTCATTTTGACTTTCAGCAGATTAGCCAATTGATAAGTTGATTTTTTGCCAAGCAAGTAGCCTGCTCCTCTCTTTGTGACAGGGGTTCTGGTTGAGCTGGCTCTCCTCCATTGGTGCCTCACAGAGGTGTACTTGGGCACAGCATTGACACATGGGGCTTGCTGCCCATAGGATTTGTATTTCCTGTGAAGCCCAGCTATGGACCTCCCAGTCTGGAAGTCAATAGATCCCAAGTTAAGAAACCTCGCTCCTGGGCGTGGACTTCTACCTGTAGGTGCTATGGAGAGATACAGGCTAGAAGAAAACAACATGTTTGCACAATATTATTCTGTAATATTTCACAAGAAAAACATGAGGAGCTTATGAATATTAATCCAAACCAAAGTAATGGTAAGAATTAGGTTCCTTCCTTAGTTACCCTCAGAACTCAAAACACTGCCCTATGCCCACAGATACTGGGTAGAGAATTAGCTTATAGTCTCTTTTTAATCATTCTACTAGTTGGTTATCTTCAAGTCCAACGACACTGTTTGCTGCATGTACTAACATTTCTCCTAAGTGGTTTCTTTACTTGTGTGTTTGATAACTTGCCATTTAGAATTATTTTTCCTATAGAAAGCACATGCTTGATATCTCATTGAATCAAAACCAAGTGGACATTATGCATACGACTTATAGACTTGCAGCATCCCAGATCATTCAGGCAGCTTAAAGCTGCCCAGCTGCTTTCTACTTAGTTCTTTTTTGAAAAGAAAATGAAATACAAATTTCATGTTGGAAGCTACCATTCCTCTGCTTTACTCGATTACTAGAATATTGAAATTAACCAAAATAAGATTGTGCTGCTTGCATTTACATACACACACCACAATGATGGACCTCAGCTCACCCTAAGGTACATGTTGCATCAGGATCCTCAGACTGAGACCCCATTGCTGGGAAGTCTGAGAAGAGCTTCAGAAAGGGCAGCTTTTTCTCCTGATTGAGACAGGGGTCTAGGGAAGGGGTGTCCACCTACAGCCTGTGACTTCCCTTTTAGTGCACAGAGCAACTGGCTGTGCAGGGCTGTGGCTGCACTGGCACAGAGATACAGAGAGGTCTGGCTTGGTGAGGGTTGACTCCAGGGTTGGGAGAAACACTCAATTTTGTTTTAGGAGACACTGTACCCTTCCATGACATCTCCTGTGGTAGTGCTGCTGACACTACCTGATAGTAGATCAGCCTTGGCCCATGTCCTAGGTCTTGTCGATACTAGAACATTGAATAATGGTTCCTGATCTGAGAACATTCCAGGATCATCTTTTCCCCTTTCTGTGTAATGTGGTATCTTGATGTCTGGGTGATTCCGGTACCCATGGGGCCTGTGGAAGAGAAAGAAATAAAGTGAAGACAAGAATTAAGAGGTAGCAGGAATCTGCAGAGGAAGGGGAAAGACAGGCTTGCAGCCAGGACTTTGCAAACCCCTGACAGGGTTTCCCAGGGGAGCCCAGAATGCACCTGCTCCCGGGAGACACAGAAGAGTCTTGGGCTCATGGCAGGGTCAGGGTGAGGAGGGGACTCTCCCAGCTAAACACTGTGATCCTCAGGCCTGTGAGCAGGGCTCTCAGGCTGCTCTCTAGGGGACAGGCAGGGGGCGGGTGGGCTGTGATGTCACCTCCTGCCCCTCCAGACTCTCCCTGGCCCAGGTCCCTTCTGACTGGGGTCAGGCAGGATCCCCCCTCCTCTCATGGAGGCTGTGGCTTAGGGAGGCCTCAGGGAGGATGGGGGGCAGCAGCGATGCACTGGGCTTTGGTTTCCCACATTCCCCTGAGGCAGCTGCTCCTCTATCTACACCTGCCCCTGACAGCAAGGCTGTCCTGCCAAATTCTTCAACTGTGACTCTCTTTAAAGTTTAGAGGGACTTCCCACCACTTGCATGTCTGTACAAAGCCTAGCAATAACTGAAAACTTCAACTTCTGCGTAATGCTGGATCCAAGCCCACGTTTTTCTTAACCCTTTCCCTCCTAGGCTGCTGTTCCAGGCTCTCCCCAGAGCCCCTTAGACCCCAGGGAACCACAGTGCCATCTTGTGGCCAGTAAGTGAAGTTTTATCATTGTTTCATATAGCAATGTCCAAGGGATGCTGGGAAAGTCAGCATGTCAGCTGAAAGAACATTCCAGAAATCCTGTCCTGAAAGTTTTGTGATCAACTTACTTAAACTATAATCCGAACACTAGTTGTTATCTATTTCTTTGAGCTACCTTGCTTAATACCCCACCCTCACTCTACTGAACTCTGGTCATATACTTGGAAGGTACAGCCAAACTGAGATTTTCTTCCTTAAAACTATCTTCTAAAGGGAGAGGATTAGAATAAGAGGAATGGAATAAAATAATATTTCATCTAAAATAGCAATGAAACACAGAAGTTGAAGCTTCAAGAGGTCATTTTATCTACATTATTAAAGATAAACAAAATGCCCTCCAATATGACAATCAATGTTATTCTAAAATATTGATTAATGAAACACAGGGAAAATAATGAGATTACCTTCAAGAGGAGGAATGGGAATTAATGAAAATAAAATTGACATACAAATTATAGGATGTCTTATAAGGCAATGGGCACTCGTGGAGGGAGCAGTATCTAATGGGAAAATTGGGATGGTGGACTCAGGATCAGTAAAGGGTGATCTGCAGGAAATCAATACCACATACAATGTGGTACATCTGCTGATCTGAGCAACAGGGAGGGAGGAGGTGATTCTGGAAGAGGCAGAGGGAGATAAGGACACACTGGTGCCACATAGTATCATCAGAAAGTAGAATCTGCCCCAGCACTATGGGCCGGGTTGTATGACTTTCCTTTCCACCGTCTTCTGTGACAGCCCAGATGAACCATTTCCATTTCCAAGGATTTGCTCTCACAACCTCGCTCCACTCCAAGTTAGACTTGCTCCTAGTACTTGCTCCTCCTAAGGTTCCCATGGACACACTCCCTGCTCCTTCCTGGTTGAGCACTGCCTGAAGGAGAACTAATGTCTCCCTGCCTTGAACTCCCACAGTGATTGGCACAGGCCTCCCTCAGTGCTTGATCATATGCCCTTTAACTCTGTGCCTTTCATTTCAACTGGACCTAAAGTTAGGTGTGGGGAGTGAACCTCAAGCAATGCCTTCATCATTAGACATGTAAACTGACTGCTTTTAAAATTATTGCTGTTTCTTTCACTGCCTGGAATTATATCCAAAGTGAAGAGATGCATAATTGAAGTGATATCTTAATGTAATTGAACTATGAAAACCTGTCCAAGTGCCAGAAAAAATCCAACCAGAAAGAAATTGTTCTCCTAACAAGTGAGATTGTAGAACAAGAGAAAGCAAAGAAAATTTTTTTAAATATTTGAGAGGAACTTAAGGAACCCACTATCTCTTACAGAAACATCATTCTATGATCTTCCTTTACCTGACAGAGAGACAGAGCCACACCCGCATGCTAGACCTGGGGAACACAGCCCTGCTCCAGTCTGCAAGGAGCACGTGAGGAGGAGCCTGGAGTTCCTGCCGCTAGAGCAGGTGGTGCTCTGGGTAATCTCCCAGAACTAAGATAGAAAAGCATTGCATTGCATCTTGGAGAGGGGGATATTTAAGGTGAGTGTGATTCTTCTGACACATTAGCCAAAAATAGATATCGGGTCATTACTGACTGGACTGAGGCTGCTTAGTTTCCAAAGAAAATTAGTCCTTGCTCCAGAGATGGTCAATACCACAGAAGAATAGTGTGGCTGTAAATTGACTGACAGCCAGAGCTGCTGCTTCTCCCATCTCTTTAACTAGTGACTCCAGCATCTGCACATTGCATGCAAAGAAAGATACTTTGCTAATAAAGAATGAATTTGGTGTGACCTTTAGTTAAGTTCAAAATAGTTGTCACTTTTCTGGACTGGCATACTCATTGGAGACACAGACCCACACAGTAAGGGAACTTGGCGACCAGAGTGGATAAGGATCAGTTGAGGTTCCCTTAGATCATGGCTTATAGGAGCAAGAGCAGAGAGAATCCACAGAACAGGAAAACAGGTTGGAGATTATGTTCCAGAAAATTCCAATGTAACAGGAATAGAAGGGGCTTTAGGAGAAAGAATGTTCCTGAGGAAGCAGCCTCAGAACTTCCAGATACCAGATGCATCAACATATGCAGCAAAAGAGGCATGTTCCCTGCCAGCGACTGAAGATTGTGTTTGTGAGAAGCAACCTCAGAGTCCCACAGAGGGCTGCCTCTCCCAGCCCTGAAGGCCCGGGCTAAGACAGGAACATTCTTTCTTCTGAAGCCTCTTCTATTTCTGTCACTTTGGAAGTTTTCTGCCTTGGAGTATGGAGCTGGCTCTGTGGACTTCTAGAACCCAATGGGCCATGATGTTTCCACCACGCACATTTACAGCCATGGTGTTTCAGCAGTGAATCTGTGGTCTCTTTCCACCCAAAGGACAGCTGAGGTCCAAATCTCCTTCTTTGCCCCAGGGAGTGAAGAACAAGGAGAGACCTCTCTTAGGGTCTCTGGGAGCTGCAAGGAGAGGGAAGGAGGAGGTTTGTGAGCAGGAAGAAGGTGGCTGTGCCACACTGTGGCTAAGCTGCTGGCACAGAGATACACGGCCGAGTCCCCTTGCTCTGCGGGCTGGATCTTCAGAGTGGAGAGCGATGCCTCAGGCCTCTCGGCAGAGAATCTATCTCCAGGCAGCCCTGATTTATCTACTGCATCTTTGCCTTGGAAGTAAATCAGCAACTCCAGACCCTTCCCCAGAGTCTGTCAGTACCAATAAAGAGCAGTATGACTAGAAATTGGATCACACTTGAGAGCTACATTCTGTCCCTTCTCTGTGACCTTGTGTGTGGGAGACTGGGAGACTCCAGCACCTGTGTGACCTGTGGACACAGAAGTTGGGAACAGAATGAGGAGAGCAATGTAGTCATCACACACACACACGTGAACACACACATGTGAACATACACACACGTGCACAGAGGTACACAATGAAACTGCTTGGTGTTCTGAGGACTCACCTGCCCCAGGAGACAGAGGGCCACCCAGCAGAGGAGCCTGCAGCCCATGGCAGGGTCAGGGTCGGATAGGAGTGTTACCAGGCCAGGGTCACTGTGAGCAGGAGCAGAGGAGGAGGGACATCTCTGTCCCCACATGGCAGTTCCCACAGTGACGTCGCTTCCTCTCTCAATCCCCACGACCTCAGGAACACAGGATTTATATTAGAACATACTTGGATGACTGATGTAAATATGTATAATCTCCTTTTAAACAAAGTCAATGCATGGGTCCTAGCATCAAAGATTTCTTCTACCATTGACCACCTTAAGATAATTATGGAACAAAAGTACTCAGTTTACTATGTTGTTCCACCTTATTTAAAGTGAAATGAATATTGTTTTCCTTAAAGCCATATGTTATCATTTGAGTAGATTAAGGAGTCACAGTAATTATGAATTAAACCTGCCTGGGTAGAACTAGCCAGGAGGAGACAGAGCTCTTTGGAGGCATGATAAAGTTTGGTGAAGTTGGTTGATGTTGTACAGGAAGGAGACTGTTATCTGGATTATTTGCCCTGCTGTTAGAAGATGCTGGGGCATGCAATATCGCGGGTACTCAGTAAGTAGGAGAGGAAGAATGGTCAGGTGTGTCTTACTGAAGAGAAATTCTGGTCACTAGTAAAAAAATTGTCCTGGAAAATTGCCTTTACAACATCTGAGACATGTTTTGTCTCTTTACCCCTCTCTGGTCTTTCCTGTTTGGGGTCAGCTCTACACGTGGGGAGAAAGCATCTCTACAGCACTGTATTCTTAATATCATCATGAAAATAAAGGGCTAGGCCCTCAGCTCTGATGATTTCACTTAGGTTTGTCACCAGCCCACTGAGCTGATGAGCTATAAATCTGTGAAGCACATTTCTCAGACAGTGGAACCCAAAGGGAGACCAGAGCACTTGCTTTATGTATAACAGAACTGGGTTCATGAAGGTAGCTAGAGATGAGGTTACCTCCTATTGCCTGCCCTGGTCCCCTCACTCTGACCAGGAGTCCTGATGTCCATACAATTCCTGCAGGACAGAAGCTCATGAAGAAGGAGTTACAAGCAGAAGGCAGAGCCCTGCTTTTGGGTAGGAGGGAGACTGCAGCCACAGTCTTAAAAGAAAAGTTAGCAGTCAGGGCTTAAAAACTCTAGAACCGAGACATCAGAGTTGTGTCCACATTCACCTGGGAAAGATATGTATATCACAGAAGAGGAGCCTTGGGAACCATGGCAGGTTGACACAGGTGTGTGACCAGTTGCCTCTATCTGGGAGAATCCATTCTATACTAGATTGTGTTAAGTCAACTTGGTGAAGGTAATGAACTACATTTCCCAGAATGCCTTTTCTTTGTGGTTCTAGGTTAGAGTTGGTCAAGGAAGCATTTGTCTGAAATTAGGAATATAGAGATAAAGCAATCACCACTACACTTGGAAGGTCATTGTGGTCAGACAGTGAGACACAATGAAGAACAGATACAGATGTATCCAACAAACCAAGAGAGGCCTCTGCCTTCTGCACTCTGTGTCTAGTTAATTTTCCCAAATGTTGGCCAACAGCAGCCAAGCAACCCCCCAGTATCTGGATGTAAACCCACAGATGTGACCCCCACAGACAGGCAACAGCATCCCCAGAAATGGGTTTCCTTAGACTTTTCCTACACTCCCTGATCAAGGTCCCACTGGGTGGCCTGACATGCTCTGATCCTCTCATGCCCCTGACGCTCCAGCCTGTCCTCCTGCTCCAGAACCCCTAGAGCCCTGGATGCTGAGTGTCTCTCTGACCTTCTGACTTCTCCCTTCCAGATTTTCTCTTCCTCAGCTCCACCGACATTTGCGTATGATCTAATCCCTAAGATAAATCCCTTCTTCCCATAAACTTTTATGGAAGTTTAACTTCCATTAACTTCCTATCAGTTTTACTGATGGAAACATAATAGATTTTTGGAACCAGCAGTGGTTCTTGGGAAATAAAACTATATGGATAGATTTCTGGAATGGTTCTCTCATCTGTCCAGATTTATTGTGGAGAATGTTCTGGAATGAGAAAGTAGACACCTGGATGACATCTGGTGCTGCAACCACAAACGGAAGCTTAGAACCAGGTCTGGACCCCTGTGACAGACATTCCCCATCAAATCCCAGGACCACCTGAACCCAGCAAACAAAGGGATAATATTACTTGTAATTAATGCTAGATGTCTTTTAGCATAAAGTGGGATCTAGCATGGTCCTGTTACTGGTTTGTCCATCCACTCACCACTCACTCATCCATTCTCTATGCAAAGGGTGTTCCCAACGTGCCAGACACTGTTCTTGATAAATGCAAGGTGGAGCCTTGTCTGTCATGGAGTTTAACATCGAGTCAGGTAGAAAAATGAACAGAAAAGTATTTGGAAATTCTAACTGTTCTAAAGTCTACTGACAAACAGGCATATGACATCCTGAGAACTTCTTAATGGGAAATTGACCTCAAGAGGTAGGTGCAGTAACACAACCCTCAAGGGGTGATGTCGCTGAGATCCGAAGCACAGGTAGGAATTAGCCTCTACAAAGAGGAAGGCTCCGTGCCTTGGGCAGAGGAAATGGCCTCTGAGTCCCTGCAGTGGGAAGGAAGGAGGCACAGATGAGGGTCTGTGCAGCCTGGCTGGAGTAGAGGAGGCGGGTGGGGGAGAAGGGACCCAGCAAGGGCCCCTGGGGTGACTGCCCATATGGGAAAGGTGGGCTGCAGCAGAGACCAGCAAGGGCTGGATAGAGGAGAGTCCTAGAGGGAGAGCCACGTGGCCCCCAGGGAGAGACAGGGATCTACACGTACCTGAAACTCAGGTCACGTTCCATCCTGGAGGCCTTGGACTCAGGCTAATGACTAGGAAAGTCAGAGCCAGGGAAGCCCCTTCCCCACCCCAGTGGGACAGCCGAGCAGAAAGACGAGAGAACAAGAAAGGAGGCACATCCGTGCCTGAGGCCTGGGCTCAGTCTAGGCGTCACTGAGACTTCCTGCAGACGCACCTGGCACAGACCAGGGGTCACACTGCACGGACCCGTCAAAGCTCCGGGGTCCTGGTGCTGAGAACTCTGCCAAGGGCATCACTGAGTTCTGGGGGTGCAGAGCCTCTCCTGCCTTTATGTGCAGAGAGGGGGCAGCCATGCAGCGCTGTGGGTCACTGCTGGCACAGAGGTACACAGATGTCTGGGAGGGAGTAGCAGACTCCAGCATGAGGGGGAAGTTCTGTTTACTTGATCTAGAGACACTGTAGCCATCGGGGACTTCTCCTTTGTCAGTGACACCAGCACCAACTGAGTAATGGATCAGCTTCAGCCCCAGCCCAGGATCTTGTCGATACCAGTACATGGCATCATGGTTCATATCCTGGGTACATGATAGTGTCATGTTCTGTCCTGTCTTCAGGATCTGGAATTTTGGGGTCTGGGTGACTCCAGCATTCACTGAACCTGCAGAGAAGAAGAACAAAGATGACACTGCCACCCCAGTGGAAAGGCTTGGGGCTGGGGCCTTGAAATTCATGCACGGACCCTGCCCAGGACTCACCTGCCCACAGGAGGCAAAAGGCCACACAGCACAGGAGACTGACAGTCATGTCAGGTGCCAAGCAGGACAGAGGGGGCTTCTGGGTCTGTCTGGTGATGAAATGGGAGCTGGGCTCTTGAGGGAGTCATTCTGAGACCTCATTTTCTCCCCTGGGCCCAGAGCCTACTTGTCAGGAGGGGCCACGCCCCCTTCCCCTAGGGTCAAATCCAAATAAATGAACAAGTGAACAGCTTAGAATGGGAAGCATGAATTTGTCTGAATTGACACAAGTCTTACAAGTTTTTCTTGACCTTTTTGTAAACAGTTTGTAACTCCATGTAAATTTAATTCCTGCAATGTTATAATTCCTTATTAATACACTGTTTTAATTATCTAAATCTTTCTGTAGTCTAGAATCTTAGGGCAAATCCTTTTAATTTTTGTGACCCCAATAGTCCTTCGAGTATCTGTCTCTAATTTGCTCAATTGACCACAATTGCATTAAAGTCCTCTACCTACAAAATTTCTCTTTGGTATCCAGTTTCCAAATCCTAGGAGAAGGTTCATAAAAGTTTAAGGAGTTATTTTGCTCTGTTTCTTGTCAATCCATTGACAAATGGGACACCTGCCAAACATAGCTAGACCACCTTCATATCTACCCAGAGCATGTGCTTCCTGTGCTTATGGTAAGATCACAGTGGGCAGAGCCACCTTGTGCCTGGACCATTCACACTTTGTGGAAGACAGTGACTGCTCAGTGCTGCAGAGGAGCTATTAGCACAAAGGCATAGTGATGTGTGACGGACTTGGGGAGAGGTGGCAGACTCCAAGGTAAGGAAGGATGCTCTGGTTTTATTTGAGACATTTTATTTCTTGAGGAATATTCCCTTGTGCAGGATGCCTGACATTAATTAAGTAATATATAAAAAGCAGCTCAGAAACTGTATCTTATTACACAGAGTCCCACACTTAGAAGGACAGCATAACACTCTGCTGTCATGATCTTCAAATTCTTAACAATGTTCAAACAGAGGGCATGCTTATAAGTCATGTAGCTGGTCCTGAGTACGTGATTTTTGAGTGTCAGATTCTGCACACCTCCCCATGTGCTCATTTCCTCTTAGCACAAGCACATGACTGGGGGCCAGGTCACTCAACATCTATGGGGTTCAGGAGAGGGGGACATAGTATTTAAAGTCATATCAAATGGAAGCCTGCTGCTGTGTCCCACAAGCTGGTGTCCAGCAAGCCCATGAGTATGTTCCACGTCCGTGCCCAGGACTCCTCTGGTCCAGGAGACAGAGGGACACACAGCACAGGAGCCTCGTACCCAGGGCAGGGACAAAAGAGAAAGGGGGGCTTTCTAGCTCAAGGCTCATGTTGTATGGTTTGGACAGTTGAGGTCAAGGGAAAGACAACCTTTCTCCCGATGTGGTACCACCTGCTGGTAAAGCCACCATTGCCTGTGGTTTGCTGGGCTCCAGCACACTTAGTGCGTGCCCACGAAGACCAGCTACGTGTTGTCAGATGGGAACGCAAAATCATCTGGAGGAGGTAATTAATTTTTGTCAAAATGTTGTTTATAGGTAATTTTATCAATGAGTGAATGAGAAAATAATGAAAGAAAATGAATAAATACATTGTGTAGAAACAGCATCTCTAGGCGTGGAAGACCCATGGCAGTCATCCCGTCACAGCATCTATCTCCAGACCAGGCACCTCAAAAGTTTTCAAACACTTCGTCAATCATACAACTTTGCAGGAGCACCTCACCCCTTGACTATTTAGCTATGTGCTGCTATAAAGGAAGTGTTTTTATGGGTAGAAGTTTTAAATTTCCTTTAAAAAGATGCCTGAGCAACACTACTCTGTAGTGGTACAAGTCATACCATTGGGTGTCAGGGGTGGAGGGAGACGTTGCAAAGGGGCTGAGGGAACTTTCTGGGTGGTAGAAATGTTCTACATCTTAACAGAGCTGGGGGTTCCATGGGTATATGCATCTATATTGCTCAAAAATCACTGACCACTTAAAATATGTAATATTTATTTAACATAATTCATATATCAATAAAGTTGATTTCTAAATGTCTGATGAGGGATGTGTGCTACATTCTCTAATTTCATCAAATGAATCATTAGACATATATGTTTTAATTTCTGTGACTTCTGAGTCCTCAACCAAAGATTTCTCGGCAAAATGTACCTGTATCTGCCTTTGTGCATCAGGTGTGGTGGATGAGGCTGAGATTAGCAAAGAAACAAATCAAAACATCTAGATTTCTACTGTATGCTAAGTGCTTTATGCTTATTAAATTTTGTATACAACCCTATAAGATGAGCAGTATTAGTCTCATTTTATAGATTAAAAAAAATGTAAACCTAAACCTAACCTATCAAGAACTGGCCTGAGGTCTTGACCAGCTGGTGTTAGGACAGGGATCAGGGCTGGGTGTCGTGGCGCCTAGTCAGAGTCTTGCCCCACATCACTGTCTCCAGGGTAAACTGATCTCTGTCTATGTTTTTATCAGGGCCAGCAGGTCTGAAAGGGATGCATAGGATTCCCTAGCTCATGGCTAGGGGCTCCTGTAGTAAGCACTCTAAAGTTCTGAGGCTCCCATCTCCCTGACAGTGGCATTGGCCTGTGATGTTACTGCTCTGGTGTTGTTCTTCCACCCCTGGCACTGAGGCACACCTTCCCACACCTCCCAGGGTTCCCCGAAGCATTATGCAGCCACAGCACCTCCAAGTGGCCACATGGACTCGCCAACCTGACCTGATGAGCTCAGGATTGTGCAGACTTCATGCCTCAACCCCACTGTCTCACACTCAGCCCCTCTCATTCCCCAGAGGGGTGGATTTAGGGTTGATCTTTAAATCCACCCTGAGCCAGTGGAGGCAAAAGGACACATGAACCAACATCTTGATTACAAAATGAACAATTGACCCAACACTGTAATTAGCATGCTAAGATGGAGGTGAGGGGCCAGAATCACACAGGCCGTGGAATTAAACAGTGTGGCAATTCAAGCAGATCCAGCCTGGAAACACCGCGCATTCCACAGCTCCTCCTGATTAATCAGATCCATATCCTTATGTATTTTGTATTTAAATTTATTATGGCCAAATTTTAGATAGTGCATTTTATAAAATGGATTTTCAGATTTTACAAATTTCCTTCTAATTTATAAAAGCTGAAAATGCACAACTTTGTCAGCTGCAATTAAGGCAGACTCAGCGGGTCTCACATTCGCTGCACTGCCCAGAGCTGCCTGTGAGCTCCAACCAGGAAATAGTTAGTGATTAATGATATTAATCACAAAAATAATAGTTGGTGATTAATAATGTTCTAAGGCTCTATATAAGTGAGCATTAACTTATTCATTTCAATACATGAAAGAATAATAGATTATATACTCAGCTTTTTCTATGAAAACAAAGGAAAGGGACCGATATAACAGAGTACCAGGGAATATCAGGCAAGAAGCCAAGAGGAAGGCAGGTGTGAGCCAGTCCTTGACAGATGAGTAGTGTCTGGCCCTGTCTGGGGAAAAGGAGAGACCTTTCAGCCCATGGACATAGTGAGCACAAACACAGAGGATGCAAAAGCCTGCTGAGTTTTAGGAAATGTTCAAGAGCCCTTTGTTCACAGAAGGTAATTGGGTCACAGGTGAGTGTTTGAAAGTGATCCTAGGGAAGCAGGATTTATCTTGGGGGAAACTGGGGAAATTTTGCCTGTTTACCATCAGGGATAAAATGACCTCCTTCTTTTTGGGAATTACCCAACTGTGCCCTGAGGAGACAAGATTGGGGAAGTCAAAAAGGAAGATGTCAGAATCAACCCCAGGGCTCTCACACCAGGCATCTGGCTGCTTGGTGATGTCCCAGTCTTGGACTGGCCGTAGGGTGTGGCCAGTTGCTCTAAGAGTGAATATTCTGAGTATTAAAGACTTTGAGAGATTATGTTGCACAGAACACAATTTTTTGTCAACTGATCATTGTATTCTATTTTCAACAACCTTTAATCATGTTCTCTCTCCTAAAATTTCCCCAAATCTCAATTATATCTCTCTCAATAATATAAAGTAAACTGCTGTGATTCTACCTGCTACAGTACACTATGATCAATAATCTAAACTCCAGAACAAAATCTTCTGTCCTGAAAAAGAGGATGCCAGCTATTAAATTTCAAATTCTTCCTCTACCCCTACAGGATACTGTGCCAGGAAAAGATGACAATTTTGGAGTGAAACTACTGAAGTGGCACCATCCTCTGAACAGTTGTTTTTGGCCTTGTGTCTCCCAGCCGTGAATGGCAGAACAGCCCCAGGTTGCATGTTCCTGCATCCTGAAATTGGTTTTCTTCCTCCCCTGCAGGTCTCAGGTTGTCATAGATACGTCAGGGTTGAGGTTGCTCCAGGCTGGGGGAAGAAGTTTGTGCACTGAACGTTGGTGACTCTGCAGGGCTGTGCCAAGCTGCTGGCACAGAGATACAGGGCCGAGTCCCCCAGCTCCAAGGCGCTCACGTTCAGCTCAGAGCAATAGTCACGGAACTGGTGACCTGAGAATCGATCAGGGAAGTTTCCTTTTTCTCCCTGTTTCCCCTCATAATACTGAATGAGGAACTGGGGGCCCTGACCCAGGGCCTGTTGGTACCAGGACACACGGGTGTGCCCAGAGACAGGGGAACACCTCAATGTCACTTGCTATCCTCTTGCTTTGATCAGGTGTCTTGGAGTTTGGGTGACTCCAGCCTCCCCTGGGCCTGTGGGAAAAGCAGATGGAGAATGAGCACAGGACAGCCTGGTGGTGCCTCCCCAAGGTCAGGGGGAGGCTGCAGGGTGGGCAAGCTCAGAATGGAGATGCTGTCCTGTCCGCAGGGCTCACCTGCCCCCAGGAGACAAAGCATTGCCCAGTGGAGGAGCCTGGAGCCCATGACACAGCGGGGCAGGCAGCACTGTGCTTCTGTGCTCAGGGCTTGGTCCTCTTGGGGAAGAGCTGATTCTGGGCTCGCTTTTCCTGATTGGAGGAGTATCCTGTGATGTCACAGCCCTGGGTCACCCCCTGCAGGCTTCCTGAAGCCCAGAGCTCCCTGATCTGCAGAGCAGGGGGACAGGGTGAGGGCAGAGGCTTCTCTGATGAGGCAGGTGCTCCTCTGCCTGCACTGCCCCAGCACCCAGGCTGCCCCCTCGCCCTCCTCCCCTGCCCCCACCTACTGCTGCAGTGCTCCACACTGGGACTCACACCTACCTGCCCATCAGCTGAGGGTGAGGAGCCTGGGGCCACCCCTCTTGCCCCACCTCTGCCTGGCTGAACTCACGTCATAACTGATGCTGGATTCATACCAAGGTTTCTGATTGTGTTTTCCTTTCCAGGCCACATTCTCAGCCCTCCCCTGAGCAGACAGTGATGCAGACTCACCAGGATTTAGTCCATCTGATCAGGTCCCAAGTTGACCTGGTTGTCTCCAAATTATTGGAAGCACAGATTCCCCGCAATTAATTCTGGTACTTTATCAGCTCACAGCACAGAACCAGCCAATTTAGGACTTACCAAAAGCCATCCTGTGTGTAGTGCTCTGCATAGTTTGTGTTTATCCCCCATGGTGCACCCTGCCTTCAGAGGCAGACCCAGTGGTCATACTAACTGCCTCCTTCTTTCTGTAACTCCAGTGGGTTTGTCTTATGGGAGACCATGGCAGGAGGCAGAGGGCAGTTGGGTAACCAACTCTCATGGTTTGCAAAATCTATTCTCTTGGCTCCCTTCTTGCCGGATTACATTTCAGAGTGGATAAAAGTAGTCAAATAGCAGCTTGATTGCTTTGCTGCTTATTTATTCTACCAGGTATCCTAGTTCATTGCTTATAATTTCTGCATCCCATAAAGCCTTAGGACGGGGACACAATTCAGCCAAGGGGTCTGCTATTTTATAACAAGTGTGTCCTTTACTCCAGTTTCCAATTCCTTGTTCCTCCTTTTTGTCTGAGACCTCATTGGAGTTGTCTTAACCATCCATATTTCTACCAACATCCTGGTCACAGCCACTTAAGTAATCTCTAAGAAGATTCAGGCTTTCCCTACAGCTCTTTTCTTCCTCTGAGCCCTCAGAATTGCCTTTAATGCTCTGTTCACAACAATGCAGAGTCTGTCTAGCCTCTTCCTCCATATTTTTCCAGCCTCTCCCCGTTACTTAATTCCAAAGCTGCTTCCACATTTTCAGGTGTTTGTTACAGGAACAACTTCATTCTCAGTACTTACTTTTATGTCTTAGTTTATTTTCTATGCTATAGCAGAATAGTACAGACTGAGTAATTTATAAAGAAATGAGATTTTTTTTTTTTACAGTTCTATAGACTAGGAAGGCCAAGTTCAAGGGTCACATATGTTGGAGGCCTCCTGCTGCATTATCCCATGGCAGAAGGAAGGGCCAGTGAACCCATAAGACAGATAGAAAATGGGGCTGAACTCATCCTATTTATCAAGAACCCAGTCCCTTGACAGCTAACTCACTCCCAAAATAAGGGCTTTAATTTATTCAAGATGACAGATCCCTCATAACCTAATCACCTCTCAAAGGTGTCACCTTTTATTTCCATTACATTGGCAACTAAATTGCAAGATGAGTTTTGGTGGGACATTTAAACCATGGCACATGCACCTACCCTGTGAATCAGTAATTACACTCTTAGATCTATACCTAAGAAATACGAAAGCATTTGTCCACAAAGAATTGTAGAAGAATGTTCAGAACAACTTTATTCATAATGGTTGAAGACAGGACTAATCCAGATATCCATCAATAGGGGCATGAATAAACAAGTTTTGGCGTATATACAATGGAATACTACTCAGCCATAACAAAGAATGAACTGCTGATACGATGACATGAATATAGCTCAAAATATTAATTTTGGATGAAAATAAATCAATAAAAATGTATGATATGATTCCATTTATACAAAGTTCAAGAACTGACAAAACTAATCAAAGGATAGAAATCACAAAATTAGTTACCTCTGGGAGAGAAATTGGAAAGAAACTGATGAAAGTTTCTTGAGTGGTGGAAATGTTCTTTACTCTGATGTCAGTTGTGGTTGCATGGGTGTATGCATTTGTCAAAATTTACCAAGCTGTTCATGTGTTAATTTGAGTGTTTTACTCTCTGTTAATTGTATCTTAATAAGAAATATTACTAAAAAGTAAATAAATGAATTACTTGAAAGATGGGAGTCATATACAAATAAACATACAGTATTCCATACAGTCCAATGTAGAAATGATTCACATAAAAATGAAGACAGGAGTACTCATATATCTACACAACATGTGGAGGAGTGAGAAGTGCTCGGTGACTTAAATATACAACATACAAATTTGACATCAAAATAAGCTGGACTAACAAGTGTTCCCAGAAACAACTGAAGATCAAGATCTGAGAGAAAGCTCTAGAAAAAAAAAACTTAAAAAAAATACTCATATGCTGTTGATGTCGTTCCAAGAAACATGAACTGCTATAAGTTTCATAATTTGGGAAATTGGGCTTTCATATGTCCTCCAGTCTCACAATTTAGCCCTTCATTTTGGCTTTCAGGAGATTGGCCAGTTGGTGAATTGATTTTTTGCCAAGCAAGTAGCCTGCTCCCCTCTCTGTGAGCGGGGTTCTGGTTGAATTGGCACTTCCCCATTGACAGCCTCACAGAGGTGCACGTAGCGCAGCTTAGACACATGGGGTTTACTGCACATGGGGTTTGCGCTTCCTTTGAAGCCCAGCTATGGATTTCCTTGTCTTAACAGTTAATGAATCCCAAGTTAAGACACCTTGCCCCTGGGTGTATACTTCTGTCTATAGATGCCAAAGAGGGATACAGTCTGGAGAAAAATAAAATGTTTGCCAAATATTATCCTGTAATATTTCACACACACAAAATTGAGGAGTTTGTGGATGTTAAGCCAAGCCAAAGTAATGGTGAGAATTAGGTTCCTTCCTTAAATTACACTCAGGTGACTCAAAACACTGTTTTATGCACACAAATGCTTTGGAGAGACTTAGTTTACAGCCTTTTAAAAAAAATAACTTTACAAGCTGATAATCTTCAGGTCTAATGGCACTCTCTGGTGCATGTACTAACATTTCCCATAAATGTCTTCTTTACTTGTATGTTTTGTAACTTGTTATCAAGACTTTTTTGTTCTCCAAAGCAACAGTCTCCAACCTTTTTGGCACTAGAGACCAGTTTCATGGAACCAATTTTCTCACAGACGGGGGTGGAGGGGTGGGGGTAGGGGGAGTTCAGACGGTGATGCCAGCGATGGGGAGGGAAACAGCTGAAAATACAGAAGAAGCTTCACTCCCTCCCTGCCGCTCACCTCCTGCTGTGCGCTCCCCCCACCCCATTTCCTAAGTTTCATGGAAGACAATTTTTTCATGAACCAGAGGGTGGGTAGGAGGTCGTGGCGGAGCTCTGAGGCTCTGTACTGGTCCAGGGGTTGGGGACCACAGCTCCAAAGAATACATGCTTGGTATCCAATGGACCAAAAAAAAAAAAAAAAAGGTGGCTTAATGTAATAATGTTAGACTTGTAGAATCCTAGATCAGTTCAGATGATTGCTGCTTTAGTCTTCCTTGAAAATAAAATAAAATGCAAATTCCATATTGGAAGCTACGGTTTCTCTGCTTTACACAATCACCAAGATATTCCAAATTGAGCAAAATAACGTTGTGTTTTTGCATTTACTCACATAACACAATGATGTACTTCAGCTCACACTAAGGTTTATGCTGCACAAGGACCCTCAGACTGAAAACCCATTGCTAAAAGTCTGGAAAGAGTTTCAGAAAGGGCAGCTTTTTCTCTTTGTTGAGACAGGAAGGAATGTCCACCTCTAGCCTGTGACTTCCCTGTGAGTGCAGAAAGCAACTGTTCAGGGCTATAGATGGGCCGGCACAGAGACACAGAGAGATCTGCTTGGTGAGGGTCAACTCCAGGGTCAGGGAAAATGTGCTATCTTGTTTCGGGGAACATTGTACCCTTCCACGACATCTCCTTTAGTAGTGTTGCCAACACTACCTGAATAACGAATCAGCCTTGGTCTCTGTCCTGGATCTTGTAGCTACAGAACAGTGAGTAATGATTCCTAACCTGAGAACATTCCAGGATCATCTTTTCCCCTTTCTGTGTAATGTGGTTTCTTGACATATGGATGATTCCGGTACCCATGGAGCGTGTTGAAGAGAAAAACATAAAGTGAAGACAAGAATTAAGAGGTAGCAGGAATCTGCAGAGGAAGGGGAAAGACAGGCTTGCAGCCAGGACTTTGCAAACCCTTGACAGGGTTTCCCAGGGGAGCTCAGAATGCACCTGCTCCCAGGAGACACAGAAGAGTCTTGGGCTCGTGGCAGGGTCAGGGTGAGGAGGGGACTCTCCCAGCTAAATGCTGTGATCCTCAGGCCTGTGAGCAGGGCTCTCAGGCTGCTCTCTAGGGGACAGGCAGGGGGCGGGTGGGCTGTGATGTCACCTCCTGCCCCTCCAGACTCTCCCTGGCCCAGGTCCCCTCTGACTGGGGTCAGGCAGGATCCCCCCTCCTCTCATGGAGGCTGTGGCTTAGGGAGGCCTCAGGGAGGATGGGGGGCAGCAGCGATGCACTGGGCTTTGGTTTCCCACATTCCCCTGAGGCAGCTGCTCCTCTATTTACACCTGCCCCTGACAGCAAGGCTGTCCTGCCAAATTCTTCAACTGTGGTTCTCATTAAAGTTTAGAGGGACCTCCCAGCACTTGCATAGCTGTAGGTAGTCTAGAAATAACTGAAAACTTCTTCAACTTCTGCATAATATTGGATTCAAGCCCATATTTTTATTAACCCTTTCCCTCCCAGGCTGCTGTCCCAGACTCTCCCCAGAGCCCCTTAGACCCCAGGGTACCACAGTGCTATCTTATGGCGAATAAGTGAAGTTTCATCACTGGTGCTTATGCAAGGTCCAAGGGATGGTGGGAAGTATCTGCTTAGTCAGCTGAGACAACATTCCAGAAGCACTATCCTGAAAGTTTTGTGATCAACTTCCCTAAACAATCTCAACACTAGTTCTAACCCTGAGTATTTCTTTGAGCTACCATGCTTAATACCCCACCCTCACTCTACTGAACTCCTGTCACATACCTGGCAGGTAAAGCCAAACCAAGGTTTTTTTT
This sequence comes from Daubentonia madagascariensis, assembly GCA_023783475.1. Classification (NCBI taxonomy): domain Eukaryota; kingdom Metazoa; phylum Chordata; class Mammalia; order Primates; family Daubentoniidae; genus Daubentonia; species Daubentonia madagascariensis. The sequence continues at coordinate 13,485,978 of JAKFHU010001569.1, forward strand.
TCCCTTAAAATTATCTTCCAAAGGGAGAGAATTAGAATGGGAGGAACAGAAGAAAATAATATTTAGTCTAAAATAACAATGAATTACAGAGGTTGAAGTTTAAAGAGGTTATTTTATCTCCATTTTTAAAGGTAAACAAAATGCTCCCTAAGATGATGGTCAATGTCATTCTAAAGTATAGATTAGCAAAAGACAGGGCAAATAATGAGGTCACCTTCAAGAGGAGCAATGGGTTTTAATGAAAATAAAATTAAAATATAAGATATAGGATATCTATATTTGAGCAATAAGCATTCAAGGAGGAAGCGGTGAATAACGTGTACAATGTGCATCTGCTGATCTGAGCAGCAGGGAGGGAGGAAATGGTCAGGAAGTAGAATCTGCCCAGGCACTATGGGCTGGGCTATATGACTTTCCTTTCCACCGTCTTCTGTGACAGCCCAGATGAACCATTTCCACTTCCAAGGATTTGTTCCCGCAACCCTCGCTCTACCCCGAGTTAGGCTTGCTCCTAGTATTTGCTCCTCCTCAGGTTCCCATGGACCCACCCCCTGCTCCTTCCTGGTTGAGCACTGTCTGAGGGAGAACTAATGTCTCCCTGCCTTGAACTCCCACAGTGATTGGCATAGGCCTCCCTCAGTGCTTGATCACATGCCCTTTAACTCTGCGCCTTTCATTTCAACTAGACCTAAAGTTAGGTTTTGGCAATGAACCTTAAACAACGTAAGTGTGTAACACAACTGCTTTAAAAATTATTGCTGTTTATTTCATTGCCTTGGTTTATATCTGAACAGAAGAGATGCATAATTGAAATGATATCTTTACATAATTTAACCAAGAAAACTTTTCCACGTGCTGTAAACAATGCAACTATAAAGAAATTGTTCTCCTAATCGCTGAGTTTGTAAAATGAAAGAGAAAGAAAAGTTGGTCAAATAATTGAGAGGAAGCTCAGAAATGCACTGTCTCTTACACAAGCATCACTCTATGTCTTCCCTTTACCTGACAGACAGACAGAGCCACACCCATGCCCTACACCTGGGGAGCACCCCCTGCTGCAGCCCATAGGGAGCTGGTGAGGGGGAGCCCTGGAGTTCCTGTCCTCAGAGCAGGTGGTGCTCTGGGTGGTCAGGACGACCTCCAGGTCTGAGATAGAAAGGACCAATATTGCATCATGGAGAGGACATTTAAGGTGAATGAGATCCTTTTGACACATCAGTCAGAAATAGATCCAGGGTGATTACTAACTGGTCTGGGGCTCCCTAGTTTCCAAAGAAAATTAGACCTTTCCCCAGAAACATTGTATGGCTGCACATAGGCTGACAGCCAGAACTACTGCTTCTCCCATCTCTTTAACTAGTGACTCCGGCATCTGCACATTCAATGCAAAGAAAGATACTTTGCTAATAAAGAATGAGTTTGATGTGACCTTTAGTTAAGTTCAAAATAGTTGTCACTTTTCTGGACTGGCATACTCATTGGAGACACAGACTCACACAGTAAGGGAACTTGGGGACCAGAGTGGATAAGGATCAGTTGAGGTTCCCTTAGAACATGGCTTATAGGAGCAAGGGCAGAGAGAATCCACAGAACAGGAAAACAGGTTGGATATTATGTTCCAGAAAATTCCAATGTAACAGGAATAGAAGGGGCTTTAGGAGAAAGAATGTTCCTGAGGAAGCAGCCTCAGAACTTCCAGATACCAGATGCATCAACATATGCAGCAAAAGAGGCATGTTCCCTGCCAGCGACTGAAGATTGTGTTTGTGAGAAGCAACCTCAGAGTCCCACAGAGGGCTGCCTCTCCCAGCCCTGAAGGCCCGGGCTAAGACAGGAACATTCTTTCTTCTGAAGCCTCTTCTATTTCTGTCACTTTGGAAGTTTTCTGCCTTGGAGTATGGAGCTGGCTCTGTGGACTTCTAGAACCCAATGGGCCATGATGTTTCCACCACGCACATTTACAGCCATGGTGTTTCAGCAGTGAATCTGTGGTCTCTTTCCACCCAAAGGACAGCTGAGGTCCAAATCTCCTTCTTTGCCCCAGGGAGTGAAGAACAAGGAGAGACCTCTCTTAGGGTCTCTGGGAGCTGCAAGGAGAGGGAAGGAGGAGGTTTGTGAGCAGGAAGAAGGTGGCTGTGCCACACTGTGGCTAAGCTGCTGGCACAGAGATACACGGCCGAGTCCCCTTGCTCTGCGGGCTGGATCTTCAGAGTGGAGAACGATGCCTCAGGCCTCTCGGCAGAGAATCTATCTCCAGGCAGCCCTGATTTATCTACTGCATCTTTGCCTTGGAAGTAAATCAGCAACTCCAGGCCCTTCCCCTGGTACTGTTGGTACCAGTAAAGAGTTAAATGACCAGAAATTGGATCACACCTGAGAGTTACATCCTTTCCCCTCTCTGTGACCTTGTGTGTGGGAGACTGGGAGACTCCAGCACCTGTGTGATCTGTGGACACAGAAGTTGGAAACAGAATGAGGAGAGCAATGTAGTCATCACACACACACACGTGAACACACACACATATGAACACACACATGTGAACATACACACACGTGCACAGAGGTACACAATGAAACTGCTTGGTGTTCTGAGGACTCACCTGCCCCCAGGAGACAGAGGGCCACCCAGCAGAGGAGCCTGCAGCCCATGGCAGGGTCAGGGTCGGATAGGAGTGTTACCAGGCCAGGGTCACTGTGAGCAGGAGCAGAGGAGGAGGGACATCTCTGTCCCCACATGGCAGTTCCCACAGTGACGTCACTTCCTCTCTCAATCCCCATGACCTCAGGAACACAGGATTTATATTAGAACATACTTGGATGACTGATGTAAATATGTATAATCTCCTTTTAAACAAAGTCAGTGCATGGGTCCTAGCATCAAAGATTTCTTCTACCATTGACCAACTTAAGACAATTATGGAGCAAAAGTACTCAGTTTACTATGTAGTTCCAACTTATTTAAAGTAAAATGAATATTATTTACTTTGAAGTCATATGTTCTACTTTGAGTGGATTAATAAGTCAAATTAATCAAGAGTTAAACCTGCCCAACTAGACCCAGCCAGGAGAAGACAGAGCTCTTCTCTGGCAAGATCGAGTTTGCAGAGGTTGGTCAATACGGTGCATGAAAGAGGCTGGGAGTGAAATTATTTTCTCTGTTGTTAGAAGATGCTGGGACATGTGATATCCTTGGTACTCAGCAAATTCAGGAGGAAAAACGGTCAGCTGTGTCTTACTAAAAACACATTATGGTCACTAATGAAAAAATTGTCCTGGGAAATTGTCTTCATGCCATCCCAGACATGTTTTGTCTCTTTTGCCCTCTGTGGTCTTTCCTGTTAGGGGCCCGGTCTACACATGGGGAGAAGCCATCTCAACAGCACTGTATTCTTAACCTCATCACAGAAAGGCAGGGCTAGTCCCTCAGCTCTGAGGGTTTCACTTGGGTTTGCCATTAGATCACGGGACTGATCAGCTGTAGATCTATCAAACACATTTCTCATACCTTAGAGTCCAAAGTGAGACCAGAGCAGTTGCTTTGGGTATAAGAGAACTGGGTCCAGGAAGGTAGATAGAGATGAAATTACCTCCTACACTCTTCCCTGGTCCCCTCACTCTGACCAGGGGTCCTTATGTACATGCAACTCCAGCAGGATGGAAGTTCATGAAGAAGGACATAGAAGCAGGAGGCAGAGCCCTGCGTCTATGTAAGAGGGAGACAGCAGCCTCAGTCTTGAAACCAAAGATAATAGAGCTTAAAATATCTAGAAAAGAGACATCAGAGTTGAGTCTACATTCACCTGGGAAACAGAAATATTCCAAGAAAAGGAGCCTGGAGACCATGGCAGGTTTTGGCTGATGTGTGACCAGATGCCTCAGTCTGGGAGAATCCATCCTCTGCTAGATTGTGTTACCTCAAAATAGTCTCAATGAACTACATTTCTCAGAATGACCATTCCTTTGTGGCTCTTGGTTAGAGTTGGCCAAGGGGCATATTGAAGGCAGAAATAAAACAGTGACCATTACACTTGGAAGGTCACTGTGGTCAGAAAGTGAGACAGAGTGAAGGACAGATACAGATGTGTCCAACAGGCCAAGAGAGTCCTCCCCATTTGCTCTCTGTGTCTAGTTGATCTTCCCAAGTATTGCCCAACCCCAGCCAGGCAACCCCTAGGCATTTGGCTGTGAACCCACAGAGGTGGCCCCCCCAGAGAGGCAACAGCATCCCCAAAATAGGTTTCCATTGTGTTCTCCTGTGCTCCCTGGTTAAGGTCTCTCTGGGTTGCCTGACATACTCTGATCCTCTCATGTCCTTGACATCCTAGCCTGTCCTCCTGCTCCACAGCCCCAAGAGCCCTGGCTGATAAGTGTCTTTGTGACCTTCTGACTTCTCCCTTCCAGACCTTCTCTTCCTCAGCTCCACCAACATTTGCATAAGGCCTAATTCCTAAGATAAATACCTTCTTCCCATAAACTTTTATGGAAGTTCAACTTCCATAAGTTTCTCATAAATTTTATTGATGGAAACTTAATAGACTTTTTGGAACCAGCAGTGGAATCAAGGAAACAAATTCTGTGGATGGATTTCTGGAATGGTCCTCTCATCTGTTCAGATTTATAGTGGAGCAAGTGCCTGAGGAGAGAACAGACACCTGGTGGAAATGTGGTGCTGCAGCTGCAAAAGGAAACCTTGAAACAGGTCTGGACACCCATGATAGGTATTCCTCATGAATTTCCAGGACCACCTGAGCCCACCAATCAAACGGATATTGTTACTTGTAGTTAATGCTAGATTTCTTTGAGGGTAAAGTGGGATCTAGCATGGTCCTGTTACTGGTTTGTCCATCCACTCACCACTCACTCATCCATTCTCTATGCAAAGGGTGTTCCCAATGTGCCAGACACTGTTCTTGATAAATGCAACAGGCAGAGCCTTGTCAGTCATGGAGTTTGACATCGAGTCAGGTAGAAAAATGAACAGAAAAGTATTTGGAAATTCTAACTGTTCTAAAGTCTACTGACAAACAGGCACATGATATCCTGAGAACTTCTTAGTGGGAAATTAACCTCAGCAGGTAGGTGCAGTAACACAACCCTCAGGAGGGGGTGATGTTGCTGAGATCCGAAGCACAGGTAGGAATTAGCCTCTACAAAGAGGAAGGCTCCATGCCTTGGGCAGAGGAAATGGCCTCTGAGTCCCTGCAGTGGGAAAGAAGGAGACACAGATGAGGGTCTGTGCAGCCTGGCTGGAGTAGAGGGTGCGGGTGGGGGAGAAGGGACCCAGCAAGGGCCCCTGGGGTGACTGCCCATATGGAAAAGGTGGGCTGCAGCAGACACCACGCGAGGGCTGGATGGGGGAGAGTCCTAGAGGGAGAGCCACGTAGCCCCCAGGGAGAGACAGGGATCTACATGTACCCGAAACTCAGGTCACGTTCCATCCTGGAGGCCTCGGACTCAGGCTAATGACTAGGAAAGTCAGAGCCAGGGAAGCCCCTTCCCCACCCCAGTGGGACAGCCGAGCAGAAAGATGAGAGAACAAGAAAGGAGGCACATCTGTGCCTGAGGCCTGGGCTCAGTCTAGGCGTCACTGAGACTTCCTGCAGACGCACCTGGCACAGACCAGGGGTCACACTGCACGGACCCGTCGAGGCTCCAGGGTCCTGGTGCTGAGAACTCTGCCAAGGGCATCGCTGAGTTCTGGGGGTGCAGAGCCTCTCCTGCCTTTATGTGCAGAGAGGGGGCAGCCGTGCAGCGCTGTGGGTCACTGCTGGCACAGAGGTACACAGATGTCTGGGAGGGGGTAGCAGACTCCAGCGTGAGGGGGAAGTTCTGTTTACTTGATCTAGAGACACTGTAGCCATCGGGGACTTCTCCTTTGTCAGTGACACCAGCACCAACTGAGTAATGGATCAGCCTCAGCCCCAGCCCAGGATCTTGTCGATACCAGTACATGGCATCATGGTTCATGTCCTGTGTACATCTCAGTGTCATGCTCTGTCCTGTCTCCAGGACCCGGAATTTGGGGGCCTGGGTGACTCCAGCATTCATTCAACCTACAGAGAAGGAGAACAAAGATGACGCTGCCACCCCAGTGGAAAGGCTTGGGGCTGCGGCCTTGAAGTCCATGAAAGGGGACTGTCCAGGACTCACCTGCCCACAGGAGGCAAAAGGCCACACAGTACAGGAGGCCAACTCTCATGACAGGTGCCAGACAGGACAGTGGGGCCTACGGGTCTGTGCATTGATGAAAGGGGAATGGGGCTCTTGAGGGAATCATTCTCCCTGCCTGGGCCCCAGATCCTTCCTGTCAGGAGGGGCTACGCCCCCTTCCCCAGAGGGTCAAATCCAAAATAAATGTGCAAGCGAACAGCTTAGAATGGGAAGAATGAATTTGTCTGAACTGACACAGTCTTACAAGTTTTTCTTAACCTTTTTAAAAACAGTTTGTAACTCGATGTATATTTTATTCCTGCAATGATATAATTCCTCATCAATACACTGGCATTAGTTAGATGCATAGTTTTATGGTCTAGAATCTTAGGGGAAAATCTTCCTGGCTTCCTGGTGCCTTTTAGGATTCTTGTGTCCCAAATACTCCTTCAAGTATCCTTTTCTAATTTGTTTAATTGCCCATAATCCTGTTGGAGTCCCTCCCTATGATGATACTCTCTGGTATCAGGTTTCCAAATCTCAAGGGTGGGTTCATTAATGTGTGAGGAATTGTTTTACTCTGTTTCTGGTCAATTCACTGATAAATGAGACCCCTGATGAACACAGCTGGAGCACCTGCGTATCCACCCACATCACTGCTTTCTGAGCTTGGGGTGAGACCGCAGTAGCAGATAGAACCACTTCATGCTGGCAACTGCCCCCTCTTTGTGGAAGATGGTGGCTGCCCAGCGCTGCAGAGGAGCCATTGGCACTCAGGTGTGCTGCTGATGTGCCAGGGCATTAGGGAGAGGTACCAGACTCCAGGGTAAGGAAAAATGCTCTGGTTTTATTTGAGACGTTGTATTTCTTGAGAAATATCCCCTTGTGCAGGAAGCCTGACATTATTTAAGTAATATATAAAAAGCAGCTCAGAAACTGTATCTTATTACACAGAAGCCCCACACTTAGAAGGACAGCATAACACTCTGCTGTCATGTTCTTCAAATTCTTAACAATGTTCAAACAGAGGGCATGCTTATAAGTCATGTAGCTGGTCCTGAGTACATGGTTTTGAGTGTCAGATTCTGCACATCTCCCCATGTGCTGGTTTCCTTTTAGCACAAGCACATGACTGGGGTCCAGGTCACTCAGCATCTGTAGGGTTCAGGAAAGAAGACATAGTATTTAAAGTCATATCAAATGGAAGCCTGCTGCTGTGTCCCACCAGATGGTGTCCAGCAAGCCCATGAGTATGTTCCACGTCCGTGCCCAGGACTCCTCTGGTCCAGGAGACAGAGGGACACACAGCACAGGAGCCTGGTGCCCAGGGCAGGGCCAGAACAGAACTAGGGATTTTCTAGCTTGAGGCTCATGTTTTATGATTTAGACTCTTGGGGTCAAGGATAAAAGGTCCCATCTCCCAGTGTGGTATCATCTCTTATTAAAGTCACCATTGCCTGTGGTTGCCTAGCCCCAGAACACTTGGTGTGTGACACGAAGACCAGCTACAAGTTGTCTGATGAGAACTCAAAATAATTTCCTTAGAGGTGATTATTTTTTGTCAAAATATCGTTATAATATAATTTGAGTGAATAAGTGGATGAGAAAAAAGTGAATACAAATACAAAAATATTTTACATAAACAGCCTCTACCAGCTTGGAAGACCTTTGATGGTTATTTCATCACATTTCCAGATAGGATTGTCCCTAATATAGAGCAGATGTCTCACATGGCTTCTTCACTTCTAAAACCATAAAACTTTCCAGGAGCACCTGGCTGTCTTGATTATGTACCTATGTACTAAAGAGGAAGTGTTTTAATGGTTAGATGTAAATTTCCATTACAACGATACCTGACAAAAACTAACCTATAGCAATAAAAGTCTTACCACTGGTTGCGAAGGGTGGAGAGAGGCATTGCAAAGAGGCACGAGGGAACTTTTTGGGTGATGGAAATGTCCCATATAATAATAGCAGTGATGGTTACATATATATTGCTCAAAAATAACTGACCTGTCCATTTAAAATGTGTAATGTTTACCTTTTATAATTCACACATCAATAGAGTTGATTTTAAAATGTCTGAGGAGGGATGTATGCTACATTCATGGATTTCATGTAATGAATTATCAGCCACATATATTTACATTTCTGTGACTTCTGAGTCCTCAACCTAAGATTTCTCGGCAAAATGTGTCCGTATCTGCCGTTGCACATGGGGAGCAGTGGAAGAGGCTGTCTGGGAGAACAAAGGGAATCAGGCATCTAGATTTATATTATAGGCTCAGCACATTATGCTTATTCAATGTTGTGTCCAGCCCTGTAGATGGAAAGTAGTGGTCTCAATTTATAGATAATAAAACAAACTAACGAAGTCCCTAACCTGTCAAGATTTTGCCTCAGGTCCTGACTAGCTGGTGTTATCATTGAAATCAAAGATCACATTTCATTAGGTTGTCATATTTCTTTATACATATTCTCTACTCATTTTTTATCTTTTCTGTTTTTCATGACTATGATTTTTTTGAAGTGTGCCGGCCAGCTGACTGGTAAAATGACACACAATTAGAATTTCCATGTTATTAGAGTTTAATTATTTTGGCAAATATACACTGTAGATGATGTATATTTTCCATTGAGTCTGGTCAATTACAATAACATGCAACATAATTTTTACACATTTTTGGCAAATCTAAATTTGAGGTGACTGACACCAGATTTCTCCATTGTGAAGGTGCCCTTTACCTTTTGTACTTAACAAGCAATCAGTGGAGTGATACTTTGAAACAATGTAAATATTCTGTTCCCCAAAAAATTTTCTAACAGGAAAAGAGAAATAAAAAGGCCCTGAAAGCATATATAAAGAAATAATGGCTCAAAATAACCCAAACCAGGGACAGACAACAGCATTCAAGTACAGGAAGCTCAGAGGTTGTCAATCAAATTCAAGCCAAAACAGAGTTCACCAGGACACAATATAATCAAAGTATCAAAAATCAAAGACAAAAAAAACCACTGAAAGCAGCAAGAAACATATCACCTTCAAGGGAGCCCCAATACAGTTTTTCACAGATTTCTCATCAGAAACTCTGCATGCCTGGAAAGAGTAGAATGATATATTCAAAGTATTGAAGGGAAAAAAGCTGTTGGTTTTGGCATCTACTGATAGCTTTTGCCTATAACTACATTGATGGTTGCATTGATTTCTGTTTAAATATATCAACTGGCATTCTTCTGTAATGAAGAGCTTCTCACCTACTGCTTTTTATTTACAGCCTCATAGATTTTATAATCTAGTATCCTCCTTGTTCTTCCTTAATGCTTAAATTGACCCATATTTGGCTAGTGGGAGGCCCCAGCAACTGGGTCTATGGATTTTTTACATGTCTTCTTGGTTCTGACATTCCCTTGATTTCTGCCAAAAGATGTTCTAGCACTTTCCCTGGCCTGGATGTAGAAGCAGCCATTTGTGCTTTGTTCCTTCCATTCGGGAATACTATTTAGAAATGAAATATTTTGCCTTTTGCTACTGAGAACACAACCACAAAGCAAATAAAGCAATTAGTCAATTTATATTGTTTCTTAGACCATTCCCTGGATAGAGTTAGGAAATATATAATCTCTAAAATCATCAGTTCAAATCCAATTCAAATCAAAACCACAGATTTCTTCTTCATCTTCCCTTGTTTCTTATTTATATCTCTTTTTTCTTCCTAAGAACTCTGGTTCTCAGCAATATTGATGAATTTACTCATTTTCTCTCTTCTACAGTATATTAAAAATGTTTAAGAAGTACTACACTAAAAACACTACCAACAACAAATCCCCCAAATGAAGTTTAACCTCGAGTTCATTTAGCCCAATCACAGTAAAACAATTGAAATCTAATGTCAAGAGAGACTCTAAAAAAAAAAATCAGAAAAAAAATATTACCTCCGAAGAAGATATACAAATGGCCAATAGGCACATGAAAAGATGTTTTGACACCTGCAGTCATCAGGGAAATGCAAATCAAAATCACCATAAGATACGACTTCATGCTTACTAGGATGGCTGTAGTAATACCAATGATAATTAGTTATTTAACAGTTTTTTAAAAAGGAAAAATGCAGGAAATAACAAGTGCTGACAATGCTTTGAAGAAACTGATATCAAACAGATACTTTCAGGCCAATGTTCATTGCACTATTATTCACAATAGTCAAAAGTAGAAACAACCCAAATATCCACCAACTGATGACAGGATAGACAAAATGTGGTGTATACATACAACGGAATATTATTCAGCAATGAAAAGGAATGAAGTTCTGATAAATGCTACAATATGAATGAACTTTAATAGCATTATGCTAAGTGAAAGAAGCCAGACACAAAAGGAAAAATACTGATTTTACATATATACACTACCTACAATAGGCAAATTCATATAGACACAAAGTAGATTAGAGGTTACCATGGGAGGGAGAATATGGAGTTATTTTTGTTATTTTTTAATGGATACAGAGTTTCTGTTTAAGGTGATGAAAAAGATTTTGGAAATTGATAGTAGTGATGGTGCCACAGCACTGTGAATGTGCTTAATGTCACTGAATTGTACATTTAAAACTAAAGTGACAAATTAAATATTTCATCTATTTTATCACAATTTTGTAAAAGATTTTATAAAAAGACTAACTTCAAAATAGCAAAAATAAATGCTGACAGTTGAATTCTCCATCATGAAACCTAAAGACAGTAAAAAGAACCCAAGTGATTTAAATACATGGATTTTTCCAGAAATGCTATTTGCCAGAATATAACCCACAATGGGTTTTCTGATATATTTATAATTATTTGTGTAGTGGATATATGGACAGTTTCCACTAGCCCATATATCTACTCAAATTTAGGACTGTCATTTGTCTGAAAATTTTTCATTTTAGTAATTTTGAAATCATAAATATTGTTTCAGGTTGGCAATGTTCTGATTATAAGTAAGGTTGAAACCTGCTGGCATGTTTAGTGATAATTCACGTTTCCTCTTCTGTGAATTGCCTATTTAGCATAAGGCGTGGGATTTTTATTGGGTTGTCTTCTTATTAAGCAATAAGAATTTTTTTTACTTATTCTAGATGTTAACTCTTTTAGAAAAGACAGCTATGCTACAGAAAACAAAAACAAAAACAAACTAAACAAAATACTAAAATTTCAGTGGCTTAATTCTATGAAGTGTTACTTTCCAGGGTCACGAAGTCCAGCATGGAATGAGCAGCTTTCTTAAGTGGTTGTTCATCAAATTATGAAACAGAGAGCAAGGCTGTTTCCATATTATAATTAGACAATCTGTACCGTGTAGTTCCGAGGTTCATCAAGGCATGGCAAAAGAGAGGTGTCTGTGCAGAAAATAGTTGACACAGCAGGCCTGGGACTGCTGTATTTAGAAAGGTTGGCCTTTCTTGCTTGCAAGGTTGGCCTTTGGCTGGTGTCTAAGCACTTGGCTGGTGAACAGTGCCCTGCACTGAGTTTTTCCTAACTGAGACGTGTGGCTCATTATACCTACACTGGTGTTGCAAACCATATTATGCTTAACACCAGGTTTCTTTCTGGGATCTGGATTTTTGGTACCACCTCAATAAAACCTTCTGGGCGCTGAGTCTCTAATGGGCTCCATTGGCTTATACTGCACTCCTATTAATGCATTTTTGCTACTGGAGGAAGCAAAACCTTGGTGACAGGCTTCCAGCCCTCTAACTGCAAGTGAGAACAGGAACTGTAGAGAAGCCATGGGTGTCTGGGGAGCAGGAATGGTCTTTGTCACACTGATTCTTCATCATGTGTATGCACTCCTCCTGCCTTTTCTCAGGCTGTGGTTTAACTTTTCGCTTTTTAAAGTATGCTTAGATATGTAAAAGTTTACTGTAAGGCAATTGAAATTATAAATATTTTTCTTTATGGATTGTGTTTTTTGTGTCTCCTCTTAAAAAATCATCTCTCAAATGAATAATAAAGAAATTTTTCTTAATTTTTTCCAGTCACATTTGGTTTTTTTTTAATAATTAAGAGTAAATGGCCCTGAAATATGTTTCCACGTAAGGAATGAAGTAGAGACCTAGGAATAAGAAGGAGGGAGATGTGCTCAGTGCAGAAGAGACAACCTGTAAAAAAGACCCCTGGGGTGGAAAATAACAGAAAACGTGAGAGGAGGTGACTGGCCATAGAGGAGGGTGTCTGGAGCAGGGAGAGCTGGAAACGTGGTGCAGGCTGATGGGGAGAGGCAGGTGCGGGGCACGTGCTATAGGGCCTGTAGGGCTGTCACCCCTTAGAAGAAAGGCAGCCAGGAGCAGGGATTATGAGTGAAGGTTTAGGACCGAGAACTGAAGGGTAGAGGGCAGGGAAGGGGCAGGTGAGGAAGTCACTGGAAGAATATGGTGGCTTTGAGATGATCAAGGGAATCACTATGAATCTCAACCACAGATGCATTTTCTTTCTGCAAGCAGAAAGGGAGAGCGGCAGAAGAGAGACCCAGCAAGCTCAGGCTGTTGGGGTGACCTCCGGTCAGGCTGAGACTGGCGCAGGGATGGACCTCTGCACGGAGGGTCACATTAACCACTTTCCTAAGGCCCCCAGCCTGACAAAGGCTCTGTGACTCCTGTGGAGCCCAGGACTTCCCTGGGTGGGGCCAGACGCAGGCAACTTAAAACTTTCTAACTGCTCTTTATGTGCAGAGAGGAGGCATCCATGCAGCACTGTGGAGTCACTGCTGGCACAGAAGTACACAGATGTCTGGGAGCGGGTAGCAGACTCCAGCGTGAGGGGGAAATCCTCTGCGTTTGATCTAGAGACACTGTAGCCTTCGGGGACTTCTCCCTTGTCAATGATATCCTTACCAACTGAGTAATGGATCAGCCTCAGCCCATGTCCCACGTCTTGTCGATACCAGTACATATAGTCGTGGTTCTCAGTCTGGCGACACGTCAGTGTCACCTGCTTTCCTGTCTCTGTGACCTTGTGTCTTGGGTTCTGGGTGATTCCAGCATCCGTGTGTCCTGTAATAGAGAGCAACAGAGGCTGATGATGCCATCCTAAGAGAAAGGCTTGTATTGAGGACTTGGGAATTCCAAGGAAGGAAGCCCACCTGTGACCAGCCCTCACCTGCTGCCAGGAGACAAAGGGCCACATAGAAGAAGAGCCTGGGGCCCATTTCAGGTCCAGAGAAGAATCTTGTGTCTCCCAGCCCTACTTTGGGGAAATAGAACTTGGGCTCTTGGTGACTCAGTGATGTCACTGTCCCTGACAAATGCTTGAGCTGCAGAGCTGACCTGCCACGCCCCTTCCCTTCCCCACAGGAACAAATCAATTATGTAAAGAAAGTTGAATAGCTCAGATCAAGAACATTTTGTAGGTCTGTTTTTAAAGAAATCTTGTAAGTGTTAGTCTCTTTCCCTGATTTTAGTAGGGAGATTTGTTGTTCTATGCATATTTTATTCCCATTATGATAAAATTCCTAATTTGTACACTGTTTTAATTTGTCCTAATATTTCAGTAGTCTAAGGAACATTTACATGGCAGTACTAGTGGGATTTTTTAGTGATTTCTCTGCACAAAATTCACCTCCAAGTACCTTTTATTTCTTTTTCTCTTTACCTAAAGTCTGGACACTTGTATGTCAGCCTACAGTGATCCCCTTGGTTAAAGGAGCCTCTTGGCATTCAGAAAGGTTTCAAAGTTTCAGAGTCATGGTCAACACAATTTGAAGAGTTGCTTAACTCCGTCCCACATCAATTCCTCTGATAGGAGCCTCACTATCCAAGTTCACATGTGTGTGGTCTCATGGGTGTGAACTCTCCCTTTGTTTCAGGTGAAGACACGAGGACTGCACCACTTAAGTCTCCTAAGTGACTGCACTTTCCATGAAAAAGAGAGGAGGCTTGTTAGGGATGTGAAAGAGATATTCACCCAGATGTATGTGTGCCTGGAGTCTCTAGGGTCACAAGGAAATGCTCTGTTTCCATTCAGGAGGCCTTGTATCCACCAAATGGGAGAATATTGATGGAGTCATAAATATGCTGTGGTGTAAAACTTATATCTAATTAACAACATATTGTTATTTCATATAAAGGTCATATCTCAGTGTAAGGCTTCCTTTCTGTGACTACACATCTTGATTTAATCTCGACGGGTAATTCCTGCAGTCACGCTCCAGCGGGAAAGGACCCAGAATCAGACGTTTCTGATCGTCTCTTTCCTTATTGACATTTCACTTCCCTCTTGCATTCATTTAAATAAGCTCTTCATACTTTAATATCTAATAATGTCCAAATTTCATGTCCTCAGCCTGTCTATTTCAAATGTTAATGAATTCTGCTCACTTTTGCTCTTTGGTATTTGTTTTAATATTCTTAATAGCAGAAGCATATTTGTCTGACATTAATCCCTGAAATTCTGGAGAGACCTGGACTGACAATGCACAACTTCAAGGATCCATACCTTTTCAAGTGTCTCCAGTCTAACTCCCAAATGTATGAGCCAAGAACCCATAGCATAGGTTCCTCTTGTCAGAAAATGCTCCCAGGAAATCCCCAATGTAGACTTCAGAATTCTGATTTTATGTCTCTTTTTGTTAATACTCTCTGCATAAATTAGAGCCTATTAGCCCTTGTAGTCATATTTTTTCCTGTTCTCACAAGGAGAAATTATACATATATACACACAGACATATATTTAAAATATAAAACTTTCTAAATCTGTAGATATCTTCTCTTCTTTCCTTTTTTCCCCAACCCCAAACTTCAAGAAATAGCATGGATGTGAAAATTATATTTATAGACTTTACACTCATTTAGGTTAAAGAATATGCCAAATTTAAAATTGGAAATTTCTATACCAACTGACAAACCTGCTTGCATAAATGAATGCTCCTGTGCTTTCTCAGCAAATGAATGCTCTTCCCTAAACCCACAGCAGAACCGTCCCAGGCACAGAAAGGCTCATTAACTCTCACATATTCTGGACCCTGCAGTGGGGAACTGGGAACTGAAACATGAAAAACAAGTCCTAGTAAAAAGGTTTGTTCTACCATTGGTTTATTTAAGACTGTTATGGAGCAAATATATGGGTATGAAATTTCAGGTAAGCAAGATGAACAAGATCAAGAGACCTGCTGTACAACAGTGTACCTATACATTGTCACAGTGTATGGTGCACCCAAAAATTTGTTAAACAGGTGGATTTCATGTTAAATGTTCTTAACATACACCCACACAGAGAAAAATCCTGGCAAAAGGAGGTAGATAGCCAAAGAGAAAAAGAGAAGAGAAAAGGGAAATCAGACACTGAGTAAACTACTTCAAATGTTTAACAACAACAACAACAAAATCAGACCTTAAAACTCTCAAATACAAGAAGCATACTTTTTTCATTAAAAAAAATTTCCTTATTTTCTTTTTTTTCATTTTATGCTTTATGTGATCCAATCCCTTGTACAAAGTAAGGGGCCAAAAATAGTTTATTGAGTAAAAGAATAAAATAAATTAACTAATGAATAATAATTATTCGTGTCCTTTCCCTCAGGGTAGATTGCATCAGGTACAGGAAGACCGCACTTCCCCGGCAAACATCCATGCCCTTTGCCGTGCGGCTGGGCACCTCCCTCCTCCCTCAGCCTCCATGAGAGACACTGCATGGCCTTGTCCACAGGACAGCTACTGTACAGAAAATTGCGCCTTTCTTTTTCGTCACAATGAAGGACAGATGGATATGCTTTGCCTGGAAGTCATATGTTCCTTGGACTTGTCAGGGAAGAGATTATAGTGATCACATATGATGCATGACCTCCCCATCCTGCAAATGGGGACCTGGAAAGGGGAAGCCAGGTGAGGGGACAGATCTACGGAGTGTGTGTGTGCGTGTGTGTGTAGGTGTGTGTGTTAGAGAGAGAGAGAGATGGGAGTGAAGAGCTGTTGGAGGAACAGACCTCAGCCAGTTATTAAATATGAGACCCAGGAAAGCTGTTTCTCTCAAATGCATAAACAGGTAAAATAATACTTACCTTCCGTGATTTCAGTGAGCATTTAAACAGATCACATACGGAAGCAACAGAGGGTGCCTGGGAAAGGCCTGTCAGCTCACCAGGGCCCGAGGCCCTCCGGCTGGCAGCGCCACCCTCACGGTCACTTCCTGAGTGGGGCAGGGATGTTATTGTGCAGAAGGCTGAAGATCAGGCAGGGCTGTGCTGCACTGCTGGCACAGAGGAACAGGGCCGAGTCCCCCAGCTCCAAGGCGCTCACGTTCAGCTCAGAGTGAAGGTCATGGAACTGCTGTGCTGAGAATCGTTCAGGGATGTCTCCTTTTTCTCTCTGTTCCCCATTATAATACTGAATGAGGAACTGGGGACCCTGGCCCAGGCGCTGTTGGTACCAGGACACAGAGAGGTGTCCAGACATAGGAAAGCATCTCAGTGTCACTTGCTGTCCCCTTGCTTTGATCAGGTGTTTTGGGGTTTGTGTGACTCCAGAATCCACTAGGCCTGTGTGGGAGAAGACAGAAGCTAAGGGTAGAGCATAGGAGGAAGCCCCTGCTGCATGCATCCTTCGCCTGCTTGTATTTCAGGGATGGGAAATGGACATCAGAGGCTTCCAAGGTACGTCCAGGACTCACCTGTTCCCAGGAGACATAGGGCCACACAGCAGAGGAGCCTGGAGCCCATGGCAGCAGCAGGGCCCTATGGCATTTCCTGGCTCAGGGTTGGGTCTCCTGTAGCAAGCGCTCTGACGTTCTCAAGCTTACATCTCCCTGACAGGAACATTGGCCTGTGATGTCACTGCCCTGAGTTACTCTCCCTGCAGGCCAGCTCCTGGCAGTCCCCTATTCCCTTGGGCAGGCCCCAGGCCCTGCTACTCCATGCACCACTGCTGTCCTGCACAGCTCTAAACTAAAGGAGGGGCGGGTTGAGCACAGTCCCCACATGCTCACAGCACATCTCATTTTCTGGCTCTGGCTGCCCTGTCCTGCCCTGTTCCCCAGCCCTGGCCACCCCAGCCCCTTCACCCTCCACTGCCCATGCGGGTGCAGAGAAACTCCCCCTTGGGGTATACTGAGGCCTGTAGCTCCCCTACCCTTCCCTGTGCAGTGAGGAGTCTGTGTTTGTCTCAGGACTTACTCTGATCTCCAACCACCCCCCTGGTACAAGCACTCAGCCAGGCATCCCCTGCAGCCCTCCTCCCCTGGGCCCCCCCACCCCTCCCCAGGTGCCCTGCAGCATTGAGGAGCCACAGCGCCTCCAAGTGGCCTACGGTGCAGTCTCAGGAATACACACCTGGTCTGTTGTGCTCAAGATTGTCCACATCAGGAACAGAGATGCTCAGACCCCCACCCCTCAACCCCACCCTCTCACACACATCTCCCTACTGCTTTCTCATAGGGGCCAGTGTAGGGTTGCTCTTCACATCCACCCTTAGCCAGTGGAGGCAAAAGGAGACATGAACCAACATTTGGATGCAAAGCAAACAATTGTAACGCCTTTACAATTACTATGCTGAGACGGAAGAGAGGAGTCAGAATCATACGGCCATAGATTTAAACCCCGTGCGTATCAAGCAGATCCAGCCTGGGAACACCACATTCCACGGCTCCTGCTGGTAAATCAGACCCACGTCTTTTCATATTTTGAATTTAAATTGTGACCAAATTTTACATAGTGTGTTTACAAAGAGGATTTTTAGACTTTACAAATTTATTTCTGAATTTATAAAATCTTGAAATAAACAACGATATCAGCTGTACCTTAGGCAGACTCAGAGCGATCTGACATTCCCACCACTTCCCGGAAGTGTCTAGGGGCTCTGCCTGTGACCCAGAGCCTCTTAGTAAACGCCACCCACAGAGAAACTTTCCACTGGGTGAGTCTCCACAAGAAAACACACACCCACACACAAACACACTCCCACCACACACACAATATCTTTTAATTGTCACGATGATAAGGTTCTATTACTGAGCACAGCTCATTTTTTTCCTTTTTTTTTTTTGATGGATTTCTAAGAAGCACCTTTGCTGATGTTTCCAGCCTCACCAAATCTCTAAAGCTGTGGTTGGGGAAGTGTGGTTGTGGTGAGGAATTTTTTTTTACAGTATTATGAAACTGGATAAATATTGCTATAATATAATTGTCTTTGTTCCAAAACAATGTTGGAAAAAACTTCAGATACAATTAGAGTACTTTAAGTACTGGTCATCAATCCTGACTGGAAGAACACATTTGCTCAGAATATTACAGGAGTTATATAGAAGAGGAAGGCAGGTGTGAGCCAGTTCCTGACAGATGAGCAGTGTCTGGCCCTGTCTGGGGTGAAGGAGGGGCCTTCCAGCCCATGGACGTAGTGAGCACAAACACAGAGGATGCAAAAGCCTGCTGAGTTTTAGGAAATGTTCAAGAGCTCTTTGGTCACAAGAGGTAGTTGGATCCGGGGGGGTGTGGTGGGGGATAAGTGTCAGAATGGGATCCCATGGAAGCAAAATTTATCTTGGGGGAAACTAAAGAGACTTTGACCATTTATGACCAAGAGTGACATGACCTCCTCTGTGTTTTGGGAAGTGCCTGACTGTACCCTGAGGGGTCAAGACTGGGGCCAGAATTTCAGAAGGAAGACGTTGGAATCCACTCCAGAGCTCTCACACCAGGCACCTGGCTGTTTGGTGATGTCCCCAACTGGGACCAGCCACCAGGTGATGCCACTTGCCAGAAGGCCTTGCTTTGTATTTTCTAGTTATTGAAGACATTGGGGTGGGAGAGGAGAGCTGATGCTGCGCAGAACACTGCCTTGAATCAGCTTACAGCTCTCACTCTGTTTTCAATCATCTTAGATCATGTTCTTTCTCCTCGACTTCCCCCAATTTCAATTTCTTCTCCCTCAATTATGTAAAACAAACCCCTCTGATTCTACCTCCTACAATACACTTTTATCAACAATCTTGACCCCAAAATGAAATCCTCTGCCCTGAAAAAGAGGATGCCAGCTATTAAATGACAAACTCTTCCTCTACCCCTCTAGTACACAGTGTCAGGCAAAGAAGACAATTTTGGCGTGAACCTACTAAAGCAGCACCATCCTCTGAACAGATGTTCTTGCCCTTGTTCCCCCCAGCCCTGAGTGACAGAAAAGGCCCGAGATTCACTTCCCAGCACTTTCCAGACCCTAACTCCATTTTTCTTCCCCTCTGCCCCTGCAGTCTGCAGGTTCTCACAGACACATCAGGGTTGACGTTGCTCCAGGCTGGGGGAGGAAGTTCATGTACAGAATGGTGGTGGCTCTGCAGGGCTGTGCCAAGCTGCTGGCACAGAGATACAGGGCCGAGTCCCCCAGCTCCAAGGCGCTCACGTTCAGCTCAGAGCGATAGTCACGGAACTGGTGACCTGAGAATCGATCAGGGAAGTTTCCTTTTGCTCTCTGTAACTCATTGTAATATTCAAAGAGAAACTGGAGGCCCTGACCCAGGGTCTGTTGGTACCAGGACACACTGAGGTGCTCAGAAATAGGGGAACATCTCAATGTCACTTCACTTGCTGTCCTCTTGCTTTGATCAAATGTCTTGGAGTTTGGGTGACTCCAGCCTCTGCCGGGCCTGTGGGAAAAGCAGATAGAGAATGAGCACAGGACAGCTTGGTGGTGCCTCCCCAAGGTCAGGGGGAGGATGCAGGGTGGGCAAGCTCAGAATGGAGATGCTGTCCTGTCCGCAGGGCTCACCTGCCCCTCCTAGGATACAAAGCATCGCCCAGTGGAGGAGCCTGGAGCCCATGGCACAGCGGGGCAGTCAGCACTGTACCTCTGTGCTCAGGGCTTGGTCCTCTTGGGGAAGAGCCAAGTTCTGGGCCTCGCCTTTCCTGATTGGAGGAGTATCCTGTGATGTCACAGCCCTGGGTCACTCCCTGCAGGCTTCCTGAGCTCCGGAGCTCCCTGTTTGCAGAGCAGAATCCACTAGGCCTGTGAGGGAAGGAGCCAAAGGATGGGGAACAAACACAGGAGGGAACCCAGTGGTGCCTTGGATCATGCATGTCCTAGAAATGTCCCACCTCTACCAAGGACTCACTTGCTCCCAGGAGAAAAAGCCTGTGCAGCAAGGTTGCCTGGAGCCTGGGGCAGGGTGGCAGAGAGCCGGGCAAGTCTCACCCTGCTCAGGGTTCTTGTCCACTGAAGGCTGGATTTCTGGACATCCCTTCTCTTTTTGGACACTAGGCTATAGTGTCACCATGTCTGCAGGTTCCCATGCATCCTGCCTCCCTTGCCAGGTCCCCGGTTCAGCTGATCCAAGACTCTTGCTTTTTCCTGTAAATCCTCTCTTATAGCATGTGGGACTAGACTGGGCTGCTCCAGGCTGGGCAAGGGTTAGGTCACATGCCCATCCCATACACAGTTCCTTTGCTTTTCCTTTCAGGCAGTTGTTCCTGTGTCTGTCCCTGACCAGGGCATGCCGGTTGTCCCATCCCAGCACCGACCCTTCGTTCTCCCATGCAAGCTCACAGAGACTCCCTAACCTCTGCAGAGCTAAAGTTCATGGCTCCCTGATGAGGCAGCACACCTGCAAATTCATATCTATATTATCAAACCTTCTAGTGGATAAAAACATTAAACAAGGCTGCTCCTTAACCCTCCATGTCCCAGGCAGCCAGCTGTGGATTCCCCAGACATTTGAAGCTCAGCGCTTCCACAGTGCCCCCATGCGGCCCATTGGGCAATAACCAAGATTTTGCTTTTGTTAGGGACTACATGTTTATATACCTCCTTCCCCAAAATTCAATCCCCCAGGTGACCATATTTGGAGCTAAGGCCTTTATGGAGGTAATCAAGGTTAAATGAAGTCGTAAGAGTAGAGCTCTGATTCAATGATTAGTGCCCTTGTGAGAAGAGACACCAGAGAGCTTGGGTCTGACTCCTTCCAAAATTGCAAACTGGCAATATCTCCTGCCTCCTTCCCCAGGTGTTCCTGATAAGGCAAGAAAGAAATATGAATTCCAGACACTAACCAAAAGCTGCGAGAATCTTCTGGGAGAACTAGAGTTATTTGGGCTGGAGCATGAGTAAGATGGGTGGTAAGCCTAAGACAGCAGTGAGAAAACAAGCTGGTGGAAATCATTTAAGGTCTGCTCTTGCCTGACTCCCTCCTTGCGTGAAGACAATCTTATTCACATTTTCATCTGATAAATCTATAGCAGAGCAACTAAAGCTACAGGGGCACTAAGGACTCCAAAAGAAAGGTAACTGCTGTCATCTGAATGTTTTTGTCCCCCCTAAATCCATCTGTTGAAATTCTAAGCACCAATGTCATGGTATTAGAAGGTGGGGCCTTTGGGAGGTAATTATGTCCTAAGGACACAAGGGATGGGTGCCTTTATAAAGGGACACCAGAGACACATCATGTAAGGACAGAGTGAGAAGATGCCACCACCTATGAAGCGGAAAGTGGGCCCTACAGACACTGAATCAGCCAGCGCCTTGATTGTGAACTTCCAAGCCTCCAGAACGGTGAGAAATAAATTTCCATTCTTTATAAGCTACCCAGTGTGTGATATTTTGTTATAACAGCCTGAACAAACTAAGACAATAACCGACTGGACAATATGTATCCCTGGAAAGCAAATTATTGAACTAAATGAGCCAAGAATTTTAAATAAGCATAATAAATATACTATGTGAAGATGTGCAGTATAAACAAGAATGTAAAACATGTTTAACACATAAAAATGTGATTATTTTATTGGAGCTCATAACAATACTATACCTAACATGTCTGATATCAGCATTTCTAAGTGTTTTATTGTGGGGAAGAATGTTCATGGTATCTGATTCTCTAGGAAAAGCCAATGCTTGGTGTAAATGCTAAGTTTTTGTTCCAATAGGAACTAATATACATTACTAATTAACTAAAATAATGCAAATGTTATCATCAGGATGTTTTTACCTGTTTTCATATGAACAAGATTTTGGCTAATAAATGTATAATTCAAATAAGATCTGTGAAGTTCTCTCTTCTTTGAGATTTAAGTGAAATTTATTAAAGCCTATAACTTCTAAAAACCATGGAAATCCAAAGCCTTTCCCAGGATTTCTGATCATTCCCAAGGACATTTTTATTCTCCTAGTCCCCTCTACCTCTTTACATTACCTGGCCATAAAACTAAGACCCTCCTTGGTTTCCCCAACAAAATCATGCACATCACATATTGGTGAGTTTAGTAGAGTCTGACAAATATTTGAAGAGTTCTGCCAAGGAATCATATGATACACAACACAGCCCTTCACCACTTCCCTCCTATCCTTAATTATTACACTCCCTTCTAAGACTTTCAGGAATCTCCAAATTTTTCTACCTGTATTATGTAGAACAATGCCCTTGAGGTTAACCTTCCATATCCAGCACTTACATTAAAGTATTCCCATCAAAATTATTTTTCTCTCTAAGAAATATGATGCTAACTACCAAGACACCAAAATTTAATTTTTTCTGCATTCAGAATTATAGTTACCCAATCCTTTCTTGGGTGGAATTCATACCTACTCAATTATTGTCTTTTCTAAATTATTGTTTAAACTGTTCTTTAATTTTCTTATTGTGAAAAAATATACATAGCATAAAATTTACCATTTTAAGCATTTTTAAATGTACAGCTCAGTGGTAATACATTGATATTTTTGTGCATCCATCATCATCATCAATCTCCAGAACTTTTTCATCTTCCCAAACTAAAACTCTATATCCCATTAAACACTAATTCCTCATGCCCTCCCTACACCTAGCTCCTGGAAACCACCATTCTGTCTCTATGAATTTAACAATTCTTTGTAGCTACTATAAGGGAATTATACAAAACTTGTTCTTTTCTGTCTGGCTTATTTCACTTAGCATATGTCTTCAAGGTTCATCCATGTTGTAGCATGTGTCAGAATTTCATACCTTTTTAAGGCTGAACAATATTTTGTGGTATGTATATACCACATTTTGTCTATCCATTCATCTCTCAATGAACAGGTTGTTTTCAAATTTTGGCTATTGCAAATAAAGCTGCTATGAACATTGGTGTACTAATATCTGTTCAAGTACCTGCTTTCAATTTTTGGGGTATATATTCAGAGGTGAAACTGCTGGATTATAGTAATTCTATGTTTAATTTTTTGAGGAACTGACATACTGTTTTGCACAGTTGCAAAATAAGCACCTGGTTAAATTCCCAACAATGCACAAGGTTCCAGTTTCTCCACATACAACACTTGTGACAGTCTTTATGTCGAGACAGCAAAGAAAGGCAAGCTTCGAGACGATTTCTCTTCTGATGCTCGTTTAATTCATGCGGAACCCATCTATCCAGATTCTTTACCTTGCCCATTTGTTTCAAATGGTCCAATATTGTTGGAATAGTGACGTCAAACCTTGCTGCTAATTTATGCATAGGTTGAGATGGATTCGCTTCCACTACAGCTTTCAGCTCAACATTATCCACCTTGGTCTCAGGTCACCCACATGGCTCATTTTCAAGATTAAAATTGCCAGAACAGAACTTCTCAAACCATCGAGGTACTGTGCGTTCATCAGCCACATCCTTCCCAAACACTTCATTGATACTTTGAGCTGTCTGCGCTGCATTGGTTCCACGACGGAACTCATATCTTAAAACAAAACGAATTTTTGACTTATCCATGGTTTCACAAAAATTGCTTTAAAAAAACTTGAAAGATAATCACAAGCCAACATGTGCATTTGAAAGACTAAGGAGTTACCTTCGCAATAAAAATAAAACAAGAAATGTCAAAGTGAAATGTCAGAGATACCAACTGTCAAACTTAGTACTTAAGGAAATCGGACATTCCATACTTAGTAATCTACTTAATATACACGTTATCAGACATTCACAGAGCTCACTATACTGTTGTTATAAAGGAAGGTCAAAAGTTCCTGAATAGCCAAATTATACTAATTCTGGGCCCTAACATACCAGAATCTCCAGGAAGTTCAGCCTTGCCCAGGGCTTGATTCTTTTATGTTCCTAAGGAGCCCCAGAAGTCTTTATTGTTCATGAAACACCTTGCCCCTTAGGCCGAACTCAGCAAGGGTTGACTCCTGGGCAACGCCTTCTGCTGGCTGGATTGCGCAGGGGCCTGCCTCACTCCCAGCTGCCTGAAACGCTGGCCTTGCCTGGGTCTGCCAGGGTCAGGGTTCAGGCAGAGAAGGGAGTGCATTCCACATTATACCACCCTGAGTGCCCTGCTCTCTGCTTCAAATCTTGGGGGTAGGGCTCTGCCTGTGTGCTCAGGCCTTAGCTGTTCCTCAGGAAAGGGTCAGGGCAGACCTGCCAGGGAAACCCCACAGCAAAACTCCCTGGACGACCATTGCCCCAGCTTTTTGCAGCTGTTTCTCTGTCCCCACAGCTGTTCTCCCCAGACCTACCCACTGCCTCAGAGTGGCTGGGTCAGGAGGCTTTGAAATATCAACTCATCTACTACCACTGTAAGGGCAAATACAGATGCAAAATAAGAGGCTTAATTCTCCCTTTGAAAGTAATAGAAGAGACTTTCCCCCTCCCTTATCTAAGAGTGTTTACTTTAGAATCCTTGTAATTGTCAATTCTTTCTTTAATCTCTTTGAAATGTATGTAAATCCTTTTAAAAGTTAAATAAACCTCTTGCCAGCTCTCAGACCCAGGAATGTCTCCCCCAAGGACCAGGGAATCTCTTTGAAATGTAACCATTAAGGAAGATAGCGTCCCTGTCTCCCAGGTTCTGTGGGAGAGTAGGAGCCTAACTTAGGAACTTAACTTAACATAGGTAGGAGCTTAACTTAGGAACCTGGGTTAACTTAGGCAGGAGCCTAATTTAGACACCTAACTCAACTTAAGGGGGTGCTTCCCTACAAGTTGCAAAACTACCTCTTTTCATAAAAATGTGAGACGCTTATCTTCCCTTTGAGTAAAGCCAATTAGTTAACACATGACCACCCAAATTAGCAAGTGAGTCTGGCATGAACTATCTGTGAAAAGTGGTGCTATCAAGTGCTCTTTGCTGAGGACTAGCTGTTTTGTTTATCTGGAGAACATGTATGCAATGGGTTGTATCTGCTTGCCTGTATAAACGGCTGAGATTTATTTCCTTCTTTGCAATTTTTAGTGAATTTCCTGTGACGCACATCACATTCTGGTTTAATGCATATTTAATAATCAAACTGTCTTCTTTCTCGTTACCCTGTGGAGGGGTTTTCTGGGTTGGGAGGAGATTTTGGTTTTAATTTCATTTCTTGAACACAATACATGGAGACTGGTCTGGGGACACATGTCAGCATCCTCCAATGCAGGGGGTGATTTTCAAGGCTGCAGATAGGAGGCTGGCTGGCTTACCGGCTGTCAGAGAGGCCCTTCCTCTGGGTGAAAAGCTCTGTAACACAATCGAAAAATAGCTCTTGTGACTCCCCTTGCTTTCCTCGTCTTATGCTCTAGCACACATGACCATGCGTCTCTTAAAATCTATGGGTCAGCCTCCAGCCCCATGAGGTGGGATACGCATGGAGCAAAGATACCTCCTGTAGAAAGCACTGGTGTCCTTAAGAAAATTAGAATAGCTACCATACAAGGAATACTTACCCCTTGGCAGTGGCCCACAAGTGTGAGTTCACAGGCACATGGGCAACCACTGGTCCCTAAAGAGCTCCCTGTCCTGCTGGCAGTGTCCCGAGGTGCTTCCGTCCCTGCCATCTACTGTATTTTCTCCCCAGCAGCACTTAGGCTCTGGCATCCAGAGCCTTTACCTTCTGGAAAGTTTCCAATTGAGGATCTCTGAAAATGCCCCGTCTCCTCTCTAGTAAGCTTGCGTCCACTCAGAAGTGGGAGGCATGTTTTAATGAAGAGGAAGAAACAACATCAGAGACCAAAAGAGGATGCAGAGCTCTCTCTCTATGTTTACCTGGTCACACACTTGATTACATTTGTCCCATCCTTGGGGTCCACAGCCACATTCTGTGGTGCCTGGGAACATTTCCCAAATACCATGGCCCCAGATGCCCTATTTCTAATCACCATTTGATCAATTAGATTTAATTTTTGACCTCCACTGCTGGCAGCACCTGCATCTTCGACCGCACATCTCCCCTGCCCCAGCCTCAGGTCGGGAAGGACTGGCAAGAGCCTGGGGAGAAGGGAGAAGCTGTCGGGAGGCATGAATAGTGTGGTGAAGGGCCCTCTGGAAACACTGGATTCAGGAGGGCCAAATATTTCTCTGTTAAAGAGGATGCAGACTGATAATCTGAATTTCCTTTAAATCTTAGAAACATTTGCCTTCCCCTCTCCTTTATGCTTGTGCTCATCAAACATTTTTAGTAGTAGTGTGTTTTCAGTCATAATGCTATGTACGAGATTTACCAATATGTACAGCAGAGAAAGACGGAAATGGTTTCCTCCATGACTTAAGACTTTCAGTGCATGGGACAGGGTCCTTTTTAGTTTGTCCTAGTATTTTGGTAACTCTTGTGAACCCCTGCTCTAGCTGATAAACAGAATTCTGTAAGACTTATCTGTGGGTAAAATGTAGAACTGCCTGATCAGGAGTACTGGCAGGCTGTACTACAGACTGAAACTCTGTCAGTGGTCCAACAGGGAAGGGAGACCGGAGGTTCAGGGCACAGGTGATCACATTGGCCCCACAGCTCCCTGGCTGAGCCAGGAGGTTTATGCACAGAGAGGCAGTGACTCTGCAGGGTTGTGTCTTGGCTGCCAGCACAGAGATACACAACAGAGTCACCTGGTTCCAGGGGCTGGATGTGGAGATTTAAATGAGCTTTGTCTGGAGAGTCAGGTGAGAAGCGAATTGGAGCCATTTCACTTAAAATGAGTTCCTTGCTATTGTCGGTAAACATTATCTTCAGAAATTTCTTGGAGTCCTGTCTATACTAGTACATAGCATTGTGGCCCAGAGTTTGTTCACATTTAAGGGTCACGTTATTTCCCATCTGTGTGACGAGGCATTTTGGAGCCTGGAAAATGGCTGTGTCCAAGGGGCCTGTGGAGGAAAGAAGCAGAATTCAGGCAAACCCCAGGGCAGCCTGTTGCTGTGGGGATGGCAGAAGGGTCGCTTCACCTGCGCCTGGGACCCACCTGCTCCCAGCAGGCAGAGAGTCACACAGCAGAGGAGCCGGGAGCCCACGGCAGGGTCAGGAGGACCAGCCAAGGCCCCAGCCCCGGCTTCCGGCCCACACTGGGGAGAAGACCAGGCTGTAGTCTCCGCTCTCGCTGACAGGGGCTGAGCCTGCGGGGTCACAGCCTGTCGTCACCCCCTTCTCAGGGTCCTCTCACACGGCCTCGTCCTCTTGCATGTCCTGCACCTGCGCCTTTAAAGGACTGTTCAGGTTTTCTGGGGACAGTGTGAGAGGGTGGCTTGTTGCCTCCAGGACGTGTCTCTGAGGGTGGCTCCTGCACCACTGAAGCCTCGCTCCCCTTCTCCACCCGGGATCTCCCCCCACTCCCTCCCTGCCCCTTTCAGGCCCCTGTCTCAGAGTCAGGCTAGTTTCCCTTCTCTGCATCTCTGCTCCCCTTCACGATAATGCAAGACATTATTTTGCTCTCCTGAATCCTTGCTCCTTTCAGTGTCTGATTAATGCTCAGTGACTCCCTTCCCCCTAACTATTTCAGAAGAGATTGACTTGAGGTCACACCTGAGGACCAGCTGCAGCCATTTAAATGCATGAATGTGATCTAATTTAGGAGAAAACACTGTTGATGAGTATTTGAGGGGAATAAACTGCAGCCCCAGTCCCTGTGATGTTCTTATCTGTCCAGGGGGCAGAGCTACGAGGGAACAGGAGGCTGCTAGAGAGTAAGAAGTCACCGTGTGTTGGGAGCAAATGGCGATGGAGGTAAACAACCACATGGAGGTCGGGGGAGACCTGTTGGAATGACTTTCCTGTCCTTGAGTTGTCTACATATCACACTCTTTTTTGGCACAAAGTTTACAACCCAATGCCTCAACCTCAGCACTACTGACATGTTGCATCAGATGAATCTTTGTTGGGGGGCTGCCCTGTGCACATAGGATGTTTAGCAGCATCCCTGACCCCTGCCCACCAGATGCCAGGAACCGCCCCTAGTGTGATAACCAAAAATATCTACAGACATCACTCGGCCACCCCTGGTTGAGAACTGCTGTCCTTTTTATTCTTTCCAATAGTCCTTCCCCTTCACCCCCATCCTTCCATCCCCCCAAGCCTCAGGGGTTGGTAGGGCCACAGCCCCTCCTGCTGCAGTCAGCGAGCCCCGTACTCAGATCTTGCCATCCAGATCTTGGTGGACCAGTTCAGAAACCACCAACAGGGAGACCAGGGAACGACCATGGCCAGGAGAGCATCTCACTCACAAAAAACCAAACAAAAAAACCCCAAACAAACAAACAAAGAAGAAAACACCTTTGGTAATACAGTCAACTACTGGTGAAACCCCTCCAAAGACAGGCCCGGGTGTTCCATTTGTGCTTTGTTGAGCACAGAACTAGCACTAGGGATGCAACAATACACAAAAGAAAAACGACTAGTGTCCTCCCTGGAACACCAGGCATGCTTTATTTGTCTGCTGTCGTTGAATGGCTGCGTAGTGCAAAGGATGAGTGAGACAATATTCTCACTCTGATGCTTATATTCTGACAGGAGCAAAAACAAATTCAAACACTATCTGTAGATTTAAGATACAAACTACATGTTACATGGAGGTCAGGAATACAATTACATTTATATACTTCCTACAGCATCCAATTTTCTCATCTATAAAACAATGGGCTGAAATAAATAATTTTCAACAGTCTTTCCAGCTCTAAAATTCTATGAGTATAACCTGGTACACCCCTAGATGTGGGCTCTATTCAGCCAGTGGCCCCTTTCCCATCTCACTGCACCATGCAGCTAACATGGGAAGGTTTGCAAAGGAAGAAAGGGAGGAAGGAAGGGGGGAAGAGAGGGAGGGAGGGAAGAAAGTGAAATGACAAGAGGCTACATATAGTGGTGATTATATCTATATTAAAAATGACCATTCTTAAAGAGTTTTTAAATAATTATTTATCTTGTATTTTATGCAAGTGTTTTTGACAAAATCAGGTGGACAGCCTCTGGAAGAGATGCTGGAACAACATTGATATAAAGAAACTGGTCTCACATGAGCTTATGTTAGTTCTGGTTGTTGTTTTTATCTATTTTTTACAGGAAAATTGTAAAACAAGAATATTTTATTGTGTATCAAGAATTGTCCAATCGATATAAGGGAACAAATCAATTGAATCTTTACACTTTCTTTTCTGACAAGGCCAGCTACGCTGGAGAAGGGGAATCCTCTACAGAAAGGAGAGAGGGTGGATGCTAGGATCCCTGGCAAGAGCCAGGCCTCCATCAAGAAAGTAAATGAGGAAGGAAAGGTAACGACTTTATCATGGAGGAAACGTAATCCACAAAAAGGTGGAGAGTCATAGGGCCAATGGGGCGGAGCCTACAGAAGAACTATAACAAATGACAATTGGGATGAGTGGTATCAGGACATATATTTTGGACATCGGTCATATTTTTGGCTTTCCAACGTTTAAAAATCCTTATATTTGGTCAATTTCTCAAAGTTTGGGTATTAGTGGGAAAGGCATGTGTGTTGGTATGTTTTATAAGAAAAATCTTTCTTTTCTTTTAGAAACAAAACCTTCAAAAAAGCCTCAATTTTTTTGATTTCCCATGAGAATACAACTTCCTCCAACTCCCTAAGATCTCATGGAGGACAACTGTGCTGTGTGGTCTGGCAGAATAGGATGGAAGGAAAATCCCCTGTGCTCAGTCATGTCAAACTTAGTTTCCTACGCGCAGAGTCCCACGAAGATTTCACTGTCATCAGATTCTGACCCTCCCTTCACTGATGCTCAAAACCGGTTTCTCAGGTCTGCAAGGGGACATGGGCTGTGCCATCCCTCCCATTCCCGTCAGATGGCTGCTGGCTGCCGCTGGCTCTGACCCTCATGAAGAAACCACCTTTCTTGCTGACAAAAATACAAAAGTCATTGTGCACCTCAAGTCATGCTGTCATATGCCTGCAGGTGGACAAGTGGCTGCCAGTTTTCCACATGGGAATTCATATCAAAGTCCAGTGGGTCATCCTGTTACAGACCATTTGTCCTTTCCTTTTACAAATCATCAGTTCATGTTATTTGCCTATTTTGCTATTGAAATCTCATCTATCAACTTAAAATATTTACATTTATTATATCTATTATATTGATCATAAATGTTTAATCTCTAGTCATTCAAAAACAACAATTAACAAAGTTAAACGGAATGCCATATGCATCAGTGTTATTTATTAACTATGAAAAATGCTTGTATATCACCTTATGGTTGTTATTGAGACGAAGGTGCAGGTGTTTGGTGAGGGAAGGAGTAGAGGAAGTCCAGGGGGACCCTGAATTCCCCAAGCTTTAATTAAATCTAGTCATTTTACATATTTCATATTAAGCTTAGACGTGCGTTTCCTGCATTTTCTGATGTGTATAACTTTCAGCGGATTTGAAAGTGGCTCATACTACAGTAACTTAAGAAATTTAGATTCCAGGAGAGACAAATAAGTTGGCTATCTTTAGTAGATTTCTTTGTCCCATTCTAAGATGAATTGAAAATTAACCTTCCTAGAAGGGCTAATGGTTTACCTGTTAAACTGTGAGGGTAGACTGGCACTTCAGGCAGCATGGTAGAATAGATATGGTAGGGTATATAGATATTCTGAAGTTTCCTCCTGCTCTTGACTAGAGCCTACACAAAATGTAACTTTGTTGTATTTTGGATATCTAAGAAGCAAGGGAAATTTCAAAAAAAAAATTTTTTTATTAAAGGTGAAACAGGAGCCTCTAGGAAAAACAAAGTAAAAAGTCATGTTTCAGGAGTGCATTCTGGATGTCTGTCAATGCCACCTCCTTTTCTATCTCTGGGTGCTTGGGCATCATCAGGTGTTTTGACATCTGGGCAATTCTTGTGTCTGTGAGCCTTTGTAGATAGAGATAGAAGTTGGAGAAAGAGTCCATAAGGGAATCTGTTGCTGCTATTTTGACAGAAAAATTTGCTCAAACCCAGAGGAGTGTTTTCCTATCATTGCTGGAACACTCGTGCTCCAAGAATGCAGAGGACCATCCAGAAGAGGGACAAGGAAAAAAAACTCTTTCTACATAGTTTCCCTGATATGCTGGGGTGAGGGAGATGGGGCTTGAGGTCTCCTCTGGCCTGATAATGGATTTCCCTTGGTTATGGCTGTCTGTGCAAGATCCCTAAGGAACCCTGGCCAGTCAGGCTCTCTGCCTGGGCTCCAGAAGCTCACTGCATGGCAGGGCTCAGCTGGACCGGGCTGAGCTGAAGCAGAGGCCCAGCGCCCAGAGCCTCTCTCATCCCTCTCAGGAAGGGGTCTTCCACCTGGGTCTGCTTGTGGTCTCTCACCCTGCCCAACTCAAAGCCTCCTCCTTTCTAGTCCCCTGCAGGCTCACATACAACAAGCCTGGCTTGTCCCAGGCTCTTCACTGGGACAAACACACCTGCACATCAATGCAAAGTGAGTAGTCTGTATTAACCCCTCACAATTCAGCATTGACTCACAGCCTCTGCAGACCACATGTTCCCCTGTTGCAAATAAACCCAATCTTTCTCTTAACCCTCTCCCATCCAGAGAATTCTCTCAGCCCTTCCTCGGGGTTCCCTGAGTCTCAGAAAAGTCACAGCTCCTCCTTGTGGCTAAAGGGTCAAATATGCCAAGACTCAGTCCTGCAGGGACCCAAAGGCAGCAGAGTGGTGGGCGTCTTACAAATAGGAACATGCATGGGAGGGCGGAGGCGCTGCACTCCTTGCTCTCTTCTGGCTGCTGTCACCTAAAATGCAAACATGCTCCAATGCACCCTACCTTTAAAAAATATAAAAACTGGCTTTCAGAGTTAGCAGACCAGATTGCTGCAGAACAACACTTCCACCAAAAACAACTAAGAAAGCCCATCCAAACATAAAAGATATAAGTTTTAAGTCATTTGGAACTGCTGAGGGAGTCAGGACTTAAGAGATAGATATCTCAAGGAGAAAAGATAAATCTACAAAAACACTTGTCCCTTAAAGTCATTTTCCAATTTAATATCATCATCTAAGTAGCTGAGAAGAGGAGACTGACAGGTGGGTGACTTTGCAGAGAATGTGTCACCTTTCTGATCTGGAGAACATTTACGTTCAGTGACCACTGACTAGAAGAGGACCCTGGTAAAGACCCCAGGCCACCTTGGGGTGGGCGTAGGAGCAGGGATTGACTGGAAATGAGCATAATGGAACTTTCGGGGGGAGGGATGGTAATGTTTAGAACTGGATCATGACTCCATAAATTTATTAATACCCTTGAATTGCACACTTAAAAATGGACAAATATTATATTATGTACATTATACTTCAATAAAGCTGTGAAAAATACTCTAGACATTTAGTTTGGAATTTAAATGGCTACAACCTAAGAGCAAAAGTGAACAGCCGTCACAAAGGCTGAAGCCCAGCTCCAGTCAAGCTCAATCATCAACTAAATTAAGGCGACCTGCCCTGCTACAATTTCCTAGCAGAAGCAAAAATGAATCCTTTCCAAAGAAGATGAAATCATTCAGATCCTTAAATCATCTGTATAATTTTTCATATATGGTATCTAGCATTTAAATGAATTACTGATTATGTGGGGAAACAAGACCCCATGACCAAAAACCAAGAAGAGAGAAGAGACAAAAGAAATAGACCCAAACAGAGGTCAGCTGAAAATACAACAGCGTCTATCTCTCTTCTGTCCCTTAGGAGGGGGAAGGCATCACTGTGGAGGAGGAAGCCAAGGTGATGTAGATGCTTCATTTGGGAAAGCTTCATATGTAGTCTCCCGAATCCCACCCCTAGCACCGCAGCCCTGCAGGGTGCACACTGCCTGCCCCATGCACACTCCCACCCTGCTGGTCCTCCAGTCCTGCTGCGGTGCCTGGGATGGGTGGTGGCTATGGAGCAGGGAAAAATTGTCCCACTTCAGTTTCAGTAAAAATAAATGCCCTGTGCCCCCAAACCACACAATCACAGCTGTAGGCAAGACACGCCTTCATCTCTTACAGTCCGTGGGCTCCTTTGTGCTCATGGACTGTGAGACACAACTGAGAGAAGACTTCTGAATAACCACAACTCAGCTCTAACTCATCTTCCCCTGATCCCAGTTCAGACTGTCTCTGGCACTTCCCTTGGAGCAGTTATGGAAGAGGACAGCTGCCCAAGCCCCTGGCACACTGCAGTGATGCAGTGCTATGGCAGGGGGAGGGGCAGCAGCAGGTGAAGGAATCCTCATCCCTGTCCTAGCACCTGGCTGCTGGCAGGAGGCCAGGCAAGCCAGACTGTTGTTCACTTCACCTCTGTTCACGTAAGACCCAGGCCCTGGCATCCCAATAACATGGTGCCCTGATCCACAAGCTCCTTCTCTTAGCTCCTTCTCATGTGGGCTAACATTGTTATCCCAAATGCATCACACCAGGTTGACAGGGTCATCACATAGTTCTGGTTTTGAGCACATGCTGGGCAAGACTCACTGACATTTATGCCCTTGGACTGAGCCCCTTGTCATTATGAAGATTTCCATCAGGGATCCTCTATACTCTCATGTAAACTCCTGAGCCCCCACTCAGTAATCATTTCTCCATCCTCTGAGTTAAATTTTTTTCCCAAAACAACTAAAACAATCAAAAAGTCCAACAAAAATAGCAGAATGGTAATAAAGAGAAGACAGATCACTTTATCACTTCCTGGCAACTATTCTCCCATCTTTGGGGCCCACAGTCACACCCTGTGGTATCTGTAAAAATTCTACATGTCCCATGGCCTCTGGCCATTTCTGCCGAAGATATCCTGCCTTGGTAATTTAATTTCAGATATGTGTCTATTTGGAGACAATTGCAACAACAAACCTGACCACAATTTCTTCTCTTGGGCAGGAAAGGTTGCTGGTAGCTGGAAGAGAGGCAGACCCATGAGGGTTTGCGCACAGCCTGGAGGTGTCTTCGCAAGGCTGTGGCTGAACTGCTGGCACAGAGGTACATGGCTGAGTCTTCCAGCTTTGTGGACTGTATCTTCAAAGCAAAATATGATCTACC
Source organism: Daubentonia madagascariensis (assembly GCA_023783475.1). Classification (NCBI taxonomy): domain Eukaryota; kingdom Metazoa; phylum Chordata; class Mammalia; order Primates; family Daubentoniidae; genus Daubentonia; species Daubentonia madagascariensis. The sequence continues at coordinate 13,520,276 of JAKFHU010001569.1, forward strand.
AGGTCTTTCAACTGAGAATCGGTCCTTGAATATTTCAGACTTCTCTGAGATATTGTCATTATAGAAGGAAACCAGAAACTCCACTTTCTGTCCCAAAATCTGTCGGTACCAATAGAAGTATAAGTGACCAGAAATGGGGTTACATCTCAAGATCACTCCCTGTCCCATCTCTGTGACCTGATGGGTAGGGGTCTGGATGACTCCAGGTTCTGTGTGTCCTGTGGGAAAAGAAAGAAGATTAAGAGAATGGTTTCAAATTGTCTTGGTTAAGTCTGAGATGAGAATTTCCTAGAGCCCTGTGGATCCACCTGCATCCAGGAGACTAAAAATTATCCAGCATAGAAGCCAGGTTTTCATGGCTTCACAGGAACGAAGCCTCTCCTGACTCAAAGCTCTGGTTATCAGAAACAAAGGAGGTATGGCAGAATTATTGGTGTCTCTGGCAACACCCACTGTCCCTGGAGCACCCTCTACAGGAGAGAGGAGGGAGCCTTTGTGCCTGTGCAGGTACCTGACAACCCAGGGCTCTGGGCCCTGCTCAGCCTCTGGGGTCTGATGCTGTGTGCAGGATGGAGGGCCATGATTAGGAGCAATAAGAGAAAATACGGGGCTCAGCAAAGATAACCCCAAGTATAGCGTCCTGGACAGAAATGTCAGGAGGTCATCTTTTCTTACACCTGTTATGAACAACAGTCCAGGCATATCAGACTCTGCAGCTCATAATGAAGAATGTGAAGACGTAGCATTAGGATTGAAGAGACAGAAGGAAAAAGAATCAAGCATGAAAGTGTCAAAGCCCGAGTGGAAGAGAGACACCAATGAGAAGCTGAGACCTTGAGTGTGCAGCAGGGCGTGTGACTACAGAACAGCAATCCAAACCGGATGGGGGCTATTGTCCTCAGGGACAGGCACTGACAGAGCCACTTGGGAAGGGGATGAGGTGTTTTCAAAAAGGTCTGAGTATATTTGAAGCTGGAATGAAGGCTGAGATCCAGGGTCTAACTTGGGTGGAAAAAGAAGTCAGAAAAAGGTCTACATGTGAAGTAGGAGTGACGTGGCTTGAGTGTTAAGTGATTCACAAAAGATTTCCAGGGGCACAAGCCAATTGGAAGATACTTGGAACAGCTTGAACTTGAGAGCACCTGTACTATATTCAATTACAGGCACAATCTTGTTCAAGACAAAGCCAGGTCACAGGCTGCTGCTGTCTGGGCATGGAATTTAGCATTGCCATATCCAGTGAATCGACTGGTGGTATTATGGTCTGAGATTTCTGTCGGCGTCCTGCTGTACCAAGTCTCAGGGCTCCAGTGGACGTGTTGCCCCCACAGCTTCCTGGCTAGTCCCAGGAGGTTTGTGCACAGGGAGAAAGTGGCTCTGCATGGCTGTGCCTTTGCTGCTGGCACAGAGATACATGGCTGTGTCCTGTGGCTCCAGGGCATCCACGTGAAGGTATAAGAGAGAACTCCCTGGATAGTCAGGTGTGAAGCGATTAGGAACAGTCACATTTTCAACGAGCTTCTTATAGTTGTAGACAAACATGAGCTCCAGTGATTTCTTAGCATTCTGTCTGTACCAATACATAGAATTGTGTCCCAGATGTTGTTCACATTTCAGGGTCCTTTTACTCCCCACGACTGTGACCAGGTATTTTGGTATCTGGGTAATTCCAGTGTCCACAGGGCCTATGGGAGTAAGAAGCCAAATTTAGACTAAGCCCAGGAGGGAGTCTTATGAGGCAAGTCCATGAAGAAAATCTAGAAGTCCAAGGACGGAGATGTCCCCCCTGTGCCCAGGACTCACCTTCTCCCAGGAGACAAAAGACCACACAGCAGAGGAGCCTGAAGCCCATGGCAGCGTCACACAGGATGGGACCTGGTGTCTCCCTGTGCAGGGTCCTGGTCTTCTAGGTTTGTTTCCCTGGCTCTGCGAGAGGGTGTGCTTGGGAAGTCTCTGCTCCTGTTAGTGTCTACAGGTCACACTTCCTCTTTCCCTTTCGTGCTTTGCGCTGGCACCTTGAGAGGTGGGTTTGGACTAGCTTGTCAGGGCTGAGTGTGCCTGGGTAGGTTCCTCAAACAGTTGCTTTTTTTGCTAGCAGCTGCCCACCCCCCGCAGTGCACAACGGAGGGGGGGTTCTCCTTCCTCTCTCTGCTTGTGGCACCCCTCCTCCCCTCACACACACACTCCTTCCCTTTGGGCAGATGTCCTCCTGCTGCCTCTCTTGGACCCAGGACAAGTGTACTCAGGCTTCCCCTCCCTCATCTTGATGAACTCAGAGAGGCAGCCTTGCCCAGCTCATGGGAGCCCTTCCCTGGAGCAGTTTTGCATCATTTTAAGACACATTGATTTAACACTAACTAGGGAGGGAGTACCCCTCAGTGGGTGCTGAGGGGGACACAAGAGGAATACTCTGCAACAGTTACCCTTAGGGAGCATCTCAGCTACTTGGGGGCTGGACCTGAATATGGAGTGGACACACACTGGTAAAACTGCATGAGAATAACAAAAAGCCCTAAGGACGCAAGCCAAAGGGACTGCAGAGACAATGCTCCGCAGGTTGGGGAGGGTCCATGTGGAATGGACTTCAGGGTCTTCACGTTGTCCACACACCATCTGTCAACTAGAACAAGGAGCGAGTCCTGATGCCAGAGCATTTTACTCCTTCCTTAGTCGCGCCCTCCCTCCCTCCCCCCTTCTCCTCCCCCCACCTGCCTCAGGAATTTCCTTAAAGTCACAGCTCCTCCTAGAGGTCAAAGAGCCATATTAAACTCATCTTGGTCTTCTGACCTTGGTACAGCCTTGGGAGTGCAGAGATATAGAAAGGGATCAGGCAGGAAGGTTTAAGGCAGAGGACTGCATAGGGCAAGGAGGCATCTGAAGCCCCAAAGAAAAGGCTTGACAACCATAGCTATTGCCTACTGGTGAAACGCCCCCAATGACGACCACCTCCATAGATACACTCACTTAGGATATCCTTTTTAAAAAAACTATTCAATAAGTATTTGTTGAACACATAACTATATGTCAGGCACAGTTCAAGGGCTAAGAATAGAGAAGTGAGTAAAACTGACCCTCATGGAGCATATAGGCTATTTTAATTTGTTCAACAAGCATTTGTGAATAATGTTCTCATCCATGCAATGCTTCTAGGCTTATAGGAGCAATAAGACATGTTTAATATGTTTACATATAGCATCTAGTTTGGAAAACATATGTTTTAGGAAGGTTAAAAGGTAATCAGTTTTTATGTACCTTTTTTATTTCCTCATCCATGAAACCTGGGTGTGGAGAGAGGCTTAAATAATTATCTCCAATCCTCTGCCCAACTCTAAAACAGTGTGAGTCAATCAGGGTAGACATCCATCCAGATGTTCACTAGGCTGCTGTGCCAGGACCATACATGGTCCCCAACCGCTATCAAAACACTTCACAGGGTGCAGGAACTTAACATATGCTTGCTTAATTAATCAATGTATACAGGAATGAAATGGGAAACAGCGACCACGCAGAAGGGGCAGGTCTAACCATTAAAAAATTGTGTTTTTAATGTGGTGTGGTTGGCCTTGGTGTATTTGTATTGGTGGCTTTACAGAAATCAGGGCATGATCTCAGGATAGAAGGCTGGAATGTAACTGATAAAAATAAATTTGCTTAACATGAGGTGAGCTTTTGGTACTAATTTTTATTTTAAAAGATACAGATGTTTCAATGTGTGTCAAGCACTGTCTGGAGGAAATATGGGAATAGGCTGCTTCCCTTCCTCAGTCCTCCCGCCTGTCACAGCCCCCAGTGCTTCCTTGCCTTACGGCACAAGAAGGCACTGTAGGCCTTCCCGGGGTCTGCTGTTTCTCTGAAAAGACCTGATTCCTTTTAGTAGACAATGATATTTGGAAAATAAGATATGGGCATTAGATCTGTGCTTTTGGGGTGAGACCACTCTCAAGCATCCCAGTGGACAGAGCAAGGGAATATGCACACGTATATACATACATAAACACACATTTACATGTAGCTTTAATTCCATATCTGTGCACATTAAGAAGCAATGAGTTCACCCTCATAATTCCAGTTCCATTGCAATATTATAAGGTTCATTCTTGTATTCTAGTGTTTTCCCTTTCCATATTTGCAACTCCTGTGTCCAATACGGAGAAACATGGCTTCTGTTATCCTTAATAGACTTACATATTTGATCAGTCCCTTTGCATGTAACCACATGTCTACTGTGGCTCCTCCCTCTGCTCAAATTCTGACTCCCTGTACCAGGAGACCACCCATGTCAGACCACCCACTCCTCAGCTCAGTCCAGGTTCTAACACCCCACACAAGTCATACCCCGCCCCACATGGTACCCTTCTCAGTCTGCAGGGGCTTCCACAGTCTGCAGGCAGCTGCTTTCCTCACTCCATTTGGATTCCAACACTCCACTCCCTCGGGGATACCCTCCTCACCTTGCATGGTCTCTGTCACCTTCCACCAGGCCTCCCATCTACACAGATATGAAGAAATGCACCAGTTTAGTCCTCTGACAATGAAAGCATTTCACGTCACAGTGTGCTTATTGCATAATTTGAGGTATCTAATATGCATGATGGGCAGGGGAGGCCTCAGGACCTTATCTGCAGATCTTCCCAGTGTACAAGGTCACGGTTGCAGCTAAATGAACATGTACTTGACTTGCCTGGGCCTCTCTGAGCGCTCTGTATTTGTTCTTTTTCACCCTGTTCTCCAGGAATCAATGCCAATTTCTTGGTCCTAAAAGCCCTAGATTTTCCCTCCCATAATAACCCATGATTATGTGAGTACTTGTCTCTCTTGCTGGATTTGATCTTCTTAAGGTCACAGGCTGTATCTTAAACACTTTCTTTTTCCTCCTTCCTAGCACAACCCCTCTTCTCACCTGCCAGTCTTTGCAGAGCACCTTAAAGGTGCAACAGCAGCTGTTCCTGATAGCCCATTCCATGCTTCTTACCCTTTCTTCCCTTGGAAGTGGGAGCTGGGGGTTACTGTCCAATATCCCCAGGTGTGCAAACATTCTAATCACCACCAATTCATCTTACTAGGACTCCAGGCTTCAGAACCACAACCAGACACTTTCTTCTCAGGATTTGAGGGCCTGCCCTGAAGTTTAGCTTCCTCAAGGGCTGGTCCCATGCTCTGTTCTTGTCACCAAACACCCATTGACTGTGACTCTTTAGAAGGACCCTGAATGCAATGGGTACTATGAGAAAGGGGGAAATAAAACAATTTTTTAAAAACAAGTAGGATATACAAGTTTGTTTTTAGTGTGTATGAATATTCTAGATGGTGAGACAGAGCCAATATTGAAATGAAATAACATTAAAATATTGTATGATATTTGACTGATCATAAAATAATGGGGTACAAACTGTTCTCACCAGCATTTGAAGACTATGTAGAAAAAAACAATTATTATTTGGGGATTGCAACAATTGGAGTAAGTATTTTGAAGGAGAGGCGTTTAAACCAGATCCTAGAGCAATCTAGGCCTATACCAACTTCTTTTTTCTAAGAACTATTTCTGCTAGATTGTCTACAAAGAGACCAGTATCTATTTATGACTACCGCTATCTGTCATGTTATTTCCCAGTAATGCGAAACAATTTTTGAGATTACCCTTCGAGATTTGTAACTGCCACAGAAGGAGGCAAAAGTATCATTGCTGGGATGGAATTTTGGCTTATCTTGACTCATCTTTAACTATTTTAGAACCCACACTCTTCTGTTGGCTCTGGTGACCACTTCTCTTCTTACTATGGCTTTTCCCTATGTCCCCAAGGGATAGGACTAAGAACAAATGGTTAGAAGCTCTAAAAAGATAGTTTCCTGGTTCAAGGCGGCACTGTGATCTCTTCAGAATAGAGGCTGGATGACCTTTGGTGAGGATGTTTCAGATGAGACTCAAATGTCCATGGGGCAAGGAAGAATTTAAACATCTACTCTAGGTTAGAGACAGTGTTGCCAACTGGGGATTTAAACATAAAATGTTTGCTTCAGGAACTCAAAATCTAGCTGAAGAAACAAAGGAAATCAAAACTTGCAACAAAATTCAAAATCTATAATAGCAATATACACAGGGCTGTGAAAGGATGGAGAAAGGAAACAGAAGGGCTTAGCCGTCTAACAAATCAGGAACATCGTGGGGTAGAGTTAGGGGTGGGCATAGGTCAATGCCAGAGATTAATTCTATGTGGAAATGATACTTTAGATGAATTTTAATGGATAAAGATGAGTTCACCAGCAAAGAAGGAAAAAAAGTATACCCATTCATTCATTCAGCAATTATTCATTGAGCAATTACTCTGTGCCAGGTACATACTGGATTTGAGGCATAATAGTAAACTAACATTATTTGCACCCTCAAGAATTTTAAACTACCTGGAACAAATAGGCATTAAGCAGATATTCACACAAATAACACAATTGGAAGTAAATGTAATAAAAGAAAAGTACAGTCCATCAGGGAAGCTCAGGAAGGCCTGACTTGAGCTGGGGAATGCAGGAGGGTTCAGAGTCCTCCCTGGAAGAGACCTGAAGAATGAGTGGGAGTATGCAGCATCCAAGAGCACAGACATCAGTGCTGCATCCTGGAATTTAAACATGCCCTGATATCAACATGGAGACACTAAAGGATTTTAAGCAGGAAAGCGACATGATCCATGTGCATTTTAGAAAGATCACTCTGGTGTGGAGGGGAGGGGTTGAAAGAGAGTAAGGCCACAAACCAGGAAGTGCTTGTAGCCCTATTTCAATAACTCAGGAGAGAAAGTGTGGTCCTCAGCAAAGGCACAGGTGCTTGACTTGAAAGATAAGCCAAGGCTCTTCAAGAAAATGTCAAGGATCTTTAAGATAGGTAAACTCTGCAAGACTTGGTATTTGAATACAGGTGGTGAGTAAGGTGGATGGAGACGTTAAGGGTGACTTCCACGTTTCAAGTGTGGCTAACCACGTGCATGAAGTTACATTGACTGACATGGAAGATCTACGAAGAGGAAGCTGTGATGAATTCAGCTCTAGACAAGCTGACCCGAGGTGCTTAAGCAGGTATGTTCAGGTAGAAGTTGGACCTGAGGGAAACTCAGGAGGGAGTTGGCATTAGAGAGATTATGAATTATAAGAAATTAGATTATAAAAAATCAAAGAGAAAGAATGTATACAGTGAGAAAATAATTTATATATCACTTGAATTGAAAGTATTTCTTTCTTCAAGTGATGCAGAGTTCTGTTTAACAATGCTCTTTGTGTCACTACGGTAAAACCTTACTAAACCAAGAAGGCCATGAGCGGTTCTTAACCAGATGGTCAAGTCTACTTCTGCAAATCCCACGCTTCCCTTTGAATGGATGTTTATGATTAACCCTTGTAACAGTATTTGTCATGGTTGAGAAATGGAGGCCATTTATGTGAAATTTGTTTAGCTTTTGAAAGCATTTCAGAGTAGACAAATTCATTGTTTTAAAAGTTAATACTTGTAGGAATTTCTGCTGCCCATTTACAGAGGTTATTTTCAATAAGTAGAATTTGAGATAATTTTTATCTCTGTATTGCTTAATTTATACTGTACTATAGTTCTGCTTAAATTTCCTACATGAACGAGTATTATATTTTAAAACAGTAGGTTTAAAAGCAATTTTCATTTGGTAAAAGAAAAAAATAGGTCTAGGCTAGCAGAACATTGTCAGTGTTCTCACCTGAAGGCTATGGTGGATATTTTTAAATCTACCTCTTAGCCAGAAGCTTTAGGACAAAACATAATCTTCGACTGTTTAGTTCCTTCTCCTTCTTATCTCTAGGGGCTTTATCCATGAGTGGTAACAAAGACCATGACAAGTTTGTTGGGGGCTGTACCTGTAACAAGAACACCCTCCCCTTACCAGGTGTCTCTGTATGTTGGATCCCACTTGTGTGGGGCACCTTTATCAGCAGCCAGAGGGTGCTGCCGGCAGCTCACTGCTACAGACCGTAGTCTGCTCCTGTGGGGGCGGTTCTTACCACCTGTAGGGCTCCCCGCTTGCTCTGAGTCCTGCTGATTCTTCATGTTAGGAGAGAATGCCCAGGCAGAGATGTGCAGGGGCAAACAAGGAAATCTATCTTTATGATCCTCTTCTTGTGACCTGACTCTCAATACTGTTGTCTTCACTAATCTCCAGCATTTCAATTTAACTTCAGATTCTCCCTCTCCAGGGGTGCCAGACGTTCTGGTAGTACACACACTATTCTCTCTTGACACATTTCTTGAAGCCTGTAGTGCAACTTCTAACTGCTGATAGAGAGTTTCAAAAATGAGAGTACTCTGCTCATTGTGTCCATTTTTGTATTGAACACAGTCCCCCACCTAATGAAGCTTTCTTTCAGTCCATTAATGGGCCCAGCTTTGTCTCTGGGCTGATTCATTTGTTTGCAAGGTTCTGCAGGGGTGAGGGAGAATGGGCTTGTGCATGTAAAAGTAAGACCCAGCTGCTTAACAGAACTTCTATGGCCTCTCTTCTCCTTTTCCAGATGCTTCCAGGTGAGAGTAGGAGGACATAACCTCACCGCCTTTGAAGGGACTGAGCAGCTCATCAATGCGGATAAGATTATCAAACACTCCAGATGCAAGACGGTAACCATGGGCACAACATCACACTGATCAAGCTGACCACGCCTGCCATCCTCAACAAAAGCATGGACACCATCTCTCTGCCCAGCTCCTGAGCAAGAGCAGCCCAAAGTGCCGCATCTCAGGCCCAGGCAGCCTCCAGACCTCTGCTTGTGAGTGAGCCTCAGTGTGACTCAGTTATGGCAGAGTCAGGGCACAGTGAGGCTACAGGACAGCTGAGGTTGAGGACTCAGAACTTACTCTGGTTTCCTCCTCTGAAAAATGGGGATAATAATAATAATTTTGAGCACTAGTTGAGTTTAAGGATTAAACGAAATAATGTATAAAATGAGCTTAGAACAGTAAGTGTTTAAGAAATGCTGGTTTTTGTTGCTGTTGTTGTTGTTATTATTATTATTATTGGCTTGCTGCTACCCTTTGGGGGACCTGGCCCTCTGGTTAGTCTGGAGAAAGGGGCACTGAGCACTTGGAGAAGTCCTTATCTGTGCATGGACAGATGTCACTCAGTGTCTACACCTAACAATTGTCGCCATGCCCTTTGTTCAGGAATGGGCTCTCCCACACAGTGTGGTGCAGAGAGTGAAGAAATGACTGGATCCAATCTCCCTAACTCCCTGTAATGTCTGAAGGCACCTGTGCTCTCCAACAGCACCTGCCGTAAAGCCTGCCCAGCCGCCAGCAGCAGCAGCATGACCTGCCCAGGCTTTCTTGAGGGTGGGAAGGATGCCCGCCGGGTGGGTTTGATTCAGCCCTGCCCTGGGCTCTGCGTCTGTGCAGGAGGCAGCTGCACTTCTGATATTCTCCTTCTCTCCCTTCAGGGTAACTCAGATGGTCAGCCCTGTGGTCTGCAATAGGATGCTTCAGGGCAGTGTTTCCTAGGGTGCAGGCTGTGCCCACAAAGGCAAACCTGGGACCCACACCAAAGTCTGCAACTACATCAAGTGGCAGCCACTGAGGGGTTTCCACCCTCCCTGGATCCAGTTCCAGGGCTTGGAAGACACAGTAACTCTGTCTCATCTCTGGAGGGGCTCACATCTCTCACATAGTGGTGTCAATAAAATACTTTCACTAAAACTTATGTTGCCATCCTTCAAAATCAGTCCAGGTTTCAAGCGAAAGGTTTAGAGTAGTGCTTCAACAAAGGAGGTCCCCAAACCACCTAAATCAGAATAAATTCCGAGAGCTTTTTACAACTTCATACTACAGGGCTCTACTAATACTCAAAATCCTCTGCATTTCTAACCATGACTTCCTTATGATGCTTATGGACCCCAGGGTTAGAGAACATTGGCCCAGAGAAGATGTTTCCTTCCTCTGAGAACTTTGCTTCGGCTCAGCTTGCTACAACGTGGGCATTAGCAAAGCCTAATCAGGTAGCACGAGCTGCTACCATGATTTTCTTTAAACTTGTACAACTGGTAACTATGGAGATAGTTTGCTTTGGAGCTTCTCAGACATAAAAGTATACTTATTTATATGAAAAGTAAACTGTTTAAGTGATAAATACTAAGATAAAACAAAGTTTACCAAAGAACATCAACATCTTCCCTTAAAACAGTAAAAGGATTCTCTAGATCTATTCTCCCATACCACGTAGAGAGAAGCTTCTTGCTGCCACCCATATGGGTTGCCATCTGTTAGAAAGTTCTTTGTTGCATTAGACAATGATATGTTCTTTTGTAACTTCAACTTCTTGGTTCCTGTCCTGTCATCTAGAGCCTTGTGTTTCCTAACCCAGCAGTGCTTCAGATATTTGACAGTAACTACCAACTCCTTGTGGCATCTCTTCTCCAGGCCCTGGTCTCCAGGCACCACTGAGGGACAACATCTGCATGCCTCTCACCAGGTGGCTTTTCTTCATGCTTTAGTCCTGGTAGTTGGAGCAGGTACTCTCCACGGGCCCTGGAGTGGGCAGTAGGAAGCAGTTAGGATAGGTAACTGGAGTGACGGGAGGCGATGGGTTAGAGAACTGGAGGAAGCCCAGGAAGATAGGTGTCAACCACAGAGGAACTGGAAGAAAGTAGTCACGTGGGCATAGGGGGGTGATGATTTGGACACAGAGAGGAAGGAGCAAGACTGAACACTGTTCCTAAGGAGTCAGGATACCAGAGTGGATGCTAACACAGAAAACTGAGGACAGGAGAGCACCCGTTTACTGGAGCTGGTGTCAAATGTGGACTTGGTCACAGAGAAAATGGCAATGGCTGAGATGCTTGAGCAGAGAAAAGATAAGATCTCAGGAGGGTGACCAGCAAAAGGGACTTGATGCTGTGCCTTTGGCCTCTGCCTCCTTGGATTCCATTTGTCTAGGAACGGCATTATACCTAAATTGTGAGTCAAAGCCAAGTCTGATATTAGTGCTTAAGAGACTACTAGGATGATTAGAGAGCCATTAGTATGAGCCGGGCAGATGTTTACAATGAATGTGATTTGCTTGTGCCTCAAATCGGTCATCGGTGGCACTGATTCTTCTCAGCCCTTGGTCATTAGTAAATCAGCTGTCTGCTCTCTGTGTTCTCAAGTCAGAGATGACAGAGATTCCTCACTGTAGTTCATATGAGCTCTAAGACTGCACTTGGGAGAACATTTGTTACTCAACTGTGCATCTGCTTCGGAGTACCACATCAAGAGCATGTCTCAACCCCTTAACTACACAAATACCATGGAATCATCACCAAGTACTTTTTGGAAAGCAAGGTATGCTAAGTTCTTTTCTTCTAATTCTTCCACCTAGAAAGCTCACCCAAAACAAGATGGGATTAGTTTGACACAACTTACACTTAGTGAACTTGTGTTCTCTACTAAGTTTGCTAAAATTCCTAATCTGATGACTCTCGCTCAAAAGGAGTGGAGGGGGAGATTGACAGTGACTCGGAGGCTCTAAGGGTCACTCTATTTGAATAGTTTGCTCACTTCACAGGCTCTATCCATTCTTCCTAGGCGGAATTCAAGATGCTTTTAAGTTTCCTTTTTCTACTCTCCAAACTGCAGTTTCCAAAATTACAACAAAAAATATTTCTGAGCTAATGAATATTTTTCTTTGGATATCATTTTATTTTACTTAGGAAATGCATCCCATAAAATTAAGGTGGGTATAATAAAGGGGGCTGAGAGGGTGGACCTTGGAGACAATCACCAGATACGGTTAGATAGGAGCTAATGCTCAGCAGTTAACCACAATGTACTGTATATTTCAGAATAGCTGGAAGAGAGGATTGAAGTGTTCCAATGCATAAAAATGATAAATACTCAAGGTGATGGGTACCCCAAATACCCTGACTTGATTATTACACATTCTATACATATATTAATAACAAAATATCACACATACCCCATAAATGTGTACAAATATTATATATTAAAAATTTTTTTAAATGACAAGTTTTCGTCAGTTTCTATTATGTACTCAACAATCAACATTGTTTGGGTGATACAAATATACAGGTCAGAAATTGTCTTTATCAAAAATTGTATATAAGGTATATATCATACATTTTTTTTTTTTGCTGATCTGACATATAGTCTTATACATTCTTTCCCTGTTTTCTGTCATTTTCCACTTATAATTCTCTGTTTTCATCTTCACCTTTGCTTTAACCTTCATCTTCATCCCAGTTTCTCTTCCTAATCCCATTTCCTTCTAATCCAATAGGATGATTCCTCTCCATAATTGCCTCACTAACCCATCATATTCAGAAGTGGCAGGTTAGCAATTGTTTCGTGGTTTAGCATTTGCACTTGCTGTTCTGGTAGCTTTGAGTTTCAGGTATACACATCTGTCTAGTTCTATGGTAAAACTTAATTTTTCTTTTGTTAGATATGCTTTATTATCTAATCTTATGGGATGGTGTTAGGATTTGGCCACAAACAGAAAGAGAGAGCAATCTGAAGAAAATTCTGACAGAGACATAAGTTAGTTATGTTGACACCTTCACAAAACCCTAATATGTGGATCAAAAGTGTGTTAACCTGTCCTATTTACCCATTATATTCTGTGGGTATTCATTTTATACTGAGAATATTAAAATCTAGAGACAAAAAAAAATGCTAGCCAGGCACGGCAGCTCAAACCTGCAATCCCAGCATTTTAGGAGGCTGAGGTGGGGGGATCACTTTGAGCCCAGGAGTTTGAGGTTATGGTGAGCTGTGATTGTGCCACTGCACTTCAGTCTGGGTAACAGTGAGATCCTGTCTCAAAGAAAAAAAGTAACAGGATGAATCTAGAACTCACCAAATTTAAATGTTCTTTCCCAATATTTCCCAATATTATTGTTTCCCACATACTGATGCATATTTTCTATCTCTGCCAAGCTCTTCTTTTTTCCCTGCATTATGCTCAGTCACTCCAATCTCCCAGCCTAAATGCCCATACCCTCTCTTCTTCCTTTCTCCCTAAAGCACTTGAAGTAAACAGTGAGATATTTCTTCTAAGATTACTAATATTATTTCAAGCCATCCCTGATCATTGAAACTGAACCACCATCCAATTTTAAGTCTGGATATAGGATATTTAAATGGTTTCTTCCCTATCTTCTAGAGTAGGGTTGACCAGCTATGGCCTGGGGGGAAAATATGGCCTGCAGCCTATATTATTTTATTTTATTTTTTTATTTCAGAATATTATGGGGGTACAACACTTTGGTTATACATATTGCCTATGCACTGCCCAAGTCAGAGCTACAATCATAGACATCCCCCAAACTGTGTGCCCTGCACCCATTAGGTGTGTTTTCCCATCCCCTCCACCCCCCTCCCACCCACCCAACCCTTGATGAATATTATTTCCATGTTCTGCAGCCTATTTTAGTAAATAAAATTTTACTGGAACCACAGCCACACTCATGCATTTTCGTATTATATAACTGCATTCATGGCATGACAGCAGAGTGGTTGTGATAGAGACACGTTGCCTACAAAGCCTAAAACATTTACTGTCTGGCCCTTTATTGAAAAAGTTTGTTGACTGCTACAAACAGTTATTTGGAGAGAATCACATGTAGCATGAGTAGAAGTACCTCCAAACTAATTCCATCCTTGGGCAGGGCTCTCAAGGAAACTCGTGCCTGGTTCTAGGGTTCACTTTCCCAAGACAGAACATTCTATTCACTACACTAATTTTCTACAGGTTGCAAAGATTGAAAATCCGGTTTAGTGTAGATGCTCAGGTTAACATCAAGGTTATATTCAAGCATATACTTTTTACCTTTTTACCTTTTGGACTTTTTTTGCCCTAATTGTTTATGTCATTTTTTTTCAGTATTCCTTAGTACTTTTTTTAAGGAAAGAAGTTTTATTTAAAATTTTCCCTACACATTGGAGTGGTTAAAAGCCAGAATGGTCCCAGTAACTAGTGATGTGATAACCAGGAAAGTGGCTGGAGAAGCTAAGGAAAAAGAAAAATAGGGTCCACATGGAGGAAAAGACCATGAAATTGCCTTTAGGTACAGGTGCCTTTTCTTCCTGCCAATACAAATGTTAATATATTTTCTGGAACCAAATCAGCTGCAATTTAAGCACAAGTTTAAATACTCTTCCAAGGCCACTAAGCCATGTGCATGGGAAAGAGAGGTGAGAAATACAGACTAATTAAATATAGACACATGTCTCTGGGCCACTATGTGTTTGAAGTTAGGAAAAGAAATATAGGCACCAACTAACTTTGGTTGGCAAAAGGAAAGTGGGCATTCCTCATAGTTCATGGATCTTATTATGGGAGGAGGCTCAGGAAGGAGACCACACACACTGAAGCATGTTCAGGGTTGATTGTAAGTGAGAAGTCATTGAGAACAGAAGTTTTGCACACACAAAGTACAGGCATGAATACTTTATTGAGTCTGGGAACTTGCAACCCAATTTTCCAGTGTCAAACATCACAGAATGATTCACAGTATTTCAGAAGTACAGGGTATCTTATAGGTCCAAGCTCCCACACAATAAAAGATTATCTTTTTCAGATTTGTTCACCCCCTGTACGTAATGACAAACACGCACATATATATACAGAGACACCACGTACTGACCCTGTATTCACCTGGCCTCTTCTATAGGGAGTGTTCTCCTACTCACTTTCACTTTACATCCTAATCTGCTCTGCTCCGTACCCTGTCCACTCACAGGCAACAGCCACAGCCACCACCATCAGTGACCCTTGGCTTTTCCCACTCTCATTTTCCAACCATCTGCTTGACACCATGTTTCCCAAAGTGTAATATATGCATCATTAGTAGTCTTCAACATGATTTTAGATACAACTCAGATGATGATTTTTATTTGAAAAGCATATATTCATTTTAATATGCATTAGATAAAAAGCCACTAACACATGAAATTACAATGTTATTGATTAAGAAGAGACTAAGAAAAAGAAGTCTATTTAAAAATCAACATGTAAGTGGTTTACTTACAGAAAAGTGTGAGGGGTACGGAAATAACTGAAGTCTGGAAACTATCTATCAACCCCCACTCTTTTCATCCTGGAAGGAGTCCAGGTGATAAAGCCCTGGGCACACCAGAGGCAGCTCTCTAGGGCATAGCAGTACATGAGCCAATTATTATGAAAAGTTCTGCTGTAAGATACTGTGTTTTTCATATAGGCCCAGGTCTCTGATGAGGTGCTGGGAAAGCCCCAAGGTTGATGTAGAATCATACAACTTCTAGTATCTCTCATGTGGAGGTGTCAGCAATGGAAGACATTGAACATGATGAGAAGATTCCCTCTTCCCCATTCTGGGCACTGCCCCCCTCCTTACTCCTTAATGTTTCCTAATTCTTAGGGATGCATTAAAGGCAGCTCCCTGCCTTGGGTGCCATTCATTCAGCAGTCATTGAGTGCCTATATTGTCCCAAAGCTCAAGGCACTTTCTTCAGACAACAGCCTTAGAAAAAAAGCCCCTTTGCCCTTCTTTCCCCCGTAGAGTTGTGGTTCTCAACTAGGCATGGTTTTGCTTCCCGTCAGCATTTGGCAATGTCTGGAGACATTTTTGGTTGTCCCAACTCAGGGAAGAAGGTATTGCTATTTTCATCTGTAGGCCAGAGATGCTGATAAACATTCTACAAAGCACAGGACAGTAACCCCAACAAAAGATTATCTGGCCCAGAATGTCAATAGTGCCAAGATTGAGAAACTCTACCTTTGAGTAAGTCATCTTGATAGCAGCAAAATTTCAAATGTAAAAGAAAGAAAAAATACTTCAAGAGCAATAAATTGCTTAAGTGGAAATAACATCCCGGAAGGCCATTTCAGATATATTGTTTAGGTGTAAACTCTGCCTATATCGAGCTAGGGGTTATTGCTCATTGAGACTCATTCACTCTTGATACTTCTGTCTTGCCCCATTAATTCTAATAATTCTTGTTCCAGGAACCCGTTTCTTGGATTTTCCAGAATTCTGAATACTCTTTGGAGTTAGCCCTTACTTTGGTGGAGTTCAGACTGTTCTTCCTTATTGTTTATGGCATCACAATTGAGATCATGGACCCTGAAGTGAGGCTGCTTGAGTTTGAACACTGGATTGGCCACTTAATAGCAATGAAACTTTGAGAAAAACACCTGACTTATTCTCTAAGCTTCCTCCTCCACATCCCTTAAATGGTGAAAATTATGGCACAACACTTACAATGCTGTTTGTGAGGATTGAATGAGTTGATGCGTATAAACCCCTCCTGGTGCCTGACACATGGTAAGCACTGTATAAATTTCAGTTGTGTTATCATTGGCCAAAAATTCTGTATTATCTTTGTATCCAGACTGTGGTCAACTGACTAGGGGAAGTGTTGCATAGTAACAGAAAGGCACTTTCTTAAGGAGATAGCTTTAGAAGCAAAGCCCCTTCTGACTCTGAAACCAGATTTCCTGGGTTGGAATCCTGATTCTACCATGTACTTGTTGTGAGATTTTGGTCAACTCCCCTTTGTGTGCCTTAGCTTTCCTATAGGTAATGTGGGGATCATAATAGGTATCTTGTATAGTTGTTACAAGGATGACTAAATTAATATGGGCAAAGTACTTAGAATATCCCTGACATAGAGTAAGCTTTAAATAAATATAATTTACTATTCTTTTACTTTCCTCTTTTTATCTGTTATAATTTCAATTAAGAACAATTTTCCTTTTCTCAGGAAAACAAGTTGTTCCTATTAATAATAAAAAGTTAACATGGATATACAAGACCAGAGCTACCATAAGACAAAGTATATAATTGTGAAAGAGCCTGTGTTGATTAAACAATAAGGGTGCAGGAATCAAGATAGTCCTTTGGATAAAAGTTCACAGTTGAGACAACCAAGTACCTAAGACTTTTGTCTGGGAATCAGGACACCTGTAGCTTTGTCCTGTGACCTTATTCTATCTTACTTCACTATTATGAGGAACAGTTCCCACCAGGTGGGTTTGTTATTTCCATTCCCATAACCTTCTGGAAAAGTGGACAAACATTAATGTTTAAGTTTAATACTGAGTTATCTTCTATCGGTCACAGAATTGAATTCTAAATTTAGATTTGTGAGTTTCCAGTGAAATCACTTTTCTGGCACCTGTGACCATGGGTGTCAATGACAAGTCTGGAGGTATAAATACCTGTGGATGAAAAATCTTCATCCTGTTCCCCAGACCAGATCCAGTGAGCAACCATGAAGACCTTCACCTTCCTTGCTTTCCTGGGAGCTGCTGGTAAGTCTTTTAATAAGTGAATCATTATCTGTCTATCATCTATTTGAGTTTGCACTTTCTACTCTGGAAGACAACAATGAATGTCAAATCTGGTCTCTGTACTCGAGAAGCTTAAAATATTGAAGCAACAGTGTATAGCACTTATGTTTGTTAATAATTAAATATCACTTCTTGGAGGAAAATCACAATGAGCAGGAATGATCAGGGTAGAAGACATAAAGAAGCAGAACTTGCTCTCAACTTCCAGGTAGAATTTAAGAAAAAAGGAGAGAAAAGGAATGGATAGTCCACATTATGGAAATGTTTATCCTGAACTTTCTAAGAATTTAGAGTTAATAACTGGAAATAATCTTGTGCTCCCTGAAGAGGCTGTGAGTGTCAGAGCCTGAGTCTCCTCTACACAAAAGGGTGAGTGATGGAGAGCCAAGGAGTCTTAACAGACAAAGATATTTCATTTCTCATGAATAAAAGGTATGGGCAGTGTTTTTTAATGACATCTTTACCAGTGAAATCTCTATGGTGTAAAGTATAACATATCATTCAATCATGAAAAAATACAGAAGTGACTATTTCTATTTTTACACTATTAAATTTTATACTACTAAAACTTTATACTAAAATTTCCCCAATTGGGCAGTTATAAATTCAATACAACTGTCTACACACCTGGAAAATCATTTCCTAAAATTATTTTAAATTTTTGAAAAATAGGGCTCATGTAACATAGCCACAAACTCTTGGAGCTTAAAGAAATCTTAATAAATTAGTGGGACAGACTTCACAATGCTGAATAAATTGATAAATGTTGGAAAGATAACTGGAATAAAAGAAAAGGTTGGTGAGGGAAAGCTTATGATGTTCTAAGTGTTTATAAAATTTTTAGGCTAGATCCAAGGAGAGAAATTGGGGGAGTAAAAGGACAACACTGTCCATTTCCTTGCGGGCCAGAACATTCTCAGGTGGCTTCTAAAAGCTTCCTTTCCTGTTACCTCACGGGATATCTATCCCATACCAATGTCCCACCAACCATTACAAACAAACATCAGCATGATTTCTGCAACTCTTTATACTTAATTTGCATGGCTGCTGAGCACGGTTCTGTGTAACAATTATTCTTTATATCCTTAGGTAGTGGTCTTCAGGGTATTTATTGTGTAGAGTCTCTGATCTCTTTGAGTGTGTGTGTCTGTCTGAATGGTACCTTGAAAAATAATGTGTTTGTCAAATTTAAAGCATAAGTTAAAAATTATATACTAGATAATGGCATAAGTGTAGTATGTGTTAAAGGTATGGAATAATAAATTTTCCCCAAAAATTACCTAAAACCAGCATTTCCTAATTATGTGAGACAAAGAACATTATCTGCTCTTTTCTGGTTAATCTATAAAGACTTCATGGTGGTGTAGAAATTCTAAGATGGATCTGATTAACAGATAGTTCCCAACTTTTTCCTATCAGTCGCTTTCCCCACTAATGATGATGATGACAAGATCGTCGGGGGCTACACCTGTCAGGAGAATTCCGTCCCCTACCAGGTATCCCTGAACTCGGGCTACCACTTCTGCGGTGGCTCCCTCATCAATAACCAGTGGGTGGTGTCCGCGGCTCACTGCTACAAGTCGTAAGTGACCAATACTCACTTTCCTATGCTCTAAGATCAACTTACCTTCAAGCCATGCCAAAGCACAATCAGGGTAAAGTAGGGACATAAGCTTGAGGGATGAGGCATTCAGATCTTAGAAGACCGTTTATTCTCTCAAGCATTGTATGATGTACCAAGTGACTTTTGCATGGAGAGGTACCCTTTAGAGTTCCCTGATGTCTTCCCAAATGGTGGTACTAAAGACACAGAAGGGAAAGAGTGAGTGATGAAGTATATGGAGAAATAGCTTAAGACATGAATTAGAACACAGTCCTAATCATTATATCTCAACCAGAAAAAATGGCATATGGAGGTAATAAAATACATAAAATTTCCTATGCCACATAAACAATAAGCATGATTCATTCTGCTCCCTTAATATTCTGCCAAATCTCTGATTCCTGCCTCACCTCCCTATGATAATTCGTGGTCCCAACCAGTGGAAAATGACAGGTGCTGCTCAATCTCCACCAATTCCTTTTTTATCTCCAACTGTTTTATTGGGGTCATTGGGTCCCCATTCCTGTTCCTTACTATTCTAACAAGATGGCAGGCTGTGAGTCTGTACTTGTAGTTACACTTACCTAAGAACACTCTAACCTGCACCACCTGTGACAGTGCACAATGCTATCTTAAGTGCTCAATTACCTGTGAGAGTGAATGCTTGAAGAGGATGGTGTCTGTATTTATGCTCATGAATGAGGTCGTCAGGAGAAAGGGAAGAAGCTCAAGTGGGATACTTAAAGAACTTTTATCCTTTAATGCAGCCGAATCCAGGTGCGTCTGGGAGAACACAACATTGATGTCCTTGAGGGCAATGAGCAATTCATTAATGCTGCCAAGATCATCACTCACCCCAAATACAATAAAGTCAACTTTGATAGTGACATCATGCTAATTAAGCTGAGCTCACCCGCCAGGATCAGCTCTCAAGTGTCCACGGTCTCTCTGCCAAGATCCTGTGCAAATGTTGGCACCGAGTGCCTCATCTCTGGCTGGGGCAACACCCTGAGCAGTGGCAGTAAGTGTCACCTGGAACAGAAGTACCAAGTCTGAGGATACTAGAGGTGAAAGGCATGTTGAGGGTCAGTTAATCCAAATTCTCACTCAAGGTACGGTTCCCACAGGATAGTTTTTGGGTATATGGAGTCTTAGAATATACGAACTGGAAAGAGGAAGATTCCCTTGCTGGGACCATGTAGAAGGCACAATAAAAATGAACCTTTATAAAGATGTCAACGTATTTAACTAAAGTGTAATTAGCGATGTGCAGAGAACTAGAAACTGAGGAAGTAAACAGAACACAGGCTAAGGGATTTGGCACTGCCTGAAGCACATAGCCCCTTGACAAATAGTCTCTCGATGTAAGATTTGTGGTCACTGATGTTAGTGTCAGAGAAAGAACAAATTGTTGATCAGAACTATTTGGAAAACCTTTCAGAAAAAAGTTGTCCTCCAAAACTAGACGTCGTTGGCAAACTGAGAGAAAGAGTGGGAACACGGGGCAAGGAGGGAGAGATACCGAGAAATGAATTTCCAGGAACCCCATTGGTAATCTTCCACTTTCATTCTTGCACTCAACAGCCAACTACCCTGAGCTCCTGCAGTGTCTGAAGGCTCCCGTCCTCTCTGACACCAACTGCCGCAACTCCTACCCAGGCAAGATTACTAGCAACATGGTCTGCCTGGGCTTCCTGGAGGGCGGAAAGGACTCCTGCCAGGTCAGTGTCTTTGTGCTCCTCCTCCTGCACCCAGCTCGGTCTCATTCTTTTCCACCATAGTTCCTCTTTCCTGACACACAGAGGATGTAAAACTGTTCCTGCAACTGATTGTGAGAGATGAGGGATAGCTTTGGGACAAATTATAAATTTTATTTTTGTGATATTCATGGCTAGGGTTAAGAGTAAAAAGATACACAGAAGATGGTGTGCAAACAGGACATCCAGGGACTCTCTATGGAGGTAAATTGTAGAAGGGAACCCTAGTGGAAAGAGCAGAGCTAGTTGGGCAGCATTAAAACTCTCTAGCCCTCACTTCTCCTTGGCCCGATTGGCCTAGTAGGGGGAAAAAAAAAAAAAACGGCTGGAAGGAGAGAGGAGGAAGATTAGGGATAATGTAAGTAGATTGAGGGCTGAATTTCCAGGGGAAGAGAAAGTGCTTCATGGAGGATAATCAGCCTGGGAAAATGGCCCACACAGTGTAGGAACATCTTGCACCCTGTTCTCCCATCTGGGCATAAACAAGAGCTCTGATGGTCTCTTCCCTCTTGCTCAGGGTGACTCTGGTGGACCTGTGGTCTGCAATGGAGAACTCCAGGGCATCGTCTCCTGGGGCTATGGCTGTGCTCTGAAAGGCAAACCTGGTGTCTACACCAAGGTCTGCAACTATGTGGATTGGATTCAGCAGACCATTGCTGCCAACTAGATACATTTATCCCTTCATGTCCCATCTCCTGTCACACAACCTCACCTTCCTTCTATGCCTGAAAACAGTATCTAAATAAAAACATTTGTCCTGTACCACATCTGTCCAAGAATGGTCCTTGCTTGGTATTGGCAAACTTTCTCTTGAAACTAGCTGCTGAATAAGAAGGTGGACATAGAATTGTACTATTATATTGAGAAAATTTGAAAGGTTATTTAATCATTCATTCAACCTAATCAGTATGAATTTACTGATCACCTACTACATTCCAGAATCTGTTTGAGATATTGAGTATAGAAAAGGGAACAAGGTCAGAGGTCACTGTTATCATCACATTTTTAAATAAAATAATTATTAGGCACTTTATTAATATCTCATATAAGTTTTGTTGTAAAATTTGGTTACAATACAAATTTGATCATGCATTTTTCTGGTAGAACATGTATTCATAAGTTATTACAGATAATGACACTAAAATGCAGAAAGTCAAAATCAATTGCCCAAAGTCATTCAAATAATTCCTAGTAAAGTCAAGATAAAACCCGAGGTGTCTTTATTCCCAGTGCATTGCAGCTTCTGTAACAGAATGCTCTCCCTGCCTTTTTCTTCAATCCATGTGAAACTCTGTGAGACTAGATAAGGGAAACCTTTAGATGCAGAAATATTTAAAAATCACAGCTTTCCTGTATTTTCCAGGGTTTCACCTACCTGTATGTTCTAGTTCTCCAAGATCTTTCTTATTTTCCAACTACAAACTTGCTATAGAAGGCCTCTTCCACAATCAGCACCCCAAATCCAAGCCCAGATGATGTACTAATTCAAACTACAAACAAAAACAAAAAAGACAAATGCGGATATGTTTGCAGAAAATAGATATTCTATCCTGAGGTCATAAAGGTCTTGGCTACAGAGGTGTTATCTGTGCTCTCCAACCCTATCTGAAAAGCACACCACAGGTACTCTGCCTTAGTTCCTCCACAGCCCTCCCCTCAAATCTTCATTATTTCATGGACCGTAGAGAGAGGGCTTGGAGCAGAAGGCTCAATACATGATTCCTGTGCATGTGTGGAATGAAACAGAGGAAAGACAGTGTGCTCAGAGCACAGTAATATTGGTGTAGGTGGAGTGGTTTGGGAAAAGGAGAATGTTTGCAGTCTCAGTGATGAGGTGAAGGAGGGGTACTGTCTTAGTCAGTTTGGGCTGCTATTACAAAAATACCATAGACTAGGTGGCTTAAGTGACAAACATTTATTTCTTGAAGTTTTGGGGGCTGGGAAGTCTAAGACCAAGTTATCAGCATGTCCTATGTCTGGTGCTGGCCAGCTTCATGGTTTGTTGATGGCCATCTTCTTCCTGTATCCTCACATGGCCAAGATATCCATATGAGGAGACAATCTTGCATGGCTAATCTCTTTTTCTTCTTCTAAATAAATGCATTAACCCCACCATGGGGGCACCACCCTCTAGACCTTATCTGAACCAAACTACTTCCCAAATGCTCCACTTTCTAATACTGTCACATTGGAGGTTAGGATTTCAACATATGAATTCTGGAAAGACACAAGCATCCAGTCCACAATAGGTATCTTGCAAGACGATAGTATAGGAAGATACATATTTCCATTACCAATTTTCAATCCTTTTGTTACTCTGGGTGGCACATTTGTAGAGAGCAGCCCTGAGTTCTTAATACTGCCTTATCACCACCACAAGGATGCAGCCAAAATTCCTTAACCTTGCATTCAATGTTCTTAAATATTTGGTCACAACTAACCTTTCTTGTCTTAATTCCTTAGTTCTCATTGAATTGTTTTTTATGTTTGTGTATGGTCTAAATAAATTTTATATATAACTTTCCTTTGTTTAAAGCCTCCCTTAATTAAACATCTCAGGCTTCTACCCCCAAACAAGTGAGTTTTAGAGTGCGCTGTTTCCTCTTAAATATTTTTCCGCCCCACCTCATCACCACTTCTGATACCCACCTACTCACCTTACCATGCCGGGTAGAGGGAAGAAGGTTTGAGATGTAGCATGAAGAGTGAGATACATAAAAGATGAGAGATCAGAGCAGGTTCAAAGAAAAGTAAGAAAGGGGCAAACAGATCATATATTTTTCATGTCATCCAAAAGCCCCTTCGTCAGTGCATCTTCTTGTCATTTTCAGACTAACTCTTCACAGTTTGTAAATTTCTATTACTATGTAAATTCTGTTTGCCCTTTTACCCAGCACTTAACTCTAAAAAACTTACCCTATTAAAACATGCATTTAAGTACAAAAAAAAAAAATGTACAAATGTGAACACATCCCTTAGGAGGCATTTAGTCACAAGGAATGGAATATCCAACTCACAACATCTTTAAAAATGCACAAATGAAAGATTAGGAGTAGGGAAGGCTTCAAGGATACTTTGATTCAGCAATTCAAAAATGTTATCAAGGACCCAATTTATTTCTTTCTCTGCCTTCTGTCTTCATTACTGTCAGCTTTAATCTAAGGATAAAGCCTTGTGATCACAAAATGGCTCTCAGAGCTACATTCTCCCTTGTCTGTACCTAGGGAGGAAGACAAAGAAAGCTGTTCCTGGAATATTTAAAAGCTCTGTCACAAAAGCTCCCAGCAGACATGTTAGAGTGTCTACTTAACTTAATGTGTTCACTTACACACTTATGAACCATTAATCATATGAGCTTATGCTGATTAGTTTACAATTAAGTTACATAGCATACCATCAGAGTGAGGGGTGGACTTTTTATTCTGCAATAAACATGACCTACTTTGTATATGTTTGGTTAGCTGAATTAATAAGGTTAGTCATCAAGAGAAGGAGGAGTAGATGTTAAAAAAGTAAGCACAATCTCCACCAGAGTAATCAATATGTTTATTGATGCATTGTCTATATAACCCTGAAAAATCAGAAACAACTCATCTATGAATAGAGGATTGATTAAATAAATATGGTATATCCCTCTATAGAGATAATACAACTGTTCTATTCATCTGCCCAGTCACTTATTCAGCAAATACTTACTGAGAGCCCATTATATTCCTGGCTCTGTTTTACACACTAAAGCACCAAAGAAAACAGCCAACACTCTTCCTCCATGGTATTTACAGTCTGTTTGATAAACAGACAATAAATAAATAAAAGACTATAGAATACAATGCTGATAAATGCATATGACACAAGAAAAGCAAACTGAATAAAGGATGGATAATTGGGAAGCATAGATCTGCTTGTAAAGTGTAATCAAAGAAAAACATCAAAAGACCTACGAAAACATCCCATAGTATAAAATCAAAAGCCACTTGGAAGGGTCAGAGGAGATATTCTCTCAGAAATATATTTACTGTAAATAAATCCCTAATTCAGGATCCAGTAAACTCCATATCTCTATAGCAAAAATAAGGAAATATAAGATCACAATCTGAGATTAGAGAAAACTGCACAGAGACAAGGCTTTTTGTCTTGTTACATCTAATTATAGTGACAGACAAATTTATTTATCTTTTGCTTATGGAAACCCTGAGAAGAAAACTGTCAGCTTCATGGTTATGACCTTTTATACTGTGTAAAAGAAAAGCAATATCTGCACTTAGAAGCTTAGCTACTTTTGTAAAAACGTATATATATAAATATATATATTCATATAAGATATGTAAGCTGGTTAACTTTACTTTGGATTGGTACATTCCATAATTCAGTTGTTAGTTCTGTCATTAACAAGCAATGAACTTCAATGTGTGCTTAGGGTCAATTTATCTAAGAAAAGTTGCTTTACTAAGACAAATACAAGCCTCTTTTCCCCTAAAAATCTTATTTAATTAATTCTTTTTATGCAAACCATTCTCATAATTTATCTTTTATGGCATCTTTAGTATTGAAATCAAATTTTAAAAGGTCTTTGAAAAATAAAAATATTTACTATTTTGTATTATTTTAGCCTTACTTTTCAAAGTCAATTAAGAACGTCAACTTGTTCAAGGAATATAAACACAAAATTCTTTATTTAGAGATATTCATTTGTTCTGAATAGCTCAGTCTAATCACTTTCTATATCTATAAGCTACTGGATTTCCAGACATCTTGAGAAAATCACAGTTTTCAATGATCCCTTTATCTCTCCATTTTTAAAATACTTTCCCAACTCCTACAGAATAAATCAACTCATTTTCTTCTTCCACGAACTGATCTCATCTTCTCACCATAAGACACAAATTCCTTCATTAAAACTAATCTGATAGTTATATATGTCCTCTAACATTACCTCAAAAGTCCACTGTGATTTTATACACATAGTTCACATATGAAATCTTAATTAACAGAGCTTATTATTCAACACATGTCCACATGGGTAATCCGTGTTCCCTTTTTAACTGACCATCCCCCTTTCTATGGTCTATTCCTGTTTCCAGTGTCCTTAGCTCTTACTGACTCTGCTTCTGATTCTTATCAGACTGGGAGGGACCCGTGGCAGAGACCAGTGTAAGACCACAGGTGTCCTCCAAGGCCAGATTCTAACTCAAATATCTGATAGCAGTAAGAAGACTCTGTTTGCCAAATAGAAAATAAATCCATACGATTTGACGAGCTGACGAGAGGTTTGTTTTATCTTCATTTATAAGAGGAAATTTCACAATTTACATAATTTTGCATTGCAGTAATTTCTCATAACATCCATGCACTATATCTACATTTTTTTAAAAAGATTATAAAAGCGAAGGAAAGATTATGCTGTCCTGAGAGTCACGGGATTTCCATCCTGGTGTGTCAGAGGCTCTCCCCTCGTTATCCTACTGCATTTTCTATTGCACATGAAAGGAAAAGACTGTGCAGATTTCTGAAAAACTCCTCCTGAGCCCCTAAACTTCCTCTACAACTACCTCTTCCACAGGAGATTTCCTTCATTTTCTTTCACAAGAAGAGCTCACATGGAAAGAAAGACACCTGCTCCGACGTTACACTTGCCAGTTGCATTATTGTAGACGTTTCTTTGGGGGCTTCCCCACTTCAACTTCACATTTTCTATTTTGGATGATCAACTCTTTGAACTCAAAAATTGCAATTTCTAAGTCAATAACTCTCTCCTTAATCCCCTGAAGTCCTTTTCAATTTCTTGTTCCTGTTTAACTAATAGGGTTATTTAGCCCTCAAAAGGGAAAGTGCCACTTAGTGCCATGGCTAGGAACAATAAATTGTCTTCAATATGCTTAACACGGTCTCCCCATTTTTACATTCATATTGTGTTATTAAAAAAACTCTCTCATTTCATTTGGGAAAAAGGCATAACAATATTTGTAAAGGTTTTGTTGTTGTTAGCTGTGGAATTTAACCCCCTTCCTCCAACCTAAACCATTTACATTTTTGTTCAATCAATACCTTCATAAGCCACTTGTGATGGAAGAGTTACACCCTCCCACAGACCAGCTAACTGCTTTTGTTTTACTGAGTGAGATGTACAAAGCAAAGTCCAGATCTAACTGGTAAAGACAATAATCCTCAAAGAGAGAGTCAGGCGAGGGGGCCGGGGTGGGGAGAGAGGGAGAGAGAGATTAGAGAAGTAGAGGAAGTGAAGAAGTAAGGTAGGATAATCCTAAGGAAGCATTTTGAAAAAGATAAGATAGATCTTTATGAAATTCTGCTATGTAGTATACAATACAAATTCTCCTCTTCAGTTCCCTGTGGAATGTCCAGAAGAACTTTTACTTTTGCTATGGTGTTTTAGTGTTGAATCTGGTCTGGAGCATAGTCAACACAAGGGCTATATGAGCTTCAACACTGGCCTAGGGTGAAAGACGAAGTTTCCCATGAGAAGGAAGCCACGTCTGGGTAGCAAGAACAAGGCAGAATGGGGAATGTATATTTCTTTACCAATCATGGCGGTTACCAAAGGATAGAAAGAAAATGTTTTCATGCCTTAGAAAACTTATCTTCCCTAGCTCTGGATTCTGCCACATACTTTTCTTCAGGCAATGTATCACTCAGGATTCAGTCAGGAAATAGAAACCTCACCAGCAATATGAAGAGGAGGAAATTTTAGTATAAAGAATTATTAACTTTTTCTGGTGAGGGAGAAGTTATAGAGAATGGGGCAAAGCAAAAAGACAGTTTTGCAGTATCTGACATGTTAACAGTGCACAACTCTAAATGAAGTTGTAGTTTTTTATTGTTGTTTCATATTTATGTTGTTCTTTTTCTGTATTTTTGTCAATAAACCAGTGTTAGGTTTTATAAAACAAACATAATGTTTGCTTTTTTTCTTCCAGAATATTATGGGGATGCAAACACTTTGGTTACATATATTGCCTTTGCACTGCCCGAGTCAGAGCTATAAGTGTGCCCAACCTACAGAAAGTGCACACCACACCCATTAGGTGTGAATTTACCCATCCCTCCTCCCCCCCACCTGCCCGATACCCGATGAATGTTACTTCCCACGTGTGTACATAAGTGTTGATCAATTAGTACTAATTTGATGGTGAGTACATGTGGTGCTTGTTTTTCCATTCTTGTGATACTTCACTTTGAAAAATGGGCTCCAGTTCCGTCCAGGATAATACAAGAGGACTAGGGAACATCCATATGACATGTTTTAAATTAATAATTAAATTTTAGAAGAACTAAGTTTGCATACAATTTTTACAGATATAAGAATGTTATTTTTTTGGACTTCTATGACTGATCAACTCTTTAATTACTCTGACAAAGGCCAGTTCAGTCCTGTATGTTTTGCATTTGTTCAATATACTCTTTTTTAAAAATTTTATTATTTTTAAAAATTTATTTATTTATTTTTATTTCAAAATATTACAGGGGTACAAACGTTTAGGTTACATATATTGCCTTTGCACTGCCTGAGTCAGAGCTACAAGCGTACCCTCCCCCAGAAGTGTGCACTGCACTCATTAGGTGTGAATATACCCATCCCCTCTACCCCCTCCCACCTGCCCAACACCCAATGAATGTTACTTTCATATGTGCACATAAGTGTTGATCAATTAGTACCTATTTGATGGTGAGTATATGTGGTGCTTGTTTTTCCATTCTTGTGATACTTCACTTAGGAGGATGGGCTCCAGCTCCATCCAGGATAATACAAGAGGTGTTAATTCACCATTATTTTTTGTGGCTAAGTAGTATTCCATGGCATACATATACCACATTTTATTAATCCACTCATGGATTAATGGGCACTTGGGTTGTTTCCACATCTTTGCAATTGTGAATTGTGCTGCTATAAACATTTGAATGTAGATGTCTTTATTACAGAATGTCTTTTTTTCCTTTGGGTAGATGCCCACTAGTGGGATTGCTGGATCAAATGGTAGTTCTGCTTTTAGTTCTTTGAGGTATCTCTGTATTACTTTCCATAGTGGTTGTACTAGTTTGCAGTCCCACCAGCAGTGTATGAGTGTTCCTATCTCTCCTCATCCATGCTAACATTTGTTGTTTTGGGATTTTTTGATAAAAGCCATTCTCACTGGAGTTAAGTGATATCTCATTGTGGTTTTGATTTGCATTTCCTTGATGATTAGAGATGCTGAGCATTTTTTCATATGTTTCCTGGTCATTAGTCTATCTTCTTTTGAAAAGTGTCTGTTCATGTCCTTTGCCCACTTTTTAATGGGATTGTTTGATTTTTTCTTGCTGATTTTCCTGAGTTCTATATAGAGTCTAGCTATCAGCCCTTTATCAGATGTATAGCATGCAAATATTTTCTCCCATTCTTTAGGTTATCTATTTGCTCTAGTGATAGTTTCCTCGGCTGTGCAGAAGCTTTTTAATTTGATCAGGTCGCATTTATTTATTTTTGTTGATGCTGTGATTGCTTTTGGGGTCTTCTTCATGAATTCTTTGCCTAGGCTGATGTCTATAAGAGTTTTTCCAATGTTTTCTCTAGAATTCTTACGGTTTCATGCCTTAGGTTTAAGTCTGTTATCCATACTCTTTATAAAATGTGTAATTGAACTTCTATTTAGTAACTATTCTTGGGTGAAAGTCAGGAAGTTAAAACGTAAAGTTAACTTATAAAAAGGAATATGGTAGATTTGGAAAGAGTAATGGGTATAAAAGACAAAAAGCAAACTAATGAGATGTTAGTTTTAATTCAGACCTTTCCAATAGGAGAGCATCTCAGATCTGAAGATTATAGTGTATCTTGGGAGGGTGGTTTTTCCCTAGACTTTTATAGGGAGGAATAGACAAGTTATATGTAGGGATATTTACAGTTGGTGTTGTTTTGCAATCGGGGGGAAGTCTCAGTTGTTGGCTAAACAGGAAATGTTTATTTCTGAGTGTAGCTAGTTTCAAGGAGACAGACCATTCTAATTCTAATCATTCATGAAACAAAGAATGGAGAGTTGGAGGGTCCATGTCTGGCCTTATCAGCAAATGCAGGCAAAAGGGGAAAGATCTGTGTTCGACTTGTCACCAGTAAATAAGGAGGGAGCCATCCAGACTCTCCTGGGAGTCATGAGAAAGAGTGGACAGAGAGTCCTATCTAAGTATTATGGGAAGGGTGGTTCTCTGTGGTAATTCATTTCTCAGAACACAAAAAGGAGGTAGAATTTCTTAACCATGCCTCTTTTCTGGAAGCACAGGGCTCAGGTAAAGTTTAACCTTGTCACAGGGATCTGGAGACTCAGTTCTGAGTGCTGATTTTGCCACTAACTTCCAGGAGGACCCCAACTTTCTCATCATTAAAATTAATGTGATACAAAAAAACCCCCAGGATTTATTAAATGTGTTTCATACCCCAATGTTCCATGAGTATCTGGGAATAGCAGAGGGACTCTTTGGAAGAAGGGAGATGGCAGGGGAGGGAAGGGAGAGGGGTTAAAGTCACAGGGGGAGGAGACAACAAAGAAAGACTATGTCACAGAGAGGGCAGGGAAAGGTCAGCAGGTACATAATGACTCCTGGGGAGATTTGTAGGATCAGAGAGGAGGCACCAGGCCATTGGCTTGGTCTGTTCCTTCCTCTCTTTAACTCACATCAGAGACTGAGCCCACTGATGTCTCACATAATTGAGTATTGGTAAGGACTAGTTTGAAGACTGCTCCAAGATCCTTGGGTCTCTCCTCACTCCACAATTGGTGTTTCTCCCACAACTGTTCTTGCTGAGGACGCCTGGACTAAAGACTGGGACAGTTCACAGCTTGATCAACTTATCTGCGGCTGGCGAGCTCACAGCCTGCCATGAAGAGGTGTCTCATCTTCGCTCTCATGAGCATAGCTGGTGAGAGCCTGGGGCCTTGTTTCTGCCTAGGGTGAGAACCAGGGTAGTGTATGAAGGGTTGGAAAGAGAAGTGGCCAGCCACAACTAAGGAGATGGGAAATGCAAGGCATTTAAAAAAATTAACTGTTGAAGGAAACAAAAGCAAGCACTCTTAATGCACATCTTATCCTATCCACATGCTCTCTAATCCCCTCTGGTGTCTGTGAGCTTGTCAGGGCATACTCACTATCAATGCCTTACCCTCTCCTGGGACCTTCTCAGCAAGCTCTGGAGTGTGTGATTTCCTAGATTGCCACTTTTCCTGCACAACCACACTTCCCTTTCCCTGTGCAGATGAAGGTTAGAGGGTGTGGGCCCAAGAAAGGAGGGTGGGCTGGGTCAGGGCTCTGGAAGCCCCAAGCTTGTCCATTCCTTGTACCACCAAAGTCAGGCAGTATTTAATATTTCACCCCCATTCTTGGCAAAAGTTCATTATAAAAAAAGAATGTTTTTAAAATAGTCATTTTTTTAAAAATTTTTGTAACATATAGCACTGCCATTCAGAGTTTCTGATCAGCATGAGATAAGCCCACGTATTAGTTTCACAGAACTTTAATATAATTCCATCTCAGCAAAGTTATGTGTCAGTTCTGCTAATGTGTATAGCTTAGGTGACATGCATGATTTCCTCTAGTTTTTAAAAATATTAAAAATAAGTTGAGGACATGGATATTATCTTTGAAAACATCAGGTTAAAGAAAACTACACTGGCCAGTTCTAGCCTCTTAATCTCTTTGTCTCTCTTTCCACCTACGACCCCTTGATTCTCCAGGAGCCATTCTGTCCAAAGTTTCCAAAGTTTCTAAAGATAAGTCAGAATTAGAAGATTTTGCTATTCCTTATATGGTCTATCTGCAGTCCAGCCCAGAACCCTGTGTGGGGTCTCTCATTCACCCTGAGTGGGTATTGACGGCTGCTCACTGCCCCCTACCGTAAGTATACCTTTGCTCTTGGGAGTTGGGATGGGTCTATTCAAATGAAAGTAGCTCTAGTGAAGCATCCCAGCAAGTTTTTAAAGAAGGCCCAGGAAGAGAGAGACTCTTTTTCCAAATGGGGATCAGAATACACATTTGGGCAGTTTAAGAGGAGATCACTAGGAAGATGTCAGAAGACTCTCTCTCATGGGAAGTAAATAATATTCATTTGTCAACACACATTTGTTAAACATTTACTATATAGTAAGGGCTGCTTAATACACTGAGAAAACAGTAAGGAGACAAGGTGAAAATAAGTTTTTCCTCCTGGACCTTATATTGTGGTAGAAGGAATAAGCCAAAACAAATAAACAGCTAAAAATAAAGCACAAAAAGAATGGCAAGCCATACTACATGGAATGAAACAAGAGGTCTACTTTAGTTATTGTGGTCATGTTTGTCCTCTGAAGAGGTGAGACCAACAGGAAGAAAAGGAGACAGCCAAATGGATAAAGCCTGGGCACACTCCAGGCCTAGGGAACAATATTCATATAGTCCCTGAAGTAGCAAAGATTTTAGGGTATTTAGCAACCTGGGAAATCAGTGCTGGCTGAGTGTAATGGGTGGGGGAATGATCATAGGATGAGGTTGAAGAGCTAGGTAAACGCCATGTCATGCAGGTAACAACAGAAGGATAAAGAGATACTGTGCAAAATAGAGCTGTCTCTTGCAAATCTCAGTGTTTCTGCTGTGTGTGAGAACGTGTCCTGTGATAAGACCCTCTCAGAGTTTGAGAAGCATACGAGGCCATATCAAACTCAGAGCTCTCAGCCATCTGGTTGTTCAAACCAGTTCAGTTCAACACAGATTGAACCCCTGCTCTGCGCAATATGGGAAATACATAGGAAATAAAGACGGTTCAAGTCCTCTCAGAATAGGAATTGGAAAATCAGATATTCTTTCTCTCAGCCACATCTAACACATGACCTGCTTTTGGCAGGAAATAGCTCTTCTAAATGTTGCATGACTGGATTCCCGGCAATGGAGGTGGGTGGGTCTGAATTTGTCCAGGGAATATAATGCAAAATGGTAACTGGGAGTCCTGACAAATGACTAATAGTCTTTCAAGTCTAAGATCAGCGTAGGCAACACATGGCAAATACAAATGCTATGGGGATGAGAAGAGCGCCAAGAACACTCAGAAACCATGGGAACAGGAGTTGCTTGAGGCAGTGTAGTACAGACAAGGAGCTCTGGAGTAACGGGTTACAGTGCCATCTCTAGTACCTGCTAGTTAAGGTGACCTGAATCTTAATAATAATAACTAGACTCTACTGATGTGTTTTAGGTGCCAGAACACCACATCAGGTTTTATCAATGCGTGTCTCTAACACAACAATCCTGTAAACTATTTTTATTATTTTACAGACAAGAGCAGGCCACTTCAGTTCTCAGGTTAAGAAATAAAATTAAGATGATTGGAGAAGGCAGCCTGGAACATCTCTTGTAGTCTGACGCTTTATGACCCTCTTCTTTCTATCTCTCTGCTCTCTTTCTTCAAAGGGTTAAAATCCGACTGGGAGTTTATCAACCCAGCACCCAAAGTAAGAAAGAGCAGATACGAAATTACTCATTGACTGTGCCCTACCCTGGCTTTGACGCACGAACTTTGGAAAATGACCTGATGATGATCAAACTGTCCAAGCCTGCTCCACTCAACAAGCGTGTGGGAACTATAGCCATAGCCATGGAACCCATAGTATTTAATGAGTCCTGCTTTATCCCAACCTGGACCTGGAATGAATATAAAAACCGTAAGTGTTTAACTCTGAGTCCTTTATCCTGAGGAGGTCGGAGCTTGGAAAAAATGTGGTGGGATATACTTGACAAAATAGCTGGTATGAGGTAATGTTCTCGACCTTAGAGGGATTACTGCCAGGGCTTTATACTACCATGACTGGAAGTCAAAGATAAAACTCAAAGAGACTGATACAGGGCAGCCAATATACCACCATCAAATGGAGCAGGCAGGAATTGTTATATCTCTGGAATATCCAAGACCAGAGTCCAGGGAACTGAATTGAAATAAAGGTGGGAAAATAGGAGTCCTCATGTACAAAGACAGTATCAAGGCACCATGCAGGATGGTGGCCTACTCATTGACAGTTGTTGAATGCCCACCACGCAATTAATAAAAGAGAAGTGGGAAAAATAAAAACAAAATGCAATATGGTGAGGTAACAGAGGAGGCTTCCCACTGCTACCACAGAGAACCCAACCTATGGGCAAAGACATGGTGATCCATTCATTCTAGTGGATCCTGGCAGATAAGAGGATGGTTGAGTGAGCCACCCCTCCTGTCACCAGAGCTGTTTCCCTGCAGAGAGGGCTACTCATAGTATTGCTACATCTGAGAGTTCCCACTCAAAGGTGGAGACTTGAGTGGTTTATAGGGAAATAGATTATTATGACATACTGTTGGTCTTTCTCTGGCCTGACATACCTCATGGGGAAAATAGTCACAGCCAATGCTGTAGACACACATCCTTCTCCCTTGTGAGCTGTAATTGGGATGAGTAGAGAGATCTGGTCTCTGTGCGTACCTGTCTAATCAAGGGTGCTTTATGAAGAAAGTTGCTTTCTAATGTATTTGTTTGTTTCTGTTGGCTGTTACTTCACGTGGCTGTAAATAACCATTATGCTCTCTTTAGGGATTGTCAAAGGATGAGGATACCACCACTTGATATCTGAAATAAAATGATAAAGCTAAATCTATTGCTTATTATACAAGGCAAAGCAATGCTGACCAGGCATAGTCCTGCTGAGCAGAGCGGAGTTCTAATTAGTGTGTGGGGTTTGTGGGAAGCTTGGAGGTGAGGAATTGGAGGGCTTTCAGAGGTATAAGTGGGTTACATCATCTGTAGAGGCATGGGATGGATCTATTCAAATCTTCAGTGTGATTGTTGTTGATTGGTTGGCACTCTGAGACGTGTTTATAGGAGAACATCTGTCCCTGATTGGCTGATTTTAAGAAGTGACAGCTGACATTCATTGATTGGCTTGCAAAAGCTATGTTCACTCAGGTGTGTTGTCCTGGATCTATTAATCAGGTTTAAATCCTTCTCTGGTGGCTACAGAACAATCTGTTCTGTAAAAACAAATTAAAAAATTGGAACTTTTAAAATCAATCTGTTTTGTAAAAGACAGAGATAAAAAGCATAAACTTTTATATTCTCAGTACTTTGCAACTTCATTTTTCAATTTAGAAGAAAAGTACCTGGAAATCTAAGTGAATATATTTTCTGAACAAATTTCAACTTGTAAGATTTTTGTCCTTGACTTTATAAGTCTTATTCAAAGTAACTGCATCACACCTTACAAAAGTAATTTATTACCTACCTTTTGAAAACAAAATAAAACTATACAAAGGTTTTATTGTAGGCTCTGCATGTCAGAATCATAGTGACAAACGGGTATATGTCTATAAGCTCTCTGGTGCAGGGCTCCCAATATTTATTAGGAATTCATTATTTCAAGTAACTTAAGTTACTTTAACCTAGCTTGTTACACATATTTTAAATTAGCTTGAGCAATCTCTGGTCAATTTTTTGTTTTCTTCCTCCTTGCTACTCTCTACCAGAGATTAAAATTACATAATATCCTGGTTAGAGTTCCTGCATTCTGAAGTTGACAGTATAGTAACAATTGCTATGATGGAGCTGAGCAATCTGACCTCTTAGGGGAAAATGTCTATCTATCTATGTATCTATACATGTATATGTGTATACACACACACAAACACTCATAAGTAATCCATTTATAAATAATCTAATTTAAAAAGCAGTTTTATACATACTAAAAATAGTTTCTGCCTTTATGATTAAATGAAATGAGGATAAAGTAGATGCCAAAAAAAGGTGGGGGCGTGGTTCTTGGGGACAATGGCTTTGTTACTGCCTCTTTCTCCTTGTGGTCAGTCATAATTTTCTCCCATCTTTTTCAAAAGTTTTATCAATTATGCATAGCACAAAAAGAACTGTAGATTGGATGCCACATGGAAGAGTATTTGTGAATCCACTTCTCCAAGTTCAGTAAAGATGACTGAACTAGGAAGGAATGTCAGCTGCTACCCGGGCCGAATATTCTCAGAAATTAATTTATTTACAAAATAGGAGTTGATCACAAGAGCCCTTGTAGTAAGGAGAGTAACTCTGGTGTTTAACTGTCTTCTCTTTCCCACAGTCAGTGACCCTGACACCCTGACGTGGATAAACCAGTACTCTCTTCCCTATCCTGACTGCCAGGATAGACTCCAACAAAGACTGGTGTTGAACATCATGTGTGTGGGACAACCTCTAAGCATCATGTCTAAAAATAAGGTACCTCTCTCCTCCATACAGGAGTACAGCATGGGGCACATGGGTGAGAGAGGTGACCATGAGGAATCAAAAGGCACTCATTCAAAAAGTCCTCCCTGGAGAGAGGAGCATAGATCTGAAGTCCCTTCCCCCACCACCTCTGGGTTTGTAAACACCTTCCCTTCCCCACTATCACAGTGGGAGATATTTGGGGTAGAACCATCTGTCCTCTTCCTGCTTGCACTCAGGTTGGATGAAGTTTGAACCGAGACAGGTGAGACTTACGTAGCTGTGAAGAGAAGGTTATCACCTCTCAAGAAAAATAAGTCCATTCTCTTAGATGGTTTTGCTACTGTAATGTGCCACTTCTTGGGATTTACTCTTGTTCCATGAGGACAAAGCCTCATAGACCTCCTGTTCCCTCTCTCTAATAGGAAGTTTCAGCTGCTCCAGCTGTCTGCGGTGGCAGGTTACATGGAATCTTGTCCTGGGCAAAAGGAAGTGTCACCCTGGGAAGTGAAGGATTCTTCACAAGTGTTCATAACTATGGAAGATGGATAATACAAATCATGAACACCCACTGAGGCGCCTCTGTTCCCCCACTCCCTCAGTGCCATCTCTCTCCATCCTTGCTACACTGGATGCACAACTGTCTTCATATTTATTACTCTTAAACAAAATCCAAAGAGAAAGCATCCAATAAAAAAAAAAGCAACTAAGCGCCCATGCCATGATGCCTGCTCTCTTTATCATGTAAACTTTGAAAATGATAAGAAACTTAGCAACATCCCCACTACGCATTCATTCACTTATTCATTCATTCAGAAATTACCGTACTGCTAGCTACTTAGTAGGCACTGCATTTGCTAGGGACACAGGAGTGCATATGACATGACCTTTGCCATCAGGTAGCCAAGTATAATACCTGTGACAACCGCTACAACAGAGATGAGCAAGAAGCTCCATGAGAAAATAAAGTATTAATAAAACATTCTGGGTGGTGGAGTCAGAAGAGGTATCACCAAAGAGGCAGATGAATTAGGGGAGCAGACTGTAAAACTGAAGGCATAGTTTACTAAGAGGCAATAAAGGCATATAAAAGTGTGGCATGTTCTGGAGAATATACGTAAATAAGTAATACTGGAGGGTAGAAAATAATGTGTAGAGGAGGAGAAAGAACGTAATAAAAAAAGAGTTTTATACAGGTAGGCAAACTTTGGATGGTGAAGGGCCTGCCCTGCTCTATAAAGGAATCTAGGTTATCTTTTAGGCATTGGAGGGGGTGCCATTGAAGCCTTCCTAGTAAACACAGCATCGTCAGATTTCTGAATTGAGAGATGCTAAAGAAGCAACTTCTATAAGATTTGGACCTACTGCCTGTGGGAAGAAAAAGAAAGGGAGGTGTCAGGGATAACTCCAAAGTTTCTGACTTGGACAACTGGGTAGACAGTGATTCTAAAATACAATATGAGGAGAAATCAGTGCATTTGTGTGACGGGGTCATGAGGAGACGTGTGACCTGCTATATTTGAGATCCTGGAAGGACATGGAAGTGGTGATTTCTAGCAAGCAGCTGGAGGCAAGGATCAGGAATTCAGATGCTATCTGGGGAGTAACTGAGAATTGGGAGTCCACTGATGGACATTAGCTGCAGGCTTTGGGAGGTCTCTCTGTTACCGGGGAAAGCTGTGCATATCACGGGGAGATGTGCAGCATCCCAGACCCATTGACCAAGACACTGAAAAACAAAGACACTTAAGAGGACTCGGAGTGACCCATAACTTGGGGGTTGGAGTGATATATGAGGGACCATGGAGCAACAAGTAGGAGAGGGTCCATATAACATGGGGAGCTTCTGTTAATAAAAGCAAAGATGGACAGACAGGGCCCATGGGATGGGGAAAGAGAACCATAGCACAGGAGAAACTGGCTGTGGAAGACGTGAGGAGGTTTGGGGACATCCCATGTGAGATGCAGTGAATCCAGGGTATCTATAAAGGCTGCAGAGGTTGGTTGGTTTTTGGACATTGATATACTCTGAGCCTGGATGTGTTTTCTTTTCTCCTAAAGCAAAAATAAATTTAAAAATAAGTAAGATAAAAACAGAGCTTGGCTGTGGCTAAGACCTGCAGCTTGTTCTGACCCATATGCAAAAATTGTCTTTGTTCTCAAAACCAGACACTGAGGCCATTTAATTCAAATGTGCCTCTTTTGCCAGTAATCTGTGGCCCCATCCACACCACAAGCCCCTTGTTTGCTGGTCTTCTCTTGCAGCCACATCATCATGCCGCCCCCCTTCCTGTCTCTGATTCCCTGCCCTATGCTCCCTGCCCCCTTAATGAATCACATCAGTAGTTGTGCCGGAGCTTTTTATAAAGTGCTCAACTGATCACTTCTTGTAATTCTTGATTTATGTCTTTAGCACTTACTGACAATCCTGTGTTATCCAAGTCAATTGCGTGTGTAATTCTCCACAGTAGCTACTGCAAACCTCCTCCTCTCTCCCCAAACTTTCAATGCTCACTTTCAGCAGATGACCTCTGGCTTAGGAGTAGAGGGAGGTTGAAACCATCAAGCTGCTCCCCTCAACCTGCCATAGCCAAACTTGCAAACATACCTATGTTTTTCTCCTTCCTCTTTTTTTTATTCACCATTTCTGCTACAGTGGAAAAGAGGCCTCTACATCCACTTGTGACATTGTGACATGTACCCCATCCCCCCTGACTTCCTCATGGACTTGCTTTATTGCTTCTCTCTACTTTCTTGTATTTCCAATTTTCCCTATCTATTGGCTTCTTCCTGTCATCATTTAAGCATATCTTACCTAAACCATCTAAAAACAGAACTCAGGGACACCGCCTCGAGCCACTCTCTGGTCGCCTCCTCTGTCTCCTTGGCAGGCTCTTCTTACCTGACCACTCTCGAAAGGCCTGTTCTGGAGGAGTCTCCTGGAGGTGCCTCCTTGCCTGCCTCTCTCCTCATACTCCCTTTCCTGCGCTTTGTTCTCTTTGGAGCCCTGGTTCATCCTCCCAGAGTTGTCTTCCCCATCTCTCCATTTGGCTAATTTCTACTCCTCCTTCAAGGCTCAGGGAGGTCTTCTTCCGACCCTTATGTTAGGGCCCCTGCTACGTGTTTCTTTACCTCCCACACTGTGACACTCATCATGGTAACTTGTATCACATCTATCTCCTTCATTAGACTTTAAGATGTATGAGAACAAGATTCTCATCTCCCTTAGCATTAAATCATCAATATCTAATAAAGCGTCAGCACACAGCGTGCATGTGTATTAGTTTTCTATTGCCATGTAAAAATATCACCACAAATATAATGGCTTCAAACAGCATGTATTGATTATCCCACAGTTTCCATGGATCAAGAGTCCAGGCACAACTTAATTGGGTGTTCTTCTTAGAGTCTAATAAGGCTGCAAGGGAGGAATTTGTTCCTGCCTTTGTTCAGGTTGTTGGCAGAATTCATTGCCTTGTGTTTATGTGATACAGGGCCTGGCCTTTTGCTTGCTGTCAGCTGGAAGTTGCTGTCAGGTCCTTGGACTGTCCTTGGTCATAGAGGCTGCCAACACCCGCTCAACATGCCTGCCGCCTCACCAAACCAGCAGAGAGAATCTCTCTTATGCATGCTAGTGAGAGAGAGAGAGAGAGAATGCTGTTTTATATTAACATAATCATGTATGTGATACCCCATCACATCATCTTGGCCACATTCTATTAGAAGCAAGTCAGAGCCCTGCCCACACTCAAGGGAAGGGGATTATATAGGGCATAGACATGGGGACACACCACAGGCTCTATGTCTTGTCCCCATAACACTCAGTAGATTTTTGTCAAATAACAGACTTCTTTTCTCCTTATCTCCTGCCTGATGAAGACTTACGTGAGTCTTATGTGTGCAAGGCTCACAGAGTAAGGCTTCATTACTCGATTCCTCTTATCTCCTTACCTAGCTCCTAACACTCCCCTCCTGCACTTGGGTGCAGTTCTGCAAATACACTGTGTCCTTTTGTGTCTTCCTGTTGTGACTGAAGTTCTTTCCTCTCCTTAGATTATTTTATTCTCTCCTTTTAACACCAGGTGAGCTCCCTCCCTGCATCAAAATCCCAGGTCAAGGGTGGTGCCTGGGTACCCTTTTCTTACACACAGTGTACACTGAAAAGCATCTTGAACCCTAAGGCACATACCTCAATTTTTAAAATTTTTTCTCCAACATATTATTATGAAAATTTTCAAGCATACATCAAAGCTGAAACAATTTTACAGTGCATACCTGTATGCCCACCACTTAGATTCTACCACTGAGAAATCTATTTTTAACTAACACTTTGCAGTAGTGTAGTACATTTGGTGCAATTGATGAACCAGTATGGACACATTATTTTCAGTTAATGTCCACAGTTTATACTAGGGTTCACTCTTTATGTTTTACAACTTTATGGGTTTTGACAAATGTATAATGTCATGTATCTACCATTCTAGATCATATAAAATAATTTTACTGCCCTAAAAATCACCTGGGCTTTACCTATTCATCACTCTCTCCTTCTCCCCAAATCCTGGTAGTCACTGATCATTTTACTATCTCTATAGTTTTGTCTTATCCACAATGTCATACAATTGGAATTATAGAGTATATAATTTTTTCAGACTAGCTGCTTTTGCTTAGCAATATGTATTTTTCTCCCTGTCTTTCCATAGTTTGATAGCTCATTTTTTAAAATCTTAAAATCTCTGAATGACATTTCATTTTATGGATGCATCATACTTTGTTTATCCATTTATCTATTGAAGGACATCTTGGTTTCTCCCAAGATTTGGCAATTATGAATAAAGCTGCTATAAACATTAATGTGTAGGTTTTTTTGTGGACATAAGTTTTCAATTCATTTGGGTAAATACCAGTCTGATTGCTGGATCATATGGTAAGGCTATGTTTAGCTTTTTAAGAAACTTCCAAACTACTTTATAAAGTGACTGTACCATTTTGCACTCCCATCAGCAATAAATTCCCACCAGCATCAGTTCCTTATGCTCTACATCCTTGCCAGCATCTGTTGTTGTCAGTGTTTTGGATTTTAGCCATTCTACTAGGTGCATAGTGGTATCTCATTGTTGTTTTAACTTGTAATTCCCTAAAGACATATTATATTGAGAATCTTTTCACGTGCTATTTGCCATCTGTGTATCTTCCCTAGTGTTATAGACTGAATTGTCCCCCCAACCTTGTGGCAAAATTCATACCTTTGAAAGTCTAAACCCCAATGTGGTTATATTTGGAGATAGGGCCTTTAACAAAGTAATTAAGGTTAAATGAGCTTAGAAGGGTAGGACCTTGATCTGATGGAATTAGTGTCCTTGCAAGGAGACTCCAGAGAACTCTCTCTCCCTCTTTCTATGTGCGTGCACAGAGGAAAGGACATGTACGGACACAAGAAAGTGGCCTTCACAAGTCAGGAAGAGAGCTGTCACCAGAAACTGAGTTTGCCAGCACTTTGATCATGGATTCTAGTCTACAGAACTATGAGAAAATAGATATCTGTTGTTTAAGCCATGCAGACTGTGGTATTTTGTTATGGCAGCCCAAGCAGACTAAAACATTTGTAAGGTACCTGTTCAGGTCTTTGGCCTGCTTATAAAGTTGTGTTGTTCATTTTATTATCATTGAGTTTTAATATTTCCTTATATGTAAATTCTTTAGCAGATATGTGTTTTGCAAATATTTCCACCTAGTCTGTGGCATACCTCGACTTTTTAGCTGTGAATACTTTGTTTTGTAACTCTCTGCTTAAATATCTATCATTCCCACTAGTCTATAAGCTCTTTGAAGGCAGGAATGATGTCTTTAAATTCAGGCATCCCCCACAGCAAGCACAGATCCTAGCACAAGTTAGACACAGGATATAAATTATTTGTTGGTTGGTTCAATGAATAAATGGATGAACAGTACATGAAGGAAAGGACCGATGTATTTCAAGGAGGCATTCAGTGTCAGGCAGAGGGCTGGGTTATGTCCACTGGAGAAAAATATGAGCATCACACAAGTGAGGGTTTGCATCATACAGACAGGAGGGGCAGTATCCTACACATAGCTCAGAGAGGGACGTGCCTTCAGAGCCTGACAAAAAGGAGACCAGAAGAGGAGGCTGTGGCGACATAGTCAACTCCTACTTCTCTCAGGTTAGGCACTTTCTTCCCTGAGGAAGGAGGGCAGAATTCTGAATTCCAGAACCATTTTCTACTGTGTCAGGGACCTCTGTTCTTATCCCTCTGACAGCTGACATCACCCCCTACTCTGACTGAAGGACACCTTTTCTAAAACTGAATCCTGACACTGAAAAAATTCGAATGATATTTTTTCCACCCCTAGGACCTCTTCTTGCCTTATCTTACTTAGTCCTTTTGCCTCTCTCCTCTGCATGTTTTCCAGAAATCCTGAGCTAAACCTTGTGCTTTGAAAAGGCTTTCATCATCATCATGAAGTTTATCCCCCTCTGGGCTCTCTTGAACCTGCCTGGTGAGTGTCTGCACATTTGTCTCTTTATTTGCCAAAGAGAAATCCTGGGGAAGGCATGAAAGATGGATGAAGGCAAGAGGCACCATCCTGGACTCAAAGTGTAGGGTTGGTTCTCTGTCCCTCACCACTGCCACTGTCCCTGCCAAGTTTCCTCCTGTGAAACGGTGCCTGCCTGCCTCCCTTCAGGCAGATTGCATGTGTGCTTTTGGGGGAGGCATGGACATTGACACCCTCATACTAGACCCGCTCCTATCTGATTGATGTTCTGCACAACAGAGGGCACAGCCGAATGTTGGAGAGTTAGATATCTCCTGGCATGGTTCCAGTCACTCAGCAAAAACCTTGGAGTTATTCATAAATCCTCGCTTTCCCTCACACCCCACATTCATTCCGTTAGGAAAATCTTTTTGTCTTTTGTCTTCTAAACATATCCCAAATGCAATCGCATCTCACCCCCTCCAGTGCCCACTAGGGTCCAGGCCATCATCTCTTGCCTAGGTTATCAAATAAGTCTGCTAAGAGGACCCTCTGCTTCTATATTTCTACACTCTACAGGTTCTCTGTGAGGAATCTGTCATCACTCCTTAGCACAAAACCCTGAAGTTGTTCCACATTGTATTCTGAAGACAAGTCCAAGTTCTTATAATGCTCTACAAAACCCTCCATTACCTCGTTGGCCCTCTTTCCTGCTCTGCTGCCTTTCATTCACTCCAGGTCAGCCACCCTGGCCTCTGAGATGTAACTTAAACAGGCCTTAGGACTCTTGCTCCAACTGTTTCCTCCACCTGGGATCCCTTACCCCGGATACCTGACCATTGAACTTCCCTGTCTTCATCTTATTGTTCAGCGTTGTCTGTGAGGTTTGTTTGCCCTGACTACTCATTTAAGACTGCACAATATCTCACCACCTACACATGCACGCACACATCCCC
Source organism: Daubentonia madagascariensis (assembly GCA_023783475.1). Classification (NCBI taxonomy): domain Eukaryota; kingdom Metazoa; phylum Chordata; class Mammalia; order Primates; family Daubentoniidae; genus Daubentonia; species Daubentonia madagascariensis. Next base: position 13,563,638 of record JAKFHU010001569.1, read on the forward strand.
TTCCCCTCTTTCCCTGTACTACTTTTTTTTTCCATAGCACTAATCACCATCAAACATACTATATAGTTTTGCTATGTATTGTATTAATTATTATTGAATGTCTCCACTCACTGGAACATATGAGAGCAGAGATATCTGTTTTGTTCGCTATATAGCCCAAGTCCCTAAAACAGAGACTGGCTCATACTAGGTGCTCAATGTTTATTTTGTTAAATGAATTAATTATTTCCCTCCTCCTCAGACTATGTTAGCATTTGATCTGTTCTTGTAATGGCACTTATGTCATTCTGCCTGCATTGTTGTAGGAGAAAAAGATAAGATTTATCAAAGCATTCTAAAATTGGCAAAAATAGTAAAAAAAAAAAAAAACGAATTGATTTAACATAGAACCCACTGCATTGTGTAAGGTATTTTAAAAGTTTATATTTTAATTTGAAGAATATTTATTGACTATTTAAAAGGCAAATACCTTTTATTTCTTTGAAACAGATGTGTTTCTATCATTTTTCATTTCCTTCATGTTTTAAAACAAAGTCATTTTACAGATTTACTTTACAGACAAAGTTGCTGGAGAAAAGGATGGGGGAAACATGGATCACATTAAATGACTTGACTTTAGTTTTTCTAGTGATGACTGACTGAAAACTCTCAGAATGTCTTGTGCATGACTTTCTTTTCAGTTGTTTTGGCCTTTAATCCAGATTACGCAGTTAGCACCACTCCCCCCTACTTGGTCTACTTGAAATCTGATTACTTGCCCTGCGCTGGAGCCCTGATCCACCCACTGTGGGTGATCACAGCTGCACACTGCAACTTACCGTGAGTGATAAGTCCCCAAAGCCACCTTACTCTCTGGGTTCTCAGGTTGGGCACAGACCTTGATCCCTGCCTGGGACCATCTCCCAATTAAATGAGATTAGAAGGTCTCTGGAGGATGTTCAAGGGTAAAGTAAAAAGTCTGTGGGAAGGGATAATAAAGGCCCAAAAGCATGGAGAAGCCATTTATGTTAAATCTTCTCATAAATGTCCATATTGTTCCAGAAAGCTTCGGGTGGTACTGGGGATTACAATCCCAGCAGACCTCACTGAAAGCCATGTGCAGGTGATTGACTATGAGAAGCTGATTTATCATCCACAATTCTCAGTCACTTCTATTGAATATGACATCATGTTAATCAAGCTGCAAAGAGAGGTTGAACTCAATGACTATGTGAAACCGGTCAACCTGCCCTACCAGCCCGTCCCTGTGAATAGCATGTGCAATGTCTCCACCTGGAGCTACAACATATGTGATATGTGTGAGTTCAAGATATATGTGATGTCTGTTGACTTCAAGACAACATTCTGCTGTCAGAATTAGTCATGCTTCTACCTTCTCTACTCTTGGTTTTTGCAATTCTACCCACTGAAGCTTTCTTCTAACCCCTTTATTAATCCTTTTCCTCTCCTTTCCTTTTCTCTGTACCTCACTGAAAGCATCCTTCAAAGTTTTTTTTACCCATTCTATCTTTCTATCATCTTTACTTTCATATACGATAGAAGTGGTTTTAGTGGAAAGAAGACATTTTTATTCTAACCCAAATTTGCTATGTAACAGCAGGTCATTTCACCTTGGAGCCTCAATTTCCTTAACATAACATAGAATAAAATAAAATGGGGCAGAACTCTATACAGGATGTTTTCAAACCATTTCAGGCAATAAAGCAATTTAAATCCTTGAAATGTCATGAAATATTAATGTGTTAAACATAAGATGAATTCATAACATTGTGTTTAATCAGATGGAACCTCCTTACAAAAGATTGTAATAGAAATACACACTTAAAACCTTAAGAAAAATATTTCTGAAAGAAACATTTTTAACTAATAACATTCTAAACATTCACTCATTTCTTCAGAAAATTGACAGAGGGCTACCATTATTTTTTTTAGTAGAAGTCTTCTATGTACAATTTGAAACTACTAAACTAGATATTCTTTCTAAGCGTTCTTCTATGTCTCATATTTCAGATTCCATGAAAAAACTTCGAGCAAGTTAAAACATCTTTCTGTTTTCTAAGTTGTATTCCCATCTGCCTCCTACTTCATCCCAAAATTTTCATGCATATCCTAATTAACTGTGTCTGTTAATTAAGATAGTAGTGAATCTTGGGGAAGGAGAGTTGATTACATATAAGCAAAATAGAATAATGATATAGTTGTTGTGAATAATTATTAATGCAACTTTACTCATGAGTAAGTTTATTTGAGCATATACAATACACATCACACACTAGACACCACAGTATGAAAAGGAGATTCATTTTAAACAAGTGTATCAGATTACATTCATTCGTCTGTGTCTACATTCTTCTTATAGAAGCCAGGGGGAGTTGTACACTTATCCTAACATTGTTGCCATTACTCAATCCTTTTTAAACTGCTGTTCAGTAAATGCCTTCAGACTTTGGGCACATTTTCTTGAATGTATCAAGAAGTAGAAATTGTTTGTCCTTTGAGAGTAAATTTGATTTTTGGAAACAGCCAAATGTCCTTCTGGTGAGAAGTATGTTTGATTCATCTGGGTTATGTCACTTGGGTCAAAAAAAGATATGGTTACAAAAAAAAAATTGCAGCATATTTTGGTCTGGCTCATGAAGTAGTTAAGAAAGCATTCCCTAAAGAAGTATTCCCAAAAGAAAGGTGGAACCATGAAATTATCATTGGATTAGAAAATAAAGCAAAGGATCTCAAACATTTTCTTTTCAAGAGTTAATGTATTATTTTCAAATAAAGATGTTAAAGTAAATACACATCTCCATTAAGAAAAACAAAATCTCAAAATATGACACTTCTTCCCAAAGAAGAATCCTTGGCAGGAACACCTACCACATGTATAGATACTATATTCGTCTTGTTCTCGTTTTATTTCAGACTGAAGAAACTTTGTTATGAATGTGCACAGTTCACAGTATTTGTGGAGCATTTATATAAAGGAAAGAATTTGAATTAAGAATCAGAAAACCAGTTTTAAATCCTAGTTTTACCACTTACTAGTCATATAGGTTTAAGAAAATTACTTTTAGAGATATTTTTAAGCAGATACTTGGTTTTCTTTTGACCTGACAAGTGAGAAACTGGGCTAGATAGGTCTAAATTCCTTCAAATTCTAAAAATTCCATCTCAGAGGACACCCTTTATATGTTTAAATTTCCAGAATATTTTAAAACAATGTATTTCATTTCACTGTAGGAATGTCTCACATTTTCATCTAACTTCTAAGGATTTAATCACTTTTGCAGGGAGACACACATTTGTATCATGTGAAATTGTTAGTCTGATAATCTTCTGTACCCAGGTCGTCCTAACTGCCACAGTTCTGATTTCTCTCAGTGTTTGATTTCTTTTTATTTCTGATGGTAGAAGGAGAAATATGTTTTAAGAAAAAGAGGAAAAGAAAAAAGAAGGCTTGATGCTTAAAAGAACACATAAGGAAATTACACTTCTCTCCTTTCTTTAGACAAGGAGCCCGACTTGCTGCAGAGTGTGGATATCTCTGTAATATCCCAGGCTGAATGTCGCAATGCCTATAAAACCTACCACATCAGGGATAACATGCTGTGCGTGGGCATTGTGCCGGGAAGGAGGCAGCCCTGCAGGGTAACATACACTCAGTGCCTTCATTTCCCCATTTTATTCCTTTTATCTTGCCAGAAAGATAACCTGGTTTCCTTTTCTCTGGCAGGAAGTCTCAGCTGCCCTGGCAATCTGCAACGGGACGCTTCAAGGAATCCTGTCTTTTGCGGATGGATGTGTTTTGAGAGCTGATGTTGGTATCTATGCCAAAATCTTTAACTACATAACCTGGATTGAAAATGTAATCCAAAACAACTGAGTGCCCATAGCAGGAATTCTGGACCATGAGGCACAGCGGTTCCCATGTCTAGCCTCAGAATTAAATCCAAATTGACTCCTTGAATTGTGCCATGCTCACCTGTCTCACTTCTGCTAAACAGAAAGGGTGCTTGAGCAGTTATTTGTACATATCTTCACTGTGACTATTCACAACAACCCTTCTTCCCCTATAGATGAAGATGAAAGGCTCAAAATTCCTTAGGCTGTTGAAGTTTATGAAGTGGGGATTATGGTCTCTCTAAGAAATTGATAATTGGCTTATTGAAAAAAGGCCACTCCATAGCCATTTGGGGCACCAAAACCCCTACCAAATGCACTGAACTGGACAACATGTGCTTTGGGAAAGTAAAAGGAAGCCTGAGGAAGAGTGACTACATAGAAGTGCAGGTGAGGAGAAAGGCGAGGGGAGACACTGCGCTTGGTTCCTCCTTGCCCAGCTCTCTACTATCGCACAGACAGATCCTGGTCATTAATTTTGCAGGATTCTGGATGTTTGCTTGAGACATGAGAAGTTAATACAAAAGTACTGGGGCTTATGACATAGCAGATAAACAGGGAATCCAGGACAGATTTTCCGAATGCACATTTGCCCTTTATGTTATGCCAACTGCCCAGGACTCCACTTCTTCCCTCCAGCGTTTTTCTTCCTTCCTTCATGCTCTTTCCAACTCACCTCTGCTGCTTCAGTTACCACCTGAAAGTTTTAACTGATAGTTTTCATGAGGAGTTTCCTTTGGCCAGTTGACTGAGGGTTAAAAATAAAACAAAAACAAGAACAGTTTTAGAGAGTTCAACCTGTGGCTGCTGCAGGGGCACTATTGGAGCCTTACAGCCCAATTAGGGAATATGAATTATTAAGTGCAATTGTGAGAACTTTGCCTTTACATAGTTTATTAACTAAAATTTTTTTTCAGGCAGAAACAAGTGGTTTTGAGCTAATTTTGCAGAGGAGCACCTCAGCCTCTGAAGATGTCTCCCAGCTTGAGCTGGTGCTAAGATTTCAGTAGGTCATCCTGATATTGTATGAGGCCAGCTGATTCTAGGCAGTGGCACATATGGCGTGGCCGTTGAATTCCACAGGCATCAGCACTATCCACGGGGCCCGCCACTGGTGCTGAGGTGACTTCCTTGCTTGGAAAATACATCCTTTTCTTTGTGGAATATGTAAGGCATTCAGGTAATTCAAGGAATGTGGTGCTAGGACGGTGATGACTGGGGGAAAGAAAATTCAAACCCAGAATATGTCATTTTCAGTGAAGACAAATAGCTACTCCCTCCATGATGGAAGGGGCCCATCTACCATCACCTGGTGGTGGGATGCCTGGGGTACAGCAGCAAGAGTCTATAGCTGGGTGGTCATTGACACTGGCAAATTGGGTCTCCAGCAGTGGTGGTAGCCAGCACTGACTTGCGAGAAGTCCGTGCTATTCAGCCCATGCGTAGGCTCCATCTGGCCCCATTGTTCACTTTGCTTATGAAGCCGTCACACAAGCATTCAGAAGGATGAGGAAGAACTTCAGAGCAGACTATCCTGTCTGTCTGATTATTAAAATCTTCCGATGTGAGAGCATTTTGGTGAGGATTACTATGGGATATAATAATTCTCCTGCTCCAAACTGACCCTGAAAAGTTCTACTACATTATATAATTCTTCCCCAAAAAACTCATCCCTTTTCCCCCCATCTTGCCCCTTCTGAGTGCCTATTAGCACAAAGCAGTAGCCATTCCCAAGGAATTCATGCAAATCTTAACCTCAGGAAAGAGAACAACCAGATAGGTTGATTGAACTCTGTCTCCTGAGGAGAATCCCATTCTCTTCCCTTCAGGGCATCCCTCTGAGAAGTTTTAACATCAGAGTAGTGTCAGTGTAATTGCTACCAATAGATCAACAGAGCCATGAGTAAACCAGGTGAAATATCCCCTGCTCCCTCAGTCAACTATTCATAGAGAAATCCCTTTCAGGTCATAGGTGTTGGTTGAAAAAAGATTGCTCAGAGAAATTGCATATACAACTTATTTGGACCTTCAGGGCTTAATCCACTCAGTACCATTTATAATTCTTATAATTAAAGATGGAAGCTGCTGAGCACATCCAAGGTAGTGACAGAGTCAGATAGCCTCCCCTTAAGTAAGTTTGCAATACCATGTTATGTTTTTTGTTTGTTTGTTTCCATTTTATAATTAAGAGAAGAAGATGGAATTTACTTGACATTTGTCTATTTTTCTTAATCAAGTTACACTAAAATCTAAAAGACTCTAGCAGATGATAAACTTCACTGAAGGAGGAGAAAATGTGATACCTGTAGAGTTCTTCAAAACCTCTTTGAAGACTGTCTTTATTTGCATTTTATGTTTTTAATTGAAAATATAAGGGAATCCTTCACTCTAGTACTCTGAATGGTGAAATAAGTCTAATTTTAGGTTGCAGCATTGGGAATCCTATTGCTTTCCATGTATCTAAGCTATATTCTCTATCAACTCTGTAAGTATCATTGCTGGAAATTTCCCTCTCCCTCTGTCTTACTCCTTTGTCTCTCTATTTGTTCAGAATTCATATAGGAAAAAAGGAATGTCATTTCTTAACCTCCTCAAACCCTAACACTATGTTAGGATTAAGAGAGAATGTTTTTCCATTGAGTAAGAGGATATCCTCTATAAACACCTTTCTCAAAGCTGAAAAGCCAGAATCCCAAAAGATAAATGTCCATAGATAGGCCAGGATCTTACAAAGCAATGTGAAGCCTATTTTTCACACAGAAATGAACACTAGTGACTACACTGATGAGACTTTCAAAGCTTCTTAGAATTTGCAACTTTCCTCTTTGTGTAGTCATTCCAAGGACAGTAGAATTTCAGAAAATACAAAATGAGTTCTGTGTAATGGGAAATTGGGATGTGAAAAAGCTCTGATTTGAAATCATTGAATATAACAATTGGAATAGAATCAAATTTTCCACTGTAAACTAAAGATAGAGATTAGATAAATTGGTCTAGGGATTGACATTGTCAAGGAACCCAGGGCCATAGCACCCACACCCTTTAAAAATGCATACATAATTCGCTTTTTGAATAGTTCATTGTTAGTGTATAGAAATGCCACTGATTTTTGTGGGTTGATTTTGTATCCTACAACTTTACTAAATGTGTTTATTGTAACAGTTTTTTTGTTGAGTATTTAAGGTTTTCTACAAGTATGATTATGTCCTCTGAAAATGAAATAATTTTGCTTCTTCCTTTCCAATTTGGATGCCTTTTGTTTCTTTTTTTCTTTTTTTTTTTAAACAAAAGTTGTGTTTAATTATATCAAGAAGCATCATTCAGTATACAGATAGCTGACGTTTCCCCAGAATTTTTTTGTTTTTGTTTTTGGTTTTTTGGAGGGAACACTGAGATATGAACTGGCAGACTTTTTTTTTTTTTAATTTCAGAATATTATGGTGGTATAACACTTTGGTTATATATATTGCCCATGCACTGCCCGTGTCAGAGCTACAATCGTGGTCATCTCTCAAACTGTGCTCCCCGCATCCATTCAGTGAGAGTTTTTCCCAGCCCCTCCACTCCCCTCCCTCCTGCCCGCCCCCTGATGAATATTATTGCCCTGTGTGATGTAGGTGTTGATCAGTTAGTACCAATTTGATGGTGAGTACCAATGGTGCTTGTTTTTCCATTCCTGTGACACTTCGCTTCGAAGAATGGGTTCTAGCTCCAACCAGGATGATACCAGATGTGTTAATTCACTATGGTTCCTTATTGCTGAGTAATACTCCATGGTATACATATACCACATTTTATTAATCCACTCGTGTATTGATGGGCACCTGGGTTGTTTCCACCTGATCAAATTAAAAAGCTTCTGCACAGCCAAGGAAACTAGAGTTCACTAGAGTGAACAGACAACCTACAGAATGGGAGAAAATATTTGCATGCTACACCTCTGATAAAGGGCTGATAACCAGAATCTATACAGAACTTAGGAAAATCAACAAGAAAAAAATCAAACAACCCTATTAAAAAATGGGCAAAGGACATGAACAGAAACTTTTCCAAAGAAGACAGAATAATGGCCAGCAAATATATAAAAAATTGCTCAACTTCTCTAATCATCAGGGAAATGCAAATCAAAACCACAATGAGATATCACTTAACTCCAGTGAGATTGGCTCATATTAAAAAATCCCCAAACAACAAATGTTGGCAGGGATGTGGACAGATAGGAACATTCATACACTGCTGGTGGGACTGCAAATTAGTACAACCTTTTGTTTCTTTTTCTTGACTAATTGCTCTGGCTAGGACGTCCAGTACTCTGTTGAATATAGTGGTGACAGTGGGCATCCTTGCTTTGTCCCAGATCTTAGAGGAAAAGCTTTCAGTTTTTCCCATTGATTATGATGTTAGCTGCAGGCTTTTCATAAGTGGCCTTTATTATGTTGAGATAAGTTCCTTCTTACCTTTTTCGTAGAGAGAAAACAATCCCATTTATAACAGCAACAAAAAGAATAAAATACTAATAATAAAGGTAACCAATGAGGTGAAAGATTTGTACACTGAAAAATATAAAACATTGATGAAGGAAATCAAGAAGACAAAGACAAATGGATAGACATCCTGTGTTCATGCATTGGAAGAATTAATGTTGTTAGAATGTTCATACTATCCAAAGATATCTACAAATCCAATGTAATCCCTATCAAAATCCCAATGGTATTTCTTACAGAAAGAGAAAAAAATCCTAAAATTAATATGGAATCATAAAAGACCCCAAATAGCCAAAGCAATCTAGAGAAAGAAATGGATTAAAGACTTAAGTGTAAAACCTGAAATTGTAAAACAACTAGAAGAAAACATAGGGAAAATCTTGACATTGGTCTTGGCAACAATTTTTTTTCATGACACAAATAGCACAGACAACAAAAACAAAAATAAGCGGTAGGACTACATCAAACTAAAAGGCCTCTGCAAAGCAAAGAAAACAATCAACAGAGTAAAAAGGCAACCTACAGAATGGGAAAAAATATTTTCAAACCGTATGTCTGATGAGGGGTTAATATATAAGGAACTCATACAACTCAGTACCAGAAAATCCAATAACTCAATTAAAAAATGGACAAAAGGCATACAAATGGCCAAAGGATGTATGAAAATGTGCTTTACACCACTAATCATCAGGGAAATAAATGCAAATCAGAACCATCATTAGATATTACCCCATGCCTGTTAGGATGGCTATTATCAAAGAGACGAAAGATAACGGGTGTTGGTAAGGACGTAGAGAAAAGGGAACCTTTGTACACAATTAGTGGGAATGTAAATTGGTACAGCCATTATGGAAAACAGTATGAAGTTTCCTTAAAAACAGAAAGAAAAGGGGTAAAATCTGGAGGAAGCAAAGAGGAAACACGCCACATATTTCTCGAAAGTCACGCTATATTTAGTAAAATGCTGAAAATTGAGTAGGTATCCTATGCATTTACCGGCTAGTCGAGAGGATGACTGACACAAAGGAGGATGCACAGATGGTTCCTCGGTGGCTATATTCACCTGCCAGCCCTGGAACCTCACAGCCTCAACACCAATCCACACTGTGAAGAGACAACTGTGGGGCAGAGCCTGTTTTACACATTTAGGCAGTATATTTCTTTTCCCTTGAAGTGATTAGGTTTAATTAGTGTGATTCTCCCCCAAACTTTCTTCTCTTCCCTAGCCACATATTTCTTCTGCAAAGATGATAAGACTGTTGAACGTTATGACTGTTCCAGACACCGCTGGGCATCAAGTGTCCCCGGACTTTGAAGGTGTTCACATCTGTGGAGGATCCCAGCTCAGTCTCCACGGGGCTGTCAGAGGATGTAGGAATGCAATAGACTGTGGCCACCTTAGTCCAGGCAAGTCCTTCTAAGAGGCTCAGCCATTCTGAGGGCAGAACCACAGCCAGAAGATACCCTCAGTACAGTGCTCCTCACTCTACAATAAACATTAAGTGCGCAGCCCAGGGGTAATATAAGGAAAGAAGTCAGGACCTTACTTCCAATGAGCTCCCAACTGATCAATAAGACATCATCCTCATCTCAGGAGATCAGCCTCAGAGATCTCTGGCTAGGCTACCATTCAGATAATAACTAAAAAAACAGAGTAATCTTTCCCAGAATATACAGATAAAAAGCATATAAACTGGGAATGAGCCCCTAGGTAGATCAGGATAGTTGGGTCCTGAAAAATTGAGTTCCTTACCTTCCCCCTTCTCACTCAGTGGCCTCCAGGTCAGAGTGGAGGGGACACCAAAGGATGCATTAGGGCAGCTCATCCTAGTGGCCAAGTTGTCCTACACCCCAACTTCAACAGCTCAACTATTGACAGCAACATCATGCCTGTTAAGCTGGCCAGCTCTTTCAAGTTCTGTTTTCCATTCCCACAAGGTTAATCCTGCCTTCAGGTTGTGAAAGGTGAATTCATATGCAAGTGTTAATAACTAGTCCAGTGAATCTATAGAATTACATCTTAGGTATATTTCTGATTTAATAATTGCTAGAACTGTAACCCAAAGGAATAACAACAGGATTCTAAATGTCAGGGTAGAGGGTAGGAAAATTATCCGGGGATGGGCTGTCTCAGAATGACCTCAAATCATGGCGGGGAAAGCATGTTTATCCCTCACCCCCGCTCACATAATAAGGCCCCAGTCACTTTTCCTAGTAAACTGACAGGGGGCTGCCATTCCCCTCTGGCCCTGTTGAAGCCCAGGACAAGTCTGCAGAGTGATTAGCTTGGCCCCTTTGTCCCTTTCCCCACAGGATGCTCACCTGGCCTGCTGCCAGGTAACGTGTGGGTGGATCTTTTTGTGCTCTCTGACCTTGTCTGCTTCTCTTGATGGTATCACCAGCCACATGAAACACACTGGCTTTCTGGAAGGAGAGTTCTCTGGTAAAGATGCCTGCCGTGGAACTCTCCCCTGCTCACCCCCTCATCCCAGTAGTATTCATTATGCAAAGAAACAGCCTAACAAGGTATTGATAGTGCTGGATTTAGAGTCAGAATTCCTGTATTTAAGACCTGGCTCTGTCACTACTATTAGCTATGTGACCTCAGGTAAGTCACTCAAGCTCTTGAACATCCATTTCCTTATTTAAAAAGAAAAAAAGGCGATACTTGCCTTACAGGTCATTTGAAAGTAATAAATGAAAAAATGAACTTTTATCAGCCTGAAGACAGAAGATTCACATCACATAGATCAGTGTTTCCTCTCTGAATAGGAGATGACATAATTCACTCCATCTAAAACCATTGTTTCTGCCCCTACAATATGCCAGTCTAGGAGGGCTGGTTTAATCACCGTGGAATCGAGTCTAGGCAATGGAATTGAGCCACAGTTCTTGGTCCAAGTGAACATCACTGCACTGGGAAGTCTCCAGGGAGCTCTCAGGAACTGAGGTCCACGGGAACATGTCAGAGCTCTGGTGCCTCCCAATGCCCCAGCCGCAGAGAGGAGGTAGTTGTTCTGAGAGCTGCCAGCAGAGGCCTCTGCTTTCCTTTAAGAGTGGTGGCCGGGGCCTCTCTGTGCTGCCATCTCCTCTGTATTTAACAGCCATGACCAAGGATCCCTCAGTGATGATGTTCCCAAACTTAGGTGCCCTTCCTCTAGAAAGAGGGAATATCCAAATGTTCCCAGGGCCCCTCAGTCACCAGGAGGCTCACACCTTCTCCCCACCATGTCCTCTGGAGCTGGGCAGAGCTGGTCACCCATGACACCTGAGAAGGCTGGAGAAGACCAGCACCCATCTGGAAGGACTCTCCCCTCTGAGATGAATTGTGTTACTGTCAGCATTTTACAGACACAGAAACTGAGGTTCAAGGAAGAAACTTCCCCAGTGCTCTCAAGGGGCAGAGCCTGCATCCCAGCCTTCCCAGAGCCTGTGCATAAATCACTGTGCTCTCCAGGCAGACAGCATTCACTGAGAGGCAAACAGGGATGCAGCAATGAAGGAAGAGGGAAATGGAGACAGAAAAAGGAGGATGTTTGTGGTGTTTGGCAGCGAAGGCTGCTCTGATAGTGACAGTCACACGGCCGTGTCCCTCCCCAGAACCCAGGAGTCCTGATCCTCTGGGCTTCCTTGGTGGAGAAAAATGAGGAGCTGAAGCCACCAGGCCCAGGGACATGGCACCATAGTTTGGTTTCTGGTGTCTGCTTACCTGTCGGTAGGATGATTCAGGTGCCCCATAGTCTGCAATGAGCAGCTGCAAGGTTTGATGTCCAGAATCTATGGGTGTGCCAAGAAAACCAAACTAACAAAACAAAACAAACAAACAAACAAAAAACTATAAAGGGATCTATACCAAAGTCTGCAATGACCTGAACTGGATACAGGGTGTCACCAGGGACAGGTGAGCCACCTGGACCACTTTTGCTCCTTGGTGTCTCAGTCTCTCTCACCGGGTTACAGATGCCTCCATTCCAAGGCTCCTGTCAGTGACCCGTCTTTACACTTTCAACCAACCACCTGTTCCCCACCAGACCCCACACACCGCCCGCTCCTACTGAGTGAACCCACCCCCAAAACAAGCAAACCTCTCCCAAGACTCTGAGTTTGTCTGCGATTTCATCAAGCCCCAAGCTAGTCTCTCTATCCACCCTAAATCTCCATTCTATCCTTGAAGACAGGACTTGAGGGGTGTGGGCCTGAAGTCATGGTGGGGTAGAGGGGTATAGGACCCCTGTAGAAACTGAGGAGGACATTCTTGTCATCCATTTTCATTTGTTGCTGCATGTGTGCATGTGTGCATGCGTGTGTGCGTGTGTGTGTGTGTGTGTTTATGACAGAGAGAGAGAATGCCTGAGAGCCAGACTGAAGTTACAGGAAAGCAGTTAAAGTGACATTAAGTCAAAGAGAAGCCAGGAAGGGACCTCCAAGTGCAGCCAAAACCACGTATTGGGTGAATTCATACTGTTCGAAGGCATCTAGGGAGACCCTCCCTCAGGTTGAGTTTCTGCTCCCTCTGTTCTATGGCCTAGACCCAGCTAGTTCTGCGGAAGGAACCCCTCCCTTTAGACAGCACAAACAACATTCCGGGAAGAAAGTCTGAGGTCTGTGTGGAGAGGCCATCACTCCCAGCAGTGCACAGTGTTCTAGGAAAGATCAGGAACATGAAACCATAGACAGAGGAGGTGGCACCCAGTCTAGCCTGCCCAGCCCAGGCCGAGCCACAGCAGTGCTGCAGCCAGATGACCCTCACTTCTAGAGTCCCCTGTGTGGAGTGGGAGACACGGGATGACAGATGGCTGGCCGAGGAAAGGGAGGGAGGAGTAACTGAAACCACAGCCCTGCCAAGTGTGCTGGGTCTCCCAGACTAACACCGTGCAGGTGATGGAGACACCTGGGCAGGCCATGTCTCCTGATGAGAAACTCTTCACTCACCACAAGCACTGAGGAAACCAGCCCCACCAGCAAGCGTCCGTGCCCCACAACCACCGCACGAGCACTGGAGACGGAGGAGGTACCTTTGACAGGCCTCCTCAGCGACTCCCTCCCACCTGCATCCCAGTTGCCTGCTCCCTGGGTCTGCGCCCTCTGGGATAGAGAGGCTCCGAGCTGGAAGCAGAGTGGGTGGCTCAGCTAGAGTAGTCTTCCTGTCTCCCACCTCGGCTGGGGTCTCAGGATCCTGGGCCACATTGTCATTCTCTCTCTCTGGCTGTGCACCTCCCAGGTGGTTGAGCTACCGCCTGGGGTCTGAGCCTCCTTGTCCAGCACGTGACTCTGTGCATGGCCTTGCTCAGGCTGCAGATCCAGTTCTGACCCATGGCTTGCCAGTGACCTACACTACACTACACTACAGACCCTGCTGCTTTCTGAGGGTCTTACTATTTAAAGATCAGCTTGAGATTGGGGTTTGAGAGATTTAGGTGGAGATGGGTGTTGGGAATGGGGGTCTAACTGGAAAAATGGGTGTGTATTCTAAGTGTGCGTGTTGGGGGAGGTATTTACTGGGTAAGAGATCCAGCCCACTCCTTTTCTGAGCTCCCAGCATTTCTTCAGGTTTCTACCCAGTATCCCTCTGGGGGTTGATACTGATGTTGAAATGCAACATGCTTTTTATATGTGTATATATAGAGAGAATAGCTAACACTCTCCAATTGTTTTTTGTGTTCCTTTGCATTATACTAAAGGCCTCACCTGAATGATTTTGTTCTCTCCTCGAAGCAGTCCTCTGAGATGGATAGAGATACTGTCTGCATTTTATAGACACAGAAACTGAGGTTTGAGGAGATTAAAAGACTTCCCCAGAGCTCATGATTGGCAGAGCCAAGGTCTTCATCCAAGCCCTCCAGAGCCTGCGGTTAAATTGCTGTGCTATTGAAGCAGAGCATTCGCTGAAAGGCACATGGGAAACCAGCAGGTGGGTCTACTCGTGGTTATATGGCAAGAAAGGGGGTCTGGGTGGGGAGGAAGTGGGTCTGGGAAGGCTGTCAGGGCCGAGGAGGAGGGGTAGGGTCTGTAAGTGGGAACCAAGGGAGTCTGTGTATGTGGTTTCTATTCATATGCCCAAGGAGGGTTTCTCACTCTGTCTTTGCTGCGGGTACAGTATAGTGTTCTGCCTTGGGTCATATTGGTCATGTGCAGCCTCTGCTCAGTGTCACTGACCCATGTGGCTTAGTAATCCACTCCAGGAAGGAATATGACCTCCTTATCCCCAGGACTCTGCAGAGTAGCCAGCACCTGTATTTGCCCCTGGAGATCTCGTGGGTACCAGCTCATCCAGGGGTCTTGGGAATTGCTCAGGATGCAGTGCAAGGTCTCAACCTGTCCACAAGGCACCAGGACTCACCCGGCCTTCACTCCACCAGGCTTGCAGTGGTGTCTAAAATACACAGGCAGGCTGGGCTGAAGGCAGGGAGGGTGGTCACCCCCAGGAGCAACTAACTGGGCTAAGTCCTGGAGAGGCAGACCCAAGAGTACTGCGGAGAGGAGACTGCTGGGAGCAGAAGTACTCTTCCTCAGTGTGCGGGGCTGGGCCCGGGATGATGGCGACACGGCTAAGACTAAGGAGCAATTTCTCTGCCTGTGGTGCTCCAGTGACCGGGTCCCTCTTCCCATCACTCAACCCCCCTGAGTGGCTTCCTCTGCTTGCCATCTGACTGGTACTCATGGCAGCCGGGAGCACCCAGACACACAGGATGGGAAATGGCACCATTCATGGCCCTGCAGGCTCTCTCGAGCAGGGCCGTGGGACGGGACCAGCCAGGGAGGAGAGCAGGACCCCAGCCTGTAAGGCAGCATTCAGTAGCTACCAGTCTCAGAGTGAAGTTCCAGAGGGCTAGGCTTTAACAGAAAACTGAATATCTTGTCTCATCTTCTCCTTGAAGCTCAAACCTCAAACTGAAGGTGTGGGTGCTTTCCTGCTTCCCAAGTACCCACATGCGCTCACATGTGATCCCTGCACTCCCCCTGTGCACTGAGCACCTTAGTGAGGTACCTGGCCCTGCACCCTCTCAACTTTGTCCCAGATATTCCTAGAACAGCAGTCTGAATCTGCATCTCCAATCTTTGCAAGGGATTAAAATATCTCAGTCTAACCAAGCAATGCTTATAGAATTGAACAAAGACCCCTCTCCCCACGTGCTTCACGTACACATAGAGGCTGCTGCAGGGCAACTTTGAGCAGTGTGACAACGGACACTCATCACCAGTTCCCTGTGCTTCACTCTGTGAGGGCAAATAGAAATTAAAAAGGAGAAGCCTTTGGGTAAATACCCAGTAATGGGATTGGTGGATCAAACGGTAGGTCTACTTTTAGTTCTTTGAGGAATAGCCATAGTATTTTTCATAGAAGTTGTACTAATTTTCAGTCCCAGCAACAGTGCATGAGTGTTCCTTTCTCTCCGCATCCATGCCAGCAGCTATTGTTTTGGGACTTTTTGATAAAAGCCATTCTCGCTGGGGTTAGGAGATAAAGTCATTTTATCAAAAAGACACTTGCACTCGAATGTTTATTTGCAGCACAATTCACAATTGCAAAGACGTGGAATTAACTGAAGTGCCCATCAATTCATGAGTGGATTAATAAAATGTGGTATATATATACCATGGAGTACTACTCAGACATGGAAAAATGAATTAATAGCTTTTGCAACAATCTGGATGGAACTGGAGACCATTCTCCTAAGTGAAGTATCGCAAGAATGGAAAAACAAACACCACATGTACTCACTATTAAATTGGAACTAACCGATCAGCACTCACGTGCACAGATGGAAGTAAAACGCAGTGGAAATCAAGCAGGTAGAAGGGGAGTGAAGGGGATGTGTGAAATCATACCTAACAGGTACAATGTACACTATCTGGGTAATGGGCACACTTAAAACTTTGACTCATGCAGTACAAAAGCAATCCATATAACCAAAACATTTGTACCCCTGTAATATTCTGAAATTTAAGAAAAAAAGGAGAGGCTTTATGCTTCTTGTTGAAAATAAGGGAAGGGACTCCTTCCCCTCCTATCCATTTTCCTAGAGCATTTCCTTTAGCAAACTTGTAAGTTCTTCCTTTGTCTCTTTGAAATGTGTGTAAATCTTTTTAAAAGCTAAATAAGGCTCTTGCTAGCTTTGAGATCCAGAAAGCTCTTCCTCAAGAACCCAGGAACAATTTCTTTGAAATGTAATCATGAAGGAAGACAGTGGCCCTATCTGCCAGTATCTGAGGGGCAGCAGGAGCCAAACTTAACTCAGAGGCGTCACCTTGTACTGAGTTGCAAAAGTACCTCCTGTCGTGAAGACATAGGAAGTCTGTTTTTTCTTTGGGTAAAGCCAATTTGCACACACAAATGATGACCCCAATTACCAAGTGAATCTAGGATAAAATCTGTGTGACAAAAGGTGCTGTGGAGTCCTCTAAGTTGAGGACTAGTTATGTAACAGTGGAAGGGAGGCTCAGCACAACTAGCTACATTTTGCTTCTGACCCCTGCAGAAATGTCCTTTAGGTTAAAAGCCCCTGCTGCGCTCTGTACATAGGCTACAGGAAAGGTGATAACCATCCCTTTTCCAAAAATAACTCCCAGGGAGATGAGAAAAGTGTACACACAACAATGTGTAACAACGCTACGTCACAGATTTTTAGGAACATCCTGACCTTTGTCCTCCAAAGTTAACTGACCAAGAGGAAAGAAGTTTACAACCTCCTCAGACCCTCACTGACGCCCAGATGTCTGCGGTCCTGGTCCTTGATTACCTCCCGCAACCGAACTCCTCTTTCG
Organism: Daubentonia madagascariensis; assembly: GCA_023783475.1. NCBI lineage: Eukaryota > Metazoa > Chordata > Mammalia > Primates > Daubentoniidae > Daubentonia > Daubentonia madagascariensis. The sequence goes on from JAKFHU010001569.1 coordinate 13,580,779, forward strand.
CCTTCTCTTATGATAAAAAGGAGCCTAAAGTTCATACTAACTTCAAATGTTTCTTTGGGACAGTAGTCTACCATCTTCTCGGTTTGCGGGCTCTCCGAATAAAAGTAGCTTTCCTTACCCCAACATCTTTTCTCTTGACTTATTGGCTGTCCTGTAGTGAGTGGTACCAGCTTGAACTTGGTTACAGTTATTGTTTCTCTTGAGAACATGTGTGCGATGAGTTGTATCCACTTGGTTACATAACAGAGGGAGATTTCTTTCTGTCTTTGCAATCTCTTAGCAGATTGACTTTGATACACAAAGTTTCATTCTGGTTTAATGTTTATTCAATGTTAAAACTGTTTTCTCTCTCCTCTACCTTTACATTAAATAGAAAGGTTTTCTTGATTGAGAGATATTTTCCTCCTTTAATTGCTTTTAATAATATTTACTTATTAACCATATTTTATTATATTTCATTAATTTATATTAATATATAATTATATAATATTTGATTATTTCAATTGCATTTCATTACATATTTAATTATGTTTTCCCAACAACTCATAGTGCTGCCATTACCCAGTAGTGTGACTGTTGGCCTCGGCAGCTTCCTCCGTAAGACACAGATTATAATGAAAACTGGATCGAGTGGATCAACATGTGAAAAATTCTTAGAACAGAGCTTGGCACAGACTAAGCACTCGACAAGCGTTGACGTCTATTATTGCAATGGTAAATTTAAAATTCAATTAAAATATGACAGGATTAATAGTAACATTTGCCTTTAATTGCCTCAGTACTCAACTGAGATTAAAAGCATAAATTCTCATAACTTTTTAACATTGATAAGAGCCCTCGTTTTTCATAAAGCTTGGAAACCAATAATCTGGGAAATTGGATTTATAAGGCCCTGTGTCTACCATCTCTCCAGCCTCAGCATTTTACAGACAACAACATGGAGGCATAGAGGGGTTTAGTGACCAAACTTTACAATTTCAAGATCCAGGACTGCACTGGATTCAAGTTGGTGTTCCAGGTGTGGCTCAGTAAATGCAGAAGGGAGGCAGGGCCAACCCGCAGACCCATCTTCCTGGAGAATCCCCAGTAAGGGTACAGCAATGGCCTGGCGCCCTGGGGAGGAAGCCAGAGGAGGGTCGAGGAGAGCAGGTCTCTGAGGTTGCGGTTGCAGCTCCCAGCTCCTTCGTGAGGACCCTGCCTCTTCCCCAAGGGCAGTGCTCTGGCCAGCAGGACAGATTGCAGGATAAGGGATCCAAGGCCGTCTTGGTTTACAGGACTGGTTATCCTGTCTCCCTACTGTCTGCTCCCTCAGCCTTAATCCTCAAGTAAGATTGGGATCAGAGTGTCTCCACTCCCCTGTTATCTCCCTCCCTGGCATTCCTGCTCCTCAAGGTCAGCGCCTCCCCAGGCTCTTCCTTCGCCTCTTGTCTTGGCCCCGCTCAGGCCCTGGGCCGAGGTAAGCCTCTTGCTTCCGGATGGCTGCCCAGCTCCCTACCTCCTCTGCCAGACCCACAGTGGGGGGTTGTGGCTGCCTCCCTGGGCCATTTGTTTTCTCTCCCACCTCACCCCAGTTACAGTCAAGTGCTCAGGGAAGCAGCAAACACACTTAGCTGGTCCTCAGCAGCTTTGATGAGCTCAGCAGATAACACAAAGTCTATGCCTGCACTGAATGAAGCTGTAAGCAGATTGCTGCAGACTTTACCCACCCACACTTGAGCTGAATTCCTGTGTGAAGATGTGTGGTCCAGTCTGTGTGGGGGAGACCCCCGGGGCCCATGTCCTCTCCATTGTCAAATGGAGGATGGACGGGCAACCAGTGGTCAGAGGATGTGATTTCCAGCTCAGTGTCAGCTGTGTCAGTCACCAGGAGGAAATGACTCTTTAAATAAGAGTCAGACTTTGGTCCCTTCCCTAAGAAAGCAGCCAGCAAGTGACACCAACTCCCTCCACCAGGACAAGCCATGGTGGAAATGCAAGGCTGGGGTCTGGCGCCTATGAGTGTCTGGAGCACGAGCCTGGGGCAGGACCCCTGCACTGCTGTGCTAGCTCTGCCACTGACATGATGGCAGACCAAGCACACTCATGTCACCCCTTGGTGCTCTTATTTCCTCATCCAAAATTAAGTGGATTGGAATTTCTGGAAAACTAAATGGATCTAAAGTTCCTTTCTATTCTGGTGTTCTAATATTCTAATATTCCTTCTGTGCTTTTATTTTTTGCATAATACCAGTGCACTTGTAGTTGGGGAAGTTGGGCTAAGCCTGCAGTGGAGAGTCACTAAAATGTGATTTCTCTGAATGGCAACTCACGGCAGGAGGGGTACAGCACAAAGCATCCCGAAGACAAATTCATGTTTATTTCTCATTTTCTCCCTCTTCTTGCCCTCACCTCCTCCCTTTCTTCCCAGGAATGTGCAGAAAATCAAAGCTGCCCCAGACTTGTCCATCTGGAAAGCTGATTATGGTTCCCTCACCTCTGAGTGTCCTTCCAGGGATTAGTAGCAAAGACTCCTCCAGGAGATGGAAATCACAACCTCCCCCCTAAGCCCTCCCAGCAACTTCCCTCCTTCCTGCACTGTACCGGGAAGCTGAAAGGCCAGGCTTATGTGTGGTCCCACCCCCTGCCAGTACCTCAGTTCTATACATAGACAAAATAGAAAATGTCCATAAAAACCGGGGTGGGGGCATATGCCAGAGACAGCGTGTTCTGTAAGAATATCCACAGATACAAGATGGGAAGATGGGGAGGGGGGAAGGAAGGAAAGGGAGAGAGGGGGAGAGAGAGAGAGAGAGAAGAGGAAGGGAGAAAGCTAGGCCTCCTTAATTCTGCAGGGCCCCCATTGGCAGTACACTGGCGTAGGGTTAGGGTGGAAAGTCTGAACATTCACTCCTGAGAATTTCATGCCAGGTCTCTGCTCCAGAGTGAGAGCAACCTACCCCTGTACCCTCTCTGGGCACCTCTCACCTCCAGAGTTATGTAAGGGGCACCACTCGGAACCCAGAGGATAATCAGATCAGAAGCGCCCCAGCCTGTCCCTCCCCCATGGCATGGTGCCCGGCACAGGTGGAGGGACATATAAATCCAGGGCTCTCGAGTGTCCATCTGCAGGGAGATGCTCCAGGCCCCAGGAGACATGGCCTGTGCCCTTCTCTTCAGGCTTCTCCTGCTTCTGGCCCTGGAAGCCCCCTCCCCAGGCAACTGCCTCAGTCATACATCTCGCCTGCGTTATTCCAGGTTCCTAGATCCTTCCAATGTCATTTTCCTGCGCTGGGACTTTGACCTTGAGGCTGAAGTCATCACTTTTGAGCTTCAGGTCCGGACAGCTGGCTGGGTGGGCTTGGGTGTCACAAATCGCTACACCAGAGTGGGAAGTGATCTGGTTGTTGGAGGAGTCTTGCCCGATGGCAATGTCTATTTTTCGGTAAGTCTAAGGGGTGATTGTCTTCCAAGGTTGAGAGTCTTTGTTGGGTTGAGGATGCCTTCATGTCCAGGGAGGATCCACATTTTCCAAAGATACCCAAGCACACTCCCAGGACTCCAGCTAAATGCTGATCTCTGCCTCCAAAAATGGTCCGATATAGAGTTTGCAATCTGGGTCTTCCAGATGGCACAACTCCAAGGCCGCTAAGAGAACGAAACCATTAGATTGTGAGAGGTAGTCTTGCACCACTCACTTGCTAATAGCCCACTAAATGCAGCCACTGGGAAAAATTCAAAGCTGTTTGAGACGCCGTCTCTGTCCTCAATTTCCTTTAATAAGCTCGATCAGGTAGACACAACACGAAATAATCTAATAGCAGCAGCAGCAACAACAACAGCTGAAAATTATTATACACTTTTGATTAGCCAGGCATTGTTCTGAATTCTTTGCATTTTAAACCTCATAGCTGCACTATGAGGTGGGTTATTATCCCCATTTCATAGATGCAGGAGTAGCTCTCTCATCTCCCAGTCCTGCTCATTCTGAGCCCTTAATCGCTCTTCCAAACTGCACTTCTATAGGGATGTGTCAGTTTACAGCACAAGGTAACGTATGCTAAGAGCCACATGAGAGAGGGCGAATGGCTGGCATAGACAGTTCGGAGAATACATGAGATTTCAAGGGTTAGGGATGCAGGAATATTAGGATTTATGGGGATGAGATTTGAAATGGGAGAAGTAAAGCAAAGTCAGGTGGTGAAACTCCATCAGACATGGTCCATCTGTCTTCCTCGAGAATCCACCCATTTTACAGATGCAGTGGATGCTCTGCCGTGCCCTAGGAGGAAACTCCATAATAGAGAAGCCCTGTGTTCTGCCACTTTAGTAGCCTGGGGGAGCTAACGGGATGCCTACTACCCAAAGCATGACATTTGGGGCTCCTGGTTCTTACTCCTTGATCTTCACTGGACCCCAGGATCAGCACCTGGTGGATGAAGACACCCTGAAGGAGGATGGGAACCAGGATGCAGAGCTGCACGGGCTGACGGAAGGTGCTGTCTACACCACCATGCGCTTTTCCAGGCCCTTCCGCTCCTGCGACCGCCATGACCAGGACATCACGGTAAAATAGAGAGGGGTGAAGAACATTTCATCACAAGCAGCTCCTCCTCCTGGGGAGGTGTCGTCGCCCCCAGTCAGGTAGCCAGTCACAGTCCCCAGGACTTCTGTCCCTCTCAGCCTTCCAGGTGCTGCCCCAACCATGCCACCCCTGGAAACCCACAAGCCCCCTGCAGGAGGACTGCCCGTGGACCCAGTGCCCACCCACCCTCCCCAGGGGTTCTTCCCCTCTTGAAGGAACCTACCCAATTTCATTGAACTTTAGAGTGTTAGGATGTACGTGTTTAGCCCAACCGTTTCGTTTCACAGATGTAGACGTAGGCATAGAGAGGGAATGCAAGAGGGGATGTGACTTGCTCAACGTTACCAGCAAGTTAGCCCCAGAGGCAGAAACAGAACCTGACTAGTTCTCACTCCCAGTCTGAAGCGCCCCCCATTCCACTGTGTACACGTGATCGAGTGGCTTGTGCAGGTCCTCGGGGGTAGGTATGTGCGTAGTGCTGCCCCTCAACGCTCATGGCACCCCCAGGGCGACACCGTGAGGGTGCTGGCCGCCTACGGCCTGGATGACACTCTGAAGCTGGATCGGAACCGCACCTTTGTCAAGTCCGTCTTTCTGCTGCAAGTAGTCCACCCTGACGATCTGGATGTCCCCGAGGACACCATCATCCACGACTTGGAGATCACTGATGTAATAAGTCCCCTCTGCCCCACCCAGCCCCCTCCAACTCCCTTTCCATCTCCCCACTCAATCTGGAGCCCTCCTCTCGCACCCAGTATTCAGTTCCTTCCTTGGATGGAGGTTACCCGGCCTCCCCTCCGTGCCCCGAGGACTGCCAATCTAACCCCAATGTGAACCCCCTTCCCTTGCCTGGCCCTTCCCGTTTCTTTGGGAGCCTCATTCCCACCCTACTCAGTGTCTGTGCACCCCGCCCAGTTCCTCATTCCAGAGGATGACACCACGTACGCCTGCACGTTTCTCCCTCTCCCCATCGTTAGCAAGAAGCATCACATCTACAAGGTACAGTGAACGAGATGGAGGCGTGGTCAAGGCAGGGGAAGGCGCTTGAGCAGAGCAGAGGGCATGGTCAACTCCAAAGGATGGTGTCTGGAAAAGTGCTGAGGGGAACGTACAGGGAAGAGGCTGCCAGGCAGGCTTGGTGGACATGGTAGTTACATAACTTCCTGAGCCCAGAACTACAACTCCCGGCACTGTTTTATTTAAGCCCCACAGTGCAACAGACATGTTGGTGAAGGTTACAAATCAATAAGTGTTTGCAAAGAACAAAGCAGAAGCCCCATCCTGGCCCCAGAATTGTGCTCTCTCAGCCCAGGAGGAAGTAAAGCAGGGAGGGGATATGACCAAGGGCCGTCAGGGGGTTGGCCAAGTCTGGCTGAAGTGAACTCAAACTTGGTCACCGAATTTCACATTTGAGGGATTTCAATTTTGATCAAGTAAATAAAAATACGATCTTAAAGTAAGTGGCAAATGTGTGGGAGCAATTTGTTCTTTAGAAAGAGAATCCAAGAAGGTGTGGGTGCTTGCTGGGACACATAGAGCTGGTTGAGGTTACTAAGGAACGTCAGAAGTGCTGGGATGCCCCCAGCTAGATTCAGTGGGCTCTGCTCTCTGGGAAGAGATTTAAAGGGGTGGGAGTTCAGAGGAGAGTCGAGCAGAGTGGGTGGGAAAATGAAAGCTTGGGGAACAAAGACAGAGAGAAGGAATGAAAGACAGAGAAACAGAGAAATGGGGAACAGGCACAGCTTTATTTGGGGAAAAGAAATGGAGAGAATACAAATTTGACACAGAAGGTCTTGACCGTGCTCTGCTCTCCTTTCTCTGCCCAGTTTGAGCCCACGTTGGTGGACCACAATGAGACAATGGTGCATCACATCCTGGTGTACGCCTGCGGCAACGCCAGCGCTCTCCCGACTGGCATCAGCGACTGCTACGGGGCCGACCCTGCCTTCTCCCTCTGCTCGCAGGTCATCGTGGGCTGGGCTGTCGGGGGCACCGTGAGTCCTGTGGTGGGGGAAGCACTGGCTAAGCAGGTGCATGCTGTCGGGCAACGGGGATCGCTGGGTGGTGAGGGACCAGGGGACAGCGGAGGTCTGGGATGAAGGCTAGAAAACAGGGGCAGGAGCCCTGGATCCTTGCACCTAGTCCCCAGTCCTCTTGTTGCCAAATCTCCCTCCCTCCAACAGAGTTACCAGTTTCCAGATGACGTGGGCATCTCTATTGGGACCCCCTTGGACCCTCAGTGGATCCGACTGGAGGTTCATTATAGCAACTTTCACAACCTTCCTGGTGAGCATCCAGAGGGTTTGTGGAAGGGCAGCTGTCGGGGCTGGCTGGTTCCCTTAGGTCTTGAAAACGTGTTGCAGGACTCAGGCTGACTTCTTTTGGTCACAGCCCCACCCCAGTTTTCTGGGGCCTCTTTCTTTCCATATTGTGACACGCTCTCCTCCCTTCTGTGCCTGTTCCTTTGCGCACCAGGTGTGTACGACTCCTCAGGAATTCGAGTGTACTACAGCTCTCAGCTGCGCAAATACGACATGGGCGTCCTGCAGCTGGGCTTCTTCACTTTCCCCATCCACTTCATACCCCCGGGCGCTGAGTCCTTCATGTCCTACGGGCTGTGTAAGACGGAGAAGTTTGAAGAGGTGAAGCTGGGAGGGACACCCTTCTGGAGGAGGGAACAAACCCTCCGTGCTCCCCATCACAGACCTGGTCTGAGCCACGAGCCCACACAGCCTGAGCCGCAGACGTGGAGAATGATCCCAGCCTGGTGCTCACTCAGGAAATTCACTAACATGACTCATGCAAGGGAGGGAAGGAGTCAGGGCTTTGGGGACAAGGGGAGTGGGGCAGGAAGAGGGACTAGGGGGCTCAATGAGAATTAGGGAGTAGAATACCAAGGGCAGAAGATCTAGGAGGAGGTTGGAATGAGAGCTCTTAACACACCAGGTGTGCCTCCTCCCCTTTCCAGATGAATGGGGGCCCTGTGCCTGACATACAGGTGTATGGCTACCTGCTGCACACCCACCTGGCAGGGCGGGCTCTGCAGGCCGTGCAATACAGGTAAGGGAAGACCTTGATTTGAAGCTTTCCCTTCTGTAGGTGGGAATAAATTTTAGGAACAACTATTTATTCTGCAGCATAAAGTTATGCTTGGTTGAGAGTAACCATCCCTAGAGTAGAGGTGACTGGAATAAGGCTGTGGACAAAGGAGACTTTTTGTTCATTTTTGTGGACAATCTGCTCACAGAATGACCCCACACACTGCATCTTTGGTGGACCCTTTCTACTTCACCTTGTTATTTCTGTCTTCTTCCCTTCTTTCCCTCTAGAAATGGAACACAACTCCAAACCATCTGTAAAGACGATTCCTATGACTTCAATCTGCAGGAGACTCGAGATCTACCTTCCCGAGTGGTGATCAAGCCGGTGGGTGTCTGGGGGAGGCATGGTGGGCTTGGGGGAGGCAGCATCAGAACTCATTATTGTCCGCCAGGAAAGTTCTAAGGCCACAGTAGCCCCTCTGTGTCGTACTCTCAGCCTTGTGTTCCATTCCAAACAGGGAGATGAGTTGCTTGTAGAATGTCACTACCAGACACTGGACCGTGACTCCATGACTTTTGTGAGTACCTCTCTCCACACATGGGCACCAGGAACACAGCCACAGAAGAAGCCCCACCCCTGGCTCTCCAGTGACCCTGACAATTCCACTGAGGCCCCTTCCCTTCTCCAGTGGTATTACCCACTCACAGGTGGCCTTTCATGCTTTCACACTGCTATGCATCCAGGATGGGTACAGGGATTCTGTGTCAGTGGCCTACCACATTCTGTGTCAGTGACCCACTAAGACCATGGAAAGGGAGTATGTCAGTGGCTAAGAGTATGGGCTCTGGGGCCTTGCTCCCTGGGTTTCAATGTCAGCACAATCATTTAGTAGGTTTCTCACCTTAGGCAAATGATTCAACCTCTTTGTGCTTCAGTTTCCTAATTCACATAAAATTAATACCACTTCCCATCTCCTAAGCTTATTGTGAGAGTTGGTTAACACGTGCAAAACACTTAGATCATTACTTGACTTATAGTAGAGACTCCATTACAGTCAGCTATTGTTATTATGGTCACAAGGAACCTCACCCATTTTGTGTGTCAGGAGTGGTTCAGTGCTTGTGGGATTCAAAAGGGGCTGCAAACTATTGAGAAAAAATATATAGCCCTACAAATGATTATAGTACAAGTTAGAAAGTGATATAAGCCATATGAGAAGAATGAGCATAATGCATTAGGGAAATTCACGGGAAAAAAATAAGATGCCTCTACAGCGAACTGAACATGTAATATATGTGAGTGGGTCCTGCTTTAGACACATAGAGGTGCGGAACCTCAGAGAAGCAAAAGACTGAGAAAGCCATGTGTAAAAGGAAAGCATGGGCCGTGCATGAAGCACAGTAGGCGTGGTCAAGGACTGGGAGGAGAGGTCTGAAGGAATGCACTGGGAACGAGGGAGACAAGGGGGAGAGAACCCTTCCGGCAGGGCTGAGCCCATCCTACCTACATCTCCAGGATGGCAGGGCCTGATGCTGTAGCTCTATGAATATTCACCAGGTAAATAAATGGAATGAATGAATTTTTTATACAGAATCAAATAATTTCTTCAGTGATAATTGATTATTGTTTAATGGACCATTGAAAGCCACTGGAGGTTTCTGAAATGGCAGATGACAAGATTCGAGATGTAAACAAATTGGCAGCATTACGGAGCTCAGACTGCAACTGGGACAGGTGGGCAACTGACGCCAGGGGGGCCGATAGTCTTGCCCAGACCAGGACAAGCAGTGGAAATATGGTCAACAGGGCAGATATATGGGATATTTCTTTGGAAATAATATCATTAATTGTCCAATGATTGGAAATAGAGGAGAAAGTACAGCAGCGAGCTGGCTCTACATTAAGGGAAAAGGAAAACAGCATCACGGGTAGAACAACCACCTCAACTATCTTCTGGCTGCCTAGTCCCCCTCTGCATGCCTCTCCACCCCATCTCTCTCCTCCCCAGGGAGGTCCCAGCACCATTAATGAGATGTGCCTCATCTTCCTCTTCTACTATCCCCGAAATAACATCTCCAGCTGCATGGGGTACCCCGACATCATCTACGTGGCCCATGAGCTGGGGGAGGAGGCATCTGAGTGAGTCATCCTGGAAGATGGGCCCCTCTCTTCTGTGTGTGTCCATGTGTGTGTCTTGGAGGGATCTTGGGGAGGGCTGGGAAAGGACCCACCCACCTTTCCCACCCACCCCCTCCCAGGCTAGTGAGCTAGGATTCCTTAGGGGCTGCCAGACCAGCCCCTACCCCCCTCACCCCTACCCTTGTCAGTGTCTGATTCTCAAAGCTTTTACACAAGACAAGAATTCTGTGGGATTTTTCCCATATCAGCAAGGTCATTCAGAGGAGCAGGTAAGAACTGATCCCTCGCAGTCAGATCACTTATATACAAATTCTTTCTCTGCCTTTTTTGCATGCACTACTTGACTCAGTCAAAGACTGTTTACTTTCAAGTCATGACCCTTCATTATTTGAGTGTAAAGGTCCTCTCTGAGACTCTCTTAACAGCTCTGAAAGTACTTTCCAAGAAAAAAAAAAAGCACATCTGTGCAGATGCACCCCATTTCATATGCAATTGCAGAGCAATTACAGGTTCCCTGAAGTCACTCCATCAACCTTCTTGGACTCCGTGGCACCCAGATTAAAAAACCCTTCCTTAAAGAGTCAGAAGGTCCTCTATTTCATTTTTTAAAATTCTCATCTTGAGTTCTGATAATATTTCTTGTTCTGTTAAATTCATTATGATGGCCTCATTGAGTTGCAAGGCATTCCTGTGGTTTATGCTGGCATGGAACTGATGCTAACAAAAACAAGGGTGCTCTATACACATTCTGTTGAAGCTCTGTGTCAGCCCTAAGCTACTGTCTGTTCCCTGTGCCCGACCCTATCGCCACGGCAGCTCCATGGAGGGCATGATGGCCATGAGCAACGTTGAGTGGACCCCAGAGAGCATTAAGAAGGCTGAGAAAGCCTGCAAGGAGGCCAGGCAGACGGTGATAATAAAGACCATTGATGTGAGTGTCCCAGGAGAGACCACCCTCTGGAGTTAGGGATGGAGGGGTGTGGGATGGTGTTGGGCAAAAGCAGAGAAAGGGAGGAATGAGGGACGCAAATGACAATGGCAGGAAGGCTGGGTCGGGAAGGAGGGGCTGGGGAGGCGGCGAGGTAGGTTGCTGCTGCTGCAGGTGGGTTGTGGGTGAGCTGGGAGCCCCATGATGTCCACGAAGGCTGGGGATGACCAAGGAGGACCGCGGGAAAGGAAAGGGGGGTGCTTCATCCTTTGCCTTTTGTCTTCCCGCTCCTGCAGGAGGTGGTGGAAAACACAACAGGCTGGATTCCAGACATCATCCCTACTCCTCGGGGGCCCTGCCTGGAGTCCTCTGGAGGCAAAGTGGAGCCCCAGGACAAGACTCCCGCAGGCTTCAGGGCCGCACCGGTGGCCCTCTCGGGCTCCAGCACTGCTTCCCTGAAGCGCCTCCCCCTGGCGGCCCACTTGCTGGTGCAGGGCACCCTGTCCTGGCTCCTTGCCACGCTGCAGACGGGAGGCTGATTCTGTCTCCTTACATACAGACACCCGCCCCTCTCTTCTCGGCCCTCCTCTTGTCATCAAACACAGAAACTCCACCCTGCTTTGGGCCCCTTCCCATGATGCAGGCCACGACGCTGCAGGCCTGGGCACTACACATATTCCATAAGGGTTCTTCCGAGATGAGCTGTGCAATTCATCCTTTAAAACCTCAGAACCACCAGTGGGACCACATATTTTCTGACAAAGTCTGGTTCCAAGGCTGAGGGTGCAGTAATGGATCTACTCTCTGAGAATCCCGGTGCCCCAGCTCCCTTAAGAGGATGCCGCGAAAAGGAGGACGAAGGGGCTTGAATGCAGAGGGAGCGCCCTGTAAACCTTCCTCGTCCGCTCCTGGCCCTGGAGGGGGCTTCTGGTTTTCTTTTCTTCTGACATTTTTGCCCAGCCCTCCCTGGGAGGCAGAGGAAGCAAGCCACACGTGTGGTAGGGAGCAAAGGGTGATTTGTGGTAAAGGGAGGGGCTCTGCTTATAACGGACAAAGCTCAAGACATCACATTAAATAAATCTCAACTTGCTTCCTGTTGCTCTCTCTTTCCCTTGAGCCTTTGGTCAGGAGAGGCAGCTGGGCAGTCTCTTGAATTGCTCAGCATAAGACATCTTGAGGGCATTTGAGGACCTGATTGCCTAAATGCAACATTTAATGCACATCCCTTGCTCTCCTCACCTGTGTCTCTAGAGTCAGATGGTCTTTGTTTATGCCCCCAGTGTCACTTTGTCAACACTCAGGCTACCAGGTGTCAAGAGCCTACCTGGGCAGGCTGCATTTTGCAACCATAGTTTTCAGGAAAGGCCAGTGATGGTGGCTGCCCTGAGAGCTTCTGGGGACATTTCTGTATTTATTCTAAGCTTGAAAAGCTCAGCACTGCCCTCTCCCTTTGGGAGTTAAAGTCACCATACTTGTCTATGAAGTGCTCATTGTTTGTGTCCCCTAGGAAGGACCCCTACTCTGGACAGCACAAGGTGTTTAGAGGGATCTTAATCTCCCGGAGAGCAGGGATGTGGCCTCAGCAAACACCGTGTCACCGATCACGGGGCTAGTGTGGGTCTAACAGCACAGCCCTGCTTCCTGGCAGAGCAATACCTCTGCCCTGGGATTGGTGCGGCACATCAGGGACACGGGAGGAAATGAGTCCATGACCTTTATGTCACTCCCCCAGAGGATGCTGGATGTTCCACCCTGAGATTCTGCAGAATCCTGTGTTCACACTCAGCTCCTGAGGTCTCAGTATTGACCCTTCCCAATGATTAGCATCACACTTGGGCCTTATTTGAGCAGAGAATGTGCTGTCCTTAAATCAAAGACACTTTTCAAAGTTCAAGATTATGAAAAAACCGGGCTGTGGAGACTTTTCTTTTAGGAAATTGAGATTTTTCTTTTAGAAAATAGGTAATAATCCTAAGGCATCTGCCAGCTATTTGAAGTAAACAAAACACAGTTGGCTTTTGAACAACACGGGTTTGGACTGCACAGGGCCACTTACACGTGGATTTTTTTTCAACCAAATGCAGATTGAAAATACAATATTCGCTGGATCCGAAACCCACGGATGCAGAGGACTCGCTTTTTGTATACAAGGGTCCCGCAGGGCCAACTGTGGGACTCGAGCGTGCACGGATTTCGGTATCCACGGGTGGTCTGGGAACCAATGCCCCACATGTACCGGGAAGTGACTACTTTGTACAGCATGAGGAAACACACATAATAGTGATCTCTAGATGAAAACTTAAAACAACCACAGCAACCACTTCTCCCCCTTTGCTTTATCCAACTACCGAGCGGGTCTGACATCCCCATCCCCGCCTGACCCGTATGACTCCAGGGCTCCCCCAGCAAATTCTTTCAGCCCCGATCTTTTAGGTAAAAATACTCTTTCCGGGGGTTTCAGATGCCATCCCTCGGCTTGCGCTGCAGCCTCACTCTTGGGCCTCCTGTGGCAGGTGCAAGCCAGCCGGGCAGACACCCGGGCTCTGCAGCCAGAACCTTCCACTGGATCCCTCTGCCCAGGTCATGGCCCAGTGTGGCTCCGGGCCCAGCTAGTCTCCCTGGCCCTCCTCATCAACTTCATGTTCCTATTTAGCCTCCCCCACTTCATTTTCTCTTTCTCTCCCTCTGCTGGTCTCAGCATTATTATTATCTCCTGCACATATCAATTGAACACCCTATGTGCTTGACATGAGGTCACGCGCAGGCACTATTGAAAGGAACAGGCAATGGGACAAGTGCCCCTCTGCTCCTGAGAAGCTGCAGGCAGGTGCCTACAAGCCCCGCAACAGCCATCTTCTCCCTGGGCTCCCACTGTCCACCTCTGGGCCTTTCCTAGTGCCCCCAAATTGTTTCCTCTCCTGACTGCCTCAAGAAAGGAACTGTGTTTATATCAACCTAGAGAGAATGACAGATTTCCATAGTTAAAAGGGACCCATTCATATTGAACAGAGGGCTCAGATGAATACTTCTGGGAAAATGTTTTACAACATTCCCGCAGACTGTGAGAACCTGAATCAGCTGACGTGGAGATCCTTTCCAATTCAAACGTTCTGTGATTTCCTAACCGCCTAATTATCGCTGCAAGAGGAAGATAACTTCCTCCAAGAACATCCTGTCACTCAGGCCTGTCTGTCATCTCATCCCCGAGGGGTCTCTGACATCACCTTGGCTCCGAGTGACTCTTTCTACCCCTTTCCACCCCACCTCCCCTACTCAAAATACCATAGTAAATTTGGAGGGTAAATAGTACTTTTTCCTGTGCTTGTATGGGGACAAGGGGAACCATAGGCAAATGTTCACTCTGGTCTTTCCTGTGGATTAAGAAGATTTTGATACAATTTCAAATTTGTAAACAAGTTTCGCGAATTCTCATTTACGCCTTACCCGGGTCTAACCACGGTTTGCGTCTTGCTCCGTTGCCCTCTCCCTCTTCTCTTCTCTTCTCTTCTCTTCTTGTTTCTCTCCTCCTCATCCTCCTTCCTCTGTCTCTGCCTTTCTGTCCTCATTCACGAAGCTAACAACTTAGTTCCTTCTCCCTGTTTGCTGGAGTTCTCCTCAGCGTGTAAGTCGCTGCCACTGCTTAGCTGAGACCGAGCAGAGAGCTCCCCGGGTCCACCAAGCCGGGGCTGTCACCCTCGGCTGTGTTAGAATCACCTGGGGAGGAAGGTCACACAGAGGCATTTGTAGGTTATTAAATTCCCCAAGTGTTTCCAATATGCGTTCGAGGCTGAGGACCACCACACTGGAAGTTCCAGTGTTCTTGACTAGTCTATTTCCTGGAGGGGACAGGATGCCATTCTGGCTTCACATGCTTACGCCATAGCACGGGCACGGACCCGTCAGAGTGGACCCCAGTGAAGACGAGTCCTGGGAGCCCCTTGATTTCCTGCAGTTAGAATTTTAGCTGCTGGATTGTGAGGAGATGTGGGGGTCTCAGAGAAGGGGCACATTTAGGGGGCTCAGGGATGTGGCTATTGATAAACATCACTCAATAAATAAATAGCAAAGAAAGAAAAGCACTTCCCATGACAAGCAATAAATGTAGAAGGAATGTGCAGTTACAAAATCACAATTTAACTAACGGCATAGTAATAATTAATTTAGGCAGGAATCATCAATGATGTCAAAACTAATAGGTAAGGAATCGAATTGCCACATAGCTTCAAAGTATCTACTTACAGTATATTTACTAATTATGGTGAGAAAAAAATTAGTAACTTTAGAAACCTGGCAGACACCACCTCACCCAAGTAACCAAACTTAACATTAGCAGTAATGGACAAACGGACGTCACGTACTTCTGACATAATGCACTGAGATGGGCTTCACATCACGTCTGTGCTATTTCTGCCAAAAACATATGTCCCCTCAATGCAATCATGAGGAAATATTAGACAACCCTAAAATGTGAGGGATATTCTACAAGTAGCTGGCTTGTAATCTTCAAATGTCAAAGTCATGAAAGGAAAAAAAGAGACTAAGGAATGGTTCCAGAGTACAGGAGATTAAATAACAAACAAAACAAAACAAAGCAATTAAACACTCAAATGCAACATGCAACATGTGCTCCTAGACTAAATTCTTTTTTGTTGCTGTTGTTGTTTGTGTTTCCTATAAAGAACATTATTGGGGCAATTGGTGAAATGTGACTGTGGTCTATGCATTAGATGGCAGCATTGTGTGCATTATAATTTCCTTGTTTGGTTAGTTATGTTGAAATTATGTGAGAATATGTTCCTTTTTTTTTTAGGAAATATACACTATTTTGTGATAATGAGACACACTGTATATAAACTTCCAAATGTTTGTGTGAGAGTGAGAGACAGAAAGACAAAGTAAATATGGTGAATAATTTATAATATATGATAATAACTAGGAAATATGGGTGAAGAGAGTATAGGAGTTCTTTATTCTTGCAACTTTTCTCCAGGGTTGAGCTTATTTAAAAACAAAATGTTAATTAGAACAAAGAAACCAGCACAGCATCTATACAAAAACAGTATAAAAAATGGAGGAAATATAAAAACAGAAACAGGGCAGACAAAGAGTAGCCTGGGAAAAAAATCAATTTAGAAAAGTATGTTTTCCCAAGCAAGAGTTTTTGACCAACTTTTACTCCAAGCAGAGAATGTTCAGTCTCAAGGTATAGTGTGCCCACAGACCCTTGTATTAATTTCAGCTGTCAGGCGAAACAAGTAAGTAATAACGTGTATATTTTAGGGCTGCAAACACTAAAATAGGACTGTATAGACAATTATTTAAACAGGCACAAGATGGCGACAATTTAAATAAAAGTAAACAGGTTTTTTTGTTTGGTTTTGTAGCTACAGATCATGAGAGGGGTGTTTCAGAGACATGGGAGCTTTAATCTGGACGATTGGTAGGAAAACAGCAGCCTAAAAAGTGAAAGACTATCAGAGACATGGTTTAAGATAAAACATTAAAACTTATCGGTAGACCTCTGAGGAGCTAAACTTTATCTCAATAACAAGAAAAATGTTTTTAAAATTAATACTGCCCCCAAATTCAATAAGCAACCTTTTGAGAAAGAATTGAATCAGATGCTGATGTGATTGGAAAAATATGGTGTGGAGGAAACTGTTTTATGAGGTAGAAATTTTAAACTACACAGGTCCTAAAGTCTGTTCCTACTCAGGTGTACTTTTATCTGGCCATATATTGGGAACAAATTTGTGTTGCATTTATATAACCAATTTTCCCTCTGACTAGTCATCTAGTTAAATAATTCAATAAAAGACTAAATTTTTCTCAAGTTGAAATTATATATATCTTCATAAAGGTCACAGAATTGTTATAATCATAAATTATAATTTACCAGGAATAAAAATATAATCTCCAGTTTAATTTAAAATTAGAATATCTTGTATTACTCTTATAATTATCACATGATATAACGTCTAGCCTTGGGTGAAAGCAATTGCCCAGAGATCTTTAGGCATCTTGTGGTGCTTGGCTGAGCCCCTGCCTGGGCTGAAATCAACTTTTCTGAGGGTTTCCACTGCCCAGTGCCATCTGGGAAACAACTCCAGCCACGAGAAGTTGCTGCTTGCCCTCCTGCTATAGGACCAATCCCATCTTGCCTCACTAAATCAGCATCCACAAAGTAAGCCTCTTTGGATAACTTACCATCCTGAGGGGCCACACACTGCCCTGCACAGCCCAGTCTGCCTTGTCTCAAACCCTTCCACAAACACCTTCAGAGATCAACAAACTCAATCATTTCTCTGAAAGTTTCTACCACCTCCTTGCACTAATTTCAGGTGGGTTAATGCCCTCCCTTCTCCCCTCTCCAATGGCCCTACTTTTTCTTTCAAACACCAGCTCCTTTGAAAAGCTGGTGCTAAGAGCTTTATCTCCCTCCATGGCTGCTTGTTGCTCTCATCTGACGGCCTCTCCAGGTCACACTTCTCATGAATTCATGACTACAACCAACTGTCTCTTCCTCCACCTCTCCTCTTGTGTCTTTTTGGAGATGTGAACATACACAGGGTGGCTGTGCCCAGCACACCAGCCTCCCCGTTTCTTGAACTGACTCTTTTATTGTGTTTACATTTCTCCTTTCCCAGGCTAGATTCCGGGGGCCAGAACTATGCCCACTTCCTTACAAACACTCTTACCTTTCTTAACCCTCTCTCCCTTTCCGTCACATTTGCATAGCAATATCTCAATTCTGGTCAAATTTTCTACCTGCTTTCTCTCCCCAGCTGCACCCACATAGCTGAGCATTGCAAAAGAAGTAGCACTTGTGTGTGCTTATGTCAAATTGGCTAAGAACACAGCCATCACTCCTAGTGTAAGTCCCTTGTCCTTCAGTGTTTCTGCTGTGCAGGGTGGCTATTTCACCTTCTTTCTCCAGCTTCCAACAACCTCCCAACAATACCCCTGATTCACAGCTGATGGGCTCATCATATACTTTACAGAAACAATAAATCATTAAACAATGAGAATTACCTCATCATACTTCCATCAATTTCGCTAGCCTACCTATACTAACCTGCATGTTATCCTCTCTCTTCTTTTGCAATGGGAAATCATAAATGGCACCACTATCCCCCCCAGGTCCTCAGGCCAAAATACCCAGGATGCATCCTGAATTCTTCTCTTTCCCTCATACCCCAAACCAAGCAGTCATTAAGCCCTATTTGCACTGGTGTCCAAAATGTACCATAAGTCTGGGCGTCCTCATCGTGGCTAGTCCTGCATCACAGTCCAGAGTGCTTTTCCCTCTCACCAGGACGACGGCAGAGGCCTCCTGATTGGTCCGTCTGCCTCCATGTGTGCTCTCCTACAGTCTGTCCTCCATGTAACAACAGCATAATCTCAGCAAAGATCAAACCATTCCCTTTCTGTAAACCTCCTCCACCCATGCCGTCATGGCTTCCCCTCGCATTTAAAATAAAAATCCAGTCTCCGTCATTTGGCCTACAGTGCCCCACTCGATGAGGCCCCTGCTTACTTCTCTGACCTCGGCTGCCTCCCGTCCCAATCAAGTTCACTTGCTCCTCCCACACTGTCTGTCTGTCCCTTCCATGGGCCGAGCCTGCCCTCAAGTCATGGCTGTGAACTGGCACTTCCTATTGTTCCAGAATGGTACCCCCAGACCAGCCAGTAGTTACTTCCTTCTTATCATTTATCTCTCAAATCAAATATCATCTCTTTACAGCAGCTTTCAAATGCCCTGGCTAAACCCCTGATCACTCTCAACCATGTTACTCAGCTTTATCTGCTTGCTCATAAAATCTGGAATCTTGTCATTATGCTATTTGTTGTGGCATTGCCTGCTAGAATGCATAGTCTTCAAGGATGATGGGACTGTCTTGTCCACCACTGCGTAGGTCAGGGCCTGGTGCAGAGGAGGAGCTGACTACTCTGAGCTTTCAGGAATGTTTTTAAACACAGCTATGGATGATGTGGGTGGGAATATCAATAGAATAACAACTGCCGTATTGCCTGTGCAAATTACAGTAACTATTTAATCACTGTGAACCTCACTTTCCACATCCATAAAATTAAAGAATTTTATAAAATCATCTGAAAAATTTCCTGCTTTTGTAAATTACACGACTTTGTAAACAGGATTAGATTGAGTAGTGAATGATTATAACCTGAATATTAAAACTTAAATGTTAAATATGAAATGTTGAATAATACCAAGCTGTTTTACTTGTTAGTTCTTCATACTTCAGATATGAACTATTTTTATTGATTATAAAATGTTGATGATTTGTTTCAACAAATATTTCTATATTAATATCATATTTTGACAAAACATAATTGAGTAGAAATATAACCACATGCAGATAAGTTGAGGAACAACTAGCATCCTGTGCACACCTCAGTGCTGAGACTGGACACAGCCAGCTTTGGAAAAGCATTGTGAAGCTCAACATCTCACTGCTAGGGTGGGAGAAAAACCAAGGCCTCTCTAAGCAATAATGCTCACATTTATTCAGTGGACCACCACCAAGTAACATTGATCTCAGAAAAGCATAATGAAACACTATGCTTAATTACATCATACAAACTGACAAAATTTTACTGGCAGAAAATGTGTTTTCCATATAAAATAATGTTCATAAACACATCCACATACACACACAGTCAATATGGACTCTATTGACTATTTCAAAATCTTTCTTGCCTGTTATTTGTTCATATATTTTGTTCTCATCTAGAGCTCCCTAGAAAGACAACATACAAATAACAGCAAACATAATAAACTTAAGGAAAAAAATATTAAAAATAGCATAAAATTGGGATAATTATATCCATCAACTATTTTATAAAGTAAGGAAAGATGTGCATTATTTAATTTAGCAGTGAAACATTTTGTTCCAGATCAAAAAAAGTCCATTTTGCCCAGAAGCACATTTCAGACACGCTGGAGACACCTCTGAGATCACCTTTCCTTTACAAAACTTCAATTTGAATAAAGAGGCTCAGAGGAGCCTTATTATAAAGTACTAGCCCTGAGGAGATCCAAGGGGAAGGAGAAGGAAAAAAAGTTTAAATAGACATCAGAACATTAAGGGAATTATATAATAATAATAAACTTTTGTGTAGCATTTTACAGACTGAAAATATATTACCATGTATATTATATTTTGAATGTTTACCTCATCTTACATATGGGGAAACTGAGGCAAAGAAAGGAAAGGGGTGTCCACCCGAAGCAACAACCTTTGCAGGTGGTGCTTTTAAAGCTGGTCTGGTGGATTCGGGTATATGTACTGGGGTCTAGCCCAAGAGCTAGCTAAGCTCTAGACTCAGAACCAGCATGCTGATACTTGCTTTTACCTCTTCCCTCTCCAACAGCACACAGACGGTCCATCCTGCCCATGCCTTCTGGCGGCAGTGTTGGTGGCCTCCTCACTCTCCTCCTTATATCCAGGCATCAAGCCACCTTTGTCCCCTTACCCTAACTTGTTCTGTAGTATTAGCTTTCCTCCTAGTGGAGACACAATTTGTTCCATCCCCACACCCTCCTTTCCAGAATCTCTGTTTACTCCTGGTACCTCCCCCCTTCCTGAGGAATATGTTCTTTATCCATTTTCTCAGTTCCAATCAGTCATGACATGCATATAACTTAATTTTCATACAAAGCTAGGAACAGATGATAAGAGTTTGGTGTGAGGAGAAGTAGGGGCCCCTTCAAATATAAGGGAGTCTGGGTTTCCTGGAGGGCCAGGAACTCTGTTAAAAAGAAACAAGGGAGGAATAAGAGATGAGGAAGGGTGGCCGTGACCAGAAGAGAGAAATAAGATTAGGTTTTTCCAGCGATTCCTCCAGCCAGAAGACTCCTAAAAGCTGAGTTGGATGCTGAATCTCAGTCTGCTGACTGCAAGTCCAGGGATCTTTTCTCTTGCTTGGGCTTGGCTGGCTTTTATGAAATTTTACCAGATATAAGGGAAAACTCTGTAGCATAGCATTTAGTAGTGCTGGCTCTGCCATCAGATAACATGGGTTCAAATCTTATCTCTACTAGTTACTGACTTGTGACCTTGAACTAATTATTTAACTTCTCTAAGCTTCAATTTCCTCATTTATATGATAGAAATAAAGTAGTAGGTCTTTATATTTCAAATAGGATTATTTTGCATATTTACTTAGATAACACATGTAAGACATTTAGCACAATGCCACCAAATAATATAAATGATAGCTATCAGCCTGATTTTTGCCTAAGACATCATTTCCCACGCAATGTGATCAATTCCCTACACTACCACAAATAACAAGTCCAAAAATCCCATGTTTATCTGGCTACCATGGCAGAAGAACAGCAGATCCTAGCAAGGAGGTCATCAAAAGGCAAAGGGCTGTCCCTGTCATCTATCCTTATGCCCAACAGATGGGGCGAGCCATAAAGGCCAAGACAGCCTGGGTCCCAGGTAGACGGTGTCTTCTTCCCTCTCCTGACAGCCAGATACATCCCACCATCATAAGGGAGAGGCTTTTGTTCACTCCTCCTAGTTTCCCAGTGTTTGCATTAAGGATTTTTTCAATTTGGCCATTTTGTATTCTTACATGAAGTTCTCAACTACCATGGAGATTGTGTTCTGAAAGTTTATTTATAGGCAATATGCTTCCAACCTAGAATGCATGTTGGTTAGGTTCCTGAGCTAGCCCACAAAATACTGTCAAACTCATAGGAGAAATTATAGAAATTAGCACAGTGTCATTCAGAACTGGTTTTCCTCAAATTTTTTTTTAAGTGATAATGCTCTTTCTTCAAATGAAATCTTATGCAAAAATACAAAATGAAAAACACAAAAAACAAAGCAATTCTGATACAACTGGGAAGGAGAAGTTTGACATTTCCTTACCGTAAAGCAGCTTCTAGGAATCTCAGGTGCTCCTACTCAGGGCAAGTTTAAAATAATTATGGTATTTACAACCAGGCAGATTTAGATTGCAACAGTTTCTCTAAAGCTTAACCTGCTAAATAGCATCACAGAAGTTGCTTAATTCTCTGAACAACAGTTTCATTTTGTCTTATCTACCTCACATGCCCAAGGAATTAAAAATATGTGGCACAGTACCAGACTGCCATTTGGGAGATTCAGGGATGGTTCAATATACATAAATCTATAAATGTAATCCACCATATAAATAAGAGCAAGAACAAAGACGATATGATCCTCTCAATAGACACAGAAAAGGCATTTGACAAAATTTAGCACCATTTTATATAAGAACTCTTAACAAAATAGGCATAGATGGCTCATACCTCAAAATTATTAAAGCCATATACAATAAACACACAGCCAACATCATACTGAATGGGGAGAAATTGAAAGCATTCCCACTTAGAACTGGAACCACACAGGGTTGCCCACTCTGTCTACTTCTATTCAACATAGTGCTGGAAGTCCTTGCCAGAGCAATCACACAAGAAAGGGGAATCAAGGATGTCCAGTTGGGGGCAAAAGAAGTCAAAATTTCACTCCTTGCTGACGATATGACATTATATCTACAAAACCCCAAAGATTCAACCAAGAGACTACAGGAATTGATAAATGAATTCAGCAAAGTCTCAGGATACAAAATCAATGCACACAAGTCAGTAGCTTTCATATACACCAATAATAGTCAAGCTGAGAATCAAATCAAAGATGCAATAGCTTTCACAATAGCATCAAAACAAATATTAAATATTTAGGAATATATTTAACTAAGGAGGTGAGAGAACTATGAACATTGAGAAAAGAAATTGCAGAAGATGTAAACAGATGGAAAACCTACCATGCTCATGGATCAGCAGAATCAATATTGTTAAAATGTCTATACTACCTAAAGTGATCTATGGAATCAATGCAGACCCTATCAAAATACCAATATCATTTTTCACAGATCTAGAAAAAATAATTCTATGCTTTATATGGAACCAGAGAAGACCCAGTATAGCCAAAGAAATCTTAAGCAAAAAAAACAAATTGGGAGGCATCAATCTATCAGACTTCAAGCTATACTACAAGGCTACAGTAACCAAAACAGCATGGTACTGGCACAAGAACAGAGACATAAACCAATGAAACAGGACTGAGAACCCAGATATAAAACCATCCTCATATTGTCATCTGATCTTTGACAAAGCAGACAAAAACATACACTGGGGAAAAGAATCCCTATTCAATAAATGGTACTGGGAAAATCGGATACCCACATGTAGAAGACTGAAACAATATCCACACCTCTCACCTCTCATAAAAATCAACTCATGATGGATAACAAACTTAAACCTAAGACGTGAAACCATAAGAATTCTAGAGAAAACATTGGAAAAACTCTTATGGACATCAGCCTAGGCAAAGAATTTAAGAAGAAGACCCCCAAAGCAATCACAGAAGCAACAAAAATAAGTAAACGGGACCTGATCAAATTAAAAAGCTTCTGCACAGCCAAGGAAACTATCATTAGAGTGAACAGACAACCTACAGAATGGGAGAAAATATTTGAATGCTACACATCTGATAAAGGGCTGATAACTAGAATCTATATAGAACTTAGGAAAATCAACAAGAAAAAATCAAACAACCCCATTAAAAAGTGGGCAAAGGACATGAACAGAAACTTTTCAAAAGAAGACAGAATAATGGCCAAGAAACATATAAAAAATTGCTCAACTTCTCTGATCATCAGGGAAATGCAAATCAAAACCACAATGAGATATCACTTAACTCCAGTGAGATTGGCATTTATCAAAAAGCCTCAAAACAACTAATGTTGTCATGGATGTGGAGAGATAGGAACATTCATACACTGCTGGTGGGACTGCAAATTGGTACAACCACTATGGGAAGTAATATGGAGATACCTCAAAGAACTAAAAGCAGAATTACCATTTGATCCAGCAATCCCACTACTGGGTATTTACCCAAAGGAAAAAAAGACATTCTATAAAAAAGACATCTGCACTTGAATGTTTATAGCAGCACAATTCACAATTGCAAAGATGTGGAAACAACCGAAGTGCCCACCAATACAGGAGTGAATTAATAAAATGTGTTATATGTATACCATGGAGTACTACTCAGCCGTAAAAAACAATGGTGAATTAATTCCTCTGGTATTATCCTGGGTGGAGCCAGAGACCATTCTTTAAAGTGAGGTATCACAAGAATGGAAAAACAGGCACCACTTGTACTCACCATCAAACTGGTACTACCTGATTAATATTTATGTGCACACATGAAAGTAACATCCATCGGGTGTCGGGCAGGTGGGAGGTGAGTGGAGGGGATGGGTAAATTCACACCTAATGGGTGTGGAGCGCACTGTCTGGGGGATGGGCACACTCTAGCTCTGACTTGGGTGAGGCAAAGGCAATATATGTAACTAGAGTGTTTGTACCCCCATAGTATTCTGAAATTTAAAAATAAATTTTAAAAAAAAGACTTAAGATTGTCCATCACAGTCTTTCACATGACTGCAGTTATAAAGCTGGGTGCACACAATTACCAACCATAATAATATGCATTTATACATTTCACTTTTTGACCTATTTCTTTATGAATATAGTTTGTCTGCTCATAACTGTTATAACTGTGTGACTGTCGTTAGTATATCTGAATGTTTATGCTTGCAAAATATGTTATTATTGCCCATTTTATTGTGTAAGGTGGCCTATAAAGTGTTCTGTTGTGTTTTTACATGTTTCTCAAATAAATCTCTTTTTAAAATGTAAAAAAAAAAAATATGCAGCATAAGGTCTATCCTTTAGTAGGTTTAAGAAAATGCCCTTTTTTCAAATGACTGATTGTGATCTTGTTGGGACCCACCTCTGGGAAGACAGAAGGGGAAATTCAGGACCTAAGAGAGAGAAAAATTGACTAACAGGCAGGTGCATCCCGGACACCCTTTTTCTGGGAACCAAGGAAGAAAGATGGGTTTTTATCTTATAAAGAAAGTGATCATTATTGTTATACTCTGTTTCCTGCCTAGCATGCTTTCCTAAAACTTTCAGTGGTTCCACCTTATCTCAGCTGTGCTCTAAAATAAGAAAAAGATGATAATCTACATTGGACAGAGTATTAAAAGCAGCATTGCACTGATGCCTGAGGTTAGCATATGGAGGGGCCATTCACCAGAGAACACCAAGGAGAAGGTAACCTAACAGGGCATGATTTGGGACCACAAGGTCTGTCTATTCTTCCTCCACCACCACCTTTGTGTCCAAACACACCTACCTTGGAGAGGCTCTTTGCGTGGCTCACCTTCAAGGATGTGGGTTTTTCTTTGATTCAGGAAGATGAAAATTCTCTTTCTGTAGGCAGTCAATCAATGTGAATCTCTCCTTCAAAAACTGCCTAAGCATTACAAATTTAAGTAAGAGGAAATTGAATTAGCGAGAGGAAAAGATGGTATATGATGAGTATAATCCCCATTAAACTTCACTCTTGCATGGAGGCACACTATGTAGCCACTCTGCCCACATCTTCCATTTACTGTGCATGGAGCTTCTCCCGGGCTCTCCACCTCCAGGGCGTGGGCGTCTAGAGTCAACTATTGCTTCTGTCCACCCAGCTACTGCAAGCCCAGGGAAAGAAGGATAAGAAGAAAAGCAAAGACAGAATTAAAATTGTCAACATGCAAGAAAAACCACAGAGACCAATCTCAAAAAAAAAAAAAAAAAGGATTTTTATTTGGGAATAAAATGTGAAAATAGAATTGCAATTCGGGACACAGGTACAGAGGGGGGTGCCCTCAGGTATGTCAGGGAGTTTAGGGTTTTATTGGAGAAAGAGGAGCTTACGAAAGTTGTTTGGAAAGAGAGTTCATTGGCGCTAGCAACAACTTAGCACGGCTGGTGAGTTCTTATTGGCGAGTGTCAGCAGTTGCTGGGTAAGACTTGTAATCTTGCAGTTAGGGTTAGGCCCTAGCAGTTTGGGATCGGGTCTGTAAGATAATGTGTTAAGCCAGTGTTCTTATATAAGCAGTTAGCTGTCCTATGTGACTCATGCAGTAAGCTGTAATTTGGAAAAATGCCTTGTGATAGTTCTTGTTATCAGGCAAATCATGTGTGAGGGCCCTCCCTTCACGGCCTTCCCTGGCTCCATTTTGCCAGGGTTTGACACAAGTGACTCCATTTTGAATCTTACAACTTTCACGAGGAATTCCTTTAACACATTGGCAACCTAAACACATCTTATTTATTTATTATTTGTTTTTTATTATTATTAAAAAAGGAAGAATTTTTGAGAGAGGACTCAGGAAGTCAGGGACATCTTTTTGGTGTGTTAATTGTAAGGAAAAGAGTGATCAATCCTTTTTTTTCCCAAGCTTTATTGAGGTGTAATTGACAAACAAAAATCATGTATCTTCAACAACATGTGTTTTGATGTATGGGAGAGCGTATGAAATTATAGGTTTCTGCTGTAGTAGGTATTTTCCTAGGCATTCTCCCAACTCTTGCATTTTACCAGTGAAGAAACTAAGGTTCAGAGAAATCAAAAACATTGCTCCAGGTCACAT
Source organism: Daubentonia madagascariensis (assembly GCA_023783475.1). Classification (NCBI taxonomy): domain Eukaryota; kingdom Metazoa; phylum Chordata; class Mammalia; order Primates; family Daubentoniidae; genus Daubentonia; species Daubentonia madagascariensis. Next base: position 13,607,004 of record JAKFHU010001569.1, read on the forward strand.
AAGTAGATAGGGATGAAATCAGGATTCCTATCCAGGACTTATCTGGTTCTAAAGTCAGTGGGGTTTTGTTTATTTGATTTTATTATTTCTATCACACCATGGCAAGGATTGGTTTTCCTCAGGAGATGGTACGCTGAAACAGGCAGGTATTGGGAAGAGAATCAGAAGGCCAGGCCCCACCATGTTTTTAAAAACCCTGTTGCCTTGAGGAAGTCACTGAACCTTTCTGAGTCTTCCCTCCTGTCTCTGAAACAAGGGTGTAAAGATTCCTTCCCTCTCTACCTCACAGCAGGAGTGGAAGCAAATAAATCATTGATGGGAGGCCCTTTGGAAATTGTGAATTATGATGCAAATATAAAGAGTTGTTGTTATGTAACAAGGCCCATAGATTTTATAGACCTTTTTATTCCTTATCTTGAGCTAAACTATTTTCAATCCTATCGTAAAGAATTTCCAAAGCCACCTTCTCTAAAGCCAGCAGAGACTGCCTGAAGAGAGAAAACCACAAAATTCCTGTGGGCCCCAGATCTAACCTTTTCACCTCAACTGATTCTCCGTTTTCCTCTGAAATGAGTAATGGATAAAGTGTTGTAACGTTAAGGGTGATTGTTCACCATACACCATGCCAACAAGGTAAGGACAGGTGAAGTGAGATGGTGCTATGTCTTTTCAGCATTCTATGGCTTTTAATGTTTTTCTGAATCTTAGCTCCTCTCCCTCAATGCTGAGTTGAAATCCTTTTCGTACCTAATATCTCAACAGACCTTATCACTTTCTGGTCATTGAGAAGTTTTCAAGAGTTGGCATAGTCTAAATTGGTATGTCATTCTCACATCCATGTCAAGTTTTCTCCTTTCCCCAGTGGCCTCTCCCAGCAGTGTGGGAGGATATTATAATCTGTGCTTTCACACTTCTGCCTTCTGCTCCTCTTCCTTGGCTGTTTTCGGGTCTCCTCTATGGCCAGATGGCAATTAGAGGAAAAGGCAAAGTATCTCATGGGATTGATGCTATGGCAAGGCATCCATTAGTACCCTCAGTGTGATAGGCCCTTAGTGCTTATTTCTTCTTATGGGCACATTAGTGAGTTTTTCAGAGGCCTTTGTGCAGCATCTAACATAGGGTGAGATGCAATCTGCATGACTTATTTTGATCTCTCCCCACTACACACTTGGTTTCTGCTCTTGGTGGTTCATCCATGACCTCTCATCACTAGGGCCCCCTTGCCCCTTGGAAAAGCTTCTCCATGATAGCTCCAGCCAAGCCACCTCCCACCATACCCACCTGAGGAGCTTCAGCTTCCTTGCACATCAAACACTGTGAGTCCAGGTTGTACCACTGCTGCCCTGGCTCCATATCCACCATCGTAGGGTCTCAGATCCCTGCCACAGTCAGAATTCTCCAGGTGAGATGTTGGCCTCAATCTCCATGATTTCATTGGCTTCCACATTCTGGGAGATGTATTATGAGGTTTCTGTGAACTTTGCCCACACTCCATGCTCCACTGTGTCACCTGGGAGGCCAAGAGTTTCTGCAGCTCAGCAAGTACCTATCTGGGAGTGAGATGCCAGTCCCAGATTCTCACAGGCACACTCAATCTCCCTGAGCAAGCTCAACCTCTGCAGTGTCCTTCATGTAGAGCACCCTCCACCCCTTCATGGGGATGGGATGTGCAAACCAAAGCATTCTCTACCCCATAAATTCTTTTGCTGTAATGAACATTCTTCCAACTCTCATATGAATGTCTAATCTCATATGTACTGAAGTTTGGTGATGCAAACTGATAAACTGTAAACTTTTTCTCCCCTCACAATGCTCCTGCTATAGAAAAAGTGGCCTATTTTACATCTTCTAATCACACTATGTAAAGTTGCTCTATTTGTCCAACTTACTCCTCATCTGAAATGCTTTCCCAACTATTTTCTGTGCTATAAGGTCCATAGCAGCTTTCCCTGCTCCTCAAAGAGTTCCCAAGTACCTCTAGCCTCCAGTGGGTTTCCTTTTGATTCAGAACATCTGTCATCTATATCCCTCATTGAAAAATTAATCATGCACTGTGTGTGATAACTCTTAATTGGTTGATATGAATAGTGTTTGCATAGTGATGCTTAGAATACTACATAAAATGAAGTTTAAAAACTAGAAATTTCAGGTGTAATAATAATGATGCCCAATGGTAATGGTGTGGGTAGAAATGTCTCAAGTATCAGAAGTATAGAAATATAAATGTATTTATATTTAGAACATGAGTTGTAATCCTTAATGCAGAATTAATGTCACATATATGGGTGGTCCTGTGAGGCCAGACATATAGTTTCCAAGTCATTATGGGGCATGGGGTTTTCCCTAGATCTTATAAATCAGAGTCCTGCACAAGTTTTACCAGTGTTTCCAGTGGTGGTAGAAGCATGTCAATACTGCCCCCAGGTTTTCTGAACCTGATTCTAGGATCACTCCTTATGCATTAACTCTTGAGTTTTAATTTTCAAGTCTCTCCAAACATCTAACCTAAGTCCAGGCTTTTGTTTGTATTGTTTTTTCAGAATACTTCTTACATTTTCAAAATTTCATATTTTCAATTGCGGTCCATTTATATGTTCCAGGGGATAAATTTCAGGAACTTCAGCACTATGCTTGTTCAAGCAAACTCATTTTCAGTTTTCCAATTCCCAGGTGCGTTAAGTGAAGCCTTTGGCCAAAACATCAGCCCCAGTGAGGTAGGCTGGCAGCAGGATCCCCTGGTGCCTTAGGACACAGAGTACTTTGTCCTGTATCAGAGTTTGTGGTGCCAAGAAGACAAAAGTACTGGATCTCTCTCAATAAAGGTACAAGTGAGGGAGTCTATGACCAAGTCCACGGAACTAAAAGTTTTGTTTTGAGTTGGGAGGTCAAGTTAAGAGCCATATATACACTAGCATAAGGTCTAGCAACTTTGTTCAGAAGATGGTAGCTTGTGGACAGATTCTAAAAGACAAATGCAGCTAACTGACAAATCCGTGTCCCTTACGTGGGCACCATCAAATCGTCCAGACAATAGGACAACTGTGGTGGCCAGTCAGAAAGCTAGGCAGACGTGTTTGTGGAAGGTGGTAGATGTTCACATGGAGTAAGTCACAGATGCTGGAGTGCCAACTTGCTGGGGAAGTTCATAGTATACGTCACCAGGACCTGAGAGTAGAAACAGGATAACGATGCCCTGTGGAGGGAAGTGGTTCTCAAACTCTTTGGTCTCAGGACCCCTTTACATTCAAAATTAGTGAGGGCACCATGCTTTATTTATGTGAACTGTATATGCTAATATTTACTCTGTCAGAAATTAAAATTGAGTCATTTGTAAAATATTTTTTAAATATTTATTTTTTATTCATAAAAATAACACATCCACTCTGTGTTAACATAAATAATATATATTTTATGACAAATAACTGTATCTCCCAAAGCAAAAAAATCAGTAAGAAGAATGGCATTATTTTACATTTTATAAATCTCTTTAATGTCTGGCTTAATAGAAGACAGCTAGATTCTTGTATCAGTTTCTATATTTGTCTATTGTGAGACCACACAGCATAGTCTCTGGAAAACGCCACTGTATACTAATGAACGAATGAGAGTAAATAACAAATAACAAGTTAATATTATCATGAAAGTAGATATGAACTTGTGTGCCCCAAAAGATCCACCCCATGGATCCCGGAACTAAACTTTGAGAATACTGTCCTAGGGTTAAGCCTTCAATAGCACCCAACTGGATAGAGTTGGTAATGACCATGAGTCTACTCATGGAGGGCTGGGTGATCTAAGAAAGTAATAGGTCAAGGATAGATGGTGAATTTGCATATGAAAGACGAAGAACATGCTGAAAGCCCTAACACACCAAAGAAGAGTCTAGACAGTGAAATAATGAGGGAAAAGCTGGCAGATAAAAAGACAAAGCAAACAAGATTATGAATTCTGATTCCAGGGCAGAGACTGTTTCTCCTATGCTATCTTGACATTCTCATCTCTGTCTGGATGATTTCTGGTTTATACTAGAGTCAGAGCCAATCACTGGTGGTAACAGCAAGGGCCTAAGATTATCTCATAATTAAGATTAATTCTAATTTTCTGGGAGTATTTTAGTGTCTATAAATAGAAGTACAACAAATCTATAGTAAGAGTATTGGTAGTATTTATGGAAATGATGGTTGCAAAGTTTTGGAACTGATGCTTTTAACATCTATGATCATATTTTTATTTTCTGTGATAGTAAAACTAACATGCAATATTTCTAATTTAATTATTTCAGTACCTGAAGTCAAGGTATATACAAGATCTTCAATGGTAGCAAAATGTATACCTGTAGCTACAGCTAGGATCTCTTCAGAAGCAATAATACTTTTAGTATGTATAATAGCAAATGACTATATTGGTAGCCATGGTACTTGGAAAAGTCCACAGGAAAATAAAGTGCAATTTTTAGCATTACTAATTAAATACTCTACTGTAATATCTATTGTTATAGAGGTCATTTGAATGCCAGGTGTATTACCAGTGCTCTCAGTTATGGTATTATGCCCTATAACCCGAAAAACAAGTTGGGCTATTTCATTATCTACATCTAAAGAAATAGTATTTACAGGGCCTAATATGGTGTTATCTGAGATACCAAGATAACCTGTGACATCTATAGCAAGTACATATAAATTATCTGTAGTTTAATTGAGTATATATAGGAGTAACTATAATTTAAAGAACAGTAGTACATATTCTGGCTGCAAAATAAATACCCACAGTTTGTAATGGATGCATCCCTAAACATATCTGAAATGTCTACAGTGCTTGGAGTAGCCATGTCTGTTGTGGCTAGAGTACTAATAATTGTGAAAACTTACATAGTATAAGATAGAATATCTATTAACTGATATTCTAATCTGTAATAGTTGTCTTAAAGAGTTATCTGATGTAATTATACTGCCTTGAGTAGTAATCATGGAACTAGAGTAGAATTTAGGGCAATATAAGTAGATGCAGTAGCAGAAATACCCATTGTTGTTCCATCAGGAATGGTGGTATTTAAAGCATATGTGGTACTATTTGTAATATCTGTGGTAGCACTAGTTTCAGTAATAGGTAAATGACTAGCCAAAGAATTTGCTGTTACCAGATGGTGAGTTTCTGTATCTAGACCACCCATTGTCATCATGTCTGAGGCTATTGTGATATTTGGAATAGAAATGTGTGTAGTGTTACCTGTAACGCTGCTGGAGTCACCTGTATCAGTAACATTTACTGCATGTCCTGTAGTGTTTATGGTAGTAGTGGTGGGAATAGCTGTGGTACTTGGAATGTAAGTGTTTGCAAGGACTGTATCAGAAGTAATAATTGAATGTGTAGTTTTTGTGTTGAAAATATCCGTAGCTTTAGTGGTAGTATATGCTGTAGAGGCATTTTCAGTAGCTTCAGTAGTAGATGTCATATATGTAGCGTCTGTATGTGAGGAAGTGACAAAGTCTTGAGTACTAGAAATTATTGTGTCTGGAGTAGTAGAAAAAGCATTCACAACAGGAGTAGTTGTGATACTAACATTGACAGTAGTTGGGCTGTCCTTAGTAGGAGTACCCATAATATCTGTAACACCGGGTATTATACTGGTAATATTGGTACCGGTGGTATTTGGTGCAATGGTATCTCCGGTGCCTGTGGAGGTGGTATTTAAAGCATTGGTATGGGCATATGAAGGATAAGCTGTGGTGATGTTTCTGGTAAGTGCAGTTGGAGATATATTATCTGTGATGGTAACAACAGGGGTGCCTATAGGAGGTGGAGTTGGAATGACTTGAGTGGTAGTTTCTATAGAAGTAGCATTTGTAATCTTTGTCACCATAGTAATTGTGGTGACTCCTGTAGTTATATTTTCATTCCCTGCAGTGGTAATGTTTGTAATGTTTGTAATATTTGTAGTGATTAAATCCATAATAGTGGATGTAGTGCTTGTAGTAGTAGTGTCAATGGTGCCTGGAGTAGAAAAATTTGTTGGAATTAATGTTGTATGGCCTAAAGCTAGTATTGTAGTAGTAACAGAATGGGGAGTAGTGAACTGTGTGGTGTGTGTGGTAGCAGTTTTAACATCTGCAGTGGTAGGGGGAAAGGAAATAAAGTCTTGGGTAGTAGGTAGTAGTGTATCTGTAGTGGTTGCTACAGCAAAGGTAGTATCTGTGGAACTAAGTGTACTAGTAGCTGTACTACCTGTAGTGAGGATATTTGTTGTATTTGTTATGATGGGAGAGGTGCCATGGCCCAGATTTATAGAAGTTAACATTGCAGTATTAATAGTGCTAAGGGAGATAGTAGTTGATCCTTCTGGTGAGAAAGTGCTTATAAAATCTGTTGCAGCAGGTTTGGTATGTGCAGTGAATTTGTCTGCTGAAGGAACTGCTGTATCTAGACTAGTGGTATTATCTTTGGTGCTGACAGTAGCAACAGTAGCATCTATTATTGTGGTACTTTTTGCATCAAGAGTGCTGAAATTAGTGGTGTTTGCATTAGTAAGGGTAGTAAAATTAGCAATTATATCAGTAGTGAATGTATTATTTGTTGGAAATATGCTCAAAATAGGAGTAGTAGAGTTAGGAATAGAAGTAAGAGTAGGAGTAGCAGTGGTGGGAGGAGTATGGTAATAAGTAGTCATGACAGGAATAGTATTACTTGTGCCAATAGCATCAGTACTTGGAGAAGGAGTAGTCACAATAGGAACAATATCACCAATGCTAGTAGTACTCATACTTGTAGAAAGAGTATTAGTCACAACAGACAGAGTATTATTAGTGTTAGTAGCAAGAGCATTTGTAGAGGAAGGAATAGTCATTATAGAAATACTATTACTAGTGGTGTCACCACCAGACATTGTAGGTGAAAGAGGATTTGTAACAGAAGCATCATTACTAGTGCTAGCAACAACAGCATTTGTAGAAGTAGTTGTTGCCGTAACAACAGTAGTGTTCATAGCATTAGTACTTTCAGATAAAGAAGTAGCCATAATAGAAAAACTATTGCTAGTAGTATCAGCATCAGTATTTGTAAGAGAAGGAGCAGTTGTAATTGGAACAGTATTAATGCTAGTATCATCAGTACTTATATGAGAGGAAGTGGTTATAAAAGAAACGTTACTACTAGTGCTGGCATTAGTAATATTTGTTGGAAAAGCAGTAGTTATATTAGAAATAGTAGTACTAGTGCTAACATCAGTATTACTTGTCAGGGAAGGAGTAGGAGTAAGAAGAAGAGTAGTACTAATGCTGGAATCAGCAATACTTGTCAGAAAAGGAGTGGTTGAAATAGTTATAGGAGTAGTAATACTTGTAGGGGAAGGCATAGTTGTATTAGGAATCGTAGTACTAGTGTTAGCATCAGCAGTAGGAGAAGGTATGGCTGTGATGAAACAGTAGAATTTGGGGAGTGAGTAGTGTCAGAAACCATAGTACTAGATGTAAAATCAATAGTACTTGGTGGGAAAGGAATGGTTGTGATAGGAACAGTAGCATTAGTGCTAGCAGTAGTACTTGTACTAGCAAAACTAGTGATAGTCTCAGAACTGGTAGCCTTAGTAGTAGACAGAGAAGGATGAGAACTCATTGGGAAGGTACTTGTCACAGCTGGAGTGGGAACTACAGGACCACCATGAATCCAAATAACCTCAGTTAATTTTTCCAGGCTGATAATCTTGTCAGTCAATTGAATAGTTAGTGTCTGCCAGAAAAGAAAAGATAAAGTGGGTATTTTAGAACTTCTTAAATATCATATTTAAGTCTCATATTAAATTATAACTTAACAAAAAATGATATATTCATTCCTTTCCAAGAGAGTAATAGGAGGTAAACATTCCTTTTCAGGCCACATTGATTCCAGTCTGACAAATATGGACAGATGCTCTGTGTGTATGATCCCTACGCCGGGAATCTCTTTATTTCCACTTCGTTTAGTCAGAACCACATTGTTCACAAATACTTACAACTGTGATGAAAACCAATGTTTATTAAAATAACTTTGTTTTGCCATTGGGTTTTAACCTTCCCGATGGCATGCTTGTTTAATGTTTTCACCATCCCCAACACCTAGTATAGTGCCTGGCACAAAATAGGCATCTGATATGCTACAGAGTTTTACAAAAAGAAGATACTCAAGGATTGTCTACCAGTCTTAACTAGAAGAAATTACTTGTAAAGAGTGGTTTTGAACCTAATAGTCCAGGAAAAATGTTTTAAAGTAAATACCTAGGAGATCCTATAGAAAGGCTGATCAGAGGGGTCATTTTCTAAAATCTAAATACCATCAGGCCACAATGTTCACCTTTTAGCAAACAGGAACTATAGTTATTCATTTTCACCTTTCTAAAACATCCCCTATGTGTTACTGGATCCATATTTATGATTAGTTTCATGTTCTAAAGTGGGAAATTTTTCCCTATGTGGTTGCCCTTAGTAACTCTGTTGGTACTTCATCTTCCAAAATGCTGGTTTAGTTGGTTCTGGCAGCCTCTAGTAGGGTCTGCTATTTATATCACTCTGGTTTGTTAATTTTTATCTTATACCAAAGGTGGGATCTATTCATTTGATGATTACTACAGTTTACTGGCAACTTGCAACCTGTAAGATACATCAATTTGACCAGGGATGTGAATAACTGTAGGAAGGAGGGGGGAAACTTTCAACAACTTTAGGAAACCACTCTTTCCTTTCTTGTAGCTTCTGCAGCAGAAGTAAATAACTTTTGTTATGGTACCTTGGAGAACAACCTATTAAAACAACACAGTTTCTTTGGTTAACACAGGAAGAGTATCTCATCAGACCAGTGATTGTCAGTGGGTGGACTGCACTGGGAGGACCACTAATGTGCATTTTATAATATAATTTAACACTCACAACTTTTTAGGAACATAACCGTTGCACATACTTATAACCTTTCTAATATATATAAATACACCAATGATAATAATTTTGACTATTATCCAAATTATTGGTGATAATTTTGCAGTATAATAAAATAAACATATGACAATATTCCTTTCAGACATACCTGGTTATAAGGGTTACTATTGAAATTCGTCTCCATAAACTGCTGGTTGTCATAGGTGAAATAGACTTGTGTCACATAAGTAGAGTTTATACCCCAGATTCTAATATATCCAACTTTCAATGGATTTGAGTCACTCAAATACTTATTGTGTATGGTCTGGATTTGCAAGATGTTCTATAAAGAATTTATGAAGAGAAAAAAATACATAATACATTGTTGATAGACTATGCTCCATGTTAAAATGTTAAGAAACCTCAAATTACTTTTGTTGTATTGGTTTGCTATTTTATTTATTTTTAAATTTTATTGATACATAATAATTGTACATATATATGGGGTCTATATGATATTTTGATACACACATACAATGTATAATGATCAAATCAGAGTATTTAGGATATCTATCACCTCAAACATTTATCATTTCTTGGTGTTCGAAACATTCCAAATTTTCTCTTCTAGTTATTTTGAAATATACCATAAATTGTTGTTAATTATAGCCACCCTACTATGCCATCAAGCACTACAACTTAGTCCTGCTCTCTATGTGTATGTTTGTACCCATTAACCAACCTTTCTTCATCTACCTGCCTTCCCAGCCTCTGGTAACTATCATTGTACTCTTCAAACAGTTCATGAAGACGTACTTCCTCAGTACCTACTTTAACAAATTTGATGATGCCAAAAACGGGTTCATATACCAACATTATGAAAGTTATTTTACCTATATTATTAGTATCCTTACAATAATTTTGAAAAGAAGGTATCATTATCCCTGTCTTACAGATGAGGAAACTGAGGCTCCGGGTGATGCAGAGAGTAGCCAAAGGCCACATAGCTAGACAACATAGATAGAGTTGGAACCACAAGGTGCCCACATGCATAGTACTGCACGAGTTAATACAGGGCAGACAAAGAAGTACTGCAAGCAGACTCTACACTAAGGACACTTTGCAAGACATATGGGAACTTATCTAAATCATAAACTGTTATCAATACAAGGGTTAACATAACATGAGATAAATCAACAGGTGGTCCATGATTAAGGCCTGAATTAAAATCTTAATGAATATTTGTTATGGGTATGAAGAGAAAGAAAAACTTCTATAGGATTAGGGTCCTCGAGGGAGGACTCAGGAAGGACGTGGAACGTCAGAAGGCCTGGAACGATGGATAGGAGTTACAATGGTGATGTGAATGGAAGGGCCAAGAGGCGACAGGCACACACCAAACAAGGGCACACTCACTGAGCGAGTGCCAGGGTTACTGTAGCCAGTGTCGAGTAAACAGAGAAATGAGGCTGGCTAAGCATGTAAGATAAGATTAGGAAGATTCTATGTGATAAATCAAGGAGATAGTTGCAGTAGATTGAAGCTATAAATTTCTCCATTCTGATGACAGCCATGGAAAGAGAAGGAAACGTGTTCAATTGGCATTGTTAAGCATGAATAACAATTTTGTGGCTGATTGGGCAGGCAGAATCAAGGGAAAATTCAAAAAAAGAGATATAACTTGAAGTAAATGGGTGGACTAAAGGTAGTTTTTATTTATTTGGGAGAGGTGATTGTTAAATTTCCTGGAATTTTGCAAGCCAGCTGATAGCTTAAAATTGGTTAAGGTGGTGGTGGGAATATTTACACTACAGAAATCAGCAAATGCTGCAAATCAGCTGGACCCCCTTAAGCTGTTTACCAGGTAGGATGCCATTCATAATAATTACCCCTGGGGAAAGTTAGGCACTTTCTTTCAATAAAAGCCACTTATTCTTAGGGAAGAATCCAACAAACGTCACAGAAACAGGAATCAATTTATCACTACTTTGGAATAATGAATGAATGGAATTTTAGAGTTAGAAGTTTTTCAAGGGCAGTCTAATGCTTTATAATGAAAAAAACACAGATTAAACAGGATGTCTTCCCTAAATTGAATAACTAGTTAGTAGTAGAAATATCCAGAACTTCCAGATCAATGGCTTCATTAAAAATATTTTGAGAGGAAAAAAATATAGAAAGTCTTTAACTCAACTATCCTTAAATTAAGAACAGAGACTATACACACTTAAATTAGCATAGAAAGTCTTACACTTAGTTTCAAACTGGCAAATGCAGGATGGAGGCAGCATGTCCTGATAATCATGTCTATGAAAATAATTTGAAGGTCTTAGTTGATCATGAGATTTATATGTGCCAAATATCTGACACATGTTTAAAAATAACACAATGTTAACAACTGTTAACAAATAACAGTAACAAATGTTACTGTTAACAGTAAAAAAAAAATATAGAGTCTAGCTAAAAAGAGATAGTAGGCAATATTGAAATCAGTGTTGTATGTCCTATAAAAATATAATGCAAACCATATATATGGTTTGAAATTTTCTAGTAGCCACATTTTTAAAAAGTAAAAAAAAAATAGGAAAAATTAATTTTAAAATATATTTTATTTGACCCAATATATGCAAAATATTATTTTAACATGTACTTAATACACATTAAATATTCATGAGATATTTTACAATCTTTTTTCAAACTAAGCTTTTGAATATTTCAAACTAGTCTAGTCATATTTAGAGTGTTCAATAGCCACGTGTGGCTAGTGGCTATCATATTGGATAGTGCAGCTCTAACATATGCTCTCAATCCTGGGCACCATGTTTTAAGAGAAATCTAGGTTAACTGGAGTCCAGAGTAACCAAATCTAGAAATCAGTATAAGTATAAAACAGAAGAAATGTGAAGTTAGCCTGGTGATGTATAATTCTAAGGAGAGAAAACAGAAGGAATATATGAGAGATATCTTCAAACATTTGAAGCACTGTTACAGAAAAGAGACAATAGATTTGTGCTACATTTTTCCTAGTTAAAGTCAACAGGCAAAAATTATAGAGGAGCAGCTTCCTGGTTTGACATAGAATGATCCCCCTCATACTCTAATTAGAATTATATAGATTATCCATGGAGTCATTTAACATACAAGGTACATTGATTGCATTATTGTCTCCAATTATTCATCCCTATCTATATATTTTCCATGCAATTTTGCAATGCCCTCTCTTTCTGGATGAGGCATTGTATCCCTCTTCTGCCTCTGGGCTTGGCCATGTGGCTTTGCTTTGCTAATGGAAATTAGTCAACTTGATGCAAGAGATTTATAAAAGTACTCAGGCATTTCTGCTTCTATTTTTGCCCTCTTCCATAATCATGAAAAGGCCATTCTCAGGCCTTCCCACAAGGCCATCTTAGATTATCTGAGAGCCATCTGACCCCCAAGATATGTGAGTAAGTACAGCCAAGATTATCCAAGTAGCTCAACAGATCCGTGGTTGACTGCTAATGTAGGTGAGCCAGCCAAGATCAGCCAAGGCCAGCCCAGATCATCTGAACCCTGCAAACTCATGCGCTAAATAAGTGATTATTGTTACATGCCACTGAGGCTTTGAGGTTGTCTGTAATGCTGCATTATTGCATAATAGATAGCTTATATAGCATTTATCCTTCAAAATTTTATTAGCCAGAACATTTCTTATCTTTGGAAAAAATATTATACATTTAAGGCCCTATTTTTCCCCCAGCATTATATGGATTATTCCAAGTTTCTTTTTATAGAGTTATGGCTTACTGGATAATTACCAAAATAACAACTATTTCTCCCTTATTTTAATGTCAACCAACCTGGATTATAAAAGTAAAGGCAAAAAGGACGTCCTATTAAGATGCGGGATATTATATTTATACAGTTAACTAATAATGTTTAATCAGTAGCTAACTGGGAAAGGATTTATAAAATTCAGTAAAAGAGTTTTACCTGAGCTGCTGTAAAGTTTGCCAAGAAATAATTTCCATTTTCATAGGTATCTGCATGGGAGGAAAAGAAAAGAATAAACAACTACTTGCTGCTTCAAGTGTAGTAAATAATCTTGTGTACTGTCAGAAAAGATATCATGCAGTGACAATTACTGATAATCATCACCCTCTGAGGGGCACTAAAAATAGTAGTTGAGGAAATATTTCACCCTAGGTTAGTGTAGGCATGTGCAAGCAGAAGGGGTTATTTTTGAGGTGAGAGTCTGGAGGTTGCAAATGCAAGAGAATCTGGGTGAAACTAAGGATAGATTCCATAGGTAAAGCGTAGAAGGCTACCGCTTGGCTATTCTGTGCTGATATAGCAAGCACGTAGCCATGAGAGTTCACATGGCTATGATGATAAAGGCTCCAAGCAGAGGAGAGTGGTTAGGAATTCAGGCTCCCAAGTCAAGGAGACAAGGATTCAAACCTCAGCTCTTGTTCTTTGTAGTTGTGCAACCCCAGGCAAGTTACTTAACATTTTACCATCTGTACAATGGAGATTATAGTACCTGGTCAGTGGCAATAAGATACAAAACCTTCTGCTTGTGCACAATTAGAGCTCAAAATTTGTGTCACTGTCGTCAAAGTCATAATCATCTTCTTCTTCATTATTCTTCTCTCCCTACTCTTAGCTCATCCTCCCACAGTGCTCTAGACCCCAGTCCCTTCTGCCTCTGTAGGATGTACTCCATCAGTTCTCTGTACTCTCTCTGCTCCTCCAGGCTACAATTATGCTCCAGAGTACTCCATTCTGAAAAATCTTTTACTTAATTCTCTCTATATCAAGCTACCGTCACATCTCCTTTTTACTGCCATATGTCTCAAAAAAGTAGGCTTTGCCTGCTATGTCTGTGTACTCAACTCATAATTCAATCCTACACCTGTAGTTCAAATCCTGTATTTCCTTTTTCTACTGAACCTGATCCTTTCAAAGCCACCAGTGACATAGCACATTAAATCTAAACATCTCTTCATGTTGTTCAGGATTTTAGACCTCTTTGCCCACACACTCCCCCTTGAAATACTTCTTAGTTGATGTCTACTTTATTTCATTCCCCTCCTGTGGCTTCTATAACTCCTCATGTTTCTTAAAAGTCAGTTCCACTTCATGTTCTGTTCTTGGCCCTTCTCAACGTTCCATCTCTTGCCAATATTCCAACATAATCTCTCTCTGAACCAATTAAGCCTTTTCTAAGTTTTCTAAATTACCTTCACTCTTATGCAAACAAATAAATATAAAACATATATTTTTAAATTTAGCCTTGGCTAGAAACTGTAACCTAAGGAAACACTATAGCCTCTTTTAGCAGTTAATAAAGATTTTTTAAGGAATGTGGTTCTGTTAACATGGTTATTTGACATTATCCTTCAACTAGCCACTACTTTGCCTTATGTAAGTAAGGAGAAGTTTAATAAATAGTTCTAAACCTGTTAACAGAAAATTTAAATTAAATCTATACTTATTCTGTATCTTAGTAGTTTAAATTTGAATTTCTAAGTCTGCTTGATAAAAAAGGGTAAAGAGCTTCTCTGTAAAAGTTTAAAAGTTTGGAAGTTTCAGATTTTTAATTTTGAGACTAAAATATATTGTTATAGAAAGTTAAAATTTTATATAAAATAACTTTGTTCTTTTAAATTTTTGAAACACACTGTTCATAGGGTCTGAATTTACATACTAACTGTGATGTTATTAACCCACTAGGACATCACTCCTCTAGTCCTAATTAGCCCAACCTATAAGGACTCCCTAGATTCCCTTAAAACACTGGTCCTCAACCAGCAGTGATTTTGCCTCTCTGGGGACATTTTACAATACCTAGAGACACGTGATTGTCACATCTAGAGGATATGTGCTTTTGACATCAAGTGGGATAGGGGCAAGGATTCTGGTAAACATCCTATAATAACCAGACCAAAGAATTATTTAAGCCCAAAATGTCAGTACTCCTGAGGTTGGGAAAACTTAATTTAAAATAAGGTCCTTTTTGGCTGGGCTCAGTGGCTCACACCTGTAATCCTAGCACTCTGGGAGGCCAAGGCGGGAGGATTGCTTGAGCTCAGAAGTTCAAGACCAGCCTGAGCAAGAGCAAGACCCCCGTCTCTACTAAAAATCGAAAAATTAGGCAGGCGTTGTGGAGTGTGCCTGTAGTCCCAACTAGTCGGGAGGCTGAGGCAGGAGGATCGCTTGAGCCCAGGAGTTTGAGGTTTAGTGTGCTATGACGCCACTGCACTCCACCCAGGGTGACAGAGCAAGACTCTGTCTCAAAATAAATAAATAAATAAATAACAATAAGGCCCTTTTTTGAAAACGAAGAACAAAAGTTGGAGAATTCTCACTTCCTGACTTCTAAAACTTCTTATAAATCTACTATAATCAAGACAATGTGGTACTGGCATAAAAATAGACATATAGATCAATGGAATAGAATTGAAAGTCCAGAAATAAACCCTCACATTCATTGTCTATTGATTTTTGACAAGGATCCCAAATCAATTCAATGAGGAAATAATAGTCTTTTTACAAATGGTACAGGGACAACTGGAATCCACATGCAAAAGAATAACGTTAGACCCCTCCCTCACACCACATACAAAAATTAACTCAAAATGGATAAAAAACCTACGTGTAAGAGCTAAAACTATGGAGCTCTTAGAAGAAAACATAGGGGAAAATTCTTGAGACTTTAGATTTAGCAATGGTTTCTTAAATATAACACAAAAAGCATATGCAACAAATAGAAAAAACAGATACATTAAATTTTAAAATTAAAAAGTTTGTGCTTCAAAAGAACAAATAAAGTTAAAATACAACCTGCTGAATGGGAGAAAATATTTAAAAATCATATATTTGATAGGAGACTTGTATGTAAAATATATAAAGAACAGTTACAAGTCAATAATGAAGACACCTTAATTTTACAAGGGGCAAAGAATATTATGGATAGTCATTTTTCCAAAGAAAATTTTCAAATGGAAGTAAGTACAGGAAAAGATGTTCAACAGTATTAGTTTCAGGAAAATTCAAATTAATTGAAACCACAATAAACTACCACTTTTCACCCACTAGAATGACTATATTGAAAAAGACAGGTAATAACAAGCATTGACAAGGAAGGGGAGAAATCAGAACCATCATATACTGCTGATAGGAATGTAAAACAGTGCAGTCTCTAAGGAAAAGTTTGGTGGCTCCTCAAATAGTTGAACACAGAGTTACCACATACCCTAGAAATTCTACTCCTAGGTATGCACAGTACACGAGAGAATTGAAAAAAAATGTGTCTATTCAAGAACTTCTACTCAGAAGTTCATAGCAGCATTATTCATAATAGCCAAAAAGTAGAAACAACCCAAATGTCCACCAACTGATGAGTGGGTATACAAAATGTAGTATATCCATACAATGGAATGTTATTCAGCTATAAAAAAATAGTAAAGTACTGATACATGCCACAACTTGTATGAATCTTTAAAACATTATGCTAAGTGAAAGAAGCCAGTTACAAAAACCCACGTAGTATATGACTCCACTTATATGAAATGCCCAATGTACACAAATGTATAATGACAGAAAGTAGATTAGTAGATGCCTAGGGATGAATTGCCTAGGTCTGGGAAGTAGAGGGGTATTGAGGGGTGCTCCTTAAGGAGTACAGGGTTTATTTAGAGGTTGAACACATTTTCCTAAAATTAATTGTGGTGATGGTTCCACAACTCTGTGAATATACCAAAACAATTGAATTGTACACTTTAAATAGGTGAATTGAATGGTGTATGAATTATATCTTGATAACGCTATTACAAAAAAAAAGAGTTTGAGTCAGGACCCAAAACTGATAAAAAATTTTTATTTGTTATAAAAATATTTTTTAAAAAAGTTTCTAACTGATTAATCTTTAAATTCAGCTTATGATTTCTATGGTTTCTATTTGTCATGATACTGCCAGGTTAATAGCTTCATTCAATTCCTTATGGGTCTTTCATTCGTCACACCCATATTTCTAAACTCCATCTTGGCCATCTTTATCAGGAGATCTCACAGGTATTTCAAACTTGAAGTGTGCAAAATTAATCTCATTATCTCTCATCATTCTCTAATCATCCTCATCACCCATGTTTCACACCATGATAATGGTATTACCTCCTACCTACTTACCCAACTAAATACTTGGCATGGTCCAACAATGCAAAACAGTCTGCCATTCTGTTGGCAAGAGTGTTGTGGAGGTGATACAGTGCTGAATATCTCATCATGGGTATTAACTCCTTTTATTAAAATTTCTTGCTCACTAGACAACCCTTGATTAAAATTTCACCTTTCACATGGACTTAATTTAAGAAAAAATATATACTTACCAAGAGATGGAAACATTCTAGCACATTTAATACAGTTTTTAAATTTAAAAATTGGCATTGTGGTATATTTTCTTTTATAAGGCTCAAGTTCTGCTACTCCCTTGAAACCTGGTTCAGATGGCCGGTCAACCTCCTTTTTCTGACTTTTAGATTTCTTATTGTCTCATTAACCACACTCATTTTAATGTAAAATATCTCATCTTAAAAGTTTATAATGAAGAATTATTTACCTTACATATCAATGATACATTTGATTCAGAACTCATGTGCCAGAAATTTTCTATATAAGTTAAATCGTTTTATCTGCATCAAAAATTACAATACCGATGTATCTTGTAGGTATTAAAGACGAATAAACGCAGACAAAGAAATGTAAAGTAATTTGCCAGAAGTCATACAGCTAGAAAATGACTGAGATGGTATTTGAACCCAGATTTATTCAATTTCAGCATGCCATATGCCTCTCTGTAGAGTTAACAGATTATTTTAAAAAGAAAGTCTGAAGACTGAATTGAGCTCAGAAAAAAGAAAATCACCTCATTCCTTCATATCCTTCCTTTTAGCAAGGTTTCATCTATAAATTGGCAACTAAATCATTTGAAAAATATCTCTCCTATATACTACATTAAATGAATGGAAGGTTATAATATATTATCCATACACTATTAACAGAAATTTAAAATATTATTCACAATACCATCAATTACTTAGAAATATTTAGGATATATTTAACAAAATATGTGCAAGACCCATGCACTCAAAATTATAAAACTTTGCTCACAGTAATTAAAGAAGATCTAAGTAAACGGAAATTGTGTACACAGATAGACACGTAGGTAGAAAGATGACAGATATCCCAAAACTGGTCTGTAGAATCAAAGCAATTCTAGTCGAAATTCCATAATGTTGGTTTTTTGTTGTCAAAAATTGACAAGCTGATTTTAAAATCTATACAAAATATAAAAGAGCTAGAATACCCTAAACAATTTTGAAAAAGAAGAACAAAGTAGAAGAACTTATCCAACCTTATTTCATAACTAACTATAAAGCTACACTAGTCAAGACAGCATGGTATTGGCAAAGGATAAACATATTGATTAACAGAACAAAATGAATAATCCAAAAATAAATTCTCAGCCATAAATGGCCTGCTGATATCTCACAGAGTCATCAAGATAATAAAATAGGGAAAAGATTGTGCTTTCAAAAATGCAGTGCTGGAACAATTGGATAAATATATGTGAAAAAAAGGAACCTTGACATACATACAAAATTCAATACAAAATAGATTATGGACCTAAATGTAAAAACTAAAGCTTAAAAACTTTCAAAAGAATAGGATAAAAATTTTGTAACCTTGACCAAGACACAAGAAGCACAAATCATAGGAGGAAAACATGGATAAATTGATTCTTATCACAATTAAGGTTTACTTTTTGCAAGATGCCATAATGGAACTGAAAAGGCAAACCACAGGCAGGGAGACACAAATTGTACACCTGGTGGTATACATAACTCTTACAGCTCAATAATAAAAAGACAAACAATGCAACAAAAAAATGTGCAAAGGACTTGAACTGATCTCACATAAGAAGATAAACAAATGGCCAATAACTGTATGGTAAGATGCTCAACATCAAGGAAATACAAATTAAATCTATAATGCAGTGCACTATGTATCTACTAGAATGGTTACAATTTTAAAAACTGCCAACACAGAATGTTGGTGAGGATGTGGAAAACTGGAACCCTCAATTATTACTGTTAGTAATGGAAAATAGTACAGCCACTTCATAAAATAATTTGGCAATTTCTTCAAAAGTTAAACATGTATTTATCATATGACCTGGCCCAGCAATTCCACTCCCGGGTTTTTACCCATGAGAGATGAAAACATATGATCACAAAATGACTTACACTCAAGTAATCGTGGCAGATTTGGCAAATGCATGTGTAATGGTCAAGAAATGAAACAACTGAAGTATTCGTTAGTAAGTACATGGATAAACAAATTGTGGTATATTCACACAATGGAATTTTATTTAAGAATAAAAAGCAATTAACTCCTTTTACATGCAACAACATGGGTGAATTTAAAAAGCATTTTTCTAAGTGAAAGAAGCTAAAAACACAGAAAGAGTACACACTGTATGATTCTATTTATATAAAACCTAGAAAAGACGAATCTAATACGTAGTGACAGAAAGCAGAACAGTGGTTTCCGGGGCCTAGAAGGAGGGGTTGGGAGTATGGGGAAGTTGACTAAAAAGAAGTACAGTTGTTATAGTCATCCCTTGGTATCTGCAGGGCCTTGGGTACAGGACCCCTGCAGATATAAAATTCCACGCATGCTCAAGTCCTTGACATAAAATGGTGTAGTATTTGCATATAACCTATGCATATGCTCCTCTGTACTTTAAATCACCTTGAGATTACTTATGATATCTAATACAATGTAAATGCTATGTAAATAGTTGTTATACTGTATTTTTTAGGAAATAATGACAAGAAAAAAAGCCTGGACATGTTTACTACAGACCCAATCACTGTTGGCCTAACCACATTCTCAGTCCATGATTGGTTGAATCCAGAAGGGCCAACTATATAAAATGAACTTTGAGGGTTACGAAAATATTCTACATCTTGATTATGGTAGTGGTTACACAACTGTACATATAATATTTGTCAAAACTTAAAGAACTGTATTCTTAAAATGGATACATTTTATTTATATAAATCACAACTCTTTTAAAGTTGGTTACAAGATAATAATTTCACTTCTAGGAATCTACCCTATGAAAATAATCTAAAATGCAAACAAAAGTTAATACTCCAGGATGTTATTTATAACAATGAAAACTGAAAACATCCTGTATAGAGATTAATTATGGAGCATTAGATAAATTATAGTATATCCTCTTAATTATGATAATCGTAATTGTGATTACAAGGAGTATATAAGGACATCTAGACATATTTCTGTCATTTGTTAAGTAAAAATAAATCGGATTCACATATTAAATATGTAGTATGTTTTCAGCTATATAAAAAATTAAGCATTTTCTTAAGTAATATAAAAGCAAAAGGTAATACAGCAAAAATATTAAAAGTGGTTGTTATTTTTCTAATTTTCTATCTTTAAAATTCTTTAAGGAGAATATCTTATCCTTTAATGAGAATATTTTATCCTTATAATGAAGAAAACTGAGAAGAAAAAACATTTAGAAATACTAGCAATGAAAAATAAGCTATAATTTCAGAAAATGTGGCATGTTGCAAGATTAGAATGTTCCAGTCCACAGTAATAAGTACTGAGAGGTGAGAGTCAGTTGGTAACAATATCTTACAATTGCTATAGAAATGTCTGAGGAAGAGGGTGTTCTGATTATAACGACAAATCCCACTTATACTAAGATAGAACTAGCATATTCTACCTCTACTGGGCAAAGAAAGCATACAAAGTAATATTTCATTGATATAAGCATCCTTTTGGCAATACTTAATTCTCAATTTATGAGTCTTTGAGAAATTTTTCAGGCTCTAAATTGTGTCCTGAGTGGGCCTGCTTCTGAGAGAAAGGATGCCTGGTTTGGATGGCTGCCTAAATAACAGAGTCACGTCTGTGGCCCACTGAGAATGAATTAGCTAACAGCTTTATATCTGCAGTCACACTTTATCAGAGTGATACAGTTATGCAGAGACAGATCAGTAATCCATAGCATGAGGCTCCTGAACCTACTGAGCTGGGGACCATACCTGTTCTGTAATAGTTATAGTATAATATATGTGAGCAGGTAAAGGTTGCAAAAATTCCTCAAACTCCATTGCCTCACTGACAGTAGCAGAAATAGAGATAGGTTTCCAGTTCATGCTAATTATATGCTGAGCCACTATGGTATGGTTTTTCTGAATGATGTATAGGAACCCCGGAAAGTTCATACTCACCAATGCTTTGTCCATCATCCCAGAACATCTGACCTTCAGCTTCCCCATTGTCATCCAAAGCAACAGTCAATCCCATAAATTTTTGACGACTATAAAAAAATGAGTTATTTTTCTCTAGATTGTAGGTTGTAAGATGAAGAACACCTTTTGTTGAAAATATTACTTATCCAGAAATAAAGGTAATATACTAAATATGCACATAAAGTTCTAAAAATAGGTAAAAAGAGATAAAATTTAAGACACTTAAAAGTTATTGGAAAAACATTTAAAATTTAGTGAAACATTTGGTTTAACTTAAACTTTCAAAAACCAAATATACATACTTTGTATATATACATACTATAAGTAATATGATTAAACATTAATTCCTTAGGAAGAAAACACCCCAAAAAAGAACTCTCAGCTTTCAGGTTGCTACAGAATAAAATCCCAAGTGCTGAGCTTGGCATTCACAACCCTCCATGATCTGATCCTAATCTGTTTGAATTTTATTTATTTTACCCCTTCCCTTGTGTGTGCTCCAGTTACACAGGATTGTTCACTATTCCCCACACACAACTCGTTTTCCCCTTCAGTTCTTTAATCCTACCAGAATCTCTGTCTCCCTTGTCTTCATACATTCAAATCCTATTTATTACGCAAGACCAAGCTCAAAGCCCTCTTTCATATGAAGCCATGCTTTACACACACAGCTGAAAATGAACTGCTTTTCTACTGAGTTGTTATTGTTGTGTTTATGTGCATCTCTCAACAAAACATCTTCTCCTTAGTGAATGATTTTATATATATACACACACACACAAATATATATGTGCATATATGTACACAGACATAAATATGTCTGTGTGTGTGTGTATGTGTATATATATGTCCTTGGGTTGACCAAAGTAGACCTGAGAATGAGCACTAAATCCCCAGGTAGCCATCACAAGTCAAAGAGTCCATTAATATTCCCTATTATTTTTTTAATAGTGTGGAAAGAGAAACATGCTTCTGCTCTCAAGAAAATTTTTGCCTTTGACTCAGCACTACAAATGAAAGATCTCCCCAAGACTGAATTCATGAACTCATGCTCCTCCAGATCCCACTCAGAAGGCACTCGCAGAATCCAACCAATAAAACCAATAAAAATCCAACCTGCAGTTTGGTTTATTATCCCCATAGCCCTGGTAAAGGTGGGACAGCCACCTGCAAGGCCACCTCATTACCATGTAGTGAGGCTATTAAATATGGCCTCTTCTTACCTGGAGTGAGTGTTCATTGCAGGCTCTTGCCAAGGCAGGATGCAGCCTCCTCTGATATGAAGGTTGATGTGGTCGAGGGGAGCCTCCAGGGTTCTCCACTCACCTGTGGATTTGCTGCCAGATTCCTAGAAGGGAGAGAAGAGAGAATATAGGCAAAAAAATGATGACAAATAAAGAGAATAAACAAGAGCATGTTTTATTACAAGTCCTTTCCAAGGAAGCATGTTAGAAATCCAGCAGAACCCTGCAAACCTAAGGAGAAAATCTCTGGTTTTCCATTTTTGCTTAAGACTCTGAAAACCCAGTCTTTTCTCTGTATCTCCAGAAAAAGTGAGAGGCAGTCAGGCAGTGGGATATAGCAGAGCTGCAATACGACAGAGATTTTTATCTATTTACGCCTTTATGCATTTTTTCATTTAAACAAACCTTCCCAAGACAAAAGGTCGGAAATTATTGCCTCAAAAAATATATTCTTGGAAGTCAGAAGAAAGCTCTATCCACCTTTCTAGCCTACATAGACTAATCTGGTTGTTCACAGAATATTTTAGTTCTTACCGTGCTATAGTCATACCAACGGGCTCTGGGAAAATAAGCACGGATCTCAAAAGTGTTCTGAAACATAAAATTGACACATCATTATGAATATTTCAATAAAGAAATAATTTAATTTTAAATTTTTTTTTTTCCTGAGACAGGGTCTCCCTCTGTTGCCTGGGCTGCAGTGCAGTGGCGTCACCATAGCTCACTGCAACCTCAAACTCTTTGGCACAAATGATCCTTCTGCCTCAGCCTCCCAAGTAGCAGGGACTATAGGCATGCATCACCATGCCTGGCTAATTTTTTAAAAATTTTTAGTAGAGATGGGGTCTGGCTGTTGCCCAGGCTGGTCTCAAACTCCTGGCCTCAAGCAATCCTCTCGCATCAGCCTCCCAAAGTGCAGGGATTACAGGAGTGAGCCACCGCATGTGGCCTAATTTTAACTTTTAAAATATGTTCTGGAGAATTAAGATAAAAATAGGAATTCTATTAGTAATTTCAAGACTTTGAGAGATTTTATTAAGAAAGATCCTGGAAACTTCTTCCTCAAATACCGAGAAAAATAATTTTTTAAAAAAGTAAATTGTAAAAGGGTACACAAAGTGACAAAAATCTAAAATGAGAAATAAATCAGTGTTGTGAAATTTTCATTAATGGAGAGCTAGAAAAAATAAAAAGATCTCCTTTAGATGTTCCAGAAAGGCACTTTCCTGAAAATAGCAAGCTGGACAAGACAAGATGATCTTTAAAATGCTTTTCGTGTGATTTTAGATTATATGATTGAAGGGTTTCTGATCTATGATGAGAAACTCACACTTTCCAGCACAGGGCTAATGAGGATGGCAGGGCCCAACATGAACTGACGGTCTATATCCCATGTTGTGATGTCATCTGTAAACCTTAGAAAATAAATGTGAAAAATTCACCCATACTCTTATGACTGCTGCAGCAGGTTATTTAAAAGACATGCCCAGACCTGCTAATTGCGGAAAGAGGCTGTACTCACTCGTGGAGGAGGGGCCGTACAACAGTGCTGCCCTCAACGTGAGCTTTATGCATCAGAGTATAGAGATAAGGCAGCAATGTGTATCTGGTATGGAGGACTTTTCTGGAGAACATCTCGAAGGTTGAATTCCAGGCCACAGGATCTTGTCTCTGTAGGGATAAAGAAGCATATAACAGATCACTTCTTCTTCTCTCCATCCTTGTGGTTATCAGAAAAGGATCAGAGGGCATTTATTCGATACATAGGTAATAAGCCACTTTTCCCTTCATTCCTAGCCTTTCCTTTTCACCATCCCTGCCATCCTACAAAACTAGAATATCTTGCTTTCTCCTCTTTGGTCCCGATTCCTAAGTCCCCTGAACAGGTCTAGCTTTGACCCTGCACATATGTAAAGACATAGGTCTCTATGCAGCTTCAATATATCTTGGATGGATTTGAGTAAAATATAAATCTAATACTCTTAAAAGTAAATGGAGCTTCCTTTATTTTAGCCCCATGGGGAGCTATAACAACTTCTCTCTTCATGGGTTCTAATCCCCCAGAAGATAAGGAGAAGTATATACTTAAAAATTACTGATAACTCTGGGGTTCTAAACTCTGTAGGTATTCCAAGAAATAAAGCTTATGGTGATTTTTATGATTTTTCTCAGGAAATAAGCATGATATTCTTGAGGGTTAAAAAGAAGTTATGATTTGAGGGTACAAAACACCTGCAGCATGAATTGCTGCCTTACCCTTGTCCCAATGTTGTTGTGGTTCCTGGAAAATGGATAAAATGCCCCCAGTTGCATCCAGCGAACACACATCTCATAGTCAGCATCTCCAAGGAACCCGCAAATATCTGCTCCTGTCTGAGAAGAGCAGAATGAGAGAGTGAGGTGGGAATCTTGTGGGTTGCAGACACTGAAATCTGACTGGGTAATTTGTAATGGCCCAGCATGACTTACATATGGTATTCCAAAGAGACTGAACTCCATCATGCCTGCAAGGAGAAAATATGGCTGTGTTGCATGAAGACGACTTTGGGAGGAGAGGGAAGGTTTGGCTTGACTTTTCCTCACCCCATTAGAAAGCTCTGGGCCATTCATGATGACAATATTGAAAGACGGGTATAAATTAAAACCCATGCCCACAGAGAACTCAACTCTCATTAATTTTACTCTCCACCTAGATGATGCTCTAGATACAACCAGTGCTGCTGAATTGCACACACTCCAGTCCCCTCCCTGCCAGCAGAGGCCCCCGGGAATGCGCCCACACACCAATGATAGATTTCCCCAGCTGGTCCCAGGCAGCCATGTTGTCTCCCAGCCAGTGTCCTCCCCAGCGTCCAGAAGAGGGGAATGTGGAGCGGCTGATGACGACCCCTCGCTGTCCTGTCACCTCCTGCACAGCTCTGGTTGGAGGAAAACAAGGAGGCGAATTGGAGGTGAACTGAGGGTTGGACAGCCATGGAGCTTTGTTACAGACAGTAGCTGCAGCTTGGAGCATGGGGTGGCAACGATGCTTCATTCTGAGTCAGGGAACTTCTTCCCAGAAATAACCTGCTATCTCAAAGCGATGCTAAGAATCCCAACAAACTTCCCAGCAGGACTAGTGATATACTTGCATGAATCAAGTGAATGTGGGTTTTACTTTTTCAAAAAATCTAATTAATTAGTTCTGTCCATGGAGGTAAGAATGACCAGTGAAAGTCAGAATGACCAGCAAGTGTAATTGGTAAAGTAAGAACAACAAAGGCGTATAGGAAATAAAAAAATTAAACAGCTTGGCTATGAGGGGAATAGGTAAATTAAATGACAGAGGATATAGGTCAAAGTCAGAAAGACTGGAACATTTTTAAACGTTGATAAATAGAAATAAGAAAAAAATGCTGATATTTATTGAGTGCTTACAATATTCCAAGTACTTGTGGATTCATGACGTCATCTAATTTTTATGACAATAGTACGTGCTATGATTTTCCCAGTCCAAAAGATGGAAAAGATTAGCTAGTAAGTGGCATTAATGAGTTATGAAGCATCCATCTCATTTCACAGCCTAAATTCTAAACCAATATACTAGCAGAGAGGATGAAGATAAAAACAATTCATGTGGAAATAAGCATCCATGGAGCAGGATCATTTGTGGACAAGACTTCCCTGGAGAGGAAAGTGGGCACGGGATGTGTGAAAGTGAGTTTCCCTACAGAGGGAGGAGGGGATGGCATGAGGGAAGGTTGAGGTTTAGACAGAAACTCTGTCAAGTTTTCATGTCTTCTTAGTGCTGCTTTCTTTGCCCTGCAAGCCCTTCCTCTGCCAAGAGAAAATGTCTACTCTTCTTTTAAGAAACATTCAAATGTCACTTTTATGAAGTCTTTCTGGATTATCCCAGTAGAGTTAGTTGCTTTTTTTTCTCTCTGTTTGACTCCTCTAGACAGACAATGAGGTCCCTGAGGGCAGGGACAATGATTTATTCATCCTCCTATACTTTGGAGGTAAGGTTATGTCTGAGGCTATACAACATCTGTTTATTTCATATATAGATATGGATGTTTCCTTGAGGAACCAGTTTTTGCCTGGTCACAAAAGCCTTGAGCTGGGTGAAGGAAGCAGAACTGTGAAAGAACAACCGAGAGATGAAGATATAAACAAAGTGGGGAAGAGAAGAAGCATTTCTGTTAAGAAGACCAAGGAAGACCATATTGTCCCTGAGCATGGAACACCACCTTGACCCATAACCTGTGGATAACCCAAAATCAGACAGTCTGGGATTCTTACAAGCCCTGGGAACAGAAGGCAGAAAGCTCAGATACTCTGAGCAGAAATGGGCACATGAATGGAGAATATCACACTCTGTCCTAAGGAGAACTAAAAGAACCAATCTGAAATGTCTTTGCAACTCTGGAAAATGGTCACCATATCACCACTGTCACACTTAGACCCCAGAGTAGGTTCTTGCACATAAAAGCTACTTAAAGTTTTTTTTTATATAAGAGAACATCCATTAAAAAAAAATCTGACTAAAACTAATAAATAATTATCTTCAAATTAGAACCATGGAAACTTTTGGAATGGCAGAATGAAGACATCTGTGAACTTGCTCTCCTACTAAAATGATGAAAATATGGGCAAAACAAATAAGTCAGCCATTTTAGAACTCTGGAAATTAACTAGCCGTAGAAAGAATTAAAAGCCATCTATCCAAGAGAAACTACTAAATCGTGGCAAAACAGTGAGGTCTGTGGCATTTTAACTTGGGGCTGGTCCAACCTCCCCCACCCCCAGCTCAGCATCACAGTAACCAAAGCCAGCAGCCTTGCAACAAACTGAGAGATCTGGCCTCTGTTGGAGCTCTGTTAAAAGCACCATCCCAGAACACAGTAAATATTTTAACTTCCAGTTCCCTAGAAAAATCTCCATTTTCAGGGGGTTGTGGCCATTTGATTTGACTTAGAGCTCAACTCAGCAGGGAGAAAAAAAAATCTCCATTTCCAGGGAACTACCAAAACAATGGCAATATGCTGGCAACATCAAAGATGCTAAGGCTGGGATTTTAATCGGGGCAAAGAAAAGCTTGGCTGGAAAGTAAGTAAGTAAATAAATAAATAGGACTTCATAAAAATTTAAAAATAGTTGTGCTTTGAAAGGCATCATGAAAGTGACAAGACAGTCTACAGAACAAGATGAAATATTTGCAAATCATATATCTCACAAGGGACCTGTATTCAGAATATATAAAGAATTATCGCAACTTAAAAATGTAAAGACAGCTCTATTAAAAATGAGTAAAGGATTTGAATAGACTTTTCTGCATAGAAGATATACAAATGGACAGTAAGCATATGAAAAGATGCTCAACAGCATTAGTAATTAGGGAAATAAAGTCAAAACAACAATTTGATACCACTTCATACCCATTAGAATGTCTATAATAAAAAAGATGAACAATAGCAAGTGTTGGCAAGGAGGTAGAGGAATTGTAGCCCTCATATGTTCCCTCATACATTGCTGGTGGGAATGTAAAATGGAGAGCCTCTTTAGAAAACAGTTTGACATTTCTTGAAAATATTAAACATATAGTTGCTATATGGCTCAGAAGTTCCACTCCTAGATACATATTCAAGAGAAAGGAAACATACGTCCTCTCAAATCCTGCACATCAACGTTCATAGCATTAATATTCACAACAGCCAAAAAGTGGAAACAAACTAAACGTTCACTGACTGATGGATGAATTAACAAAATATGCTGTGTGTATATGTGCGTGTGTGTGTGTGTGTGTATACACAATGGAATATTATCCATCAATAAAAATAAATGAAGTACTGATACATGCTACAACATAGATAAACCTTGAAAACAGTATGTCAAGTGAAAGAAGCCAGACACAAAGAACCACATAGAATGTGATTCTATTCATATGAGATGTCTGTAAAAGACAATCCATATAGACAGAAAGTAAAATTAGTGATGTCTGGGGCTCAGGAGGTAGGTACAATATAGGAATGACTGCTAATGGGTAAAAGTTTTTCTTTTGGTGCACAGAAAATGTTCCAAAATTTTATTTTAGGGATGGCTGCACAACTCTGAATATACTAAACACAACCTAAATGCTCTCTTCAAAAAGGTGAATTTAGCAATCTACTTGATAAATGCACTCAGAGGTGTTGTGGTTGCTAGGGCAACCATGCCTGATATTTTGACATTCATCCATTTAACTGGTATCATGTAGACACATGCACAAGAAAAGTACAAAAAGACAAAAGTAATAATGTGGAAAGTTATCCTTGCTTGGCAGTGACGAAAACATACTCACTCATATGTGGGTCTGGTCTGGGACCACCCGTACAGGTTGTGCACGTCGTAGTGCCGCACTGGGGAGCCGTCTGGCAGGACCTGCTGGCTCTCCATGCATAGGGTCTTGCTGCTCAGGCCCTTGTCTCTGGACTCCAAATCTGTGGGGAAGTGTTGAGTTATTCCCTAAACAACAGGATTTGCACATTCACTAGCAATGTCCATCATTTTGGTATTTCTCTATTTTAATCAACAACTTTGTTACCAGTAACAGGTCCAATTTTATTCTACAAAATCAACATCCTTTGACTATATAATTAATAAAGAGCAAGGACAGAGTATGGAGCTGGGAAAAGCAGCTCCCTTCTTTTTGTTCTCACCTGACTTAATTTATAGAGTGCTGTCTAGCCCATTTGTCAGCACAATAAACTCCATCATTGTTAGGAGTGTTTCTTCCACTAGATGGTAATATTCTCAAGGGAATAAGTCTTGTGTCACTCAATTTTGTATTAGTGTCTCTACATCTTTCTGATTTGTCAGCAATTGCCTGATACATAAATAAAGATGCTCCTCAACTTACGGTGGGGTTACATCCCAATAAACCCATCGTCAGCTGAAACGGTTGCAAGTTGGCAATGAATTTGATATACCTAGCCTACTTTAAATGTGCTCAGAACACTTACATTAGCCTACAGTTGGGCCAAATCATCTAATACAAAGCCTATTTTATAATGAAGTGTTGAATATCTCATGTAATTTATTGAATACTATAGTGAAAGTGAAAAATAGAATGATAGTATGGGTACTGGAAGTACAATTTCTACTGAATGCGTATCACTTTTACACCATTGTAAAGTTGAAAAGTCCTAAGTCAGACCATTGTAAGTTGGGGACCATCTGTATTAAATTAAGGGAGGAAGGAGAAAATAATGAATGAATGGATGGATGAATGAATGATTTAGTGAACAATGAGCAATGTAGCAGTGACACAGACATCAAGAAACTTGGATTCTAGATTCTGTCCCACAAATTATTGCTTTTAGGAACAGAGTCACTTCCTTCCTTGGGCTTCTGTAAGAAGAGAAGATTCAACCTTCTCATATCTCTTTGGTCCTAACATCCTATTTCTGTTTTTACCACAGTACAATCAAGGAGTATCCTTCATGAAGTGATGAAGTATCTATGAACATGGGCACAGAGGGTTCAGGAACTAGATTTTCACTCTCTAATCAAAAGAACCTCTCTCTCTCTCTGTATGTGTGTGTGTGTGTGTGTGTGTAGAGGTTTATTTAAAATTCAATCAGTTCATAGTTATCAATGTAATCAAATATACCATGCATTGTTTAGTTTCTTTCATATCACATCATGTTATTATTTCTGAGCTTGATTAGTAATTTATTTATCTGCACTTATTCAAGGTTATTCTATTTGGGATCTTATGTCATGTTTGAGAGTGTGTTCTATCTCCAAAATTCGGCTTCACTTTAACAGTAAGAGGAAAACTTTCAGGGTCTTTGAGCAGGGAAGTAATTTGATGAAGTAACCATTTTACATACGTGGCATATAGGGTGGGTTATTAAGAATTTCATCGCTGCAGCCCCTGACAGATCCATCCACAAAGTTTGATGGCTCATTCATATCCTGAAATGAGTTAGTGAAAAAAGATTCTGTCATTTCAGGGGCAGTATGGCAGTATGGAGGACACTAAACTCAGGGAGATGACCATGTCTTATTAAAACCTCACCTCAGCTGGTGGCATAATTTACTCTGTTTAATTCCTGGAATTGACCAAAATGGACTCTAATGGCTTAAGTGGAGTGTTAGATTCCTTCTAACTTATTTGGCATTTTTAAATTTATGAGGATTATTTTATAGTGGCAAAGATATGGAGATAATGCTGGATCAAGAACCTAAGGAAATCTCGTGATTCATCTCCCCCACACAAGAAGCCCACCTTTGTTTTTCTATGCATGAATTATTCACTTTTTATCTGCAGCAGTGGTTACTATTACCTTCCCCTACGTTCCTTAGTCCAATAGCTGGACTAATTCTGATATCAGCATAGACTGAACACAAGGAGAGGTATCTTACTTTCTGCCATACATGTATTTCTGAAAAGTTGTACATAACCCAGAAACAAGCCTGGAAATAAAATCATGCCTTGGGGAATTTATTACTTAAATGCAAGAAGTAGGGGCTTCTGAAAGAATATTCATTGTCCACTTTATCAATAGAAAAGTTAAAATTTTGTATATTGGCCTGTCTTAAATAGACATATTAAAGGCAAAGGCAAGCATCGTGGAAACTATTCATTATTTTGAATTACCTAGCTACAGCTTTCCCTCCATTGGAAAAAATACCCCAGAGCTGTCAGTATCTATCATTCTTCAATTCTACCCACATCTTTTCACTGTCTGATTTGTGTATTTGGGTTAATTTGTGTCCTTTTGTATGTCTGGTCTGTACCTATCTATCCTGAAAGTGCAAGTGGCCAGGGAGGCCTCAGGGCCACCAGTGGGCTTGTAAGTTTGTCTCTGGGTAAATCACAAGCTTCTTCCAGCCTGGCCCAGACCTGAGCATCTCTTCAGAGATGGCCTAGAGCTTGCTTAAGATTTCAGGACACTAGAACGGAAATCAGGACACTAATTTTTTCCCATCCCTAGAAAAAAACACAAATAGAGGAGCTCTTGGACACATGTCCCAGAGACATCTCAGGAAGCCCTGCTGATATGGCCAACTGATGTGTATAACAAACATCTGAATGGGCCTTTTAAGTCATTCCCTGAGAGCAGTCTGCACCAGTACTGTGGTGAATGTTGACTTGCTCTCAGCTTCATGCCTCACCCACCCCCAGTCCTGCCCTGCATCACAGGATGGGCTCTCAGGCTCCCTTATCTTTGGCTTCCAGGTATATCTGGCCATTGGGAGGCACCGGCAAGAGATTGGAGGGTGGGAGATAAGAGAAGCCAGGGTATTTCTCCCTTTCCCCCTTGCTCTGGCATCTCTAGCTTCTGCAAGCTCCAACTTCTACCAGACAATATGACCCTGGGCAGACCAGAAATCATCTCTGATTCTCCTGGTCCCAGCACCTAGATTCTGTGATGACATTTCTCCCTTTTGTCCCTCCAGTTTTATCTCCCTCCTTTGCGAGTCTCTCAATTGCCTCCCCGTGTTTCGACTGCTAACCTTTCCAAAGAAAAGCAATTGAGGGTGTACTTACAATCCACAATCCATCAAACTTCAAGCTCTCCTCTGGCTCTCGAGGGTTTGCGTAGAGCTCTTCTATCTCTTTCTTCCACCACACAGCTGTGCTAGTGCGCAAGAAGTCAGGAAAAGCAACGTAGGCCCTGTACAGCTGTAAGAGTAACACATGCTCTCAAGGTGGGGTCTCAGCCTGTCTAGGAAGGGGAGTCAGCACCAGAAAGAGGAGATGAGCAGGGATTTATGCCTGCCCTACTCTGTCTCTGATTTAACCTCAGGTCTTCTGCAGCTGCACAGAGTTTACAGTGGACACAGAGATTGGGGAAAAGGCTGATTTCATTCTTTATTTTCTTAGAAGAACCTTAGATAGCTTTAAAGTCTCTTTTAAATAAGGATTTATTTTATGACTAGGCATTTAGTCATCATAGGAACTGGAAAATTAACAGTGTCTAAACAACTGAACTTTCGAGATGCAAATGTTTTTTCTAGACTGGCCAAATGAAACGAAGGAGGACCTGTCATCCAGGGAAAAGTGAGCTCCAGAGTGCAGGGGATGCTAGGTGCCCAGGCTGAGATTAAGGCCATTCCTCCTACCAACTGACTTGTATTTTCTTTAGTATGTAGGTAATTTATTAAAGTCCAGTCTGTTCATAATGGATACCCCTGTAGTGAAAATATTCTAGACTTTGGTTCATTATTTTTCAAACAACACTAGATTCAAATGAATCACAGCCCATTAAAAGCACACATGTGGGGGGATTTCATTGACAATTTATACATTTCTGTTTTAGCTATTTGTTGAGTTTTCTATTTGGGGATCTCTTTCTGCCAAGAAACTACCAGTGAACAAGCACATTCAAGTTAGAGCTACTTAACTAAAGGGTAAGATACTTATCCATCAGGATAAAACACAAAATATCCAGATGTTTAGGGCAATGTTGACAAAAATCTATGAACAACTGTACCTTGACCTGAGTTTCATGGTCAAGGGATCCATCCACATTTACATTGGGCAGCTCTGGCCAAACCTAGAGAAAAAGAAGAAAAACGAAAACCTCTAAAAGACATTGCATACAGACCATGAGATGTTTCACATGTTAAACTCTAATGACATGCATCTCCACAAAATGCTTGGGGATCTTTGCCATGAATCAAATTGTAAAGGCTGATATGAAATTATGTTAGGTGAAAAGTAGGCTGACGTCTCTTGATTCATTTCATAAGCTTTCAAAATTTTATTTTTGAACTTAATAATTAACTAAATTTGTTTTAAACATATCCTCTGAACAATCAACTTTCAAATGATTACTTAGCTCTCTGATCTGCTTGTCATAGACCTATAAAAATTCTTTTTATAAATAATAAATGTGAAGTGTGACTGACTCTAAAGAAATAAGATTGATTTCCATTCACATCCCGTAAACTTAACCTCAATACTTTTAAACACTATCATGACTTATTGGGGACCCCAAGCATACATAGCATTAAAAAATCCATAGTATCAACCAATTTTATCTGTAACTAGCAGAACACCAACTTTAATTAATTCAACCAGAAAACACTTGTTGAGCTCTCGTATATGATAGATACTCTTCTAGGATCTGTATCTACTGAGTTTTAAGTAAGAAATGGTGCTTTTTTTCTAAGAGCTCACAGATGGTGCCTAAGTACTATGTTGTATGCTATACTCTCTAAGGGTAATGATACAGAAAAGGGCATGACAGGGAGACCTAAAATAGTTATCAAATGCTTTGTAAGAGGCAAAATTTGAGTTGATCTTGAAATGAAGACATCATCTGGGTAAGCTGAGAAGGCAATATTCAAAATGAGTACAGAGTGTACCCAGAACAATAGGAAGTAGCATAGTATAATTAAGGAACAGAATTTGAATCCAAGCTAAGAGCTAGTATCAGCTGCAGTCAGGAAGTCCACCTAAAATGCTATTGCTGTAAATCAGACATACGAGGATGAGGATTGAAGACATAAAAAAGGAATTAAAGGAGACAAGAGAAAGAGGAGAATCTATAGGATTTAGTGATTTATTTAGATATACAGGCAAATTAAGCATAATAGGTCAAAGATGGATGCATACTTTGAGTGTGGGTGCTGGGAGACAAATTTCAGAGTCATTCTCAAAGGGATTCTTAATGTTTGTACAATGACCAGCTGGAATACATAAAGGGTGTGGCCATCAGAATATTTCCAGGCAATAAAACAGCACTCAATAATATGTTAGAGGATTAGACTTGTAACCTTGCTCTTATTAATGTTTATTGACCTAATCAGCATCAGACAGATTTCTACTCATCCATAATTTATTAATTGCACAGTGTATTTTTGCAAGATTTATTGAGAGCTTCTTTTAATCAAGACATTGCAATGTTGATTAATTATAGGCATCTTCCCCAAGCCTTACCTTTCCCCAGACAATGTCATTGGTGTCAGGCCACTTGATGAAAACATTGTTTTCTTGTCCTCTAGTGAATGTGAGATACTGTGTCTCATTACCAGAAATGGCCGGGTCCTGCAGTTAAAGTGTTGAAAACAGCAAACATGAGAAAAACATCTCCAAGAAAAATCCTCTCAAAAAATGTAATAGTTCATAGTGCAAAAAGAAATGGTGAACCTCAACACCAAAAAATAAAATTAAACAAAATAAAAGCCCATTGATAATTTGCCTTATGTCTACTAGATATACAACCACAGCCAATTGAAATGGGAGGTGCCACAGGTACCAGAAGTAAGATACACAACCCTTATGAAGGAAAATCTCTTTCAAAGAGTGGGAGAATCTATGTCAATAAATGAAGGCCTTTTTCTACATTGTAGAAAGAAACCACACAAAGATATAACTCATAAAATGAAAAAAAATATTGTAGTTGAGAGGTAAAAGAATATATTGGTGTTTCTCCATAAAATTCTTGAGAGAAAAAAAACTGTGCTAATGTTTGAAAACAACTCCTGGAGATAAACCAGGTTAACAAGACATTGCCTTCAAGCAGAGAGAGCCAGTGTATTGTGTTTCCAGAATATGATAGCAATATCCCTAAAGAACATGAAACTTCTTTATTCTATTCTGTGGCCCTATGTGTCTATCTAAAGAGCCCTTCCCTGTTCACTCCATCTCATACCTGCCACAATTGTTCTTTATAATATTATGCTATTTCACAAGTGCCATACAAATCATCTCTGCAATTATCTTTTTATTTTATTTTTTTTCCTTTTATTTCAGAATATTATGGGGGTACAACACTTTGTTTATATATATTGCCCATGCACTGCCCATGTCAGAGCTACAATCGTGGACATCCCCCAAACTGGTACTCACCATCAAATTGGTACTAACTGATCAATACTTATGTCATACATGGCAATAATATTCATCAGGGGGCGGGCAGGCAGGGTGGGGGGTGGAGGAGATAAGAAAACTCTCACTGAATGAGTGCGGGGCACACAGTTTGGGGGATGAAATTACCTTTTTAAATGTTTAGTTATTGGCTGTCTCCCTCCACTACAATAAAAGCCTCATAAGAAAGAGGATATCAGGCCGGGTGCGGGTGGCTCACACCTGTAATCCTAGCACTCTGGGAGGCTGAGGTGGGAGGATTGCTTTAGCTCACGAGTTCAAGACCAGCCTGAGCATGAGCAAGACCCTGTCTCTACTAAAAAAAAAATAGAAAAGTTAGCCAGGTGTTGTGGCCCACATCTGTAGTCCCAGCTACTTGGGAGGCTGAGGCAGGAAGATGGCTTAAACTCACGAGTTTGAGGTTGTGGTGAGCTATGATGATGCCACTGCACTCTACCCGGGGTGACAGAGTGAGACTCTGTCTCAAAAAAATAAAATAAAGAAATTTTAAAAATATAATAAAAGGTACACGGGGAAAGTGCCTGTCTTACCCATAGCATTGCTGTTCAGCAAGAGCACCCCATGGGTACTGCCATTCTCCTCCAGTGCCATGTAGTAGGGGTGGACACCATAGGAGTTCTTCTTATTCATTAATTTAGAATACCCATGCACATACACACATGTATAGCTTCTAGAACAGTGATTTTCAAATACACAGTGTTCAATAAATATTTAAATGAATTAATGAATAAACAAAAGTCGGTAAATAAAGCTTTAATTTTTAGAAGCTGTAAGGGAGGATCATTTGCAGGTAACTACTTTCTATATCTATCAAGATATGACTTCTGATGTAAAATAATAAATTGATATTCTGAATCTTAACTTAGTTGTTTGTAAGTTTAGTTAAGGAGAAATAAGTACCCTGAACCTCACCATTGCTGAGTGATAAAACAACATGAGATTTTTGAACTCCCCAAGGTAAAGACGAGACTAAGATACAGCTATTCCTTCTGAGGCATAGGCTGAAACAGTGAGACTTTTTTGGGGGGGCTATATTCAGTGTTCCAGCCCACAGTTGTGCTAACTCTACCAAGAGACCAGTAATAATAAATTACATCCCAGTGACACTCAGTTATGAAAAATAAATATTACAAAGTATCATCTTTTAAAGCCATGTTTTTTTCATTTGTTCTTTCCTTCTTTGCTTTTAAAAACTTTTAAAAAATTATAGATTCACAGGAAATTGAAAAAAATATATACAAGGAGGCTTCTTGTATCCTTCATCCAGTTTCCCCCAACAATATTATTTTTGAATCGTGAATACAGAAACAGAAAATGAGATCTAATCTGTCCCAAACCTACCAGAATGAGAATAAATCTCATGCCATTTTCCTTCATTTGCTCAATCAGGAGACTGAGGTTTTGAAATCTGGGGCTGAGGGTGAAGTCCAGCTTCCGGTCCATGTAATCGATGTCTACATGCTGGACATCCTACGGGAAGGAGCAGGCAAGACGCTGGGGGTCCTGCAGCAGAGACCCCCTGGGGCACACCGACTGCTCTGCCACGCCCAGGCGCCTCTTCCTTTCTCATGTCATTACTCCCCTGCACCGCCTCTTCAATTCTGCTGATGGAAATTGCTGTCTGATTCCTGCATGCAGCGCACCTCTGCCCACTCCTTCTCCTTCTGTTTCCCCAACGGGAACTTTCTCCTCTTTCCTTGCCTCAGTGCATGTCTTTTTCACTCTCCAGATCTCAAACTTGGTGAGCCTCTCAAACAAAGTGCTAATTGAAATGTTCAAAGGTAGAAAGTGGGACTTCCCTAAGAAATAAGAGAGATTGTATATCTGTTTTTCTCCCTACAGTAAACCTGACTGAATATATTCACATTTAGAACTACATTATTTTATAGCTTTCTAGAATGTCGATATCTCTCCACACAACCCAGGTTTCTGTACATGAAACTCACTCAATCCATGATTGTTGAATGATAACTAAAGTGGTTAATATTCACTTGAAAAAAAGAAAGATGCCTTTTTTAATCCAAAGGTGATAATCACCTGCATTGCCTTAAGACTCTAGGTAAAACTTATTTGTAGAAACAGAGACTTGTGAATAAGCCAAAGCTTGGAAAAGAATGAACCAGCATACTATTAACATTGACTTGGTGAGGTATATCTATGAATTTCTTTAATTGTGTAATTTTCCTATATTTTCTAATTTCTGTTTAATAAGTATAACATTATATAAAAAGAAAAAATTGAGCCTGGATGTGTCAAATTATCTTTGATGAGAATATCATAGCATTTTACTTTATTCTCATCTTCCAATCATTAATTGTCCTCTAAAATTTCAGGAGGTGAATTGAAAGCAGAGAAAGAGAGGGATGAAAACCTGACAGTTATAAGAAGAGAAAAAGCGCGCTGTTTGTGGAATCCTGCTAGTTGGCAGCAATTGACTACACTTCTCTGGGCTTTTCTGCCGGACTAGGTTGTCACTGTAGGATATGCATATGTATGTTTTAAGGAAAGTGAAGGCTTGATTTTAACTGCTTTCTTTCATATTGTCACTTTATATGCATCTCTCCAAGATCCCCACTTATAAGTTCCCACAGTCATGGCTTAACTCCAGCCATGGCCACTGCAGGATATTCCAGACAAGAAGCAGCGAGTGCCAGTATCCTCCAGTCACACCACTAACTGCTGAAGGATTTATGCAACTCTCAATTTTGAACCTTGATTTAAAAGGGTAGGATGAAATATGTTTAAAAAGCAATGTTCTCCACACATGACTAGGTCCACAGCTACTTTTTTTATACCAAAGTACTACTCACAGCAATAATTTCTATGAAGCTGTTTTTGATATATAATTAGCCACGAATGTCTATAACTAATTAGACCACATACTGAGTGAGAGTTTCATACATAGGGAATCTGGGCTGCCACCATTGCATCATACAAATTGGAGATTTCAGCATCATTCTGGTATCCATAGCGACTCAGCTGGAATCCCAAGGCCCAGTATGGAATCATTGCTGGCCGACCAATCAACTGGAATAAAAAGAAAAATGGACCCAGGTAGACTTCGTAGGGAAGAAAAGATGCTTGACTTATATTTGAATCAACTTGAGCATTTCTACTGAGTACTGTCTGATCTAAGGGACCTCACTCAAGAAAAATTAAAAGTCCAATAAATGTGGAACAACTATGGCCAAGCAGAATTATACAAACATTTTTAATTGAAGTTTTTCTAAATTCCAGAGTTTCCATTCTAGAAAACCTGAAAACTTGGTAGTTATTACTGCTTAGAGATTTTTAGATAGGTTCTTTAGCAACCAAGAGACACATGGGATGTAAATATTCCTTTTATAGCCCATAACACTAAAATCTGACATTCAGGAAAGTCAGCAATAATCTAGTGGAGACACTGCAAGGTCCTAAGAAAAAAGTGGCCTATCTCAGTGCTGATAATGTGGTAATACCCAATAAATATTTGATTATTTATCAATACATAGAATGGCTTCCAACCTTGGTGTATTGCTGAGTTACAAGTTCAGGGGTCGGCCCAAAAACCACATAAAAGTCCAAAATCCCTCCTATAGTGCGGTATGTCAGGGCAGGAGTGGGCTGTAATGTTACATCTGTAAGAAAAAAAAAAAAAAAAACAGATGAGGAGCATCCTTGGAACTACAAATCACCCAGATAGGGAATCTGCTCTAAAATTTGCTATTTTCACTATTTAATACCTGCCTCCTCTAGAAAGTCTTTTCTTATCCAGGAGAATCAGAGATGGATTTTCAGGTACCCCAAACATACTACGCAACCTCAACAGCTTATATCACTCTGTGAAAAGGAGCCAGAGCGTCACAGTAAAAGGAGTAAGGTCCACAGTTAGTCAAAACTTCACACCTGATACCTGTTCCAGAGCTCTTAATAAATCTTGAATAAATGGACGAATAAATGGAAAGTCGGTTTTATTTGTCCCATGTTCCTCGCCCCTGAAGGTCTCATTTCTGTTGATATCCCAGATCCCAACAACATGGTCACAGCTGTTGATGGTGGTACATGGGGAATGTGTATCTTACCCATGGCATTGCTGTTCAGCAAGAGCACCCCATGGGCATTGCCATCCTTCTCCAGTGCCATGTAGTAGGGGTGGACACCGTAGGAGTTCTTCTTGTACTGGAAGAGTCATGAGTACAATAAAAAAGAAAATCCAAGAAGTTGTTTTCACATCATAACCCAAACAGCAAACTCTTACTCAATGTTAAAGATTCAGTGCCGTGTCACTTGCTTTGTAGAGCCTTTTTGACCCTCCTCTCCACCCCAAGTAAAAAGCTGTGTCCTCTCCCCTCCATGCTTGTGTTGTTTATTATTACATAATTCTACTATGTATTATTAATATTACATAGTTCAGTTATTACACTGTGCCATCATTATTTCTGTATCTTTGTCTCTCACCAGTCTCTAAGCCTCTGAAGAGCAGACGGTGTCTTATTAGATTCATAGCTAAGCACTTAGCAATGTGCCTGACATGTAGAATATATTAAATAAAAGTTTGTGAAATAAAAATTATCCATAGTTGACAGGGAAAATATATATATGTGTGTGTATATGCCTTTTAGGGACAAAAGAGTGTGATGTGTGGGCTATTACAATTGAGAGCAGAATTTATCAATATAAGACTAAGCTGATGAACAGGGCACCATCTACAGGCATAAGGATTAAAACAGATGCACATTGAGAGAGACTAATCTTATTCCCCTGTCCTCACCGCTGGTGGCTCATCACGAGCAAGCATTCCCCACACGTTCCAGCTCATGTTTCTTCTGAAATCTGTGTGCTCAGTTTCCCCAAAACCATAGATATACTGAGAGGGGAGGCGAGTAGAAATGGAGAGGAACATGTCGTTGAAGGTGAAGCCGGGGAGTTGTGAGTCCCAGCTGCAACACAAAGACAGACCATGCCAAGCTGGAGATCACTGGCCAGAGCAAACACGGAATACGTTTTGAATATCTAGTTGATCTGGAAGCCTCCTGAATTATCACACATCTGGATCCAGGTTCAAATACTATGAAATGACCCAGATCAGAACAACAGCCGTGACTCAGCACCAAGGTTCTATGTTTGCATATTTATTCTGTGGTTTACAAGAATGAGAGCTTCTTTCCTGGGTCATGGGCTCTTCGAGGGCAAAGACTGTATCTTGTTCATCTCTTTATTTCTAGATCTCAGTGCCTGGCATATCAGCTTGAATAAATTTATGATTAAATGAACAGGGTCTAAGCAAATTTTCCAAAAGAAAAGTATGAAAGTCTTGGATCAACTTCTCTGGATTGGCCAAAGCACTTCTTACCAAAAAGAGCAACAGAGAGAAAGTCAGACACACAGCCAAAGAGAGCAGAAGCCAAACACAGGAAGGCACACATGTACACATACAGGGGGCAGCTTCTACTAGGATGGGGAACCTCACCCAAGGCAAAATCCAGAAAACCTTCATTTCATTCCAATCAGCAGCAGGACAAAGGATGAGAGATGACAATTCCTTTCATGCCTAACTTTGTGAAAAGGCTGTAAGTCTCTTGGTTGTCAACTGGAGCAAAGACTGCAAGAAGCCTTTTCCCTCTCCTTACTAATCTTTGCTCCTCTCTCCTACCTCTTTAGTTATTATTTCTTAATGAAGCATAATATGGAACTGATTTATATCTTAGGTTATCTGTTATTAAATAGAGGTTTCTGTTCTACTTATCAAGAACAATGAGTAGAGCATGTATTTTTCTTTCTCTGAAATCAAGCAACACTTAAAGAGTTTTTTAAATCTTAATTAATTTTTCTTGTTGAATTAATGACTAATAGAAAAAAAATTCCCCATTGAAGTAGGGGGGAATATATATACTCTTTAACAAACACATACATATTTACATAGTCTCTGGGATTAATATTTCACTTGAATTAATTAGAACCACTGAAATTAAATCTGGAAGCACTCTAATTAGAACCAAATAAATAGTACTTACATCACAGTGCCAGAGCTTTTGCGTCGAATCTGGATTCCAAAAGGATTGTTCTGAATCCTAACATCATAGAGACAGTTTTCAGGGTAGCCAACTGGTGAGGGAGGGATGTTCAGAGGTACTGGGACCTCATACCTTTTATTAGTGGTGTCATAGATCTGGCAAGGAGAGAGAAGAAAACTTTCTGAGGGCATCTCAGACCTAAAACCCCTCATGCTAGCCCCCATAATTCAGTCCTCATGTTTTCTGGTCAGTTTGTATTATATTAGGAAGCATCCAATATCCCCGAACAAATACACATGAGGCCTGCCTACCCACTGTGTTCGATACAGATCCTGCATTTCAAAAATGCCTTATTAAAATCCATTCAAGGCCAGGGTGGGCCCATCCTCTAAAGCACTTGTGATCGAAGGGTATAGAATCTCATAAAAAGAGTGTGTGGCGTGTGAACATGTACATGCACAGAACTCTGTAAGATTGTGTGAGAGTGTGTAAGTTAGGAATTAGAGTATAGTTCTTATATAGACTCTGAGATTTCCTTACTGTTTGAGTTTCCAGATGTTGCACAGCCTTTCCATTCCTAAGGGTTCTCCTTTGTACCCACCACCTGTTCCTACTTAACTAACAGGATTCATGTGTGGGCAAAATGAAAGGAGTGAATAGTGTTATGCAAGGACAAGAAGTATCACCGTTACAAGCAACCACACTCTTTCTCACATTATCAGCTCACAACTTGTGCTTAGGTGAAGGTTTTCTAAAGCCCTGCTTCTTAAAATTGTATTTCTCAGACCCAAAAAGCAGCAGCACTACCAGGGTGCTTGTTAGGACACAGAATCTCAGGCCCTACTCTAGACTTTCTGAATCAAAGCTTTCATTTTCACAAGATACCTAGGTGATTTGTGATACATTCAAGGGTGGAAAGCAACGTGTAGAGCTGAGCTGCCCAAGGTAGTGTCCACAAGCCAACGTGTGCAAGTTTGAATTGAGATTCACTCTAAGTGCAAAATATACACCAGATTTTGAAGACTGTGTATGATTAAAAGATTGCAAGACATCTATCAAATTTCAATTTCAAAGTGAAATGATAATATTTTAGCATATTGCTTAAATAAAATGTTATTAAAAGTAATTTCACTTGAGTTTTTTCAAATGCATTTTTTAAAATACACCTACTAGAAAACATAGGTGGCTCACATTGTCTCTCTAGTAGTCAAGGCAGAGCAGTGGTTCTCAAAGTGTGACCCCCTTGACCTGCAGCATCAGCATCACCTGGGAACTTGTTAGAAATGCAAATTCTCAGACTAGGCCCCAGCCCAGACCTGCTGAATTGAAAACGCTGGGGGTGAGGCCCAGAAATCTGGATTTTAACAAGACCTGCAGGTGATTCTGATGCATGCTAAAGTTTGAGAACCACTGGTAGAGAAATAATTCTAACGTTGGAAATAAGTTAATGCCTTCATGAGTTTATCACAAAGCAGATGTATTTTCTTCGGGGTTAAGGGATGATTCTTTGAGGATGTTTATGACCTGGCACACATGTCATTATAGGAAATTCACAATCCTGTGAATCTAAGGTCACATCCTGGCTCTCCTGTCTACATTTCGCCCTTACCTCTCGATAGTCCTCAGCTCCCTTATCTGTACAATGAGAGATTTGGACTAAAACTGTTTCAATGACTTCTATCTGTACAGAGCTGTAAGTTAAAAACTCCCTGCTGAGAACCAAAATCTGCAACACAGGAATTACCTTGACCTGCAGCATGTCTTCTGTGTGGTAGGTCACACTCAGGTGGAGGGAGCTGATCTTTGCAGAGAGAAAATCAGAGGCAGCAGCTGCTGCTGGTGATGTGGATGGGGGTAGCACACCCTCTGATGGCAGTGGTGGTGCCTGTGCTGCCCGTGCAGACTCTGCTGCCCGTGCTGACTCAGGGGCCCTCAGGAGAGCAAGGTCTGCAGTAATGCCCGTGGACAGGTACTGAATGTTACCAGCAG
Source organism: Daubentonia madagascariensis (assembly GCA_023783475.1). Taxonomy (NCBI): domain Eukaryota; kingdom Metazoa; phylum Chordata; class Mammalia; order Primates; family Daubentoniidae; genus Daubentonia; species Daubentonia madagascariensis. The sequence continues at coordinate 13,650,309 of JAKFHU010001569.1, forward strand.
CATAATCAGGGATGGTGTCATAGTAACAAGTGGGCACACCAGGAGTAGTTGTGCGCTGAAACAATAGGAGGAATTCTTGGTCAGTCTCTAACACAACACTTGAAGGCTCTAATTACTGAAGAAGTTGGTTAACACAGAGTAAATCTGTTATAGCACGCCCACTGCTATGGGTTGAATGGTGCCCCCCCCCAAAGATGTTAAGCCCTAATCCTTGATACCTATGAATGTGATTATTTGGAAATAGAGTCTTTGTAGATGAACACGTTAAGATGAGGTCATTAGGATGAGCCCTAATCCAACAGGACTGGTGTCCTTATTAAGAAGAAAACTTTGGACACAGAGATGGACATGCACACAGAGAAAATGCCGTATGACCATGAAGGTGGAGTTCAAGGTGATGTATCTGCAAGCTAAGAAATACCAAACATTGCCAGCAACCACTAGAAGTAAGGGGAAGATCATAGAACAGAGTCTCCATCAAGGCCCTCAGAAGGAACCAACACTGCTGACACCAGGATCTTAGACTTCTAAACTCTAGAACTGTGAGGGAATAAACTTCTGTTGCGCTAAGCCACTCCGTTTGTGGTACTCTGTTATGGCAGCCCTAGCAAACAAATGCACCCATTGTAAATACACACACACACACTGTCCTCCCATAATAATGAGTGAGCAGAGAGAGAGCAGAAGGAAGCCTGATCTGGAGACAGGAATCCGCAGGCAGGGTCCTTCCCTCAATGTCTTTGCTGTCTTCAGTGTAATCTAGAGGACATTACTTATTTCTTTTATTTTTTTAGTTTCCATTCTCTATATTGTTCAATCAGAGAGGAATAGCATTACTTTGCCCTTTCTGCTTGGGCTCTCCAATAGCTGAAAAAAAAATTCACTTAAAATACTCAATGTACAATGCATACCCAATGCATTTTATGAAGTTAAACTGGGGTTTTAAATGATATGGTTGGAGTGGCAATGACAGTGGCACTGAGTTTCTTCTGATTCAGGATATCTGAGGAAAATACTGATCACCTATCATGCAGAGTTGACAAAATGCATGCTGCACGGGGTCACAATTACCATTCAAGCCATCAATATCTGAAAAGTATTTTCCAGGTGCCTAATTACTTGTGGGACAGTTTTTGCAACTTCCTGATCAATATTGTAATCCACTCCTGATCATTACCTCCCAAAGGCACCCCCGCTGCCTACAACTATCTTCAGAGGCAGTAGGATCTTCAGGGTAACAGTTGAACTTCTCCAGGTCATTGACTGGAAGGTTCCACTCAATAGAGAATTCTTTTCCCAGCACCAGTCCCTGGAGATCAGTGATGGTCACCACCTGAGGAAAGAGAAAGAAGGCCACGGCCACAGAGGAGGTAAGGGAGAGCCACCTGGGTAAAGTCCTTGCCTGGCGTTCTAGAAGTCAGCACCAAGGGACTTAGTCCTTCCTCCAAACCACTTTGCTGTGAGATATTTGGAACTTGGCTTATTCCTGATGTTTCTCACCTCCTGGAGTCATTGTGGAAGTATCAAATGGGAAGAACTTCGATCATGTTAATGAATGCAGATCACAGGCAGTGCTGCGGTTGTTAGGCTTATTGTCCTCTGGGTGTGATGCTTTATCAATTCAATAATGACAGTAATAATAACAATAGCTACACTTTATGGAGCATTCATATGGACCAAACACTGTGATAACCACTTTATAAGCATGATCTTCATTAATCCCATAAAGCTGTGGGGTCCCCAACCCCCGGGCTGCAGACCAGTACCAGTCCCTGGCCTCTTAGGAACCAGGCTGCACAGCAGGAGGTGAGTGGTGGGTGAGGGAACGAAGCTTCATCTGTATTTACAGCCACTCCCCATCACTCACATCACTTCCTGAGCTCCTGTCAGATCAGCGGCAGCATTAGATTCTACATTAGGGTGAGTTGTATAAGTATTTCATTATATATTACAATGTGATAATAATAGAAATAAAGTGCACAATAAATGTAATGCGCTTGAATCATCCTGAAATCATCCCCTCCCCAGCAGTCTTCCATAAAACTGGTGCCTGGTACCACAAAGGTTGGGGACCACTGCTATAAAGCAATCCCATGCTATGAATACTATGGCTATCTCCATTTTGCAGAACATAAAACTGAGGTACAAACACCTTTTAATACTTTTCCCAAGATCTCACAACTAGGATCAGAATCTCATTCTGCCTAATTCTAGGAACCAGGCTCTTACCCTATGCTACATGTATTGTCAAAATGGAAGGAGGCCAACCTAAGAAATAACGGATTTCTCAGCACTTAAAGTTTTCAACTAACAACATAAGGGAATCATTCAATAAGACAAAATTGGATTGTCCCTTGGGTTTTATTTCACTATTATTTTCTGTAATGGTATAAAAATATCTTAAAACACTAAGGAACAATATAAACTATGCCTCAAAAAGAGCCTTTAACTTCAACAAAAGGACAAATGTGCAAATATGCTCTAGAACTAGGCCAATGTATTGAACAATACTTTTGCTATGTCACATCTGGGGTAAGCCTGTCTACTTTTAAATTTGCCTGGGGAATAACTGCCTTCTTTCAAGATCCCAACTCCCACCATCCTCTTCAGAGCCCTAACACAAACAAAGCAGAGGGGTCTATATTTAGTATGCACGAGTGTCTCCTGTACCCTCCCTGTGATGTGGCAGATCTCCCAGCAAGCCAGTTGTCTCTGTGACTGCCCAAAATTGAAACAGCAAGGGAGGGCTGGGTGTCAGAATCTCAGGCCAGGGTCTTTGGTAAGGGCCCCGCAGGATGGAAAGATCTCTCACCTTTGTGGAAACACTGTAGAAAACACTTGGATTGGAGGTGGCAGCATTATTCACTAAGACAGTAAAATTGGTCGGCTGCTTGTCCATTCCCAGGATTCTGATATATGTAAACATGAGGTTGTCAGGGTCCATATAATTATTATTTGTAATCGTTGCCTGTAAACGGTTCTGAAAAAAAATGTAGAGACCAGGTACTTCATACTCTTATTGTCCCCAAATACCACTCTACACCTCATTTTCTGAGATTTAAGTTGTTTCCATTTTCTCTGCATTTCCAAATGTTGCCAGGTGATCATCCCCAGGGAATTCACTAACTCAACTCTTAACAGTCCTAAATCTTTTAGTAACATTTCATGTTTGCTATGGTTCACTGGTTCTTCACTGATTCTGTTACTCAGAAAATATGTCCCTGACATCATAGAATTTTCAAGCAGACAAGTTGGGTACTCCCAAATCAAATAAAAAGACACAGAAATTCATGGGCACATAAAGACATATACATACACAAAAAAATGCCCAAATAATTTTTCTTTTATTTTAATTATAATGATAATAAGAGCTAAAAATTTTTTAATGCTCGTTATGTGCCAGGCACTACGCTAAGCATTTTAAATGTATTACGTCATTCAAATCTCACAGCAGACTATGAGATTGAAATTATAATTATCCCCATTTTTCAGATGAGGAGACTGAAGCACAGAAAATTAGATAACGTATTTAGGGAACCATAGTTCAAAAGTGACAAAGTTGAAATATGACAAAGAAGAGGATGGAAGTGAAGACTGAAGAAAAAAGGGATAGTTTGACGATTACAAAGATTAAAAGTCCCACACAATATGCCCAACTTATTTTTGACAAAGATGAAGAAGGGATGCAATGGAGAAAGGATGTACTTTTCAACAAAGGGTATTGAAGCAACTGGATGTACATGGGCAAAAAGTTGAGCCTAGACCTAAATCTCACATCTTACATGAAAATTAACTCAAAACAGATTACAGTCTTAAATGTGAAAGGAAAACTATAAATTTTCTAGAAAAAACATCAGAGAAAATATTCAGGATCTAGGGCTAGGCAAAGAGGTCTTAAGCTTGGCATCAAAAAGCACAATCCATAAAAGGAAAGAATGATCAATGAGACCCATCAAAATTACAAACTTTTGCTCTTGGCAAATATACAGATGGCAAATAGGCATATGAAAAGATGTTCAACATCAGTGGACATCAGAGAAATACAAATTAAAGCCACAATGAGATATAACTACACACCAATCAGAACAGCTAAAACAAAAAGATAGTGACAACATCAAATGCTGGCCAAGATGCAGAGAAACTAGATCACTCATATATTGCCAGTGGAAATGCAAAATGGTACAGCCACTCTGGAAAATGGTTTGGAAGTTTCTTATAAAACTAAACATGCACCAGCATAAGACCTGGGCATTTATCCCAGATAAAAGAAAACTATGTTCACACCACAACCTGCACTGAATGTCCACAGCAGTTTTATTTTATTTGTAATATCCCATGACCAGAAACAGCACAGATGCTCTTTATCAAGTGAATGATTTTTGAAAAGGTGGTCTGTCCACACCTTGGAACGATATTCAGCAATAAAAAGGAATAAACTGTTGTTACACACAACAACTTGGATAAATTTTGACAGAATTATGCTGAATGAAAAAGCAAAGCCAATCCCAAAGGTTGCATACTGTTGAATTCCATTGACATAACATTCTTGAAAGGACAAAATTACAGAAATGGAGAACAGATTATTGGTTGCCAAGGGGTGGGGGCAGGAGGAAAGTGGGCTATGAAAAGACAACAGGAAGGATCCTTGTGTTAATGAAAAATGTTATGTATCTTGACAGCATCAATGCCAATATCCTGGCTGTGAAATTGTACTATGGGTTTACGAGATGTTACCATTAGGGGAAACTGGGTAAAGGATATATGGGAGCTCCATATTATTTCCTACAACTGCATGGGGATCTTTAATTACCTCAGAATAAAAAAGTTATGGAAAGTAGCATGGAGATACCTCAAAGAACTAAAAGTAGACCTACCATTTGATCCAGCAATCCCACTACTAGGTATTTACCCAAAGGAAAAAAATACATTTTGTAAAAAAGGCACTTGCACTCAAACGTTTACAGCCGCACAATTTATAATTGCAAAGATGTGGAAACAACCCAATTGCCCACCAATACGTAAGTGGATTCATAAAATGTGGTATATGTATACCATGGAGTACTACTGAGCCATAAAAATACGGTGATCAAGTATCTTTTGTAACAACCTGCATGGAACTGGAGACCATTCTTCTAAGCGAAGTATCACAACAATGGAAAAACAAACATCACATGTACTCAATACTAAATTGGAACTAATTGATCAACACATATGTGCACATATGGAAGTAAATTGAACGGAAATCAAGCAGGAGGGAGGGAGGAGGAGGGGATGGGCAAATTCACCCCCAACAGGTACAATGCACACTATCTGGGTGAAGAGCACACCTATGACTCTGACTCCAACTGTATAAAAGCAAATTATGTAACCAAAACGTGTGTACCCCTGTAATATTCTGAAATTTTTTTTAGAAGTTGGTTATATAGAAAAAAAATCTCAGAGCAGCAATGGTGCATACAGGTATTTAGCATCTACCAAAATTGTAATTTCATGTAGAAGTCTGATTTCATGTTAAATTTAGAAACATAAAAATATGCATTTAAAAGAAAGAAAAAAGAAATAAGGGAGAGGGAATCCCACAAAAGAGAGCTCTGCCCATACGTCATCAGACTTCTAAGAAAACCAAGTTAGAACCCTCCCATTCTCTGCTGGCCTCACTGCTTTTGCTCCTCTCAGACTCCCTGGGAGACAGAGATGAGGCAAGGATGCTCTGTAACTTACAACCTTTAAAAGCCACCTTTTGATGCCTGTGCCCAAGGCCAAATTTTGGGGAGTAGAAAGGAAAGCTGTTATGGAAGAACCTCAAAAAGTCACTATACCACTTTCCACCTCCACCCACACCCCATACACACATGCACCCCTCATAAAAGGGCACATCTTGGAAGTTGGGCCCATCATATAAAACTCAAAGGCAATGATTTTTTTTTCCAAAAAAAACCAAGTTCTGCACAGAACTCATACTGGTTTTTACAGGCATATAAATCTGACACACATTAAACATACATTCACTTGAATCCTTTCTGGGACCATCACAGTCAAATGCTGTCACCATTACATATGACCATGCATTTACAGCAAACTAAAATCTCAAAAAGCAACCATAGCAAGGAACACACACTGTGTGTTCCTCAAAAACAGTACTTACAGAGGTAACAGAGAAGTCGTACAGAATGTATTTCTTCTCAGTTACAGCATCTAAAAGAGAAAGACAGAGGAGTTCCTGTTACTAGGGGAAGCAGAGGAGCTGTGGAGTCATGCTCTTCTCTTCAGCTGGAATACCTTCACCAGCCAGTTCTGCTCATCCGAGTCCTGTCCACTTTCATCCAACCTCTACAGAGGTTTCCTGGACCACTACCTCTGAACTCCCATGGCACTCTGTGGTACCATTTTGCTGGCACTTAAAACATTTGACTTACGTTATAGATAACTACACACATGTTGTGTCTATCCTGCTGGACCATGAATTCCTCTGGGGCAATGACTATGTCTTATCTATCTTCATATCCCTTGCATGCAGTATAATAATAAACAGCAAATAAATATACATATACACTAATTCCCTGCAGGGCAGGATTTTTATATATAAGCTTACAGACTATAAGCTTATGTGAGGTATTTATATGGAAACCTTATAATGGAAAAACACACTACACAAATTGGATACTTCTCCCTTAATAGTAACCAAAACAGTTTTTGACAAGGCTATTAACAAATATATTATTTGCCATTAATAATGATATCCAGAGAAGAGAATAATTAAGCTAAATGCAATAATGTCTGTTGCTTTGGTAGAGTCAATAACACGTAAGTTGCACTTTTGAAGTCTACTTTAATGCACTGTGCTTGGCTAACAGAACTTTCAGAATGAGTTGTAACCCATTGATTCTAAGCTAGAGAAATAAACAACAATGATAACAGGGCTAGTGCCATATTGGGCAGTCTGTGATGACTGATATTCGTGGAGAACCGCAGTCATAGTGCCATAAGAAAGTCTACCTTTAGATACACCATCATCCCAGTACAGCTCCCCCTTGGCTTCCCTCTTATAGTCCAAGGCAATAATGAGTCCCAGGGAATTCTTCCGGCTGCAAAAGAGCAATTCTGAGCATCAAAGAATGAAGTACAAATTGGACTATATGAAACCAGCCCCCTTCATGCCTCAGGGACAGATAACCCCAGAGTCTATCCCAGAAACTGGGTAGATATTGACACTATGTGGAAACATGGGAGTTGGGTGTGGGCAGGCAGCAGAGGTTAGTAGTGAGTGGGCATAAGAAGGGTGGAAGGAAGCAGTTCCGCTGAAAACCGTTTGGGCTGTGATACATAACACTAACAATGAGCACTTACTAGGTGCTTACCATGTGCCAGTCACTCTTCCAAGTGTCCTACGTACAATTACCGTCAATATTAATCCATTTAACCCTCTTCATAACTCTAAAAAGTTGGGCTATCATTGTTCCCAGTTTACCCATAATAAGCAGAAACACAGAGAAGTAAGCTGCCCGTGGTAAACACATCTAGTGTGTGGCAGAGTCAGGGCTTGAACCTGAACTGTCTGTCTCCAGAGTCTGAGCTCTTGACCGCCAAGCTATGCTGACTTTCACAGGATAACCTTTATCTCCTATTTAACTTGTATTCTCCCACCCATTTTAGAACCTACCTGAGGACAATTTCTGGCCACAGGAAAATCCTCATCAGTGATCATTTTGACTATTTCTCTAATCTGATTCAATCCAAAAGTGAAGGACTATGGAAATATAAGGGAATATTTACCTCCTACTATATAAAGATTAAGATGCCAATTTTGGACCGACTTTGAAATGAGGGAAGGAAGATTACTGCCAGGAGACTCTTCCCTCGGCATATCCACCCTCAGTCCCTATTTGCCTCTCCCATCATGCCCTGCCCCCTTAGAGCACCAGGGTGGTCACACCTGAGAAGAGTGAGGAACTTACCTGGCCTCTGTGGTTGTGTTTGGCTGCTGGGTGGGAAATACGTAGCCCCCTCGAAGGTGAAGTCCTATCCTATCACCTGGGAGTAGCATATTCACCCATTGCTTCCTCCATAGGATGGCCACTCCCTAATCAACAAGAGGAAGATAGATCAGATAACAGGCTGTTTGGGCTAGGAGGGACCTTAGAGATCACCCAGTTCAGTTACCTCACTTTAAAGAAGAGAAAAACGAAGACCCCCAAAGTAATGTGACTTGCCCAAGACATACAGGTAGCATAGAGCAGAACGGAGACCCCAGACCATCCCATTTCTTTATATTACACCATGCTGTGATTCCACAGCTGGGTTTTCATTCTCTAGGTTGTCATGGCCAAAGGCCAAGAGCTAGTCCTGATAGCTGCACAGTAGCCAGACTGATACAATGAATTTCCATAAACCTACCCCAGTTATTCAAATTATTTCGTTGTACATTTGGAAATGCCGTCTGCTATGGTCTGAATGTTGGTGTACTCCCAAAATTTATAGGTTGGAACCTAATACTCAATATAACAGTATTAAGAGGTGAGGCCTTTAGGGGAAGTGATTAAGTCATGAGGGCGGAGCAAGAAGGCACCGTTAATGAAGTCTTCACTAGACATAGAATCTGCTGGAGCCTCCAGACCTGTGAGCAATAAATTTCTGTTGTTTATAAATTACCCAGCATAAGGTATTTTGTTATACCATCCTGAGTGTACATCTTTCTTGCAGAAAAGCACCCACAAACAACTAAATATAAAACCTTGTATTATTCTCCTGCCCCAGGCTCCCAAGCCCACTGCTTTAGAATTGCTCTCTGCTAGAGGCAGGTCTCTGAGCCAGCCGGGGCTGCCTCACTTACTGTGTCGTAGTCATACCAGGTAGTGTCCGGTATGTATGCTTTCACTCGGTCCACACCCTAGGGAAACAATGAGTAACATGAGCACACCCCTTTACAGTTTACAAAGCACCTCCAGGTGTCATAGCATGTGCTTGTCTGAACAATCCTGAGATGCTGTTGAGATATCCCAATCTACAAATGAAAACACAGACAAACTCAGGTTGAGCAGTTTACCCAAAGCAGAGCACAGCAAAAGATTAAATTTGTTTTGCTTCAATGCTGCTGCACTAAGAGAAGCAGAGAAAATTCACTGACTGAATTAATCACGTAATCTAACAGTAGGGAGGAGACTCAGCCAGCCAGGCCCCTAGGAGAACCTTCCAGCAGGGCCAAAGGCTGGTTAGCAGGACCTGTCAGCAGATGGTGTGGATGGAACACCAGCTCAAAGGGCCTTCAGCATGCGACTACACTGGCAATCTTTCATGTTTACAAGTGGATTGGCATGATCCTAATCCTTCCCCCACGCTTGCCCAGTCACCTCTTCCCCAAATCACACTCAGGTAGGATACACACGGACCTTTATACGTGACTTCAGAGCGACACCCTCCTCTCGCCCAGCACTCCTCTCTCCCTCCCGTCTTCTCTTCCCAGCCCAGCCCAACAGCACAGCTGCTCTGGACAATGAGGAACACAGACAGACGGTGAGCACACACACAGCAAGGCATTTAAAGCCCATGCCAATGCCACAGCCATATGCTTAAGGAAACAGGTTTTATTTTAAGGCAATTTTGCAAAATGGAAATTGTTTTGCTTGGAGGGACAACAGGACCAAACATTACTATTTTTCCAACTTTCAAACTTTGATGATCTCTTCCATTTATATTCGTATTTAGATTTAAATGCAGTCATAGACACTCAGGATCCAGCTTATTCAGCTATAGAGCCATGAAGAAAAGTACAGTATCCCACCCCACTATTATAGACATACTTCATATAAAACAGGTGTGATGAGGAGTGCAGGCCCCCACAAGAACTGCTCATGCACCTCCCACGTGGCTGAGTCCTGGTAGAACCTAGAGAACAGAGAGCACAGGGAGGCAAGTGAAGCCCCTGAAACAGGACAACAGCACATTATGGAGCAAAAAGATCCTAACTAAGCTTGTTACCACAGACAAGGTAAAGTGAAACTACAATATGAAAGGGAGTCTTTGAGGATCAGGAAACTCACTCGTGGACAAGGGGCCTTGCTACTGTCTCCCCCCGGGTGTGAGCGCGGTAGAAGAGGGTATAGAGATAGGGGAGCAAGGTGTAGCGGATGTTCAGGTAATGTCTGGAGGAATTCAACAGCAGGGAGTCAGCACCAAAGGCAGCAGGATCCTGGTCCTAGGAGGAAGTAGAAGCAATTGCTGAATATTTCTTTTGTCATAGCTTAAAATTTCCCTTATGATAAGAAGCTTTCCCAGATGAGAGTAGCCAAGTTCTCCAACTTGGAGAATATCAAAGCATTTCCAGAACTGAAAGGATCTTGTTCCTACTCCTTCATTGTATAGATGAGAAAACAATATCAAAGATTATGCAATTTTCCCAATGTAGAATTTCAGGCAAGTGACAAAGTGTAAAGTTGGCACTGTCTATGACAGCCCTGGAGTGACAAAGAAGCCCCATGGGGGCTTCCACAGAGATAAAGTGGGCCCTGCTCCCTCCAGAGCTGCTCCAATTAATTTTATATATTGCAGTTTCTCATAATCTTTAATTTGGAAAATAATACTGATAATAAGTTGTACTACTACTAAAAAAATTTTAAATTCATTGCCTTATAAGCCACATTGCCTACCACTATGATCTATAATCCATCTTTTCCTTTCCGTGTACTTGTATGAATTTGCAATTTAAAAACTTTGTGTCCAGTTTAATCTATGTTTTCACCATCAAAATTTGTTTTATTTTTTCTATCCCAAAGATAGAAACCTCTATTTGTTCTTTGATACACAATGTGCAAAGAAATCATGAAGATGGTTTTTAAGATTTTGTCCAAGAGCGAAGAAAGAAACTTTTAGAAGAGAAATTTAATTTTCCTAAAACCCAGAGATGGAAATTTCCCATCAATGGTCAGTGGTCGGCACTCATTTGGTTCATTTTTCACGTAATTTGGTAGATGTGAAAGATACACACGTCATATTTAGACTTGTCATCCTGTACCATACTACTGGGACTGAATTTTGAATAAAATTACCTGAATTTATTCCTTTCTTTTGATCCCTAAGAGCCCATTTCTTTCCCTCTAAATAGAAGTATTCCATGAGACCACTGTATGCTCCCACTGTAGGGCTCATGAAAACCCTGAGGCCAAACACCAAAGAAAATGATACTCCACAGCCTCCTTTACCCTGGTCTTCAACTGAGAAAGTCTAGAGCTGCGCTGTCCTCTCTGATGGCCACGAACCACATGGAGCTATTGGACACTTGAAATGTGTTTAGTAAGACTGAGGAACTAAACTTTTAATTTTATTTGATTATAGTTAATTTAAATATAAATCTGAAAACTGAGTCAATGTAAAATATTTTTCCATTAAACACAACTTTATTGTTTTGGTAGGAGGATTACATTTCACTTCAACTGCTAAAAATTTAGCACACAAATTGAGACGTAATTGTAAAATGCACACTGAATATTGAAGACTTGGTAGAATGAAAAGGATATAAAATAACTCATTAGTAATATTGTGTTAAACACAGGTTGAAGTGATAATGTTATGGATATAATGAGTAACATGAAATATACTAAAAATAATGTCTTCTGTTTCTTTTTACTTTTTAAATTTAAATTTAAACTGACATATATGGCTCTCATTATAATTCTGTTGAACAGAGCTAGTTTGGAGAAAAGAAAACAAGCACTTTGACCTGCTTGCATGGGTGATCTGAGTGCTTTTACTATATAAGTACTTTTAGGACATCTCTTTATGAAGAGCACCTGTCCCACCTGCTCACAGCCACCTGCTTGGATGTTCAGAAATAGTTCATCTCTCTCCTGATCACAAGTGGCTAGGAAAGCTCAGGGATACAATACTTTGAAGGTTTAGCTGTTATTCCTTCCTAGATTAAAGACAAAGTCTAGAGCTTGAGCTACAGTGATCATCAGGAAGTTACTCTAATTAGCTTATTAAGAACTAAACAAACCACTCCATTTTAAATATTTCAATTGCAGATTACTTCATTAAATAAAAGGACATCCCACCTTACTTGTTCCTGCCATCATGATAAACACCTCCTTAGCAGGCATTTGAACCCACTTCTATATACTTGCCCATCAAAAATATTATTTTGGATGGAAGGGGATAAAGGTGGGGTGAGTAATCAGAAGTAGTCTGGAAGTTTCACAAGCTGTTCATAGAGAGACAGAATGTTGTAACAGGTTGAAAACTTTTTTCAGATCATTGGCCTGCACTTCTCTAGATCCTTTCTCCTTGCTCCTTCATATCTATGAGTGGTTTCCCTTGTATTAATTGAAATAAAATATTGATAGACTTCAATTGTCCCATCTCATATAAGGTGGTAACAGAAGTGACAACAGCACCATAGAAATTTTAACAAAACTTCACACCTTTGTTGGTGAATTTCCAACAATAAAATCATTCAATATATACACACCACTTCTCACACATCCTCACCTCCATACCCTGCTTTTTAAGACTATCACCCAAGGTTTATTTATCTTTCTTCTTTAATTAAGGCAGACCTGCAGGATTTTCCTCAACTCCTCTTTAAGAACAAGTAGATTAGTTAATCCAAAAAGTTTCCATCACTTCTCTTGGGGACCTTACCCTAAACCCAGGCCCATTGTGATTCCTTGATAGTGGATAAAATGCTCCAAGCTGCATCCACCTTCGGCAGAGCTCCTCTGTGACATTTTTTGTATAACCGCAGATGTTGGCACCTACCTGGAGAATTAGCACACATACAAATACAGAAGTCAGTGACAGAAGAAAAATCATGTACTGTGTACTTATATGGTAAGGGAAAAGAGAATCTCTTATTCAAATTATTCCATCCTTAAGGAGATCCCAGAGTCCCACAGTATGCCCCCAGCCAAATGAGAGAAACAAGGTATGTACCACAGGACAGACTGAGGAGGGGAGACTCAGTGGTAATGCACACAATGGTCCTTATATCAAGGGCTCTTCCTCAATATTCAGTTCCCAATTCCATACTTTCCCATTCACTGATGCTCTGCTGATGGAATTTTCCTATGCTACTAAAACATTTTACTCATGGTATTGCCTTCCTTTCTCCAGAGATTGCTTGGGTGACAGCTTAGTGATAAGGTACTACTATCTATCTTCAGAAGGCAGCTCATAGCACATATAAAAATTGATTTTTCCAATACATATCACAGTGGGACATACTCTCCTTGGTTTTTCAGACAACCCTCCAAGACTCGTAATGGAAAGAATGCCAAGGGACAAAGAGTTAAATTCCTCAGGTAGACGCGAGGTTTACCATGGGGATGCCAAACAGGTTGAACTCAAGGATACTGGGGATGGACCATCGAAGGTCATCCCATGTGGCTGCGTTGTCCCCCAACCAATGAGCAGCAAATTTTCCAGATCCAGAAAAAGTAGAACGAGATAAAATGAAGCTCCTATTATTGACAAAGACGGTCTCCATGGCCCTGAAAGAGAATACAGCCAGTTGAATGTGAGGTGAGCTATGAACATCTAGGATTCACGTCACACCAATAGCAACATGGGCTTTCCAATCAAACTGAGAAAAAATATCAAGGTATCATAAACCAGGTGTGCAAACAGGTTTAGCACCCTTAAGAGCTTCTTTCCCACTTCTGAGTAAGGTTTCAGATCTCATATAAGACAGTACAAACCTCTACATTCCAGCCCCCACAGAAATTTTTCTAGTCTCCTGTCCTCCTGATTATGTTTTCTCCATCTGATCAGATCTAATTATGGTCTGGCCATTTTGGTTGACAACATATTGGAACCATGTCTTGGGTTCTTGGCTCCATTTTCTCTCTCTAGATAAAGTTTTTCTAATGTCCCTTGGTACCATGCCTTACTGCCATGCATAATTCTGTTTAGTGCAATACCAGATCATGTTGGAACTCTGCCCTCTGCTTGACTAAGAGGAGAGTTTGTACACCAGCTGGTACACCTCTGAAACTTCAGAACTTATTCTTAGCAATTCTCAATGTTAGCAAATTTTAATCTATGCAAAATAATAAGTAATTGAAATGAATTAGTCTCAAAAGATGGCATCTGAAACTTTTTGTAAAGTTAAAAACAACTAAAATAGAAAACATTATTTTCATTTTATTATAATAAAACATGATATATCAAGTAAAACTATACATAAATGAAAGCAAAGGAATTAAAAACAAAGAATTTAATTACTTAATTAATTTAATTACAGGATGATAATTACTTTGGGGGCAGGGAAGGGACATAAGGTGGGATGACATATGGTTGGATATAGGCTGTTTTCCTAGATTTTGTTCTGAACACTCCTTTTCATAGGCACTTTGGTGAAATGCCTCTCCCTCCCTTCTCCTTTTATGCTAAACAGTCCACACATTCCATCAGAGTTCTAAAATAGAACAATAACACAACTACAGGATGGTAAGACCTGAGGCACCATTGCTGCTAGCTCTTTGCAGGCAAGTTCTTTCTTTCCTTTTAATACACGGTCTGAGACAAGTGTATCTTTTCCTAAAAACTCTCTCTACAAATCTTTATCACCAGGCACCAGGCAATTGCTCAAGACACTATCACAGCCGTGAATTCCTCCCCACTTCATATTCCTAGGGGATGTTAGTGGGAGTCTACAAATGCAGAATGGCTTATAATGGCAAAAGGGAGAAAATTCTAAAACAGAAGGCCTGGTTTAAGAGAGTGAAGTGCTCCATTCTGACAATTTATTGACAAAAAAAACCCAGGATAGGTAGGAGGAGAGGACTCACCCCTCAACTCCTGTCCTCACTTCTCCTTTGATATGGACCGAGACACTGTGATTTTATTACCACTGGCCAGAGCTTTATTGCACTCTGCAATCACCAATCATAAAGAAACACATTCAGTTTATACAGAGTGAAACCAAAATGGGGATGAAGACATCTGTGGTTACAGGTTACTTAAAGGTAAGCCACTACGGTGAAACAGATTAGATAACTGCCAGGCTTTTTCCAACTTAAAGGAAAAGTCTTATTCAGAGACTCTTAGCTTTCTCTTTTTCATTCCCCAGGTCTGGCCAATTTATGATCAGGTCATGATCTCCGACAGGATCTCATCTCCTTCTGCTTTTAGCCTAGAGGGAGGTGAATGTTGTTCGCTAGTTAGCCCAGTAAACACGGTCCCCAAACTATACTTCCAGTTAAGGTTGAGCCAAACATTCATCAGACCTATGGCTTCAGTTTTCCTGATGTCCAGATCTCATAGAATGAAAAAATTATCTGCTTTTTAACCCAATTCTGCCTCATGCCCAAAGGTCAAGTTCCACTTATCTCCACTGTTCTCTGGGAACTGAAGCCATCCTGCCCGACCCAGAGAAGTTAGAAAGGCACCTAATGCTTACTCAGTCATAGCTACCTTTTAGCTATTAATCATAACTATTAGAATATACCAACCAATGTTTTCATGACTTTATTGCACTTTTATGGAGGGGAGACACTGGCCAATAAAGCAATTTGAGACCTTCTCTCCCTCCTCCAACCCTTTCTTACTCTTTCCTTCTTACCCTGACCATTTATTCACTCTCCTTCCCACCCCCCAATCTTAGAGAGAAGCATCTAAGAATCAAAATATATCAGAACAGGAAGAAACTATGGAAACATCAGTCCAAGACTCTCATTTCAGAGATGACAAAACTGAGTCTTATTCATCTAGTTTATTTCCCAGGAAATGTAGAATATGAGAGAGAGAGAAGTCAGAAAAGAGAAGATAAATCAGAAATATGTGTCCTTCCTCTTAGACCTTTTCTTTTACTGAAATACAAGTTTTTACATTTACTGGTCAAGAACTCTCTTTCACCTACACAATCCAGCATGATGAAAGGTCATGAGGGCAAAATAGTGCTGGAAAACAAAGCAGACACAGTGTCTTTCTCTAAAGTCATCAGGGCCCTGTGCGCCCACCCTCTCAGGCCAGGCATTAATCCAACAAAATGTCTGCAGAACATGCACTATTCACAAAACTAAGAATATAGGGGTGACTTTGCCCTGACAGAACTTACAGTCCAGCAAGGAAAAAAATGAGCCTCTTAAAATTGATACAATATTTTTGCATATTAAACTTATATTTTTGCTTATATTGGAATATGAGCAAATATAGCACAAAGAAAAGGGGAAAATAATTTTTTCCTAGAACTGTCAGGAAGGTTTCCAGAATTGACATCTGAGGTAAGGTTTTATAAGTAATTATATGTTTTCAGGACAGACAGGGCAAGAAGGCCATCTTGTGCAGGGCACAAAGCACGTGGACGATGTGGAAGAATGAATAGCATTCGGATTTAGGAACAACAAGTAGTTATGTACTGTCAGAGCATAAAGCATGAGAAGCAGCAAAGATGAGAGGAAAACAGTAAGAAAGGGTGAGGTTATTAAGTACCTTACAGCTTGTGCTAAGGCAACTGGATTTTATTGTACAGAAAACAGCAAGCAACAAATAATTTCACACTGGGGAGAGAAATGAGCAAACCCATGCTTTAGAAAGATCACTTTGTCAGTAGTGTAGAATAGAGCTTTTTAAATTTTAACATGCATTCAATATGTTCAATACACTGAGGGATCTAGTTAAAATGCAGATTTCGATTCTCAAGGTCTGGGTTGAGGCCCAAGATGCTGCACTTGTAATATGTTTCCTGGTGATGCTGGTGTTGCTGGTTCTTGGGCCACACTACGAGTAGAAAGGGTAGAGGATGGATTATTGGGAGGTAAGGCTAAAGTCGGGGAGACTAGTCATGGGCCTAGAGTGACGATTTATGTGACCTATGAGGATGACCTAAGTTAAGGAAAAAAGAGAGAAGGTTATAGAAATGTTTCAAAAGTAGAACCAGAAGGATCAAGGACTGATTGCATGTGAGGGTGTGAAAGAAAGAAAGGAAGATGCCAAGTTTCTCACCTGGAATTCTGAGAGCTAGGGGAGGTGTTGCTACCAACCAAGACAGGGAAGTTAAGGGTTTCAAAAAATAATTTGCCAGGGTGTGGAGGTTAAGCGAAAATAGGCAACTGAGCAAGGCAAATGGTGTTTGAGATACTATTAAACATCCAAACAGGAAAGGGCAGAAGATAGTTTTGGATGTTTGTGTTCAAAGATCAGAGAAAGACCTCCTCAGCTAGAATTATATTTAGATTTTAAAAATCACTAGAATAAATTATAGTAAAAACTGTGAAAAGGGATAAACTACCTACATGTTGGCACAGAATGAAAAGAAGCAGCCTGAGGACTGACCCCTAAGACTTACCAATAGTGAAAGAGCAGACAGAAAAGACCCAGACCCAGAGGTGAGAAGGGATGGCTGGAGAGAGAGCAGCACTGGACACAGCCTGTCTCAAGGACTGAAGGAGCCAAGTTCCAAGAGATTGGTCAAGACCTTGAGTTCCACAGGGACAGAGAAGTCAAGTAAGAAAAGGACTGAAACAGGTCCCATGAGCACATCAAAGTCTCCCGGACCCTCATCCCCACCAGGAAGTTCCATAAACACCACAGCAGTAGGACAGAGACAGAGAAAGGCTAAGACATTCTTTCCTATGTCCCTGAAAGATCCCCAACAGTTCTTCAGACACTTTAGTTCCCCCATTCATGCTGCAAATCTAAAATTAACTCTTCTTAAGCTTAGCCTCCAAGTTTTTCTGTCTTAGGTATAATGATTGTATCTTAATATCTTCCAAAGAAGAAACTGGGCAGTGAAGGGGACAGCTATTCCTCAAGTGGGGGAAAAAAAAGTCCATGTGACAAGATACGGAACAGGTGTGATGCTTTGCAGGACACCTCTGTCTGCTTGTTAGACTTTCGTAACGGGTGGGGTGGTAGTGGTTGTGTGTGTGTGTGTGTGCGCGCACATATGTGGGTGAGTCTTGGGGCAGGGGGAAAATTGAGAGGGAAAAGAACAAAACACTGGGAGGGAAGCTAGCAGGGTATGGTGTAGCATTGCCAAATACATACAGGACACCCAGGTAAATTTGAATTTCAAATAAACAATGAATAATTTTTAGGATAAGTATGTCCCACGCAAATTTAACTTGGTGTCCTGTGTTTTTATTTGCTAAAATCAAGCAATCCTAATGTGGTGACCATAGCACATTCAGTAAAGGGACCCAAGCAAGGGCTGCCTTCTTCCAGTAGGGGGCCCTAAATGTCTCACATATTATTGTCTACTAGTATCCTCGAAATAATGAAGCCCCTTAGCCATAGTGAACCAAAAATAATCCTATACAAAAACCAAAGATGTGTATGAGAGGACCTCTTAAATATCCTGTAAGACCAGCATTTCTATATCCCTGTTAAATGCAAAAAATATTTGAACAATGTACTTATAGAAGAGAAGAGAAACCCTTCATCTCCCACCTTCCCAAATCTGGAATCAGGGGGGAAACCAAATCCTTACGAGTCTGTGGCTCTTGCCATGGCATATCCATACAAGCTGTGGACATCATAGTGAAGACCCCAGTGAAACTCTGTGTCCATGCAGAGGGTTCTTGCAAAAAGTAAGTGGTTTAGAACACCTAGAAGGAAATACCCATCAGTGAGGAACTTCTCCATCAAACAACTTTAACAAAGTAGCCACCCAATTCTTTTCTTCCTGGTTACTGTACCTTCCCCACAAATCTCCACCTGACAAAATCCTTCCCAGATTTTAAATTCTATCCTAAATGCCACTTCCTACCTGAGCCCTCTCCGCCACCCCCCCACACACTAAGCCCCCCCATAGAGAGGGATCATTAAAATTAATTTGCATTCCCTTGAGCTCACAAAAATGGTGGTGAGTAGCAGCAACTCAGAGCAATAGGCAGTTGATCTGAGATTAAATATAAAGCACATAATGTTTGTATTTATTAATCAAGAAGAATTGAGTGTAAAATGTATAGGTATGAGGGCAGTGAAAGAGAATATTTTCATTTTTATAACACAGACCCTAGTCACTCATTTCTTTAAAAATGAGATATGAGATTTGGGTGGTTTTATGAATGAGAACTCAGATCCTCCCCCTGGGAATCCCCTTTGTTACCTTATTTTCCCTTTCTCAAGCCTAAAATGGTCACCTTTTCTGCTTCTTCCTCTCCCTGTGGACCTGTAACTGGGGCCACATCTGCCTTTCTTCATGAAAGACCCTCTCCCTGTGGACCTGTAACTGGGGCCATATCTGCCTTTCTTGCCCATTCACAGGACCTTAGTATGAAGCACAATTCCAGAAAGCGGTAGAACCAGGGAACACCGAGATTGGGTTTTTCCCACCACTCTAACAGAATCAAGGTTTGGAGTCAGAAATTAAGTAGGATTATAAAACATAAAGAAAACTGTATTTCTTGCCCAGCTTGCTTTGTGGGATGAGATTCACAACCACTTAAAGGGTCTCTATCATGCTAATGTGCACTGTGCAATCCTGGAAGGCGGAAAGGCTGCCCAGCTATGAGGGAAAGTGGCTGCTCATATGTGAGTAGACAAAATGCTGGCAGCAGGGAGTGAGGCGCTGGCCAGAAGCTAGCAGAAAGTGATGGGATAGAGGTTTTATGTAGGAAAAAAACAAAACAAAGCAAAGAGTCAAAAATAAAACTTAGTTTTGGCCAAGAAGAAGATAAAGAGATTAAGAAGAAAGATGATAAACTGATCTGGAGTGAAAAAAAAAAAACAGGGGAATACAGATGAAGCAGAGAAGAACAAAGAGTAAGTCGAAGAAGCAAACAGTAGATTTTGCAAGAGGTTAAATGGTTTGAAGTCAAGACTCCCTCCAAAACATTCTTTGCTCCTTCAGCAACCAAAAGAGGCTAAAGAAACAGCTAAGCCTTGGTCTCAGGGGTGTAAGTAAAGTGAACAAACCAGAATAAACTGGCAGAGACTGTCCAGATGCCCACCAAGCCCGCGTTCTCTTCCTGGGAGTATAAGAAGATGACACTTGAAGATTACACCTTCCCTTGAAGTTATTAATATTAAGCTGAGGCTATGTGACCGATTCTGGCAAAGGAATGTGGGCACATTGGGAACACCACCCTTCCAGACCTGCCCGTAAAATTCCCTCCACCCTCTCTCTCCTTCACCCATAAAGGTGGAAAGAAAGGTCTCGGACATGGGAGAACCGGACGATGGAAGAAACTAGATCTGGGTCACCACTTGGATTCAAGCCACCCGTCCCTCACTAGGTACAATGGGAGCAAAAAAGGAACTTTTACTGTGTTAGTCCACCAATATGGTGGTTTATTTGTTGCCACAGCATAGTGTAGTCTATATTCTCTGTCCCCCCCATACACACACACACACACACACACTCTCTCTCTCTCTTTTTCAAAATCAGGGACTGGAAAGTTCACCTTGACTAGAAATGGGACATAAATGGGACCTTTAAGGAAACATTGATGCTTTAAACTGTTGCAAATGAGGAGAGACAGAGACAGAGACAGAAGGGAGAAAGGGAAGAAGGAAGAAAGAAAGAGGAAGGAAGGGAGGGATCAGGAGGAGGAGAAAGGAAGGAAAGAAGGAAAAAAGGAGACAGGAAAGAAGAAAGAAAAAAGTTAACAGAAGTTCAGATGTACTTCAATGTAAGGTAGTTTGTACCTTGAAGTGCTGGAGTGGACAGCATGAAAGAATTTTGAACTGGGGACAGAAAGGTCAGCCAGGGGAGGAAGCCAGCCTCAGACTAGCAATTGTCACCAGCGCTGGCCCTTGGATTACAACAGCAAAAAGGTAATCAGGGACCAAACAGGGCCACAGACTCAGACAGGGGAGTGTTCAGGATCTCTGCCAGCCCCTTGGCCTGGGAAGGGAAATTGCTCTTGAGGGCATTGAGTTCTGTTGAGGTTGTTTTAAACCCGTCTGTGTCTACATCATTAGCAAACAGGTGAGCACTTACTGGGAGTAAAAGGAGGAAAGTTCCAGTTGTTTGATTCACACTTCTGGTCAGAACCTTGGAGGAAGCTAGATACTTCATCCATTTCCTTCAAAGACACAAAACACACAAAATGTAAAATGCCATTGATCTATAATTAGCAGTTGAGAAATGCTTACTGAACTAGAAGCCAAGCTATCTGGGGTCTCTTATTAACTGGTTTTTGGATTTTAAAATAATCTCCTTTACTTTTCTTGTCCTTTGTTGTATTTTTTGTAAAATTAAGTAATTGGATTAGGTTATATCTAAGGTATGTTCTAGTTTAAATGACAGTGGGCACATTTTAACTTTTATAAATTGATTTCAATCAGTTAATTAAGAAATAATCATTTCAAAGGTTGATCCTTGCCTTAAAAATTGTGAAGCTTTTGTTATTGTTGTTACTGTTTCAGTATTGTTTGAAAGAACCTAAGATAGAGAAACATTTCTGTTTTATAATTTTCACTGTGTTTTATTCCTCTGAGTGAGGAACAGTAAGAGAATATACTTAAGATCAAATCCATTTCTCTAAAATGAATTAAAAATAAGTGATGTCTAATCCTGCTAACAAAGATATTTTTCAGATTTTCAGAGAAGTTCCCTACTGTTCACCCATAAAAAACACAAGTTCCTCATTAAATTATTCTCTAATGATTAACTTTAAATTTTTATAAATCAATGCTACAAATAGTAGCAATTATAACTTTTAATAAAGCAGTATTTTTAAGCTGAAAGACAGTTAATAAAGGAAAAAGCTGAGATCATGAGAAAGAAAAGACTTTATGAAAATGAAATAACTGGTTGGTGTAAGATCCAGAATAAGAACTTAGGTTTTTTTCGGAGCCTGACTCAGCATTAAGTAAACTCAGCATTAAGTAAAATAATTTTAATACTACAATGTCAAGCAAACCATTTTATTACAGATCAGGGTTCAAATTCATCTAAAAATTTGGCATATCTGTTTCCAAAGGAAATTTGATGCTAGAATAATAACTTACGATCCACACTCCATCAAACTCCAGATAGTCATGAAATTCAGTGAACTGGTCTGTCCACCACTGAGTGCACGCTGGATTGCTGTAATCAGGAAAGACTGTCTGCCCAGGGTATCCCTAGAGAACACAGAGGAAGGCTGTGGCAATTAGTTTGTTCCAAGGTTCAGTTATTCATTTATTATTGCCTACAATTTCTTTTGCTATAAGCCCCATGTTTTGGCAACAAAATTTGTGACACCCCCCACAACAAAAACTAAACAGTAAAATACGTGCAAGGAACCAAAGGAAGAAAAAAGAGAAGGAAAAACAACTAAGTACACAGATGAAAAGCCACCACATGTCCTTTTCCATGAAAAAAAAAAAAAGTAAAATTTTATTATGTCAGGCTAACTGGGAGACAAATGTTTAAAATACTGGAAAGTCTAAATATGTAATATTTTTTAAAGAGAATGAATTTGTTTAATGTGTTGTTAACTAAAGGTCATATTAAGCCAACTTTGAATAATTATGGCCATAAATAGTATGTCATTTTGGGGCATATAAACAATATTTTATAAATGGCTAAATGAAGTTTATGCTTCTTATTCAGATCAAATATTTTTTATTCTATCTCTCTTTCCTATCTATGCCTATCAAACAGTAGCTTTACACATTTTCCACAAAGAGCACAAAGATATAACTGTAGCCAAATTATCAAAAATGCTGAACTAAAAAGATACAAGTTTTTGTGCAACATTTTTGCTTATTTTCCCAACAAATTTATAGGTTGTAATTTAGGGACAACTTTACACTCAGGGAACATAATGAATACACACACACACACACATATACATATATATGTAGAGAATTCTCAAAACTCAAGATAGGCGCTTAAAATGCCAACTTTAAATGGATTGAGCTCTTGGTTCTTTGTTTTAGGTGACAGACAACAAATAATAATTAAAGGCAAATCTGGACCTCAGGAAACAGGTGGTGTAGCAAAGCAGTCACCTACAGCAAAATTTAACCTACGGCATCAGGCCCAGCAAACTTTATCTAACCAAATGCCTTTAAACCAAACCCCTACCCATATCTACTACTACTATCTCTGCCAACACCTTAGATCAAATGATTCATGCTATTTATCGATCAATGAAGGTAACCATCTAGTTAAGTTCTTATAATTATATGCAAATTCTTAATTATATACCACCCAAATATGAGTACTGTTGAAATGACTCATAGGTGTAGATAAAATTTTAGATAAGCAAAATAATTTTTATTTGACTGTGGCCTCTGATTTTGTATTTATACAGTACATGAATGTGGGTCTATCTGATATTTTATAAATTCACTTCTAACAAAGCAGTAAAACAAAGACGTGGTTTGGAGAAGGAAGAAAACTTCCCTACCACTTCATGAAAAGTTAGAATCAATGAAGAAGAAAGTAAATAGAATTAAGCATTGTAAACAGTCAATGAAAAGAATTAAGTGAGTAGAGTTTGGTAAAGCATCAATAGGCCTGAAAAGACAGTTTTGCAAAGTAAACTACCCAGGAGCAACAAGAACTACAGTCACGTGAAGTGTTAAGATGAAGTACCAATTTTAGTAAATCTTACATAATCCAATCATCTAGGGCTGACCCTACTTGTAATTGGAATAAAAGCTTGCCTATGTGATTTGATTTAAAATACTCTCAGAAGTTCAGCTGTCCCGAAAACAGGCTCTAAGTCAGCCTATTCCAATGCCTAAAACTTTTACCTGAGAACCAAGGCTGGGCTCTATCTATAAATCTTGTGTAAATTAAAAATATATTAGCTGAGGTGGGTTCCACATCAATCTCCGAGCACCTTGCTACATTATTGTAGTCAAATTTATTGTTTTGGGGAAAAGATAGAAATTTGGAGGCAGGAGGGCCTTAAGTAACTAAAGTTTCTTCTAATTATATATTGCTTCTCAATTATCTGTAGTATTAGAGGGTCAGGGGCTAGCTTTTTAAATTCTTCAGAGTTTTGATCATTCTATTATTACATCTACTGGTTTAAAAATTGTAAGAAAAGAAACCTCTAAAGCCATGAAAACAGTAGCAATACATAACTTGCCTTTCACCCATCTTCTTACCAAAAGTACAAACTTTCCAAAATGACCATATTTTACTCTGATTTTCTTGAGAAATTACCTCCCCAACAGCAAAGCCATTGTTCCCCACGATCCATACTCTCTTTCTGCTTCCATCACTATAGGGCTTGTACTCAGAGTCTTTGAAGATGGCAGGATTCTAATAAAGAAATATGATATATATATTATTTTTATAAATTTCTTTTTCACTGTGAAAGAAAAAACAAGGCAACAGGGTAAGTATTTGAACATACCATAATAATTACATATTTCTGTCCATTGTCATGTAACTCCTTGGCAAAATCTGGGAGACCAGGGTAAGCCCCTTGGTCAACAGTAAAATCCTTCTTTCCATCCATGTAGTCTATGTCAGAGTACTGGACATCCTGAAAGATAGTTCTGGCCAGTTAGAACCTAGGAAATACTGCCATGTCAATCAAAACTATTACAGCTCCAGTTCCTGACCATTACTATTGAAGCCATATTTCTTAATGATCCTGGAACTTCTAGGGTTCAGCTACCTCTTAGGAATAAATAAGCCCTCTCTGAAAAATGCAGTTTCTCTTAGGCTGCAGTTTTACCTCCTTGCCCTGACAGATGCATATCATAAGGTATTGGGAGGAACTTGAGGGTACGAACTACATCTTGTTCATCTCTGTAACTTGAGAACTTGGATGCTTAACATAAAGCCGGTGCTCTCTAAATGTTTGTTTGAATAAATATAATAGTAATGTTATAATCATGTACTAACATGACCCCAAATATCAAGCCAGAATATATCATACAAGGAGAAAATGGTCTTTTTGCCCTATAAAACTGCTAGAGTGATGATCAACAAAGATCAATGACAAAGGGATAGAGCTTTAATTAACCAAACTCTCATGCACACATTGCTGCTTGTGTTTGCATACCAACCTAGGGGGGCAGGTGTTACTCTTAGTGAGGAGGTTGAAACAGGAAGGGGTCAAGTGCATTTCCCAAAGTCACAGGTATGGGGAGGTAGGGGGCTGAATGGGTCTCTGGGAGCAGGTTCTTTGACTCCAGGTGCTCCTTTTTCCCAATCTGCTACATACGTTGAAGACATCCAAAAGTCTTCTAAGTGCTCCTTGTGTATCATGCATTAGAAGTTTCTAGCTTACAGGCCTGAAGGAAAATGTGACTTGTGGCCTGTTGCCCAGTGTGGCATCATCTGTTCTAATACTGGGCAGTAATTTAGAACCCAGCTGTAATCCCCAAAAACATACGGGGAAAGATCCCATCCATAGAAGAAAAACTTACTTGTTTCTGAACTGGCAACACCTCAATAAAGCCCTTCCTAGCAGAGCCAGAGGATAAACTGGAACCAACACCACACATAGAGTAAAAAGAACAATATTTGAATTTTGGTCCTGCCATTTAGCTAATTGTGTGGAAAAGTTATTAACCACACAGTAGCTCCATTTCCTCACTTACAAAATAATGATAAATGGGGGCTAACCACGAATGTGAAAGCCCTTTGTAAAATAATAAAAGTGTGACAATGTTTGGTCTGATTCCTCCTGGAATTGGGTATTTGTGGATAGCAGATATGGGAGAAGTAAAATTAAACACAATCAACGTCCCCTTAACAACAAGACAACACATTGGACATCTGTCTTCTCACAGGAAAAATTAATCCCCCTGCCTGCCCTCATCACTACTCAGAGAGGGGATTGAAAAATCCTGAGATAAAGCCAAAGCCATGTCATCTGTACAATCTCCCTTCAGATGTTAACACATATGTTTGCACCAAAGTTCCAAAGAGCTAGCCCTAAATAAGTTGTTTCAATAATTTCATTAACCACATTTCCTGGAGTAGCTTATCAAATATTACCCTTAATTATCTTTTGATTTGCTGGTGGACATTGAATATCATAAATACTTTGCAACCATAAAGCTTCAAAATTAGAGTCTACTAGATCCGGGAGGGGTATACAAGGTCACTATGAGAAATTCATTTTACTGTAAGTCAGTATTATAATCATCAGCTCTTATTAACTATGTCATTGAAGGTGTTTCTTTCTCTTATAAAATAACAGCTAACCTTGATGGGGTTTATCCTCTGTGCTAGATACTTCACATGCATAGTATAAGGCATTCCTTACTACTAGCTCACCAAAGTTAAGTCTTACATTCTTATTTTATAAAGGTAGAAGCTAAGACTCAGATATATTAATTAACTAGCCCAACATTGCATAGAGATATGAAGCTAAAATTCAAAACCATAGCCATCTGATTCCACAAACTGTACGCTTTCCATGATCACATAGGTAATTCAGCATGCAAATTTCTGACAGTGTGTCTATCAATCTATCTATATTTTTTCTATTAAATTGAATTTGATGCAAAAGACAAAAGATAGAAAATGGTGCTTAATGCATGATAAGAGAAGTCCCAACTTACATATGGGATCCCTACTAAACGATTGCGGTTTACAACCTCTTTCAATCCATTGATGCCACCATAATCCCTGCGACTAAGCTGGAACCCAAGACTCCAGTAGGAAGGCAAGAATGGTCGTCCAACAACCTAAAAGGAGAAGTAAAGAAATGTCTAAGCTTTTAGTATAAACACTGTCTGTAACACTATGTCCAACATTGGAAACATTAGCTTCATTTTATTTTCTGTAAAGTTCCTAGAGCTTAAAATGTCAGAGTCAAGAGTCATCTGCTAGGGTTATTTGCAAAATCCCACAATCACATCTTTCTTTACTAAGTACCTAAAGGTATTCCCAAGAACTGCAACATCAGAAAATAATAAAATATACAGAAAATACTTGAATAAGGGTGTCATCTTGGCGGGGGGAAGCAGTAATATTCGTTATTCAGTAAGTATTTTTCTGAGTGTTTACAGTGTGGCAAGGGCTGATGTGGGCACTTGGAATACAGTGTCACAAAGCAAACATAGGTCCTGCCCTCACACAGCTTCAAGGAAATAAATGTCTGATATAATTGAGATGGCATTGTGTGCTAAGGATAAAGGAATAAGGGCTGATGTGATTACGAGTGGGATGGGTGACAAAATACTGTAATGTCTAAAATCGAAGTTTTCCAAGTTGTTCAAGCCAACACTCTGAGAAGGCTCAAGACAGAGTCCTGTGTCACATTGTTCCCTAAGAATGCCTGCCCTCTGATATGAGGGTGCTTCCTCTCACGCTTCTGAATTCCCATACAGTTTATCTGTACCTTATTCATGACATTTATTACAAGGTACTTCCTATTACAATTATTTCAGGCTGTGTCATATTTCTCCTATTTGATTATAAATTCACTGGCATCTGGAACCATATTTCATATGTCTTTACATGTCATCTTAAACAAACCACTTCTTTCCGTGCCTGAGTTTTTTCATCTGAAAAGCAGGAAGTTTAAGCTAAACGGTATCTCAAGTGCCTTCCTGTCCTATAGTTTGAATCAAATATAAATAGCTAGCAAAGCTCCTTTCACATAGTCCCTTTTCATTCAATTTTAATTTATTGAATGAATGAATGAATAAACTTTGCTAATTTGTGGCCTTAGGTCTTTGGAATGATTGATCATACATGGATGGACTATGAGTTCCTTGAAAGCAGGATGATATCTGACTTATGTCTGCATTCCCCAAGCCTTGCACAGTGCCTCTTTAGCATGCAGAAAGTGTCCAAAAAATGTCATCAAAATAAACAAATAACAGATGAAAGACTCACAATCCCAGCATTTATAATCTATACAGTTTGTTAATAGATTTTATTTTTCTCTTGTTAATTTATGACTGTAGGAGATAACAGGAATAAATAATGACTATCTAAATGCAAAGCCCTACCTCCAGGTATTCCTGAACCACTTGTTCTGGAGTGTTTCCCAGGAATACATAAAAGTCAAGAATGCCCCCAATTGTGCGGTAAGTGATTGCAGGAGCAGGCTGAAGGGTGACCTCTGAAAACATTAAAATTAAAGTTATTAGAATCTCAGGGTTGAAAATACACACTTCTCTAGAGTATGAGTAGCTGAGCCATCCAAAAGAGCCTCAGTCTCATTTTGAAAGGGACAAAAATCACACATAGTCCTTTTATCAGAGGATTGTTGAAGGTTATCTAAATATTGAATGAGTAAAACACCAAAGAAAAATTGAAGTTTATTTTGTTAAGAGGAAGAAGAATAAATTTTATTTTAATCTGGCCATACAAAAACATAAACTTCTGGGTTTTATGAGTGATTTAACCTTAAAAAAGTTTTAAAAACCATATTAGATTAGTTTGACTACAATTTAAAATTTGAAAATAAATTTAAAATGCTTATTAGGACACCATTACTCCAGAAGCTGGAGCAGGAAGATTCTGGAGTGGAGAAATGGCAGGCTATGAGAAACAGCTTACAAAACACAGCCTAGATTGCCTTGCTGCCTACAAACAGACAGCACGGTTTACATGTTGAAATCTACAGATATCTTTGGACTGTGTCTGTCAATGGATCCTATTCTGTACAGAATATTAGGAGAAATGTTATATCAGAGAAGACCCCTGAAGAAGTTTTCAATAAAAATAGCTTTAAGCATGAACTAGATTTGTAAACAGGTTAACCTACTTTCAACTTCTAGTTTCAATAAAAGTATTTTAGTTTCAATATGCCTTTTATTAAACACTGATCTCACCATAAAAGTAATTTTTTAATAAAAGCAGAATCTTAAAACATATTCCTACCCATAAAAGATAAAAAGATGCTTCCTACCCATGGCATTACTGTTCAACAGAAAAACTCCAAAAGAGGAGCCACTGGTGTCCTCAAGGCACAGGAAGAATGTATGAGCTCCATACAAATTAATCATGCCCTGTCAGCAAAACAGAAAAAAAAATAGTATTATGTGTTAAAAATGTTTTTATTCACTCTAAAATAAAATCAAAAGCCATCTATAACATGTACTTGTTCAACACTTGGTGTAGGTTAGTATTGTACCAAGAGGGTATTGAAATGGTATCAACTGGAAAATGAATGAACAAAATATGGTGTATCTACACGATGGAATTCCATTCAGCAATAACAAGAAATGAAATACTTATACATGCTACAACATGAGTAAACCCCCAAAGTGTTAGGTTAAATGAAAGAAACAGACAAAAGATCATATATTGCATGATTCCATTTATATGATGCATCTAGAAAAGACAGATCTATGGAGACAGAAAGTAGATTAGTGATTACCTGGGGCCAGAATGGGTACTGGGGCAGGAATGGTGGTTAAGTTTAAAAGGGCACATGGGATCCTATTGAGGTGATGACAATGTTCTAAAACTGGATTATGATGATGATTGCACAACTCAGTAAATGTGCTAAAAATCATTGAATTGTATACTTAAAACAGGTGAATCTTATGGTTTATAATTATGTCTCAATCAAGTTAGTTTTTAAAAATTAGAAAATATTTTCAATGATATATGCCAAAATATTAGCAGGTGATGATATTATGAGCAATTTCAAATTTCTTTTTTGTGCCCAATTGTATTTTCTAATCTTTCTATAACTAACATATAATATTAATACTTAGGTAGTAAAAAAAAGTTTAAAATTTAAAAAAAGAAAAATATATTGAACCTGTGACAGGGCTGTGACAAGCACTGACATAAAAAGAGATAATGTGTGTGCCCTAAGTGTTGTAGGAACAAAAGGTATTGAGAATAGAATACGCAGAAAGTTTTACAGAAGTTCCCTGTGTGATAGTGTCACAATCTTAGCCCTGCTATAGGGCAATAATACTGATAATGGCAAATTCCAGAAGAAGGAAAAACATAAAGAATCATCATGATACACACAATTAAGACCAATAAGCCTACACTCAAATTAAAATTATAACCAGGCTCATGCCTGCAATCCCAGCACTTTGGGAGGCTAAAGCAGGAGGACCACCAAGAGTTTAAGACCAGCCTAGGCAACATACCGAGAGCGAGTCTGTCCAAAAAAATTTTTAAATTAGCTGGAGTTGAGCCCAAGACTTTGAGGTTACAGTGAGCTATGACTGGGCCACTGAACTCCAGCCTGAGCAACAGAGTGAGACTCTGAGACCCTGTCTCTTAAAAACAAAAAAACAATTATAGCCAGAAAAACTCATGGCATCACACTTGGATAAAATACAAATTTTTTTTTGAAGAAGAAGAAAAAAAGGGAGAGAGGAAGAAAGGAAGGAAGGCAGGTAAGCAAGCAGGCAAGCAGGCAGGCATTTAATCTAATCTGTGACTAGACAGTTGAAATTTTAGCTGTAGAAAGTCAAACATAGTATGATGCTTACTACTCCATATTTGTCAAGGTTCTTGACCAAAATTTTAGTGAATATGCTGGCCATTGCTTTTTTCTGTTTGTTTGGTTCAGTAAGTGCACCCCCTACATTACATCACATACTGGTAGGTGGGCTTCAAGTTAATGTGCTGCTTGCTTTGTTCATCTTCTGCAGAATATGAATTGCAAAACGTCAGTCCCCTCCCTCCTGTGCACAATGGAGGCTTCAAGACATGCTGTACAAACCAACACTACTCAGTGCTGTCCATGGACTGATACCTCCCCAAATCCTTTGTTTTCAGTCACCAAAAAGATAAATACAAAAATCAAAAGTAAGAGTTAGAAATTCTTTTATGGTAATTTAAAAGAGTAATTTTATGTCTATTCAATTTAAATTTGGGCTTTTATTTTGTATATATTTGGATATTGTTATTTCACTTTTGCAGTAATACATTTTAATTGTAGTTTACAAAAATGTTGCCCATGCTGGACTAATCAAAGAAAAGGAAACTGATCCTTCATCAATACTTATGTGCACATATGGAAATAATATTCATCAAGGATCGGGCAGGTGGGAGCGGGGTGGAAGGGATGGAGGATGGAGCGGGGCACACTGTTTGGGGGATGTTCACGATTGTAGCTTTGACTTGGGCAGTGCATAGGCAATATATGTCACCAAAGTGTTTGTAACCCCATAATATTCTGAAATAAATGAATAAATAAATAAGTAAATAAATAGAAAAAATAAACTGATCCTTCCCTCCAGGTGAGTTGAGAGGCACTGGCCTAGAGCAGCTCTCCTCCAAATTTAATCTGTGATTCACCCTGGGAATCTTGTGAAAACAGATTTGGATTCAGTGGGTCTGGGCTATGGCCTTAGAGTCTGCATTTCTGACGACCTTCCAGGTGATGCCAACACTGCTGTCTCTAAAACGTATTTTGACTAGCAAAGATCTAGAGCAATATGAAAGCTGTCAAAAGAGACACTTTCAGTCACAAAGTTCTGCTGAGTGGCTCCTGCTGAAGCTCTCCTCTACTCCGTTATCAAAGCCAGACACCATAATTGTGCAGAAATATTTTCTAATGTATACTAGGCTCTAATATAATCATTACATTTTATTTTCTACTAAAAGCAAGATTTTTTAAAATTGCTGTATTTCTAATTGCTAGAAAATTGACAGTTTTCTAAAAATGTCCTATTTCTAATATTGCTATATTTCTGAGTTTATAGAACTTAAGAACAAGTATTCCTCAATACCTACACATCTAAAATGTGCAAAATAAGATACAGATGTATCCCTGCAGGCTACTTTGGGGAAAGAAGGGAGAACCTTCCTTACTGTGAGGAGTAAGCAGGAGGAAGGGCACCTCACCTCAGTGGGGGTGGTGTCCCGGGTGAAGATGGGCCAGGTCTTCCAGGCCATGTCGTGGCGGTACTGCTGGTGCACATGTTCTCCCAGCCCATACACGTTGGCGCTGGGTAGTCGGAAAGACAGCTGCAAGTACTGCTGGGCGAACTGCAGGGGCCCGATGCTCGTGTCCAGCCTAGGCCATGGATAAGAGCAAGAGTCACCCGACAACTCTCTTTTCCCTGGCAGGAAGCTATCTGCTCCTTTCCATGTACACTCAGAGATCAGTTCTTTCAGGAGTTATCATCAGTTTTCATGCTACCTTTGAAGGCCTTTCTAGGGCATCTCCGGTTCTCTGATTCTAGAGGAACACAGCGCTAGTGATGGGACAGCCAGAGCTCAGGTTGGATGATTAGGGAAAGACAGCAGATGTGACCTTATATTTGCTGTGCATCCACTGCAGGCCAGGCACCACTCTGGATGCTTTATGAACAGTATCTCATTGCCCCTAGCAAAAGTGGATATTTTGATCCCTTTTTATGTACAAGGAAACTGATACTGATGAGTGAGTTACTTTGCCTAATATCACACAGCTGATTGTTCATTTGCTGGTGCCAGGTTTTACTGACATTCATACTTCTATTTTCTCCAGCACAATTTGTGATTTAAGCTCAAACTGTTGTTGAGTGCTTGATGTTAGATTCACAGGAAATAATAATTTGGAATGATAAACAGTGAAGTTTGAGTTCTAGCATGAATGATCATTTAAAACAACAAAATCCCCTATTTCATAATATATATGAACCACAAGTGTATTTGCAGATATAAAATATATTTATATTATATATGATATTTTTATATTATAATATATAATGTACAACATTTTATATATTATATAACTTAGCAAACTAGTACTTTATATTTTAGTATCCTTTGCTCCACAATCATGACAGATTACCACTGTTAATTTACAGTAAAAGCTTTGATATTTTTCTGAGGTTCAAACATTTTCCCAAGTCAGACTTGTCTCGCTGCCTACCTACCTACCTACCTACCTACAGTAAGTCAGAATGAGTGCTATTGGGACTGCATATTCAAAGATGCACAAAGAGTGTTGAAAAGCTCACAAGACTCTTTTGTTGCTTGTCCTTATTATTTTGATGCTGAAGGGCTTATTGATGACTTCTACGTGATAGCTTAAATTGGAGATATCAGCAGTCGCATTAACCAGCTTCACATTTTCATGGGGGACTTCATAGCGTATGTTATTGAAATCAGTGATCTGTCAAAAGGAAAACATAAAGGACAACCACACATAAGACCACTTCCTTGTAGAACTGTAAAAGATGCTCCCTCTTAAATAGCCCTCCATGAGAATAGCTTCTAATTCTCCACCCTGTGGTTTCTAATGTGTAAGGAGAAATAACGCAATCACATGTGCCCCATCAAATAAAAACGAGCCTGCCCATCCCATCCAGAGATTCCCATGGAGAGGAAGAGAGGTACCTTCTGCCTCTGCAATTCAAACCCAGTATGGGGACACTGGTTTCTTCAGAGATGTATTTAGTGACAACTCCCAAACCAACCTTAAAATGAAACCGATTGGATGTCTGATATTCAGCTGTGAAGAGGGTGTTGGTGACATCATTTCCAAACAGAGATGGGGATGGCAACCTTTTCAACTGGGCAGTAAACCCTGGGGGTCGGGGGAGGAGAAGGAGAAAGAGAGACTGACTTTTAGCTTTTATTTTTCAGTGACATTATCTGGGCCATAAGGAGTTTTCCTCTGGGGCAACATCAGGACAGTGCTCACCTTTGCTTGTATCTGTACGACCATTGCTGGCTTCATAGCCCCAGTTGCTGGGGAAGAAGCACCTAGGGATATTGGCATCTGCCACAGGCTTCCAGCAGCACTTATATTGCCATCTGCAGACATCCTGTAAGAATGGCACAGAGTTAGCATTATATACGATGAAGGAAGGAAAGGATTATTTGTCTATTTATTTATAACCCATTTTATCCCAAGGAGAACTTAAGATAGGCCATTATTACATTCATTAATCTATTCATTCTATATTTATACATTTACCCAGCCATCCAATATGCATTTATTATATTCCAGACAAGGAACTGAAAATACAGAGAGATAAGACATAGCCTGTGCTTTCATCAAACTTACAGTCTAGTGGTAATCCAGGTAATTAAGAAAGCAATTACACACAGGATAATGAGATAAGTGCTCCAATAGAGTGTGCCCAGGAGCTGAGGGAACACACACAGCCATTGTACCCAGCCTGGGAGGCTGCGAGTTGGGTGGGAGGACTTCCAGGTAGTAGAAAGGTAAGGCTAGTCCTAAAGCACCAGGAGAGGTTAGACAGGTGAACAGTATGGCAGCATTCCAGGCAGAGAAAGCAGAAATGCATGATAGACTCACATAAAGCACAAATTTATTGTGCCAAAAACACTGAGTAGGAGACATGAGGCTGGAAGCACATAGTAAGTCTTCATACCATGAGTGGGCTGGATGCCAATCCAAGCAGTATGCGCTTTCTCATGAGGAAGAGTTATGAAAGTGGCTAACAATACAGCAAGAAGAAATACATTTCCAAAAACAAAGAAAAGTAAAGTGAAGGAAAATAGAGATGGTTAAGATAAAACTAGGCCAGGGGTGACGTAAAAAATTCACAATATCTATAAGGTCTATAAGTTAACAAATCACATGTGGTTTCTCAGAGTGATTTGATTATAGATATTCTTGTATTATTATTTAGCAAGATTTATTTTCTAAAGGTCCTACAATTTTCAGATTGACTTATATACAATCATTTTGTTATAATAAATAAAAGAGCCAATGGAATCAATATGTTGGAATAAACATAGGCATCCACCTCCTCACCCAACTAAATTTACATGAAGCGAGAAAAGTGACATAAAAAATGCAAATCCATTATAAAACAGCAAAACATAATGCAATATGGCAGGCCAGAGTTTTATAACACTCTGAAGTATAGGAAATAGACTTTATCAGCTCTAGAGAAAAATATATTCATAGCCTAAAGCACAAAAGTAGAAAGATAACTGCCCCAAGCCAAGTCAGTGTGTAGAAATGGAAGAGAGCTCGGGAATAGTTTTGGGCGCTTAATTGGGAAGCCCAACCCAACATTCCTTATAGCTATTGGTGGGCTCTTGCCGATTGGTGGGCATCCCATAGTATTTGTTCATAGGCTAAGGGAGTGGGGAGAGATGCTAGGAGCCAGAAGGCAGGGCAATGTGCCCGCTAAAGCCCTACTGTCACCACCTACAGATAAGTATCCACATTCTCTCCAGAAATCCTTCCCTTACCTCGTAAATACCCAGCATGAACCAAGGTAAGTAGGACAGGCAGTTATAGATAATCAAACGCAAAGATGACAGTCAAGAATCACCAAACGTTTGCATGAATCCAACACTGTGATAGAAAAGTCACCAAACTTTATAATCAGAAGAAACAAAATGGAGGAAATAGCTAATAGAGAAAACATTACAAAGCTTCAAAATAAATATAATTAAGTATGATTATTATTTTCAGAGAGAGGCACGCAGTTGCTTCCATTAAAAAAAAGCAACAAGGAATGTGGAATGTTTAGAATTTGAACAAGATTTAAAGCTCAATATTTAAACTGAATAATAAAAAGAAAACAGTGAAAGGGAAGTCCTAAGGGGAAAAAAAACTTTTAAAATCAAGTTTAAGATCATCCCAGAACACAATACAAAAAGATAAAGAAATGGAAAATACGAGAGAAAGAGTAAGTGAAGTGACCAACAGAGGCAGACAGCAACACCCAACTAAGAAGACTCCACAAGGAGAGAAGGAAGGACAGGTGAGAGAAGGGGGGTCAGAGAGAGAAAGTAACGTTATAGATGACGAACAACTCAATGTACAACCCAAGAAACTAGAAATAAACAAAATAAACCCACAAAAAGTACATAAAATAATAAAATAAAATCAGTGATTAAAAAGAAGCAAGTATCTACATCCATCAATTCAAAACATTGAGTGTGTTGTTCTAAGAACTCATCTAGATTCGAGTGATTATTGCTGTCAGCAAGCACAGGAGAGACACACACCGTTAATTAAACAGACCTTGTTTCCACCACTGATTTGAAACGTCATTTTTATTATAACCTAAATTTGAGTGCACACATATGAACATATGAATATGTGTTTTAGGACTTCCTATTGTATTCTAATGGCTTATATATCAGTTCCTGCTGTAATTGCACACTGATATTACTATAGTGTGAGGATATGTTTTCCCATTAGTTTTGCAGATCAATAAATGTAAAGACAACTCCTTGAAAAGATCAAGGAAATAGAAATACTTTATCAAGTCTCATTTCAACAAAAAGAAAGGAAGACAAACAAGGGTTAGAAAGAAAAATGGAAAATGACAGCAGATATGCAGGATATCTTAACATGAGTAAGAATTATGAGAAAACTATTTGTACAAATATTTGCCAGTGACTGTGAAACTCTAAATTAAATGAGTCTTTACATAGTAAAATTTTAAATAATCAAAAATAAATAAGAAAAGATAGAAAACCTGAAATGACCAGTAACCATGGAAAATTGTGAGAAATAGTTAAAGATCTTTTCCTAAAAAAATAATGTCTTGCCCAGATGGTTTAGGGAATAGAACACACTCATATTATATATATTATATACTCAGAACATAGAAAAATGTAGAAAGTTTCCTGATTCATTTTATGAAACTAGAATAATTCTGGTAACAAACTGAATAGGATAGTCCAAATAAACAAGCAAACAAAAATCCATAGGCCAATGTCACTTAAAAAGCATACATGTGAGAAATTTTAATAAAATATTAGCAATTTTCATTAGTGTATTAAAACAACTAATGCATAATATCCACATAGAGCTTATCAAGCGAAAGCTAGAATGGTTCAAAATTAAGAAATATTTTAATGTAATTCACAACATTGACAAAAGAAAATCATGATCATCTCAACAGAAGCAAACTGTTTTTAAAATATAATAATGTAGTAAGTTTAAATGCCTCAAATTTAAAACGCAAGTTAGAAAAATATATAGTGTAATCAAATTTATGTTAAAACATATATATATATATATATAAAAGCTTATAAAGATCAAGGGAAGGATATACACTAAGCTATTCACTTGATTCTGAGGAGGGAATTTTGAGGCAGAGAGGAAACATTATGAATAAGGAATTCCCCATTTTATTCTATACATAATTATAATGTCTGAATCTTTCCTATTAAAGGAATGTATTCAGCATAGATTGTGTGACAAAAGAAGAATATGTCACAACACTATTCATTTGAAAATGTATAGTACTGACAAGTATTTTAGACACTAATATCTGATGTAATTGCTCTGAAAAGCCACACTGTGACTATAACTTAAATCAATGTTTCATACCTATTATAAACGAAGTAATTACATCATAACCATACAATCTTTAAAAACTTACTTATTCTTCATAGATCTAGTTGAAATTACTATCTCATCTCTTTATATAACAAAAAAGGCTAGAAGGGATCAGTGGTGAAGGAATTTGGGGTTCTGGAGGGCCTCTGGAGAGCTGATTTTCCTAAGGCTGAGGCAGACATTATGTACCTCTGCTACGTATGAAACTGAGGACAGTAAAGTCCAAAGGGTCAGTTTCATTGCCATAAATTGCTTCAAAGTCTACAGACCTCTATAAAAAGCAATAAACAATCAGATACGCAGTCTGCCCTAACATCCGTATTTCAGTTTTAAGCCATTACCAGTGTCCCACACACCAAAGGTCAAACCTTGGAGGCCCTTATTCCCCGCTCTTCAATCCCCCTGTCTCTCCCATCTAGCATGGAGACAGGGAGACTCGTTGTGAATCAACTGCTGTGATACCGGCCTGAGTTTATGAGGGCCCATGTTACTGTGGTGACGTGGAAATAGAAAGTAATACTGCTGTCCTTCCTTTCCATTGCCATCGCCACCACAACATCACAGACGCTCATAAACTCACGCCTAGACTACAGTGTTGACTCCCAGCAAGACTCCCTGTCTCTATTCTTTCCTTAACACCAAACTTTTCTAAACAGTGTTCTCTGGTTTTCTTCCAAATAGATTTTATGTCATTATTAAATCAGAAAGTATTGACTAATATGATTTAAGAATTGAAATTTGACTTGGAAATTATTCAGTCCAACTTCCATTTGATGCAGAGATTTCTTCAATAGAGAAATTAAGATATAAGCTTAAATTCTGTTAATGATGCATAGTCAACTTCCTCCAAAACTGGAAAATTCCACTTTAATAATATTTTATTGCAATCTTATTTCTTATGTTTAGTCAAAATTAGTCTACAGAAAGTTCCATTTTCTAAAACCTACTATAGATGAATCTTGCCTTTTAGATAAACTATCTCAAACTATATTAAAAATTTAGAAAGAAAAAGGAACTTAGTGTTATAAGTCAAGGAAGAAAATAGAATGCATATTGGAAAAAAACTTTAAATTGTCATTATTTGCGGGTAACATTACCATATCAGAAAAAAACAAAAAATTCTACAGACAAATTAGGATAGTTAATAAGCAAATTTAAGATTTCTGGTTAGAAGATCAATATTCAAAAATGTTTTAAATTTACATATCAATAACAGATAAACAGAAAATTAAAATTTAAAAACATTTAAATATAATCAAATATCAAATAGAAGAAATTTAGCACAAAAATGTGCAAGATCTCTACACCAAAAATTTCAAAAATAAAAACGTCAATAAATGGAGATATATATACCATGTCTATGAATTAGAATATTCACTCTTAAGAATATGGTAATTTTCCCAAATTTAACCTGTAAATTTTATGCAATCACAATCAAATTTCCTATAGGTTTTGTGAGGAAACTGCCAGGCTGATTCTGAAATTTATGCAGAAATCTAAAGGGCAAAGAATAAGCTAGCCAATCTTAAAGAAAAATAAGAATGATTTGGAAGACTTATACAATCACATATTAAGAGCCATTATAAAGCAAAAGTAATTAAGGCAGGGTGGTACTGGCAAAAGAACAAATTAATAATTGAACAAAATAGATTTCAGAAGCAGATCTACACATATAAAGACATATGATTTACAGTAAAGGTGCCACTATAATACAGAAGGAAAAAGATGGTCGTTTCAGTAAATGGTGAGGGATCTATTGGAAATTCAAGAAGGAAAATGTTTCTGGACTCTTCCCTGATACCATAAACAAAAATCAATGCTATATTCACTAAAGACCTAAATTTGAAAGATAAAACAATAATGCTTTTAGAGGAAGAATAGGAATATATTTTTCTGACCATGGAGTAAGCAAGAATTCTTAAATAGAACACAAAATGCACTAACCATTGAAAAAACGATAAAGTGAACTATATTAAAATTAAGAACTACTTGTCATCAGAAGTCACCATTAAGAGAGTTAAAAGCCAAACCACAGACTAAGATATATATCTTTAAAATTTATGTATCTAACAAAGACTTGTATCCAGAATATATAAATAACTACTACAAAGCAATTTTTAAAAAGATGAACAGCCCAACAGAAAAAACTGGGGAAAAAATTTAAAATATACATCACAAATATTATTATCCAACTAGCTAATAAGCATATGTAAAGGTTTTTAACTTCATTAGTCATGAGGGACATGAAAATAAAAACCATAGAATGGTTACATTGAAAAAGGAGAAAACATCAACAGTTGGTTAGGATGTAGAGCAACCGAACTCTTACATGCTGCTAAAAGAAATGTAAATTGGTACAACTACTTAGAAAAACTATTTTGTAGTACCATCAGCTAAAGTTAAACATGTACATATCCTATGAACTGGAAATTCCATTCTTAGGTACAGAGCCAATGAAAATTCTTCCAAATATTCACTGAAAGACATGTGCTATACTGTCCATAGCAGCACTATTCAAAAAAATCCTTAGATGAAAACTCACAAATGCCTATCAAAAGTAGAGTGGATATAGAAAAAAGGATGAAGGATCTATAACTATACCTAACAATAGAATAAATCTCACAAAAATAATGTTGAGTTAAAGACATATTTAGTATAACTTCAAGTTCATAAATTTTAAAACATGGATGAAGTGGATGGTTTTCTGTGAAAATGTGAGTAGTGCTGATATGAACATTCTAGTGTATGTGAATGGAGGAATGATTGAACAAACTGTAGTATACTCATAAAATGGAATATTACTCAACAACACAAAGAATAATATATGCAACAATATAGGTGAATCTCAAGAATGTACTGAATGAGAGAGATTTTACACTACACTATATGATTCCATTTATATGAAGTTCTGCAAAAAGCAAAACTAAACTATGGTGGAGAGAAATCATATCAGTGATTATCTCTCAAGGGGGTGCAAGTGGGAATAACTTGGGAAATGTCATGAGGGAACTGTCTGTGGTGATGGTAACATTCTGTATCCTGATAGTGGTTTTGGGTACACAGGTGTAGTCATTTGCCATAATTCAACAAATGTACTCCTAAGAGTTGTGCAAAACGTACAACTCTGAATTTGCATTGTACATAAGTTTAATATCCAAAGATAAACAACTATTATATAATCAAACATTGAACTGTAGCTAATGATATACATGGTAAAGAATTTATGGAAAACTGATTTCTGGAATTTACTTTAAAATGCATAAAAATAAGATGGATTGATGGATGGATAAACTGTGGGATAAATTGATACATATAGAAAACAAGGTAAAATATTAATGGTGAAATTTAAATGGTAGGTAATGGGGATTACTATAAAATTCTTTCAACTTTTCTATATGTTTGAAAAGTTCAATAATAAATTGTTGGGGGAAAAATCCACTTTCCACTTCTTTAAAAAATAAAACTATTAAAAATAGGAATATAAATATGGTTCCCAGTATAAACAAAACAATTCTCAAGCCAGCAGCTGACATAGTGCTTATTACTTCACATATGAAGAACTTCCATTAAAGTTAAGCACAAATAAGTATTGCCAACCATCACCACTTCGTTTACACTATTCTGGAAGAACTAGACAATGCAATTGAATATGTGAATGAATGAGATATAAATATTAATATAAAGCCAAATTATCATTGTTTTTCTAAAATATAACAGTATACTTAATAACTCCAGAGAAAGAACTAAAAAAACTTTTTTATAAACAATAGGAAATTTCAGTTGGCCAGTTATATAATAAATATAATATAAATATACTGTATAAAGATAAAGTAAAAATAATAAATATAAAATAATCATTAGTAAGAAAAGAAGCATTGCAAAAAAGAAGAACCAGGTAGAAAATATAATGGATTATATTTATGAGATAAACAAAGGATATGAAATATCTAGGAGAAAATGTCATAATTCATATGCAATAAAATATATGTTAAGAGAAACATAAAAATGAGATAAGAGATATATATACACACATACAAACACATATATAGAGAGAATTGAAATAGACTTTCTATGTTTTTAGAACAGGAAGGTTCAAAATTACCAAGATGTCAATATTGTTTAAAATTTAACCTAAAATTCAATGCAGTCCTAATTAACATCACAATAGGATATAGAATGTAGCCTATGGGGTAAAGAAAAACATTTGAATATATAAATATACGCAACCTTTATGACAAAGTCTTAAGTCACAACTAAGCAGGGTTCAAGTAGCTGTTATTCTTATG
This sequence comes from Daubentonia madagascariensis, assembly GCA_023783475.1. Taxonomy (NCBI): domain Eukaryota; kingdom Metazoa; phylum Chordata; class Mammalia; order Primates; family Daubentoniidae; genus Daubentonia; species Daubentonia madagascariensis. The sequence goes on from JAKFHU010001569.1 coordinate 13,691,644, forward strand.
GAAGCTACTCAGGGAGAAAACCTGTGTTCTTTAGCACATGTTCACTGGGACCTCTGTTGCCAACAACATAATTCCAGAAGTCTCTTGTTATAACAAGCCACCCGAGTTCTACAGGTGACTTAGTCATCTGCTTGTGCTTGGTAGTCTCTATTCTCAAGGAATTCATAGTCTAGCCCCCGAATATTTAACCTTTCCACGGCTATCCTTGGAACCGCATTTAAGGTATGGTTAGCGACACCTGTAATCACTGCACTTTGGACTTTAGATTGCTTAGGCCAACACTCTTGTTAGCACCTCTTACGGTTCCCTTTTCTCTACCCTGCTTCCCTCACTTCAGTAGTATTGTTGTTTACTTCAATAAGCCAAGAAAGAAAGAAATAACTCCAAAAAAAATCAGAGGCCCATAAACCACACCATTACCACCCTCTCCCTACTTCACCTACTGGGTTTTATTTGTTTTCAAGAAAACCCAGTAGGCCACCAGTAGGGACCCTATTTCTCTGACCTCTGTCACCATCTGGCCAGGTGTGCAGTCTATCCTTTCTGATTCAGGGATCTCTGGGCACTCTGGAGTAAATGAAGTATCTGCATAGGAATTAAAGGACAAAGTTGAAAATCTGTAGTGTAATCACAGTTCTAGGAAGGAAGGTGGCAAAGTTACAGACTTTTAGCCAATTCTACAATCAACAATTCACCAGTAGCTGGTATCTACATTCATATACAATGTTAAACATATTTGTTTTTTGTTTTCTTTTTAAACAGATATAATTCACATACCATAAAAGTCACCCATTGTACAATTCAATGGCTTTTAGTATTTTACAAAGTTATGCAACCAATCACCATCATCTAATTCCAGAACAATTTCATCACCCCCACAAGAAATCATATACCCATTAGTAGTCACTTCCTATTTCCCTTTTCTCCCAGTCCCTGGTAAACACTAATCTATTTTCTATCCCTATGGATTTGCCTATTCTGAACATATAATATAAACAGAACCATAAAATATGTGGCCTTTGTGTTGGGCCAAGAGGCATAATGTTTTTTTCAAGGTTCATCCATGTTGAAGCCTATATCAATGCTTTATTCCTTTTAATGGCTAAATCATATTCCATTGTGTGAATATAACGCATTTTATTTATCTATTCATCAGTTGATGTACATTTGAATTGTTTCCACTTTTTGGCTATTATACATAACTCTGCTATGAACATTCATGTAAAAGTTTTTGTGTGAACATATGTTTTCAATTTTTTTGATTATATACCTACAAATGGAATTGCTAATTAATATGGTTAACTTATCTTTAACTTTTTGAGGAACTGCCAAACCTATTTCCAAAGTAACTACACCATTTCATGTCCCCACTAGCAATGTATCAATGTATGAGAATTCCAATTTCTCCATAACCTCAACAACACTTGTTAATATCTGTCTTTTTTATTATAACCTTTCTAAAGGAAGCAAAATGGTAGCTTGGTATTTTGACTTCATTTCCCAAATAACTGATGAATTTGAATATCCTTTCATGAGTTTAGTGGCCATTTGTAGATCTTCTAGGGAGAAACATCTATTTAAATTCTTTGCTCATTTAAGAATCAAGTTGGTTTTTTTTAATTGTAATATTTTTATATATCCTAGATACTAGGCCCTTATCGGATATGTCATTTGCAAATATGTGGCCTGATTCTGTGGGTTGCCTTTCACTTTCTTGATAGCATCCTTTGAAGCACAAAAGTTTTCAAGTTTGATGAACCTAATATGCCTATGTTTTTCTTTGGTTGCTGTGCTTTGAGTATCCTCTAAGAAACTGTTACTTAATCCAAGATCGCATTTATCTATATTGATGTTTTCTTCTTAAAGTTTTATAGTTTTGGCTCTTACATTTAAGGCTTTGATTGCTATTGAGTTAATCTTCATATATGTTGTCAGGTAGGGATCCAACATTATTCTTTCATGTGTAGATATCCAGTTGTCCCACACATTTGGGGTTTTTGTTTGTTGGTTTGCTTATTTTGGGTTTTGCTCCACTCACTTCCAACGACTTCCGGTGTAGACTAGGAAGATATTATTGGCCCTGTTTCAAATACACACCTTCATTCAACATTGGCTGGTTTTAAGTTAGCCTTTATCTACTTTGTGGAACCCTCCCCCATATAACAACAGCAGAAGGAGGAGTGGTTCAGTGGGCTCCATGAGCCATCTGAAACCAAGGATTTCATCTGAAGCTTGAGGCAACAGTCATGGTGGGTATAATAGGTTCCCTCCAATGCCTTTTTTCCCATTTGAAAAAAAAAAAAAAGACCCCAAAGTATCTCTACTAACTTTATGGTGCTACACTTGTTTATGTATGTATCTGTATATTTAAATAAAAATTTGTTTTAAAACTGGATTAAAGACTTAAACGTAAGACCTGAAACTGCAAAACTCCTAGAAGAAAACATAGGGGAAAAGCTTCATGACATTAGTCTTAGCAATAATTTCATAAATGTAACACCAAAAGCAGAGGCAACAAAAGCAAAAATAGACAAATGGGACTACATCAAACTGAAACATTTCTTCACAGCAAAGGAAACAACCAACAAAATGCAAAGGCAACCCATGGAATGGGCGAAAATATTTGCAAACTGTATATCCGACAAGAGGTTAATTTCCAAAATATATAAGGAACTCAGAACTCTGTGACAAGAAAACCAACTTGACTTAAAAATGGGCTAAAGACTTGAACAGACATTTCTCTAAAGAAGATATACAAATAGCCAGCAGGTATGTGCAAAGATGCTCATCACTAATCATCAGGAAAACGCCAATCAAAACCACACTAAGCTATCACCTCACATCTGTTAGAATGGCTATTATCAAAAAAAAAAAAAAGACAACAGGTGTTGGCAAGGATGTGGAGAAATTGGAACCCTTGTACATTGTTGGAGGTAATGCAAAATGGGCAGCAACTATAAAAAACAGTAGGGAGGTTCCTCAAAAAATAAAATAGAATACCATATGATCCAGGAATCCCACTTACAGCTATTTATCCAAGAGAATTAAGATCAGAATCTCAAAGAGCTATTAGTACTCTCATGTTAACTACAGTGTTAGTCACAGTAGCCAACAAATGGAAACAACTTAAATGTCAATTGAAGGATGAATGGACAAAGAAAATGTGCTGTGTACATACAGTAGAATATTACTCAGCCATGAAAAAGAAGGAGTTCCTGCAATAAGCAACAACACGCATGAACCTTGAGGATATTATGCTAAGTGAAATAAACCAGTCACAGAAGACCTAGTTTTATGTCAAGCAAAAAAAAAACTACTTATTTATGTACACTGGATAGTAATTTCATGAGCCTTGTTACCCAAAAAAGGCTCTGTAGAGAAGAAGTAGGAATGGGCTCAAAATGGTTTATATCAATGGTTTTCAAATCATATTTCAAAGTCATGATAGTCCTTAGAAATTGCCTTAATGTTTACTGTGGAGGCAGGTGAAAAGGGGCAGGACAAGCAGGGTTCTGCTGTCAGTACAGCTTCTTTTCACTGTAAGCTTGATCTACTATTATACATCTGTAAAGTAAGGATTATCAAACAGAATAAACCCCAATTTCAGTTTTAATTGAAAGTGGATTTTTGTATTACAGTGTTATTTTATCATGTAGAGTACAATGTGTGCACAGAAGAGAAAGCGTTCTGTTTGATGTTTCTGAGTGTCTGTGAAAAAGAGAGAGAGAAAAGTGGGAACAGTTTCAAAGACATCTGTGAAGAAACCATAGTTATGTCAACCATAATATGGGCTGGGGGATATTTGTAATTGATATAGTTAGGCCAACTTAATCAGCCCTCAACTTCCCTGTAACCTAGTTTCCTTTTCCATAATGTAATGGGATTGGGCACTGTTAACTTAACTGTTCTTTCTCATTGAAGACTGTATCACTTCATGACTCTGGGTTAAGGGCAGGTGTCTGGTGACCCTAACTTTGCATCTTCTTATTAATAAAATTGCACCAAAGGGGCTTGAGACCCTGAATACCACTAACATTCAAGGTTTAGTTGCAGAAAAAGAACACATCTTTTGGAGATTGACTTAAATTGTGTATATGGATTTTAAGTACTGCAGTGTGGCGGCGGGCTGAAGTGTGAAAGAATAAAATGGTTTCTTTGGCATCCAGAAGGGACTTCCTTCACCCAGCCTTCCCAACCAGCAGCCACAAGCATCTCTCTCACCTGAAGGTTTCTCCAACAGGAGCAGCAGCAAGAGGATATCCACGGCCAACACAATTAGGAAGAAGATGATCAGAAGGACTTCCAATATACTGAGCTTCCTAGCCATCTAGATGGACAGAGATAACCAGATTAAAACAAATCACAAGGCCCCACCAATCTAAGAGGATAGTCATTGTGATTAAAATGTGGACTTGTTTGCAAGCTAACCTTGATTATCAGCATTCCTTTCTACATATCCAGAAAATATACGTTTCCACACATCACAGTGTCTCTAACTCCAGTCTGTACATCCAATACCTTTAGGGCTTTTGCCTTGTTTGTCTGCAGAAGAATTGAGTATTGTCCAAGGAAAAGTATATTAGACATAAAGAATTGGAGGGATAGAGGGAGTGGAACAACATACAGAATAAATAGAGATGAGGCGTTGAGATGGCCCATAATGCCCTTTTAGATGTCACTTTGACCTTCACAACCACCCTGTGCAGTAGAAAGGAGGGCACACTTGAAGAGAAAGAAAAGTAGCAAAATTTGAATCCAAGTCGTCTTCTCCCAATTCCCATGGCATGATGCTGAGGTGTTTAACTGTTTAGAAGTCACTGATTTTTTTAAGATCTGGTAACAAAAATGAACCTGATCCTGATCTCCAGCACAATGCTTGCTTGTATGTTCACAGCACACAACTCACACAAATTTGGTGGCTCATAGTAACTCCAAAGACCATGCGCTGACACAAGTTCTAAAATATTTGCTATGTTGGAGGGTGTACTGAACTAGGAGCCAAAGGTCTTGAATTCTTGCCCTGGTTTTCTTACTAACAGATGGGCTGGTTACCTACAAAAATGATATCAGATTCTGGATGTATTCCCATGTTTCTGCTCTAATTGTAGTAAATCTAGCATTATTACATGCCTCACAGTTCCGTGACAGCCCTCAACTTCAATGATCTCCATTGCTGTTTCCTATCATCCCCATGTTAGCTACATCCTGGAATTCATCATCTCCCAGAACTGTTCCACTTTTGAAATCTTATCCCTACTTCTCATTTACTGGTCACAAGCTTATGTTTTTTACACTTTCATTGCCTTACTTCAATTTTTTCTTATACTTTGATCACATCAAGGCTTCTGTTCTCTTTCTACTCCCATTTAATCTCTTAGCCCCTCCTGGCTGCTACCCCTAACTGGCCTGGGCCTCAGTATCTATTATCTAACTTGCCGTTGCTCTCATCTCCCCTGCCCCCTGACCTGCTAACAGAATATATATAAGGAAACCATCCGCCAAACATCTGCTTCTGGGCTGAGGCACCCAGCTCAAGGTAGATGCCACTGGGGCCCACAACCTCCCAAATAAACTGGGCCTGCAAGGTGCCTGAACACCTCGCCAGCCCCTCTCATTTTCCATAGCAGCAATTTAAATAATTGATTCTTCTTTTCAACCCTGACCTCTGTCATCTACACTCTTATTCTCACCCACTATCATCTCCAATGTCTATTTCGAAAGTAACTATTCTGCAGAAACTATTTCATCTCCCTGCTTGTCCACCCAAGCTTTTCCATGAAAATCATCCATACCTAGGTAAATTCTTATCTTCCCCCTCTGCTCTCAATGAAAGAGTTTTTCCTCTTCTTGTCTAAGCATAATCCTTACATCTATTCTCTAGATCTCACAGCCATTGAATTTCTCAAAAATCTTGTTCCACCAAATTATTCTTCCTCTTTCTTGCATTAACAACCTCTCCCTCTGAATGTGTTTTTCCACCTCATAAATATATCCTCATAAATATATCTCATAAATATATAAATATATCACCCTAGACTCTGTGGATGACTCTGTGTGCTTCTCTAGGTACCATTAAGACTTTCTTTTTTCCTTTCACAGCTAAACTTCCACAACAATAACTCCATACCATCTGTATTCCCTTCCACATTTATTCTTGGCATGGCTTATATTTCCTGCATTCCACTGGAACTGAAAGGCCACCAGTGACTTGGCGGCTGAACACAATGGCCACTGTTCTAATCATCTAGCACTATCAACCACTCCCTGCTCCTTGAAACTCTCTACCTGTGAATTCCTTGATATCATTCAGTCTTGGTTTTCCACCTATGCTCCTGGCTTCTCTTCAATTTTCTTTGTAGTCCCCTAATTCATTAAATGTTGATATTCCTCATATTTTCATATAGGTCCTCTTTTTAAACTACACACTTTCCTTGAGCAATTTCAACTCTTCATGTGACTTCATATAACATCTGACAATAATCCAGCCTGTATTTCTAGCCCAGAGATTGAAATTCATATATTGAACTGCCATCAGATGCCTCACTTGGATGTCCCATGGATATCCAAATGCAACATAAAATCATCTCTCCCCACAGCCCCATCCCAACTTCTGCCAAGTCTGCCAAATTAGCTTCTTCTCAAGTAATTAATACCTTGAAGAATGGACACAATTAAAAAAAAAATAAACCCAGGAATCTTTTTTGACTCCTTTCTTTCTGTTAGTTCTCACAGCCAGTTACCAGTTCAGACTACTTTCCTAGTGTCTTTGGGTCATTTTCCAAATGGCCCAGCACAAGCAGGGTCACTTGGATCTCCTATATTCAAGTCTTCAATGGATCTCTAAATAATCCAAAATCCCTCTAGTTTTGTGACACCTCCTAAGCCCAGCTTCTCAGCCTCTCCTCTTCCCTGTATTCCTCCCATATTAAACCAGTATTTATGCAGCAACAAACTATAAATCAATGTGGACAAAGAATTTTTCCTCCTTTATTTTTACTTTTGTCTATTCATGGCTTTATTTTTCTATGGGCTTATACATTTCTATTGATTCATAAAATTCTTTACATATTAGGGATATTAATTCTTCATCTGTTATATATGTTGCAAATATTTTTCCCAGATTATAATTTGAAATTTTTAAATTAAAATTTACATAAAATGCATAGACCTTAAGTTTATAGTTTAATAAGCTTTTAACAAATGCATATATCCATTCAATAAACATCCCAATCAAGATACAATATATTTCCATTATTCCAAAAAATTTTCTCCTGTTTCCAGTCAGTTCCCACCCCACCCCTGCCCTAGAGGCAACTACCATTCAGATTCCTATCACCATAAATTAGCTTTGCCTATTCTTGAACTTGATATAAATGGAATCATACAATACGTCCTCTTTATTATCTGACTTCTTTGCTCAACACAGTGTTTTTGAGGTTCATGCATATTATTGAGTGAATTGGTAGGTTGTTCCTTTTTATTGACAAGTATTATTCCATTGTATAACAATGTCACAATTTTTTTACTCATTCACCTTTTTTTACCATTATTTTATTTCAAAATATTAAGGGGGTACAAATGTTTTTGGTCACATGGGTCATTTTTATAATGATTGAGTCCTGACTAGAGGTGTGCCCATGACCTAAATAGTGTTTAAGTAGTACTCCATGGTATACATATACCACACTTTGTTAATCCACTCATGAATTGATGAGCACTTGTGGGGTTTTTTTGATTGTTCGTTTGTTTGTTTAGCAGACAAGACCTAGTTAAGCAGGGCACTTGTGTTCACAGACAGCCAACTTGCAAGCAGGACCCTACTTCTCAACACTCATAAAAATTCAATCGTGGATAAAAACTTAAATCTAAGGCATGAAAATAAAATTCTAGAGAACTAGGGGAAAAAACTTCTAGATATCAGCCTAGGAAAGAATTTATGACTAAGATCCCAAAAAGCAATTAGGCAAACAAAAATAAACATGTTTGAATTAAACTAAAAAGCTTCTGACATCTAACAAACAACTCAACAGGAGCAAATGACAACCTACAGATGGGAAAGAATATTTGCAAGTTACGCAAATCGATAAAGGCTAAACTCCAAATTTAAAAAGAACTCAAGCAATTAACAAAAAAAACAAACAACCCTATAAAAAGTGGCAAAACCAATGAAAAAGCTTCTCAAAGACAAAGACAATGTGGCCAATAACCAATTGAAAATGCTCGACCATTCATGATCATCAGGAAATGCGATCAAAAACCACAATGAGATATTACCTCAGCCCAGTTACAGTGGCTTTTATTAAAAAGTCAAAAAACAATAGATCTAGTGTGGATCCATGGAAAAGGATCACTTTACACAGTTGCTGCACTAAATTATACAAGCCCTTAGAAAAACAAGTATGGAGATTCTTTTAAGAACTAAAAGTAAACCTACCTCATGTTCTTCTGAAAAAGAAAAAAATAAAATAATAATAAATAAATAAAAGTAGACCTACCATTCAATCCACCAATCCCCCTATTGGTACTACCCAAGGAAACAAGATTTCCATCAAAAAGTAACATGTCTTGATGTTTTGTTACACAATTCACAATTGCAAAGATGTGGAATCAACCCAAGTGCCCTCGATTGTTTTTAATGTTTATTTTGCATCTCCTCTTACTTTATATTTTCCTACATTCCTGCTCTTCTCAACTCTTCCTCACTGCCATGACCATTTCTACAAATATTTTTATATAAGTATATAGCTTCAATTTTAATTGAGGCAGCCTTTAGGTTAATGTGTTATAATTAAAGAAAAAAAGCACTTTACACTTTAACATTGAAATAGAGGTAAGGAACAAGGATGTACAGATAATTTCCCAAGAGGGGTTTAGGAAGAACCCTTAGCTCTTGGAGAAACAAGAGTTTGAGATTGAAATTGTGGTTTATTAGCTATTCTTTCCTATTTACCTAAATCTACCAGATGTCTCTCTTATAGTCTAAATTATTTAAAAGATTTACTCTAATCCCCATAAAATATATATCATATTACTATATTCTCATAAAATCTTTGCATCGACATTTATCAGACATCATGATTCCCATTTTCTAGATGAATATTAAGGAATTTTGTCGAACCATGGTTAGTGGTGAGACTGAGGCGAGTACTCTCTCCACAATGTCTCCTGGACTGCAGAGATTAAAGACCTAAAGGGCAAATCTCCCATGGTGGAATTGCAGGTAGTGAAAGCAGTGCGAGTGACCCACTACAGGGGTGGAATGGTGTGTTCACATGTCAGTATGGACAGACTTTGTTTCTTACATATACAGCCCGTGACTCAATACCATAGCAAACATGTTTTCCATCAATTAGCCTCCTTCTCCAAGTATTGTTTCTCTCCATGGGGAGATTTTTTTCTTTCCAGACTTTACAAATCAGAAGCAGGCACCTCTTCCACAGCTCTTTAATCCTCCCAAGGGAGCAAGCTCAACACCACAGCTCAGGAAGTTCAGCAACACTCTGGAGACAACCTCAGGCATTTTCCTGCCATTCAGGCAGAGGAGTGGGGGTTCCTGAAGGTAGAAATTCTTCCCCACTTAGAAAGCCTCCTGCTTAAAGCTGGACACATCCACCTTCCTCTGAATCAATGCTACCTTCAGCTCATTTCCAGAAAGATCCCATCTTTTTGTTCTGTCTTTGGTTTCTCCCAGTGAGAGAGGAGCATTTTACACTAAACCCTCCTCATCTGCAAACCCTGCAAACGCTGACACACACACACACACACACACACACACACGGCTCCCCTCTCCACGCACTTTCTCATCCCCACTCCTCATCCTCTACAGAAAGGGCAGAAAATATCAGGTCCAGAAGAAAAGTATGGGCATCCAGATCAGTTAATGGAGCAGGAGGCAGGAAAATTTACAAAGAGAAAGAGACACCACTTGCTCAAAGCACCACTTGCATGGGCAACAGTACTCACCTCATAGCCTTGTTTTTTTCTTTGTGTGTCTGTCCCTCAGTGATTCATGAGGAGCACTGAGCAAAGGTGACGGGGTTGATGTAGCTAGCTTCTGCCACGATTGATTTATGGCCCTATAAAGTTGACAGCAACTGGAGGAGGGGAGTGCATTTTCCAACAGACTGTAAAAGGGACCTTGCTCTCCTTGTGACATAGGAGAAAGCTCCATTTGTTAGTAAAAGGAGAAGGTGTTTTTCTTTTTCTAATAGTCATCCCTCCTCTGTGTCCCTGTTCGTAGCTCATTATTTTGCTTGTCACGTTATATTGTACCTTGTTGTCTGTCCATGTAGCCTAAAGGGCTCAAGAACTAGAGTCTTGTCCATCTTCTTCACTCTGCCCAATATGCACAGGTATTTTAAAATATATAGCTATTTGTTGAATAGATAAATGAAAGAACAAATAGCTCTTGGTTCATCAAATTGTTACTTTCTCTATTTTTGTCCTCAAAAGTTCTCTTGGTATAACTCAACTTTTCATTAATTCAAATAAGCCAATTATTTGAATCAATTATTCTTGATAAGTGAAGCACCATTAAAATAGAAATAAATTATATGATGTGGGAAAACACCTCTAGTGGTTATTCATCATGTTCTTTGATGGCTCAGCACCTTTCAATAACTCTTGTTATATTTAGATTAACTTAAAGAACTTCTCACCTTGAGAATTCTGCCTTCCTGAAGAAGCAACTAGAAATTCTCCTTCACAGCCTCCCTTTCAGCCAAGCTAGAGGCAAGTGGCTGGGTTTGGCCAATGAGATATGCCTGTGAGTGATTTAGATCCAGAAGAAAGTGTAGAGAAAGAGGTACTATGTGGAATTCAGGATGTTGGAGAGATGGCACGTTACAGAGGCAGCAGGGACAAGCATAGTGGCATCCTATGCTCAGTATTGGGGTGCAAGCTGCCAGATGTATGCTAAGGGCAGTGGCAGTAGAATCCCCCACAAGGTAATCTGGGTGTTGCCCCTAACCACATAGCCTACAAACCTAACTCTCTAGCTCTCCTGTAATTTCAATGAATCACTAACATGTTTTAAAAATTTCTACTTAAGCTAGCTAAAGTAGGGTTTTTTTGAATTGAGATATAATTCATATACCATAAGATTCATCCTTTTAAAGTGTACAATTCAGTGTTTTCTAGTACATTGACAAAGTTGTACAACCATCACCACTATCTAATTCCAGAACATTTCATCACCACAAAAAGAAATTATATACTCATTAGTTGTCACTTGCCCTTCCCTTCTCCCCTTATTCCTGCAGCTGGTAATTTACTTTCTACGTTTATGGATTTGCCTATTCTCAACATTTTATACAAATGAAATCATACAACGTTTGGCCATTTGTGTCTGGCTTCTTTTACTTGGCATAATGTTTTCAAAGTTCATCCATTCTGTTGCATGTATCAGTACTTTATTCATTTTTATTTCTGGATAATATCTATTGTATGGATATACCACATTTTGTTTATCCATTTATCAGTTGATATGCATCTGAGTTGTTTCCACTTTGTGGCTATTATGAACAATGCTGCTATAAGCATGCATGAGCATTTTACATTCCCACCATTAATATATGAGAGAATAGAGGGTTCTTGTGTTGGCATCTAAGAACCATAAATAATAATGCCCATAGTAGTCCTCCGTGTTTGCTTTGAAGGCTTAATATATGGGAAAGTGCACACATGCAGAGAGAGAGAGAGAGAGAGAGAAAGGACACTAGGTTTCTAGATTTCTGCATTTATGAATTCCTGGAAAGACAAAGCCACTTTATATTTTGCCCCATTACAAAGGGGCCTTTGTTAGAGGGGAAATGTACCTGGATCTCATTTCAAATTGAGAAGATAGCTTGGCAAAAGATCAAGAAAGGAGCTTTATTGCTACACAAGACCTTTCTATTCTTTGTGTGATACTTGTTAACAAACAAACAAAAAAAACCCCCAAACTCTATAAAATAATTTAAAGCGGTTTATTCTGAGCTGAATGTGTGTGACCTACTGGAGCAGATGGCCTCAAGAGGTCCTGAGAACATGTGCCTGCAGTAGCTGGGTCACAGTTTGGTTTTATACATTCATGGAGATAAGAATTACACGTAAGACCCTAAGCCAATACATGAAGGGTATATATTGGTTTGGCCCGAAAAGGCAGGGCATCTCAAAGCGGAGGCTTACAGGTTATAGGTGGGTTTAAAGATTCTTTGATTTGTAATTTGTTAAAGAAAGAAAACTTTGTCTAAAGGCTTGTAATGTTTTAACTCAAGATAAGGATGTCTGTTAATCAGAGACAAGCCACAGGACATTTGCCAAAACTCAAGCAATCTTTCAAGTAAATTGATGGCTTTCAGGTGTGGTTGAAGCTTTGTCTTGTATAGCCTCAGGCCTGTTAATGATTTAGTATCTTATTGTTACAAAGAATATCTCCAAAAAGGGAGGGGGGCATGATGAGCCATGTCTGACCTCCCTTCTCATGGCCAGCAACTCAGCTTTAGGGTTTTTCTAGCGTCCCCTTGGCCAAGAGGGGGCCCATTCAGTCACCTGTGGAGCTTACTATTTTTATTACACAGTTCCCCGCCTTTTGGTCAAGATCTGCCAGAGGCAGCATCAATGCCCTAACTTTAAATTTGCCTCATTGTTGCCGGGATGATGTGGCTACCTGCCCCAGTCCCTGCAGGCCCTTGGTGGGATCCCTGTGGCAAAGGGGACTTAGAGCCAAAAAGGCTTACAGCCAATTAAATGTCCTAGGCCAGATGGGTCTGGAGGTGGACAGGCACTCATTGACCCTTTAAAACCTTCTAGGCAACATAAGAGTAAAAACCAAAATACCAAAGGCAAGTTTACAAAATTAATTTATCTATAAATGTTGAGCTACTGTATTCTTGGGTTTAGTTGCAGACTTGTAGCAATTTTTTTATATCAAACATAAGCATTATTATCCATTTAAGCTAAGGAATTTAGAGACCTTGTTGTATCACAATATCTTTAATAATTCATCCTAAATTGGCTGATAAATTTCTTATTGTATCTCTATTTGCATAAACCTCATAACTGAGAACAATTATACCCAGGGAGCTCTAAGTCTACAGGAAGCAGAAAATTCTTTATGATTAGGATGGATATTTGGACCATGTGGCCCGAAAAGGCAAAGTCTTACTTTCAGTAGTTGTTTAGGCATCTGTGTGCCCATCCTTGATATAGAGGGTCTGAACTAATTCCATCCCTCAAAATAAATGGCCCTCACAATCTCACAAGCCCACCCCTTCTTCGATAATATTTGGTCCTATAGGCAGGATGTTTGTAGTTTTAGCAGCAGGGTGTTGGCAGTGGATAACAGGTTGGGCCCAGCAGGATTGAATAGTTTTTAAATTCTGAGATAGCAGGTAAACTCTATTATTTTCTTAATATTTGTCTTGACTCTGGAAGACAACACAAAGAATCAGTAACTTTTAAACAAAAAGTCATAAAAAATTAATTCAGTCTCATATAATTAATTTTAATTTTTTTTCTATTTGACATTGGGTTAGTAATCTTCATGAACATATTAGCTTTTCACACTGGTGTAGCTGGAAGACAGAATACTTAGATCCCTCAAAATCAAAGATTCCATTTTTACACTGAGTCCTGGTCCTGAAAAAGAGGGAAATTCTGGACAGAGCAATGTTTCCACAGTGCATCTCACTGTAAGGACAATTTCCCAAGCTGCTGGGCAACCCAATGCTAATCAGCCCATCCTGGGATCAGTTCATCCCCCATGGGAGTCTCATTCTTCAGAGGGGAGCATCTGGCTATAGCCTCTAGGTGCCAAAACTGTTACCAAAAGCTCGGCACTTGTCCCCAAGGCTGCATCAGAAGACTGAGTACAAGTGGTTTGAGGAGAAGGAAAGAGAAGTTTATTAATATGCCAGCAAAAGAGGAGGTTGGCAGACTCCAGTCATAAATTACCAACGTCCTGCCTCTGAGCAGGAATATAGAGCTTTTAAAGGGGAGGTTTTCAGTTTTTGGCTATTGTTCAACTATAGTTGATGGTTCTGATTCATCCCATCTTCAGCTAAGACAATCTCTCTGGTGACCTCCACCAGGACAATTCTCTTGAGCCATCATCTGTGGTACAAAAAACAAAGGACACTCCCCTTCCCCTCCTGACCACTGGCCTAGGGCAGGGATGCAGGTTTTAATTCCCAAAAGGTGTGGGGGTGGTTTTAGAGAGAGAAAACATTTTTACCCTTTTTCAGGCCATTCCCCCTGTTACAAAACCATACCTTTCTTATATGAACTCAAAAAGAGCAGCCCCTGTAATAATTACTAAACAACTGTATTCACTCACCCCTAACATTGTCATTTTTGCATAGTCATTATACACATAGTCATTATACACATCAAAAAATGTTTTTTTCACAATACAAAGTAACTTCTAGTATCCCCCAAAGCCAAAGAGGTAATGCAATACGAGAAGAGAGCAGAGTTTTATATCTGACAAGAATCTGTCCATGACTCTTTAGACTCCACAAGGAAAACAGAACTCCAAAAAAAGGCAGGAGTCGTGCCTTTTTCTGAGTTCCTTGAGGGTTTCAGTCGTGAGAAGTTCCACCAAGGCTCTGACGTGGGGCACTGAAGGTGGCAGAGGAAGGAGTAGGAGGAGTGAAAGTGAATGTGCACATAAATATCAACTCATCCCTGCCTGGGAACTGGGATCCTCGTTGCTGGGGTGAAAGCACAGAATTTTAGCCATTAGTGTCACAAGGTGCCTTTCTGGTAAAATGAGTTATGGGAGGAGGATAAGAGGAATTTTTTAAGGGACAATAAAATATTACTAGGGAGGATGAATGGATGGGGAACAAAGATTAGCTGGTAGAGGCAGGACATTATCTTTTTAAAGAGTCTATTCAGGTGTGGTCACATTCCTGGTCTTACTGGGAGAGGAAGATAAAGCACAATTGTTCTCCTAGGTGGGTCTGGATCTTAGGCAGATAAGGAAACTTTAACCTTTTTTTTTTTAAGAACCTATGATGGGGGGAAGGTCAGAGAGAGAGTGAGTCTTCTTTAGCCAGTCTAGCAGTGGGTGGGGAACCTGTGGCCTTAAGGCCACCCATGGCCTTCTAGGTCCTTAACTGTGGCCTTTTGACTGAATCCAAATTTAACAGAACAAATACTTTTATTTTTACTGATACATTTTTGTTCATCTTTTATATTTTATTTTATTTTTTAAATGAGCATATTTAAAATACCAAAGAATAAAATAAATTTCAAAGAAATAACCCTCCCAGATCAACTGGCACAACCTTAATAAGCCATAAGGGCTAAATTGACAGCTGCTATGTTCATGATTTAGTTCTAACTTCCCTTGCCTGTGGCACCACTACCGCATGAGGCTGGTTGACAAGAGTTTATGGGGGGGGTCAAGTACACCAGTCTGTTATCAGCTTTTG
Organism: Daubentonia madagascariensis; assembly: GCA_023783475.1. Classification (NCBI taxonomy): domain Eukaryota; kingdom Metazoa; phylum Chordata; class Mammalia; order Primates; family Daubentoniidae; genus Daubentonia; species Daubentonia madagascariensis. The sequence goes on from JAKFHU010001569.1 coordinate 13,707,063, forward strand.
ACAATGGTGCACTGTGTTTCTGTTTGAAGTGGAATTTGTGAATAGTTGCACAGCTTGACAGTATTTTTTAATGCTGTCTGCATATCAGCCCATCATGTCAAAGAAGACCAAGAGAATGCTAAAGGAAGAAAATGGATTTTTTAATGAGGATTGGAAATTGCAATATTATCTTGTTCCTGCTAAAGATAAGATGATTTGCTTGCTTTGTTATACTGCAATATCAACATTAAAGAAATTCAATGCTCATCAGCATTACAACACTCATAAGGACAACAAATATTTTAAATTAGAGAGAGAGGCACAAAAGGTGTACTGCAGAAATTAAAAGATGAATAGCAAAGGCAATGACAGTTCTTTCAAGTAGCAATAAGACCTGAAAATAATGCCACTGAAGCAACTTATAAAGTAGCTTATATACTTGGGAAAATAGGGAATCCATTCAGTGATGTAGAAATTGTGAAAGAATGCATTGTTGAAGTTGTAGGATGCTTAGACCCCAACAATGTTTCAAAGTACAAACAACTGCCTCTTCAAGGAGACCATAACTGATCAGCAGCATGAATTAGCCTTCAACTTATCAGAACAACTTCATGCAACACGTCAAAAGGAAAATATACATTATTCAATCATTTTGGATGAATCAACTGATACTACTGACTTAGCACAGGTTTTATACTTCATTCAGGCCATAACAGAAGATTTTCTTCACTACAAAGAGTTACTCACTTTAGGCACTCTTGTGAATAGATCACAGGGAATGGATATTAATATCTTCAACAATTTTCAAGATAAATGTCATGAAGTTGGACTGAATTTGGTAAATTTAGGGAGTGTATGTACAGATGGTGCACCTTCCATGACAGGAAAACATGAGGGTTTTATTGCACAAATTAAAAAAAGTATTAACAGATCCAGATGCTCTCCTTTCTTTTCATTGTATCTTGCATCAGCAACATCTCTGTGCTAAAGTTACTATTTTAAGTGACACTTTGTAACCAGTTGTAAGTATTATTAACTATACTCATGCAAATGCAACATGGCATTGTCAGTTTCATAACATGCTAAAGTTGAAAGATAAGATTATTCGGTGTGGATTTGCTGTATCATTCTAAAGTGTGTTGGCTCTCACAGGGACAGGTGTTAGCCAAAATTTTATCTCTGCAAGAACAGATAGTTAAATTTTGTGAAGAACAGAATCAGCAATGTGAATTATTGAAAGACGATTTCTATAGGAATGCAGCATTTCTGTGTGATATCATGGAAAATCAAAACAACTGAATATTTCTTTGCAAGGTAAAACTAAGTCTATGTATGACATGTGGCAAAAAATCCAAGCATTTTGAAAAAAGATATCTTTTTTCAAAACACTTCTTCAAAAGGAAATTTCAGATGAACATTTTCCCCAGTTAGCAAAGGTCATTGATGAGCACGATGATATATGTGAATCATTTGAAGAATATGCAGCTGTTATAGACCTATTAATTGGAGAATATAATGAAAGTTTCACTGACTTTGAGAATCATGACATCACACTCAAATTAGCATTTCAGCCTCACTTAGTTGATATCACTAACGTACCTAAAGAACTACAGATGGAATTGATTGAGCTCTCAGTAGATGACATTTTAAAGTCATTGTTTGATGCTAAGAAAGATCCAATTGAAATATGGAAAATTGCAGTTGAATACCCACGCCTTCAGCAACATGACCGAAAAATGTTTTCGTGCTTTTCAACCACTTATTGCTGCGAATCTACATTCTCCTACCTAACCCAAATCAAGACACCCTTAAGGTCACAAATGACTGATATTCATCTAGAGGATCAACTGGAACTGGGGACCTCCATGCTGCAACCAAATGTTCAAATGCTTCCCAACAAATAGCAGATACAACAAAGTCATTAAAAGGCCAGTTAACTTTAAAGTTGACAAATAGTTTTCATTTTTTCAAATTATTAAGTACACAGTAGTTAGATTTTTACAAAATAATGTACATTTTTAAGTATATCTAATTGAAGTTTCTTGAGTGAGGCCTTATTTGATTACAGCTAAAATGTTCCCCACCCCTGGTCTAGCATGTCAAAATGCCACATTTTAGGGTACTGGTTTTTGAGCCTCAATGACATCATATATATTTACCAGAAATTATAACTCCCAGTCACCCCAAATTTTAGTAAAAAACTAGGAAGTATGAGATCTTGAATTGTTTGTCATATATCAATATTTTATACATGAAAACCATTTTTATAAGTTTTAAGCATGTGTTAAATAATAATTTTTTGATAACTGGAAATGACTCAGACATTTAATGAGTATCTATTACTTAATTTAACAAAACTTTAAGATCCCAAATTATATGAAAATATTATTTATGAGCATTTATCCCATTTATATTTACCTAATTTGCCTTAGCAGTTTACTTATATCCTATTTATTAAGTTATTTTCTGTTAACCATTTTTCCAGACTATAAATATTAGATATACAACACAGACCAGGAAACAATCAAATCATAGTTTTAATTACTACTTTAAAAAAACTACCAAGAAAATGATTGTAAGTACTTTAGTAAAACTTGCTATTCTGAACAATATAAGATCTTTCTTTAAGTTTTATAAATATAGAAGCTTTAGAATACATCCTGTTTAAAGATTTTAACTAATTAGATCTTCATAAAATATCAACATCCCAGAAAAAAATTTATTGACATATCATCACCTGACTGCAGACTGAACAAACCTTCAACACAAATCCTTAGCACCTCAAATAATGACAAAACATCATAGCATGTTTTTTTTCACATGAGGATCAAGATTAAGTTATTTTAAAAACAACCTAAATGGTCTCAAAATTTTTTCCAATTTGAGTATAAATTTGAGTACATTTAATACTTCCAAAGAGTAAGACTGTTCTGAGATTTTCCTCAGATTTTAAGAACCACTACCTTGTTCACCTTAAAATAAATTACTATACAACAATTAACAGCTTAGGGATTTTTTTCCTAGGCAAAACCTTCGCTATAGTAATCTAATGTACACATAACCGGCTAGCTTGTAAAGTGTAGGACAAATCAAGAGTTGACGAGACCAAAAGGAAAACTGAAGCCTCCAATTTAAGCTCTTGTAACTACAGCTCCTAGGATAGCTTTAAATCCCTAATAGTACTATTAGTATTGGATTATAGAAAGAGTGGGTTAGAAACAGATTTAATGTGCACCTTTCTACAGACATTGAAATCAGTGGAAGAAACTGCATCTACAACTATTAGGATTAAGAGACCAAAACCAAAATATCTTCATAAACCTCTGACCATAAGTTTCTGTTTTTGTGCTCCTATTTACTTGACGTTTTACTTATTCAAATTTACTGATACTTATTTGTTTAGGCATGTCTACATTTTTACCTAAGGAAGAACCTTAAAGTTAAACACATGAGTATCTTTGCCAATAACTCAGGAGATTTAGCTGTCGTCATTAAACCAACAATATTAAATTAGCCTTATCAAAAAGCACACAAACACAGATCATTTTGTTTTTGGCTGGGTTGATAGTTTTATAATCTTTGTGTCAAACCCTAACACCTTAAGAACATAAAAATGACCAGTAAGCCCAGGCAAAAATGTATGCTGATAATTTTAAAACATTTTCATTTTTACTTTACTGATAATATTTTTTTTTAAATCCAAAGACTACTAAATTCACATGAATTGAAAAAGCATTTGAGTTTGTTTAATTTAGTTTTTGAGCACTCCCTCATTTACAAGCCAATCTGGCACCATGTAGACACAACATATACATATACATACACAAAACACATCTAAACATATACACACACACACGCATATGCACACAAATTTCTAACAGCTTTTACCTCAGAACTCTAGCCATGAGACAGTAATACAAACTTACTGGTTTATAAAAGATGATTGGATCCAAATTACTTCTGACAAAATTGGAACTTGTTCACATGACTAAACTTTAGTTGCCCTGATAGATAATCTAATAAAGACTGTGGACCAAAGTTTTGGGTAAAGTAGTTTCCATGGCAGCTTGATTTTTATAAGACTCTTTTACACTCCCCCCCAATTTTTTCAGCTTAAAATGAGTTTTCAATGTTTACATTTTAGCTAGAACTGGCTGCAAGATCTCCAAGTAGCCTTGAATTAGTAATACCATAAACATTGAGTTTATCTCAACATCAGTAGAAAAAGTCAGCAGGTTCAGAGTAGGCAGAAAAGAAAACAGAGAGACAGAAAGTTTAAGAGACTTGACATTTTAACTTTATAGTGGCAGGTCGACCATTTGCGCTCTGAATTTTCCTTGATATAATTTGCCCTGGGGTTAAAACATGTGCGCAAGAATTGGCCATAACCAGCTGGAGTCCTGGAAAACCAAGCATGCCTTTGAACCTTTCCATTTACACAAATACTTGCAAGTAGAGGTGCCATAAACCAACTGGGGTGCCTGAAGGGGGTCATTATCCTTGTCTTTCCTCATTTTTAGAAGACTTGTCTCCAATTTTTCTTTAAAAGAAAGAACCGAACTATAGTCTAGGATTTAGTGTGGTGGATCAGAGTGTGCTGATTGTGGGTGGGAGTCCACAGTGTTTCACTACTGCATCATTCCTGCCCTCTTATGTGTCTCAGTTTCTCTCATCAGGGGTCTACCACCTCCAAGAGGTCTCAAAACACTGAGCGATCAGCTCTTCTATGTGTTTCCTTGGCAAGCCTTCTTTTAATTAATTTTGTTAGTGGCTTCCTTGTAGGGTCATGTCACATGGGGAGCTGCCCCAGACACTCCCACTTAGGTCCCTGGTCACCCAGGGGTGCCTTTTGGCTAGGAGGAGTAAAATGCCCTTTCTCTTCAAAGCTGAGGAACTCAGTCTCTCATTTACCTACAAAAAGGACAGTTTAGTTTCTTCTTTCCCATATGTATAGAAAAACTGATTGAGATTAATTCTGGGAGGAAGACACAATGGAGAAGACCCCTTAGAATGCACCTCCAAATCAAAATTAGGATCCCAAACAACAACTTCATAGGAAAAGAATCGGCAGCTCAGAATTAACCAAGATTGTCAACCAAGACTGTGAGGTCTGGGGGCTCAGGAGGACTTACCAGTTCCACCCAAGGAGAAGCTTAGAGTTGGGGGTCCCATGGGCAGCCTATGCCAGTACCTAGCACTGAGTTTGGGCAACTCCTTCAGGAGGTCCTGAGTCTTCTCTGAGCCCCATGTTGGGCACCATCTTGTTAATGGAAAAAATCCCAAACTCTACAAAATAATTTAGAGAGGTTTATTCTGAGCTGCATGTGTTTGACTGGCCTAGAGCACATGGCCTCAAGAGGTCCAGGGAACATGTGCCTACAGTAGCTGGGCTACAGTTTTGTTTTTTATATATTCATAGAGACAAGAATTACATGTAAGACCCTAAGTCAATACACAGAGAGTGTACACTGGTTTGGCCAGGAGAGGCAGGATTTCTCAAAGCAGGGGGCTTACAGGTTATGGGGGGGGGTTAAAGATTCTTTGATTTGTAATTGGTTAAAAAAATGAAGCTTTATCTAAAGGCTTGGATGGAATTTTTTAACTTAAGAATGTCAGTTAATCAGAGACAATCCACAGGACATTTCCTGAAACTCAAGTGATCTGTTAAGTAAATTGATGTCCTTCAGGTGTGATTTAAGCTTTGTCTTGTATATCCTTAGGCCTGTTAATGATTTAGTATGTTATTGTTATAAAGAATATCTCCAAAAAGGGAGAGGGCATGAGAAAGCATGTCTGACCTCCCTTTTCATGGCCAGCAACTCAGCTTTAGAGTTTTTCTGGGGTCCCCTTGGCCAAGAGAGGGTCCGTTTAGTCACATGGAGGGCTTAAGATTTTATTTTAGCTCACATACTTTACTCTTAACTCCCCACATGCTGTGCACATTTGTGACATCATTCATGTTACAGTGGTAACTGAAAACTCCAGCTAATTTATAAACCATTTCCTAAAGTGCAGAAAATGGCTAATCCTCACCATCCCCTCTTGCTAACTAGCAACTGGAAGATATTGGGTCACATGCTAGTGTTGACCAGTGAAAAAGTAACAGAGCCATTTTGAAGGGAAGAGACAAGCATGTGACCCTCTATCTTCCTGTTGTCTGTTAGTAAGAAAGCACCATAAAGTTAGGTACTGGCAGAACTCAAAGAGTTATCAAAGCAAGCGGAGGGTTGGAATCATCAGGTCAGAAACCAACAATGTGTATGACCCTGAATTTCCAAAGTACTATCCTCCAAGGCCAGAGGCAAAACTCTCAATGATTCTGCTGCAATGACAAGAAGCAGGGAATGGTGGAACCCTGATGATATCTGCCAAGGCCAACACAACTTTATCTTTGTAGGCACATATGACAATTAATGTTATGACATTAATAAGAAAAGGAATAGATTTCTTCCTATTTAAGTGAAAGGGTTTGGGATTATTATTCTTTATTTGGGCATACCTATGAAGAGATAAAGTAAAATTATATGATCTGGAGAACAGTGAATATGTCAAAAAGTAAGACCCCAACCTTTCCCTGAGTAGCTGGCCAGGAGTTATAAGTGCAGGTCCACGTTGCAGGGGCTGCTCTGGGGCAGCCACAAATGGATATGGCTCCATATAAAGTGGTTCTCAAAGTGTGGTCTGAGGAACAACCTCTGGGGGTCCTCAAGGCCCTTTCCAGTGGGGTTGTGAGGGAAAACTATTTTTATGAAAATACTAAAAAGATATTTGCCCTTTTAACTCTCTTTCTCTCATAAGCATACAGTGGAGTTTTCCAGAGGCTTATATGACATGTGATATCACAGAAGATTGAATGTAGAAGCAGATATGGAAATCCAGCTTTCTTCTATTAAGCCAGACTTTAAAGAGATTTGTGAAAGTGTAAAATAAGGCTACTATTCCAACATTTTTGTTTTGTTTTGTTTTAGAAAATATAGTCAGTTTAATTTATAATAGGAGAAATATCAATAGATATAACTCTGTGAACAAAATAATAACTCTGTGAACAAAAGCTCTTGGGATCTTCAATAATTTTTTAAGAGTGCAAAGAAGTCCTGGGACCAAAATGTTTGAGGGCTGCTGATAAATATATATATTTTTTAATTCCTTTTTTAAATGGCATCCCAGTGCATAAGTAAGTGATTGACTGAAGCCAGGATGGGGAGCTCAGAACCCTGCCAATCTGCCTCCTCCCGTCCCCTAGAGAGCAAAGAAGAGCCCCAGTGGGGCTCTGCACAGTTCCACGGTTTAGAAATCACAGCTTTAGTCTGACACCAGCATTTTTCAGATGAGGAAACCTGATCCCAGAGAGACAGAGTGACTTAACCAAGCCTCCTGACCCTAGAGATTTCTTCTGAGTTTTTCTCCCTCAAAGGAAAATAGCATAAAATGCCACCACCAGTGGACCTAATACCTGTGAAGGGGAGGGGCAGGAAGCAACCTCACACTTAAGAGATGGATAACTCTGTTCCAGGGAGAGAAATTAAGGGAGCCACAGACCCAGCTCCTCCATGGACCTTTCCCAGTGCTGCTATGGATCTTTCTAATTCTAGACTGACGATGTACAAGTCTTTGTGGAGCTGGCTTCTTAGAAGCCAAAAGTGTCTTGTATACTTAAAAATTGCTAAGAAAGTAGATTTTAAGTGTTGTCACCACAAAAAAAAAGTGTGTGAGGTAATAGGTATGTTAATCAGCTTGATTTAGCCATTCTATGAGAGAGAGAGATATATATATATGGATATATAGAGAGCAACATCATGCTATATACCATAACTATATACAATTTTTATTTGTTAACTAAAAAATTAATCAATTAATTTTTTTTAAAAAAGCCAAAAGTGAATTCAAGAGACACAAAACAGACTGACGCTTGGGAGCGCTCGGGACAGCTACAACTACACCGGGTCTGAGTTGCTAAGCTGGAATCTGAGAAGCTGACATATCAAAGGGAACCTGGGTATAACTTAGAGAATCTGTGAACATGAATAGGAAAAATATGTCTTTTTTTTCACTAACTTCTGAACGAAATTTAGTATTTCCTCAGCCTGTGAATGTAGACAACAGTGCACAGTAATTTTAGCAGTACACGTGAGTTTGTCAAAAATGGAATCACAGAGATTTCTATATCACATTATGAAATTATAGTAGTTATCTCAAAATATTGTTCATGCTGATCATTACATAGAAATTATGGCATTGTTAGTTCTACCACTGGATCTTTTTATTTAATTTTATAATAAAAAAATACCTCATATGTTACTATACAATTGTTCTTTAATATTTGGATAAGTATATTTTAATATAATAGGTTTCCTTTAAAATAGTATGCATTTTACTTTATGCATTTAAAAACAATGTTTTGAGGAGGGATTTCATAGGTTTCACCAGGCTATCAATGGTGTCCCTGACACTACAAATGTTCCAAACCCCTACAGGCCTCACTAGGGCCTTGGACATCAGAATTTTGCAGTCAGAAAGCTTCTCCTTGAGCACCTTGTGGCAACCAGGGCCAACTTCCACCAGTATATCCTTGATGGTAACATATTTTGTAAATACCAATATTGCTTTCATCCTTCCTGAGTTGATTAGAGGAGAGTTGACAAGTTTACCACCTTTTTGATCCAAGGATTCCAATGGTTGCTTTTCCGTGTTTCACTAGTTTCCTAGTTAGATCAGGCCCTTATCCAAAAGCCCTTATTGTGATAAGTAGAATATTAAGCCAATTGAACAATACTGTTTATCTGTATCCCTACTCAGATGCTGACACATAAGTGGCTTCCTAGTATATAAGAAAAGAAAAAGACATAGGGAAGAAGACACATTCTTTTCAAACACACTCATTTTCAACTTGTTTTCAAGCAACACTAAAAGTAAATATCTCTGTTGAACATTAATACATAATTTCTTTATCCCAAATTTTAGCCCTTTAGTTTTTTAACCTTTAGTTTTTTAAAGGTGTTGCAACTCCTACTTTTACCAGAATTGATATTTTACTAAATATAGCAACTGCTATGACAAATAAAGCAGCAGTCCAAGTACACTCTTCCACAAACCTAATTAGGAAAGACTCATTGCAGAGATGTAAGAAGAAAGGTAGATAATCATAAATCTGATCATTCCATCAGTGGATTAGACTGCACATGCTCAGATGCTGAAGAAAACCAGAAAGACCAGCTCACAAGAGTTTATTGAACAAGAAAACCCTTAACCCCAAACAGAGATTACTCATGGTCTAAACATCGAGAAATTCAAAATCCCCTGCAAATTCACTTATTTTATTTGCTTTTGACATATAATTGCATGTGTTTGTGTGAACGGTGGTTTTATACATTAGGTACAAAGTAGAGAAACAAGATGTACACATCTCAAAGCACACTACTGAGAAAATAAATTATTTTTTACATCCAAATTCCTTCATTCACCTTAAATCTCACCCTCACCTCCTTTCCCATACGTTAAGGATTTCCCCCAGCCCCTCTTCTCTCTTTCAGGTGTATTAACTCTTCTTTTCTCTTCCCCACAAGTCCTATTCCTGAGAATGTCACATTATATTCTTAGTCACAATCAAGTTTATCATCATCTGTGCTTACTCTGATCTTTCCTTATGTTTGCCTTTTCTTCCCCTTATATCACACTCTCAGAATACTGTTCCCTTCTGCTCATTACCAACTAGCAGATGTTCTTTCTGGATACTTTCTTGAGGTGCTGGTCAGCTTCCAGACCTGGAACTTTCATGGCAAAATTTTTCTTGTGTATTTAGCAAGAGAGTGGGGCCCATTCCATGATTACACACATGCACAAACACCCCAGTTCATTTTCAGTAAATGCCATATGATGAACCATTGGTACCATACTAATCACGTAGAGACATTAAGATAACCCATAGATTTTTGACACTTCCCTACTGCCTATCCCACAGGGCTAAGATTTAAACTTTAGGATTCACAGACAAAAACATATAACAAAATTAATAAAATATTTTACCCATAGCGGGCATGAACCAATTAGCAACACACAATAATTTTATGAGTATGGGGTATAAGTAGTTTCAAAGTCATTCATAGTTAGGATCTTGTTCTAAAAATTCAAAGAGTGCTTCTCCATGTCAATGAAATGAAATTATGTAGGCTGATGTTTCTGTTGGTCACATCAATGCTCAACACCTGTTGGGAACCAAAGGAAAAATATTGGGCATCTGCTGTTGAAATTTCCTGCACACAAATAAATCAGGTACCAGTCAATCGTCCACACAACCCCCTAACACTTCCTCATTTTGTTGCCTAGTTAACAGACTGCCCTCAAATTTTTAAGTGAGGAGGGTGTTTCCTAACTTCTTAGGACACAAAGATTATTCAGTAATAGGCACAGGCCTCTAAATAATGCAATACGTAACACTACAGAGAAACAACTTCACAGAAAACCTTTTTCACATTTTTCTGAAGTGTTGATTTTCCTTCAAGTCATCTTTTTATTTCTTCCTCCTATTTCCTCATAGCACCCGATGATTGCCCAGTAAGAGTTCAATATTCCTGCTTTTATATAGGCAAATACTTTCCAGAAGGTTTCACTGTGTGTGCAGGCATTAGCTTGTATGTCAGTCCACGAGTTGGTCAGCAACAGAAGTGGGCAAAGTCCTTTATGAGTTCTTGCCAAAGTTGGGAAAGTTGATTGACAAGAAAACCACAAGTATGAGGAAATGCAAAACTGAAAGAAAACTTTTGTTTCGAGGTCTAAGTAATCAGGAAGAATTAAGAGAAAAATAGTTCAGGAAAAAGCAAAAGTAAGCACACAAGGAAGAAAAGGTCCCATTTACTATCAGGATGATAGGTGTTGAGACCACTATACTGCATTAATCCCAAGTTGCAGATTTTTCACATACTTAACATTCATGAGACCAGAATGTGTCTTGTAATCTACAGCCTTAGAATTATGGTGAGCCAGGGAGGGCTCATGACATAACTGTTATTGTCTGTGCCTTGTGAACTTCATTGCTATTACCGGTGTTATGAATGGATGGACTGCAAAACCATTTAAGGGTTATTTTAGGAAGGAATATGAAAGAAGATCAAGAAAGTACTGGAATGAAAACTTGTGTGTTAGTGGCTTGGGAGAAAATCTCATAGACAATAGTGGAAGAATTTTTATGAAATGCTAAAGCACCAACACCCCTGGTAGTACAGAGGAAATAGCTTAGATTTGGAGCATATATCTTTCTTTTAAACAATAATAAATAAAGTAATAAACTATTTAAATAATAAAATAAAACTATTTGAATACAAATTTAAATAATAAAATAAAAATATGTGCTATAAATTGGTCGAAGTATTTCTAAGACTTCTTCACAGTCAGGGTCTACCTCTTCTAAATTACTTTGATCAGAATCATCAATGTATCTACACTCAACATTCTTCTCAGTATTATCACTTAAAATATTAAAATATGTAGATAAAAATCTTTGTCTAAATAAGTTTCCAAAAGCTTTCTGTAAGTTTAAAATAAAAAATTTGAGTGATAGTAAAGCGTTACATCATAGTTTTTCATTCTTTATCTTTCTTTGTGGTGCATGAAATAATGGAGCAATTTTTAACTGATGATGTCATATTTGATGAAATATGGTAGTTCAAGCTGTTTGGAAAGTTGATCTCTGAGGCAGAGGTGAGAGAATAAAGACAAAGTTTTACATAGGTTTACAGACAAGAAGACAAACATAGAAAGTAAGAATTCAGACCCTTGATTCCAAATGATGATAAATCATGAATTTTCCCTTCATCTCCATGCTGTCCATTCCTAACACAATGAAAACACAGGGATTCCTGAAGGGCTTAGCAGGAAAGGGTGTCATCTGGAGGGGAAACAGGTACTGCACTAGGCATATTAGGGCTGAGAAATACCATTCGAACTTTCCACTGGTCACAAACCTGTGTAGTGGAGTTGTTGTTGAAGGTGGGTGTTATGACTGTGCTGCTCACAGAGATGCTAACGCTGGTAATGGGGGCACTGCCCACTCCCCAGATTTCAATGTAGCCCAGTTTCAAAGGATTTGTATCGACAATGTAATTGTTGAAAATTATATGACTCTGCATCGAATTCTGTCAAATTGGAGATAAAAGAAACCATGGGGGGGAAAAGAGCAGAATTAGTTCACATTTTTCCAAACCTCTTTTTAGGAACAAATGTAGATCATGCAGTTAAGACAACTGCAGTGCCACCATCTTGGGTTTTTGGATGGTGGAGACCATGATTTCAGCACTCTATCTCTTATCTCTGTCCACTTGACACTGACAAGCACCTGCAGGATCTCTAACATTGCCCTGAACTCCGTAAGAGACAAAAATCTCAACTATCAAGAAATTTGTATTCTATAGGTGGGGAAGCCACAAAATGTGCAGAGCATTCCAAGGCAACTTAGGAATAAGAGCTAGATAACATAGAAACAGTCTATCTGTGAAACGATAAATTGGAATAATGATAATTAGTGATGAGATGTGACTAGGTTTATTCCGGGGGCATAGTAAATCCCCATCTGAAGACTGGAGGAATGTTAGGATGTGAATTAGCAAGAGATAAGTGATAAAGAAGTTCTAGGTGGTGTTTTATGCCCTTATAATATCTGGCATCCTAGTAAGCCAGTGGAACTCTATTTTCCCTTCATAGTGTCACGCACACTCACCTGGCTGACAGAAAAGTTAGCCAAGTAATAAAGTCCTTTTCCATAGGTATCTGCAAACAAACAATAAGATAAACATGAGCGGGACCTATGCATTGCCTACTTCTCTTCGTTGAAATTATTTTAGCTTGTTTTTATTTTATTTTTCTTCTTTACTGAGTTCCATTTTGTAATTTAAGTCCTCGTCCTAGAGATTAATCACTCTTCAACAAACTTCAATATACAGAAAATGTTTTAAATGAGTGTGTATAGATGCAGCTGCCTGACAAAGTCACCTCATCTAACACAGGTTCCTAACACCACTCTTAAGCCACTTCTCTTCTTTGTGGTCTACCATTCCAGCATCATCCTAGCCACCTCAGAATTCCCAGATTCCTTTTGCTGGATGTACACATCTGTGCACATACATGGATACACATACACGTACACAAACACCAAGACTAGTGTCTTGTCATGGTGGATTTACTTTGAGGGGTATTAGTCAATTTTTAAAATGTGATTTCCAGAGAACAAATAAAACCAAAGGAAAGCTTTCTTTGTCCTTTATCCTTAGTTCACGCTACAGGCCCAGGGAGAATGTGAAGTGAGCACATCCCGTGAAGGGGGACTGATCAGAAGGCTCGACTCAGGTATCCTATCCTATACCCGGCCCTCACGGCCTTGTCACTCCCCATGCGCCAGGCTCCAGCTCATTTATTCACCGCTCACTCGGGAGCTGCTGGATGGCTGCCCTCTAGAACTGTGCTGTCCAAGACAGTAGCCATTGGCAAAATGTAGCTGTTTAAATTTAAGTTAATTAAAATGGAATAAAATTAAAAATTCAGTTCCTCAGATGCACTTGTCACATTTCAAGTGCTTGATAGCCACATATGCCTGGTAGCTGCCATATTGGACAGCAGAAGATATAGAACATTTCCTTCATTGCAAAAAGTTTCATCGGACAGCACTGGTCTAGAAATAACTAATGATGCTTGAGCCATCCTCCTGAGAGTTTACCAATTCCTGTAAACTCCTCATGGAAAATCTCCCAAATAAATAACACAATTGACAGAGGCATCATCCCTTTTATTGGGACAGTTAGCCATGTAATTAGGGAATGTGCCCTTGACCATAAATCACAGGAAAGTTGATCTCAGCTGGCTACAAATAAACTCTCCCTACAGATTCCAAAGTGCTGCCTTCGACAATGGATTAGGATGGTTGAGTACCGGTGAGAGGGTCAGAACTAAGCTTCATTTACATGAAGCATTGGATCATGTACAATATGGAATATACACTTGAAGTAACAAATGACTACATTTAAAAATGCAAAATTGTTTTAACGTGGAAAGGCTTTTAAATGTGGGCCTATAAGACACCCAGGAATGTAGTCAACGCTATTGGCATGAATCCCAGGCAACTCCTACTCACCGATGCTTTGCCCATCATCCCAGAAGAGCCAACCCTCAGCATTTCCCTCATCATCCAAGGCAACCTTGAAGCCCATGAATTTCTGGCGGCTGCAGTGAGGTAGGAGAGAGACATTAGCCAAAAATAAAGCCACAGACACAAACTGAGAGTTTGCATAAAAAACGTAAGGCGCAAAATAAAAGAGCTTCGTGGGATATAGACCATGTATTGAGATTCAAGAGACCTGTGACCTAGTTCTAGTTCTGTCTCCATCTAGCTATAGGACTTCATGTCACGAATGAATGGATTAGCACACCAACCAATGGGAATTTTTTTTAAGGCTCTTAAAGACACTACAACCAAACTTACTGGGTTCTTTTAACCCCCTTTTTGAGGAAAATCCTGATGCTGAAATCTTTCTGTTTTCATAACCTAATTTCCTAAAACATGAACAGTGAGTTCTATTTTCAAATGTCCTAAGTTCTTCAGTTTTTATTTGCATCTTTGGAATCAAATGAGTAGGGACTCTAAGAATTGTAGGATTGATATCCAACAGACATGGATTTTAGTCCCTGTTCATCTATTTACCAGCCGTGTGACTCTGAGTAAATCAGTTAGCCTCTTTGCTCATCTGTAAAATGGGTATAATAATAGTAACTACCTCACAGAATTAATTTTTTTCTTTTGTTAAGGAAAAATAGATAATCTCCAGATAGAAATTCCCATATCCATACAGTTCTAGGCACAGAACAAGCATTCACTTGCCATTAGTTATTATTAATTATTATACAAACTTAGGTCTAGAATTTTAAAATCTCATATATGAGGAATTTCAGCCTCAGGCATAAGTTGTGACATAGCTAAAACAATTTTTCAGCAATAGTTTTCTTAGGAAAGAGTCGATTAGATCTGATACTCGTCTAAAACCGTCACGAGCCATGGCTGCTGCTAGGTTGACTTCCATTTCAGATGTCGCTTCTTAGACCCATCATCTCACCCACTTAGATCTAAAATAGTTGTTAATAATAGTTTGAAGAGTGCAGAGTTTGAAAAAGGTTAAAATACAAACCAGCAAACACACAAAAAGCAAGTGTTTAGTAAAATTGATTTTGGGCTTGAGAGTGGTGCTTCCACATTGGGGGGCTTCATGACAACTCCGTGAGCTAATTGGTATGTAAAGGAGAACCCCAGTCCCAGCGTTCACCTTAAGTGGGTGTTCAGTGCAGGCTCTTGCCAGGGCAGGATGTAGCCCCCACGGACATGAAGATTAATATGATCAAGAGGGGCTGACAAGGTCTTCCACTCTCCCCTTGTGTTAAGATCCACACCCTGTGGGCCAGAAGAAGGTAAGAGATGAAGAGGGAGGGGACAGACACCAGCCTGGACAATGCGTTTTTCCAGACATCTCGTCCACTCCTCTGAACTTGCTGCCTGTTCATCACCCTTCGGCACACACCTGTGATTACACTTGCTGCATTCACCCAGGTGCTGTGTGAAATCTTGCACTGCTGCTGTCATGTCTTGTTAGGGTCCCCTGGTTTTGAGGTGTCTACATGTACACACTACATGAGGTCCTAGCGTGGATCACAGCCCGCCCTGACTCCATAGCCTGTTTCTGTGTCACACAGCACTGCTAGAATGAAAGTTAAACAAGCCTTTCATTCACTTCTTGTTGCTCCTGATCCACTCCCCACAAGGGCATTTGTAGACCTTCTCTGTCACTAAGGGCCCACCTAGCTCCATCTCCCCTCACTGCTCCACCCCCACATACTCAACTAACCCCTTTCACTCCAACTTCACAGGAAAGATCACAGCGAGCTGACTTGCTTCACAAACGCTTACCTTTGACTTCATACATCTGCCTTTATGTTTGACGTCTTTCTCTGCCTTAGGTGTGAAAGGAAGAGATATTCTCTCACCCGAATCATAGACCTCAAATTCTAAGGAACCATCCTTCCACATTTTCTGAACTAGAGCAGGGCTTCTCAGTCTCAGCATTATTGACATTCTGGGCCAGATAATTCTTTGCTGTGGGAGTATCCTGTGTTTTTTGATATTTAGCAGAATCCTCAGTGTCCACCTGCTTGATGCCAGTAGCATTCCCCAAGAACCAAACTCTGACTTGTCTGTGTCCCTGCAGGAGAACCCCACCCTGAAGCTGGTCTGGAAGACCTGTTTTCCCAGCTGAGTCCCTGGGGCTCACACTAGCCGACAAACTGTGCGACAGGAGATTTTTTCTGGTTCTTCATTCCTAGATGCACTTGCACTGCTTAGACTCACAAGGGTTGGGCCCCACCCTCTGTGTGTGTTTTGCACATTGCCTAATAACTTGCTTACTTTAGGTAGTTATATGTAGCAACCCTTCTTTGAGTATTTGTGCTATAGAAGGAGATATAGAGGAAAAGGCCTCTATACTTATGAACTTACAGAAGTCAATGATATAAACAAAAACCATACTTTATAGCATGATCTCAAGTGCTTATTAGTGTCTGCCTTTATACACCACTGTGAATAGTGGTGGTATAAGGAAAGATAAAAACTAACATGTAAAGAACATGCACGAGAAGCCAGGCACTGAGTAAGATACTTTGTATGTTCTTTAACAATAATTCTGTGAGGAAGTGGTCTTACCCCATTTGGAGGTGAGAAAACTGAGGCTGCAAGTTTTAAAGTGACTTGGCCAAGACCACACAGCAGTTGAGTTACAGAGCCAGCATTTGACCTGAGGTCTGTCAGATCTAAAGCTTTTGTACTCTACCATTTTTCCAGGTTGTATAAACATTCAGAAAAACTTACCGTGTAGTAATCATACCAGCGAGCTCTAGGGAAATAGGCAGTGACAGTTCTGGCATCCTAAAATTAAACACAAACAATGCTTGATAGTGGGCACCGGTATTGAGGACAGAGCAACCACACTGATTGGGAAAGAGGTTAAAATAATAGTGACGGCCTTGGACCCACTTGCCTCACCTCTCTAGAGGTCAGCAATGCTGGGGAAGCCTTCCTTCCCATCCATGCCTTTACAAATAAGGGAGATTTGCCTACCCCAAACAAGTGGCTTCTACAAAGCCTTTTGAGATCCAGGACTTTAGGGGAAAAAAACCATCATTTGCTTATAGACATACCTCATACCCTCTCTAAAGAGATAAACAACTGAGGTTGAATCTGGAGAAGGAGAAAATCTTGTAGGTACAATACGATGTGGGGAGGGTGCAATTAGCTGGTATTTTAATCAGAAGCCTAATCATCAACAGAAGAAGTAAAGAAATGGCTTTGCTGCCTGGAGGAGCTCTTACAGCAGGAAGGGACTGGCTAGCCAGCAGCAGCAAGAGTGCACACAGTGCTGCAGGCAATTCTCCTGCGAAGTTGGTTTTAGTGGTGCTACAGGACTGTAATGGATTCCTCACACTACTGTCCCCACCAGACCCCGTATTCCTTATTTCAGTTAACAGAGAGATGATTATATCTTCAAATATATCATAAGGTTTTTTCTTCCTGATTGTTCTATGAACCAGAATTGTTAGGTTGATTTTAAAGACAAGGGAGCAGAGGCCCAGCACACCCAAGTAATGGACTTCAGTTCAGGAGAGGAAGAGACAGAGGTAGAAGCAGCAGCCACATCTCAGGATCCCCACCAGGCCAGGCCTCCTCCTTGCCCTGTGTACCAGCCTCATAGCCGGGATCCTCTACCCATCAGAGGCCTTCATACTCACGAGCTCCAGGACAGGGCTGACCAGGAAGGCTGGGCCCAGCAGGAACTGACCATCTATATCCCAGGTCACCTGGTCTGACACAAACCTGGAAAGGCAAATGAAGGTGCCACAGTCAGCACCCAAACAGGGCCCCAGACCAAGGCCCTGAGGAAACTCCTCAAGTTCAGATCCAAGTCAGAAATCCAGCTGCACCCTGAGCCATCTTTTGCTCTTTCCTAAGTCTGATCAAGAACGCCCTGCCCCCACTCTCCACATGTGATGTTCCTCAAACTTCAGAAGTGGTTAGATTTAGATGTGTTTTCTTCTATAAAATACTTCCATATTTCTTAACCATGACACATTTTAAATGCAAGCATGGCCCTCATCCTTCACATCTCCCCTGCAGTGGCTGTCTTTTGTGACCTGAGCTCATTTTGGCTTACATCCATATAACCAAATTGCTGCAAAAAAAAAAAATAGATAAGGCTTTGCATAGCCAAATTAGAAAGAAATTATTCTGTGCTGTACTGTATCATTTCAAAAAATATTCTCATTCAATAAATAGCCTTTTATCAATGACTTATGACATGTGTCACAGTGTGCTAAAAGGGAGTGATAAAGTATGGTCTGTGCCTGAAGAACTTATGTCAAGAGGCAATCATGGCTTTAATTTGGAAGAATTGTTTGCATCAACTGCCACCCTATAGAATGAAATAAACTATCCATTAGTCATTGGGATCTTGGCTAGACACTCACTCATGGAGAAGAGGCCGCACAACAGTGATGCCCTCTGTGTGGGCCTTGTGCATCAAGGTATAGAGATACGGCAAAAGGGTGTATCTGGTCTGCAGGACACTTCTGGAAATATCCACAAAGGTAGCATTCCAGGATACAGGGTCTTGTCTCTAAAGAAAAAAAAAAAGGAGAGTGTTTGGAGCTCTTTCTAGGGGACCTAGGGGACTGAAAGACTATTCCAAATGAAGATCATACGCAGCTACATGAAAGATAATGACGGATGAGACCCAGAGAATCTTCTTAACAGAATGGGAAAAGTCACTGCATCTCTCCCAGGACAGCTGATAAAATTTCCCCATAAGACATTCTTCTTGATATACGTTTGGTACAATTCTGCCTAAATAAAACAAATAACCTAAATAACACAAAGGAATATGGTTCACTGAGACATAAGGGTTTAATGATTTTGAACATGTCCCCAGGAAATACAGACTGCATTAATCGTAGCCAAAAAATGGAAGTTGTTTCAAGTGATACAAAACACTTGAGGTAGGAGCTAATGTCCTACCCTGGTTCCAATGGTGTTGTGGTTCCTCGAGAAGGGGTAAAATGCCCCCAACTGCATCCAGCGCACACACATTTCATATTCAGCATCTTGAAAGAAGCCACAGATATCTGCTCCTGTCTGAAACAAAAGGGAATAAAACAAGCCTGTTGATGATTTCTGAAAGATATTGCCAACTTCTTGGTGACTAAGAGGGAACCAAAGGGCACTTACATAGGATATGCCAAAAAGGCTGAACTCCATCATGCCTGCAATGAGAAGCACAGCTGGGTCACATGAGGCTGTGACCTGCCTCCTCCCTTCTTCACCAAGGACCCTCCCTTCCCTGCCAGCATACGCCCCTGGCATGTGCCCACACACCAATGATAGACTTCTTCAGCTGGTCCCATGCAGCCGTGTTGTCTCCCAGCCAGTGTCCTGCCCAGCGGCCGGAAGTGGGGAATGTGGAGCGGGTGATGACGATCCCTCGCTGTCCTGTCACCTCCTGCACAGCTCTGATTGGAAGGGAACAAGGAAGTGAATTAAGGGCACAGCAGGGGAGGAAAAGCCACAGAGCTTCTCACCCAAGAGCTGTTGAGCAAGGGCACAGTGACAGAATGTTTGCTGCATGACTGGAGGGAACATGGGAATCTGAGCTGTAATGAGGTCTCCACCGACTGATCCCAGATGACAGAGATAATGAGTTGTGCCTTTTCATAGTGTTTTACAAAGAACTTCACCATGTCACAAACTCACTGGAATACCCAAAAATAATAAGTAATCATTAAATCATGCTATTGATTTGATCAATATTTGATTTTCTATATTTGGGGAGGAATAAGGTGAATCTCTTTATAAGATTTTCCTTAGAATAATTTGTATTATTCATGGCAAAGTGGGACTGTGCTAATTCAATAGAATACCAGTTGACTCTCCAACAGCATGGCAAAAAAAAAAAAATCTCAACAGATGATTCACTTTTGAAATAAAGGAGAGAGATGTCCAGTCCTCTATGTTCCCTTTGCCTCTTGTAACTAAATAACTGAAGCTATTATAGCACTAGCTGCACTGTGTGATAGGTACTGGTGTCTCCATGTAACTCCCCCACTAGGACCAATTCTTTTTCACTGGTGGTACCAGGCCTTATTTAAATCTGTCCTCCTAGTTATAATCACAGAGCCTGGCTCCATGCTCAATGGGTGTGTGTCTGATAAATAAGAATTGCTACATAGTTGTAATCTTCTTAACCCTTAGAATGTGGAATGAAAGGAAAAGTAGGGTAGCTGCATCAGTCACTGGCTGTCCCTGCAGGTTGTGCCAACTGGAGGAGGGAGACAGCGACTCACTCGTATGTGGGTCTGGTCTGGGACCACCCGTACAGGCTGTGCACGTCATAGTGCCGCACCGCGGAGCCGTCTGGCAGGATCTGCTGGCTCTCCATGCACAGGGTCTTGCTGCTCAGGCCCCTGTCCCTGGACTCCAAATCTGAAAAGAAAGACCTCACTTGGTCTCTGGTAAAAACCAGCCCTGACCCTGTTTATCTCTGACTGCTCTTCAAGGGCTTGGGCTCTGGATCTTAAGACTAACTGATGTTCTCAATTTTCAAGGTCGCTGGAGAAAGTGGAGGTGTAGGGAAGAACACACGATTGTCAAACCCTCCCTGACAGGCTCCGACCCAGGCCCTTAATGTGTAAATTATTTCATGTAATTTGTATCATAATTCTAGAAAGAAGATAATTGTTATCTGCCTTTTACAGGAAACTGAGATCTGGAAACATCTGTGAAAGGTCACACAACTCACAGAGAGAATAATTTCGGGAGCCAAGATACGAACACAAGTATAACTCCAAAGGCCACTGACTCCACGACAGGGGAAGCCACTACTTTCCACCCCTTGGTGACACAACAAATTCCTGTGGAGGAATTAACATAAGCCTGAAAAACTAAGAAATCTAGCTGTGTGAATCCTTTGAGGACATTACCATTTTAAAAGCTTTCTGGACAAATTCAAGAAATTCACTCAGTGGGTCCAGTAACTTGCACACACCCAACTGGGTAGAGTGCTTGAAGAGTTTTGCCTCTGGCCCCCAGTTAACCACAGCACCAATGAGGACATGCCCTGAGCTGTCAGGGCAAACTGCTGGCCACTGGCCTCTTGCAGTGGTCATCTTCCTTATAGCCATGGCTCTGCCAGTAGAGAAGGCCAAGTCCTTACGTGGCATGTAGGGCGGGCGGTTCAGAGTAGTGTCCCTGCAGCCTGAAGGAACTGCCCCATTCACAAAGCTCGCGGGTTCATTCATATCCTAGAAATGTCAAACAAAGACACAGCTTACTTTTTAACAGTCATTTAAAATAATTATGTCCTATCAATTCAGAGATGAGCAAGTAATGAATAAATCATTCAACATCCAGTAACCCCTGTAGATGGCAGCCCTGGGAGGTTCATCAAATCCTGGTGAGACTTGGCCAGAAAGAACAATTAACTCCTACAGAAAGACAAGCTAGAGGGTTTAAAAAATTTTCCCTCAGCGTATGAGGCAAAGTTCCAAGAAATTCCTAGTAATCGCCTCAGAGGTTTTATGGTAGGAAGTTGAAGCCAGGTACAAGGTGTGAGGAGTATCAGGCTGTTCCACTCCCAGTTAGAGGAAGTGTCTGATGCGTCCAAAGTCTCCCATGGGTGGTAAGTATCCTCTCGACCAAAGGTCAGTGATGCGTATGCTTAGGCACACAGATAGACACACACCCAGCCGTGTGTACACAGACACACACACACTTACAATCCACATGCCATCAAACTTCAGGCTCCTCTCCGGAGTCTGTGGATTGCTGTGCAGTTCCTCCACTTCCCTCTTCCACCACTTGACAGTTGAATTACGGAAAAAGTCTGGGAAGGCCACAAAAGCCCGGTATTGCTATAAAAATTAAATATAATGTGTTTGTTCCAAATAAATATATTAGACAGAAAACAGGCACTTACTGAGAACTTAACTCATGCAAAGACTTGTACTACATGGTGACAGGTAGTATGAACAAAGCCTAAATAATGTTTTTGGCTTATTAGAGAATCATAGAGTGCAGAGAGACAAAATGAGTGCGAATTTCACGCCTCCTCAGCGTTTGGAAAATATCCATAGTCTGCTTTCCTCTTCAAATCAACATGAGTGGTAACAATCAATACCCTGAACTCACTACTTCATGCATTCAATGCCCAACTCTCAACTTCTGTCCTGGCATTTCCTAAGCACTCCTCAAAGACAAAGCAGGAGCCAAGGAGAGACTGCAGACGTCAGAGGTACTGTAACAAGTTGGAAAGAAATATCCAGGTGGGCCACTCCTGTGTCATTCTCACTGGGAAAGGGGAGGAGAGGGTAAGATTACATTTCATGGTAGTAGACTGACTAGTATGCATCTGTGTTTTCTATGGTTTCAGAATCACATGAAAACTGCAGTTGTACATAACATAAATTGGGAGGACTTAAAGAAGAAGTTTCAACCTCTTCTTCATCTTCCCTCAAATAATAAAGGCAATGTCTTTACTAACCTGAAAAATGGATTCAAGGTATAACTTCTTAACTATATTGTAAGATTTTTTAGAGCAAGTACCTTGTTTTACATTCTTCTGAGTGATCTTTATGTTCCCTATAGTGCTTAGCTTAGAACCTGATATAAAGTAAATACTCTCAGTGTTTAATTGTGGGTTCACACCACTTAGCAGCAGCAAATACCCATAAATCTCTATAGACTCCATGTTGCTTGTTATGGAACGTATGGTCCCTTGTATGTCTCAGTAAATAGCCTCCTCCATGTTAATCACTGAATTTTAAGAGTTAAAGAGCTAAATAATGCTGGTGGGGAGGGAAGGAGGGAAGGAGGAACAACAGAAAGAGGATTAGATCTAGGGGAGCTCCAGTTCTTATACACAATAGGTAAAAGGCAAGTAGGAACCCATATGTCTAGATAAAAGGCAAAAAAGGAACACATAGAAGAAAACAAACAGATCAGTACACAGGGATCGAGCTGTCAGAGAAACGAGAGGGTAGTGAGCCACAGCATTGGGAATCGTGAGTGAGGGGGCATGGCCGGGATGCATTTTGTTGGCAAATGGAGGTAGAAATCATGGAACCAGACAAGGACAACTTTCCACCAGAAACAGTCCAGATCAGGCAGGGTTAAAAACAATGGGACGGGGTGGGGGATGGAGGGTTACAATAAATAGAGTCAATATCAGCCACATCTGAGTCAGAATTGTGTCCCATATGGAATACATGTGGGAAATGTGACCAACCATTATTTATTAACCTCACTAAATTCTGCTCAGATGATCCTTACCCAGGTAATGAAAAATGTTCTGCCATTCTCCAAGGTGCTGGCTCTGCCTCACGCCTGTCTGTATCAATGCTTGCCTTACTGTTCCTCCCTCACTTGCCCTGGCCTTCTACCAGTGATGTGCCCACGTGCATGTTGGGCCCCAGGATCACTTATCAAAATCCATTTCGTGTTACCAAAATGCAATTCCTGGACCCCACCCCAAACTTGCTGAATTAAATCTCCTGAGCTTCACACTCAAAAATCTGCTTCCACAAGCTGCTTGGCTGTTTCTTTTATGCTACCCTCAGCGAGGCCAGACCTGGATGTCAGTAGCCTCATTCCCACCAGCCTCATATAGTGGGTCATACTAATATAAACAGTTAAAATTACCCCATCTACAGAGAATCTCTTCTGAGCTATCTAACAGATTCTGTGACCCCCTAATGAAGTGTTTCTCATCAGGGGCACAACTAGCATTTGGGGCAAGAGAATTCTTTTTTTGGAGAATCCCCTGCAATCAGAGCTATAAGCATCCTTGGTTACCACCCACTAAATGCCAGTTGGTGTCCCCCAGTCACTGAGATAACTGACACTACCCCCAGATTTCCAAATGCCCTGAAGATGCTGGTATTGGCCGTAATGGCTAATGGACTGTGGGGCTCATAATATAGTAGCCAGCCCCTTGAAAGCAGAAGTGGCTCCTCTCCCAATGTGTATACCACATTGCTGACCATACAGAGTATGGCATCCTTGTCCCTTCAACCCTTGGCAGGTGCCCTGGAAAATAGGCCTTTTTCTTGTCTCCCCAGCTCTTCTATGGAGGTCGCATAGGCTACACATGCCCTGCTACAATTCCTGCCCAGGAAGAATAATCATTGTTGAAGGAGAGCTCAGGAGTTAAGGCAAGATATTTGCTCTCCAGAAGGTCCCCACTCCCTCTCTGAGAACCTTGCTATGGGTATTATCACAACAATTGATAACAAAGGAAGCAGTCTGCATTAGTTTATGGGGCACACATCTTGGCCACAGGATGGGGCTGAAGGCTTCCTGGACCAGTAAGGAACCATGTATTCATTCAAACAAGAAAAGCTTAGTAAATCTGGGGAAAAAATCAGGTGCAGAAGCATGGGCTACCTGGATCTTTATAAGCAAGAACCTGTTCCCAGGAGAGAGCAAGTTTTAACCTAAGGCTGGAAACTGAAAGGTAAAAACAAAGTTGAGGAACCCCAGGAAAGATGGGGTGGGGGCAGGATTTATAAGCATGAAGGTGGAGAAGACTGTCCATGAAAAAAAGAACATACAGAGAAAAAAGACCCAATCACGAAAGACAAGGGTTGGAGACTCTGTTTAAAATAGGTACCCAAGGCAACAAGAAGTATATTAATTCAGAGAAAAGATAGTACTTCCTTTAGGTATCATCCAGTGGAAATTTCATGGGCCTTTGGAATCTGACAGCCTTGGATTTGAAATCATTACTCTGCCACTTAAAACCATGGACAAGTAATTTAAGCTCTCTGATCTTAAATCCCAAGGGTGATAATAAGTACCTACATCCCAATTGGGAGTAAAATATTCCTACATGTAAAGCAGTCAGCACACAGACTTACACCCTGAGCACACTCCGTAAGTGTTTCTCCCTCGTCATGCCCAAGTCCATGGTATGGGAATGTCCAGTATCCTGGGTATGGCTGCCCCTTCCTAACCACCCTGACCTCACCCAGCAACCACAAAGGGCCTTTTACCTCCACTTGACTCTCCCAGTCTAGAGACGCGTTAATAACAATACCAGGGTAATCGGGCCAGACCTGTGGAGAGAAAAATGTTCAACAGAAATGCACTACACCATTTCCCTTATATAGTATTTCCTAAGAAATTATAAACCATATTTCTAGGGGTAATGATACTCTGATTATCATGTAGAATTGATCTAGAGAAAAGTGGATACCACAATGCATCTACATTACTTTAAAAATTCTTAACTGTGTTAATAAATATTGATCGAGAAAATAAGAACTTCTGACCACAGAGCCCAAAAGGAAAAGGCCAAAAAACAACATGCACAAACGCACTAACAGTAGTCCACCAGCTAGAGATTAGTGGATTGTAGCTTAGATCATACCTTTCCCCAGACAATGCCTCCATCATTTGGATATTTGATGAAGACATCATCTTCCACACCCCGAGTGAAGGCAGGATAGGGCTGTGTCTCATTGCCAGAAATGGCTGGATCCTGAAATCAAAGTACAAGTCAGTTGGAAAAACCAAAGTCAGAAAATAAACTAGGGACAGAACAAAGGAGAACTCCTCAAGAGGGAAGTCCCTAGCTTCCACCTGAACTGTAGTTTCTGTGAATCCTAGAAAATACCCATTTCTTATTGTACTTCAATTTCTTATCACATGGAAAGAAAGACAGTACAAGGCTTCTTCACCGGAGCCCACTCATGCTCCCAAACAGACTCCACACAGGCAAGGAAGGACTGACCAGAATGAGGATGACCCGCATCCCGTCGGCCTTCATGCGATTGATCAGAGCTGGGAATCCAGCAAACTTGGGGCTCAGGGTGAAGTCCAGCTGCCGTTCCATGTAGTCAATGTCTGAGTACTGAACGTCCTGCGAGAGGACACAGGAAACTGAGCAGCTACGGTTGTACAAGTCCAGGCTCCACAGGAGAACAACCCTATGCTACCCGATGGTGACTTGCAGACAGTGCTGCTGTTTGTTAGGTATGAGTCCTGGGAAACTCACCTAATTTTTCAAAGTTTCAGTTGTAAAATAGAAAAAAACTAAGTCAGCAGAAAAGAGGTTGGTAACGCCCCCCTGGCAGGGCTGCTGTGGGGATAAATAAAACACCAGAGGAGAAAGAACTTCGTAAACTGCCAGTACAAGGAGTGACCACGATTTCCGCCCCCAAGAGGCTGCCCCTGGTATTGGTGGTTCACGTTCAGTGAAAATAGTGTTAACTACCCAGGACTAATACAACATGGATGGTGAATTTCCTACAAAACAAACAAAACAAAAAAAAGACAAAGACCTGTAATTGCTTTGAAATATCCAATCTTGGGGGCAATCTGACACAGCTTTCTTGTTAAGAATGAAATACTGCATGATGTACTTTCCACAATTGGAACAATTGTAAACAATAGAAAAGTAAGTAACATAAAATTAAATATGTCAGTGGCTCATGGGATCAATTCTCGACTACTGGACTCCCCTCTTGTCCTCAAGTGGAGGATAGAGCTTGTTGCCATATATATTTCCTCTGGAACCTGTTGCAGGGTCCCTACATTCAATCAGTAATTAGCTTAAAGGTGACAGAGTATTGGAACTGAGGTCATATCTACACATACAATAGTCTGACTGATTTCAGGTTAATTTTTTTCAAAAGATTAAGCAAAACTACTGTTTGGTGGATCATTTATTCTTAGAGAACTAAGCATTTTTTGACTCAGTGTTTTGAAGTCATGTGAAATAAATAAAAAGAAACATGATATAGCAGAAAGAGCCCTGGAGCTGGCCCTCTCTCCTCCTCCTCTGGCAAATCACTGTGAATCTTTGAGCTACCATCTCTACAAGATGGGGACAAGGGCCCCCACCTGTATTACTATGCTGGGGTGAGGTTCTCAGTGTGGTATTTTACAGGAAAGCACTTTGTACCCTTTTAGAACCACACAAAAATCAGACAAATGAATCCAGACACAGAGACATCGGGGTTAGCTACCAGGTCCCAGAGCCACAACTGAGAACGTACATAGGGGATCCTGGAAGCCACCATCTCATCGTACAAGCTGGCTATCTCAGCGTCGTTCTCATACCCATAGCGACACAGCTGGAATCCCAAGGCCCAGTAAGGTACCATCACAGGCCGACCAATCAACTAGAAAACAGACAGAAAATATTAGTCCTCAAAAAGGAGAAACCAGATTGAAGTTTTACATGAAGTAATAGAAATATTTTCCCATGCCCCAAGCTAAACAATCAACAAATTCAAATCCAAAGAGAAACTGAGGAGATGCAGAGCCAGTGGGATACCTCGGAGAGAGCTTCCTGCTAGGAAGCTTCTTCTCTAGGAAGCCCAGAAAATCTGATTTTACTCTGATTCCTAGAGGCATCCTATCCTACTGGTTAAGAGCACAGAACCCAGAGGCAAAACGCTTGGCTTAGCATAGAGGCTCCAGTCCTGCCAGCTTGTGTGACCTTGGGCAAAAGTTAAGTAACCTCTTTGTGCTTCAGCATCTTCACCTATAAATTGGGGATAATATTGGAGATAGTATCTGCCTTATAGTGTCTTTTGTGAGGACTGAATGAGTTAATATATGTGAAGTGCTCTGACATGCAGTAAGTAGTACGTGTGTTTGTTGCTACTGCCACAACCACCACTGCCCCCCCATCATCACCACCATCACCATCACCTCAGCTACCACTTCCAACACTATTACCACCACCATCACCATCACCACCATCACCATCACCACCACCACCATCACTACCACCACCATCACTACCACCACCATCACCACCACCACCACCACCACCACCCCCACCACTACCACCATCACTACCACTGCCATCACCACCACCATAACTACCACCACAATCACCATCACTACCACCTCAGCTACCACTTCCACCACCACCATCACCATCATCACCACCATCACCACCACCTACCACCACCACCATCACTACCACCACCATCATCATCACCGTCACCACCCCTTACCACCACCACCACCACCCTCACCACCACCATCATCATCACCATCATCACCATCACCACCATCACCATTGATACCACTACTACTTTTGCTACTTTGCAATGCTCAGAGAGGTATTCCAAATACATTGGAATGTATTTTTTTCCTTATTCTATAATCTGTCACTGAGAAAGACCAACAATTACAGTTATCATCTGAAAGTTATATTAACGAATGTGGGTTTTGGCACACAGAATGTGCTGTATAAATACTTGATAACCAATTGAATTTCCCCCTACCTCAGTATACTGCTGAGTGACAAGCTCTGGAGTTGGCCCCAAGAACACATAGAAGTTCAGAACTCCCCCTGTGGTGCGGTATGTCAAGCCAGGAAGGGGCTGGAATGTCACATCTGAAAGTACAGCAAAATGCCAGTCCAGTTGGCAACCTTCAAGGTGATGAATTACCTCTGAACTCCACACTTTCTCCCGCTTCCTGTGCCCTCCCTGTTGTGGAGTGTTAAGAGCAGGGATTCATACTATGTTCACACAGGATTGAAGAAGTTAAGTGAAAGTCCACAGGGTCCTATCCCTGGAGTTTTCTTCCCTTTGGTGTGTTTTATGTTTTGTCATTCTGCTTTTTAAAAATTATTGTTATAATTTTTATTTAAGAATAGTTTAAGACTCACATGAAGTTGTGAAAACAGTAGTGAGAGTTCCTGTGTACACCTCATCCAACTTCCCCAATGATAACATTTTACATAACCACTGCACATTGTTAAAACCAGGAAACTAACATTGATATAATACTATTAACTCAGGTATGGACCTTATTCGGATTTCACCAGGTTTTAGATATATGTTTTTTCCCATCCCCATGATTTTCCACCCCTTTCCTATAGACCATACACATTTTCTTCACACTTTCATACCCGCCGAGTGACTGCTCTGACACAGCTTCACCACTAATTCAAATTGTATAGATGGCTCCCACTAGCTGACCTCAGGATATTTGGGACTCACTTGGTTTTACTTACCCCTTCTTATGTGACTTTTGTCAAAATAAGAGTTGGGTTAAATCTTGTTATCACATTACTGGACTGAAATAAACGGAAAGGCTAAACAAATAGAAAAAAACAAACACCACCCACAAGATTGATAACTTTGACGTCAGGGAGCACCTGGGTCAAACACATTCTAAAGTTACTCAAGGATGACTGGCACACAAAAATAAGGGGCGATGCTGACATCATCTCACCCATGGCATTGCTGTTCAGCAAGAGCACCCCATGGGCACTGCCGT
This sequence comes from Daubentonia madagascariensis, assembly GCA_023783475.1. NCBI lineage: Eukaryota > Metazoa > Chordata > Mammalia > Primates > Daubentoniidae > Daubentonia > Daubentonia madagascariensis. Next base: position 13,736,413 of record JAKFHU010001569.1, read on the forward strand.
CCTCCTCCAGTGCCATGTAGTAGGGGTGGACACCATAGGAGTTCTTCTTGTACTAGAGAGTCATGGGGGAGAAGTGGCAGGAGGTTAAGACATTGCACTGAGAAAGAAACTCAACAAAAATCCCATTGCTAAGATGAGTCTAGCCTTCTGCATGAAAGAAATTCAACACATGGAAACAAAGCAGCCTGAGAATTGACCCACTCATCTAGAAGCAGAATGTGAAAATCTGAATTGAGTTTGGGAAAACAAAGCACAAAGGGCGCACAGTGTGAGTGCAGAGAGACAGAGACACAGACCCTGAACGCCCTGCCCTTACTCCTGGGGGTTGGTCTCGGGAAAACATCCCCCACGTGTGCCAGTTCAAGTCTCTCCTGAAGGATGTGTGCTCGGTCTCCCCAAAGCCATAGAGGTACGTGGAGGGCAGCCGAGTGGAAATGCGGATGAACATGTCATTGAAGGTGAAGCCAAGTAGCTGAGAGTCCCATCTGCAACACAAAAAAGTAAGTTTGAAAAAGAAAATGGGCTTTTCTATCCACTTCAAGCAGCTGACTTTTCCAGGACAACAACAGAACCCTTGGTTCCCTCTCTACCTCCCAGAACCTGTTTATCTTCCAAACAGAATAAAAATTCTATTTGATTAAAATAGTCATGGATATCCTTGCAAAAGCCCAGGTATCATCCTGCATTCTTCTGTTTCCCTCTGTCATTGCCTCCGCTCAGCTCTCCCCCCACAACAACAAATCCAAGCACTTCTCAACGGTGACCACTCCACTCCAGCCCTCCCTGCCACTCTGGTGCCCCTCAGTCCATTTTCCACGTAGCACCCAGAGTGATGTTTTTACAAGTGGCTTCTCTTGGATACGTCTTTCAAAGCCCTCAAGTCTGCACCTGATACGAAGCCCACTGAGCACCCAGCTTCATCTCCCTGCACTCACCTCCTCACTCCCTACACTGCTCCAACCACATGGGGCTTTTTCCATCCCTTAACGTGCCATGTTTGCTTCACCTCACAGCCTATGCACTTACTACTCCGTCTGCCTAAAATGCTCTTTCTCTGTCCCCCAGTCTCCACATGGGTGGCTCCTTCTCCTCATCCAGGTACTATTTCAAATGCCACCTCCTCAGGGAGACCTACTCTGTCCACACTATCAAAAGCAGCAACCTCCCTACAACTCTAGAATCCCCTGCTCTTGCTCTTACACAGCAGCCATCACTATCTCAACTTCCTTTTTATACTGTAACTCCAATTATCTTTGTGATTTACTTATTATTTTTTTGTCATGAGAAGAGAAACCTCATCTGTCTATAACCAATGGCACCTAATACAGAGAAAGCACCCCATAAAGAATTGTTGGATGAATTCCCATGTACGTGCAACTGCCTCAGTAATTATTGCCAGGATGCTAAAGATTTTCTATAAGAACAGACCTGAAGGAAATAACTCATTTATGGCTCTGGAAATGGACATTGTGATGCTCTGAGCCAGGACAATGGACTTGGCAATGAATGTACAGGTAAGCATCAATTCTGAAGCAGGCTAGAAGCCACTTACATTACAGTGCCTGTATTCTTCCGGCGAATTTCAATCCCAAATGGATTCTTCTTAATGAGGACATCATAGAGTTGACTCTCAGAGGTGCTGGATGGAACCCCAGGTATGTTCAGAGGGACAGGAACTTCATACCGATTGTTGTTGGGATCATAAATCTAGGCCAGAAGAAATAGATTTTAGGCGGGGATAGTACTCTCGAAACCTACCTACATCCTTAGCAGGACCTTCGTGTCTTTGACAAAGAGTTCAGATGCTATATTTTTTTGTCTTCTTTAAGCTCAGAATACCTGGGATTTAATTAACATATCAAAGAACAATGTCTGATTTAACATTTTGATCTGAGTCTGTTATAACTTGTTTTTAAGGCCTCTATTACAGTGACACATTCACTTTGACATTGGTGCTAACTTGGAAAATCATTCTGGAATCAGTGTGGTATTTATGAATATATTACTTATTACTTTGTGTGTGAGCATATAAGTGTATGTGAATACCCGAAAACTTTTCTGAAATGAAAAAAAAATCTCTAAAACAAGCATGAACTCCATTTGGTTAAAATAATCAAAGACATCCTTGCTGAAAATGGTATCTAAATTGATTCACTGAGTACCTACTGTATCCCAGCCTGATACTGTACTAGACACTAGGGAAATGAACTGAATAAGGCAACATTATTGTTTTATGAAATTCACATGCTAATGAGAAGTGAAAGACACCAGTCCATAACACCTGGGTGATGTGCACTAAGGTAGAGCTACGTAGAAGTGCTGTGAGACTAAGGGAAGGAAATGCCTAACATTGTTGCTGGGAGACTGAGATGGTTTCATGGGAGAAATACAGACTGAGTCTTAAAATCTCGGCAGCCATTAACCAAACACAGAAAGGGATTGAGTCATTCTGGTAAAGAAATAACAAACACAAAGGCACAGATTATTACAGTGGGCTCAGAAAGAGGCAAATATTTTAGAGAGAGCTACTGTATGGTCCACGGGTAGAGTAAGCAAGAGTTAAGGCTAGAAACCCAAGCAAGTTCATTCACTTCAAACCCATTAGGTGCCTACCACCCACCAGTGCCATGGTGGGGATACAAACATAAAAGTGCAACATCCCTGCGATAGAGGCTGTAAAAGAACTCAGAGTTCGGGGTAATGTCAGATTGTAAAGAACCTTTCAGGCAATGCCACACGGGCCTGATCTCTCTCATTCACTCTCAACTTTTGAGTGCTTACTATCTACCAGTCTCTGTATTAGATTTCAGAAGCAGAAAGATGAAAGGACAAATTCTTGTCCTTGAGAAGCTTACAATTTAATAGAGAAATAGACATAAGAACAGCTAGTTCACAAGCTGGGCATGGTGGCTCATGCCTATAATCTTAGCACTTTGGAAGGCTACGGCAGGAGTATTGCTTGAGGCCAGGAGTTCAAGACCAGCCAGAGCAACACAGCGAGACCTTGTCTCTACAAAAAATAGAAAAACTAGCTGGGTATGGTGGTGCACACCTGTAATCTCAGCTACTCAGGAGGCTGAGCCAGGAGGATTGCTTGAGCTCAGGAATTTGAGGTTGCAGTGAGCTATGTTGGTGCCACTGCACTCTAGCCCAGGCAACAGAGTGAGGTCCTGTCTTAAAAAAAAAAAAAAAAGTAAGCTAGTCCACCCCTAGTCCTTAGATATAATTAAACCATGGAAGGGAAAGGAAGAAATTAGCTGCATTTTGCTGTTTTATGGATATCTCAACTTCAGTATCCAAAACTGAACTCACCATCGTATATTGACCAAGCACAACTTTTTCAATATTCCCCATTGCAGCTAATGACACCACCATGCACACAGACATGCACGCCAGAAACACGGTAATCATTCTTCATGCTTTCTCTCTCTCATCACCTACTCTAATCAATCCCAGATCCTGTAATCCTACGTTCTCAATCTCAAACATGTCCACTGTTCTTCATCTTCTTTCCTGTACCTAGTCCAAGCTCAATCCCTCACCTGGCCTGTCTAACTGGTAGTCTCCGAACTTGTCCTCCATCGCCCAGGCTAAAGTGCCACGGCGTCAGCCTCGCTCACAGCAACCTCAAACTCCCAGGCTCAAGCAGTCCTCCTGCCTCAGCCTCCCGAGTAGCTGGGACTACAGGCGTGTGTCACAACGGCTGCCTAATTTTTTCTATTTTTATTAGAGACAGGGTCTCGCTCTTGCTCAGGCTGGTCTCGAACACCTGAGCTCAAGTGATCCTCCTGCCTCTGCCTCCCAGAGTGCTAGGATTACAGGCGTGAGCCACTGCACCCAGCCACCACAGTAATATTTTTAAAATGCAAATTAGGATAGGTCTCATTCTTCCATTAATGTTTTCTCATTGCTGTTAGGATAATGATCTAGTCTATGGCAGCATGATTAACTTAGAAGAGTAACTTATTTTAGGGTTCTGTAACCTTGACCAGCAAAAAGTAATGGAACCATAAAAGGCCTAGTTCAGTACCTAATAGATATACTGTATTTACCTTAAACTGCAGCATTTCATTCTTGTGGTAGGTCACCTGCAGGCGGAGGGAGTTCACAGGTGTGGAGGGCAAGGTGTTGGCATAAGGAGAAGACTTTAAGGAGATGTCAGCTGTGGCCCCATGTGAGTTATACTGAATATCACTAACAGAGTATAGATCATTGACAAAATAGCAAAAAGGGACTCCAGGAGAACTGGATTCCTGCAAAGTAAGGCCAAAGTCATAGGTCAGCATTTGATCCTAGAATTGCCAAATAGAAAGGGTTAGAAAAGTCATTTTATAGGGAGATAAAGGCAGCTTGTCATTCATTCACTTATATATCATTTGGTAGTGACATAAATTTAAATTCCTGGTCTCCAAGCAAAATATTTATTTTTAAAAGTCCCATATATGTTCCCACCTACTCTTCACATCCAGATCAGGTTCCTTTGGAAGTCCTTTCTTTCTATGGATTTTAAGCAGTTACATAGGTACTGGTGTCACGCTCATGAAATTGCAGATTCATTGCGGAGAGTTTAATGAATATGAACACCATCAGCACGGTTACCTCCCAGACGCAGCCACGGGCAGCACAGTTTTCAGCAGAAGCTCCACTCTCGTCGGGGTAGCAGTCTATTTTTTCTTCATCCCTCATCTGCACGTCCCACGCCACCGTGTATGCTTCTCCCAGGACAAGATCAATGTTTGTGATAATGGCAACCTGCAGGAATGGGGAAGTCACAAGGAAATTCATCCTCAGGACAAAGGCCTTTCAAGATCTGAAGTTTTTTAGGAAAAGAAATAAAAATTAGACCAGATTCTCAACCTTCCAAGTAGCATATGACTGTAGCTTATATGAAGAGAGCTATGTGGTGGGGGGAATATTCAGTGGCAACAGGGTAAATGTCGCAACTCTATTGGAATCTTGTACGCAACATAGTGAAAAGAATTAGGTCAAATAAAACCTGTTATGATCACTCTTCTTTCCTTCCCTGACTCCTCTTCCCCCTCTTTATTGTGGTGGGAAGGCTCTCTTCTGCACATCCTCTTATAGCATAACACACACAAACACACAGTGCCATCCCAAATTGATCTGATCTTCTTGCTCTCCACTCCCAAACCAGTGTTCCCCATAGGTCTGAAGTGGTAGAAAGAACACAGCAATAACAATCATATGGCCTGGGTTCTCATGCCCATTTTTCTGTGAAATCTTAGACAAATTATTTCAATTATTTGGGTCTCAATTTTATCAACTGCAAAGTGGGTGAGTTGTCAAAATCATTACATATTTTTCCATCTCTAATGTCCCAGACTCTTCATTTCTCCAAGCCCAAAGGCTCCACACTTGAAACCTTCTTCTTTGAATCCCACTAATTCAAATATTTAATATTTTCTACATATTTTTCTTATATTTGACTCTTCTTTAAATAGCACTTCCTCTAGTTAAAAGTTCTCATTTGTCTGAAGTAATAAAATCACATTCTAAGGATTATCATCCCTCTCCCAGTCTCCTCCCAGTCTAAATCATCTTGCACTTCCCTGCTCTACCAGCCCCCACCTCCCAACAGCACCCCCACCCCTGCCTCTGACAGTGCTCACAAAATGGCACTGCCATGATTCGTAGAACAATATGAGACCCTTTGAGAATTAAATCAAGTGTGACCTTCTCATTTTTGTACCTAACACTCTCCAAAATCTGATCACAAATTTCATGTCCAAACTGACCTCCTTCCAAAAGTGAATCCTATATATGCTAGTTATAAAAAATTCATAGACTAATAAAGTAAGGCTATTCTCAGTCCTTGGATTGGCTTATTCTGATATCTCAATGCAGAATACTTTACCTAGGCAAACGTTCTTTCTAGGAAAATGGTGTCCATTTGTGGTATGCACCACTAGTTGCCTGCCCTATGTAAAATGTTCCTTTCTTACTCACTATTTCAGATTAGAATACCAAAGTTCCCAACTAAGAGCCAAATTTTTAATCAAGGAAACACAGTGTGGCCACTAAGAGATAAGTTCAAGTCCACTGAGAGTTGCTAGCCAAGTATCTCTTTCTTGATTTAAAGTCCTGCCCCTTTACCTTTACCTATTCCTTCTTATTTCCTCTCTGCTTTTACTTATTCTTTTTTTTTTCTGCTAGCATAGGGGCATGGTGAATTCCCTGCCCCCTTCCCAATAGTTTCATGTATATAAATTGTGTCTCCCTACTGCCTGAACTCAAGCCATAGAAGAGTTACTTTGGCCTTATATTAATTAATTTATTTAACAAACATTTAATGTGCTTATTTCCCTATATGCATCCTTCAAATGGCTTGCACTCTGCCATAAACATAACCAACCATATATTACTCAATTTCTAACTTCATATTATACGCATCCTCAATATGTGTTTTCAGGACAAAATGTCCAACGTCATCCATATATCAGTAGAGTAAAAGACTAAATTGATTTGTTTTCTGCAAATTTGGAAGGTCCCTCACAAACCATGCTGTCCCACTGCTCCCAGTGCTGGGTCATTTGGAGTACCTGCAGTAAGTTCTATTTGGGAAAGGGATTCCTCATAATGCTAATGTATTGGAGGAACTTATTACAAGCTGTTCAGGAGCATCAAGTCTCATTATAACTGATGAAAAAATATTTTGTTATTAACATCTAACCAAACAAGTAGCCTTAGTGAGGATTATCAAATTCCTTTTCTTAAAATATTTCTTAAAAATGTATGTGTTAGAGTAAGAGTCTATATATCTCAGCAGAGGAAAAAAAAATGCATTTCAAATTTCTAATTAATGGGATTCCTACCCTCCACCTTTACCCTTCCAGCATCAACCAGCAGCCATGGGACCCACTTTTCCTCTAAGCCTGTTCCCCACTTTCTTAACTTTGCTCTTCTTGTGTTGTGTTCCATCCTCACTATTCTTTTGAAAGTGAAATCAGTCAGAGAGAGCAGAAAGATGAAAGGCAGAGAAGGAAATAAGGTGGAAAATTAACCTTATCCCCACTCCTCAGCAGCTCCCAGCTCATTCTAGCTCTGGCTGCCCCATTGTTTCTTCTTTCCCGACTCTCTGATGTCCCCACCATGGGCCTCAGAGTGTGCTCTGGTCCTTCAGGAACCCATGCAACCTTGGCAGGAAGGAATATCATGATGCTCTAAAGAATTCTTGATAAACCACCCCAATAAAATGGATTTTTACCTTCAGGTTGGAATCATAAGTGACTGTAGGAGAAGTTTGACTTGGGACACCATTCTGTTTCACTGTAACATTGCCAGGTTCCTGTATCCCAAGGATTTTAATCTCCTTAAATGCTAAATTATTGGGGTCCTTATAGGTTGATTGTGAAATCATTACATCTAAGCGGTTCTGTAAAACAATTAAGCCCAATTAAGCACGAAGGTATGACTGTAATACACAAATTTGAAAGTCACTCAAATATTCCATCCTCGACCAGACACTCCCCACTGCCCTGGATGCCAATTAGCTGCCTTTTTTTTTTGAGACAGGATCTTGTTCTGTTGCCCAGGCTAGAATGTAGAATGCAGTGGCGTCATCATAGCTCACTGTAACCTTGAACTCCTGGGCTCAAGCAATCCTGCTGCCTTAGCCTGCCAAGTAGCTGGGACTACAGGTATGTGCCACCATGCCCGGCTAATTTTTTATTTATTTATTTATTTTTTGTAGAGGTAGAGTCTTGCTATGTTGCTCAGGGTGGTCTCAAACTCCTGGCCTCAAGCAATCCTCCCTGCCTCGGCCTCCCAAAGTGCTAGGGTTACAGGTGTGATCTACCATGCCCGGCCTAGAAACACTAGCTGCTCCGATTTATCTATATTATTGCCTCCTTTTGATAACATAGATGATTCAACTATTAGGAGTTAAGTTACAAATGGAAATGTGCTTACCTATTTATAACCATTAATGCATATAAAGTTACAAATATAATTACACATATACACAATCACATATGTGCTAATGGTTAGACAAAAGCCCAAACCTAAGATTCATAAAAATATGCTTCTCACCTGAGTGACAGAAAACTCACATAAAACATAAACTTTATTGGCCACAGTATCTGAAAATGAGAGAAAGACAAATCAGATTCTGGCCTGTCCACCACAGAAGAACAGATTTCACCCTCCACCTCCTTAAGGCTACATCTTAATGTCACAAATGGCAGGATTTCCTTTTTCTTATGGCTGAATAAAATTTCCTGTATACTTGTACCACAATTTCTGCATTCATTTATCAGTCAACGGACATGACACTTAGGTTGTTTCCGTTTCTTGGCCATTGTGAATAATGCTGCAGTGAACATATCTCTTCAAGATACTGATTTCATTTCCTTTGGTTATATAAGCAGAAGTGGGATTTCATGGATTGTGTGGTAGTTCTATTTTTAAATTTTTGAGGAACCTCCATACTATTTTCTATAATGGCTGTCCCAGTTTTCATTCACACCAACAGTGTACACGGGTTCATTTTCTCCACACCCTTGCCTGTACTTGTTATCTCTTATCTTTTGTATAATAGCCATTCTAACAGGTGTGAGGTGATATTTCATTGTGGTTTTGATTTGCATTTTTTGGATGATTAGTGATGTTGAGCACCTTTTAACATACCTGTTGGCCATCTGTATGTCTTCTTTGGAAAAGCATCTATTCAGGTCCTTTGCCCATTTTTTAATTGGGCTATTTGTTCTTTTTCCATTGAGTTTCATGAGTTCCCCTTCTCACATATATGGTTTGCAAACACTTTCTCCCATTCCATAGGTTGCCTGTACACTTTGTTTTTGTTTTGCTGTGCAGAAACTTTTTAGTTTGATATAGTCTCACTTGTTTGTTTTTGCTTTTGTTGCCTATGCTATTGGTGTCATATTCAAAAACTCATTGCCAAGAAAAAATCATGTTTTCTTCTAGGAGTTTTATGATTTCAGTTTTTAATTCACTTTCCATAATAGCCAGATATGAAAACAACCTAAGTGTCTATCAACACATGAATGGATAAAGAAATTGTGCTACACACATACACACACATACACTGGAATATTATTCAGCCATAAAAGAAGGAAATCCTGCCATTTTCAACAACATGGATGAACCTGGAGGACATTATACTAAGTGAAATAAGCCAGAGACAGAAAGACAAATACTGCATGATCTTACTTATATGTGGAATCTAATAAAGTTTGACTCACAGAAGCAAAGAGAACAACACTGGTTCTCAGGGGGTGGGGGCTGGGGGAAGTGGAGAGATGATGGCCAAAGGGTACAAACTTTCAGCTATAAGATGAACAAGTTCTGGGGATCTAGTGTACAGTAAGGGTGGTGAGAGATGTGTTCATCAATTTGATTGTGGTAATCATTACACAATGTATACATACATCGAAGCATCACATTGTACACCTTTAATATATTCAATCTTTATTTGTCGATTAAATATTTTCCAATTAAATAAATAAATAATTTTTTTAAAAAAGCTGTATCTTGGTTTACAGACAGAGTCTCCAAGGCCAAGCCACTGTTTTTCCTTTTCCTTCTTATTGTAACCTTGAAAAGATTCCCTTCCACGTGCTTCCAAGGCATATGCCTCAAGGGAAGTGTATATTTCCTAAGCTTGAGCCACAAGAATTGTTACTATACTGAGGTCAGAAAAATGTGCTAAAAAGTATGGCTAGATATACACACTAGAAAAGTATATTCTCACTGCCTCACTGGCATAGGTATGTTTTTATATCATCAACATTTGTTCATAAATATTTTAGGAGGCAGATATCTTGAATACATTGAATTACAGGAATAGTCTTGAAATCATCTCTTCCAAGTGCCCATCGACAGTAAAAAGAGCCTATTATATATATCGCTGGCCAGTGGGAGAATTCTAAGAGATAGAAACATGTGTTTCTTCAATCTGTGGTTCATCTACCCCTGAACAGTGCAACCAGAAACAAAATTCTTATGTGACTTTTGCTACTGTGCCTGGTGAGACTTCTCCCACAGCTGAATGACCAGCAGGAGTGAAGGATCATAACTCAAAGATGCAGGTTTGGAAACAGTAACATTATCGTAACAGTGCTCACCCTTCGTTTCCCCATCATCCCAGAAAAGTTCTCCTCTTGCTTCTTTGTTCTCATCTAGGGCAATGACAAGCCCAAGAGGGTTCTTTCGACTGTGGGAAACAAGATTTATGTAAGAGACAAAGACTGAGGTCTCTAAGAATTTTGCCGAATAAGCTGGGAATATCTCCATCAAATTTCAAATGGAAAAAGTCACTAGCAGCAGATGGCTCTGCCTTTCTTCAGGCACAAAGGCAAAATCACAGGCACATCTTTCTCTATTATCAATAATGTCAGAGGAGATAGAAATACCCCAAACATTAGCAATAAGCATCTATGTAGGAGGCAAGAATTGAAGCACCAGAATCACTGCAATAGCTAAAATAAAAGCTGCTGCTGCAGGTATTATTTAGAATATAGACAATCAGAAGAGAAAGAAATCCTCGACAATAATTGGTTCAGCTAGATCATTTGAGAGATGATACCCTCAGGAGAAGTGTCAACTGCTGTAAGGAAGATACACGTTTCCCTGCCTAAGGACCATTTTTACTCAAAAAGCAATAACATACAGTAAGATCCATCTAAGTAATGGTAACTTATTTGATTATTTATTATTAGTGTGTTTTGAGAGAAAAATAAAGCATTTTAATTATCTTCTTTATAATTTAGAAAGGGAAGCACAAAACACTGCTCAAAGAGATGGTGAAATAGGTGGACATAGAGAAAGAGGGGGAAAGAAAAAACAATTTCATTCGGACTCTCTCCTCGTCCTGCCACTCCTGTAGACTACCGCTCAATTTCCTGTTCCTCCTTTGTCCCTCACTGGCCTCACACTCCCCATTGTATTCTTTCACAGTTCAGCCTTCTACTATGCGAGAAGTAAGGTTCCACGATGAACAAAATCATCTGTTTTCATTACATATTCATATACTGAGTAGTTGTCATTGCTAGGAAGTCAAACAGAAACAAAGATTAGTAAATCACAACTCTAGACCTCAATGACCTTAAATATTATGGGAAAATTAGACACATTCACCAAATACTCAAGGCAGAGAGTGAAACACGACACGGAAGTTAAGACACTACAGGAGTCCAGAGTGACATTTCCAGGAGTATGGTGGACTGGACATTTTAGAGGACCCACCCACTACAATACTACTTGGTCCTAGACAAATTACAAAATTTGTTCCTATTAAAATATTATTGGGCTTGCAAGAAAATAAGGGATATATCCAAGGGACCAAAACAACAACAGGAAAACAAAACAGTGAGCTCAAACCAAAAGGGTGCTCAGTAAGCAAAACCTGGCATTTCTGTGGGGCAAATGCCTACAGCAAGGCAAAAATTGGCTACGAAGCCTCATAATCCAAGGTAGAGAAGCTGAACTCTGATTCCCATGTGAATCCAGAGTCCTTGAAGGAAACTAATGTGATACCAAATCGGCAGCAGTCTCTAGCTTGCAACCAAAGGAGAAGACAAATCATCTTCTCTGGAGGAACAAGACCCACATTTGGGTCCTTAAGATCACCACATTTGGGGGAAAAAAAAATCACCAAGCACACAAGGTTATAAGTCAGCATGAAAGAAAGTCAGTAAAAATAACTAACAATAGATTTAGATTCCCCTAAGCACTTCAGAAAATAAAATTTTCAGATACAGAGTATAAAATAACTACAATTTAAATACTTAACAATATTTAAAAAGAAATGGAAAATCAACTAAAGAGCAAGCAAATATTTTAAAAAGACCAGAAAGTTGGAAATGGCAGCACTTCCTCTGCTAGAAGATTTGGGATAAAATTTGAGTTTAATTTGTATCATTAAGTTTGCACCAGGCAAAGAACATTGGAAAGAGTAATAAGTGCATAAGCCCAAATGCAGTGAAATACACAGGTATGTTTGGGGAATAGCAAGATTTTTGGCATAGCTGATCTACATGTACATTAAGGTGTTGCAAGAGATACAGTTGTTAAGGTACCTTAGAACCAAATTGTGATTGGCCTTGCATACCCTATTAATGAAAGAGTTCAGACTTCAAGCAGGGAAGCGACAAGTTGAGATTTTCATTTTGGAAATATAATGTTGGTATCAGTGTACAGAACAGCTTGAAGCTGAACAATTAGAGAAAAATGAACCAATTGGTATTGGATTTAGGGGCAGTTTCCATTAGTATCATAAAAACCCTATAATTTGAGAATTAAAGTAGTAAGAGAGGTTCAAAAGAAAAGGTAGGTTTCCAGCTTCCAAAGAACACCAAGTCTATTAAAAACAAACAAACTATACTTTCAAAGACACAAAGATATAAATGTGCACCTCTTTAGTACAGATGGAGTCTATAATTTTGGAATCAAAAAAGAATAAAGGAAAAATCAGTATGATGGGAAGATTTGAGGCTCACAGGAGGAGGTAATTTTTGAACCCAGTTTTGAATCGCAAGGTAGAAATGGCTCAGTGGAAGAAAAGAAGTGGGAAGTTGAGATGACAGGAGCATCTGAAAGTGGATCCTGACTCCCTAGAAATGAGAATGAGTGAGTCAAGAGCAGAGAAACATGGATGGATGGTGTGGCCAAGGCAGACAGTGTGATCAACTGACCTGGTTTGCACAGAATTGAGAAGCAACCCAAGGCGAGATTTTCAGTGCTAAAACTGCAACAGTCCTGGGCAAACCAGGAAGGCTGACCACTCTTGCTGTCAGTGTGTTTTGAGGAGAAATTCAGAAGGTTTAAGGAAGGACAGGGATTAAGATTTTTCAAAATCCATGTGGAAGCAGCTCTAAATCAACAACTCCTTGAGAAGATGCCAAGGGAAATCCAAGGACAGATTTTGATGACACCCCCCCACACACACACACACCCCCAGTACCCTCCCTCCTCATGGTGCTTCAGCACCCTCTGCATGGTCAACAGACAGGAAAAGAAATGACCAGCTTCGTCAGCCTCCGCCTTACAGTACACTCCCAGCCATGGTGTACCTGGCCAGAGTAGTTGTATTGGGCTGCTGTGTGGGGAAGATGTAGCCTCCTCGAAGGTGAAGTCCAATCTTGTCTCCAGGAAGTTCCATCTCGACTTTTTGCTTCCTCCACCTCACTCGCCCTCCCTGATGCATGCAGGTAAGTCAGACACATTGGCATGACAGCACACTGACCTCCACTGATTAGCCCTGTGCTGAGTGCTCTACAGCTCTCTCCCTTTTCCACCTAGCTGGATTGCTGTCTGGCCAGACAATCAAATAAGGAAAGGGACAAAAATTAGGAACAACATGTTTTGTCATCAGTTGGGGTCTTGTGAGAACATTTATGCCATGCTGAGGTTATTTGATATATATTATATGAACCAATAGTTCTAAACAAGTAATCTGATTCCTGACCAAGCTTACATTGTCCATTAGCTCCCCCAATATTTGTTCATGAGAGACTGTTTGAGTCTTTATCTTAATGCTGAATGAAGTATATGAAAGTTGTTGTTTTTTTCCCCCAGATTTCATCATGTTAAGGGGACTTAGGCTCACTTTATCCAAGCTCTGCTATGAAATTACAGAAAACACTACAGAAACACTCCTCGGTGCAGGAATGGATGTTTCTCTCTCCAGGGAGGTAGCTTGTCTATGCAGCTGCAGCTGCAGCTGTGGTCTTGGGGAGTTTAAGAAAAGTCAAAGCTACTTACAGTCTCATAGTCATACCAGACAGCATCAGGCATATATGCCGTCACTTTCTCTGCACCCTGAAATTAGAACAAAATATTTTCCCCTGAGAGGGATAAACTGGATTTCTTAGCATTCCCTAAGGAACTTCTTAACTGTATACAGAGAGGGCAGAAATGGCCTTTCCTTTCTCTGTTATCAAATCATGGCTTTCTTCTGCCTTTCCTCTAATACAAATAATAGAAGCCATAACTTGGCAACACAGAGGAAAATCCCAAATAGGACCACATTAGGAATAATAATAATAATAATAATAAACCATGTATCATGGTAAATATTCTAACTTTATGTGATTAGCTCATTTAATCTTTTCAACAGCCCCAAATGGTAGGTACTATTATTATCTCACCTTTATAGATGAGAAACCAGCACAATAACTTGCCCCAGATCACACAGGCACTAAGTGGTGGAGGCAACTACACCCTGATCTGTCTGACTTTAGAGTGAGTGCTGGGTCACTGCTTCATTCTGCCTTTACAGGGCAAGTGATGATCTGCTATGAGAATATGACAACAAATAGGACCACTCCTAAATCTAGAGCTGCCAGTAGATGCTTCTATGCTGATTGTGAACTTGGTCGAGAAAAATACCTCTAGAGAGGAAGACGTGAGTATCAGATCTCCAACTTCACAAAACCCAGCACACTCTCTTCAAGACTGACTCAGTCACAGATGTCAGAAATGGGTTTGGAACAGGAGAAGACAGAAGCTTAGGGTGCATCAGGAACAGAAGCAGAGACCCCCAGCACTTGCCTCATCCAGAACTGGAGTGATGAGGAGGCCTGGCCCCCATAAAAACTGTCGGTGCACATCCCAAGTGCTGCTGTCCCCATAGAACCTGGAGGCCAGAGAGACGGTTCACTGAGATTTGAGCCCACGTTTCCTGGCAGCTCTACCCCCAACCTGTCAAAAGTACGCAGGCTGCCTGCCTGGGCAGGCAAACTCCCAGATTATTCTGTGACATTTATTCAACCCCCACGCTGACACCCAGACAGGTCCACTTTCCGTGGCCCATGTACCATCCTATTCTCTCCCTCAGGATAGACAAAGTTCCCATTCCAGTACCTATGCTAGGCAGGTCCCAGGCTGTAATTCTATGTGCCATAACCCCCTTTTAAAAAGAATAAGAAAATAACCAACACATTTCAGAACTTCAGCCAACTATCAAGAAGAAACTGCATCTAATCACAAAAAATAGCAGATAATTTAAAATTTTACTCTTTTTCTCATTTGGGATATCTGCCTTTTAACAGGAAATTCCAGGAGGCGGCAAAAACTTCCCAAAAGAGTGAATATATAATAGTGCAGAATGTGCCTGAGAGCCTCATGGGTCATGCACATAAGGGAATTAACTGTATTTTGACAAGGTAAAGCTCTTAAGTACCCTGTTTTAGAGTTAAATCAGAGATGTTCATCCATCGACCAGCAAATAAGAATTCTGGAATTGTAGAAAAACTTCATAATATTCTTATTTGTGTGCAAATTACAGGCTCATTCCTACAGCTTGAACACAGTTCTGGCATCACAGTGCATTACAGAAGAGACCATCACAGTCAAGCTATCAAATCCTTTAAATTAAGACTAAAGAAACTAAGGATGAAGGAGTTTAAATGATTTGTCTAAGATACAGAATTAGTTGGTGGAAGAACAAAGACCCCTTTTAGTCTAGTTCTCTCCCTAAAAGGAAACAGGCTATAATACTTAAAAATCTCCCTAGAATATCTAGGCAGCAATAGCCTTACAAATACCAACTGGGTATTCTAATTAAATACATGTATATACACATATATATTTATAAATATGAATAACTGCTTGAATTATGTCAATATTCACTCTGATATTTCATGATATAGTCAATGTCATCCTAGATGCATTAACAAAATTCCTTTGGGTTATGTGAACTTACTCATGCAGAAGGGGCCTGGCCACCGTGTCCCCACGGCTGTGAGCACGAAAGAAGAGGGTGTATAGGTAGGGCAACAGAGTATAGCGGATGTTAAGGTAGTGCCTGGAGGAATTCAGCAGCAGAGAGTCAGCTCCAAAGGAGGCAGGATCCTGGTCCTGGGAGGAAACAGGAGTTTGCAATTGTGGTTTGGCTGTAAGACGGCAGAAACTCCTGCACAGTTCCAGACCCCTTTCATCACACATTTTCCTTTCTGAGTGACTAGGGCCTACATTGCAAACTTTGCCTCTGCGCAGAATAGTTGGGCAAGGGGGGACCATTTCACCAAGTAAGGGGCCATTCTTGACCTGTCAACTCATCCTGCCTCATTCACTGTTTAGGATTACTCTCTTGGGAGACTGCCATTTAATAATTTTGAAGTATTTCCTCACTCACTTCTCATTTAAAAATGAGCAACATAGATAAGTATACAGAAGTTGGTAAAAGACCTTCACGGACTTGCCATTTCCTTGACTGCAGGCTGAGGCAGTCAGGCATTTCAATGATACATACAGCCCAGGTCTTGGTGAATTGCACATGATGGTACAAATTAGCACAAGTGAAGTACCAGGCAAGAGGTTGGCTCAGCAGATTTCTCGGCAAGGATGCAGACAGATCCAGCCCTAATGCATGCCAAATTTATTTTGACTATATTTCCTGAGAGCCTTACCTTGTAGCCTTGGCCATTGTGATTCCTAGAAAATGGATAAAATGCACCCAACTGCATCCACCGCCTACAGAGCTCCTCAGGGGCATCCAGTGCATAGCCACATATGTCAGGACCCACCTGGAAGGACACACAGACAGTGGGCACATCATTTCCACCACCCTCTTTTGCTTTATACCAGGGACCTTCCAACTGAACTTAGCTAAAATCTCCTACTGAGAAGGCTAACAGTGTGGTCAGAATTGGGGTATATCTTGTGTCCACTCTTTACTTCTGGATGGCTTTCACTAAGTTACTTAACCCTTCTGTGCCTCAGTTGCCTCACTTTGTTAGTGGGTACTACTCATCTATGTAGGGTTTTAGTAAATGAGTAAATAAGATAATGTAAATAAAACATTTGACATACAATAGCTTTTCTGATGAATAGTAACCAGTAATACTGCTGATATTATTAGTAATATATTGACCACACCACTATCAGAATTATTTTTCTAAAGCCTAACTCTGATCATGTCACTCACCTCTTCAAAAATCTCCGGGGTGTCCTTGCTGTTCATTATTTTGGCTCTTTAAAACCTGGTTCTGATTCCCATTTTAGCATCATTTCCCGTAGCAGTCCCCCATGCCAACACTACAAACACATCAAATACACCCCCCACGCTGTTTTTGCTAATGTTTATTTCTCAGTCTTAAAACAAGCTTCTCCTGTCATTAGTCTGATGAAATACACCCACTTTTCAAGGTTAAACTCAAGTGTCATCTTTTCCATGAGGTCTCTCTTGACTCCCTGCCCTGACTTTCTGTTTCCCTCACAATCTTGTTAGATAAATCCCTTCCTCAAGATCTCCCATAACATTTAATTTGTATGTCCCTATTGGTCCTTTTACCCTCTTTTGTCATAATTATCTATTTACATATATATCTCCTATTACTAAACTGTAGACTCTCTGAGGAAAGTAGAAGGTATTTTGTTAGTATATTTATGCTTTTCTTCACTCTCACTGTGCATACTCTGCTCAGGACCTTGAACACAGTAGGAGCTCAATTAATAAATATGTTGAATTTAACTAAAAAATGCCAAAGCCTAGGGTACTGGCAATGTTATGTTTATTCATCTGGGTGCTAGATACACAGATGTGTTCTGTTTGTGAAATTGATCAGCTGTATACTTAAGGATAGGTACACTTTTCTGCATGTATGTTATACTTTAATAGAAAAGAAATATTCCAGCGAATATCAAGGTTGCACTTTCCATCTTCACAAGGAAGCACAGGAAAGAATGTCGTGATGTCAGAGCCATGCTGATGTTGATGAAGCACATGCCCTCAAAACATTAAATCTCTGGGCCATGGCAGGCAGGAAAGGGGAACTTTATGGAGTGAAAATATTCTAGAATGAGGCTTCCTGGGGATTGAGGTTCATAAGAGAGCTTGGGATGGGGACTCACCATTGGGATACCAAAAAGGTTGAACTCGAGCATGCCAGGGATGGACCATCGTAGGTCATTCCAGGTGGCTGCATTGTCTCCTAACCAATGGGCTGCAAACTTGCCAGATCCCGCAAAGGTAGAGCGGGTTACAATGAAGCTTCTTTTATTAGGGAACACAGTCTTGACAGCTCTAGAAAGGGAGAGAGATGTAGGGAGTCAGTGTGTGATTTTCAGCTTGTCTCAGCCCGGGGATACAGTAACAATACCAAGGATGTCAAAATTGAATACCCCATTCTTCTAGTTCTCTCCTAGTAGGGTTAGTCGCTATTGGGAGCATCCTGCACCATTAGGTTTTGTTTTGTTTTAAGGTGTTTTATGCATTAACTCCATAATTTCCAAGAATTTTAAAAGCAGCCTTGAAAAGGTTAGCAACTAGAGGTATACAAATTTTATAGAACAAAAGTGAAATTTAACTTTACATAGATGTATATGCATTGGTCTTTTGTATCATGAGACTTCAGACACACACAAGAAATGGAATGATGAACAGCCTTTGGAACTTAAACTCTTTTTAAGAAGAAACACTTTGGTAATAATTTCGTAATAAGAAAAGATTTTAAAATTAGATGTGTACATGTGTACTTTTATAATTAAACATAAGGATCATCTTTATTTTTAAATTAGAAGTCTATATGTGTATATATATTTTTAAACTTTTGCTATAGAACTTTTTCAACAACTTTCAAAATGACTAAAATATATAAGTCACTCAGCATCTAGCAGATCAATAATTAGCACATCATAGCAAGAGTGGTCTTACTCTGCTGTGGCAATCGCCATGGAGTAGCCATACAGATTGTGAACATCATACTGCTTGCCCCAGTGCTGCACTGCATCCATGCAGAGACTCTTGCAGAACAGGTACCCATCCAGGACTCCTGAAACAGAGCGACCAGTCAGTGAGAGCCTAAGCTGCACATATCCTGCCCCTTGACTACCACACAACCCGAAATGATAGCTCTCCTGAGCAGGCATTTATTGCAGATATCCTGTAAATGACCATACTGTTTCTTCACTGTTAGAAGGCTATTTGGGGTAGTTTCTCTGATGTATAAATAAATTATGCTGACCCACACATATCTTCCCACCTGGGCTCTCATGTGACCAGACGCAGGCATTTGGAAGCAAGAAGGTCCAGTTGGACTTGAGGTTCAATCTGAATTCTTCAAACTAAGTGGTCTAAGAATAGAAATCCTGGATGAAAGTTTAAATTTTCTGACTCCTTCTCTCCCCTGACCATATATTATAAAGAACGATTTCCAATCCCTCTTTCATTAATCTATCCTTCTCTGCTTCCATTGCATCACTCTGGTTCAGATCCAAATTATCTTTAGATCTTAACTATTGCAGTAGCTTGTTAGTGACTTACTCACTTCTAATCTATCTTCTAATTCATATTAATGCCAGATTAATATTTCCAAAACAACTTGACTGTCACACTTCTTTCTTACTAAAACATAAATAGCTTCTATCACCAAAAGAATAAAGTGTGAATTGTTTAGCCTCCCAGCCAAGCCTCTCAACAATTGATTCTAACCTACCTGCCCCAATTTCCCATTTTCCCACCAGATTGAAGTCTTCATAAAATACTATAATCCTAGCAGCTTTGTTTCTTTGTCAATCAGGACACAATTTTCCTCAAGCATCTAGCTTTCTTCATACTACAACCAATGCTGTGATTCCAAGGCCACACCCTGAGAGATAGTGTTGTCCAAAGTTCAATCAAAGATCAGGATCACCACATTCACTGACTTTGACTTTGACCTCCCAGGCCTGAGTTCTGGCTTCTTTTTATCCTATGTTTCATGCTTGTTCTTCACACTGTGGACATCACCAGATTTAACCCTCACCTAAAGACTAAGCCTGGTTATCTGGTCTCTCTCAGGTAAGCCCTCACACAGCTGAGAGTGACATAAACTAACCACTAGCCTTTAGCTTCTACACCATATCCTTTCTGGACCATCCCCTAGAACTGCAGGTAGAAGGACTAGATTGCCCCTTTTGAATTTATGCCTCTTTTAGGAAAGCATAGGGTGTTTCGATTTTCTTTCCTAGTTTTCTGTATATATTGCCCACATTTTCCTCTTCCTGTGCACACTTATGTACAAACCCTCTTGCCAGGTTATTCAGATCTGTCCTGATGAATTTAAAATATTACATATGTATTGCCATTGAAATCAGGCTGACCACCAAGACTTACTAGGAGTGAATGGGGGATAATTTAAGTTGCTTGTGGAACATCCTGAGACTGAACCGTCAACAAAGTTGGAGACTTCATTCATATCCTACAAGACAAAGAGCAAAAACCATTAAGAAAGTAGCACGTTTCCTTACATCATACTGATGGTATCTTCTTCTTTTTTTTTTTTTTTGAGGAATCAGAGAAATTATTCCAGATATTTCTTTTTTAAAAGGGGTACTCACGTATTTGGAATGAAATAGATGTTCCTGTCTTGCCTACCCATTGAAGGCTTCATGGCAAAGGTTCTTAAAATCCCTTCAAAATTTATATATGTCTATAATTACTGAAAATGAACAATTTCTAAACATATTAGGTGAATTTCAATTTATATTATGCCATATATGTCAACTTATACATTTCTTTTTTTGTTTTTTACTTAACCTTTTTAAAAAAATTCATTTCAATAAATTTAGGGGGTACAAATGGTTTTCTGTTACATGGATAAATTGTACAGTGGTGAAGTCAAGGCTTTTAGTGTGCCCAGCACCTAAATGGTGTACATTGTACCCAATAGATAACTATGAAAATATACACACATATAAATAAATATATATATGTAAACATTTACATATGGGGGGAGAGAGAGAGGAGAGAGAGAGAGCACATGTACCAACAACTGTGAAAATGAAAGATCTGGAAAGATGCAAACCAAAATATTGATATTAGATGTCTTTGGTTGCTACCATTCTAGGGGTAGCATTTAAGTTCCATTTTTGCTCTCATCTTTTTAACTCTCTGTATTGTTTGAATTTTATATAGCTTTTTTGTAAGTAGAAAAATGTTCAACTCTAGAGTTCCATAAATTTTGCTAAACATCAGTTGGTTTGCTTTTATCTGACGTCATGTGAGACATTTGTCCTTACTGCAACCACAGTTTTTTCGTGCACCTGGGTACTTTGGCTCTGATTAATTTATCCATTATGTTCAAAGGAAAGGGGCTTGAACTGGCAATGGAAGAATTTTTGTACTTTGTGATAATATAAGGGGTATATCACTATTTTGACTTCAGCTCATACATTGTAAAAGGAGAGCTGGACTCAGGAAAAAATTCTGAGTTTTCTTCCAGCTCTGACATTCTGATTTTGATTATAAGCTGTAACTTTGGTAAGATTATTTCAACAGCAAGATAGGGAATACCAAGAATTATTGTCATACTTGCTTTCTCCTCCTCCTCTTCTTTCTATGTTCCATGAGGCAAAGACATAGATATAGATACAGATATATATATAAATATACACAATTTAAATATTTGTCACCTAATAATCAAGGTACAAAGAACTCACAATCCAGATTCCATCAAACTCCACTTGATTGTAGAAAAGCTCAAATTCCTTTGCCCACCAAAGGGTGCAGTTGGGATTGGTGTAATCAGGAAACACAGTTTTTCCAGGCCAAACCTGCGGGATAAAAAGAAAAACACTGATAAAAGTAAATTAAATGGATATAAAATAAAATAAAGCACTTTGCAAATAAATTCCTAATGTGGTCACGGCCACCGAGGTGCCCAGGAACATGTCCTTTTTAGTTAGGAAAGTAAAGCACTCAGAGTATTTAGAATAAATCTCAGGGGGAATCAAATAGCTACTTGAGGAAAAATCTATTTTAAAAAAATAGTTAAGTCTTTAATGAATAAAGCCATGGGTAAAGGCATTGTCTGGCTTGCTAGTCTTCAGCTCTGAGTCACTCTTCCCTATCACTTTCTCTACTCCCAATTCTAGGCATAGTAAATGGGGACAAGTACAGTGGAATTTCAACTAGTCTATTAAGAGCCATGGACTCTAACATCATTTATATTTCCTCTTCCTTTCCTATCCAATTTCCCAAAGACACTATACTCTGAAATAGTCATCAGAGGTATTAGAAGTGAACCAGCAGATGACATCCTCATGTAAAACAAAGACTCTGAAGGTTTGAGAAAGAAGAGGTCAACCTCGTCAAACACTGCAGAGAAACTAAGTAGGAAGAAGCCTGAAACAGTTCCACTGGATTTACCAATGGGGAAGAAACTGGTGCCACAGCAATGTCAGGAAAGTGATGGGGGAAGGAAGCAGACAGCAGTCAGCTGAGAAGAGAACGGGAAGGTAAGGAAATGGACACTCCGTGCGTGAGCCGTTGGTTAAAGGGACTTGGCTATGAAAGGAATCTAAGAGCCAGGATGGGTGGTGGGTATTTGGGCATGAAATGACAGAGGAAAGTTTATCCCCAGCATATTTAAAGCATCTGAAAATGTACAACAAAACAATTAGGCACACACCCCCAACTCCACAGCCCCTTCACTGGCCCCCAGCTTCCCTGTTAAGTTACCTCCCCAATGAGAGGGGTCACTCCGTCTGAATCATTCACCCATATCTTCATATCTGAACCCCTGTCGTAGGGGCCATAGGGATTACTTGGGGAAGAGTTGTTGGAGATGGCTGGATCCTAAAAAGGGGAAAAATACAATGAAGAAACTAGCTTTAAGCCAGAAGCACTGAAAGGAGACTGGAAATTGGGGGGAAAAAGAGGGGAAGGTGGTGTTATGATAAAGAAGAGCAAATACCTGACTTGGGGGGATATGAGGGCAGCACATACCACAATGATGACAAACTTCTGTCCGTTATTATGTAACTCCTTAACAAACTGAGGGAAGCCTTTAAAATCCACTGGATCGTAAGTGAAGTCCTTTCTCTCATCCATATAATCAATATCAGCATGCTGAACATCCTGAAAGAATTCACAAAGCCCACAATTAGCATGCTGAACATCCTGAAAGAATTCACAAAGCCCACAATTTAGCGCCTAGGAATTTCCATCCTAAAATGAATTGCTCAAATTTTCATTGTTATTTTTCAAGAAGAACACCAGCTCTGTGCCGGGCTATAAACAGAGATCTTAATCAGTCCCTGGCATTTGAGTGCTTCTTTTCCAATGATGATTTCAAAAACCAATGACCTACTGTTTCCCTAAGGCCTGGCCCCGTCCCTGCAATCACGTTATTGCATCATCCTATCCTTGTTGCCTGTCACTCCGGCATTAAAAACCAATCAAACAAACAATAACAATTATGACAAATCACTAAGATTATCAAAGACATATCCACCTAAGAAATTACCTCAATTTCAGCCTATCCGCAAGATAAAAGGGGGAAGAGAGAGCCTCTCCCCACTTCTCCCTCATTACTATCCCACATTTCATTTTGTTACTTCTACTTCAAGTCTTTGGTGTTTATTCTTTCCTAATTTTACCTGTATGAAAATAGTGGAACCCAGAATGAAATTTACTCTTGCTCTAAGACTTAGGTGTCTGCCTCCAAGGGAATGGGCTGAGGGGGAGAAGAGGATTATTCCAGAGACTTTATTTAGGGCTTTTCCATGTGTATCTCTTGTGAAATTTCATTCCCCATTAGAGCACCCAATATAATAGGCACATTCAAATTTAGCCATTCAAAGTACAAAAATGTTTTATTGCATGTGTATGCTATATCCTTTTGTCCACTTAAACTTGGCAGAATTTGACACCTATACTGAACTCACTTAATAATAAATGTCTATATATATGTAAGGAGAACGACATAAAAAAGAGGCAGCCACTATGATGTTAGAGATCTGGGCTTGAAAACCATTTCCGCTGGTTTTCTAATATTAAATGAGTTTTGTAGTCTTAAATGGGGTTCTGATATTAAACGGGGGCTGTTGTGTCTAGCACAGTGCCTGCCACAAGAGTTCACCACTTGTCATTATCACAGTGGTTGTGCTTATCCTTCACCTCAGTCCAGCCTCTACCACTTCTCCTGTTACTCCCCCCACCCAACCCACCCCTACACATACAGAGCCGCTGAGTGCTGCACAGTAAGGATGAACTTCTTTTTGAATCTCAATTCTGTTAAGCACTTTCCTTTACACTCATATTTATGGGCTTTCTTTCCCCCAAGTTCCAATATATCTACTGAAGTTCTGCTTCAATTGCAAAATGACCACACCATACAGAAAGACAAACTCCGTTTATTGCCAATTCAATAGCAATCAAAATACCAATGCAAAAACACATGGACCTAAAACTTATATAATTTTTTAAATCCATTTAATCACATAGTATCAGTTATGTCACTAACTAGCTATATGGTCTTGGTCAAATTATTCCCCCTAAACGCCTCAGTTTATTATCTATGAAAAAAAGATGCTAACCAAGATGGCTCAAGGTTGTGTACAAGTAGTATAACATTTTTGGCCTAAATCCTTGAGGTCTAGAATTATTCTGCTTCCTCAATTTCCCCTTAAAACATCAAAATATATTAATTGGAGAGGGAAAGGGAGATCAGGGATCTGCATCATTTATTACCTGACACTAAACCTAAGAATCAAGCTTATACAAAAATCTTAGAGGGAATTTCTATAAATATGATATCACTTTTATGGTCAGTCCCTGCCACAATTCTTTTGAGTCAAAACAATCCAACCAAGAAAATCTATAAGGTGAGAAAAGCTATACTGAGAGGCATTAAAATGCTGCAATCCAAGCTAGAAAGAGAAATGCCTTGAGGATTCAAATAAAAAAACATGTAAAATTCAGTCAGCATAATAAGCCCCCCCCCAAATTTTACTAATAAAATATGTGATAAGAAAAATAGAGACAAAAACAGAGTGCCTCCTAACCCTTAATTGTGGTCTCCAAGTACCATTTCCTACTAAAACGAAGTAGGGTTCCTTGAAAAAATTGTTGGTCCAACATAAAAAGTATAGTATTCTGAATATATAAAAATCATTTCATTATAAAATTTTTAAAAATTCAAGGAGAGAAAGTATAAACAGTTGTTCTTATTCCTCAAGGAAATTTCTTTATCTTGGAGAATTTTTTAAAGCCTTGCTTACATAAGGGAGTTGGGCTGCGCGGTTTCTCTCCACGACTTCCCTCATGTTGTCTAGGGTTCCATACTCATAACGGCTGAGATGAAATCCAAGGGCCCAGTATGAGGGTAGGGCAGGCCGCCCAATGAGCTGAAAGAAATATGTCAAGTGAAAGTTAGCAAATATTCTATTTTTAATGAAAATTTTTCTATGCATTGGTTTGGGGATACAAAACATGCTCCATTTTCCAACATGCTGATTCATTAATGTTAAAATGTTCATCTATTTTTCCAGCCCCTTTATAAATTATTGAGGGTGGAGCCATGTTTAGGTGTCTTTATAATCTCTCACCTTTTTGTAACATAAAAATGCTATAAAGCAAGTTTCCATTGCATACGTGAAATCTGTTCTTTAACGCCTCAAATTTGTTATAGCAGATTTTTGTGGGTCACACTTGCATATTAAATTTACTTTTCTTAAATTCTTGCTATGTAGGATTCCCTCAGTCATAATTATGATATCCTAAGTTTACCTCTAGATATTCTTGAACAACTTGCTCTGGAGTGTTTCCCAGGAACACATAGAAGTCAAGAATACCCCCAGTGGTGCGGTATGTGATGGCTGGGGCAGGCTGGAGGGCAACCTCTTGAAAGATTAAAAATGAAGGAAATAAAAATTAGAACTTATTCTAGAGAGTAACTACTAAGTTTTATACCAGAGGATTACTAACCATCTGAACATAATAAAGTGATCCTAATGCCTTGCATTTTGTATAAAGAGACAAACTCTGATGATCAAAGTCCACCCTCGCGGCGCATGGGAGCCAAACCATTTGTTCCAGGACAGACTTTAACAGTAGTGACTGGCGTGTCTTGGCTCCTTGTGCCAGGACCCAGGCTCTGAGGAAAAGCAGCCAGGTTCATGAAGGGGTCCACAATCAGCCACTGTGGCATAAAAATTATTCTGGGCTGAAGGCATTTAAGTTACTGAAATCTCTGATCTGCCTAAAAGCAGAGCCTCCCAAAAGAACTAAAAAAACCCCTCAATTGTTATAAATCCACTCCCAGGAGCACCTCTCGTCTGAGCAGATAAGCACGATTTTCAGATAGACGCTGTCACAAGACCTTCAATCTCCCACCTATTCTCCCACTTATTTTTCTAAAAAGTCAATTGTTTTTCCAAAAGTGTCTTTCCCCACTTTCCTTTTACCTATCCAGTTGATATATAAGCCAAGTTCTAACCACCCCTTTGAGTTACTCCTCACTGAGCACCCCTGCATATATGAGCATTGCACATTTAAATCATATCCATCTTTTCTCTCCCTAATGTGTCTTTTCGTCAGTTTAATTTGCAGGCCCCCAAGAATTAAACCTAAGAGATTAGAGGAAAAGATTTTGCTCCCTGATGTTCACAGCCACAGAACAAACTGTTCCCACCCCATACCCCATTATTATTGTAAGAATATGACCCAACTAGACACGCTGAGGTGCTACCCTTGTGAATCTCACATCAAGCAAAAGCCAAACTAAAAAAAAAGTCAGAGATTATATCATAAAATCAAAATCCCTCTAAGCTCCAATCATCATTCTCAGAATTGCTTTATAATCTTGGTTTGCATCTAGGGTTAAAAGGCTTCAAGATCTACTGAAATGTACTCTCTGGTCATAGGAACAAATCACACAGAGTAAGAGTATCTAGGACCTTGTGGCCTTTCCCATCAAATCTGACTTGGTTTGTTTTCTGGTTCCTTCCACCTACCTGAAACTTTACAGTCCTTGTATTATTAATATTTCAGTCTATTCTTAGGCTATTAGGTATCTTAACTACCTTAGAAACATCTAAGATTTTACTAGGTATCTTAGAATCATCTGTTAGGTATCCTAGAATCATCTTAGATTACCTAGAGTGCTTCTCAAACATCTGGTGGTGAAGAAGAACATATTTTTTTTAAATTTCCAATTCATTGCAAACTGATGCTTTTATAAAATAGCATGAAAATGAGTTACTAGAAAAAGATTCACACATGCACGTGGATACTATAGCAATGTTTACTCCCAATTTCTATACTTATCTTTCTGTACACCTAAAACAGTTTGTGAACCATCCATGGACCACACTTTGAGTAGCACTGATTTAATCCAATGATTCTCAGTTGAGAAGAGATTAGGGATCAATATCCTATGCCCACCATCAATCCTGGAAGATTCTCATACATCTCTTCTTCCCCTATGACAATTCATTGTCCCTGGGATCTGCTGAATAAAAGGCTAAGGAGGGAAAAGAACAAACTGGTGGAAACTGTCTCAGAGTAGATTATAGGGAAGGGCTAGCTATCTTAACTTTGCAATAGAGAATATTCCGACAGAGGCTGCCAGATTCAGGAAAATCATAAGCTAGGAGAAAATCCGCTACTCATGGTTACCATGGAGCAACAGGTAATAAAGTAGGGGTGGAACAAATAGAGAATATATAAGGCCCTCTCTAAGCTATGGCTCAGTCATTCTTAAAGGGATCCACTTCTTTTATCCTAGTACTGTAAGAAAAAGACTGAAAATCACTCTTGTGCTTGTTTTTTCCTGATTATTCCTTTAGCCCTTTACCCATGGCATTGCTGTTCATCAGAAACACCCCAAAGGACAATCCACTAGCATCTTCAAGGCACAGGAAGAATGTCTGCGTGCCATACAAGTTAGTTCCATCCTGCAGAAAGAAAATTAAAAACCAAAATTTACAACCAAGTCATCTAAACACCATATTGCTGGATTGGCTTAGGAAATTCATCTTAATCATGTAAGTAATGGATATGGAATTCATGATCAATAAACATACAAATAAATTTTAAAAGACAAGGTCTATATTTGGTTGGTATTAACTAAGTGAATATTTTTCTTAATAAGATGAGCCAGCTATGACCCTTCATCTAGTAGGAATACAGAGGTTATGATATTTGTCAGAAGATGGGAGGATGGAAATTTTGAAACCATAATTCAAAAAAGCTTCCCTCTCATAGAGACCTGTCTTCACCTTACATAGCCTCATCTGTAAGAGATCCATCAAGTCTCAATATGAAACAGATGACTTGATGAAGCTTTAGGCCAGGCCAGTCCTCTAGACTCCAGAACAGAAGTTCTCAACCCAGACTGCACCCCAGACCAATTAAAAAAGAATCCCTAGGGATGAAAGCAGACATTGCTATTTTTTTTAACATTTCCCCAGATAATTCCAATGTGTAGTCACATTTGAGAATCATTGCTCTAGAACAGTGTTTCTCAGAATTTGGTATACCTGCCAATTACATGGGCATATTAGTTAAATGCAGATTTTAATCAATAGATGGAAGAAGAGACTGAAAGCCCGCGCCTGTCACATGGTGGTTCCCATGTTGCACACTTTGAATAGCAAGGATCTGAGCTCCTTAATTAAACAATCATCACCAGCTGTTCCTAGATAAGCTGTTCTGACTCAACAGCTTTTCTGCTTTTCTGATAGGCATATGTACAGAGTATGCACTTTAAGATAGACAGAGTAGGGATTAGATTCTTTTTCTGTTACAAACTATTTTAACTTGGGCTATGAATTCAGCTTCTCTGGACTTAGTTTCGTCTATTAAATGAGAAAATTATTCTTATTATTTCTGGGTTCCTTTGCTAAATAGGAATAATATATAAAAATGGTTACATTATTATTATTATTACTATAATCTCCTTTCATCCAACTATTATTCTGCTTAATCAGGAAAGCCCCCGAACTACAGAGTATTGCTAAGCCTGGAAACCATTGTTGCTCCAAGTTTTAGCAGTCAAAGCAAACGAAAGCAAATATAAAATAAAACAATAATAACAACCATAACAACAAAACTCTGTCTGTTCTTTCACTACCCCAATCATCCTTTACACAAAAAAATGATTCATACATTGTTTTGGCTAGGACTTTATCCTATTTTGCTGACAAACCTGGCGAGTCAGTGATTTTTAAAGGTCAAGCTAAAAATATGCAGATTATAATCAGCTGTTGCTCAGAGTGCAGGTATTAATAACATTTCCTCCACAACTGGTTAGTTCAAAGAGATACTATAAAGTAGTTTGCATATATTGAGCACTTTCTACATGGCAGATGTTTTTCTACATACTTTGCATGTATCAATTAATTTAATCCTCACAACAACCCTATGAGATATCATCTCCATTTTATAGATGAGAAACTGAAGACACAGAGAGGTAACTTGTCCAGAACCACATAACTGGTAAGTAGCAGAGCCAGAACTCAAACCCAGGCAGTCTTACCCTAGAACCTTACTCTCAAACACTACGTTATACTACTAAATGTGACCTTCAAGAATGAGGCTATGATATTCAGTGGAAAGGGGCCCATTTTGAAAACTTACCCCATTGGGGGTTGTGTCCCTGTTAAATATGGGCCAGGTCTTCCAATTCATATCATGCCGGTACTGTTGGTGCACATGTTCTCCCAGACCATACACGTTAGCACTAGGCAGTTGGATGGAGAGCTGCAGGAACTGATCGGCAAACAGGAGGGGTCCGATGCTTGAATCAAACCTTGACACAGGTGGAAAACACAAGGACAGGTGAGCAAGTGGGGTGGAGAGAACATACTTGCTTAGAAAAGTGTTGTTTATATCGCAATGACTCAATAGTCCCTATTTAATCAGTCCCAGTTGCCCTCCTGTGACATTTTCCCATGGACACCAAGAGATCAGGACTCCTTGAAGCCAGGTACCATGTGGGACATTTCTTACATTTACCCGCCAGATGCCCTATCACATGACCAGAACATTACACTTATACGATAATAGATGTTCAGTAAATATTTAGTGGTGGGCAGGTGGTTAGATAGATGGAGAAAGAAAGGGAAAAATAAAGACAAAAAAAATGATTGCACAAACAGAAGAAAGAGGAAGAAAGACATAAAAAAAGTATATACTTTAGGAGGTAGAGAGTCTGGTCACCAATAGTGTACTCACAACCTTCAGGGATATTGCTGAAATGAACCCTTCCCTAGGCTTACAGACCTCCCTTCTCGCCAGATGGGTTTCCCAAACTTACAAAACACGCTTGTTGCTTCTTCTCGTCACTTTGATGCTAAATGGCTGTTTGGAGACCTCGACTTCATAGGTCAAAGAAGCAGCAGCATTTCCATTGAAGGGTTGCACATGTTCATGAGGCACTTCATACCTGTCCTTGGTTTGGTCAGTCAACTGTACAGAGAGATAAATAGAAAGAAAGCCAAAATGAAAACTTTTCTGTTTTTCAAAAGTAGAAGTGTCCCTACCAATATCAGTGCTTCCCAGTACCTGTGCTTATGGTACTGGAATCAGACACTGATCAAACCGGCATTATGTCTAAGGGAGACGTACCCATTATGTTACCAAATTCAAATGTTTAACGTTTGAGCATAAGTTAGTCTTTAGGTGGAGATACATACTGCACATCTGCAGAGACGGATTATCCCTAGAAAATTCAAAGCTGTGATAATTCTTTTTTTCCCCATCCTACTATATTTCACACAGTATCTAAGGCAAATAAATGAAAGCCAAATCTCACCAGTAAACTCTACAATATATTAATATATTTAGGAAGTTATCACACTAAAGGAAGCCTATAGAAGCCTTCAATATACAGGTGGTAAATAATGATGACAGTAGAGAAAAATACCTCCATTAGCAAAATTTTCTATTTTGTAGTAACTGCAGTAATCAGGTAGGGAACAAGAGCCTCTCAAAAAGATTTTTAAAAAATAAACAAACTACAACCTTAAAGTGGAAACGGTTAGATGTCTGATATTCTGCTGTGAGAAGGACATTGTCGACATCATTTCCATACAGGGATGAAGAAGGCAGACTTTTCAACCGGGCTGTGAATCCTAACATGTAGGAGGAAAAAGGTTATCATAGCTAGCTCTGCAAATTCACAAATAATAGCCATGTAAGAATTAAGCTTCACTTCAAAGGGGCTGATAAAAAGCTTTTATTTCTCAAAAGAAGGGAAGAGACAGATATATACACACATACTATCTAGGGCAGATCCTGAAGCAAGGTGCTGTCATTACCTTATCCAAAAATCTATGCCTCCCGTCTACAAAATCTGATTGAAAACCTCCCCAAAAAGGCCTTACACTCATTCCACCAGCTGATCAGTCATTCTGTGTTAATCAGAACCCTTTACACTCTCAGCCCCAATTTGTATATACACATTATTTCTTCTCAGTTATTTCCATATTACACCACAGGTGATCATAGACATTAATGCCATCTCCCTAATTAAATGGTAAACCAGGTGAGAGTTGAGACCTTATGAGAACAGCCCATCAGACCAAGAGCATCTGAAAGGGTAACAAGCCTCTTACTTTATACTGATCCTTCCCAAAGTCGTCACTTTTTGCTATCCCCCAGAATGTTCATTATTATGCTCTGCATTTTAGGGTAGGAGGAAGAAGAGGGGATGTGCAGTCCATGAACACTGACATTGACTAGGTAACTTTCACAACATGTTGGAATAAAATTGGAATTGTTTCCATTCCATGAAAATTACATAAAATTGAGCTGGAAGTAATCTCAGAGGTTACTGATTCCAAATCCTCCACTTTAAAAGTGATAAA
This sequence comes from Daubentonia madagascariensis, assembly GCA_023783475.1. Lineage (NCBI taxonomy): Eukaryota > Metazoa > Chordata > Mammalia > Primates > Daubentoniidae > Daubentonia > Daubentonia madagascariensis. The sequence goes on from JAKFHU010001569.1 coordinate 13,767,967, forward strand.
CTTGAGGACCAAAAAGGTTATGATGATTGCATAAGGTAAGAAAGGTACATAAAGGTGAAGCCAGAAATGGAACATGGTCTCTGAACTCCCAAGGCAGAGAGTGATCGAGTGATTTTTTTCTTGATGCCCAAATAGGTTCAGCTGGATGGGTGGCTCACACCCATAATCCCAGTGACTCCAGAGATTGAGGAGGATCACTAGAGGCCAGGAGTTTGAGACCAGCCTGGGCAACAAGCAAGATCTTGTCTCTAAAGAAATAAGAAAAATTAGCTGGGCATGGTGGTACACATCTGTAGTCCCAGCTACTCAGGAGGCTGAGGCAGGAGGATCACTCAAGCCCAGGAGTTCAAGGCTGCAGTGAGCTATGATCGCACCACTGCACACCAGCCTGAGCAACAGAGCAAGACCTCATTTCTGAAAAGAAAAAAAGATTCTAGCAGTGCACAATACACCTTCTGTCACATGTGTAGTGTGGCACTGCAGAGCAGTACTCTGCAGGCTGCCACAGCTCTCCCCCAGGGAATAGAGAGCCCACCTCCAGAGGGTCTGGAGCTCCTGCCTCATGGCAGAGTCTGGCTTACCTGCATTTGTGTTCACAATGTCACCCTCCATTTGGTAGCCATGATTCTTGGAATAGTAGCACCAGGGTATACTTATAGCTCCCTGAGGTTTCCAGCAGCAGCCACGCTGGTCACATATGGCCTGAAACAAGAGCTTACTCAAAGTAACTCCATTTAGTTGTAGAACACTATCATTTATAAAGCACAAAACATCTAATTTGTAATTGTGGCATTAATAACCTCACTTTACAAAAAAAAAATGACATTTAGAGAAATTGTGCTATATCCCAAGCAATGGCAGAGGTTCAACTCACAACCAATTTTCCTGGCCAGTGTCCTTCCTATGTAACAGTACAGGAAACAAGATGCACTCCATAGCTTTCATCACAATAAAACTCATAAGTATATTTAAATATTCTAAACCATAATATATTTATATCACCAGTAATCCAAAATTACAAAGGGAGCTTCATTTATATTGGCTTTGACTTTAAAAATAAAAAAGACTTTGCAATCAACTTTATTCAGAAGCTTTCAAATCAAACCAATTTTGCTTTGACTTAAATATACTAAATTGCTTTGCTTTGCTTTAAATATACGTATTACATATGTGTGTGTATTACACATATGTGATATATGTGGCATGTATGTATACAGTCTCTCAATTACTCCTGAGGCAGAAAGTAATCTTTCCTTGACACCCAAATAGATTGTAATTCTTAAGAAAGATGCCTGCCTTATACCACAATTAACGGTTGAATCAAGTGGAAATTAAAATGAATATAATTCCTTTCTCACACCAACTAATTCGAGAGATGCAATGAGGTTAAATACAAAAAAGTGTAAAGAAATCTCTCCTCTTAAGTACAGGCTGGACCTAGTGATTTGTAACTAATAGAAACCAGAGAAAATAATGGGATGTCAATTCCAAGATTAGATCATAGAAAGATTGTGCCTTCTGTCTTGCTTACTCTCTTTCATTTTCTCTGTTAGAGTCCTTGTTCTGGGAACAGCAAGTTTTCATAGCATGGAAGGGCCCACAGGGCAAGGAACTGAGGGAAGTCTCTTCGGCTAGTCTCCAGTGAGGAACTGGAGGTTCTCAGTTCGACAACACCTGAGGAGATAAATTCTGCCAACAATCACATGAATGAGCTTGAAAAGGATCCTCCACAGTCCCGGCAGACACCTTGATTGTACCCTTCTGAGAGACTCTGAGCCAGAGGCACCCAGCTAAGCTAAAGCCAGCTTTCCGACTATAGAAACGGTGAGAAAATAATATTTGTTATGTTAAGCCATTAAGTTTTGGGATAATTTGTTACACAGCAATAGATAACTAATATATCCTGCCAGATAATTTTACAGATAAAGAACCTGAGACCCGTATAGGTAAAGGTTCACCCAGGTGAAGCGATTTGCCAAAGGTCACTTAGCTACTGAGAAGGCAAGGCCAAAACGTAGTTCTCTCATTATCCATTTCCCTCTCTCTAGATTCTGGGTTGACCATCTCTAAGCACACTTTTAGAAGGAGAAGGCCTTGCAAATGGTAAGAAAAAATTTTTTTGCTTAGCCATGTAACACTTAAATTTAATTAAATGTTCATGTTTACACTAATAGCCAACAATAAGCGTGAAAAATGATGTTCATATTGCTGTGGGATCAGGTTTCACTGTGAACTCAACTTCAATCAGCCGTTTTGCTTTTGTTCTTTCCTTTCAAAACCCACTCAGATGAAACCTCAGTATAACAGGAGAAGAGAGAGGTGTGGAAAGGGGTGTTAAGCAGAATGGTTTTTGGACACTCCCCAGAGCTTAATAATTTTTTCATTGAACTGGAAAGGGCGAAGATCAGAGTGGCCAAAGGAGCAAGGAAAATAAACAGTCTCTGCGTGCCAACTCGAAAATACCAGCTCCTGCGGTGGGGCTGAGCAAGAACGAGACCAGGGAAGAGATGCAGAGCAAGAGCCACACAACAAGAGAGTTAAGAGTGTCTGAGACCTGGGAAAAGAGCTTTAGACAGAAGCTATGAAAGATGACGGCATGAATAGAATGAAGGCACACAAAAAGAATTACACCCAAGACACAAAATGCCCCTTTGGGTTTGCATATGGGAATTAAAATTTAAGAGAAACTGCCAAATAATATAGAATGTGTAACTACCAATATGGTACTGAGGGAAAAACTGCTGGGGTCGGGGGGCGTGTGAAAATCCTCAATCCAAAAACTTAGGAGAGAAGACATTTATGAGAAGGTGGGAGCAAACAGAGCAAACCTAAACAGAGCAAATGGGAAGCACACAATGGGACCTTAGAAGGAATTTGTCCTGTCAGTTATCACACTTTAAATAGTTGAAAGAAAAAGACAGATCACATTTAAAGATATAAATCCAGCTAAAGGATTCTTATAGATGACACATTCAAAACTTAAGCTCACAAAAGCTCTGAAATTAAATAGGAAACAAATACATGAGAAGAATGTTAGCTATATTAATATCAGAAAAATAGACTTTAAGTAAAAAGTCATTCTTAGGGAGACATAGAGTCACTATATGATGATAAAAGTTTCAATCCACCAGGAATATATTCCAGCTCAAACTTGATATACACCTAATAATAAAGACTCAAAATATACAGAAAAAGTTTAAAGAATTACAAGGTACAATTAGGAAAGATAGTACAAAATGGAATATTGTTAAAGAGTTCCCTCAGTAATTTTTTTTTTTTTTTTTTTTTTTTTTTTTTTTTTTTTTTTTTTTTTTTTTTTTTTTTTTTTTTTTTTTTTTTTTTTTTTTTTTTTTTTTTTTTTTTTTTTTTTTTTTTTTTTTTTTTTTTTTTTTTTTTTTTTTTTTTTTTTTTTTTTTTTTTTTTTTTTTTTTTTTTTTTTTTTTTTTTTTTTGCAAGAAAAATACATACAAGAATATTTAGAATAGCATTGTTGTAACTGCAAGATATTGGAGAAAAACTATTTGAGTCATTAATGAGTAAAAGGTGATTGATATACAAAAAATACATGAGATAAATAACTACAAAATCAAATAGAATACTTTTTAATGGAAAAAGTGGACAAAAAATGCTTTTATTGATAATGGTGATTATCTATTTATAATATATAAGTAGTAAAGGAACAAAGCAATGCATGATAAATGCAAACTTTAGAAGTGTGATTACCTCTAAAGAGGATGGAGGAAAAAGTGATACAGCAAAGGACTTCTCTCTACTGTTAATATTTTATTTCTTAAGTTGAATAGTGGTTATATATTCTTATATGCCTTAAATACTTAGTTAATAATTAAAAATGGTAATGGGTATAGAGAGAATTAAATCCAGGTGAGATACAGAATGGAAAAACAAGCACCACATATACTCACCACCAAATTGGTACTAATTGATCAACACTTATGTGCACATATGGAAGTAACATTCATCAGGTGTTGGGCAGATGGGAGGGGGGAGGAGGGGATGGCTATATTCACACCTAATGGGTGTGGTGGGCACTGTCTGGGGGAGGGGCACGCTTGTAGCTCTGACTCAGGCATTGCAAAGACAATGTATGTAACCTAAACGTTTGTACCCCCATAATTCTTAAATTTAAAAAAAAATTAAAATTAATTAAAAAAAAAAGAAAAAAGAGAAAAAGCCTCCAGCACCTTGTTGTGCTGGTCGGTGTAATGGGTAGAGAGAAGAACTGGAAGAAATCTAAAGGGGTCTTTCACAGACCTCTCCTAACACATTTTCTAAAGTAAGTATATGTGCCTTATGGTTTTAAAAATACTTTCTCAAATATTTTCATAGAAAAAATACTACCACCTTCTATTCCTAAAAGCATATGCCAAAGGTGAGATCAGTTATCAACCAGAAACATTCTCAGGAGTAATTTCATATGTTATTCCATGATGTGAGTCAAAGATAATTCACTGATAAGATTACAGGTACCTTGGAATGTGTAAATCATTATGTGATTAGGAAGCAGAAAATCTAAGATTAAAAAAAATCAGGATCTCAGCAAGTGCAGCATGTAGAAAAGTAAGAGGGCAAAGTTGCAAGGACAAATGCAAACAGGTTAAAAAGGAGCGATCCCAGGCCCAGCGAGAGTCCGCGTGAGCGAGTCAGCGGCACTTGTAGTCTCCTGCCAAGGGAGGGAATAGATAGGCTCCTTCCAACCCCCGTTAGGCCTCAGTCACTTGGCCCTGCCGCCCACCTATTCCCAGTGCTGACTCCTCTAACCCTGTGCCGTCCCCTCCTACTCTATTCTGTATTGTCCAGTAGTTCACCATAGCCTTTATGCTAAATAGTAGCCTTTATGCTACTTTGAGCAAAGTAAGTATTCCTCTGTAGCCATTTAAATGGCTGCAAGTTCTCTGACACACCTCCCATCAAGATGTGGAGGCTGTTGCCATTCCCGTTGAATCTAGGCTGGCCTGTGACTGATTTGATCAACAGAGTGCAACAAAAGTGATGCTACGTTGGTTTGGGCCTGGACTTCAAGGGGACTCAAAGCTTTCATATCCATCTCTTGCAGCACTGAGCCGACATGAGACTACTACCCTCCTCGAGAGACCACCAAGACAGACTCTGAGACTACATGGAGGGGGAGAGGGGCCCAAGTGAAGTCAGCCTTACAGCCATTTTTGCTGAAGTGCCAGGCATGTGAATAAAGCCATCTTGAAACTCTCCAGACCATATCAGTCACCAACTGAATACCACCAAGTCATCCCAGTCAACACCATGTGGAATAGTAGAACCACCCAGCCAAACCCTGCCTGAATCGCTGACCCATAATATCATGAGATATAACAAAATGATTGTTGTTTTAAGCCACTAAGTTTGGGTAGTTTGTTATTCGGGAGTAGATAAATGCAGAGGCTGCACTCTAGAAAAACAGAAGACTTAGAGCGATTTTAATTAGGCTGGTGCTATGGTTTGAATGTGTCCTCTCCAAAATTCAGGTGTTGCCAATGTGATAGTATTAACAGGTGGGACCTTTAAGAGGTGATTGAGTCACAAAGTCTCCTCCCTTATGAGTAGAATTAGGTGCCCTCATAAAGGGGCTTGACAGAGGGAGCTGGCTCTCTCCTGCCCCTGCTTCCTTCTGTTATGTGAGGATGCTGCAAGTAGCGCCTCACCAGATGCCAGCCTTGATTTTGGATTTCCCAGCCTCCAGAACTGTGAGGAATAAAGTTGTATTCCTCATAAATTACCCAGTTATGTGTAATTGATATTCTGTTATGGCAGCACAAAAAGCACTAAGACAGCTGGTGTTTTAGTCCAAGTGCAGGGAGTGTGGAGTAGGTAGGAAGCAGTGGGGCTCATGGCCTTCCAACTTTTCTGAGAATTGCTTTATCATTGACCCAAAGGGAATCCTAAACACATGAGATACACTCCCTTAAATGAACTAGATTCCAAATAAAAATACATTTTTAAAGTATTCAATTTCTATATCTCTTCTTCTTTCTGTTCTTATAGGTAATTAAGACTATTTTTTAAAATGCCAAGAGAACCTGAAGTTGTGAACAAAAAGGTGGAACCAGAAAGCCTCCATATAGGGGCAATGAGTGTAATGAAGAAAAGTATCCCATTTTCAAATAGAAGCAGGAATTTTAGAAGTTGAAAACACCTGATTATAAAGGAATTCCAAGTCACCTCCTGTTCATCAAAATGCTCCCTAGTTGTTTTTATGTGCAGCAAGCTTAAACAAATGAATGAATAAAAGTAATCTCAATAAAATGCCCTAATTATAGACTGTTTTATAATATATGCATCTTGAATCATATTTTGAAAGTTAGCTTGGCCACTTCCTTCCACCTCAAGGTGAGGTCTGACAGCAAAGACTTTTAAACCAAGGTGCTACCTCTGCCATTCCCAAAACTCAGACTTTCTAGTCCATCAACTCAGACTGTGGTGAATTTTCAGAGAACATTTACCAGGACTTGGAGATCACTGTTTCAAATTCTTTTTAGCCACAGAGTTTCACAAAGTGTTCAGTAGTCATCTGTTCAATGAATAAATTTATCTGAGCGCCACTGTCTCCTCTCACTTACAAGGATTTTACAGTATGCAAGGAAATGTGACTTGGTGATCAAGTCACAGAGCTTTTCAGAAGCAAAGCCAAGGCTGTAACTCAGTACACTGGCTCCCCTACTATGATCCCTCCCAATGGCTACACTACCAATTCAAGGTGTGAAATGCAAACTTAAGTCTCTACCTGGGACTGTACAGCTCACTGCTCTTCCTAGCACCATATAATGGCTCCTAACTGATGTTGTGTAAACACAGAGTTATTTTAAGGTTGGAGACTCATAATGATCTTAGCAAAATACAGTATCCTTGCCAATATATCATAAAACTTGGTCCCTTAAACACATTAATAAGAAACTAGAATTTGGAAAAAGACATCACAAGCCAAATAAATAACTGATAATCACCAAAGTGTGTTTGCTATAAAAGATGACGAAAGTTTCTGAGTAAGAAATGTGGTAATCTCTCAAATATCATGATAAAGATTACCATTAGTATTTTGTTATCCTTGGAAAATACTTAATCGTAAGCAGTTCTCAGCTTAACCATTCTGCATTACTTAGGGAACGCAGGTTTATCTGAAGCATGTAACCCTGGTCTCCCACATACAGTATATCCTAACCCTGAAAAATTAAAGTTTTTAAAATTGTTATCTACCATCTCTTTCCTAAGCTGGATATCGGAATTTGACTAAATATTTCTGTGCCCTGCCGTCAATGGGATCTTTCAACTCTGGGTTCTGCAATTGGGGATAAAAGTCTTCATCAGGACGTGGAAAGTGACAGGCGCTTTCAGAACGCATAGGTTCAGAATAAGTGTGGAGAGCTGTTTCTAAAATCTGCATGGCAGTATGGTATAAGTGAAGCTACAGAGGCACAAAAAAGGTTAAATAGGGTCCTAGATGACAGAAAACAGTGTTTGAACCTGACCCAATACACAGTAATGAACTGCCAGAGGTACTGGAGTTGGGTAGAAACATAACGGAAGTAGGATGTCAAAGAGAGCAGTTTTAATCATGCACGTAATGGAAAAGGTGGGAGAAGCGGGATTCAGAAGAGATGCTGGAGGATGGTTGAGTCACCCAAGCATGACGTAATGATGGTCTAGTGATGGCAGTGAGAACGGAAATGAAGCATTTTTTCAGGAAAATGTTGTTAAGGAAAATATTTAAAAAGACATGGAATACTGGCCAAAGGGATTGAAGGGAAGAGCCAAGCAAAACTTGTGCTGTTTCTGACTCAGAAACTAGAAGCACAGTAGAACTATGAACAGCAATCTGATGGCCGGGAGGGAAAGGCAGGTTTGGTGAGGAGGTAACGCGTTCAGCTGGTGGGACGGGAAGGCATCCAGGGAAGCTGCCCCTAACCAGCTGCAGGCCCAGAACTAAAGATTGGGACTAGTTTTAGGTAATTATTGATATTTTTTCTGAGACCTGTGAAGGGGACTCCTGGAGTGTCCATTCTCTCCAAAAAAGAGTCTCCCAAGAGTACTTAGGGTGGTTGAACAGATTCCTTTCCCCTGCCATGGACAGCCCTCCCATAATTGGGAGCAAGAAGCAGTGGTATCTACAACCAGAATCATCTGTGGAGAAATCTATACTGTTAGTTTTTTTATATGTAATCCCAGGGAAGAGAAGATAAGAATGATCAAATGGTGCAGCAGTATCCTCAACACCAGAGCATTCTGCCCAGCCTATCTGTTGTGTTCATAATTTCTTCCCAACCCTCCTCCCCCATCTTCACTCCCTTTAATACGTTCATCACATAAATGCATCATTATCCACAGCCTCAGCCTCTCAGCAACAGTCTGGATCAGCATATAGCACTCAGAATCCGTGAAACATGCAACAAAATGCCTAAGATATGCGTGCTATGAGACAGCGGATCATTGAAAGTGCCAGTATTTCTCTCTGGCTGAGCAAAAGAGGAGCATGCTGATGAACGAACACCAAGGTCACAGAGTAATTCAGTTGAGTACAACATGTAGAAAAAGCCAAAGGTCGTTTATTGAACTGCAATCTTGATACCACGGTATTTATTGAAAGGTCTTACAATAAAATCCCAAAGAAACATTACTGTGGCAGTAATGACATCTGTTCACCAATATCCAATAACGAAATGGAGTGTTGTCAGGAGAGTGACATACTTAGGATTGTGATAGTCTTCTAAGTGAGCTTCCAAGAAACTAGTGAGCTTTTGAGTGTAGCTCAATTGAGCTATTGAGTAAGTAGCACAATATAACAGGGCAAGTAAATGGGTCTGCACTAACTTTCTGCAAACCTAGCACACCAACATCCTGTTTAGGTACAACACATCTAGACCACAACTTCCCTTCCTATTAACAAAGCAGCATATTAACAGTCCTGTACCATCAAGCACCAACTTACTGTACAGTCTCAAACATTGTCTTCTATCTGGCACCCACCCTATCTCTTGGCCACAGGGGATCATTCAATATGTCATGTCCATGCCCCACAATTTCCCTTCTGTAACTTTGTTTACATTATCCCTTCTATCCTGAACTCACTTTGCAGTCCTTTCGTCTCCATCAAAATCCTACTTATCTTTAATTCCAGACTTTCACCTTCTCCCTGATAATAATATCTTCTATTTTGTGATCCCCATAGTATTTCTTTCATATCTTAAGAACTTTTGTTTTATAGTCTAGTTATTTATTCTCTTATCTTATCTTCCCATGGGACTCTATGACAAGAAAAATATTTAGTTTAATTGAACGTATCACTCAAAATGCTAAATTTTGTGACAACTGGCCCCATACTGAAGTTGCTTTTTTCTTTCTCCCTTCTATGTTCTTTTACCTTTATTTCTAAGTCTTTTATTCTCTCCTTCCTTTTTTTCCCCCATGACATGACTCCCTTCAAACTTAAATGGCTGTTCCTAGCTGCTGTGTATCATATCACAACCTGACTTCCAGTCTCCCAAAATCTGAATCCACCCGCTCTGCTCAGCTTCATTTCTTACTAATTCAAGCAGGCAAGTCTCTTCACTAATCCAAGAGAAGGTCATGTTCATTTCAGTCAGGGTAAGGTGCCAGATGAATGGGATTGTATTAATGCAATACAGTAGTCTTAGCAACATAAGCTGGTCTAATTCTAGGACTCCTTCCTGCCTTAGCAGGCTTGCTGCCCAGGCTGCTGCCCTTCTGTGCCCTAAGGGCTGGTCAGGGCACTGCTCCGTGATGTCCTGGGGATTTCCTGATTCTTTATCACATCGTGAGGATTTCCTGATCCTTAACTCTCTACCAGATTGGATTTCTCTCAACACAGCCTCTGGACTTCCTGACTAATTTTGACCCATCACTCTGCTCCAATCTGCAGCTCTTGGGCACTTCTTCTATTCCACGCTATTTATCTGGCTCTGATTCCCTTCTCTGCCTCATCTTCTGGCCTCTGCATAGCCCCAGCCCATCACATCCCATGACTGCTCTCTCACCTGTTCTCTCTCTGCTGCCTCAGTTCTCTCTGTCTCTGCATCTGTACCATTTCAGTCAAAATCAAAGGCCCAAGTTGTAGCAATTCCCACTTTCCACATTTTCCATTTCTGTGCCTTTGTCCGTGTTATGGGTCAAATTGTGTCCCCAGAAAAGATATGTTGAAGTCCTAATTCCTAGTACCTCAGAATGTGACCTTATTTGGAAATAGAGTTGTTGCAGATGTAATTAATTAGTTAAGCTGAGATCATATTGGAGTAGGGTGGGCCTTCAATCCAAAATGATGTCCTTATAAAAAGGGAAAATTTGGACACAGATGCACACACAGGAAGGGCCACAGATGAAGATGCAGGCAGGGATTGGAGTGATGCACCCACAAGCCAAGGAACACCAAGGATTGCCAGAAGCTATGACAGAAGCATGAAACAGATTATTCCTCAGAGCTCTCAAAAGGAATCAGTCCTGTCAACATCTTGATTTTGGACTTCAAGCCTCCAGAACTATAAGAAAATAAATTTCTATTGTTCTATGCCACTTCGTTTGTAATATTTTGTTATAGCAGCACTAGGAAACCAATACAGTTCACATAAACCTTTCTTCCAGCCATGCTATCATCTTCCCTTTTGTCTGCTCCCTGGGGCCCTAGTAAGTTCCATGTCCCAGCATCAAGATTCTTCTTCTCGGGCTCACAGTGGTCCCTCTCATTTCTGAACTCCTAATTGTATTTATAATCAGGGACTCTTAATGGTTAAAATTGTTAATCCAATACTATAATTACCCTCAGGCCACAAGATCTGCACACACACATTCCCTCTTCCCTGCCATTTCCTTCATGACCTCATCTTCTCCTATTCTCTTCTCTATACTCTTCCAGTCACACTGGACTCCTTGCCATTTCATCAACACTCCTGCCTACATGAGCTACCCAATAATATAGTGCTCATGGAAAGGGAAGAAATCAAATCACATCAGAATTTGGGCTGCAAAACACCAAACCTCTGGATATTTGGGGGCATCATGCTTTCCCACGAGATTTCACTCCTCATTCATTTTTCTGTCTTTACTCATTTACTTTGGTCTAATTGAGATAACCAAGATGAAGCCATTGATGCCTCTTTCTTCCATGCTCACACCTAACTCCACCTCATCCCATTACCCTAAGATGAGTAATCCACTAGGGCAGATTTATCATCTAATCTGAAAGAAAAAAATATCTTTTGGTATATAGGACCTTTGACAACCAAAATAGCAACTCTCTAGAACATCACAGACTACTACAGCCCACTGAGAACAGAATGGCTACAGAGATAAATGTGGGAGTGCCACGTGTCTAAGCATCACATGCAGCAAGCGTCCGCGCTGCAGTTGGTGCAAATCTGCCAGTGTCAGTGGACCTCACTCAGAAGGCTTAGCTCCGTTCCCATTCAGATACCACTTTCATTCTCGAAGTAAAAAGTGACTGATATGATGTGGGCAATGATTATCATGATAATCAGTTGGACTTCAGCCAATGATCAAGAAACACTGGCCTAAGGTAAATATCCAGATGCCTGCACTATCTTTAATCTGATATTAAAACCTTCTTCCTTCCAAAACATGGCTCTTGAAATTTTGTCTTTATTTTAAACAATGTTTCGTGCATGTGTATGAGTTTTTACCGCAGATCCTAGATAACCTTTGGAAGAAGGAGGAAGAGAAACAGAGGTCAAGAACACAGGCTGTGACAGAGCCCGAGAGAACTAGTAATCATCTAGTGTTGCCAGATAAAAGACAAGTACATCTTTAGTAAATTAGTCCTAAATCTTGCATGGGATGCATTTATACTAAAAACTTATTCATTGTTTATCTAAAATTCAGATTTAACTGGGCAACCTGGACTTTTATTTGCTGAATCTGGCAACCCAGAGGAATTTTCCTCTTCCTGTCCTGAAGCTGCACTATCATACAAGCATGGATACAGGATTAATTTGCCTGAGCCACTAATGGCTGCAACACAACAACTCTCTGAGAGTTACTAGCAGAAAACAAAACAAAAAACCTACCAAATGTCATAAACTCTTAAATGAAAACAAGATCTGTAACTCAAACCTTTGTTGGTGGCTGGTTAGGGATGCAATTTATTCGTTCCAATTCATTTACCACTGGGCACTCAGCAGAATCAGGGGCAATACTTGTTGTCCCAGAATCTGGGGTACCAGTTGTTCCAGGATCTGGGGCTGTCCCAAAAGCAAACAGAAAATGACCATCAGACAGGTTTAATATCACAGACATTCGATAGTTCTCAACATTTTCAACTATACTAACTCCACTACTGATTGGGCTTCATTCTGCTGTCCTCAATATTTATGCATTCACTTTATAAAACCTCATTTTGTTCTTGCTGGCTATATTTACCTCTATGTATATCTACATCATCTCCTTCTACCCCTAAATTCCTCCCCTAAAACATAGTGTGTACAAGAGCAAGAACTTCACCATTACATTAGAAGCTTATGAAGGTGGAAAGCAACCTTCTTTAGGAGTCAGCAAACTATGGCCTTCAGTCCCATTAGGTCAAAGCCTGTTTTTTAAATAAAGTATTGCTGGAACACAACCACATTTATTTGTTTGTAGCTACAATGGCAGAATTAAGTAGTTATGACAGAGACTGTATGGCCCATAAAATCTAAAATATTTACTATCTGGCCCTTTACAGTAAAGTCTGCAGACCTCTGCCTTGGTCCTTTACTTCCACCCCCAGCAACTGGAGCACACAGAACATGTGCAATGCAAGTGCCATCCTAATCTCAGTAACCTCAACTCTGCTTGCTTAGTCAACATCCCACTTCCTGGAGAAAGAACCTTCTGAGCAATGACATTCTTCTGTAAATATAAAGTCTCACATGACAAAAAATGTAAAGGGAGCCCACCAGTCTAGAAACTAGCAGCTAGAACCTACCCAAAGGCTAGAGAATTTTGATCTCAGATTTAAAGATCAGTAAAATAGAAAAGGCACTTGTATTGCATTCTAAAATAAGGAAGTGAGCTTTCTTTAAGGTACTGTGCAATATATAAATAATGACGTGAAGACAGAACAATAAAGTTTTTAATTAGTTTTCTTTTCATTGGGGTTTCCAAGTCAAAAGTGATATATTAAACAAACTCCATATTTGTCCCCATTTCTACATAACAGTTTTAGTTTCATTTTCAGGATCACAGAATTTTAAGAGTTGAACAAGCTTTGAGATTATTTAATCAAACTTCCTCAAAAAAGTAGAAATTGCACAGGCTGACGTTTCACAACATGGTTCACCTAAGAAGTTGCTCTTAGATGATTCAGATCAGAAGCCATGGGTAGTGCAGCACAACCCAGCCCCTCTATGGGGGAAAAACAATTCAATAAACTTTTAATAAAATAACTCAGGTAATTTTTTAAAAAACCAAACTTTGGCCTAAAATATTTTTAAATGTCTTATTTTTAATTGTTATGGGTACATAATTGTTGTATATTTATGGGGTGCATGTGATGTTTTGATTCAGGCATACAATGTGTATTAATCAAATCAGAGTACTGGGGTACCCATCACCTCAAGCATTTGTCATTTCTTTGTGTTAGGAACACTCCAATTCCACTCTTTTCGTTATTTTAAAGCACACCCTAATTTATCATTGACTATAGTCACTTTGTTGTGCTATCAAATATTGTTCATTCTATCTATCTAACATTTTAATTGACTATATACTTATTTGACTGCCTTTCACATAAGGGTATAGTTAATTACCATTATTAACAGAATTAGAATTATTCAGTGAAATTCAGCAAATATATTTAATGTTAATTGTGGAATCCTGCAATGGGTTAACTAAATTGAGAAATAAAAGTGTCAGAACTTATACCTGCAATGTATAACTACTGAGCTGCCCCAAAACACATAGAACACACATATACAACCACACACACATGCACGCCCACACACCAATGAACATGAAAACATTACTTCCTATCATTGATGATGATTTTTCTCTGATAAGAGCAATATATGGAGGGAGAGCCCCAGAGTTACTTGTTACCTTTTGATTTTGTAGAATCTTTGGCTAAAAGCACAACTAAAGTAATAGCGATGATAAACAACACAAGCAGAAGAACACTGAGCACAATCTCCAAAGTAGTAAAATTTTTCAACTTCTTTCTTGCCATCTGTTAAAAAAAAGAAAACAATTTTAGGTTTGAATTTTATTAATATATAGATAGTAAATTTTTAATGGAAAAGCTCAAATGTATACAATGAATAATATACCTATGTACCTTTATATAAATTATTAATAAAAATTATAAATTCATGGCCAATCTCATTTTGTCTTTATTCCTACTCACTTTTCTCCTTAACCCTGAATTATTTTGAAGCAAATCTCAGATTTCATGTCTTTTAATTTGAAAATATTTAAGTATATTGTTTAAAAGATAAGAAATTTTACAAAAGACAAGCAAAATACTATTATCACACCTAAAATATTTTTCAATAACTTCTTATTGTCATCAAACATATAGTCAATGTTGCAATTTCCCTCACTGTCTAATAAACTTTTTATAGTTTGTTCTACTCTCCTTAGGATGCAAGTAAGATTTATAAATTGTAAATGGTTTGTGTCTGTAGAGTTTGTTCTGTAGATTTTTCCTGCAATCTGGATTTCGTTGATTACATCCCTATGCAAGCTAACATGTTTCTCTACCCTTGTATTTCCTGTAAATTAATTATTGGATCTAGTATTTTGGTCAGACTCAAGTTTTTGTTTCTGTTTTTAGCAAAAATGGTACATAGATTGTATAGTGTCTTCCAGCAGGAGACACAGAATCTAGCTGATTCTCTTTTTTGTGATCCTCATTCTGAAAATAACTAGCCAGATGACCTCGGAAAATTTACTTACACTTTCTTGTTCTCGGTTTCTCCATTTACAAATGAAAGGTTAAACTAGAAGATCTATGAAATCCCTACTAGCTTTTAATGTCATTTTTGAGTGAATCACATAAATTATATGCTTCTCTATTCTTCCGTTCCACACAAGATGCCTGTGCTGAACATTTTATTAGTATCTTCCTCCTTCAGTATGTTCCCAAGTTCTTCTTGGAAGAGAGGGTGATGCTAAGTACAGCATGAGAAGGCCTGAGCTTGATTCCCAGCCCTATCATTTCTTATTGTGGCAGCCAAAACAATTTACTTAATACTCCTGAGCCTCAGTTTTCTTATCTGTAAAATGGAACTATATCTATTGTCATTATTACCTATGATTACCTTCTTATTGTGGGAATCAAATAAAAACACTCTAAATCATAAAGCATTAGTCTCATTACATTGTCATTTACCAAAGAGAAGACAGTTATTGGGTCATGGGTAAGAAACAGCATGTTCCTAAGAAATACATCAATCCCAGTTTCCCTGAGTATGGCACTGCACCCGACTCAGTGTTTTGGTGGAGCAGCTGATGCACATCGCTGACTGCTATCCTCATCACCTTTGCTGATATAACCTCCTCCCTGCTAAGTGCTTGATGGCCCTACGTGTAGGTGACTCACTGCATCATCCAAGACACAGGTGCAGAAAACTAGGAAGAGGAGCCACGAGCAGCAGTCTTGCCCACTCAAGGCCTGCTTTCTCCACCAACCCACCCACCCCTTTTTTCCCAGGCTGCCTTGTAAATCACACTCTCTTTACTCAAAAAGAGCATCCCCTCCTTTCTTCCCTCAGGCCCTAATTCATGACTCCCTAATTTAGGACTTGTTTGAAATTTCCTCAAAGCCTCATTCCCTATTGATATTTCCTCACACACTCTCTTCAATCCAGAGAAGACTTCCTCAGTCCTTTGTCCAAGGATAGGTGAATAAGAGGATTTGCTTCTCATACCTTGATAAGAAATTGCTGCGAGCCCACATAATGCCCTCTTACCATGCAAAAGGAAATGTAGAGCTACCTTGCTCTACAACAAGGATTGCCTTGTTTTTTCTAGAATAAATTACCCCAACTCTAGTTTTTCTTACCTGGACTCTCCCCAATACCTCACATTCCCAAGGACCTCATAAGAAATACCATATTAAACTTGCTTGTAAAATCTCATAAAGATTAATAACCTCTCCTGCCTAATATAACTAAATTAACTAATAAGGCAAAGAGTAATTTTATGTTCATTGACAAGGAGAGGAGTTATCAGAATGCCTGTCCAGGTGATCATGTCTCTTTCTCTTTGGTGATTTCTAATAGTTGTAGGATGGGAGATTACGCTTTATACTAATATTTTAAATTTTTCCAAGTGTTTATTAACATATTGTGTTAGACACCATGAAGAAATACCCACACATTGCTGTTCAAACTATAAATACCTTATGCTCAATGAAGGCTTGGCAAAAACTATAAAAATTACTTACACCCATAACCCAGCAATTTCATTTATAGAAATTTATTCCATAAATATACCTGGACATTTGAGAATTAATATAGGTACAGATAAAAATTTTTCCTCATAGCATTACATGTAATAGCAAAAGATCGAGGACAGTATAGATCTTCACAGAGAAGGCACTGAGTAAATACGTGAAATAAAATTCAATATTATTTAAACTTATAATATGGCAGTTTATTAAAAGTTCAAAAATTCTTTGATACTCCTCCCTTCAAGAGGGGGAGTCAAGGCCCCACCACCCACACCCTTGGAGGGTGGGCTGGACTTAGTGACTCATTTCTAGTAGAATATGAAGAAAGCATGGTGTTCAACTTCCAAGACTAGGTTATAAAAGGCATTACAGCTTCTTCCTTCCTCTTGGATCATTTTTTGAAGAAACAAGCTGCCATTTCATCATAACAGTCAAGCAGGCTACCAATTGGGAAATTCACAATAGATAGCAAGGAACTGAGGCCCTCCCATCTTGAAAGCAACCTTCCATCTCCAGCGAAGCCACCACATGACTGTGATCCTGAATGGCTTCTTGGCTGAAGCCCCATGAGAGACCCTGAACCAGCACCACTCAGCTAACCCACTCCCATATTTCTGACCCACAGAAACTGGGAGATAATAAGTGTTTTTCATTTCAAGTGACAAAATTTGGGGGTAATTTGTTACCCCACAATAGATAATTAATACACATAGGTAAATATGACTTTTAAATAAAATATCACTGGCATTTTTTAAAAATCTGCTTGCTTCTTGTCCAAAATCCTTTTGCTTCATATATTCAAACATGGTTACTTGCTCTATGGAACCATAATCTCTATTTTCCAGTGTACAAGAGAAACATTCCCTTAAACATTAAGGAAAAAAATACCTCTCCACCATTATCTGGTTGACCTTACTTCCTGCATTATAGGGACCTTGATGGTGAAGCTTATTATCTCAATTAGGAATGCAATTTAAGAAAAACTAAGATCAAGAAAAATGGCAAAAGGCAAATAAAAAAGGAAGTAATTTAAATAGTGTTAAGTGCTTTTGAAAGAAAAAGTGTTTTTAAAAAACTGCTATTTGGCAATCTGTTATCAATATTTAAATATTCTTTTTTATATGACAAACATATAACTGTGCAATTTTAATGCTAATGATAATAATAGTTAACAATGATTGAACAAATGTGCCAAGAGGTTTCCATAATTTTTTAGTGCAATGCTCGTAACAACCCCAAGTTAGTTACTGCTACTATTCCTACTTTTGGATGGAAAAAATAAGCTTCAGAAAGGTCAAATGACCTGCCTGATGTCATATAGCTGACAGGAGCAAAGCCACAATTTGAACACCTGCCCTTTGGACTCCACAGCCATTACTCTATATTCTATGCCATAGTGCCCCGCAGTGTACATCAGCTTAGGCTTTTTGTGAAATTGCAGTTTTATAAAATAGTATCTGGTTCATTAACCAAGTACATGGAATGTGCATGGTACTAGGCTAAGCACTTACATGCATTATTTTATTTAGTCCTCACAACCACCTTTGAGTAAGGATTATTATCCTGATTTTACAAATAAATTAATTGAGCCATAGAAAGGCTATGTTGCCCAAGGTCCAGACCTCATTAGTAGCAGAGCCAGCCTCCAAATCTGGCAATCTGAATCCAAAGCCATTGCTCTTAAGGCCAATGTTATACCAGCTCCTACAATGTGATGCAAATGCAGAAAACATATATATCCATGAACAAAGGTTTGTAAATTAAGGGAGATAGCATATATGGGAGATGTCTGTATACTTCCAAAGACAACCATGAGATTAAAAGCTTATAGAAACAAAAGGAAACAAAAATTCTGCAACATCTCAGTATCCACAGCAGTTGGGGCATTTTAAAGTGTTTTGAAAGCATCTGTAGTATCAATTCACATTAAGTTTATGGCCCATAGCACTGTTCTAAATTCTCTGTGAGGAAAAGGAGAAGCAGCTACTGATGCACCTCATTTCTCATGTTTATTCAACACCAGGTCTCAAAGCTATGTCCTTGGAGGAAAGAGAAATCTTACTGCAACTTATTTATTTATTCACAAATGATTTATCAAGCTCTTCAACATGCCAAGCATTCTTCCAGGAGCTGGCTATATAGCAATGAACAAAACGGATAAAAATCCCTGCCCTCATGGCACTTATGTTCTTTGGGGGGAAAAAAAGAGAAAATAAACAAATATAAAGTAGATTAGACTATATAACTACTATGGATAAAAATAAAGCAGGGGAAAAAGATGAGGAATGTTGGAGTGAGGGTTGCAATTTTAATTAGGTCGGTCAGGGAAAATCTTACTGAAAAGGTAAGAATTATTACTGTATGTAAATCATGCCAGTTCAACAGTAATTCTTTTCTTCTTGAATGATCTGGTTAGATGAATAATTGTCAAAGCTCAAAGTTATTTGGGCAAAGTAGACAGATAAACCACACAGGGGACCAAATTATTAAAAGGACTTTCTAAATTAATTTGGAAAACTAGATAATTGTCCTCTTTTCTGTATTATAGCCAGTATCTGATTTGTACGTGGAGATCTAGGCCATTTTTAAAAATCCTTTGATAACACAAGGCAAGAGGTCTAGTGGAAAAGAGAGGGCTAGTTTCATAGAGACTGAGAATAACTTGCAAAGAGGATCCCCAGCAAGCCATGGCTACTTCTCAAAAATACTGGGCAATACTTAGTGAGCTGGTCCATTGTTTCTCAGCTACTTAAAGAATGAGAAGGAAAAAAGTAGCTAACGAATGATTTTTTTTTACAAGTCTGGCCACATCCAAAGTGCGGAGATCTAAGAGTCACTTCTGACCCCACCCAGCTGTGTGACCTTGGAAAAGCCACTTAACCCTCTGAGCCTCTGTCTCTCCATCTGAACCACAAAGGGGTCATCTTTAGAAGACAGTATATCCTGCTGTGACCCCAGCACCAGGGTGTGCGAAAGTTTAGCTTTCTCATCACATTCCACAGCTGCCACCTGAACCAATTATAAATGGAAAATTTCTTCTTCAAGTTCCAATCCATGCTTATGGAATAGTTTGTAGAGTAATTTTGTTAGCTCACCAAAATTTATTTGTGAGGGAATGCCTGATAATAAATCAATGGTTGGCATCCTATGAAAGTGTGAGTGAAACAGCCAAGAGGGGTCAGGATGAAATGTCTTTCCGCTCCATCTGATCCCCAATAGCACAGGGACCTACCCAGCACAACACGCCAAAGACCCCTCCCTCTCACTCCCTTCCTGCCCACCCGCACACATACAGTCGCTGTTGCACATCATGACACCAGACCAGTAGAGGGTTTGCCAGTCAGGATGTCCTCACAGGACATCAAAGCCTCTGCTCAGACCCTGTATGGGGAACCTACTGGTAGCCTTTCTTAGTAAGGCCCATGGGGGCAGATCTTGACCTCTCTCCCTTTCCCCAGTAGCAACCCTCCCTTCCCCACTCAGTGGCCTGTCAGAAGAGAAATGCCCATATGTGTCTAGCTAGACTCTAACAACCAGTAAGGACCCAGCTCGTTTTTAAGTTTTACCAGGAAAGGCCCCAAAATAATCCATCGCCTTCCCCTCTCCCCCCAGGCACTTCCATTAAATTTCACACATACCATGTTGTTCCTCGCATGACCTCCTTCCATATTCCATCGGAATCTCTCCTACCCACCAACACACGCCAACTCATACATGCATCCTACTATTTCATGCACACCCCCCTCAGACTCTCCCCTAAAATAATTCCTCCTTTAATCAACTGAGGCATCAAACCCATAAAGATAGTAATATATTCTTTAATTTTCTGACTAGGATTGATTCTCTAACCACCACTCCTCAATCACAACTCCACATCCTTTTAGAAGGAATGTCCCGAAATGCTCTGATCTCATTTCCAAACTCTAACTTTTTTCCTCATTTCTCCCACCTCATTTCCAGAATCAGAAAGAATTTCTACCTGGCACCTCACCCCAAATATTAAATAATTCATCACATTTCACATAGAAACACATAAACCCACAGGCTTGTAGATCCAGCTTTGGAACAGAGGAATACATACACATGTATACACAGACACACAGACATATACAAAGAAAAGAGATAAATAAGTTGACTTTTGTTTTATGTGTGTGCACTTACACAGCTTTTTGATATGTTGTTGATATTGTTTATTTGTATCTGTGTTTAACAAATTAACAAGGGATTTTGCCTAAAGGAGATCAATACAAATTCACATGTTCTTGCACGTACACATCTATAGCCATAAATGAAATATATTTCACAAACATACCTCATGCCCTCCTGTAGCTGCTCCCACTCTCTCTGAAGGACAGCTTAGCAATAAAAGCAGAGAAGCACAGTCCACAGAGCAACCCAAGCCCTGGTAACTGTTTACAGGCCTATCAAGAAAATGTTAATGACTTTCAAATGCAAATGAATGCCCAGCTTTCATTCCCAGATCAGAATTGTTAGTTAATTAGTAATCAAGATCTTCCTCTGGGGAGGACATCCTTAAGACCTAGCAGGGGGAAGCCAGAGCCCCTTGACCCACTCTATCCCCTCCCAGCACTGAATGTCTATTCAGGTTGAGGATACTTAATGTGTCTAGTAAGAGAACACAGGATTGACTCAATTTGTAGATGATAAAGAGCAAAAAGTAAATTACCCCAGTATCCCAGAAGAGCCCTGATCTCTCCTAGTGACTTCTAATTTCTCAGGAACCCAGTGACATTTAGTAACACAATCTGCTGATCTGTGGTTGAGGAGAATTGTTTTGAAAATGGTTTCAAAATAGTTTTCTTCTTTTTTTGTCACTGCAAGAAGTGTCCTTAAGCTTGTTTGCACTGTGGAGACCCTTTGGCAGTCTGGTGACTCCTGTGGACTTCTCTTAGAATTATGTGTTTAAAGACATGAGATAAAATAAATAAGGAAACCAATTACATTTATACAGTCATTGGAATATTTTTTAAATTGCAACACTTACCTGTTTAATGATATGCTGACTAACAATATAGCAGCATGTCTAATAACTATTGCAATTTCAAAAAAGTGATAGGCATAAATAATATTTCAATATTGTCTTAAACATATTATATAAACATAACTATGACCTTTCTTGGTATCAAAGTCATAGGTGCTGCTAACACTACTGGGGTTTGCAGCCTAACTTTATACTTGAGAGAAATGCTAAATTTCAGTTAGAGGTTAGCAAAGAAAAAATATGTAAAATTTTCCTCTTCCAAGTTCACAGGCTTTCTGAATTATATCCACAAACCTCAGGTTAAGAACTTTGCTCTATTACTCAGTGAACCTTCCTCCAGGTAAGATAGAGTTCTCCCCTATGCAATACTCCAAGTGTGATCCACGAACTGTGGTTGCCAACCCCCAAAGCAATTAGTGCAGAAATGGAAGACAAGTGTTGAGAAGCTTTTATTATAATTTGACAGAGTCATTTCATGTCCATTGACCCTGATAATTAAAAAATAGACCTTGTATCTGTATATCCTTGGTTTTTAATTTCATTTTTCTAGTGATTTATTTTTAATTGTACAAAAGTCTCAGTCTGTGACATATTGGAAATTTTTTCTCAACTGCTCTTTTACTACACAGTTTTCAAAGCTCTATTCAACTACTGCTATTCCGACATTAGTCTTTATAAGCCAGTGAAAATGCAGAAAAAATTTGGGCCAAGGGACTTAAATTTATAAACTGTGAAAAACTAAACAAAAGTCACCATCTCTTATCATGGTCATTTCATAGTGGACATAGACTCAGAAAATCAAAATGTTATCAATTTATCTTTTTGAATAGTTCACTTCCTTGTTCCTATTTTTCTCACTTCACCAACCACCAGTGAAAATGTTATCAGGAACCAGCAAAGTCTACAGAACAGCTTTTGGGAACACTGACTTACTACATCTCTTTGGCATATGGAATCAAAGAATTTCGAGGTAAAAGAAGAAGGAAAGGAAAACTGACATACGTGGAAGCCTGTTGGGTGCCAAGACCTTTGTCTACATTAATTACCTCTCTGATGTTCACAATGGCCCCATGTCGGCGAGTATCTAAACTGCCACTCAAATGCACATCCACCCACCACCAGGGCTGTGTGGGTTGGGCCGTTTGGTATTACCCTTAAGTTCACCAAGCACAGCCTCTTCATTTCACAGAAGAGGAAACGGAGACCCAGGAATATAGTAAGGTTTGTGCGGGTGCTGATTCAAAGGTCCGGATCTGAACTGGGCTGGCCTGAATTCAAAGCCCCGGTCTTCTTACCAACCTGGGAAGCTTAGGAAAGTAAGCCTCTATTTCCTTAACTTAAATGAAGATAAAAACAGTACCCATCCAATAAACTTATAAATTAAACAAAATAATGCAACTGAAAGATTTAGTGTTACATGGTAAACACTCAATATACATCAATTATAATCATGATGGTTATTATGCATTTGCCACAATTGTGACTACAGCCCAGACCCTGGACTCCCAATCCAAGGCTCCTTCAACTATGCCAATCTCTCATTCTACACTAAATCAGAATTATGAACAGAATAGGTAGTCATTAATGTTTAAAAAAGAAAAATTATCAAGCACATACTTTGCAGAAGGCCCTGTACTACATGCTGACATCTATGATGTTGCCTGACTATAGCAGTTTAAAGGTTTAGCTCCAAGTCCCTGGATTCAAAGAGGTGGTTCAGGCCAGACCAAGATACAAGACTGGTGCCTACAGTGGCTTCATTTCTGGTGACACGGCCTTACCTGGGCTTGGAGATGTTAGGAAAACATGTCTACTAGGGAGCCACAGAGATCATGCAAATGTGAGAACTAGTAATGTGATGAAAACCACCTCCTCGCCATTCCCCCAGACACCACTCTTTCTCAGACCTTTGGACACCACCTCTGGATCAAGCATTAGCCCCTAGGGTGCCTCCCTGCTTCCAGCCACAGAAAATAGAGCAATAACCACTTATTCAACACAATTCAATTCAACATATAGTCATTATGGAAAGATGAAGTCAAACTATCTCTATTTGTTGATGATATGATCTTATACCTAAAACCCTATAGACTTCTCCAAAACACTCCTAGAATTAATAAATGAATTCAGTAAAGCCTCAGGCTATAACATCAACACACATAAATCAGTAGCACTGCTGTACAACAATAGTGACCAAGCTGAGAATCAAACCAACAACACAATCACATTTATAATAGCTACAAAAAAACAAAATAAAATACTTAAGAATATACTTAACCAAGGAGGTGAAAGTTCTGTACAAGGAGACCTACAAAACACTGATGAAAGAAATTGTAGATGACACAAACAAATGGAAAGATATCCATTTGGGCCAGAAGAATCAATATTGTGAAAATGTCCATACTACTCAAAGCAATCTACAGATTCAATGCCATTCCTCTTAAAATACCAATGTCAGAATTAGAAAAAAAAATCCTGAAATTCATATATAACCAAAAAAGAGCCTGAATATCCAAAGTAATACTAAACAAAAAGAACAAATCAGGAGGCATCACGTTACCCAACTTCAAATTATAGTACAGGGTGATATTAACCAAAGCAGCGTGGTACTGATATGGAAGTAGACACATAGACCAATGGAACAGAATAGAGAACCCAGAAATAAAGCCAAATACCTACAACCAACTGATCTTTGACAAACTAGACAAAAACATACACTGGGGAAAGGATACACTATATAATAAATAGTGCGGGGAAAATTGGATAGCCTCATGCAGAAGAATGAAACTGGATCCCTATCTCTCATCACACGCAAAAGTTAACTCCAGATGGATCAAAGACTTAAATATAAGACTTGAAACAACAAAAATCCTAGAGGAAAACCTAGGAAAATCTACTGGACATTGGCCTAGGCAAATAATTCATGACTAAGACCCCAAAAGCAAATCCAACAAAGACAAAAATAAATACATGGGACTTAATTAAACTACAAAGCTTATGCAGAGCAAAATAAATAATCAACAGAGTAAACAGATAACCTACAGAATAGGAAAAAATATTTGCAAACTATACATCTGGGCTAACATCCAGAATCTACAAGGAACTCAAACAAACCAGCAAGAACAAAGCAAAAAACCCCATTTAAAAATGAGCAAATGACATAAACAGGCATTTCTCCAAAGAAGATATACAAATGACCAACAAACACATGAAACAATGCTCCATATCACTAAGCATCAGAGAAATGCAAATTAAAACTACAATGTGATACCACCTTACCCCAGTCAGAATGGCCATTATTAAAAAGTAAAAAACAATGGATGTTGGTGCTAATATGGTAAAGGGAATGCTTATATACTGTTAGTTTAAATGTAAATTAGTACAACTTCTATGGAAAGCAGTATGAAATTCCTCAAAGAACTAAAAGTAGACCTACCATTCCACCCAGCAATCCCACTACTGGGTATCTAATCAAAGGAAAAGAAGTCATTATGTTAAAAATTCAACCTATATTTATTGCAGCACAATTCACAGTTGCAAAGATATGGAATCAACCTAAGTGCCCATCAACTAATGAGTGGGTAAAGAAAATATGGTGTATGTATACACCATGGAGCACTACTTAGCCATAAAAAAGAATGAAATAATATGTTTTGCAGCACCTTGGATGGAACCAGAGGCCATTGTTCTAAGTGAAGTAACTTAGGAAAGGAAAATCAAATACCACATGTTCTCACTTATAAGTAGGAGCTAACCTATGGATGTGCATGGTCATACAGAATGTCATAATCAACACTGAAGACTCATAAGAGAAAGGGTAGGGGGGTGAGAGATGAAAAACTACCTATCTGTTGCAGTAAACATTATTTGGGTGATGAGTACACTAAAACAATTAATCTATGTAACTAAAAATCACTTGTACCCCTAAATCTATTGAAATTAAAAAAAAGAATTATCAGAATAACAATAATAATGTTTATGGAGTGCCTACTATGTCCTATGTATTATGCTAAATGATTCACAGGCATTATTTCATTTCCTTCTCATAAGTATGAGGTAGGTACTTCTATTATCCCAGTTTTATAGATGAGAAACCTGAGCCACAAAGAGAAATTTGCCCAAAGTTATGTAACTAATAAGAGGTGAAACCAGAATGCACAGCCAGGCAGCCTGGTCAAGCCTGCACTCGAACACAGAAGTGAGTGATTCCTTCGTGACCTCAGAGTTGAGAGAATGGAAGAAGTCAGATGACTATGATTCTAAAGGGAAGACAGCACCAACAGAAGCTACTGAAAAGAGAATACACACATGGGGAAGGACAGGAAAGAAACCAGAGGCATAGCTAGATGGGAGTGGAAGAGGAAGGAGAGGAAGAAAGACATTTTGGGCCGAGGGAGCAGTTAAGCCAGGCACAGCAGTAAGAAAGAACAGGACCTGTTTTGGAAACTGCATCAAAAAGATAATAGACAGGGAAGAGAGTTGTAGGACAACCAGGGACACTGCTGGAAAAGTACACAGAGCCACAATGTGGAGATTCTAGCATCTCAGCAAGAATACCTTGCAAGCAACATGGAACCATCATAGGTAAGAAACTGCCTGGAGCTGCCATAAGCCCAAGCTTGATTTCTGCAGAGACTCAAAATACTGGGTTATCTGCCTCCTTCAGTTTTTAGTCTAGAAGGATATTACTTCTCCCCACACCTCCAAGCAGACCACAGGGGACTCTGGAAGCTGCATAATGTGCATGTTCTTTGGAGTGATGTGTAGTTATGAGGAAATGAAATAATGGATGTGAATCATTTAAGTATAATACATAGGCCATAGTAAGCACTCCATATATGTTATTGGTTGGAATGTAAATTAGTACTACTTCTATAGAAAACAGTATAAAGCACTCCATATATGTTTCTATTGTAATTCTGCTATTTCCCCTTTCCTAAACTACTGAAGTAATAATGCATTCAAGAACATATTGCTCTATTTTATAGGTGAGCATTCCCCAAAGTGCTCAGAGGAGTGCTAGCCACACTTCAAGTCACTGCCGACTGAGTTCCCTCAGCCTCTCCATCACAGCCAGAACCACATGAAGAACCTATTCCCACTATTTAGCCCAGAAGAAAGAGAGAAAGCGCAGTGTGCATTGTCCATCCTCCTAGCACTGAACATGAGTTCATGTATTCTTTCTTCCTGGAATAAAGTTTTTATAGAAAATAATACTTTCATCTGTCTAGATTTTACCAGCAATAGATTGTAGGTGGGTTAAGTGTCCCTAAAAGTATCCCTTTAATCTGAACCTGTTGAATATAATAGTTAAATCAAGATAAATCATTTCTTGGAGAGTGTTTCCACATTAAATCTTCAAATGAGGTTTAGGGGTGCCCAGCCCCAATATGATGTCAATAGAAAGAACATGGGGCTTGGAATCAAACTGGCCTTGGCTTGAATATCAGATTCTCTACTTACTTATTTCAGATCTTGGGTATTCATTTAAATTATCTGGAGCTCAATTGCCTTATCTGTAAATCAGGGATGATTATATGCCTTTCATAATGTATTTTGAGCCTAAGCTGAGATGGTAAGTATCTGACATCCAGTGTCAGTTTCCTAGCCCCTCCTCAACTTGTCTTTTCTGAAAATAAAATAATGTCCAGTAAGCAGTATCATTAGCTTAAATTCGGTCAAGAACTCTTCTTCAAGTTCATCAACCCTCAGGAATAGCCTAGATTGGGCCGGAAGGAGATGGTCTCTTCCATCACGGACCACTGGGATAGACAAGGGGAGAACGGCCAGCACATCCCACACAGAACTGACTCTACAGGCCTTGGAGGGAAACCAGACCTACCTCATTACCTTACTTTGTCCTACATGACTCCCTCTCTCATATACACACAGGCCATCTACATCCCCTACCTATCAAAATGATCTTTCCCAGTCTCCATAGCCTATAAACTTTAAACTGTACCTCTTTCTTTTTATTGCAGCCCAGTGGTTTCCCTTCTTTTGCTGCGCATAAAAGCCCTTCACGTCATATGCCACCTGGAAAGAGAAAAAAGGAGTTTGTTGGATTAGGAGTAATTTCTCTGCCCAGAAATGTTCACAGGAAGGTGAGAGCAGAAATGACTTACACAGGGCATTACAGCCATTACAGCACTTCCTTCTCTTGTGAAATATATTATTCAACAGTTTTACACTGTCTTACATTTCTTTCCTCCTTTCCCACCTGTACTCCCACAGACAGGAACATTTGCACACACA
This sequence comes from Daubentonia madagascariensis, assembly GCA_023783475.1. Classification (NCBI taxonomy): domain Eukaryota; kingdom Metazoa; phylum Chordata; class Mammalia; order Primates; family Daubentoniidae; genus Daubentonia; species Daubentonia madagascariensis. The sequence continues at coordinate 13,795,647 of JAKFHU010001569.1, forward strand.
GGTGTGGGTCCAAGAAGAGAGTTATTAGAAATAATACATCACCTAGTATTCACATGTTAGTAATAAAACTTTACATTTATGTGACACTTTGCAGTTTAATCTGTATTATCTCTTTAATCACAACAACCCTAAAGACAGGGCAGGTATTTTTATTCCCCATGTATAAATGAGGAAACAGAAAATAAGAAAAATGACTTGCTAATGGTCACTCAAATAGTAGTGGAATTAAACTCATACTAATTTAATTTCAATCTACTAACCCAATGCTCACAGAGTCCAAAAACAGTTTTTTCAGACTAAATGTTTGTTCATTCAATCAACAAATTCAAAGTTCACTCACCACCAAGTCTCCCAAAGTGGAAACCCTCAAATCCTATCAGTTATCAAATTCTACTATCCTCACCTCAGAGACTTCTATTTCTCTTTAAGCCTGAATCCTATACTAGAAACTCCCATAATTTCCCCCATGGTCCCCTCCCCATGCCATGCCTAGATGATACCTGCATGGCCCACTCCTGTAAGGGAATCCTAGCATAACCTTAACTCTCTGATCACAGCTGACTAGACCACCAGCACTGGGAAGATGACCCAACCTTGTTTAACTGGATGCTCCCTCCCAAAAATTAGGATTTGAGACACAGAGCCCAAATCACATTGCATTGTGAACTATGTCTGCAGAATCATGTCATGTTATTGAGAGGCAGAAATTAACAGGTTTTACTGAAAATACTTGTTTGCTCAAAAGAGAATAGAATAGACATGTAGAGAGTAGCAGAAAGACACCATTCAAACCCAAAAAAGGAAAAGCAGAGAGACTAACTGCCAGTATTTTTCCAAGTTCTGCGAAGGTCAATGTACAACTTAATTTCATGTGATTCTGTTTCTTCACCAAAACACTATCTCTACTATTACTACCACCACCACCACCGCCATCCTTACTTCCAGCCGGTTTCTATGCCATGTACCAAATGTTCCCTGCTAGCCCTGCAAGGACAGGCTCTCATTGTCTTCCTTTGTCCAGCATAAATAAATATCTCCATCCAAAACTTCTAACCATATTGTATCCGACAAGCAACAAATGATCCTCCCGTTATCTGTGTTTTTCTGGCTTTTACAACCACCTGCAATTGTAGGACCTCCAAATCTCCACAAAGTCCCTCCAAATTGTTTGGCATCCCCAGTGAATTGTATTTTTTAGATTAGGGTACATTAGGAAGTATGCGGTGGCATAATGCATCTTCTTGGAAATTCAATTTTAGTTTGAGGTCACTGGAAAAAAAATGTCATTTCAATCAATATTTTGAATTATGAAGAATGTGGCAGTATTATGTAGTAGTATGCAAATTTACATGATTTTTTCAACATCAGATACTAAATTCTACAGAAAGTTTCCTCTATAATGAACCTCTGATAGGTATGATTCCCTCTAGCCCCCTACCCTGGGGGAAAATGTAAAAAGAATGCCATAGGCAATGTCTTCACTTCATGGACAATGTCTTACAGCCATTCACCGGCTCTAATTCTTTTCCATCTTCTCTGGTTCAGCCTTCCCTCTCCTCTTGTCAGCCTCTCTAGGAAGCATGACACCCACACTGTCTCCATCTGGGCTCAGCTTGAGCACCCATCTCTGCAGACAAAGAACCTCAAAACACCAGTGCTTCACAGTGTTCTCTTACCTTTCTATGCTAACTCTGCTACAGAGAAGCAGAACAGGGCTGTTATCATTCAATGTGTCACATCAATCAGCTTTTACTTAGAACCTCCTCACCCTTAGCACATGTTTGTGGACAAAATGAAGCTTCAAAAGGGTCCAGAGCTCTCTCTAAAGGAATGTCTACGCACAGGTGCCTGCTGAAGAAACTGATCTTATTTATGTCCTGTAACACAAGATTCCATGTTGGTATCAAAGCTGACGGGACCAGGGATGGGCACCTAACCCAAAGACAGCCAATCCTTATGCTGACAAGCAGTTTACAAAGCGTTCTGCTGTGTGGCGACTAGACCTCTCAGATTCTCTTTCTCAATGAAAGACACAGAAAGAACTGGTAGCAGGATCAATCAGGAACATCTACACCCCCCACCTATTAAAATGATCTTTCACATTCATTTCAGGGTGAGGGCTTTGAGATTCTCTTGGCTTTTCCCTCATGGTTGGAGTCCAACAATAATATCCAAGTTCATCATATCCAAGTTCAGGCACAGAAAGAAGGAATGGTAACAAGGGCTTTCTAAGAAATTCCATCAAATTACTTCTTCTTGTGTCTCATTGGCTACTCTTATCTGAAAGACAAGAACAAAATGAAAAGATAGAGGAACAGAAATAAGTACCATGAGAGAAAGTCTTTAGCCTCATGTCCCCATACCAGTACCACTCTGCCCACCTTTCTTTGACAATTCCGTGCGGACAAAACCAATACGCCTTAAAACACAGGAAGTAGAGACATCCTTTCTTTGGCTTCCTCTCCTGTACTTCCTGTTTTCTGCCTCTTCGTGACAAGCACACCTAGACAGGAAGCAGGCTGGCCTTCTTTTCACCCCGCTGCCAGTCTTCGCACGCTTAGATGGACAATTAGATCTAGGACCCTTTTTGCAGGGATGGTATCTCTTCTTTCTCTCTTTCTCCAAATGTGTGGGTAAGTATTAATAATCTCTCTCTCTGTCTCTCCTTTTATCCTTTTCCCTCTTCCTTTCTACCTCTCTCTCCCTCCCTTTCTCTCTCCCTCTCTTTTTCTCTCTCTCTCTCTCTCTGTCTCTCCCTCTCTCTTTTCCTCTCCCTCTCCCTCTCTCCACTCTTGAGCATTCTAATCCCAAGGTAGAGATTTCATATTGGGTTGGTTAGTGATTGTATTCAGCTTCCAGTAATAGTGGCCCAAGGATGCTGGCTTAAGGACATAAAGAATTTACCATTGTCACAAGATGAGAAGCATAGAGGGGAGAAGTTGCTGGTGTTGCTTCAACTGCTCAGGGATTTCAGGGCGAGGCTTTGAGATTCTCTTGGCTTTTCCCTTATGGTTGGAGTCCAACCATAATATCCAAGTTCAGGCACAGAAAGAAGGAAAGGTAACAAGGGCTTTCTAAGAAATTCCATCCAATTACTTCTTCTTGTGCCTCATTGGCCACTCTTATCTGAAAGATGGGAAATGCAGTTGGTTTTTAGTTAGGAACATTGACATACCCAATAAACACAGGCGTTCTGTTGGTAATGAGGAGGAGAGAATTGATATTGCATAGGCAACTGGCAGGATCTACCATGGACAGAATGGCATGAGTGCATAGACTGTGCCTGGGTCTACTGCATACTCCAATATAACTTGTACCAGAGCTCTGCCGTGGGAGCATTTGAGTGCTGGTTTCACTTTTAATAGAGTAATACCCACATTACACCCCTTTTCGCTGCTGCTTTTCTCATGTAACAGAAGTAATTGCCATAGCTGGATTTGGGAATTCCTGAGACTCTTGATGATATACAATCTAAAAGCATTCAATTCCTAATAAGAGTCTGAATCTTATTTATGATGGAGCATTCAAGTCAATGGCAATTAATTCCTGCTGCTAAGAAAACATCATGGATCCTGAATAAAGTTCCAATACCCAAATGACATTCCAGTCTCTATGAGGTGGGGCTATTGCTGAGGTCCTGGGAAATCTCTTTCTTCCTTATATCCTAGTGGTTGTCAAATATGAGTGTGCATCAGAATCAGCTGAATGGCTTGTTAAAAACAGATTGCTGGGCTCCTCCTTCAGAGTTTTTGATTCAATAGTTCTAAGTGGGGCCCAAGAATTTGCATTTCCAACAAATCCCCTGTGATGCTGATCTCCCTGGTATGGGGGACCTTAAGCTTTGAAACTATCAGTGTAGATTAAAATAAATCCACATTACTGGAGATCACCTGAATGAATCTTTATTCATTCAGCCCCTGCACCAGCCTCCATAGTCTGCCTACCCCCAGCATAAGAACTGAAGCCAGTTCCCATTTAGCAGTGCACAGGTGGAAGGCGGGAGACAGCCATCACTGATCCCTTCACATTGTAATTCACACAGAAATGACAGAAGTCGCCTTCTAATCACTTGACAGTGTGTTCTTCTTGCTCCTGAAGGCTGGCTCCCAGTGCTTCAGCAGGCCTCCTGCCTTCACAACCTCCACCTCTGTTCAAACATACCTTCAGATTTCAGAGGTTATTAGTAGAATGCCTTCCCATTTCTTCCAAAGGAGGCTGGGGGTGGGTGGCAATGTTCTGCTCTCTTAACTCTTAGGCTCACTGAATCCTCTCCCAAAAAAAGTCTTTGCTTCCAATGACTGCGTAATGTCTCTGTGTGTGTATAATTTTCTGAGAGTAAAGGCATTTCTTTTTTTTTAATTTTTACATTTCAGAATATTATGGGGGTATAAACACTTTGGTTACATATATTGCCTTGCACCGCCCAAGTCAGAGCTATAGGCGTGCCAGATAAACTTTGTAATGGGATGAGAGGTCCCCTTTGTGTCTCTGCCTTTTAGAATTTTGTAACCTTTTTTATATCAATGTCTTATCCCTGGTGTGATCCTTGCTGTGTTCCTAATGAGGTGGTGAGAGTGCTGATGTGTAGGAAAATATTTCAGTTATGATTTCTATCTATCTATCATGATTATATATGCAGTTATAAATCTCTAATATTTTATAGATTGTGATCCCAAAATACCATTTGTATAAAGCTTATCGTTTAAACAAATTACAGCTGATTTATCAAAGTGCAAGTTTCTGACAATCATGTTCCCATTTCATAACATGAATTGGAACTAATCTTGTTTATTGCGTCTGATATTTGTTAACTTCTGTTAGATTTGATTGTTGCTTATCATGTCTTTAAACTTTAGGGTGACTATCACTTCCTGCTAAGATGACTCCATCTATCGTACGATGCATAGTCTCTTACTCATCCTTAAGTCCTCAGTCTTCACATCACTTCTAGGAAGGCTTCCCTGGACAACTCCCCTTTTGTCCCCCACCCTGAGGTATGTGCTATTCCTGTTCTCTTTCAGTTCCTCTTATACCCTTTTGTTTACCAGTGTGTCTGCAGTGCGCATTACAACATCTGGAACATATTTTGTTCTTAATAAACATCTTTAAATATATCCATCTATCCAGTCATTGGAAACATTTAAGCAAAGTATTTTAAGGAAATGAGGTGCAATATTACTAGTAATAGCGTTCTTCCGTCAAGCTAAGCAGTAACAATTTTTAAAAATTTAAAGAATTTAATTCTAATATCCCAAAATAAATGGCAGCAAATGTCTAAACACAAACTTATATAGGCTACATAATTTTTAACATTTGTTTATTGGCAAAATCCAAGGGACTGCAATTTTTTTTTATCATATCTGAAGTAAAGTTTTTATTCCTACCACTGCTCTTATTAGCATTGTGATTGATTTTGCTTTTCTTAACTTCCTGAGTAAAATAGGCAATTGCTACAGACTATGTACACAGGAGATTGTTTATATAATCCCCAAAGCTGTGTGTACATAAGTCAAATCAATGGAGGGGAAATATCAAGGAGGGTTTGAGTTACTTTTCTCTGAAAGAGCCTCGATTATTGAAAGATTATGGTGGGATCTCATGCTCCAAAAAATAACATAGAGCAAGGATTTTATTGATTATTGATATAATTTTGATATAAATGATTCTAACTCTGCGGTTATATATCTCTGCTTGTGCAGTGGAGCAAACAGTTTCCATCTAGACTCTTAATCAGGAAGCAAGCAGCTTTCCTAAACACCTTTAGTACAATACTGCCACCTGGTGTGGTGAAGAGAGGAGAAAATTAGCTTCAGTTAAACGTACAGAAGTCGGTGTCTCAGTGCTTGTCATTCTGCAAGAATGAATGACCCCAATGAGGTGGTCACAGATACAGTGAATGAAATATAACTGCAATGCTACATGATAATGTACAATGAAGGACCACGCAAATATCTATATATAAACAGTTCAGAATAAAACAGGAGTGAACATTTTTAGTAATCACTGATTTGTGTCACTACTCAAAATAAGGAGCATTAGTCCAAAAAATCATTAAAAAACAAAGAGAAAGTATCTACAGACACAAATGGGGCAGCACAGATAACTCTCGGATTAGGGATATTTTAAATGAAAATGCAGGAAAGGACAGGGTGAAGAACATCAAAGACAAACACATTAGAACAACAGTGATAACTTATACATAATTCCAAGCAGGTCATGTGTGTCAATTTAGGTAATCCTTGTAACCTTCTGAGCTAGGTGTTAGTTTGATCATCTCTCCATTTCATATGTCAAGATCACACAGAGAGTGTGGGACAGAGCCAGATCTTAGCTCGAGGGAGCCTGGTTTCAGAGCCCACACTCTCAACACAGAGCCCTTGCATCTAGGGCACTGTGCAGAGCTGTGAGAGCACTTAGAGGAAGCAGAACACCAAAAGTGAGGCTGCGAAGAGTTAGTAGAAAGGGCCAGTGAAGCACTAGGCTGAGCCAGCAAACGAGCAAATGTGGGAAAGCCCCACCCCTTGGAGCAATGTTACACGAGCAACCAAGGCTCCGCAACTCCTCTTTATCTTCACATCATTCCCCAAATGATGAGGAGTTGAATCGCATAAGGTGCATCATAAAAGATGAAGTTAAAGCATTTGGAAGAGTGGAAAATAAGCATCAGATTTGTATAAAATGTTAGAAAACAACATCCAGTCTCTAAATGATCAGTTCTCCCATCTTTGTTGAGTAACTAGCCTGCATTTTTATAGAACTTATAGATGTAATCATGAAATCGTCCGTATTCCTTCAGATAGCAAGGGGAATTAGAGACACTGGAAGGCCAGAGCTTGACAAATAGTTGGAAATGTGTAAAAAGGGAGAAAGCTAGACTTCAGAAATTATAGCTGTGCATGTTACAGTATAATCCCTGGAATGTTAAATATAATGTAACATTATATTATAGATATCATCCATGGGGATGTTATAGACTACTAAACGCTTCATTTATGAAAATTGCATTCATTCAAAAACATTTACTTATTGAGTACCTAATAAATTCCTTCATGAAGCTTACATTTTTAGTGGGGGGGTATAGGTGATAAATAATTGAATTTATGCAGGAATATAAAACAGGTTAAATATTATAACATGCACTCAAGATGGGGTAAGGGATGCCATTCATAGGATAGTCAGGGAAGGGCTCTCTCATAAGGTGATCTCAGGAAGAAAGAGCTTTCGAAAGAAGTGCCAGAGTTGGAGAGGAAAAGCAATTCAGGGAGTAGGAAGCGCAAGTTCAATGGTCCCGCAGTAGGCAGGTGCTTGACGCGTCCACAGAACAGGAGATGGGTCCATGTGGCTGGACATAGAGGGAGGGAGGAAGCTGACATCTGAAAAGGAACAGAGGCTCTGATTATGTGGGGCCTGTAGACCCCTGTAGGGACTTGGCTTTTATAGTGAGGGAGATTAGAGGCCCTGAAAGGTTTGAACAGAGCAATGACATGATCTAAACTATATTATATCAGGATTACTATTGTTGCTTTGTGGAAAATGGAGTAAGGGAGTAGGAATCAGAGAGAGCAGTTAAAAAGCTTTTGTAATAATCCAGGCCAGATATGCCCCCTTCCCTCTCCCTTCATGACAAAGTGCCGGTCTTGTCCGTGTTAACACTTTTCTTGTCAAGCTCAGTGCCTGGCATAATAATGATGGTTGAAGGAAACCTTTGGCAATGGCAACGAAAACTGTAGTCATACACTGGTGTGAGGGGAGGAACCAGGCACCTGTTCATATTAAAAGTATAGTCTATGATAAGAGTCATGCTTCACAGGTGAGACAAAAATGCAAATGGAAAGGGATACCATTTCAAACCCTATCACCGTGAATATCTACTTTGCCTACTACCAGTTTCTTTAAAACCCATAAGCAAATACTATTCTCTTCTCCACACACACAGCTCCAGATGGGCATGCAAAACTGGAGTTGGGAAATTGAGACCCTGTCTTGTTTGCATCCCTGATGCTATGCTATGGCCCTCTGGGGAGGCTTCTGTACAGGAATACATCGATTTATTTAAAGCTCTGCATCATCCACGAGGTAAAACCATCAGTCTTCCACTTTTATGATAAGCTCTTGTGTCCAAGAGATATTCTAAAGCAACAACATCCCTCTAAGTTTCCTGCCAGAACTTTTTATGTACCCACTTTGGGAAGATTAAGGGCAACAGCTGGATGCTTCTTTGAAGGAAAGGTCCCGACTTAGAATGTACACTTACCCTTCTCTGCTGGGTGGTATCTGAATCTTAAGTAGATTAGCCAACTAGAGAAGAGACATAATGTTGACTCTGACTCCTGTCTTAACTGTGTCCTATGAAGTCAAGCATGCATTTCTGTTCATTTCAGTCCTGGAGTTTGCATTGGGGCTGCTGGCCAATGTCTTCATTTTCTTGGTGAATTTTTGGGATGTGGTAAAGAGGCGGCCCCTGAGCAACTGTGATCGTGTGCTGCTGTGCCTCAGTATTACCCGGCTTTTCCTGCACGGGCTGCTGTTGCTGAGTGCCATCCAGCTTGCCTGATTCCAGAACATGAAAGAGCCACTAAACCACAGCTACCAAATCATCGTCATGCTCTGGATGATCGCAAACCAAGCCAGCCTCTGGCTTGCTACCTGCCTCAGTCTCCTCTACTGCTCCAACATTGTCCGTTTCTCTCAAACCTTCCTGCTGTGGTTGGCAAGCTGGATCTCCAAGAAGACCTACCAGATGCTCCTGGGTGTTATTCTGTCCTCCTGCTTCTGCACTGTCCTCTGCTTTTGGGACTTCTTTAGAAAATCTCACTTCACAGTCACAGCTATGCTATTCATGAACAACAATACAGAACTCAACTGGCAAATTACAAAAATCAATTTCTTTTATTCCTTTCTCTTCTGCTATCTGGGGTCTATCCCCCCTTTCCTAATTTTTCTAGTTTCTTCTGGGGTGCTGACTGTCTCCCTGGGGAGGCACATGAGGACAATGAAGGCCTATCCCAGAAACTCTTGTGACCCCAGCCTGGAAGCACACATTAAAGTCCTCAAATCTCTTTTTTCCTTTCTCTGCTTCTATGTGGTGTCATTCTGTGCTGCCATCATGTCAGTGCCCCTACTGATGGTGTGGCATAACAAGATAGGGGTAATGGTTTGTGTTGGGACATTGGCAGCATGTCCCTCTGGACACGCAGCCATCCTGATCTCAGGCAATGCTAAATTGAGAAGAGCTGTGGAGACCATTCTACTCTGGGCTCAGAGCATCCTCAAGGTAAGGGCCAACCGCAAGGCAGATCCCAGGACACTTTGCCGAGAACAGATATGAAATGGGCTCTTCGTGAATACGTCTCTGATTCCTCAGGAATACAACTCTGATTCTTCATGAAGCCTTCCAATTTATTCTGTAAAACGTAACTGAAAGTCTCTCCACTCTCCATCAGTGTTCTCACCCACTGAAGAATAAAATAATTAAGGCTCTATACATGACCTAGACTAGTATAATGGTGTTGGTTCCCCAGGTTTGTTTTGATAAAATGAACAAAATACACAGGTAAGGTATTCAGTGTAAATATTTTGTATGCTATAGCTTATTATTGCTTGGTATGAGCCAAACCATGAGAAATCACCTCTTCTGAAATGTCTAAATCCCAAGATAATATGTTTGGCTTTTAACATGACTGCTAAACCTCTTTCACAAAACTGGTATTAACATAATATTTGAAAATATTCACTACTATGGCAATTATATATTCCTCTTCAAACTCCACGATTTTCATGGAAACAAGATATGGAAAGACAAACTTGGAAAATCAATTATGTCATAACTTCAGCTTCAAGAGGTACCACATTAAAACTCCTACCAGAGGATAGGGGTCATTTTGTCTGAAAATACACTGATTCACACATGCACTTTGACCTGCTCTACCATGAGTGAAGGGAAGTAAATACTTGCTCAGTACATGCCCTGGACACCAGCCTTTTGTGAATCTTCTAGCTCTGCTCAGTTTGCCTTTGAAGACAGTGCTTTGCCTGGTACCAAGCATTGGTCCATCTAGTTGGGGAACCCACCCAAATAGCCTAGCTGAAATGTTTGTAGAGATTCAGCATGTTCTGTGTCCCTGCATAGGAACCTAGCCAGGAAGGCTTTCCTCAAATCAGGCCCTAAAAGACTCAGGAGAGAAGAAGGAATATCAGACATTTAAATCCTGACAGGCTTCAAAGTCATAGCAAGGTCACCAACAAGGCTCTTAATTTCACCAACTGTGGGTGCTTCCAGAGAACGTCTTCCTCCCCTCGGCACTTGGTCTTGATAGATCCGACTCTTCCCCTCACTTTTCCAAAACAAATTAGCCTTTTCTTCAGCTCCAGTGGCTACAAAATCTGCAACTTCATCTGGCTTCCTTTCCTTGGTGGGCTACAAAGTTACTTAGGCTACCTTCAAAGGCAGTGGTCCTCACTCTTGGCTGTGCTTTAAAATGACCTGAAGAGCTTTTAAAAATCTCAATGCCGAGGCCACATTCAGACAATAAAATCAAATCTCTGGAGGTGAAATTCAGACACTTTTTTAAAAAAATCTCCCCAGGTGATTCCAGGGTGCAGGCAATGTTGAGAACCACTGTACTAGATGCCCTGTTACTTGAGTTGGATGATGTGATCCTCCCATCAAACTGTATTGTAACCTTTTAATTTCACTTTTCCCTGGAGTACTTTGAGGAATATCATCACAACAGCAAACAGCAGAGGATACCCCTTCTTATTTTGTTTTCTCTCTTGGATAAGCTCTCTCTGGACAGATCACCATTACATCTTACTGCTCTCCGTGGCTTTTTTTCTTACAACTTTATTTTTTAGAGCAGTTTTAGGTTTATGGCAAAATTGAGAGGAAGGGATACAGAGATTTCCCATACACCACCTGCCTCTACATGTGCATAGCTACCCCCATTATCAACATCCCCCTCCAAAGTGGTACGTTAGTTATAATTAGTGAACCTACGTTGACACATAATCACCCCAAGTGCATTGTTTATGTTAAAGCTGTACACTCTATGGTTTTGGACAAATATATAATGACATGCATCCACAATTATAGTATAATACAGAGTGTTTACACTGCTCTAAAAATCCTCTGTGCTCTGCCTATTCATTCTTTCTTTCTGCAACTCCTGGCAACCACTGATCTTTTTATTGTCTCCATAGTTTTGCCATTTCCATGTCATACAGTTGTAATCATACAGTATGTAGTAACATTTTCAAATTGTCTTCTTTCACATGGTAATATATATTTAAGGTTTCTCCATATCTTTTCATAGATTTATAGCTCATTTACTTTTAGCACTGAATAATATTCCAGTATCTGGATTTACCACAATTTATTTATCCATTCACCTACTAAGGGACATCTTGGCCGCTTCCAAGGTTTGGCAATTATGACTAAAGCTGCTATAAATATCTATGTGCACGTTTTTGTGTGGACATGAGTTTTCAAATCCTTTGGGCAAATACTAAGGAGTACAAATGTTGGCTCATGTGGTAAGGGTCTATTTAACTTTGTAAGAAACCGCCAAACTATCTTCCAAAGTGGCTTACTAGTTTGCCTTCCCACCAGCAGAGAGAGTTCCTGTTGCTCCACATCTTTGCCAGGTTTTTGTGTTGTCAGCGTTCTGGATTATGGCCATTCTAACAGGTGTGTAGTGGCATCTCGTTGTTTTAATTTGCATTTCCCTGATGACATAGTATGTGGAGCATCTTTTTATATGCTTACTTGATGGCTTTATTTTTAACATTATTTTTTGTGATTTATCCATAATATATGAGTTACAACTTGTTTATCTACTCATTATTGATGAACATTTGCATTATTTTGCAATTTGGCAATTTGGAGCTATTATTAACAGTTTCTCTTTTTTTTTTTTTTTTTTTTTTAGTGATGTGGTCTCACTCTATCACCCAGGCTGGAGTGCAGTGGTGTGATCACAATTCACTGCAGCCTTGAATTCATGGGCTCAAGTGATCCTCCTGCCTCAGCCTACTGAGTAGCTATGACTACTGGCGCATGCCACCACACCCAGCTAATATTTTTATTTTTTGTAGAGATGGGGGTCTGGCTATGTTGCCCAGGCTGGTCTCAAACTCCTGGATTCAAGTGATCCTCCTGACTTGGCCTCCCAAAGTCATGGGATTATAGGTGAGCCACCATGCCCAGCCCTATTAGGAATAAAGTTTTTATGAACGTTCTTAAGTCCATCTTTTTGTGGACATAGTTTTCATTTCTCTTAGGTAAATACCTAGGAGTGAGATTACTGTGTCATAAAGTTAATGTACCTTTAGCTTTATAAGAAGCTGCTACAGAGTTTTCCATGATAACTAATGACATGGATCACCTTTTCATGTGCTTCTTGACCACTTGTATATCTTCTATTGTAAAGTAACTATTTGTTTCCACATTTTTCTATATTGAGTTGTCTTTCTATTATTAAATTATAGGAGTTTATTGATTTGTGGAATTTGTGTGTGTGTATATATGTATCTATATTCTTATATAACTCATATTTATATTCAACTCATATATATACACAACTCATAATTTTATATAGAGTTGTCTTTTTATTATTAATTTGTAGTTTATTGATTTGAATATATGCGCATATATACATATAAATATTTAATGTATGTGAATATATATCTATATATAATATGGATACAAAGTTCTTTGTCTGACATATGTACTGTGAATATTTTAACCCAGACTATGGTTTGCCTTTTCATTTTCTTAATATTGTATTGATGGGCAGAAATTTTGAATTTTAAGAAAATTCTATTTAAGTTATTAAGTATGAAATGTCCGATTTCTTTAAATACTAAGTTTGACAGTTGATATCTCTGGCATTTCACTTTGACACTTTTTGTTTTATTTTTATTGTGAAGGTACATCCTTAGTCTTTCAAACGCATGGTTTGGCTTGTGATTATCTTTCACATCTTTTTTAGAGCAATTTTTATGAAACCATGGATAAGTCAAAAATTTGTGTTATTTTTTAATATGAGTTCCATCATGGAACTAATGTAGCACAGAAAGCTCAAAATATCAACAAAGCATTTGGGAAGGAAGTGGCTTCAGCACAGTATGCTGATGGTTTGAGAAGTTCCATTCTGGTGATTTTAATCTTGAAAATGAGCCATGTGGGCGGCCTGAGACCACGGTGCATAATGATGAGCTGAAAGCTGTAGTGGAAGTGAATCCATCTCAACCTAAGCATGAATTAGCAGCAAAGTTTGACATTACTATTCCAACAATATTGGACCATTTGAAACAAATTGGCAAGGTAAAGATGGGTACTGCATGAATTAAAAGAGCGTCAGAAGAGAAATCGTCTCAAAGCTTGCCTTTCTCTGCTGTCACGACATAAAGGTGAACCATTTCTACACCGTATTGTTACATGTGATGAAAAATTGATTCTTTTTGACACACAAGTGTTCAGCACAATGGCTGGATGAAGACGAAGTGCTGAAACACAGTCCAAAACCGAATAATCACCAAAGAAGGCTAATGGTGTCTGGTGGTCCAGAGCTGGTATTATCCACTACAGCTTCATGAAACCTGGCCAATCGATTACAGCAGATGTCTACTGCAACCAGTTGGATGAAATGATGAGGATACTTGTGATTAAGCAGCCGAGATTGGTCAATAGAGACAGGCCAATCCTCTTGCAAGATAACGCTTGACCACATGTTACAGAAACAACACTGCTTAAACTACAGAAGCTGGACTTGGAATCTGTCATCCATGGTATTCACCAGACCTTGAACCAATTGACTACCACTTCTTCCAGGCTTTGGACCACTTCTTGGAAGGAAAAAATATTCAATTCTCAACAAGCTGTGGAAAACGCCTTTTGCGATTTCATCGCCACTCACTCTCCAGGTTTCATTGCTGCTGGCATAAACAAGCTACCGTTAAGACGGCAAAACTGTGTTGACAGTTTAGGCACATACTTTGATTAATTGTACTGCTTCTTATTTGAGATATAATAAACTAAACTTTTGATTCTAAATTGGACATTTCATATTTAATGACCTAAATATTTGTCATTTTTTCTTTAAAGTTTGTGCTTTTTGTGTTCCCTCTAAGAAATATCTGCCTGCCTCTAAAATGTGAAAATTGTCTCCTATGATTTCCTCTAGAATTTTAATATTTTTCACTTTTATGTTTGGGACTACATTTCTCCTTGAATTAATTTTTATTTTTTGTGTCGAGTAGGGTTGAACTTTATTTTTTCCATATGTTTATCTAAGCATTCCAATATTATTTCTTGAAGACCTTCATTTCCTCATTGAATTGACTTGACACCCTTGTTGAAAATCCTATGACTACATAAATATGGATCTCTTTCTGGTCTCTATATTATATTCTATTGATCTGTTTGTCTAGCCTTTAACCAATACCACACTGTCTTGATTACCGTAGATTACTAGTAAGTTAGAAGTGAGATATTGTGAGTCTTCCAAATTTACTTTTCTTTTCTAAAATTGTTTGGCTAATCTGAATTTATAAATACTGAAAAAATTTGTTTATTTGTACACATAAATTTATTTATTCCCATATATATACATATATATATGTATATAAGCTGTTGGAATTCTCATTGCCATTGTATTGAATCTAGATGTCAATTTGGACATTTGAATCTAGATGTCAATTTGGACAATTTGGAGAGAACTGAATTTTTAAAAGCATTCATTCTGACAATGTATGATGATGACTGACATGATATATCTGATGATATAATGATGACATGATATAATGATGACAATGTCTGACATGATATATCTCTTCATTTATTTTTTTTTAATTTTTCTAAGCAATATTTTGTAGGTTTTAATGTAGAGGTCTTTTGATAAAATTATTCCTAAGTATTTAACATCTTATAATGTCGTTGTGTATAGAATTGTTTAAAATTTCATTCAATTATTAGCTGCCAGTATATAAAAATGTAATTGATTTTTGAACATTAACCATGTATCTTATGACTTTTCTAAATTAATATATTAGTATAAACTGTTTGTATATTTTTTGAAATTTTATACTTAAACAACAATGTCATCAGCAAATAAAGACAATTTTATTTCTTTCTTCCCAATCTTTATGCCCTTTATTTATTTTATTTAACTTATTCCTCTGACTAGGATCTCCAATATAATACTGATTAGAATTCTTGTGAGTATACATTCTTGCCTTGTTCCTGCTTTTAGGAAAAAAACATTCACTATTTTATCATTAGGTGTGATGTTAGCTATAGATCATTTGTAGATTCCCTTGTCAGATTAAGAAAGCCCATTTTCATTCCTAGTTTGCTGATAATTTTTATCATCAGTAAGTGTTGGATTTGATTAAAATATTTTTCTGTATTTACTGAGATGAGTCTATGGGTGTCTCCTTTATTGTACTAACCGGGTGAATTATGTCGATTAACTTTTGAGTGTTAAAGAAACCTTGCATTTCTGGGATAAGCCTCAGTCATAATGTATTTTTCTTTTTATATGTTGCTCTATTAGATTTGTTAATGTATTGTTACATATATTCATGTGGACTACTAACCTCTGTTTTTATTTTTCTATTCTTTCTGTCTTTTTTTTTAATATCTTTGTCAAGTTTTGGTGACAGGGTTATCCTGGCTTCATAAAATGTTAGGAAACATAACCTCCATCTTTATTTCCTTAAAGAATTTGTGTAAGATTGGTATCATTTTGTCCAAATATTTCATACTATTCACCTGGAAAACAATTTGGGCCTGAAATTTGAAATTGCTATTCAGAAATATTTGATTTTTTTTGGTTTTTTATAACTATAATTTATTATAATAGATATAGCCTGTTAATATTTTCTATTTCTTCTTGTGTCTATTTTGGTAAATTGTATTTTTCAAAGAATTTTTCCATTTTATCTGTTTTTACCTTTATTGCCATAAAATTGACCATAATATCCCTTTATTAATATTTTAATGTTTATAGAATCTATTTTGCTATCTCTTTCATTTGCAATTTTGATAACATTGTTGCCTCTTTTTAATTAATTACTCTAGCTAATGATTAATCAATTTATTGATATTTCCAAGAAATCAGCTTTTGGTTTCATTCAATGTTCTCAACTTCTTTACTTTTTTAAAATTTATTTCAAAATATTAAGGGGATACAAAGGTTTTTAGTTACACGGATCACTTTTGTAATGCTTCAGTAATGGCTATAGGTATGCACATCACCCAAATAGTGTTCATTGTACCCATTAGATAGGTTTTTGCCCCTCCCCTCCTCCCCCTTCCCTGCTGCGTGATTTCCACTGAGTTTTACTTCCCTCTATGCATGTGTGCTCGTCGGTTAGTTCCAATTTAATAATGAGTACATGTGGTGTTTGTTTTTCCATTCTTGAGATACTTCACTTAGGAAAATGGTGTCCCCTTCCATCTAAATTGTTGCAAAGGCATTAATTCATCATTCTTATGGGTGAGTAGTACTCCATGGTATACATACACCACATTTTATTAATCCATTCATGAACTGATGGGCACTTGGGTTGATTCCACATCTTTGCAATAATAAATTGTGCTGCAATAAACATTCAAGTGCATGAGTCTTTTTGATAGAAAAACTTCTTTTCCTTTGGGTAGATACCCAATAGTGGGATTGCTGGATCAAATGGTAAGTATACTTTTAGTTCTTTGAGAAATCTCCATACTGTTTTCCATAGAGGGGTTGTACTAAATTGCAGTCCCACCAACAGTGTATAAGCATTCCTTTCTCTCTGCATCTAAGCCAGCATCTATTGTTTTTGGACTTTTTAATAAAAGCCATTCTAACAGGGATAAGGTGATATCTCACTGTGGTATTAATTTGCATTTCCCTGATTAGTGACATTGAGCATTTTTTCATACGTTTCTTGGCCATTTGTCTATCTTCTTTTGAAAAGCTTTTGTTCATGTCTTCAGACCAATTTTTAATGGTTTTTTTTTTTTGATGATTTTGCATGAGTTCTTTGTAGATTCTGGTTATTAGCCCTTTATAGGATGTATAGCTTGCAAATGTTTTCTCCCATTCTGTATGTTGTCTATTTGCTCTGTAGATTGTTTCCTTAGCAGTGCAGAAGCTTTTTAGTTTAATCAGATACCATTTATTTATTCTTGTTATTGCTGTGATTGCCATTGGGGTCTTAGTCATAAATTCTTTGTCTAGGCTGATATCAAGAAGAGTTTTTCCTATATTTTCCTCTAGAATTCTTACAGTTTCATGCCTTATATTTAACTCTTTTATCCATCTTGAATTAACTTTTGTGAGTGGTGAGAGATAGGGGTCCTGTTTCATTCTTCTGCATGTGGCTATTCAATTTTCCCAGCACCATTTATTGAATAGGGTTTCCTTTCCCCAGTGTACATTGTTGTCTCCTTTGTCAAAGATCAATTGGTTGTGGGTAGGTGGTTTTACATCTGGGTTCTCTATTTTGTTCCATTGATATGTGTATCTATTTTTGTACAAATACCATGCTGTATTGGGTACTATAGCCTTGTAGTATAGTTTGAAGTCTGGTAATGTGATGCCTCCAGATTTGTTCTTTTTGCTTAAGATTACTTTAGCTACTCAGGCTTTTTTCTGGTTCCAACCAAAGCATACAATTATTTTTCCTAGATCTGTGAAGTATAACCTTGGAAATTTGATGGGGATTGCACTGAATTTGTAAATCACTTTGGATAGTATGGACATTTTAACAATGTCGATTCAACCCATCCATGAGCATGGTATGTTATTCCATTTGTTTATGTCCTCTGTGATTTATTTCCTCAGTGTTTCATAGTTCTCCAAGTAGAGATCCTTTACCTCCTTGGTTAAGTATATTCCTAGGTATTTTATTTTCTTTGTAGCTATTACGAATGGTATTGAGTCTTTGATTTGACTCTCAGATTGACTGTTATTGGTATATAGAAATGTTATTGATTTATGTACACTGATTTTGTATCCTGAGACTTTGCTGAATTTATTTATCAATTCCATGAGCCTCTTGGTGGAGTCTTTGGGATTTTCTACGTACAAGACCATGTCATCAGTGAAGAGTGATAGCATGACTTCCTTTTTTCCCAATTTGGATACCGTTTATTTCTTTCTCTTGCCTGATTGCTCTGGCTAGGATTTCCAGCACCATGTTGAATAGAAGTGGTGACAGTGGGCACCCTTGTCTTGTTCCAGTTCTTAGAGGGAATGTTTTCAACTTTTTCCCAATCAGCATGATATTGGCTGTGGGTTTGGATAGCTTTTATAATTCTGAGATATGTTCCTTCTATGCCTAGTTTGCTGAGGGTTCTTATCCTGAAAGGGTGCTCCATTTTGTTGAATGCTTTTTCTGCATCTATTGAGATGATCACATGATCTTTGTTTTTCTTCTGTTTATGTAGTGAATCACATTTATTGATTTACGTATGTTGAACCATACTTGCATCTCTGGGATGAAGGCCACTTGATCCTGGTGTATTATTTTTTTGAAGTGTTACTAAATTCAGTTTCCTAGTATTTTATTAAGGATTTTTGCATCTATATTCATTAGGGATATCGGTCTATAGTTTTCTTTTTTTGTTGTGTCCTTTCCTGGCTTTGGTATCAAGGTGATACTGACTTCATAGAATAAGTTGGATAGAATTCCCTCCTTCTCAATATTATGGAATAATTTCTATAGTATGGGTACCAAGTCTTCTTTGTAGGTCTGGAATTTGGCTGTGAATCCATCTGCTTCAGGGCTTTTTTGTTGTTGGAAGACTTTTTTATTACTGCTTCAATCTCACTGCTCATTATTGGTCTGTTCAGGAGTTCTGTGTCTTCCTGATTGAGTCTTGGGAGTTTGTGTGTTTCCAGGAATTTTCCTATTTTCTCTGTGTTTTCTAGTTTATGTGCATAGAGATTTACATAGTTAGTATTCATAGATGATGTTTCGTATTTCTGTAGTATCAGTTGTAATGTTTCCTTTTTCATTTCTGACTGACTTTATTTGCATCCTTTCTCTTCTATTCCTGGTTAATCCAGCAAGTGATCTGTCAATTTTGTTTATCTTTTCAAAGAACCAACTTTTTGTTTCATTGATCTTCCCTATTTTTTTGTTGTTGTTGTCTTCTGTCTCATTTAGTTCTTCTCTGACCTTCATTATTTGTTTTCTTCTGCTGGCTTTCAGTATGGTTTGCTCTTCCTTTTCTAGTTCCTGGAGATGTGACATTAGGTTGTTAACTTGTGATCTTTCTGTCTTTTTGATGTAGGCACTTAAGGCTATGAATTTTCCCCTGAGGAATGCTTTTTCTGAGTCCCATAGACTTTGATAGCTTGTGTACCCTTTGTCATTCAGTTCAAAGAATCTTTTGATTCCCATCTTAATTGCATTCTTGACCCATTAATCATTCTGCAGCAAGTTGTTTAATCTCCATTACTTTGTGTAGGTTTGAGTGTTTCTCTTGTGATTGATTTCTAGTTGTATTCCACTGTGGTCTGAGAAGATACATGGTTTCTATTTTTTTGGATTTGCTGAGGCCTTTTTTGTGGCCTAAGATATGATAAATCTTGGAGAATGTCCCAGGTGCTGCTGAGAAGATTGTATATGCAGTAGTTTTGGGGTAGAATGTTCTTTAAATGTCTGTTAGGCCCATTTGATTTAGAATCATGTTTACGTCCAGTGTTTATTTATTCATTTTCTGCTTTGATGATCTGTGCAGCTCTGACAGTGGGGTGTTGAAGTCCCTGGCAATTACAATGCTACTATTTATTTCTTTGCTTAGTTCTAGTAAAATTTTCTTTATGTATCTGGCAGCTGCTGTGTTAGGAGCATATATATTTAGGATTGTTAGATCTTCTTGTTGAATCACTCCCTTTATCATTATATAATGACCCTCTTTGTCTTTCTTTATCCTTGTTGATTTAAAGTCAATTTTACCTAATATGAGAATGGCTACACCTGCTGTCTTTTGGTTTCCATTTCTGTGGATATTTTTTCTTTCCTTTCACTTTCAGTCTGTGTGTGTCCTTGTAGTTTAGATGTGTTTCCTGAAGACAGAAGATAATTGGGTTGTGCTTTTTCATCCATTCAGCCAGCCTATGTCTTTTAAGTGGCACATTTAAACTGTTAATGTTAACAGATGGAATTGATATGCGCGATGTTCTGTTCATCACGTTGGACATTACCTTGTTGCTTTGTTTTCTCTCTTGTGTTATTGTTTTATAAGAATTGTGAACTTTAGCATTTGTGGGTGATTTTACACTGGTTGGCATCTATTATGCTGATTCATGTATAATGTAGTTCTGAGAATTTCCTGCAGGGTAAGTGTGGTCATGACAAATTTCCTCAGTGTTTGCTTATCTTGAAAAGACTTAATTTCTCCATCAATTGTGAGACTTAGTTTTGCAGCATATGAGATTCTAGGCTGGCAGTTGTTCTGTTTAAGGAGATTGAAGATGGGGCCCCACACCCTTCTGGCTTCTAAGGTTTCCACTGAGAAGTCTGCTGTTGGCCTGATGGGTTTTCCTTTGTAGGTCAGTTGTTGCTTTCATCTTGCTGCTTGTAGAATTTTCTCCTTCATTTTGACTTTGGCCAGGTTGATGGCTATGTGTCTTGGAGATGTCCTATTTGCTATGAATCTTCCTAGAATTCGATGACCATCATGTACCTTGATGTTTGTATCTCTGGTGATACCAGGGAAGTTTTCCTCAATAATTCCTTCAAATAGATTTTTCATGCTTTTAGCTCTTTCTTCTTCTCCCTCAGGGATGCCTATAATTCGTATGTTAGTTCACTTTTCATAATCCCATATCTCTCTAAGTGAGTGCTCTGCATTTTTTGTTCACTTCTCTGCCTCTTTAAATGACTGGGTTAGCTCGAGATCTTGTCTTTAAGCTCTGCGATCCTTTCTTCTTCTTGGTTTAGTCTTTTGCTGATGCTTTCTGTTGTGTTTTGAAGTTCCCTAAATGACTCAATTCTTTGAGTTCTATTATATCCTTTTTTATGTTGTCTAGCACTTTAGTGACTTTCTCATTAATTTCCTAAAATATTTTTCTGGCTTCTTTATGTTGGTTTTCAACTTTCTCTTCAATTCCATTCATCTTATTTGCCATCCATATTCTGAATTCCATTTCTGTCATTTCAGCAATTTCCTTTTGGATGGAGTACACTACTGTAGCTCCATTTTGTTCCCTTGGGAGTGTCAACCTATTTCATTTTTTCATGTTGCCAGGGTTCATTTTCTGGTTTCTTCTCACCTGGTTCCTCTTCTCTCAGCTCTGGTTTAATAGGATTGCAGGGAACTTATTCTCTTTTGCTGGGAACTCTCCTATTTAGTCAGGGGAACAGGAGGACCCTAGATGGAGGTTTTCTGACCTACTCTGGAATGTTGACCCATCAGGGAGAGGCGGGTATACTAAGATCCTGTAGAACAGCTGTTCTGTTTTGACCCATTCCCCTGTGATTGCCTCAGTTCAAACCAGTGCTGGATGATCTTTGCGTGGGGTGGAGGGTTGTTCCTTAGCTCACTACTGGGAGTTTGGGTTGGCAGCTGGATGCAACCCTATCCACCATGGCTGCTGTTGTGGCAGATTGCTCTGGTTGTGGTCACTCAGTGGAGGTGATGGTGGCCACTGGATGAGTCAATTTAGGCAGTAGTCGTGGATGACCAGGCTGTAGGCATTTACACAAACCAGGTCCAGGAGTAATGTCTGCTCAGGGCTGGGGGGGTCTCAGGTGAAGCTTTGGCCCTTGCGGAGGTTCTGCTGGCCCAGTGGCAGTGGTGGAGATTCAGAGGTAGTGTCTTGGGGCCTAAGCTCAACTTTGGAATCTCCAGGGTAGTGTCATAGGCCTGGTGGGGGCCCTGGAGCTACAGGGGCAGAACCTCAGGTTTGGGCACAGTGAGAGCTTCAGAACTGGCTCTGAGAATTAGAGGGGCAGAGCCACACATATGGAGGGCTGTTCTGCCAGCCTGGGGACTACTGATGCTGAGTCACACAGGCAGGGGTTTGTCTCAGCAGCCCAGGGACGATGTAGGTGGGCCAGAGTTTCTGGTTAGCCAAGATTCTGCCCCACACCTAGGGCTTGCTGAGACAGTCACCCAAAGCTTCCCAGGTTGTGCTTGTGGTGCCTGAGGCTCCTCCTCAGCTCAGATCCCATGCAGGGGAGGAGGCACAACACAGGGGAGCTTCTGTTCTGTCTTCCCCCTCCCTGGCCTGGTGGGGGTGAGGCAAAGGCTACTTCTAGAAGGTTGAGTCCTAAGTGGACTTGTCTCCATGCACCAAAGTGATCAGGATGGTGCTAGTTGTGGAAACCCATGATTGGCAGCCACCAGATCTCTCCTGCACCTGCTGTCTGGTGCAATGTCTCTACACAGACTCTGAGAAGCTTTCCAATCAGCCCAGAGACCTACAGTGGAGGAGGGAGACCCCTCACTGCTCGAGCTGCCTGTATCTTTTATTCCTTTCCTAAAAAGCATTTCTCCCTTGGGTTACTTCTGTTCTTCTGTCTTCCCCTCTTCCCAGCAGTATGAATTGTATTGGGACTCCCAGCTTAATCTCTGAGTTGGTGGGTGGTGCTTGTGAGTAAGAATCGGCCACATCCTGTTTGACTAAATCAGTAGATGCTGTAATGAGCTATACAGTTGTTCCCCCTGTCAGTGGTTGATGCTTGCAGGAAAGAGCTAATTTTAGAGATGTTCTTTTGTGCCTGTAATAGGCTTTAGACCCTTAGGAGAAGCACTTGAATGCCCCAGGCAATGGGAGGAGCCCTGTAGCGCCCAGGGGATTTCTTGTTCCCCACGACAGCAGAGGTGGGCAGAGGAGTGAGGCTGGGTGGGGTTAGGTTAAGTGAGCCTGGAAGGCTCTGCAAAGTCTCCACAGGGCTCAAACATCATATCCCAGGCCCCTGGGAAAAGCCACTGGGAGAGGGGCCCAAGCAGCCTTTCTGAACTGGAAAGGCTGCCTGTGGGGGAGAGACCATTGGTAATTCACTGACTGGCTCTTGGAGTGAGCTCCACCTCTCTCTTGCTAACCCTTCCCCGAGAATCTCTGAGTGTCTATTTGCAAATGGGCGCCCGAACACTCTGCACTCAGTCACAATGGTGCCGCAGGCTGGGAACTTCTCACCAGGGGGCCACCCCCCCAGGTCCAATAGTGCAACTTTCCTGTGGGGGGATGGACGCTTCACCAGATTGCTGTGGCTCAGATACCCACTGTACTCGCCCATCAGTTCTGCCCACATGGGCTCCCTCGCCTCCTGAAACAAGCTCTGAAATCTCTCCCTTGTGCCTCCTAGCAACCTGCTCGAGTCCTGGGGGCACAGGATCCAGCCTGTGTGTCTGATCCCCAGAGTGCCAGCAGGCAAGGAACTCCCAGAACGGGCATCCCTCAGTCTACAGCAGGTCCTCAAAGGGGAAGGTGTGGGCCCCACTCTCTGTGGAAACCTCAGACTGAAGGATGCTGCAGCTGATGAGAGGCCGCTGTTCCCAAAAGTCTCAGTCTTCCCTCCAGACTGTAATGGGTGGGGAAGGGTGGGGGAGGAAAAGAGTCTGAATGGAAGATAGCCCGGGACCCCAGCTCCTCCAGTCCCTCTTCCTGGGAGGAAGCCTGCATGGAATGTCCAAGCTCTGGGATCATGCTTGTTCTCCACCCAATTCAGTGGTTGCAGTAGCACTTGGGTTTGTAAGGGTGGAAAAGCTTCCAAACAGCTCAGTAGCCCACTGATTACTGCAGGTGTATGGGAAGGAGAAATGGGATTCCCCCCTTACCCCTCCACTGTGCTCTGAGCCTCTCTGGGTCAGGTCCTTGCTGATATCTTTTCTTCTTTTTCCTTTTCCTTTTCCTGTTCTGCATCCCAATTTCCCTTTGTGAGGTCCCTGGCAGGCTCTGGCACTTCTTTCTCTGAACTACAGCCAAGCTAATCTCCTTATCTGAAACCCTTTCTTCCCTCTGGGATGCTCTGGCAAGTGATGTCTCTAGTCGGCTGTCTCGCCCTCTCCCCCTCTTCTTTACTTTTTTTCTACTTATTATCTATCATTTATCATTTCCTTTCTTCTACTTTCTTTGGCTTAATTTCTCTTCCTGTTTTAGCTTCCTAAGATACAGAATATGGAAATACACAGAACATTCTATCCACCAACAGTGTACAGCACACATTCTTCTCAAGTATACATGGAACATTCTCCAGAATATGACCATATGGTAGGCCACAAATTAAAACTCAATAGATTTTTTTAAAAAAATAGATATCATCTGCTTTGTTAGGGGATTAAAAAAAAGAAAAGAAAATAATAGATATAATACAAAGTATTTTGTCTGACCACAGTGGGATGAAGTTAGAAATCAATAACAGAAGGAAAACTGGGAAATTCACAACACTGTAGAAATTAAACAACACACTCTTAAACAACAAATTGATCAAAGAAGAAATCTCAAAGGAAGTTAGAAAATACTTAGAGATTAATGAAAATGAAAACACAGCATACCAAAACTTATAGGATGCAGTGAAAGCAATGTTCCGAGGGAAATTATAGATATAAATGTTTATGTTAGAAAGAAAGATCTGAAATCAGCAACTTTACTCTACAACTTAAAGAACCAGAAAAAGAAAAACAAAGTAAACCCAAAGCTAGCAATGAAGAAGGAAATAACAAAGATTAGAGCAAAATGGAGTAGAGAATAGAAAAATAATAGAGAAAATCAATGAAACCAAAAGACAGTTCTTTGAGAAGATCAAAAAATTGACTAATTTTAGCCAGATGAATGAAGGAAAAAAGAGAGAAAACTCAAGTTACTAAAATCAGAAATGAATTGGGGACTACTGATTCTACAGAAATAAAAAGGATTATAAGGTAGTATTATGAATAATTGTATGCCAACAAATTGAATAATCTAGATGAAATGGACAAACTCCTAGAAATGCAAAACCTCCCATGACTAAATCACAATGAAATAGAAAATCTGAATAGACCTATAACTAGTAAGGAGATTGAATCAATAATCAAAAATCTCCTGACAAAGAAACACCCTGGACCTCATGGCTTTACTGGTGAATTCTACCAAGCATTTAAAGAACTATGATCAATCATTCTCAAACTTTTCCAAAAAGTTGAAGAGGAGGGAACACTTCCTAACTCATTCTATGAGGTCAGCATTACTCTGATACCAAAGTCTGACAAAGACTCCACAAGAAAAGAGAACTACAGATCAATACCTCTCACAAACATTGATGTAAAAATTCTCAACAAAATACTAGTAAAATAAATTCAGTAGCATATTAAAAGGATTATACACCATGACCAAGTGGGATTTATTCCTGGAAGGAAAGGATGATTCAACATATGAAAATCAATGTAATATACCACATTAACAGAATAAAGGACAAAATCACATGATCATCTCAATGAAGAAAAAGCATTTGAAAAAATTCAATACCCTTTCAGGATAAAAACACTCAACAAGCTAGGAATAGAAGGAAACTATCTCAACATAATAAAAAGCCATATATGAAAAACCCACAGCAAACATCATGTCAATGGTAAAAGACTAAAAGCTTTTCCTCTAAGATTAGGAAAAATACAAAGGTGCTCACTCTCACCACTTCATTCAACATAGTACTGAAAGTCCTAGCAAGACAAATTAGTCAAGAAAATGAAGTAAAAAACATCCAAATCAGAAAGGAAGCAGTAAAATTGTCTCTGCAGATAACATGATCTTATATATAGAAAACCCTAATGACTTCACTACAAAACTGTTAAAACTAATAAACAAACTTAGTAAAGTTGCAAGATATAAAGTCAACACACAAAAATCAGTTGCATTTCTATACACTAAAAATGAACATTCTGAAGAGGAAATTATGAAAACAATTCCATTTACAATAGCATCAAAAAGGATAAAGTACATAGGAATTATCCAAAGAAATGAAAGACTTATACAATGAAAACTACAAAGGATTGCTGAAAAAAAATCAAAGAAGACATAAACAAATAGAAATACATCCATGCTCATGGGTTAGAAGATTTTAATATGATTAAAATATCAATAGTACCCAAAGCAATCTACAGAGTCAATGCAATCCCTATCAAAATCCCAGTTATGATTTTGTACAGATAGAAAAAAAATCCTAAAATTCATATGGATTTTGGGGGTTCAAGAACCCCAAATAGCCAAAACAATCTTGAAAAAGAACAAAGCTGGAGGACTCACACTTCCTGATTGCAAAACTTCCTACAAAGCTAAGTAATCAAAACAGTATGGTACTGGTCTGAAGACAGACATATAGACCAACGGAAGAAAATTGAGAGTGCAGAAATAAATTCTTGCATATATGGTCAAAGGATTGTTGAGAAGTGTTGACTAAAGAAAAAAATCTAGTGTTTAAAGAATTAAAGTTAGTTTTATTCAGGACTCTTACTCTCCTACAGCCCAGGCGAAGTCTTTCCGAGAGGGTCCGTCAGACTTCTCCAATGCAGTATTTCAGTTCACAGTTTATATACAAGGGGGTGGGGATGCAGTACGTGCAAGATCACATCAAACTTGCTCAGAAATTACATTAAAGCAGAATCACATCACAGGTTGGTTGTAAGAGTACGTCTGGTTATACATTACAAAAGCATAATCACTAACCCTGTCAGACGTTATCTTACATGTGGGAAAAGGCAAGGACCGAGGCCATTTATCTTTTAAGGAATATAGTGACTCAGGCAAGAGATGTGGGGGTCTGTGTGCTGTATCTTGTTTTGTCTTCAAAGCATCCTTTCAGAGAGCTGCACATTGTCACAGAGTCAGGGTCTTTTTGAAATTATGCTAGCACACAGAAATGAGCAAATAAGGCTTCTTACACTTGCTACTTTGTCTCACACAAGGGTGCCAAGACAGTTCAATTGGGAAAGGACAATATTTTCAACATACAGTGCTGGGAAAATTGGATATCTACATGCAAAAGACTGAAATTGAATCCTTACCTAATACCATATACAAAATTTAATTCAAAATGGATTAAAGACCTAAATGCATAACCTAAAACAATAAAACTCTTAGAAGAAAACATAGGGAAAAAGCTTCACAACATTGGATTTGGCAATGATATCTTGGATATGACACCAAAGGCACAGGCAACAACAAGAAAAATTAGACAAATTGGAATTCATGAAAAATTTTTAAAATTTATGCATCAAAAGGCACTATCAACACAGTATAAAGAAAATAACACAATGGGAGAAGATTCTGCAAATCATATATTTGATAAGGGATTAGTATCCGGAATATATACAGAACTACTAAAACTCAACAACAAAAAAAGGAAAAACCCAATTCAAAAATGGGCAAAGAATTTGAATAGACACATTTCTCCAATGAAGATATACAAATGGCCAATAAGCACATGAAAATATGCTCAACATCACTAATCATTAGAGAAATGCTAATCAAAACTATAATGATATACCACCTTAGGATGGCTACTATTAAAAAAACCAGAAATTAATAAGTGTTGACAAGAATATGGAGAAATTGTAGCCATTGTACACTGTTGGTGGGAATGTAAAAGGGGTGCAGCCACTGTGGAAAACAGTATGGTAATTGCCCAAAAAGTTAAAAATAGAATTGCCATATAATCCAGCTATTCCACTGGATTATATACTCAAAAGAATGGAAATCAGGGTCTTGAAGAGATTATTAGTACACCCATGTTCATAGCAGCACTATTCACAATAGGTAAAATGTGGAAGCAACCAAAGTGTCCCATTGACAATGAGTGGATAAACAAAATATGGTATAGCCATATAATGAAATATTATTCAGCCTTAAAAAGGAAGGAAATTATGCAATATGCTGCAACATGAATGAACCTTGGACATTATGCTAAGTAAAATAATACAGCCACAGAAAGACAAATACCATATGATTCTACTTATATAAAGTATCTAGAATAGTCAAAATCATAGAGACAGAAAGTACAATGGTGGTTGCCAGGGACTGGGGAGAGGGGAAAATGGAAAGTTAGTGTTTAATGGGTGCAGAGTTTCAGTTTCACATGATGAAAAGAATTATGGATACAGATGGTGATAATGGCTGCACAACATTATGAATGTATTTAATACCACTGAAGCGGACACTTAAAAATGATTAACATGATTTTGTTTTGTGTATTCTACCAGAATTTTTTAAAATGAAGGAAAAAAATTAAACAAAAAAAGTAAAGTAAAAGAAATAGATCAGCACATTGGAGAAAGCACAGCTTGTAGAGATAGGCCACCTGTGTTCACTCCAGATTCCAACCTGAGAAACCAGGTCACTTCAGATAAGCCCACACCTCTTTCGACTACAGTCAATTCCTCTTTAAAATGAAGGTGTCAAACATCCCCAAAAAATGTCTGCTAAGGGAAGAATACTGTTGGTTATTATTTTTATCCAGTCTGTCAATTGCTGCCCTGTGACTGTAATTCATGTACATTCAATGTAATTTTGATATAATTGGATTTAGGTCTACCAACTTGGCATTTGGTTTTTATGTGTCCCATCTGTTTTGTTCTCTCATTTCATTCCTTATTTCCTGCCTTCTCATAAAATAATCTTTTTTATTCAGTATTCCTTTTGAAATCTTCTCCTGGTGTTTTAAATATAGCTCTTTTCTTTAGATTTTTGCTGGCTGCACTAGGGATTACAGAATCAATCCTTATCACAGTCTACTTAGAGTTAACATTATATACAATTATAATCTTGCAAAAGTATAGCTCCTTTGGCCATCATACCTCATCCTTTGAGCCCTTTTTTCATATATTTTACATGTACATTCATTGTATACTCCACAATGTGATGTTATGATTTTAACTTTATTTTTTTAATTTTTAATTATTATGGGTACATAATAGTTGTATATATTTATAGGTTACATGTGATGTTTTGATATAGGCATTCAATATGTATTAATCAAATCAGGGTAATTAGGGTATCCATCACCTCAAGCACTTATCATTTCTTTGTGTTAGGAACATTCCAGTTCCATTCTTATAGTTATTTTAAAGTATACTATAACTTATTGTTAACTATAGTCACTTTGTTGTGCTAACAAATATTGTTCACTTTGTCTAACAATATTTTTGTACCCATTAACCATGCCCACTTAATCCCTCACTCCCCACTACCCCCAGCCTCTGGTAGTCATCATTCTACTCTCTGTCTCCACAAGATCAACTGTTTTTAATATTTAGCTTCTACATGTGAATGAGAACATGTGAGATTTGTCTTTCTGTGCTTGGCTTATTTCATTTAACATAATGTCCTCAAGTTCCATCCGTGTTGTTGCAAATGGCAGGATTTCATTTTTTATGGTTATATAATGTTCCATTGTGTATATGTACCACAATTTCTTCATCCTTTCATCCATTCATGGACACTTAGGTTGATTCTAAATCTTGGCTCTTGTGAACAGTGCTGCAATAAACATGGGAGTGCAGATAATCTTTTTGATATATTGATTTCCTTTCTTTTGGATATATACCAAGCAGTGGGATTGCTGAGTTATGTGGTAGTTCTATTTTTACTTTTTTGAGGAACCTCCATACTGTTCTCCATAGTGGTTACACTAATTTACATTCTCACTAACAGTGTATGAGGGTTCCCCTTTCTTCACATCCTTGCCAGAATTCATTATTGCTGTCTTTTTGATAAAAGCCATTTTAACTGGGATGAGATGATATCTCATTGTACTTTTGATTTGCATTTCTCTGATGACTAATGATGTTGAGAATTTTTTCATATACCTGTTGGACATTTGTATGTGTTCTTTTGAGAAATGTCTATTCATATCTTTTGCCCATTTTTAATTGGATTATTTGATTTTTTTTCCTATTGAGTTTTTGGAGCACCTCATATACAGGCAGTCCCCAGATTATGAATGACCCAACTTACGGCATTCCATGCTTATGAATGGACTCCCAAGGCTCCCAATAAGGATAATTTATAATTAAACAATTAAATTAATAATTCAGGAACTAGTTTCTTCCATGCATGGAAACAAACCTGCACGGCTAAAGTGGTTTGTTGGTGCAGCATCTTTACACTAGTGGCTAGTCTCATTGTTTATATGGTGGCTTACACACAGTTTCACTTTTGTCTTAACTCTTTTATATGATTTTGTGAGTCTGTGTTTACCGTTATGACCATGCCTCCAAAGAAAAAGTCCACTGCAAGTCCAGGTGAGCTGCAACAAAGAGAAATGTGATTATAATGAAAATAAAACTAGAAATAATTAAGTGTTCAGAGAAAACCAGACACCATCATTTGTTGGGAAATCATTAGGCTTCAGTCACTTGCTTATTGAAACAATTATAAAGGACAAATTGAGAATAATGGAACATGTGAAAAGCAGTGCTCCAATGAAAGCATCAATCACTACTAAATAGCATAGTGAATTAATTATTGAAATGGAAAGGTTATTATTGATTTGGTTAGAAGATCAAAATAAGGGTAACATTCCTATTAGCCTAGCATTGACGCAACATTAGGTGAGTGTTAAACTTTAATATTCTTTTTTGAAATTTCTCCTGTCTCCTATCTAAACTTTTTATATGAATTTGTTTCTATGTTCTGTTTGTTTGAATTAAAAGAAAGAGGACCATAGTTTCTGTTATTATTATAGCACAGGGGTATCATTATTAAATATTATTGTATTATACTATATGATTATTACCACATATGATCCATTATAGTATTGCTTTTTTATTATTTTTATTATTATTACCATATATGCCCTGTTCATCAGGGATCCAAGTTACATATGAACCTGACCTAAAGACATTCTCAGGAACATATCTCATCTGTAACCCAGGGACCAACCTGTATTCTAATTAGTAATTCCTTGTCAGATGGGCAGTTTGTAAATATTTTCTCCCACTCTGTTGATTGTCTCTTCATTTTGTTGATTGTTTCCTTTGCTGTGCAGAACCTTTTTAGCTTAATGTGATCCCATTTGTCCAATTTTGCTTTGGTTGCCTGTGCTTTGTGGGTATTACTCAAGAAGTCTTTGCCTGGACCAATGTCCTGAAGCATTTCCCCAGTGTTTCCTTTTAGTAGTTTCATAGTTTCAGGTCTTAGATTTAAGTCTTTAATCCATTTTGGTTTGATTTCTGTATATGGCAAGAGATGGGGTCTAGTTTCATTCTTCTGCATACAGATATCCAGTTTCCCAGAACCATTTATTGAAGAGACAGTCCTTTCCCCAATGTATGTTCTTGGCATCTTTGTTGAAGATACATTCACTATAGATGTGTGGATTTATTTCTGGGTTCTCTATTCTGTTACACCGGTCTATGTATCTGTTTTTATGCCAGTACCATGCTATTTTTGTTACTACAGCTCTGTGGTATAATTTGAGGTCAGGTAATGTGATTCCTCCAGCTTCATTCTTTTTTCTGAGGATGGCTATGACTATTCTGGGTCTTTTGTGGTTCCACATAAATTTTAAAATTATTTTCTCTATTTCTGTGAACAATGTCATTGGTATTTTGATGGGGATTGCATAGAATCTGTAGATTTCTTTGGGTAATATGGACATTTAAACAACATTGATTCCTCCAATCCACAAGCATGGAATAGCTTTCCATTTATTTCTGCTCTCTTCAAATACTTTCATCAATGTTTTATAGTTTTCATTGTAGAGATCTCTCACTTCTTCGGTTAAGTTTATTTCTAGGTATTCTATTTTCAGCTATTGTAAATGAGACTACTTTCTTGGTTTCTTTTTCAGATTGTTTTCTATTGGCATATAGAAATGCTCCTGATTTTTGATGTTTATTTTTTATCCTGCAACTTTACTGAATTTGTTTATCAGTTCCAATTATTTCTTGGTGGAGTCTTTAGATTTCCCTGGATATAAGATCATATCATCTGAAAACAAGGATAATTTGACTTCTTCCTTTCCAATTTGGATGCCCTTTATTTCTTTTTCTTGTCTGGCTGGTCTAGCTAGAAGTTCCAGTACTACGTTGTATAACAGTGGTGAAAGTGAGCACTCTTGTCTTTTTCCATATCTTACAAGAAAGGCTTTCAGTTTTCCACTGTATGATACTAGCTGTGGGTCTTTCATATATGGCTTTTATCATGTTGAGGTATGTTCCTTCTATACCTAGTTTTTTGAGAGTTTTTGCCATGAAGGGATGTTAAATTTTATGAAATGCTTTTTCAGAATCATTTGAAATGATCATATTGTTTTTATCCTTTATTCTGTTGATATGATGTATCACATTGATTGATTTGCATATGTTGAACCATCCTTGCATCCCTGGGATGAATCCTGCTTGATCATCATGAATAATCTTTTTCATGTGTTGTTGAATTCAGTTTGTTAGTATTTTGTTGAGGATTTTTGCATCTATGTTCATCAGAGATACTTGTCTATAGTTTTCTTTTTTGTTATGTCTTTGTCTGCTTTTGGTATCAGGGTGATTCAGGCTGCCTAGAATGAGTTTGGGAGTATCCCCTCCTCCTCAATTTTTTTGGAATAGGTTAAGTAGGATTGGCATTAGTTCTTCTTTGAATGCTTGGTAGAATTCAGCAGTGAAGCCATTGGGTCCTGGGCTTTCCTTTGATGGGAGACTTTTTATTACTGTTTCTATCTTGTTACCTGTTATTGGTTTATTCAGGTCTTGTATTTCTTCCTGGTTCAATCCTGGTAGGTTGTATATGTCTAGGAATTTATCCATTTCTTCTAGGTTTTCCAATTTATTGGCATATGGTTGCTCATAGTAGACTCTAACCTTTGAATGTCTGCAGTATCCACTGTAATGTCTTCTTTTTCATCTCTGATTTTATTTATTTGTGTCTTCTCTTTTTTTCTCAGTTAGTCTGGCTAAAGGTGTGTCTATTTTGTTTATATTTTCAAAAAATCAACTTTTCATTTAATTTATCTTGTGTATTTTTTGGTTTCAATTTCATCTATTTCTGCTCTGATCTTTATTACTTCTCTTCTTCCCCTAATTTTGCATTTGCTTTGCTCTTGTTTTTCTAGTTCTTTGAGATGCATAATTATTCTGTTTATTTGAAGACTTTCTACTTTTTTGATATAGGCACTTATTGCTATAAACTTTCCTCTTAGTACTGCTTTTTCCATGTCCCACAGGTTTTGATATATTGTGTTTTCATTTTCATTTGTTTTGAGAAATTTTTAAATTTCCTTCTTAATCTCTTCATTGACCCATTGGTCATTCAGGAGGGCTTTATTTATTTTTGATTGAACATATTTATTGTGTACAACATGTTGTTTTGAAATATGTATACATTGTGGAATGGCTAAATCAAGCTAATTAACATATTCATTACCTCACACACATCATTTTTGTGGTGGAAACACTTATAATCTCCTCTCTTAGCAATTTTCAAGAATACAATATATTGTTATTAGCTATAGTCACCATGTTGTACCTTATATCTCCTGAACTTACTCCTCCTGTTTAACTGAAATTTTTTATCCTTTAAACAAAATCTCCCCAACCTCCTCCCTTTCCACAGCCTCTGGTAACCACTATTCTACTCTCTACTTCTATGAGTTCAACTTTTTTAGATTCTACATGTGATTTTTATTTTATTTATTTATTTATTTACTCATTTAATTTCAGCATATTATGGGGGTACACTTTGATTACCTATATTGCCTTTGCACCAGCCAAGTCAGAGCTATAAGCAGGCCCATCCCCCAGACAGTGTGCCCCACACCGATTAGGTGTGAATTTACCCATCCCCTCCACCCCCCTTCCACCTGCCTGACACCCGATGAATGTTACTTCCATGTGTGCACATAGTATTGATCAGCTAGTACTAATTTGATGGAGAGTACAACTGGTGCTTGTTTTCTCATTCTTATGATACTTTGCTTTGAAGAATGGGCTCTAGCTCCATCTAGGATAATACCAGGGTATTAGTTCACCATTGTTTTTTATGGCTGAGTAGTATTCCATGATATACATATACCACATTTTATTAATCCACTCATGTATTGATGGGCATCTGGGTTGTTTCCACATCTTTGCAATTGTGAATTTTGCTGCTATAAACGTTTGAGTGCAGATGTGTTTATTATATTTATAATGTCTTTTTTCCTTTGGGTAAATACCCAGTAGTGGAATCTCTGGATCAAATGGTAGTTCTACTTTTAGTTCTTTGAGGTATCTCCATATTACCTTCCATAGAGGTTGTACTAATTTGTAGTCCCACCAGAAGTATATGAGTGTTCCTATCTCTCTGCATCAAGCCAACATGTGTTGTTTTGGGACTTTTTGATAAAATCCAATCTCACTGGAGTTAAGTGATATCTCATTGTGGTTTTGATTTGCATTTCCCTGATGATTAGAGAAGTTGAGCACTTTTTAATATGTTTGTTGGCCATTATTCTGTCTTCTTTTGAAAAGTTTCTGTTCATGTTCTTTGCCCATTTTTTAATGGGGTTGTTCAATTTTTTCTTGTTGATTTTCCTAAGTTCTGTATAGATTCTGGTTATCAGCCCTTTACCAGATGTGTAGCATGCAAATATTTTCTCCCATTCTGTAGGTTGTCTGTTCACTCTAGTGATAGTTTCCTTGGCTGTGCATAAGCTTTTTAATTTGATCAGATCCCATTTATTTATTTTTATTGCTGCTGTGATTGCTTTGGGGGTCTTCTTCATAAATTATTTGCCCAGGCCAATTTCTATAAGAGTTTTTCCAACATTATCTTCTAGAACTCTTATGGTTTCATGTCTTATGTTTAAGTCTGTTATCCATCGTGAGTTGATTTTTGTGAGGTGAGAAGTGTGGATCTAGTTTCAGTCTTCTACAAGTGGCTATCCTATTTTCCCAGCACTATTTATTGAATAGGGATTCTTTTCCCTAGTGTATGTTTTTGTATACTTTGTCAAAGATCAGCTGACAGTATGAGGATGGTTTTATATCTGGATTCTCAGTCCTATTCCATTGGTCTATGTCTCTGTTCTTGTGCCAGTATCATATAGTTTTTGTTACTATGGCCTTGTAGTGTAGTTTGCAGTCTGGTAGATTGATGCCTCCCAATGTGTTCTTTTTGCTTAAGATTGCTTTGGCTAGATGGGGTCTTCTCTGGTTCCACATGAAGCATAGAATTATTTTTTCTAGATCTGTGAAAAATGATGTTGGTATTTTGATAGGGATTGCATTGATTCTGTAGATCACTTTAGGTAGTACAGATATTTTAACCATATTGATTATGCTGATCCAAGAACATGGTAGGGTTTTCCATCTGTTTACATCCTCTTCAATTTCTTTTCTCAGTGTTTCATAGTTCTCCCTATATATATATCCCTACCTCCTTAAATATATTCCTAAATATTTGCTTTTCTTTGATGATATTGTGAAAGATATTGCATCTTTGCTTTGATTCTTGGTTTGACTGTTATTGGCATATATGAAAACTACTGATTTGTGTGCATTGATTTTGTATCCTGAGGCTTTGCTGAACTCATTTATCAATTCCAGAGTCTCCTGGTTGAATCTTTGGAATTTTCTAGATATAATATCATATCATCAGCAAAGAATGAAAGTTTGATCTCATCTGCCCCGATTTGACTCCCCTCTCTTGTCTGATTGCTCTAGCAAGGACTTCCAGCACTATGTTGAATAGCAGTGGAGATAGCGGGCAACCTTGTCTGGTTCCAGTTCTAAGCAGGAATGCTTTCAATTTTTCCCCGTTCAGTATGATGTTGGCTGTGGGTTTATCATATATGGCTTTAATAATTTTGAGGTATGAGCCATCTATGCCTATATTGTTAAGGGTTCTTATCATAAAAGGGTGCTGAATTTTATCAAATGCCTTTTCTGCATCTATTGAGAGGATCATATAGTCCTTGTTCTTGCTTTTATTTATATGGTGAATTACATTTATAGATTTACATATGTTGAACCATCCCTGCATCTCTTGGATGAAGCCCACCTGCTCATGATGAATTATTTCTTTGTTGTACAGTTGAAACTCATCATCTTATATGCCCACATCCAAAAGACAGAAAGATCACAAATAAATAAACTAATGAACCATGATTTTTACTTTAAATAGTCAGTTATCTTTTCAAGAAAAAGAAGAAAAAAAGATAGTTGTTTATTTTGCCCACATACTAATCATTCCTGGTACTCTTCATTGCTTCCTGTAGATCAAAGTTTTTTATTTTATGTCATTTCCCTTCTGCCAGAAAAATTTTCTTTAACATTTCTTATAGTACAAATCTGCTGGCTACAAATTCTTTCATTTTTGTGTGTGTGTACATAAAACTGTCTTTATAGAACCCTCATTTTTGAAAGTTATTTTTGCAGAATATAGAATTAAAGATTAACATGTTTGTTTTCTTTCAGCATGTTAAAGTTATCATTCCATTGTGTTCCAGACTTGTTTTTTCCTGCTGAGAAGAAATTCATAATTGTCTTTGTTTTACTATGTATAGTGTGTTACTTTACTATGGCTGTTTTCAAGACATTTAATTTCGTTTTCAGAAATTTGACCATAATGTGCCTAGATGTGAGGGGTTTTTTTGTACATAACCTATCTGAAGTTTGTTAATCTTTTTGGTTCTATGAGTTCATATTTTTCATTTGACAAACTATGTGCCATTATTTATTCATATGATCCTTCTGGCTCCTGCCCTCAAGAAAATTTTAAGGAATGCAGGATATAGATACTATATATACCTAACTGTAGGTATTATAGTTATTATTAACTATAATATAAGTCAAAATTATATCAGTGCTAAATAGTGGTTCAAGAAATACTGCAGAATGGTAGAAAAAAGATTTCATCTTATAAGGTTAAAAAGGTGACAGAAGGAAATAAGTAGAGTGTCAGGATCCTTCCCCAAATAACCTTAGACACCCCCATGATTCTAGACCACACTAAGCACTGGGTTCAGCAATGTAGCTATTCTCTTCCTCTGGGAAAAAGGACATACAGGATATTGCTCCATACTCTCATTCTGCCAGAAAATCACTGGTTGCAAGGTCCTAAGAAGTCCTACCACCTCCCTCTCACCCACCTCTCCAACTCATTACTACATTTTACATGTTACACTGCAAAAGCCTCAGTGACATCAGCTGGTCCAAAAATGTGGCTGTGGGGAGGCTGGGTGAGCTCACTGAAGTCTTATTTTACTTATTTTTAACATTTGAAAAAATATTATTTTCTTTGTATCTTCTGACTTTTTCCTCCTATGTATTTCAACAAGAGAATCTGCCCATGATCTTTAACCCAGATCTGGAAGGAAAGCCTCCTTTTATTATGTATGCTAGCCAATTTAGCATTAAATTCTTAATTTTCACAATGACCCCATTCTTCATAAGACCACATTTTGGATTCCTAATTGAATGCCTGGGCTGAAGAAACCTCAGAGATTCCTTACTCTGATAATTTACCCATTGTCTGAAGTCTAGACCATACTCCTGAGCACAAACTCTTAGACCTCTAGTCTCATCCTGACCCCTAATTTAATAAAGCAATTAACACTGAATTCTTTAGGGGCCCCATCTTGTGAAATGTCTCCACTGGTTAAGTCCTCTGCATTAACACATATTCAGTATCTTAGAAAGCTAGACTTCTTGACCTTTGTATAGGCTGCCCTGTGTCTGTACTTTGTCCACATTGGGAATGCTCTGGGATGAAGTGTCATTAAAAACTTGTTTCTTCATTCCAGGTGAGCCTCTTTTAAATTTTCTTAATACAAAATTCCTCAATGAGTTTCTCCCTTGAGCTTTATAGCCTCATGCATTTTGTGAGAAATACCTTAGGGAAGGAGGATGCCAAGCAGCAGGGGGATTGCAGTTGAGTAGACTCAGGGAATTCAAGTTAGGCTCTAAGGGTGATGCAGAGAAAATAAAACATGGTCTATTTAGCTTAGAATCTTCAATTTAGTTGAGGGACACACACAAACACATAGGAAACACTTATATAGTAATAAGAGGCTGCTTCTAATTAAGTGTCAACATTTTGGCATAGACAAAATGTGTGACGATGGCTTAGATCAGAATTCAAGTGAAATGTCATAGACAAAGGTTTAGAGGTGGGAATGGGCAGAGCATATTCCATAAAGGTAGGTCGAGGTCAGATTATGGAGCCAAGTTCAAGAGTTGAGGCTTTTTCATGTTAGAGGTTGTAGAACCTTATTTAAAGGAAGTGACATGATCACAGTGGTAATTTTATGTGTAGGTTGATTTGAAGGGGAGAAGGGTTTGAGCCATTTGCACTCTAATTGCAATGAAAGGAGATTTGGTCCAGGATGGGGGTAGTAGGAATGAAGAAGGTAGCATAGATATGAGACAGCTTTGGAAAACCATTATCAACTAATGTCTTGATATGGTGGTTTAAAGAGAAGGAAGAATCCAGGGGAATTTCAATGTTGGGTTGTAATATGATGTAATCACTAACAAAAATGAAGAAGTTGAGAGAGGAAGTTGGTTTGACTTTGGGAGAAATAGTAATACAATTTGGAACTTATTACAACTGGGTAGACATCATGTCACCTAGTTGGAAAACACAAGTATATTTTTGGAAATGAAGAACTAAAATTCAGATTAGAGATTAGAAATAGACGTGTGATCATTGAAAGAAAGGCTAACCTGAAAAAGTTCAAGTTTTGAGTTGGGTTATAAAAGTAGAGGAAAAATGTTGACAAGGTTGGAGGCCACAGAGTTCTGGGAGGAGCAAGCGGGCAGCAAGAGGTAGTGAGGATAGTTGGAATGGCTGATTTTTTTTTTTTTTTTGCCTTCCTAGCACCTCCTTTCTTCTGAGAGCAACCACCTCCACCTAGAAGTAACTACTCCTGCTTGTGCTCCAACCAAAAGGCACATGACTGTGCCTTTTATCGTAGTTGGTGGATCCAGTCCAAGACCATCAAAGTCCATCCTTGGTATTTTTCTAACTTAATCCAAGAAAATTTTGTAAAACATGAAATCCAACAGCTTCTTACAGCTATGCTTTCTGCTATATTTCCTATTACAAGCAAAAAAGAGCAGAGACAAGAGTTAGATGTGGCAAAAACTGGTTTTATTCAGTTTCTGATGCTCCAGACATCCAGCTATATCCTTGCCCTGCTTTGGTTTCACTGTATAACTTTTTATCATATTCCATGAGCCAATACATACCTAAGTTTGTTTGAATTGAAGTTCTGACACTTACACCTAAGTTTGTCTGAATTGAAGTTCTGACACTTACAACCAAAAGACCTATCACACAATAAGTGGTATAAGATCACATAAATGGAACAACTAAGTCCGTAAGCAGACACATAGAGAAGGAATAAACACCTAAGTTAGTCGTGTACTAGGGAAAAAGACACATTATTCTTGGAATAGCCTGGCTCAGACTCAGTGGGAAATCTAAATAATGGAGATTAATTTTAGCAACCCAAAAAAAGATGAACAGTCACAGAAGACCCAAAGAATGGGTTATCGTTAGAGCCTCTCTCATAGTATGTTTTGTTCTAATTGACACATTTCATTTGCAAGGCATATTTAATTTAAATGTTTATGATTAAATTCAAGTAAATGTTTATTTGTTTAATTAATGGGGCTAGTCACTTAAATACTGCCTGACGTGTTGTGCTTTTAGAGAAGGTTGGGAAGATGAGATGATGACACAGGCGTCAACTCTGAGCTTTTCTGTGCAGTGGAGGACATAAATATGCACAAATGCTTTTGTAATTATATTGGGGAATTCCCCAAGTTCCTATCATCCCAGATCATCTCTTCTAATCATTCAGCAGACATGCTGTACGTACCTGAGGAGTGTCTATGCCAAAAGTGGAGGTGGGGGGAATTGGAAAAGACCTGGTGAGGACAAAGTGTATCACCTTCACTGCTTTGCTGAGGGCGGCATCTTCTATGTTGCAGACACAGTTCAGGTCCTCAGGCATCTCCCAGTTTGAGCAGAGAGGCAGTAGGAAACTTCATAAGTGGAAGCAGGGGTACACATGCACATATCCCAAGGAAAATATAAGAAACCTATTCACTCATCTATAAACTAGGATTTTAAAGATTTCTAGAGTCAGTGTCAGACATTTCAACCTTAGATTGATTATTAAAATGATTAGTAAGCTCCCTGGGGAAGATGATATTTGAGTGCTTCTAAATGCTTGTCCACATACTTCATGGAATTGAGCAACTCTTTATACCCAGAGTTTAGTTTAGTATAAACCTGGGGATTCCCCCTACACTATTTTATATCTTTTCTTTCCCTTGGGATTTTTGAGAAATGACTTTGAATATCACATACAGATGTTTTTTCCCACTACTTTTCACTTCTAGGATATGAACTTTCAGAGAGACAATCCAATTCAGGATAGTGTAGCCAGTAGTTAAGTCTGGAGGTTTTGAAGGCACAATGCCTGATAACTGCAAATCTCAGCTCCAACACTCACCAAATTAGAAGCACCAAAATATATATTAATAGATAAATGGATAAATAAATTGTGATATAGATTCATGCAATGGTGTGCTTCACAGCAGTGATATTGCCCATGGATGACCTCACAAACATACTGTTGAATGAACAAAGCAAGTGTTAGGGCAATTCATATAGTGTGATACCATTGCTGTAGTCCGTAAATACCTACAAAGACCACCACATATTATATAGGGTTACATAAGTGCATAAGAAAGTGGGAAGAAATGTGTAAGAATTATAAACACCAAATTCAAGATTGTGGTTACTGCTGGTGAAAGAGTAGTATAAAAGGAGATTCACTTATTTTGTAATGTTTCAGTTCTTAGGTTAGGGTATAGGTGTTTATTATTATTATATTATCTTTTGTACACCTGAAATATTACATATTATATTTTTAAAAGATTGCATTATAGATTTGGCTCTGTTTTTGTTGACATTACACTCTAAGTACCTTAAATATTTCTCTGTCACGGCATTTACATGTAGATACACAATTGTATAATTATATTCCCCCATTCCTAGAAATAATATGATTTGGGAAAGCATATTTAATGATAAATAATCTAATCTACTTTTTATGCCAAAATTAGTCTTCAGAAACAAAACAGATGACATGAAATAAATTCTAAGTTTATAAAATAAAAGATTAATTTCTAGCATACATCCTCTAACTTCAAAATTATTAGGCAAATATTCTATCTATATGTAGAAGAACCTATACTTTAAACAACTATTTTCCATTATGAACTAGAATGCAATTAAATATTGCTCCTAGTTGAAGGATTAAAGGCTAAATTCTGTACTTCACATTATCATGCACAGTATCAACCTGAAATTGTAATTTGCAAAAGAAAAAATATTAGGTTTGTAGTTTGTTCCTCAAAAGTTATTTCAAATTTGATCTTAACACAGAAGTTGCCACTTTCAAATAACATTTTATTGCAGCTTACACTTTACAGTTTTTCCAAAATCTTAGGGCAATCTTTTAGCAAGGGCACTTCAGTTCTTCTGTTTGTTGAGTTAATTTTAGTAAGTTATATTTGTATAGATATTATCTGTTTTGTGTAGATTTCATACAATCTAAGATAACATCAATTGTAAGATGCACCATTATTTTTTGTATCACTAAGAGAGAAAAATTAAAATCTGCTTATTAAAATATTGTACAAGGCTTTCTTATCATTGACTGGATATATCCTAAATTCAGAAACTGAAAAATAATGTACATCTCAGAGTCAGTGAAATGTAAGGTTATTTTAAATCTCTGTGTACCCATATTCCTTTTGTTCATTGCTAATGCTGTTTAGTACATGTGTGCAGTACAACAGACTATCATGTTGGGAATCCAATTCATCATGCAAAGCCCTAGATTTTTTGTGGTTCCAGACATTCAAGCACATCTGGTACACAGTATTAACTAGCACATCCATAAATACATTACCACAATACGTTTCCTCATGAATGATGCAATGAACAGACTTCAGTTCCTGCCATTGCGAAATGTTGCCACAATGGTTTTAAGCTAAGTCTGTCTTTAAGATGTGCCATCACAGAATTTCTCTTTAGTCATGCTTACTAATTTGACCTTTCTACAGTAAAATATCAAGGCTGTTCTTGGCACACAAAAATAAGTCAGTTCTTGATGTTTTATATATCATGAATACCATTTTAATGAATTCATTGGTTGCAAAATTTTTTTCATCCATACCACAAGTAAATATAGCTAGCTGCTTAGAATTATTATTTCTATTTTTGCTTTCATCAACTGCAATATTAAAACACCACAGAATATTTCATTTTTCTCCAATAATTTCTCAGTCATGGTCAATATTCTCAGCAACAGTATTTCTGGCTAGAATATATTTAGAAATGTTTGATTCTGTTAATGTCATTTAGTTTCTTCTTCATGCCATAGACAGTCTTTGAGAAGTTTATTGTCTGTGAAAGGTACACGGCCACTTTTTCACAAGAGCATCACTTATTTTATTTGCATCCTGTGGAAATTCTACTTCTTTCTTTTAGTTAATTAAGTTTTATCATGCAGTTGTTCTTTAATTTGTTTCATATGACATCTTAGTGGTATTTTTTGACAAAGACACATTTTGCATTTTCAATACGTAAAGTATTGTCTACTTTTCACAAAGAAATATGTCCTATCCCATTGTTCTGGAAGCATGTGTCCTCTTCATTCTATCTTTTGTT
Source organism: Daubentonia madagascariensis (assembly GCA_023783475.1). Classification (NCBI taxonomy): domain Eukaryota; kingdom Metazoa; phylum Chordata; class Mammalia; order Primates; family Daubentoniidae; genus Daubentonia; species Daubentonia madagascariensis. The sequence goes on from JAKFHU010001569.1 coordinate 13,838,291, forward strand.
TTCTCCTTTTCAATAGATGCATGACTTTAAACAGCTCTTGCTCTACTGTAAGAAAAACCAGCTTTGCATACGTGACAATAGCTGGCAACTGGATTCCTTCCCAAGAGGTGGTGAGACTAGAGACAGACTTGACAAGCCCTGACTCCTGCTCCAGCTGACTGCCCGTGTGTGGGAACGTGTCTTCAGTAGTGTCAGATCTTCTAGGTACCTGGATATCTGTTAAAATCTCCCAAATTTTAATATGTTGATCCAAATTTTTTAAAATACTGAACAGATCAAACTAAATATAGCTGCACACTGAATGCAATCTGGGGGCCACCAGTTTGCAGCCTCTGCTACCAATTTGCAACCCCTCTCTAATGGGGTGTGACAGGGAATGTGTTTTTCTGTTTGAGCACTTACTCACAAGAGATAAGCTGAGACAGAGAACTGTGAAATGAACTTTAAAAAAGGTGCTATTTAGGTTGATTAACCCAGAATATAATGATAGACTATTATATTCTGGTGTCAGTTTTCTGTTGAGGGGCCACAGGCCAAGTGCATAGCCCTGAGGAATCTCCTGTAGGAAGCTATTTCCAGACTACAGAGGACAGACCCTTTCTTCTTCCTAGGATTCCCATCAGTTAGGCCTGGAGTCCAGGGACCACAGGCAGCTTGGAGCACTCTGGGTTTGGAGAGGGTGGGAGTAGGGCTACAAACTCAGAGTTCTAACAGCCATATCCCTAAGCAATTTTAAGTTAAATTCTGTATTATACTTTTACTTTTATTATTAGTTCCTGAGTCACAATGTTTCTCCATCAAAACTCTAGACATTGATCTATGATCATCTAGGATTTAGAATTTTTTAACAAAAATCTGAAACAAACCTAATATTTTATGTCCTTCATAGATTTTTCTACCTAGAGGCCTCTAGAATTTTATTTTTTTTTTAAAATAAATCATCAGAATTTATCTAGGTTTAGAGTTCTTTTCATTGATTTTGCCTAATTTTCAGCTTTTTCACTTACATTTTCTTCTACTATTTCTTTGATTATTGCTGTTCTTATATCTATTACATTTTCATGCTTTCTCTTTTGCAAGCCACAGCATATGTGAGGATCTGTTGGATCTAACATCAATATCTCTTTTTATTTCTCCTCTAATTGTATTTCTTTCTTTTCCTTTTTTCTGAATTCTGAATCAATATTTGAGTAATATCTTCTAATTTTCTCCTTTTTCCATTGTATCCAATCAGCTATTCACAGCCTTTCACTCCAGTGATTTTTTAAATCAGCAATTAAATTTCAAAGCATTTGTCCACTTCATGATATCAAGTCATATTCCTTTTATACTATAGAATAAATGTTCTCTAAAATATTAATAAAAACATAAGTGAAGTGTTTTCTAACATTTCCTATGTCTTATAATGATTTTGTTTCACAGATGGACATTGGATCTCTTTCTTCATGATGCTCAACTTGTTTTGAGTTACTACATTCTTGCATATCCATTGAATTTTTTTCTTATTTATTAAACTTTGAAGTAGGAGATGAGAGAGTTTTATCTATATTCAAAGTTTTGATAGGTCCTGATAGATATTGAAAGGGTCAAATCTTGTAGGACTATATGAAGGAGGATGGAAGTAGTTTCTTATTACTCTAGTTCTGTGTTGCCAGGCTAGAGACAACCTGAGCAGGAAGTCTAACTGCTGAGCATTGCTTGGTGCTGTGGTAGCCTTATATTAATGCGGTAATGTCCTCATTATCCAAATGGAATGACTGTCTTCCGCAATAGGACTTCCAATTGAGTCAACAAGCCACTGTACAAAGTGGAAGCCAAGTGTGTTTCCTTGGGATCTCTGTTACTAGTAGGCTCCAGAACCTGACAGCCTTCCACAGGATCTAAATCATCCTGTCTCCAGGCCTCACAGCCTCCCCTCACCTCCAAGCCCTGACACATCAGGTTAGGGTATATATAACAGAGTTCTGCTAGAGGACCCTTCTAACTACTCCCAAAGCAGGCTTTTTCTGTGCATTCTATGAATTCTAGGGTGTTATGTCATCTAAATGGAAATTTACTTTAAAATAACATAGTATTAATAATATGGTATGGGTGGATATAAGTTAACTCTATTTACAAACTAGGGGGTGGTTAGTTATTATTTGAAGTACTGTAATCAAAATCCATACTCCAAGGTGGTTATTTAAGATACAAAATTTTAATTAGGAATCAGTATCTTCAGATATGGTCTAGCACTTAAATTATCTTTCTTGAAAACTATGACAGCAAAGTTGTTATTTAATATAAAGAATATCACACAAATTTTTGACTGATTAGAAATATTGTGTAGGTCCTACCATGCTTTCATGAATAAAGGTTTGGATTACAAGCCTAGAAGCCTACACCATGATGCAGTGTTCCAAGCACTGTGGAACAGACTCAGCCCCTGCCTTCCTGACTTCATAGAGTATAGTAGGGAAGCAAATAAGTGCATTATCATGCAATAAGTGCTCCCAAGAAAAAAAAATACATGATATTATGGAACGCCATAGATAAAGGGACACCTAAACCCAGCTGGGCCAGGGAAGGATAATTAGCAAGAAAGTTTTCCTGAAAGGATGAGACCTAAAGGATGAGCTGAGACCTGAAAAATTAGTCAGAATTATCTAGTCAAAGAGAGTAGATAGGAGTGTATGTGTGTGCTTGGGAGAAAGCAAGTGGTGGTATTAGTGCTTTGCACATATTATGTGCTTAACAAATATGTGTCAGGTAAATATTAGAAGACTTGGATCCAGAAGAGAGAACTAGATGTTTAATGTCACTAGCAGATAATGCTAGGATAGATGTAGTGTCATGAGAGGTATGGAAGAACAGCACATGTCTCCCAAGCACCCAAGGGTTTCTGGTACTCAGCAACATTTGTTGAAAGAATGAACATGCAAAGACTTAAAGACCACGTTAAGGAGGCCAAACCTTGACCTAAGAGCAATGGAAAGTTACTAAAATGTTTAATCATGGGAATTATATAATCAAGTTTGCATTTTAGATCATTCTGACTGAAGAGTGGAGAATTGTTCAAGGCGAGATTATGGCAGAGAGGTTTCTTTGGAGGTTGTTGAAGGGATCAAGAGATAGCTAATGGTGACCGGATAAGGGGTAGCAGTGAGAAAGTAGGAAAGAGGACAGGTTTGATAGACCTGGAGGATACAGAGTCATTATGACTTAGAGTTTTATTGGATGAGAGGGAAAGAGAGAAGCCAAGGATAATACCTACATTTTATGATTTGTGCAACTGGACAGATAGTCTTCACATTCAGAGATAGGGAACTTAAGAGGATCAACAGGTTTGGCCAGGGTATAGCAATTAATATATTTGGGGGCTTGTTGACTCTGAGGTGTCTGTGAAGCACCTCAGTGAAGAGTGTAGCTAATCAGAAGATATACAGATCTGAAGCTCAGTAGAGATTTAGGAATCCTCTTCATGTGCATGGTGATTAAAACCATGAGAAGAAGAAGAAGAGAAGGATAAGCAAAGAATTTGAGGAACAGGCAGAGAAAACAATAAAAGGAGGGACCAGAGAGAAAGGAGGAAAACCAGGAGGATGTAGCATCCTGGAGGCCAAGAAAAAGAGTATATAACATAGGAGGATGTGGGCCCCTGTTGCAAGACCAAGTGACATAAACACTGAAAGGTGTCCACTTAATTTATTGAGTAGGAGTCATTGCTTGCTGACATGGTCATGGTGGAACTCAGATTGGTGTGAACTGAGTAGTACATGGGAGGTGAGGAAGAGGAGACGGTGAAAACTGACAATCCTTTGGAGAATCCTGACTGTGAAGATAAGGGGAAACATCTGGTCACCTTCGATTTCCAGGTGTTCTCATTAAACAAGCTGAAAGAATTCCTGCAATATATATTTAAGGAAATATATATATACTTACTTGTATATCTGCCTACTAATAAGGATCAAGAGACAGTATTAGTCTTCATCATCTTGAGGTCATTTTTGTAAATGTTCATATTGATACCACTCTGAAACTCCAATCAACGAATCATAGGATGTCCTTTCTTCTTCTAGCTTTCTTTTCCCAGATACCCCCAAGGACACCCAATCCAAACAGGTCAGTCACAGCCCTACTTTCACAAAGTCTGGTCAGTCCACCAAGTTGGGACTGTTACCCATTTTGAAAATAGGCAGTCCAGCTGTCTGGTGCCATACCCTGTCAGCCTCAACAGTTGATCCTGCGACCTGGGGTAAGGGAAACTCTGTAGATTCTATTTGTCCTCTTTGTTGGGATAGAAGAGCTCTTAATGCCTAACCAAGTGAATTCACACACACACACACACACACACACACACACACACACACACGCAGAACTATTTTCCCCCTAAACACACCCACAGTACACCCAGAAGCTTTATTTAGCCATATACTGCATCCCATTCAAATTACCTACAAGTGCAGGCATGGTCTCCTAACCCCCTTAACACTTTGGTAATTACAGTTTAGAGCAGACTCCATTGCCATTACAGACTGCTGACTTTTGTAGCAACATTTCTGATACTGTCAAGTATAAAGAAATCATTGGACTCTAAAGTCTTGAATAAGAACTTGAATCTTTCTTAGATTTTCTTAGAAGAGGAAGAGGTGTCCTTCAGTGCATCAGTCAGAACGCTACCCCCAAACCCCCAAAACTATGGCATTTTCTCCTCTTTTGATGGTATTTGAAAGATTTGTTATATTTTTTGTTGTAGAGAATTCACCTGCCATCCAAATATATCAATTATATTGTTTACATTAATCAGAAAGTCTCTCTCCTATTATTAAAAAACTTCCTAAAAAATAACCAAGTCTCTGAACCCCATACTGCTGAATGTAGTGAGCACAATTGGCATCCAATAAGTATGTAGATCCTTCTGGACAGCAACCCCAGGTATACAAGTAATTATTCTGTGACCAGAGAAATCAGGTTCAATCAGATTTTTTAAAAACTCAGAGGATTATCCAAGTAAAATAAAATACAACTTTAATGTTTCAAAACCCTCAAAATGTAAATGTCCTTTGATCCAGCACTTACATTTCTGAGAACTTAGCCTAAAGACCTTACTAGGAATTATTAGGAATATGTGCAAAATACACACTTGGGTGTTTGTTGTACATTGGGTGTATCAGAAAATAGCTAGAATACTGAGAGCGTGAATGTTCAAGGTGCCAGGAATGCACTATTAAAATTATAAACATTATCTTACTCATTTCTCACAACAATCCTATGTGGCATTTACTATAATTACTCCTATTTACAGATGAAGAAATGGAAGCTTAAAGAGACTAAGTAACTTAATCAAGGACATTCAGCTAGTGAATGCCAGATCCAGGAATTAAATCCAGGACTAATTTTCAAAATTTTGTTCTTATTCACTAGAAGATTAATAGAAGATTCACAGCTCTCCAATTGTTAAATAAATCACATACTTATACACCTGAATAAATAAATCATATACTTTTACTTGAATACTATGCATACATTAAATACATTATCAAAATCTATATTTTGACATGAAAAGATATCTATAACATAGTGTTAGTTTAATCTATAGCATATGATTACAAAACAATATGTACAATATGGTCCCATTTTTCTAAATGAACCTGTATCTATCTATTTATGTATCTATCTATCCTTTTACCTACTCACCTTGAAAGTATACACCCTGAGGTGCTAACAATGACTATAGCTAAATGTGCAAACTTGTAGATTTTTATATTTTCTCAATTTTCCTTGTCAATATTTTCTAGCCATGTTCTGTAATAAGTACACATAGCTTTTAGAGTAGAGAAGATAAAAGGAAAACTTCAAATTTAATATGCAATAAAAATTTCTTGACAATAAGACTTGAGTATTGTTCACCCCACCCCACCCCCATCTCCAGCAGAGTGCCATGCTCAAGAAGTACTCAATAGTCACCATACAGTCTGGCGGGTGAGCAGGTGGGGCCAGAGAGGAGTCCATGGTAAAGGGGTACCAAGCACAGCTGACAGTGAATGGAGTTAATGGAACACCAAGGACTGGCTCACTAATTTCGGTGACTTCAACTGGATTTCTTTCCTTAACATTTTTATTTTGACTTAATTTCAGACTTGCAGAAATGTTGTAGGGAAAGTACAAATAACTTCCAGGTACTCTTTACCCAGATTTGCTACTTATTAATATTTTACTACATTTTCTTCACATTGTATTTCAAGGGGATTCAGACACAGAGGTAGAATGAGTCTTTGTTGAAGTATTTTGTTTTTCAAATTCTCTCAAAAACGTTCCCCTGTACTAGAACTCCCCTGGCAGTCACCTTCCTCTTGCTATGAAAGCTACAGACTCCCTTCCCCTCTTTGCCCCGCCTGCTCCCTCTGCCAAGAACAGGAAGAAGTATTTGCTCAGGGATGCTGCCAAGACAGACAGGCTGTGAAGAAGGAAGAACGTTGCCTGAGCAGAAAGAACGTATTCTCAGGAGACGGGGCCCCTGCCCTCCACACCAATCTCAGGCCCCCTGGAAAGACCCCCACCTGTGCCAGCCCAGCCTTCCAAGGAGAGAGCAGGTGAGTTTCTCTGTCTGTCCTCTCTGTGCAGACTCTTGGCTCTTCCCTAATGCCAAGACCTTCATGGACACCCATCCTGCCTGTCCCCAACCCTTGACATTTTGAGTATTGAGGCTTCTGACAACTTAAGTCATTATGGCCAAGACTACAAACTAAGGTCCTTGGGAGCAAGAGTCATTTCAAGGCTACCAGTTCTTGAAATACAGGAGAGGATTTACTTATCAGACAGAGTTTACCACAAATGGGGACAGGGCTGAGGCCTAGAGTAAGGGGTGGGTGAAGGAGAGGCAGCATGCCAAGTTCAAAGGCTCCAGTCAGCACAGGATCCTATCCGCATTCTGACCCCATGCTGTGTCCTCCTTGTACCTGTCAATTGCACGCCTGTCTCCTAAACCTCCTACGGGTGCTCTGAGCAAGAGGCTGGGATGTGTCCTAGTGAAAAGCATCCTTGGCCCCAGATTCTGATGCTGTTGTGCTCTAATCCCCACAGGCCCCTGAATCTCCTTCATCATGAACTGGCATATGATAATCTCTGGGCTTATCGTAGTGGTGATTAAAGTTGTCGGAATGACTTTATTTCTGCTGTATTGTGAGTATTTGGGCAACCTCTTACCCAACCTCCATATCATCTTGCTCTTTGACTCTTCTCTCAAAATGTAAGGTTAACGGTAAAGGTTAACTGCCCAAATCTGTCCATCTGAGGGCAACCGACCCGGCCCGAGGGCGCTTGACAATGCCTTTCACTCCCCGACACACAGGATGGGCCAGGGACCTTTGTCTACCTCCGAGATACAGAACTGACCAGCGTCTGATGGTTAGAACCCCACACAAAGATTTTGTTACTAGATTATTTGTTGGGTAATCTGAGCTAAAGTACTTGGCAGTGCTTATTATTGTTACTAAAATTTGAAAATACAGCTCCAGTTCATAAGATTACAGGATTTAACTGAGGGAGAAATTTCTCTCCAGGTCCATGTAAATAAATTCATCCAAATGCTTAGTAAAAGAAGCCTCATATCAAAAGATTTTACTGCAATTCAGCAACTAGAATCTTCTCTAGCCCCAGAAGCCAGTAGGGAAAATACATGAGGAAGGAAATGTGAATAGGAGGCAGTTGGGTAAGAGGTGTCTTCCTCATGGCCCAATCCGAAGGTGCAATTCCTATCACTTAAGAGAGCAAGAAAGAAATACACATATGAGTAAGTGAACATATTCACACACACACGCACAAAACAAAAAAACATACACATCTCTACTGACTGAATCAGAGAGTTCGGTATTTCTCATTCATAGTCACAATGCCTTAGCAGCCCCTGTGGTGATGCTTATTGGTTATATTCATCATGCAGCCACATTTGGGGCTGAGCCAATAACTGATTTTCCTTGCAGTCCCACAGATTTTTGGCAATAGTAATGATGGCTTCATCCCCACAGTGAGCTACAGAACAGGTAACGTGCATGGTGGTAACCTCCTCTCCACCACCCAGCTTCTCCTGTGCAGAGCTCTTGGAGACCTTTCTCATGGCCTCCTTTCCCAAGAAATTCCTTTGCACTAAGGGTCCATAAAAATCTTCTAATTAATTCCCTTCCTTTTACAGATAGGGAAACCAATACCAGACTGAGGGAAATTTCTGATTCTCAGTTCTCCTCCTGGGTGTGAGAGTGACTTATTTGTAATCATTGTAATGTAATGTGAAAGTGCCTTATAGATTCTAAAGTGGTGTATACCTGTAAGGAATTGTTATAATAAACTCATGTACCATCACAGAAAAGATTGTGTTAATCATCTTTTTGTGTGCCAAGTACTGTGCTGGACCACCACAGAACAAGAATAAAAACAGGAGCTATTGATCAATCATCATCTATAAAGCACAAGGTCCATGCCAGAAGCTATAGAGGATGAAGAAATGAGTAAGACATGGCTCTTCCTCTTGAAGCCTTTCCAGTGACCTCCCTCTCACTTCCTCCTAACATATTACTATTGATGTCTTTAACAGAAAGACCATTTCTCATTTATCTTTATGTCAACTGAGGCACCTATATAGGAGCTATATGGAGAATATACTCATAAAATACTTATCGGGTTCTTTAAGTTATAACCCCAAAGTAGTTTCTGATGAAAACCAGGCTATTATATATTACAAAGAGTCTATGAACTGGGAACTGAAATAAGAAGTGAATGCTAACTTATCTGTTTTATACTTATGAAAACCAGTGAATCATTAATAGCATTCACTTTTTATTTCAGTCCCCAGTTCATAGACTCTCTAATGGCCCAATGTGAAGGCACTCTTCCTATTGCTTAAGAGAGTACAAAAGAAATATGAATATGAGTAAGTAACATATTCACAAAAAAACATATACACATCTCCACTCACTGTGTCAGAGAATTCAGTATTTCCCATTATTAGTCTATGAACTAGCAACTGAAATAAAAAGTGAATGCTAACTTGTCCATTTTATTAATAGAATTGTAAGTAACTAATTTGGTGTTAGGGTAAAATAAAGTGGTCTTCAACCACAATGGACAAATAACTGGGACCACACAAATGAGGTTTGACCAGCCTCTGAAGCCACTGCAGCTGTCTGCTTAGACAGCCAGTGTTCCCAGGAAAATGATGTCCCTATTTGTAATTAAAGAAATGAATGGATTCGTCTCTGCTTATAGGAAACCTCTGGAATGTCCACCTGCTCACTCATCTGCCAACACCCCCTTGGTCGCAAAACTTGTTCCAATTAGCCTCAGTCCTTAGAGCTGATACAGTGCTGATGAGAAAAGAGTTCAAGAGCTCCTCAGGATTCTGAGTTTTCATATAGGCTTTGGGACACCAGAAATAGGGACAACAGCAAAGATGCTGTGTGGAGCTGGGGGCAGAAGTACTCCCAACAGCTCTTCAGGGATAATACCATGAAAGGCATATATAAGAAAGGAGTGAGAGACTTCCCCTCTGATACTAAATTCCTCCACTACTTTCCTTTCTCCTGTTCTTTTTCTCAGCATTTCACACCTATTACCACACCAGAAAAGGAAGATAGGAAATAGGACTTCGGGTATTGAGCATGACAAATGGTAGTGGTTTGATGGAAGATTCAAAGAAAGAAAATACCTGAAGAATTCTAGCTCAGAGTCAACAACACTCCCCTGTCATCTCCACAATTCAGAGACAAATAGTCATAGCCCATACTCTGATATTTTTGTGTTGTATTCATCATATAATTACCTTCAGGTTTTCTTTTCATTTCAGTCTCACAGATTTTTGGGAGCAGTTCCCCAAGTCCCAACAGCTTCATTCCCACGAGGAGTTATGGAACAGGTAAAGTGCAGGGTTATAACATCCTCTCCATCTCCTGGGTTCTTAGGTGCTGAATTCCTGGAGACTTCTCTTTCCCATTGCCTCCTAGCTTATGAACTTTTTTGCTCAAAGGGGCCATAAAGAACTTCCAGTTCATTCCCTTCATATTATCACCAGGGAAATACACTAGACTGGGTGAAATTTCTTCCTGGATGGAGGATGATTTCTAACAATATAATCGTTATAAAGAAACCCACGTCCCACTATTTTGTGACTCAATTCCAGGGTTCACATCCCAAACCACTAATCTCATACTCTTTTCTTGGATCTCTTCAGTCTGCCCAAAAGACTGGGATTTTTATCAAGGAAGATGTTTTTTCTTATCCACTTCTGAATCATCTTGGAACAAAAGCAGGGACTTTTGTGAAAGGGAAGGATCCACTTTGGCAATTGTCAACACGCCAGAGAAACTGGTAAGAACACTGTGATGGTGCAGTCAAGCAGCTCGCCCTACACCAGCCTCAGCAGGTGGGCTGCTGGGGCAATTTGGTGGAGCAGGATGGGCAGGAAGGGAGGGGTGGCTGGCTGAGATGCTCAAGCTCCCTGTTGGGAGAGTCTTCTCAGTAGTACAGGGGCATGTCCTTCAGATTCATCTGAGCTTCAGAAATCCACACTCTGTGGCCTTTCCCATAAGGCACAACAGTGAGCTGGTACCCTGGGGATGGGCCAAGACATTTAAAGTGCAGGGAATGACTAAATGAGCTTATGTGTATAAAAGCTGTCTAAAACCTACAGAATTCTTCATAGGGGTGAGATGTCAATGTGTCATCCCAGTCTGAGTAGTAAGTAAAGAAAATGCGAATTAACAAAATCAGTAATATGAAAAACAAAGCTCATAGAACTGAGTTTGTAGTTTCTTAGCATGATAATAAAAAGAGATAACACTATGCAAAGAGCTTTGTTGTATTATCTCATTAACCTCATAACAACCCCAAGGATGAGTTGTTATCTATATTTTATAAATGAGGAAACAACGGCACAGAAAGGTAGTTTGATCAAGGTCATACACCTAAAAGACAGCACATGGAATTGAATTCAGGTCTCTCTGACTCCAAAACCCATATGCTAATCAATTTTAGATCATAATTTATCTTAGTCCACAGATGCCTCTTGTAAATCCCAGGCATTTGCTGAGTGCCAGGCACTGTGCTACACACACTATTCTCATTGCTCTCCCTTTTATCCCTTCCCTCCTCCTCTAAAAAGTCCCCCTATGATTGAGAAGAATTTGTAAGAGGGTCTTCTTCTCTGAATCTGGGCAATATATGACCAAAAAGGGGCAGGGATCAGAATGCTGCAGACCTAGGGCTAAGTTCCCAGGTGGGAAGGAAAAATGCCTTGAGGTAGAAAACTAGGAGCAAGACAGTGGGAGAAAGGAGGAAAGGAGGGAAGAAGAAAGGAAGTTAGGGGATAGGGTATGAAGTTGATGACCTCTTTTCCTCTACTCAGCCCTTAAGTTTTGGTGCATCCCAAGTTCCATCCTTGGCGTTCTCCACCACTTATACTCCATGCTAATCCCAGAGAAAGCTTGTCACACCAAAGGTTCGCTCACAACTCTCAAGTCTACCTCTAGTTCAGCCTTCTCTACACCAGACAGTATATCAAATTTTACTTTGACATCTCAAAAGTCCACAAACTCACCATGTTCCAAGCTGAGCTAATTATAATGGACCCCAACTGCTCCTCCTCTTGTGTTCCAAATACTAGCATGTAGTCACATCAGCCAAGATTGAATGCTGGCAGTTTTCCGGGACTTTACCTTCTCTCTTCCTCCCAAAGTAGTTGCTAACCAAGTCCTTTCCTCTCTATCCCCACAAGATATAGTTCAGTTCTCACCTGGATTTCTTCCAAATTCTTTTAATTCCTCTCCTTACCTCCAGTTTTGCCCTCTTCTTACTATCCTCCTCAGAACTGACATAATGATGTCTCTAAGGTTTTAAACTGTCTGTGCCATTTTCCAAATTAAAACAGGTTAAAGTCCAGTTTTCCTAACATGACATATCTGGCCTTGCAGAGCCCAGCCGTTTCCTTCTCTCCAGCCTTATCTCTCAACCCACTCCCTTCCCACCTCTGCACAAGCCATGCTGAGCATCCTGTGGTTCCTCAGATGCTGCAGGCTGCTTCCCAGTCTGCCTGCAATCTGATGCTCTCTCTTCCAGGAAGTCCACATCCTCCCCTATCATTTGCCTGACAAACTGTTAGCTGGCTCCCAAAATTCATCTCAAGTATCACCTCACCTATAGTTTTTCTAGAAAAACTTCAAATCTATGTAGAATAATCACTTCCTCCTTTCTGCCTATGCTACATCTAGTAGCTATTTCCTAGCACTACACCCCATGAGACCTCACTAGTCTGGTTAACTCATCTTTCTTCTTTTATTAAACCTGTGGTTCTTCAACATGATGCATCACTGAATTTTTAAAAACACTGATGAAATATACACACCTCTTTCCAGAAACATTACATAAGCACAATATTTTGAATAAAATTCCAATGGCTTCATAGATCCCCTTGGAAACCATCCATGGCTTCCAGCATGAGAGTTAAGGATTAAGGACCCTTGCTTTAGACCAGGGGTCAGTAAATTTTTTCTTAAAGGGTCAGATAATATACATATGTTTTATGTTTTTCAGGTCACAGGTCTCTGTCACAACTACTCAACTGCTGTTATAGCTTGAAAGCAGCCATAGACAATACGTAAACAAATGGGCCTGGGTGCATTCAGTAAAACTTTATTTACAAAAACAGGCTGCATTCTGGATTTGGCTCACTGGCTGTAGTTTGCCAACTCCTGCTTTAAATCATAATTTCTTTGAGGAGAAATATATTTGTTTCCATGTCCCCAGCCTAGTACAATGCCTGGCACATAATAGACACCCCCAAAAATGTTAGGTAAATTAGTAAATTCAGTAATTAATTTAAAAATTAATGGAATGAGATATTTCAGAAGAGGAGAAGATTAAGAAAGGAGGAACTAAGGAAATAGCTGTGGGGATGGAGAGAATAATACTTTGATACCCACTGATTATGGGAGGTATGTGATGAGTACAGGAAAGACTTCTGGCTGGGGTGATTTGTGATTCATCAATTGAATACAGAAACAAAGATGTCTTGGACTAGTGTCAATTTAGTAAATATTCAATAAGCATTTGATTATTTCTCCTTGAATTACCTGCTTTAGCAACACACTTTTAAATCTCCCTGTTTTCCTTTGCTAAGCACTCAAGGAATATAAACACATTTTGTTATCACTTGATTTAACCTTATTTGGAATATAAAACCTCTGGCAATGAAAACAACTCTATGCAGAGAGGCATGGCGCCTGTTCTGGGTTGTACACTACCTCTTCCCCATCATTCTTACAGTGTGCTCCCCAGATAGCAGCCTCAGCATCACCTGGGAATTTGTTAGAAGGGCAAATTCTTGGTCCCCCTACAGCAGACCTGCAGAACCAGAGCCCACAGTCTGTGTTTTAACAAGACTCGGGTGATGCTGATGCCCTGCAAAGCTTGACAACTACTCCCCAGGGCTGGTGGTGTGTGCCAGCCATAGCCAGTCCCAGAGTTCCCTACCAGCCATTTTTGTTCCCAGAACCAGATATAATCATGGGCCCATTGGTTCAAGGGAGGCATCAGTAAAGAACTCACTATTGAACTGTTTATTTTTTTTTAATTTCTAGAAATTTCTCCAGAACATAACTGGTGCTGAAAAGTATTTTATTGGCTTAATGTACCAGCAAGCATTGAAGAGGTGGCGTTGGATCAACAACTCTGTGTTCAACGGCAAGTATGTAGACATCCCACATTTTTCTGGGGATCTTGGTTTTGTCTCAAGGGACTAAACATGGGATTTGTGGGTTCCTCCTGGAATAGCTCAAAGGCTGAGACTTGACTCTGTTCTGCTCTTCACCTTTCTTACAACCCACCTATTCCCTGAGACACATTTTAATATACTTTTTATTATGGAAGATATCAAACATTCATAAGGAGAGAGAAGAGTATTCATGCAACAAATTATTTTGTTCAAATCAAGATCTGAACAATCCACATACATAGTTTGTACATTGTTTGATGTATCTCATAAGTCTCTTTTAACCCACAGATCGCATTTTATTACTAGGTTCCTACAAGTGTCCCCAGATATGGCTTCTTTATCTAAAGAAAGGTTATTATAAAAAACTTGTCTATGGCTTAAAGCTATGAACTTTTAACTCCCAAGAGCTATCTCCTATGAATCATTCCATAGAGATAAGTTTTGGTGGAGAACATAATATTCCTACTGTTCATATGAAAATGTTGACTCAGACAGAGAGCAAGTCAGTGCCCTAGCCTTTAACTGGGCTTTCCTACAGAGGGAAGGAAATTAATATTTATTCAGTGTCTAATAAATGCCAGGCACTAAGCTAAGAACTTTGCATGTGTTATTTCCTGTAGTATTCACCGTGATGCTATAGGAAAAGCTTTTATTACTCCCCATTTAGCAGACAGTTGAACTGAAGACAAGAAAACTTAGAAATGTGTTGAATATCATAAGGTTAGGAAGTGGTAGAGCCACCATTTGATCCTACATCAGAATAGAGGTGTGAGAGCCAACAGATACCTCCACCAGGTGTTCCTGAAGCGGGCTGGGATCTAGGAGAGAATAAGCCATCTCCTTCCCCCTTCTTTTGGTCCTCCTGCAGTGAACATGCATACAGCACTAAACATTACTTCTGGGAGAAGAAGGGACAGACCATGGTATGCTTCTGACCAAACACAAGAGTCAGTTAATCAGAGACTGCGAATTCGTGCATGCTCACAGGAGAGTTGACAGGAACAGGTAGATTTAAAGCTGGATTTGGGGACCTGATTTAGGAGAGGGGGTCTGAGCTGGAAAGGAGGCTGCTCCAGAGGAGGCAATGTGCAGGTCCAGTCAGCCCACTGTCCCTCCAAGCACAATGCCTGGGAGAATCTCACTCTGGAATCAGGAAGAGGCAAGGCTGAAATGATGGGCTTTAACCACGTTTCCTTTTCTCATTTAGTGTTACCAATCACAATCAGAATTTCAACTGTGTGACCATAGGCCTAACAAAGACATTTGATGCGGCATCATGCGACATCAGCTACCGCAGGATCTGCGAGAAGACTGCCAAATGATCCCGGTTCTCTGTGACAAGAACAAATACACTTATGGAGAGAATAACAGCAAAAAAGAATATTTATAATTACAAATGGTCCAAGAAATACAAAAGATCAAATTATTTTGTCAGTCATCCACAGGTTACAGGCAGACCAATGCAAACTCTCTATTCTGAGCCAGTAATTCCCCAAGACCACCTTTCCTGTGAGAGTCACACCTGTGACTCTTTTTGAATCCAGACAGGTCATCTGGTCAATGATTCTTTTATCTATCTGTTTCCTAGTAGAGGCCCTTGCCTGTTTGGGAAAATGAGCTTCTATATTCTGCTTTAGGGGACTGGATGCTAGCCATCTCCAGGACACAGGGGCAGTTTTATGGAGACAACTCAGATGGAATAGAGATGAGGTCTATTTCTACAGAACTGAGCATTGCTGAGTGATCAACATGGTTTAGCTTGTGGACAGAGTTTGTTTTGTTTTTATCCTTTTATACTCAGAGCACATGACCACACTACCATGGAAAAACTGCAGATTGAGCAGGTGTGAACATTATTTAGAAAGTAGCATGATGGAAGAGGAATAAACTCAGCTTCTATGACCTCATCTCTGTTCCTTAGAGAACCCCCATCCACCTCGTCTTCCCACATTCGGGAAAGCAGAGGCCCCTCCTCAGTCTGAGCCAAGGCCAGGCCTTGGGAAGGGCTCCTGGTACCGAGCATGGAGCAGAGAGAGCATCATTTATGGGAAGGAAGAGGGTAAAGGCAGGACAAGAATCTGCTTGGAGACCCTTTTGAAGAAAACCAGATAGCCAAGGGGACCAAACAAACTAGATCTTTGTTCTTAAGCAAAGCCCTGAAGAGACACCAAGCTAAAAATTTTCTTGTCCTGTTCTGAAACTCCATCATCACATGTAAAACACCCTTGCAACCAAAATTTGCAACAAAAGTTGAACAAGCAGATTCCATTTGCTCTGCACGTTTTGAGTATATGACCATATTTGTTGAGTATATTTTTAAAATTTTGGATAGTCTCTTGGGCTCCAATGGTCACAACATATTCCTCCCTTCAGTTCTAGAGAGACCCTGCTACCAGGCACAGCCCACTGACCCCGAGAAGCCTTACATTGGTTGGTACCACATTGACCCAGGACTGCTCCAGTTGACCAAGGAGTAGAAGAAGGGGAGGGCTGCTCAGGGAAGCATTGGGTGGAGGCAAGGAGTGGGCACAGAGTAGAAAAGGAACACCAGGGACAAACAGAAATCACAGGAGAGAGGAGATGGGGAGTTCATTTGGCCACAGTGCTGAAAGGCAAAATAGAGGCAGGAAAGCCTTGGGGCACCCTGGCTGCTCTCTGCACTCACAAGACATCAGCTACACACCCTCCTTGGCACATAAGAAAGAGAAAAGAGATGCCTTGTGTGTTTTGAGTAACAATAATTAAACCATAAGAGAAGACCATGTAAAACTAATGGAAATTATAGTCACCTAAGTGCTTACCATTTTTGTCTAATAGCAACGTACCACAGTAATAATTGTATATATCATTATATGTCTGTCAAACTAAATTGTTATAAATTTTATTTTTATTACAACACTATGTTCTGTTTCTAAATTCCTAGGTTTCATAATTTTTGATTCCTTAGCATGGCCACTTACAATTTTTAAAAATGAGATAATACATTAGGTGTTAGAATTTACAGAAGGAGGTTACCAGAAATAACTTGTGTTTGGGGTGGGGTGGAAGTTGGAATTATATCAGTACCCTGTGGAGATACAAGTTCTCTAATGGTGTTAGCAAATGTCAAGTGCCACGGTTGAGGGGGAAGAAAGGCTGAGTCCATGGTGGAGAAAATAATCAACAGAACTCTAACCAAAGTTAAGCCCCAGAATTCAGACAATAGAAAAAAATCATAATCCTTTTTTGAGAAGAAAAACTATAGTTTCCTTACTTCCTATTTTATGACAGAACAGTTGCAGACTTTTAAGGTCCGGAAATGTAGACATCTAGTAATTTCCCTAGTAGACAGTTCAAATTTCCCCCAAGATGAGGAAGCAATTCTGTGCAAATTCTAAGAGAAGCCCAGTGGGCTGATGTAAGGGTGGGGAGTATTAGGGAATAGTAAGTCCATTACTGGGGAGAGGGTGCTGGATCCTTAGAAGGGTAGATAAATGTGGGATTCATTAGACAGCAGTGGTATGTTTAAAAAAAAATGGAAATTTAGCAAATCATTGGGTTTCAGTTTTGATTTTGCTTTGAGTATGCTGTGTGAATCTGTACAGATTTCTTACCCTTCCTGTGGCTTAGTTTCCTTACCTATAAATTAGGGCAGTAATAACCCATCTCACAAAAATACTTGTACATGTTAAATAAGACCTCTCTATTTATCTCAATGGCAATAAATTAGGAAAAGCACTTTGTGGGAGATTTGATGTTGCAATCTTCATCTAAGAAGTAGCTTTTCAGTTTGCTAGAATCTGAATCTAGGCAAGCCACTTACTTTCTTAGAATTTGTTTACTCACTTATAATATGCAAACAAAAATCTGCCCAAGTCAGAGAAGGGTTCCTCAAAAATTTTGTGGCCAAGCCACATAGAGATCAAAGCCACATTTTCCATGGCTCCAAATGGAGGCCCAGCCTAGGTCAGCCAATTCCCATGCAACACTTAGGGGCATGAATGAACCCACTTGAGATCAGCAGAGCCACCAGCTGAGCCTACCCTAGCTCAGCTGAAGCCCTAAATGTGAAAATAAAAGTGTATTTCTGTATGCCACTGGAGTACTGTGGTTGTCTCCTGTGTAGCAAAAGCTGGGTGATACACTCTCCTAACTGGCCTCCCTCCTTCTCCCTTTGCTGACCTCTCATCAATTGTCCACCCAGCAACAAGAGTAACCTTATCAAAACATTAGACAGATTCTGTCACTCTTCTTCAACACCCTGCGGTGGTTTTCCTACTCACTCTATAAAGAGGAAAAGTCTTTAAAGGATTGACAATGCTCTACATGGTCTAATTCCCAATTACCTTTCTCCGATGGCATTTGCTCCTACTTTTTCTTTCATGCTGTCCATCCCAGCATCCCTGCTATGCCTCCCCTAGGGTCCAGCACTTATTGTTGACTATGCCTGGAATGTTCTTTAACAGATTCCCAAATGTCTCACTGCTTCATCTTTCGCAAGCTTTCCCTGAAAACTTTAGTTAAAATGTCAACACTCCCCCAGTAAATATTCCCTTTCATTCCTACTTCGCTTTTCTTCATAGCACTTCTCTACCATCTAACATACTATCTATGTTTAACAGCTTTATTGAGATATAATTCATATACCATAAAACTAACTCATTCAAAATGTACAATTCAATAGTTTTTGGTATGTTCACAGATATTTGCAACCATCACCTCAAAAAGAAAGCCTCTACCCCTTAGCTATCACTACCCTATCCTTACATTACCTTTAGCCCTAAGTCTACTCTATAGACTATCTTTATAGACAGTCTATCATTACTATCTAACATTTAAGTTTTTAAAGTTTTATTGTGAAATTATCATCACTTGAGAAAGGCACATATATATATAGATAGAGAGAGAGAGAGAGAGGTCTTAAAAATAATAAAGTCTAAGTTTCAAATAACCATATTAAAAACCATAGCCATAATTTAAAAGTCTTTTATTGCACACAGATTATTTGATAATGATAATGATTATAATGCAGCTCAAAAATGAGTAAGTCTTTTTCAGGTTAGTCTAGAATCCATAATAAGTGCTTTGCCATGTAAAACGCCTCAGGGTAAGGCTAGTTCCTGAATAGTTGACTGCAGCGTTTCACCCCATCCCGAAGGGCCTCTATGACTTTGTCATTCCGGAGGGTAAAGATGAAGGGGTTGAGGAAAGGAGTCACTACTGAAACCATCAAGGAAACTACCCTGTTGTACTCAGCTGCCTGTGTTTGCTTGGGTTTCACATAGAGGAACAAGCAGCTGCCGTAACCGATCACAACACAGGTGAAGTGGGATGCACACGTGGAGAAGGCTTTCCTCTGGCCAGAGGCTGAGGGGATCTTGAGGATGGTGGAGACGATGTAGGTGTAGGAGACGATTGTAGGGATCAAAGAACCAAAAAGAACAAAAACAGCCATTAAGAAGAGGATAAATTCTGTAAAAAGAGTATTATTGCAGGATAGTTTGAGCAATTGCCCTCGGTCACAGAAGAAATTGTTCACCATATTTGATGTAGTAAGGAAGTTGAAATGTGGCATAGACTGGCCAGATTTGAAAAAGAAACCCAAACACCCATGACACAATTACCACAAAGTTGCAGGTGCGAATGTTCATAATGATGTTGTACCTCAAGGGGTTACAAACAGCCACATAACGGTCCACAGCCATTGCTCCAAGTAATGCAAACTCTGTGGTCCCCACAGCAAGGTACAGGAAGAGCTGGGCTATGCATGCAGTCAAAGATATCGTCTGCATCCCAGGGAGTAGCAATCCCCAAAGCATCACAGGGACAATTATGGTGGTGACCAGGATCTCCAGGACAGAGAGGTGGCCGAGAAAGAAATACATGGGGGACTGCAGACGTTTATCAACACAGACAATCACGACAATGACCGTGTTTCCCATTAATGTCACTAAGTAGAAGAAGAAGAATATAGCAAAAAGAATATGGTGTAGTTCTTCAGAGCCAGGGAAGCCAAGGAGATAAAATTCAGTGGCACTAGAGTGATTCCTCAACATTTAGTTCTGAGCTCTTTTTGCTGTGAAACCTAGAGAGCAAAAAAGACATAGCACTGCTTCTCATCTCAGAAAGATTAAAGACATTTCCACGTTGATGAAATATTCCCTTCCTTCTTCTCAGTCCCACAACATGACTTTACTATTTGCTTATACAAGGTTGATGTTAAATCTTTTAGGGAGAATATATATCATACATGAAGATAAACGTGTAAGTCCAAGAAGATGAACACCAGTCACAAATACCATACAATAAACATGAAAACCCACCCCTCCCCCCACATGCACACTTTCTCAATACACTGGACATCCTGCCTCCAACTCTGCTCTGCCCAGCCACCCTGTCTACTTCTCTGAACACACCCATCCGTTTATACCACTACCCCTCACATCGTGAATGGAACTAAATTGTCTTCTCTGTCTATTATGTCCCCATCTTTGAAAGTCCCGCTGCATCTCAACAACTATAAGAAAGTATTCCTAGCCAATCCCACAAAGACATGGTTACTTTTTTCCTTTGTATCCTCTAAACATAGGCTCCATTTGTAATATGTTCATTTGAAAGTTTTCACCTCTGTTACACTTATCATTTTGGGGTGTTATTGGGAAGTGGAGTCTATCCAGGACATTATCATAAAATAAGAGCTACTTTGAGACAAGCTATTGAGTATTTCTCTGACTTCTGGGCGTTTGCTCCCTGGAGCAGATTACCCAGTTCTTCCTCTGTTTTTACGATGAAAGCCATCCCCTATCTCTCATCTCAGTGGATATGTCTCCTCCACACAGGCAGAGTCTGGCCAGCTCCCAGTTAACAACTTCTAGTTCTAAGATTTTGATTCCTCTTGTCACCGGATGACACAGGGGAGGGGAGTCCAGAAGGAGTGAAGAAGCTGGAACTTTAATTCTCAAATTCCAACAGAGTCTCCACTCTGGGGCCAAGATACAAGAAAACAGCCGTGGTGTGGAGGCAACACAGCCTCTGCATTCCCCAGTTCCCAGCACCTGGGTTCCAGCAGGGGGACAAGACCTCCCAGTGGGAAATCTGTGCCTGTATCCAACCTGCCATGGTCTCTGGCCCTCAGAAAACTCCACAGAGCAGATCAGCTCCTCTGTGACCACCTACTTTCTCTGGAATCTTGGGGCAAGGAAAAGTGTCAGAAGACACTAAAATTGTTCACACTGAGCTCCTTAGAATATCTGGGCTCCTTCCCTCACCACATTTAAGTCTTTGCTCAAATGTCTCCTCTTCATGGGCCCCTTTCCACTCATCTTCTCTAAAACAATACATGCACATCTCCACTCTGTAACTTCTACTAGGCTGTATTTTTCTTACTATTGGTTCTCATCAACTTCTCAAATGATATTATACTTTTACTTGTTTATTAATTTATCATCAAAATTCTACATTTAATCAAGTACCTCAAAGGTAGGTCCTTTCTCTTTCTTGCTCACTTTATCTTTCTTGTTTCATGAGTGCCAAGAACAGACTCTGACAGAGTATGTACTCTTTAAATATTTTAAATAAGCATATCAATAAATAAATTAAAGGAAAGTCCGTCGTATGAACAACTACATACCCATAATTGTTCTCTCTCTCTCGCACATCTCTAAAGCAAAGCCCAGTCAACCTGTACCTCTCTCCCTGGAGCCCCCTACAAAGTGGCAAGCAGATATGAGGAAGAAATGGGGGCAAATGAGGGGGCAGGGTCTTGGGTAATGGCAGAGCTTTGTGCATATTTCCAGCAGTGGGCAGAGAAGAGATAAATCTGCTCTCTGCTATGGAGGGAGGAGAGGATTTGATGCAGAGCTCAGCTATTCAGCAGCTCCCTTAGTCCACTCTTCAGGCTCTAGGTATCTTTGTTCTAGAAGTCAGCCAAGCCCAGGCCTTCCCAAGACAATGCTGTCCTCTTCACAGAGAGGAACCCCTGGAAGACACTCACCTCTAGAGAAAAGTACTAGACTGGCAAGTTCTACTGCTGCTCCAGGAACCAGCCTAAGTTAGCTTCCACCTGGCTAGTACAGAGCTATGTTCAGGAGATGGGGCAGCTGCTGTTGTCTCCATTCATAGTGAAGGACACTGTCCACACACAGTAGCTTAGGAAAAAGTCCAGAAATACCAGAGCTGAGGGGAATCCAGCTGTCTCCTTCTCTCTCATTCTCTCTGCTTCCTTCTTTCTCTCCCTTTTCTGTCTCCAAGGATAGTTATCCACTGAGGAACAATTTGTACAAGTTGAGAAACACACTAGGGATGGTGTCAAGGAAAAGCT
The DNA here is from genome assembly GCA_023783475.1 of Daubentonia madagascariensis. Taxonomy (NCBI): domain Eukaryota; kingdom Metazoa; phylum Chordata; class Mammalia; order Primates; family Daubentoniidae; genus Daubentonia; species Daubentonia madagascariensis. The sequence goes on from JAKFHU010001569.1 coordinate 13,860,328, forward strand.
GAAGAAAACTTTCAACCTTCCCTCCTGAGGCTAATCAAGTTTTAGAACAGTGACAAATTGTTTAATGGGCAAACCTGAAATCTCTCTAGCCAGGAACTTCTCAAAAACCTAGGTTGCCTTCCTTCAGACTCTAAGTTATCACCAAGAAACCCAAGCTGTGAATAGTTAGCCTCCTAAGCTGCTCTGTGCTTCTCCCTTATTCCATTTAGCCTTACAGATCATAAGCTACCCCCAAGCTGATGACTCCTCTAGGGGCTCCAAGATGCTTATCAAAAATCTAGAGGCCACCAAATGCACTTCTGTCAAAAATGTTCTCTTCATCTCCAAGCTTTTATGAAGCCCAGCATTCCAGATGACCTTTGTACTCCTATCAGATACCTTCTGCTATAGGTATGGAAATCCCTAGTAAGTGAGAAAGAGAGAGGATCTGCCACTTACTCCAACCTCATGGACTACTGATGCCACAGCCCATTCCAATCTCTCCAACATGCATGCATTCCAACTGTGGCTGTTCAGCCTTGAAAGCCTTTGAATGACATTAATATTTATATGTCTTAAAATGCTATACCTCTCTGAACTACTTGAATTGGGGCATAATGGATGAAGAACAAATATTCAGGAGTGATTAAAAAATACTATATAAAGGGATGGCTGGGATGCTGAGTACAATGACAAAATTACGTTTCAAATATTCATCTTGAAAAGTTTCTGTTCATGTCTTTTGCCCACTTTTTAATGGGGTTGTTTGATTTTTTCTTGCTGATTTCCTTGAGTTCTTTGTACATTCTGGTAGCCCTTTATCAGATGTACAGCGTGCAAATATTTTTTCCCGTTCTATAGGTAGTTTATTTGCTCTATTGATTGTGTCCTTGGCCGTGCAGAAGCTTTTTAATTTGATCATGTGCCATTTACTTATTTTTGTTGCTTTGGTGATTGCTTTGGGGGTCTTCTTCATAAATTCTTTGCCTAGGCTGATATCTGTAAGAGCTTTTCCAACATTTTCTTCTAGAATTCTTATAATTTCATGCCTGAGGTTTAAGTCTGTTATCCGTCATGAATTAATTTTTGTGAGAGGGGAGAGGTGCAAATCCTGTTTCAGTCTTCTACATGTGGCCATCCAATTTTCCCAGCACCATTTATTAAATAGGGATTCTTTTCCCCAGTGTATGTTTTTGTATGCTTTCTCGAAGATCAGATGGCAATATGAGGGTGGATTCATGTCTGTGTTCTCTGTCACATTTTGAAAAACAACTGTCATTTATAATAAAATTAGCACAGGTCACATTTAAAAAATGAAGGATATAAGGCAAAATGTCAATGTCCCTCTCCCCACCTGTTTGATGCTCCTGATCCAGCTCCTGAGCTACATATTATTGAAGTCTCTAGCGTATTCATACAGAACTTTTCTGTGCACATACATTCATACATGAATATCTCTATATGTTATTTTAAGGCAAATGATATTTTAATGAACATATTGTCCTGCTACCCTTTTCTTACTATATATAAATATACACACAATATATATAAACATAGACATGTATGTATGTAAGTGCATGTGCATGTCTGTGTATATTAAACCTTTCCATATTAGCAATTATAAATCAATCACATTTTAAGTGAACACCTAATAAATATTCACCTTATGAGTATACCAATCATTCACTTAATAAAATGCTGCTGCTGAACATTTCATTTTTTCCAGTTTTTAACTACTGTAAATGATGCTGCAATAAATATTCGCACACACAAGTCTGTACATTTGTACAGATATAGCTTTTAAAATAATTTTATTAATTATTAGCTGTTATCAAATCACCCTCCAATAATTCGCATCAATTTATAACCTCTTTAAGTGAGATTATATTAGGACTATCTCTGGAGCCTCTTGGCAGGACATTTCCTGCCCTGTTAGCCCTGTGCAGACCTAGAAATGAAACTAACATGTTGGTTGCCAATAATCATTCTATGAGTTAAGAACACATCCCAGAGGTCCTCATCCCCAAGGGAATTGTACTGACAATGACAGCTGTCCAGGCAGCTGTGTTGGTCATGTGAATAAAGTTGGAGAAATGTGAAGGAAAAGTGCTGGAAAATGAGGAAATGTGAGGAGGATAGAACCTTTCCCTGAGAAACTAAATTATAGAACCAAATTCCCCAATTCAAGGCATCATTCAGTTTCTTCCAGTATCATTCTAGGGTTATTAACTATATATTGGTAAAGTAGAAAATGGAGAAGTAGGAAAGAATGTAAATTAATACAACTCCTTTGGGAAAAGTTTTCTTATAAACTTAAATATCCACCTACTCTATGATCCAGCAATTCTACTTCTAGACAATTGCCTAAAACAAATGCAAACATGTCCTCACGAAAACTTCTGTTATAATGTCCACAGTACCTTTATTTATCATAGTTACTAATGACCGAAAATGTCCATCAACAAGAGAATTCTATATTCATATGAGGAAATACTATTCAGCAATGATTCAATATTTGCTAATTCAGAGTTCCTGGTAACTTTACAGGATTTAATTATCACAACTAATGAGAATTCCCTTATATTCATATAAGAAAATAATACTTAGCAATGAAAAGTAACAAACTACTGATACACATAACATGGACAACTCTCAGATACATTACGCTTAAAAGATCTGACACCAAAAATGTATACTGTATGATGCTATCATATATGTTCTAGAACAGACAAAAATAATCTATAGTTAAAGAAACTCTAACAATGATTGCCTCTGTGCTGGGGGAAAATTGACTGAGAAAGATCATGAGAGAATTCTGGGGTATATTGTTCCTTTTTGAATTGTTGAATTATATTTGGCTAACTTTTTACTTAGGATTTCGGCCTCTATGTTAATAAGAAATATTGGCCTGTAGATTTCCTTTCTTGTAAGGTCCTTATCAGGTTTTGACATCAAAGTAATTTTATTCATCATAAAATGAATTGGAAAATATGACCTCTTTTCCTATTTTATGGGAAAAAATTTGTATTATTTTTCTTAAATTGTTTGGAAAAGTTCATCCATGAGGACATATAGGCCAGGAATTTTCCTTGTAAGAAAGTTTTTAATTATAGGTTCAATGTCTTTAATACCTATAAGACTATTCCAAATTTGTATTCCAGTCTGTGTCAATTTTGAAAAATTGCAATTCATCTAAATTGTAAATTTTATTGGCATAAATTTGCTCACAATATTTACTTTTATACTTTCAAGTTTCATTGTATCTATTGTGATAGCCCTTGTTTCCATTTCTGATATTGGTACTTTGTGTGCTTTTTTTTTCTTGATCATTCCTACTAGGGGTTTATCAATTTTATTAATCTTTTCAAAGACATTACATTTGGCTTTGTTTATTTTTCTCTATTGCTTATCGGCTTTATATTTCATGTTCATGAGGCATTTTTCCTATGTGTGTCTTCACATGACATTCATTTTATAAGGATACCAGTCACACAGAATTAGGAGCCCACTCTACTCCAGTATGACCTCATCTTAACTAATTACATCTGCAACAACCTCATTTCCAAATAACTTCACATTCTGAGGTACTAGAGGTTAAGTCTTCAACATATGAATTTAGAGGAACAAAATTCAACACATATTAGACATCTTGGTTGCCACCAATTTTGGCAATTATGAAGGTAGCTGCTATAAACATTCATGTGCAGTTTTTGTATGGACATGAATTTTTAACTCATTTGGGTATGTATCAAGGAGCACAATTGCTGGATTATACAGTAAGAGTATATTTAGTTTTATAAGAAACTGCCAAACTCCAACGTGGCCATACCATTTTGCATTCCCACCAGCAATAAATGAGAGTTCCTGTTGGTCTAAATACTCACCAGCATTTGGTGTTTGGGATTTTAGCCATTTTACGAGTTGTGCAGTGGCATCTCATTGTTGTTTTAATTCCTTGATGACATACAATGTGGAGCATCTTTTCATATGCTTAGTCATCTGTATATGTTCTTTAGTATCTTTCAGAGCTTTTGCCCATTTTGTAATTAAGTAGATTTCTTGTTGAGTTTTGAGCTCTTTGTATATTTTTGATCCATGTTCTGTATTGCATATGTGTTTTGCAAATATTTTCTCCCAAACTGTGGCTCTTCTTTTCATTCTTTTAACAGTCTTTTAAAGGGCAGAAGTTTTTAATTTTAATAAAGTCTGATATATCAAATTTTTTCTTTCATGTATTGTGCTGTTGGTGTTGTATCTAAAAAGTCATCAAAGCCAAGGCCACTTAATTTTTTTTATGTTGTGTTCTGAAGTTTTGTAGTTTTGCATTTTATATTTAGGTCTATGATACAATTTGAGTTAATTTTTATGAAAGATGTAAGGGTGTAAGGTCTGTGTCTGGTTTTTTTTTTATTTCTGGTTGTTCTAGCACCATTTGTTGAAAAGACTATCCTCTATCCTTTCTCCATTGGATTGCTTTTGTTCTTTTGTCAAAGATCAGTTGACTCTATTTGCGTAGGTGTATTTCTGGGCTCTCAATTATGCTCCATTGATCTATTTCTCTATTCTTTTGCCCATAAAACACTGTCTTGATTACCACAGCTATTTCCTGCTCTTTGCTTTTTTATTTTTAAAAGTTTTATTGAGGTATAATTGAGATAGGAAAAACTACACACATTTAAAGTATACAATTTGATGAGTTTGGAAATAAGCATACACTCATGAAGCCATCACCACAATCAAGGTAATAAACATATCTGTCACTTCCAAAAAGTTCCTCCTGCCCCTTTATTGTTGTTGCAGTTGTTGTTTTTATTGTGGTAAGAACACCTACTATGAGATCTACCCTCTTAACACATTTTTAAGTGCACAATATGGTACTGTTAACTATAGGTACAATGTTATAAACCAGACCTCTGGAACTTACTTATCTTGCATTACTGACACTTTATACCCATTGAACAGAAACTTCTCATTTCCCCCTTCCTCCAGCCCCTCACAACCACCATTCTACTCTGCTTCTACGAGTTTAACAAATTTGACAATTTTAGGCACCTCATATATGTGGGATCTTGCAGTACTTGTTCTTCTGTGCCTGTTTTATTTCACTTAGCATGTCCTCTGGGTTCATCCATGTTGTCAAATATGGCACGACTTCCTACATTTTTAAGGCTTAAAAATGTTCCATTGTGTATATGTACCACATTTTCTTCATCCACTCATTCATTAATGGACATTGAGGTGGCTTCCATGTCTTAGCTACTGTGAAACATGCTACAATGAATATGGGAGTGCAGAAGTCTCCCTGAAACCAGATTTCAATTCCTTTGGATACACGCCCAGAGGTGGGATTGTTGGATCATATGGTAGCTCTATTTTTAATTTTTTGAGGAACCTCATACCATTTTCCATAGCTGCTGTACCATTTCACATTTCCATCAACACAACATAAGGGTTCCCTTTCCTCCACATACTCACCCACGCTTGTTATCTTTTGTGGTTTTGGTTTTTTTTTTTTGGTAATAGCTATCCTAACAAGTATGAAGTGATATTTCATTGTGTTTTTGATTTGCTGATGGTTAGTGATGTTGAGCACGTTTTCACACACCTGTTGGACATTTGTATGTCTTCTTTGGAGAAATGTCTATTCAGTTCCTTTGCCCATTTTAAGTTGGGTTGTTTGTTCATTTTGGTTTGTTTTTTTGTTGTTGTTGTTTTTTGGGTTTTTTTGCTGTTGAGTTGTGGGAGTTTCTCATATATTTTGAATATTAACCCTCTGTCAAATATATGGTTTGCAAATATTTTCTCCTATTCTGTAGGTTGCCTTTTTTATTTTGTTGATTGTTTCTTTTGCTGGGCAGAAGCTTTTAGTTTGATACAATCCCGCTCGTCTATTTTTACTTTTGTTGCCTGTGCTTTTGGTTTGGTAAGTGCAGTTCAGCTCCTCTGTGACTGCCTATTTTCTCCAGAGTCCTGGAGTGAGGAAAACTGTCAGAAGACACCAAAGTGGGTCACACTGAGCTCCTTTAGGATGTGTGAGTGCCTCCCCTTGCCTCATTCAAGCATTTGATGAAAATCTCCTTTTCAGATGGCACTTTTACTCACCTTCTCTAAAACAACACATACATCCCCTCCCTCTATCATTTCTCAGTAGGCTGAATCTTTTGTCCTTTTGCTTCTCATCAATACCTGAAGTTATATTGTACTTTTACTTGTTTATTCCTTTGGCATCTGAATCTTACATTAGAATGAAATATCTTGACAAAGTGTTATTTGTCCTTTTTTCTCTGTCACATCTCTAGTCTCTCCAAGAGGCACACATTCCAGCTGTGACTGTTCAGCCATCCATTCCTGTCCTTCACATGCTGCCTAGGCACCTCCCTGAGCTGTGTGGAGTGAAGTGTAAAGGGTGAAGAGCTGACACTGAGGAAGGAAAAATTAAAACTGCTATGTGAAAGGGAGGATGGCTGGCGTACTGAGTAAAAGAGCAAAATAACATTTAAAATATTTACATTTAAAAAAACAACTTCCATTTATCATAAAACAGCACGGTTCATGTTAAAAAATAAAATTTTAACAATGTTGATTCTGCCAATCGATGAGCATGGTATGGTTTTCCATCTGTTTACAACCTCTGCTATTTCCTTCCTCAGTGCTTCATAGTTCTCCCTGTAGAAGTCTTTCACCTCCTCAGTTAAATATGTTCCTCAGTATTTTATTTTCTTTGTTACTATTGTGAAAGGTATTGAGTCTTTGATTTGGTTCTCAGTTTGACTGCTGTTGGCGTATAGGAATGCCACTGATTTTTGTACATTGATTTTGTAACCTGAGACTTTGCTGAACTTATTTATCAGTTCCAGTAGTCTCTTGGCAGAATCTTTGGGGTTTTCAAGATATAAGATCATATCATCAGCAAAGAGCAATAGTCTGAACTCTTCTACCCCCGTTTGGATGCCCTTGATTTCTCTTGTCTGATTGCTCTGGCTAGGACTTCCAGCACTATGTTGAATAGAAGTACTGATAGAGGGCAAACTTATCTGGCTTGAGTTCTAAGCAGAAATGCTTTCAATTTTCCCCATTCTGTATGACGATGGCTGTGGGTTTGTCATATATGGCTTTTATCATCTTGAGGTAAGTCCCGTCTATGCCTATTTTGTTAAGTGTTCTTATCATAAAAGGGTGCTGAATTTTGTCGAATGCTTATTCTGCATCTATTGAGGGGATCATATGGTCTTTGTTTTTACTTCTGTTTATGTGGTGAATTACATTTACAGATTTCTGTATGTTGAACCATCCTTGCATCTCTGGGATGAAGCCCACTTGGTTGTGATTGACTATTTTTTTGATGAGCAGCTGAATTCGGTTTGCTAGGATTTTACTGAGAATCTTTGCATCTATATTCACAAGGGATATTGGTCTGTAGTTTTCCTTTTTTGTTGAGTCCTTTCCTGGCTTTGGTATCAGAGTGATGTTGGCTTTATAAAAGGTGTTGGGGAGGATTCCTTCCTTCTCGATGTTGTGGAATGATTTCTTCAGGATAGGCACCAGTTCTTCTTTGTAGGTCTGGTAGAATGCAGGTGTGAAACCATCTGGTTTGGGACTCTTTTTTTTAGGAAGTTTTTTATTACTGCTTCAATTTCAGTACTTGATATGGGTCTGTTCAGGAATTCTATTTCCTCCTGATTGAGCCTAGGAAGGCTGCGTGTTTCTAAGAATTTTTCCATTTCCTCCATGTCTTCAAGTTTCTGTGCATAGAGATTTGTAAAGTATTCAGAGATGATATTTTGTATTTTGGTGGTATCAGTTGCAATTTCTACTTTTTCATTCCTGACTGAGCTTATTAGAATCCTTTTCTTTTCTGCTTCTGGTTAACATAGCAAGAGGTGTGTCAATTTTGTTTATCTTGTCAAAGAACCAACTTTTTGTTTCATTAATCTTCCATATAGTTCTTTTATTATCAATTTGATTTAGTTCTGCTCTGATCTTGGTTATTTCTTTTCTTCTCCTGGGTTTGGGATTGGTTTGCTCTTCCTTTTCCAGTTCTTTGACTTGATTCATTAGATTGTTGATTTGTGATCTCTCTGTCCTTTGGATGTAGGCATTTACGGCTATGAATTTTCCTCTCAGGACTGCTGTAGCTATGCCCCACAGATTTTGATAACTTGTGTCCCCTTTATCATTTAATCCAAAGAATTTTTTTATTTACATCTTAATTTCTTCCTTGACCTGAGTATCATTCAGGAGTAGGTTGTTTAGTTTCCATGACTTTGTGTAGAGATGAGTGTTTCTGTTGTAGTTGATTTCTAATTTTATTCCACTGTGGTCTGAGAAGATGCATGGTTTAATTTCTATTTTTTTTAATTTGTTGAGGCATGTTATGTGCCTCAGGATGTGGTCAATCTTAGAGAATGTCCCATGCACTAATGAGAAGAACACACATTCAGTGGTTTTGGGGTAGAATGTTCTGTAAGTGTCTGTTCTACCCAAAGTGATCTACAATTCAATGCAATCCCTATTAAAATACCAACATCATTTTTCACAGATCTAGAAAAAATAATTCTATGCTTCATATGGAAGCAGAAAATACCCCGTATAGCTAAAGCAACCTTAAGCAAAAAGAACAAATTGGGAGGCATCAATCTACCAGACTTCAAACTATACTACAAGGCTATAGTAACCAAAACAGCATGGTACTGGCACAAGAACAGAGACATAGGCCAACGGAATGGGACTGAGAACCCAGATATAAAACCATCCTTATATTGCCATTTGTCTTTGACAAAGCAGACAAAAACATACACTGGGGAAAAGAATCCCTATTCAATAAATGATGCTGGGGAAATTGGATAGCCACATGTAGAAGACTGAAACAAGATCCACACCTCTCACCTCTCACAAAAATCAACTCACGATGGATAACAGACTTAAACATAAGACATGAAACCATAAGAATTCTGGAAGAAAATGTTAGAAAAACTCTTACAGACATTGGCCTAAGCAAAGAGTTTGTGAAGAAGACCCCCAAAGCAATCACAGCAACAACAAAAATTAATAAATGGGACATGATCAAATTAAAAAGCTTCTGCACAGCCAAGGAAACTGTCACTAGAGTGAACAGACAACCTACAGAATGGGAGAAAATATTTGCATGCTATACATCTGATAGAGGGCTGATAACAAGAATCTATATAAAACTCAGGAAAATCAACAAGAAAAAAATCAAACAACCCCATTAAAAAGTGGGCAAAGGACATGAACAGAAACTTTTCAAAAGAAGATAGACAAATGGCCAAGATACACATGAAAAAATGCTCAACATCTCTAATCACTGGGGAAATGCAAATCAAAACCACAATGAGGTATCACTTAACTCTAGCGAGGATTGCTTTTATCAAAAAGTCCCAAAACAACAAATGTTGGTGTGGATGTGGAGAGATAAGAACACTAATACACTGCTGGTAGGACTGCAATCTAATACAACCTCTATGGAAAGTAATATGGAGATACTTCAAAGAACTAAAAGTAGACCTACCATTTGATCCAGAAATCCTACTACTGGGTATTTACCCAAAGGAAAAAGAGACATTTTATAAAAAAAGACACCTGCCCACAAATGTTTACAGCAGCACAATTCACAATTGCAAAGATGTGGCAACAACCCAAGTGCCCATCAATACATGAGTGGATTAACAAAATTTTGTATATGTACACCATGGAGTACTACTTAGCCATAAAAAAACAGTGAACTACCTCTTGTATTTTCCTGGATGGAGCTGGAGCCCATTCTTCTGAGTGAAGTATCACTAGAATGGAAAAACAAACACCACATGTACTCACCATTAAATTGGTACTAATTGATCAACACTAATGTGCATAAATGGAAGTAACATTCATAGGTAGTCAGGCAGGTAGGAGTGGGGATGAGGGGTGGGTAAATCCACACCTAATGGATGCAGTAAGCATTCTGGGTGATGGGCACACTTGTTGGGTGGCGCAAAGCCAATTTATGTAACCAAACCATTTGTACCCCCATAATACTCTGAAATTTAAAGTAAATAAAAATAAATAAAAAATAAAATTTTATAGAAGGATATAAGATAAAATGAAGATGTCTCTCTCACCTACGCCTGATCTTCCTTATCCATCTGCCAGAGCTGAACACTATTATTGACTCTAGTGTATCCATACAGAATTTGTCTATGCATATACATGAATATCTCTATATGGTCATTTAAATACTTTATATTTTAGTAAAATTATTATCCTGCTACTTTCTTTTTGTTATATGTATATATGCATGTGTTTATCAAACCTTTCCATTCTAGCACTTTTATGTCTCACATATTTTAAGTAATTGCTAAATAAATATTCACCTTATAGGAAAATAAACATTTACTTAATGAGTATGTTGCTAATGAATATTTTGTTTTTTCAATGTTTTACTAGTATAAATGATGCTGCAATAAATATCTTCTCATGTAAGCCTATACATTTGTGCAGTTATATCTTGCTAAATTATTGTATTGAATTTTATTAGCTGTTATCAAATCACCCTCCAAAAAGTTGTATCAATTTATAATCTCTTCAAATGAGTTTATATCGAGTCTATTCACATAGCCTCTTGTAATAAGTCAACAGGAAGCTTTCATTTCAGTATTAACTCTGTGCAGGTTCTGGAAAGGACACTAACATATGAGAAATCAACAATCACATTGTGAAATAAGAAGTCCCCACCCCACGGGAATGATGGGGACAGCTGCCCAGGAAGTCTCAGCCTGGAAGCAGCTGTGTTGGTCACGTGATGACTGTTGAAGAAATGTGAAGGAAGGCTGCTGGCAAATGAAGAAACCCAAGGGGGATGGAAACTTTCTCTGAGAACCCTTAGTGCAGATCCAGCTTCCCTAATTCAGGGCATGGTTGAGTTTCTTTAGATATCCTCCAAGTGTTGTTTAAGGCCACATTGACCCAATAGATAATTCAGAAGTAGGGAGGAGTGTAAAATACTAAAATCCCTTTGGATAGAGTTTTGTCAGTTTCTTTAAAGTTAAATATACACCAACCCTGTTAACCAGCAATTCTACTTCCAGATATTTACCTAAGAAAAATGAAAACATATGTCCTCACAAAGACTTCTATTAGAATGTTCATATCAGTTTAATTTATTGTAGCTAACGATGACACAACATAAATATCCATCAACAAAAGAATAATAGAGTTGATCCTCACTATTCATGGATTCCATATTTGCAAATTCACCTACTCACTAAAATTTATTTGTAACTTCAAAATCATTATACTTGCAATTTTTTCAAGGTCATTTGCCAACATATGCAAGAGTACACAGAGCTGTGAAAAAATTGAGTAACCTAGTGCACATGTTCCCAGCTGAGGTTGTACAAGGTAAAGCCATGTCTTCTTGTTTCTGTTCTTATTGGGTAAACAAGTGTCTCTTGATGGTCTTCAGTGCCACGTTTTTTGTATTTGTGTGCTTTCTGTTGGTGATTTTTCTGTTTAAAATGGCCCCAAGCATTGGTGCCAAAGTGTTGACCTGTGTTCCTAAGCATAAGAAGGCTGTAATGTGCCTTTTGGACACATGCTGCAACAAATATCTGACACGTGTTAAATATGCTTTGTTCAGGTATAAGTTATAGCGCTGTTGGCCATAAATTCAGTGTGAATGAATAAGCAATATATATTAAAGTATCTTTAAAAGGAAACACACATAAAATAAGATTATGTATTGAACAGTTGACAAAAACGCTGTGACCAGAGGCTTGCAGGAACCTATCCTTGTATTTCCCCAGGAGCAAGGATTCAGTATTTGCTAATTACTGCACAACCAGCTTCATTGCCAACTGCTCAAGAGGAAGCCAATACACTGAGACAGCAGGGGTTACAGTGAAGAAAGAGTTTAATATCACAGGCACCATGCAAGGAGATGGGAAGAATTTCTCAAATCTGTCTCCCTGAGAATTTTTGGGCCAGGGTTTTTAAAGATAGTTTGGCAGGCAAAGGACTGGGAATTGGGTTTGCTGACTGGGGATGAACTCACAGGGTCAGGAAGCAGAAATTGTCTTCTTGTAATGAGTCAGTTCCTAGGTCACAAGACCAGCTGAGTTGCTTCCTTGGTATAGGCCACTGGTCTGGATGGGTCAGCCATTCTTCTGGAATGCAGGGCTTGGAAGATATCTCAAAAACTAGCCTTAGGTTTCACAAGGGTGATGTTATCTATGGGAGCAATGAAGAAAGCTAAGAATCCTCATGACCATCAGCTATGTGACTCCTGAATAGTAAGCAATTATAGGAAAGCAAGCTGGGAAACAATGGCTGGTTATACATATATTTTAACTATATCTATACTTCAGAGAGTTCAGGCACCTATCAAAGTTCCCACCCTATATCCTTTTATTAATTTTATAAAGAGTGGTTTCAAAGCTTCTAAAACAACCAAACAAAAGAGTAAAATAAAAATTTTCAGCTGACAAAAATATTCTCCAAATAACTTCACAAAATTGAGGAAAACTATAAAGTAAATCTTTAACATGAATTAACCACTATTAAAAAGCATTTACAAATATGAAACAACACTGTAAATCAAATTTTTTAAAAACTCAGAATAGAAGTGCACAAAAAAACAGTAAGGTGTGAAAAAAAATTAAATATACTTGAGAAAGAAATTGAAAAAGCTGTCAAAATTATCTCAGAAACAAACACTAAATTACAGCATTGCCAAAAAGGATTATATTTGAGTGAAAATATAATAATTGATATTGAGCAAAGGAATAAATACAGTCAAAAAATAAAATTAATTAAAAGGTATAAATGATCAGAGGGAATATGATAGATTAAAATAAATTAAAAAGACAAAAAAACCAAATGCAATTCATGAACTTTGATAGGATCCTTGATTTAGGAAAAAAAACTATAAATGTATAATATTTGGGAAAAAATTTGGAAAATTTGAATATATATTATGCATTTTTATTATTGAAGTAATGTTAATTTTTTCATGCGTGATGATAATGGTATTGTTATATAGGAGGATGTCCTTATTCTACATAAAGTGTCTTCTCAGTACCAGAAACATAGTAGATAGTGAATACCTGTCACTTCCTTAACTAATAAGGATGCAGATGAATTAAGAATATGTTTTTCTTAATATATTAAGAAATATATTTCTGGACAGTGATACAACAGACTAAATCTCTGAAAGCCATCTTAGACTACTTTGGCAGAGGAGTAGTGAACAGATCACATAAGTAGTCTCCCTGCTGTGCTAACCATGAATCATTCTTTAAGGAATTGAAGTCAACTCTGATCTTTCATTTTAAGAGAGATACTATAAAATTAATGGGTATCTAGAAATGAGCAGTCTGGGTGTTGAAAGGTCAGGATTCTATGGCATGATTACTGGGATTGAAATATTTTTAATAGAAATTTTAAGATCTAAGTGGGAAGACATTTAAAAACCAGTGCATGTAACTCATGCAACTCGGGCAGAAATTGGACAATGGGAGGAGTTGCATTTAGTTTGATATAAGGTTGAACAGTTGAATTCCTAAAGCTGTGTGCTCCCCACCCCTAGAGATGTTCTAGCTCTGTTTCAATGTCCCCCAATAAATAATGTATCAGAAGTATTCCCGCACCAGGTGAGAGGTGGACCTGGATGACCTCCCCAGTGCCTTGTAATCTGGATCTTTGACTCAGTCCCATCACTCTCACACTGGGAGTCATTCCTAGATGTTGCTCTGCCACATATCTCAGCATCTAAGGATTCCATCTAGCAAGCTGTATTTCACGTTTTGGCTGTTATGCAAATACCTTCCCACAGTTTGTCATGTAACATTACATACACTCATGGTCCCTAAGTAATCAAAAGAAAATATAAGGGGACTAAAGAATCTAAGGATCAAGCTCAGCAGGAAAGATTTTCTCACAACTTCCCATATGCCCTTCTCTGCAATTCTAATAAGGTTATAGAAGCTGGACCATTTGGTATGCCTAACCTAGGAAGTTAATATGAAACTCAAGTTAGGATTCCCAGGGGTCCAATTCTCAGAACTTACCTCCAGAAATAGGATCTGGAAGAACAGTGACCAAGGAAAGGGTCTTTAGAAAATTAATGGCAAATACTTCCTAAAATACTCCTTAAGCAGGGTCCTTCAGGGCCTAAGATTAGGAAAACACCTACCTATTACCTCCCTGATATATTTTATTTTATATTAGTCTAAATATGAGATAGAATTGTTCCTGTGTGATCCCAGTGAAGATTGAGCAATTGTTTATTCTAAACCAAGTTCCCAAAACCCAAAAGTCAAGAACTTCAAGACTCATGATGGGGAGAGGGATATGATTAAAGGTTGGGAGAGTTGCAGGAGAGTCTCTCAGGGGAAAAATCTGAGTGATATTGTGCCTTGATATATTAGCAGAAGCCTAGTGAAGGTGTGTGTTTTCTAAGAAGGAGATAATTGCCTAATTCTTTACAAAGTTTTCAAGGTGAGAGAATAATTAGTCCCTTCTGAGTCAGTGCAGAGAAACTTTTCAGGTCAAGAAAAATGATTTTCTGATTTAGAGATGCCTCCCAGCATTTACAGATACATGCTCAAAGATAGAGAATCTCCACTTACTCTCTGGTGGCATTTGAAGAAGACCCATAATTAAGGATTTAACTGCTATAGGTTAACTAGAGATCAATATACATAGCTTGTATTCTTATAATACACTCAAGTGTACACACACACCCCCCCATGTGTGCCCACCTCTCCACTTCCCAGCCCAACCCAAGCAGCCTTGGATCTGTGGGTAGCCCTGCACTGTGGATATTCATGCCGCAAATTGTGAAGGATGCTTCTTCTGTGGTTATAATGTTAATGGCACTGGTTCTTGATGTGACTTAAACTGGTTTCTTATGCTATTTCTTTTTTTTTCTTTTTCTTTTTTTTTTTGAGACAGAGTCTTGCTCGGTTGCCCCAGGTAGAGTGCAGTGGCATCATGGTAGCTCACTGCAACCTCAAATTCCTGGGCTCAAGCAATCCTCCTGCCTCAGCCTCCCGAGTAGCTGGGACTATAGGCACACGCCACAGTGCCCAGCTAATTTTTTCTATTTTTAGTAGAGAGGGGGTCTCACTTTTGCTCAGGCTGGTCTCGAACTCCTGAGCTCAAGCAACCCTCCCGCCTAAGCCTCCCAGAGTGCTAGGATTACAGGCGTGAGCCACCGTGCCCAGCCTATTTGTACCTATTTCTATCTATTCTTTTTCTTTTTTTAATTTCAGAATATTACAGGGGTACAAACGCTTTGGTTACGTAAATTGCCTTCACACCACCCAAGTCAGAGCTACAAGTGTGCTCATCCCCCAGACAGCACGCACTGCACCCGTTAGGTGTGAATTTACCCATCCCCTCCTCCCTGCTCCGACCTGCCCAACACCCAATGAATGTTACTTCCCATGTGTGCACATCAGTGTTGATCAATTAGTACCAATTTAAGGTGAGTATATATGGTGTTTGTTTTTCCATTCTTGTGATACTTCACTTAGAAGAATGGGCTCCAGCTCCATCCAGGATAATACAAGAGGTAGTTCACCACTTTTTTATGGCTAAGTAGTACTCCATGGTACACATATACCACATTTTATTAATCTACTCATGTATTGATGGGCACTTGGGTTGTTTCCACATCTTTGCAATTGTGAATTGTGCTGCTATAAACATTGGAGTGCAGATGGTATTCTTTCTACTTTCCTAATCTTGACCCATTTTCCAGACTGAATCTAGTCCAAGAAAATAGTGATTTTTACAAAGCTCTGTAATTTGAGCTATTCATACATGCATCCTTTCCCCATGACTCTCTAAGCACCAGAGAGATCTCAGAGGTGGCACTTCTCCTAAATTTTCCCTTTCTTCATCCCTTACCCATCTCTCCCCACCAAATTACAAGTCTAGCTCATTCTCTCCCTCAGGTCCAAATTAGATCACATTCACTCTGAGTAGCCTAGTAACTCCCAGATGTCCTAATAAGTTGGGACAGAGATGGGGGGGTCAAGCATCAGGAAGGATCAAGATTCCTGAAAAACAGATACATAGCCCTCCCCCAGGATATCACAGTTAAGTTCCAGGGGGAAAAAAAAGAAACCAACAGCCTGGCTTTAAAAATATGGGGGAAAGAGGTTCAATCTACCCTTTACAACCTGGACAAGTGACAATTAAGTATGATGCTGGAATAAAAGCATTCAAGTATCCAAACACACATAACTCCTATAAGTCCTCACTTGGAAAGATGCTGGAAGATATGCACCATCAAAACTTGGAATTTATCCAGGAAAGAAGACAGAAGATTCATTAAGAAGGAATCCAACACAGAACTGTGAAGGGATGTCCCAGGACAAGGACTCTGTCCCAGGCCTAGAGAGGACAGAGCCAGAGCATTTGGGGAAAATATTGTTAGGTGTGGGATTTATATAGAACCATCTGAGGGGAAAAAAGTTGTATATATAAACAAAATTTTTAAATAAGGCACTTACTAACTACAGGAAAAACAAACTAAGTTAAAAAAATTATAAAATCATATTATTACTAAATATGTATCAGAAGAAATAGTTGAATCTGACTGAATCTGAAGAGTTGTACTATGGGTAAGAAGGGAAAGGGCAAAATTTTGCCATTTTTCTATATAAATCACTTACAATTACTTGATATTTTTAAACTATGTGTGTATGATCTTGATTTTAAAAATATTTAAATTTAAAATAGAAATATAGCACAAATATCTCAGTTGATGATAGAAGTATAATTGGAAAAAAATTTTTGGCAAAAACTACTACAAATTCACTGTCATTTTTACATGAATTTGTGTTTTATTCACTGCAATAGCACTAAAAGATGCTTGAAAGATAAACATATGTAATCAAAATATATTATATGTTGAGCCTACAAGGACTACTTACTGTCCATGTAGGTTCACATTATGGATCCTAGATGTTGGGAACCTCTGCCAACGTGTTAGCTAACATAAGATCATTTGACGTGGTACATAGATGATGACGACCTAAATGTAAAATGAACAAGGAAATGTCTAAAGATAACTTTTTAATGAGGGGCCATGCAGAAGGCATATTTTCTATATGTGAGCTATACAAATGCATTTTTAGTCCCTTTGGTTTCAGCTGAAGTTTTTTTGTTTGGATTACAGGGGTTATTAATAAAAAATTGTGTATTGGAGTATAAAAGTAACTGTTCAGGCAATGCCTGTGAATGGGGAGACCCCAGGGTTGGATTGAATTCTCTGCTTCAGAGTATGTAATCAGCTGCTCTCAGTTGCTAACCACTGGTGGTACATCTGAGTGGGACAGACGACATTAGCCATAGTGTCCTAAAACAACGCTAGCCCTTTGGATTGGAGGTATGGGGACTAAAGATGGATGAGGACTCTCAAATAATAATGTGATAAAGATATATGGCTTCTGAGGAGTTGTAAAGCCTATTGGACAGTTTGAGTAATGGTGTCATGACAATAGAAAGACATAAGATGTGAAAGTGAAGTCACTGGTGCACACTGATGGAAGACTCAGGAGCAAGTCTAATACTACAGAGGAGAGACAAATATGCCTACATTTGACATGAGACATTGAGAACATGTTTGAGAGACAGGAAGGATGAGGGACTGACCTCCTACCACAAAAGAACTGTCACTCAAGCATGTGGTCAGGAAAACAGTCAAAATGATACATGAATTAAAAGAGTCCTATTCTTTGAGGCATTAAGACAATTTGATCTAAAGCTTCAATATATTCTCAACGAAAATCTCAGTAAGCTTTTTTGTAGATATTTACAAACATATTCTAATATTTATATGGAAATATATAAATGGTAATAGAATAGCTAAGGTAGTTCTGAAAAAGCACATAATTTCTTTATGTTATTTATTTATTCAATCACTTATTTACATCATATTTACAAAATATCAGTATTTTTTCCTACAGGTTATAATCCAAATGACATTATTTAATTTCTTACTCAAATTATTTCACTTTTGGCCATTGGGAGCTGCTATTGGTTGAATGTTTGTACCCAAAATTCATATGTTGAAAGAGTTCACAACATGGTGGTGTTTGAAGGTAGGACCTTTGGGAGGTGATTAGATTATGAGGGTTGACCCCTCATGAATGGAATTAGCCCTCTTATAAAAGAGATTCTAGATACGCCCCATACTCCATCTGTCACGTGAGGTCACAAGAACAGGACAACCATCTATGACCCAGGAAGCAGATCGTCACCCGACACCAAGTCTGTCAGTGTCTTGATCTTGGACTTCCCAGCCTCCAGAACTATGAGAGGTTTCTGTTGTTTATAAGCCACCCAGTCCATGGTATTCTATTATAGTAGCCCAAAGGAACTAAGACAGAGGCTCTTTCAGGCTGGGTCCTGCAGCAATTTGACATGCCCCATTCTTTTTTTTTTAAGAGTATTTCCATAATTTTTGGCATTACAAAATATTCTAGCCTTATCTTGATATTTATTGCTCAGAACTAGATCAGCTCCAAGGAGCCCAGATTCATGTTATTGAACAATGTCATTATAAAGCAAGAATCCAATCCAAGGTATAGAAGTAATTACCACTTCTAGGCCCTCTCAGCAGACAGAGATAGGAAATATATGTGTACATATTAACTCAAATACACATATATCTGTAATTATTTCCATATCTATCCATCTGTATTTGTATTAAGCTAAACATGAGCTCAGGCTAATGTCTTCATCTCTAATTCAGCAGCACATGTTGGATTAGAACCCTTCTCCCCCTTCATCTCTGTAGCTTCTATCTTCTTAGTGAGAAACCACGCTCTCCCCATACACCATTCTTTCTTGACTTATTCAACCCCAATATACATGTACAGCATTTCAAAATTGTTAACACTTTCCTCCATGAGAAACAACTTTAACAATGAGAGTACAGTGATTATGTATAGTTCTTTTTCTTTTAGCCTTATAGTTTTCAGTCAAAACACTGTGTTCCAAAGTTACTTAAGTAAGTTCATTTTTCCCTCATCCTATTCAGTGAAGTTATATCATACATAGGTTCTTTTGTCACTGAATGCAGTTTATTCGAAGATCCCAGAACCTCCTCTTTGATATACATATCATTTCTGTGCTATAAAGTTCTATGAATTTGACAAATACATAATGTATCCACAACTGTCATACAGATTGGTTCCATCACCCCAAAATTCCTGGTAGTTCTCTGGTCAAATCTTTCCCCTTACTTAATACAATGAGATAAGTGGTTACTTATTTCTTACATCCCTATTAGTTTCTCCCTCGTTAAAGAATGTCATAAGAATTGAATCACACACTATGTAGCCTTTTCCTATGGCTTCCTTCACTTAGAAAAATGGATTTGAGATTCATCCATTTTGTTATGTGAATTATTAGCTCACTCCTTTTTAATCACTAAATAGTGTTCACTTTGTATGGATGGATCACAATTTGCTTATCCATACACCTACTGAAGGGCATTTTGATTGCTCCCAATTGTTGGCAATTATGAAGAAATGTTCTAGAAACATTCAAACATCCATATGCATATTGTATATGGATGAAAATTTTCACTTCATTTGGGTAAATACCTAGTGAGCACAATTGCTGGGTTGTATGCAAAGTCTATGTTTAACTTTATAAGAAATATCCAAATTGCCTTACAAAGTGGCTTTAAAATTTTGTACTTCAAGCAGCCTACAAATGAGAGTTCCTGGTGATTCTCATCCTCTCCAGCATTTAGAATCATCAGTTTTTTGGATTTTAGCTATTCTAATGGAATTATAATGGTATGTCATTGCCACTTTCATTTGTATTTCCTAATGACAAATGATGTTCAGCATCTTTCCATATGCTAATTTGCCAATCTTATATCTTCTGTATGATGCATCTGTTCAGATCTTCACTACATATTTTTATTGAGCTGCTTGTTTCTTATTGTTGAATTTCCAGAATTTATATATATATATATATATATAAAATATGCATATGGGCTACACAATATAGAGTCTCCCCCAACCCTATACCCAGGAGTCTCATTAACACAACCACGTCACCTAAATAACCAATTGCCTATGCCCCATCCAAGACTTTCTTTATACAAATATATATAAATATGAATATGAAGTAAGTTTCATTTTTTGTACAAAAAGATAAATAAAATTTTCTACTCTCTGCTTTTCTTACTCAACAGTATATCTTGGAGATTGTTCTTTTAATGACACAGAAAACTGCCTCTATTTCTTCATCCAGTTGTGTAATATTCAAGTGAATGAAAGACCAATAAATTATATAAGCAGTCACCTCTTGATGTTCATTTAGGTTGTCACTAAACTTGTGTAATTGCTTGTGGAATTAAGCAGAAGAAAGTTTTGAACCTCTGTTAGGCAACACAGAAATATTAATTGAGAATAGTGGGTATGAGAGGATCAGGGGTGAGGATGGGGCACTATAAGAGCTGAGACATGTGGATTGAGGGAGCTCAGTGCAGAGCCGGAAGGCAGCTTGGTAAACTTGGTCCTAGTGAGGGAATGAAGGGGGAAGAAAACACAAAAAATGAATCTGGTATTCACAGAAAGAGAGACACAAAAAGGAATCAAGAAACGAACCAGACAGGGGTGGGCAGCAGCTAAGGGAACAGGGAGGGGGAATGCACCATGTCAGGACTGACGAATGTGAAAGATGCAGGGAGAGAGGCCATAGGCTGCCTCTTCCTCTGCCCTCTCTTCATTAATCCCTCAGTCCAAGGACACAGCAAGGCCAGCTCCCCATTGTCACATCAACTCCCAGGACACAGATTCATTACTCTCCTACATTGGCGTCTGGCATGATAATGTGAGTAACATAAGATAAGAGAATGCCTCTTTCCAAGACAATCCTTCCATGCCTGCAAAGTTCACCAATCAGAGAAGCACCTGTATTAACACACATTCAGCCCTAAGATTGCTAAGGAGTCAGTCAGGTTGACAGAGTGAGCTTACTCTCACAAATGCCAACTGAGAAAGACCACAGGGAAGTACTATCAGTTAAACATTGGAGGCAGGACCCACAAAGAAAGGTGTAAGCCTGAGACTGAGCCTGGGTCACTCACAGAAACAATAATGAGCTTCACACAAGACACCATGAAAGCACATGGCAATATAGAGGAAGATGATCCCGACATCTAGAATCAAACATTTATATCAGCCATCAGATAATAAATTGCACTTTACTTCCTTTTCACATTCACAAGTCCTAGAGGTCTAAAAATCACACAGTCTTGGATATTTACATTAGTCACATTTCTTTTGTGACATGCATTATAACTACAGAGGGCACATAAATGTATACATTAATTAAAAAATAACAAAGTGATATCCCATACAGGAAGCATTCATTTACAAATTAAAGCACTCTCAGCCCCTAAAAATTCACTGGTGGATCACAAATATTTGATAACGAGAATGATTATTTTCTATTTGAATTAGTACGTTCAGATTGCTCAAGTCAGTGATGAGGATTGTCCTCAGGGCAGAGCTAATCCTTGAGGAGTTGATAGCAGCGTTTCATGCCATCTCCAAAGGCCTGTATGAATTTATCATTGCGGAGGGTGAAGATAAAAGGGTTCAGAAAAGGGGTCACCACTAAAATCAGTAGTGATGCTACCCTGTTGTACTCAGCTGCCTGCGTCTGCTTGGGTTTCACATAGAGGAAAAAGCAACAGCCATAGAGGATCACGACATAGGTGAAGTGGGAGGCACAAGTGGAAAAGGCTTTCTTTCGGCCAGAGGCTGAGGGGATCTTGAGGATGGTGGAGATGATGTAGGTGTAGGAGACAATTGCAGGTATCAAAGAACCAATGACAATGACAACAGCCATTAAAAACAGAATAAACTCTGTGAAAAGAGTGTCATCACAGGATAGCTTGAGCAATTGCCCTCGGTCACAGTAAAAATGATCTAACAGATTTGATTTGCAGAAGGTAAGCTGAAACGTGGCATAGACTGGCCAGATTTCAGAAAGGAACCCAAACACCCAGGACACAATTACCACCCAGATGCAGGTGCAGTTGTTCATAATGATGTTGTATCTCAAAGGGTTGCAGACAGCCACATAACGGTCCACAGCCATTGCTCCCATTAATGCCAACTCTGAGGTACCCAAAGAAAGGTACAAATATACCTGTGCAACACATGCAGTCAAAGATATTATCTGAGTCTTTGGAAGCAGCAATCCCCAGAGCATAAAAGGGACAGCAGTGGATATGATCAGGATCTCCAAGACAGAAAGGTGGGCAAGGAAGAAGTACATGGGGGAATGCAGGCGTTTATCAACACAGACAGCAACTATAATGACTGTGTTTCCCATCATTGTCACTGAATACAAGAAGAAAAAGGTAGCAAAAAGTATATGACGTACTTCTTGGGAGCCAGGGAAGCCTAAGATAAAAAATTCAGTGGCACTAGAGAAATTTCCCAACATTTAGTTCTGAGCATACTCGTTCCTTGTGAATCTAGAAAACAAAAGAGAGAACACTGCTTCTCATCTCAAAAGAAATAGAAACTGCTCCAGGTAGAAAAAATATTTTTCTGCAGCTCATAGGTTTCACAAAATGTTATACTATTCCCTGTACATGGTAAATACCAATTTTTGTAAATATGGATGATATATGAAGAAAATTGAGGGAGCCAAGAAGATGACCCCAGTCATATCATAGGGATGAAAGCCCCATGACCTGCCCAGTATACACCACTGCATCTCATCTGCTCCCATCTAGCTCTGAATAGCCACCTCATCTACCAAGTATTTCATGTCCCGTAAATACCTGTTTTGTTATCATGTTCTATAGAAAAGTTTTCCTATAAAACCACACCCACAGCTGGGTACATAGTTAATTTGCTTCTTGAGAACATAGTTTCTACTTATGTTGTATTTATTTTAAAGCTTCTGCTTTACCTCCATCATCAGTGCTGTGCATTGGTGAGAGTGAGGGTAGGGAAATCTCCCAAGGATTTTCTATAAATTCTTGAGAGCAAGGACTGAGTATTTCTCGGTCTAGGGGGAAGCTAGTTCCCTGAGAGAAATACCCCCTTCTTCCTCCCTATTCTTGCAAAGGAAAGCCTCCCTTTCTTTTCTCCTTAATTAATGTGTCTTATCACAGGAGGCAGACTAACCAGCAACTGGGCTTTGTCAAATAGGGTCATTTCTCTTCAAGACTCTGACACCTTCATCACCAGACTGACCAAAGGAGGATTCTGAAGGAGGACAGAGATGGAAATTCCATCCTCAACTTCTATCTGTCCCACATTGACCTCATGCTGGGGCTGGCAGATAAGAGCTTTTTGGTCCAATTGGAATTCCTGTCTCCAGGAGAGCTCAAAGCCCTGGATCCATAAGGGAGTTAAAGGCACCAAATGTGAACTCCGGGTCCAGCCCAAGCCCTAAATACAACTGGCCCTGGTCTCAGTCTACTGAAAGTTTGAGACATCTCCTCAGGGTCACTGTTCTTTCTATGATCCCATTTTTCTCCCCAAATCATGTGAGAAGTTAAAGATTCCAATTATACTGATTTGTCTGTATGAATATATCAAATTATCACATGTACCTTGAAAATACATATAGCTATTATGTATCAATAAAAATTAATTAATTAATTTGAAAAATAAAGATTCATCTGTCATTAACATGAAATAGGCCACAGACCCTGAGCACCTTAAGACTTCTAGGCCTCATTCCTCACTTCCTTCAGGTCTTTGTTCAAGTGCCCAAGCTTGGGGAGCCTTTCCTCATCATTCTCTCTAAAAGAACATATATTATCCTTCCTCTGTATTACCTCCCTAAGATCCATTTATGTTTTGAGCCCGCATTACCTGAGATTATATGTTTACTTTCTGTTTATATTCTGTCACCTATCTTACAAGGTAACCACCATGAAAGCAAGAACTTTGCCGTGCTTGTTTACTGTATCTGATACAGAGTGAGCTGATATTCATAGACATTTTTGAATGAATGAATGAATCAATCAATCAATTAACCAATAAAGGAATGAACTATGAACAAAGATTATTCAGTCCTGGCTGTGGCCAATTCTGAAGAAACTGCTTTCTCTCCCTTCTGTCTTCACTGGGATAATGCCCCATCAACATTTGGTCCTCTCTCGGGAGACCCCTCATGAAATGGTAGTTGGGTAACAAGAACAGATTTGTGGGGAGAACTCAATAAGTCTCATTTCCACCATCTCTGTTTAGCCAGGACCAGATCAAAACAAGGGAGTGACGAAGGTTCTGACAATGGTGAGGAGCTCTGTGTGCATCCAGCACTGGGTCAGAGAAGACCTCAAAGTGCTTTCTGCTGTGCATGAGGGATTTGGAGTTGAGCCTGTTACTTCTGCTACTCCCCTGGCCTACACTTCAGGATCTCACTCTCCTTGTTCCAGAAGTAAGGCAGGCACACACCTTCCCATTCTGACCCACTGTTACTCTCTCCTCAAAAGAGGGGAACTAATGGATGACACTCACCTCTAATGAAAGGGACTGAACTGAAAAGCTGTATGCTCTCTAGGACTCAGCACAGGCTACCTCCTGCCTGATTAGTGCTCAGGATGCTCTGTGGGCCACAGCAAGATACTGCTGTCTTCACCCTGAGTGAAAGAAAAAAATATCTCTGTACTCTACTATTTAGGAAAACTCCAGAAATTGTAGTGTTGTGGGTTGCATAACTGTTTATTCTTTCTCTCCCTTTCTTCTTTGCCTCCATAATGCATCCCTAAGGAATGTTATTCACTGAGGAAAGTTAGTTCATAGAAACCCAAGGGATGCAATGAAGGGAGCACCAGTGAAAGTTTCAAACCTTCTCTCTCGAGGCTAATCAAGTTTTAGAACTCTTTAAAGTTTTGTGTAATGGACAAAGTAAATGTTCCTTACTAAAACTTTCTCAACACCCAGGTTACCTTCCTCTAAACCCCAAGTCCAGGTTATCACCAAATAGTCAAGTCAGCCCCCTACTCTCTTATCCTACTGTCTTATGTGCATCTCCCTAAGTCCTGCAGAGCCTAAGCTACACCCAAGTAGAAGGCTCCACAAAAGTTCTCAAAATACACATCAAAAACTCAAAGGCTAGGGGTTGGTGAGTGACAAGAACAAAATATTGGACTAGAAAGCTCCAAGGTCCTGTCCCTCCACAGAGACAGAAGATAGCTGTAGAAACTATCAGAACCTATGTTATCAGGACTCTGGAAATAATTCGAAGTTTTTTAGCAACCGAGAAAATACTGATTCAAGAAAAATACAAGCTTAAAATGTTAGCAAAGCCTTGTGGTGTTTCTACTTACTTTTTCTCACCCTCTGCACAGGTCAGCAGCAGTCTTGAGAATGGAAGCCTGTGTCTCCTCTCTGGAACCCTATTGCCTGTGTCCATTTGGAACAGGCAGATCTTATTCAGAAAGTATTACGTATGTCTATTGTCATTGGTCTGGGCTACCTGAAAGCCTGACACCAGGTACTTGTCCTTGTTCACCTAACATAGAACTCACTCAAGGTGAAAAGTGGCAGGCATTGCTCAAGAACATTGTGACACTATCTAAAATCCTGTAGTCATCTAGGGCAAATAATTACTACTAAGACATAAAATAGACCATCTAAAGTTTCAGAGGAAAAGTTGGGGAAAGTTTCTATGGGACATTATGGGATTGAAAAGTACCTGTGCATTCTGGGGAATTCAGAGTCACATAGATGTTCACAGAAAGAGTCATAATCAGAAAAGACCTGAAAAACCCCTAGCCCTATACTTCTGGCTAGTGCGTAGGCTTTGTGGAAGCCTGGCTAAGCATAGCAGAAGTGCCCCAGCACAGTCAATCCGAAAGGATACGGAAAACTGTTTGGGTTTTTTTACTTATTTTCTTGTTCATTTTGGTTTAGTTTTTTGTTTGTTTGTTTGTTTTTTGTTTGCTTGCTACTTTTTGAGTTTTATTGTTTTGTTTTGGTTTTGACTTGTTTTTTTCTCCTGACATTAAATGAAATCTCTGCCCTAAATTTAACTGAAAACAAGCTAAAGGAACAAAGACTTTAGTGACCACACATGACAAGGAATATTGTCTTTGTAATAAGAGTGTAAGACTGTGAAAAAGTTACTAAACAACTGGATGACTATAGCCTCCAATAATAAAAAATAATAGTCATAAGCTTTGGGAAAGGTGAAGAATCTGACTTCCCTAACTATGACACTATAATATTCAAATGTCTAGTGTTCAACACCAACCAAAAAAAATCACAAGGCATACAAAGAAACAGGAAAGTGTTGCCCATTCAAAAGAACAAAATTCCTACATTTTCCTCTAGAATTCTTATGGTTTCATGCCTTAGATCTAAATATTTTATCAATCTTGAATTAATTTTTCTGAGCAGTGAGAGGTAGGGGTACTGTGTCATTCTTCTGCATGTGGCTATCCAATTTTCCCAGCAACATTTATTGAATAGGGCTTCTTTTCCCCAGTGCACATTGTTGTATGCTTTGTCAAGGATCAGTTGGTTGTAGATAGATGGTTTTATATCTGGCTTCTCTGTTCTCTCCATTGGTCTATGCCTCTATTTTTGTACCAATACTGTGTTGTTTTGGTTATTATAGCCTTGTAGTATAGTTTAAAGTCTGGTAATGTGATGCCTCCAGATTTTGCTTAAGATTGGCTTAGCTATTCAGGCTCTTTTCTAGTTCCAACCAAAGCACACAATTATTTTTTCTAGATCTGTGAAGTATAATGTTGGAAATATGATGGGGATTGCATTGAATTTGTAAATCACTTTGGGTAGTATAGACATTTTAACAATGTTGATTCTACCTATCCATGAGCACGGTATGTTTTTCCATTTGTTTGTATCCTCTGCTATTCCTTTCCTCAAAGTTTCATAGTTCTCCTTGTAGAGATCTTTCACCTCCTTGGTTAAGTATATTCCTAGGCATTTCATTTTCTTTGTAGCTACTGTGAATGATATTGTGTCTTTGATTTGACTCTTGGCTTGACTGTTATTGGTATATAGAAATGCTATTGATCAATGTACATTGATTTTGTATCCTGAGACTTTGCTGAATTTATTTATCGATTCTAAGAGACTCTTGGTGGAATCTTTGGGGTTGTCTAGACACAAGGTCATATTGTCAGTGAAGAATGATAGTTTGACCTCCTCTTTCCTGATTTGGATTCCCTTAATTTCCTTCTCTTGCCTGATTGCTCTGGCTAAGATTTCCAGCACTAAGTTTAATAGAAGTGGTGACAATTGGCATCTGTGTCCTGTTCCAGTTCTTAGGGGTAATGCTTTCAACTTTTCCCCATTCAGTATGATATTGGCTGTGGGTTTGTCATATATGGCTTTTATAATTCTGAGATATGTTCCTTCTATGCCTAGTTTGTTGAGGGTTTTTATCATGTAAGGGTGCTAGATTTTGTTGAATGCTTTTTCTGCATCTATTGAGATGATCATATGGTCTTTGTTTTTGCTTTTGTTTACATGTTGAATCACATTTATTGATTTATGTATGTTAATCATACTTGCATCCCTGGGATGAAGCCCATTTGGTCCTGGTAGATTATTATTTTTTGGGGGGGGATGTGGTGTTGAATTCAGTTTGCTAGTATTTTACTGAGGATTTTTGCATCTATATTCATAAGGGATATTGGTCTGTAGCTTTCTTTTTGTTGTTGTTGTTACTGTGTCCTTTGCTGGCTTTGGTAGCCAGGTGATAGTGACTTCACAAAACAAGTTGGGGAGGATTCCCTCCTTCTCAATATTAAGGAATAATCTCTGTACTATGGTTATCAGGTCTTCTTTGTAGGTCTGATAGAATTCCGCTGTGAATCCACCTAGCCCAGGGCCTTTTTGTTGTTTGGGGGAAGATTTTTATTACTGTTTCAATGTCACTGTTTGTTATTGGTCTATTTAGGAGTTCTATTTCTTCCTGGTTGAATTGGGAGGTTGTATATTTCCAGGAACTTATCCATCTCCTCTACATGCTCTATTTTAAGCACATAGAGATTTACATAGTATTTATGGATTAATGGCAGAAAACATTCACAAGGTACACATCCAATAAAGGGCTAACAGCCAGAATCTACAAAGAAATCAAGCAAATCAGCAAGAAATTTTTTTAAAAAAAACTATTAAAAAGTGGGCAAAAGACATGAACAGAAGCTTCTCAAAAGAAGAAAGAAAAGTTGCAAAGCAACATATGAAAAAATGCTCAATGTCACTAATCATCAGGTAAATGCAAATTAAAACCACAATGAAATATCACCTTACCCCAGTTAGAATGGCTTTTATTAAAAAGTCCAAAAACAATAGATGCTGGCATGGATGCAGAGCGAAAGGAACACTTATACACTGTTTTTGGGACTGTAAATTAGTATAAACCTTATGGAAAACAGTATGGATATTCCTCAAAGAACTAAAAATAGACCTACAATTTGATCCAGTGATTCCACTACTGGGTATCTACCCAAAGCAAAAGAAGTCCTTCTATCAAAAAGACACCTGCACTCAAATATTTATTGCAGCACAATTCAAACTTGTAAATATGTGGAATCAACCCAAGTGCCCATCAATTCATGAGTGGATTAATAAAATGTGGTATATGTATACCATGGAGTACTACTCAGCCATAAAAAAGATGAATTAATACCTTTTGCAACAATCTGGATGGAACTGGAGACCATTCTCCCAAATGAAGTATCTCAACAATGTTAAAACAAACACCATATGTACTCATTATTAAATTGGGACTAAGCAATGAGCACATTTTACTTGAGGGAAGTAAAACTCAGTGGAAATCAACCAAGGGGAAGGGGGGATAAGGGAAGAGGCAAAACTTACCTAATGGGTACAATGAACACTACTTGAGTGATAGGCACATCTATAGCTGGGAATCAAGCATTGCAAAAGTAATCCATGTAACCTAAAACATTTGTACCCCCTTAATATTTTGAAATTAAAAAATTGGTAAAACTAAAAAAAATAATAGTTGACAGAAACCATATCTGAGGAAAGTCATACATTGGACTTAATAAACAAAGACTTCAAAACACTGTCTTAAATATGTTCAGAGAGCTAAAGAAAAACATGGACCAAGAACTGAAGGAAATCAGGAAAATGATATATGAACAAACATGAACATCCATAAATAAATAGAAATTATAAAAAGCATCCAAATAGAAATTCTAAAGCTAAAAAGTACAATAGCTGAAATGAAAAATTCATTAAAGAGTTTCAAGAGTATATTTAACCTAGCAGAAGAAATGATTAGTGAATATGAAGACAGGACAATTATGTCATCCAGTTCAAGGAGCAAAAATAAAAAAAGTAAAAATAAAATGAAGAAAGCCTAAGGGACCTGTGGGACAACATCAAGCACTTCAATATATACATAATGGAAAAAATAATGACCTAAAACTTCCCAAATTTGTTAACAACATCAATCTACACATTAAAGAAGCTCAATGAACTCAAAGTGGAAAAACAGAGAAAGCCACACAAAGGCACACTAAAATCAGTCAAAATACAAAGGAAGAATCCTGAAAGCAGCAACAGAGAAGCACCTTGTCACATAAAAATAACTTTTATAAGATCAACAATCAATTTTTCACCAAAAAGTTATGTACGCCAGAAAGTATTCAGATAACATATTTCATGGCTGAAAGGAAAAAACTACCAACTGAGAATTCTGTTTCCAGCAACACTGTACTTCAATAAAGAGGGAGACATTAAGACATCTGCAGATAAACAAATGCTAAGGGGGTTTGGTACTGGTAGACTTGCCCAAAGAAAATGCTGAGACAAAGACTTCAGGTTGAAATGAAATGACACTAGATAGAAACTCGAATCCAATGAGTATATAAAGATCTCCATTACTGACAACTACATGGGCAAATATAAAAGCCAGTTTTATCGTATTTTTGGTTTTTGAAACTCCACTTTTTAAATTTACTACATAACATAAAACAAATGCAAAAGAAGTAATTATAAATGTATTTTCTTGGACATACAATTGACAAAGATTTAATTTGTGGCAACAACATAAAAGAGGGGATTGAAACTGTATAGACTAGAGTTGTGAAACACTATTAAATATAAATAGGTATTAACTCAAGCCATATTATTATAAACTTAAGATATAAAACATAATCTTCTAGGTACCCACAAAGAAAGTAACTTTTAAAAATACACAAAAGGGGTGTAGGGTCCAGCTGCCACAACTGGAAGAGTTTATCCTGAAGGCACTATGAGAAGGAGACCTCAAGAGAGGAAAAAAATGGTGGATTAGAAGCAGCCCATGAAGCCACAACTCCCAAGGAAAGAAGAGTAAATAGGAAGCAGGTACCTACCTACTGACAGCTATTCTTGGAAGGAACATTGTGAAAGCACAGAGAAGCAGCACGTGTCTCTCAGTGCGGGGGGAAAAAAGGTGACAGGGTGATACGTTTGATAATATCAAAGCATGTGTGGGGAAGATTAGCAGGATAGAGCACTGGGGCACTGTGCTCACCCTGCAAGCACTGTAGCCAAGTTGTGAGAGTGCTCTCTCTGCTGCCACAGATCGGGGACCTACCTGGAGTCTGTGCAGAGTCATTGCACCAGACAACAGGTGTGGTGGGGATTGGGCAGCAACTAAAGCCATCCGAGCTCTCAGGTACATGGTGCCAGGTAGGCATAGGACTCAGCTGTGGCCTTCACATCACCCCCACCAGGCTGGGGAGGAAGCAGACCAACTGGAATCTCCTCTAAGCTGTACCCAGTGACTGGAAGCCAAGCATCCGTCCCCAACAGTCCAGTGGGATCTGAGCACGGGAAGTGACTGGAGTGCCAGGGGCTCTGACCTGGGAGGCTTTAGGTAACTGCTTCAGTGGGTCCTGGGGTTGCACGGAGAATTCTGCAGTCCCTGGGCCACTGGAACCAACCTCTGCCCGAGTGACTTGGCATCCATGTTGTCCCTGAGCCAGCAGAACAGCCTGCCACCTGCTCAGCCCCAACTCCACCCACCAGATCCCAAATGCCTGCCACCTCGTCAGGCTTGACCCTGCCCTCCAGATTGGATCAGCCCCACGACCCGCACGGCCCTGCTCCTGGCTCTGAGGCCCTGCTCAAGAGTCCTGCTCTGGTTCCTTCCCAGTCTTGGCTCTGAGGCTCACACACCAGAGCCCACAGCACCACCTCTGTGCCTCCAGAGCTCCTGCCAGGCCTGGGACACTGCCCTCAAGATTCCAGCACTGCACCTGGGCCCCAAGACCCCACCCCAGATCCTCCACCACTACTGCAGAGCCAGCAGAACTGCTCCAAAGACCAACGCCCTGCTAGGGACCCCCCAGCCTTGAACCACCCAGTACCCTGGGACCTGGTATGAGCAAACACCCACAGTCCAGGAACTCATGACCACCAGCTGGATAGCCTCACCCAGCTGCCACACTCACCTCTCTGGGGAGACCCCAGGAAAAGCAATCCCCACAACACCAGCCTCAGTGAAGAAGGTCTTGCCCAACTCCCAAGTAGAACATCCTACAACTATCTGGTGAACAGCCCAACACCCAGGACAAACAGCATCCAGCACAGGCTTGAACAGAGGTAATCACAGGAAAACAGATCAAATCAGAACAGCTGCATTATAGGCTTCTAGTGCACAAGCCTCTCCCCTGTGACATCAACATTCCAGAGTAGAGGGGAAAGAGCACTGTTTAGGGACCTCCCCATCTTCTAATTAAGCAAGAGAGTTCCTAGAAAAGAACAGGTACCCTGCAAACCAATTAGCCCTGACTCGAGAAAAGAGATTTCAGATGAGAAGAAACCAGCAAAAGAACCCTGGCAACAGAAAAAATAAAAACAGATCTACACCACCAAGGGATCACAATGGAGCTACAGTAACAAAACCCAAATACAAGGAAATTGTCAAATTGACAGAAATGGAATTCAGAATATGGATGGCAAATAAGATGAATGGAATTGAAGAGAAAGTTGAAAACCTACAAAAAGGAGCCAAAAACATATTTCAGGAAATTAATGAAAAAGACACTAAAGAGCTAGACAACATAACAAAGTATATAATAGAACTGAAAGAAATGGAAGAGTCATTTAGGAAATTTCAAAACACAGCAGAAAGCATCAGCAACAGACTAAACCAAGGAGAAGAAAGAATCTTAGAGCTTGAAGACAAGGCTCTTGAGCTAACCCAGTCATTTAAGGAACAGAGAAGAATACAAAAAAGGTGGAACAATCACTTGGAGAGATATGGGACTATACAAAATGAACTAACATACAAATTATAGGTATCCCTGAGGGAGAAGAAGAAAGTGCTAAAAGCATGGAAAATCTATTAGGGAATTATTGAGGAAAACTTCTCTGGTATCACCAGAGATACAGACATCAAGATACAAGATGGTCATCAAACTCTGGGAAGATTCATAGCAAATAGGACATCTCCAAGACACATAGCAACCAATTTGGCCACAGTCAAAGTGAAGGAGAAAATTCTACAAGCAGCTAGATGAAAGCAACAACTGACCTACACAGAAAAACCCATCAGGCTAACAGCAGACTTCTCAGCAGAAACCCTATAAGCCAGAAGGGTGTGGGGTCCTACATTCAATCTTCTTAAACAGAACAACTGCAAGCCTAGAATTCTGTATCCTGCAAAACTAAGTTTCACAATTGATGGAGAAATTAAGTCTTTTCCAGACATGCAAACACTGAGGGAATTCATCATAACCAGACCTGCCCTGTAGGAATACTCACAACTGCATTATACATGAAATCACCGCAATAGATACCCACCAGTGTAAAACTACCAAAAAAAGCTAAGGCTCACAACTCCTATAAAACAATTGCACAAGAAGGGAAAAAAAGCAATAAGGTACTACCCAACATGATGAACAGAACAGCATCCCACATATCAATTCCATCTCATAATGTTAATGGCTTGAATGTACCACTCAAAAGACATAGGCTGGCTGAATAGATGAAAAAACATAACCTAACTATCTGCTGTCTCCAGAAGACACATCTAAACCACAAGAACACACACAGGCTCAATGTGAAAGGACAGAAAAAAATATTCCATGCAAAACGGAAACCAAAAGATAGCAGGCGTAGCCATACTGATATCAGATGAAATTGATATTAAATCAACAATGGTAAAGAAAGACAGAGATGTTCATTTTATAATGATAAACTTTTATAATTCAACAAGACATAACAATCCTAAATATATATGCACCTAACACAGAATCTCCCTGACACATAAATTCTACTAGAGCTAAGCAAGGAAATAAATAATAGCATCATAATTGCCAGGGATTTCAATACCTCATTATCAGATCTGGAAAGATCATCAAAGCAGAAAATAAATAAAGAAATACTGGGGGGGGGGGAGCTTTGAAAATGGCAGTCTGGTAGAGGCCTCCTAAATCACCGCTCCCAGGGAAGGAGGTGAAGAACATTAATGGCTGCCTGCACTCAGATCACTCACTCCAAAAACAGCATTGTGAAATTACAGAGAAGCATTGTGGAACACTCAGTGCAAGAAAACAGGTGAAAGGGAGATACATTCACAAAGATCGAGTGCACAGGGAATACAGTAGAGATCAGAGCATGGGAAGGATGCACTCACCAGGTCAGCACAGTGCAACCTGACCTACAGGTAGTAATGCACCATCCCCACAGACTTCCCATCCACTCAGTCAGGGACAAGCCCAGAGTTGGTGCAAAGCTGTTGCTCAAGACAGCAGGCTCTGTGGCGACAAAGCAATTGTGGGGACCATACGGAACTCTCGGGTGCACTGTACAGGGACTGCACGGGGCCGGGTAGGGATGGGGCTGAGATACAGCATCCTGGGACAGTATGCGGGAAACTGGAGACGAGCACCTCACCCATGGAAGTCAGTGGGACGAGGGCACAGGAGTTGAACAGAAAGCAAGGGGATATGCCCTTAGTGGCTGCCAGCAATTGCCTCCGCGGGACCCAGGCAGCTTGAGGAGAGCTACGATCACGGCACAGTCTGAACCCTGCTGTACACCAGATTAGCAGTTGGCAGCCATCTTTAAGATCTCCTGCCTGGAGCTGACTGTTAGATAGATCTCTAGCTTCACTCCCCCCAGGCCCAGGGGCTCTTCTGCCTGGGCATGACAAGTTACTCCCTTGAAGCCACAGACAGCTGCCTCCATGGGTTCCAGGTGGGACGAGGTCCCTGATCTGTATCGGTGGGACCTTTGCGTATTGGAAACAGTTTGCAGCCCATCCATCCAGTCCTGCCTTCCCAGCTCAGGCCTTCTCCTACGTGATCAGTCCTAGTGCCCGCTCTCCAAGTCCCTGTGCTCCCCTACCCCACAGAACGGTCATTCTGAAGGTTGCTGTCCCATAGTGACTCATTCTGCATAAGCACTGGTTCTCATGGCAACTGAATGCCTCAAGTGCCACAGGCAGAACCAGAGCAGCTCCCCCTAACCATGCTCATTTTACTAGGGAGATTGGCTTGATCCAAGAGTGCCTTCAGCTGTCACTATTCCCCTCGGTGGGAACATCCCCCTCGTGGAGGAGACTTCTGGGGATAGAGATGCCCACCAGCCTTGCCTTGGGGTCTAGTGGTGGAAAAGGGGTGCACAATTGGAGATCCCCCTATCAGCCAGTGACACGCAGAGACGCACATCAGAGGGCCAGACACATAAACTGTGGGGAAGCTCGAGAGCCCACAAGTGGTCTGATCAGAAGGGAAAGCGCCTGAGCTTGTGGACAGGGAAGAAAAAACCTGGCTAGACACATCAGCAAACACACCAGTGGGCCCCTCCCATCAGAAGCAGTTCTCCAAGCCCAGAGAGAGCGAGCTCTGAACTCCATAGCAGCAGCCCCCCCCCAGCAGCCAGATAAGCAACCTCTGAGCTGTGTAGAAGTTTACCCACCTAGCTTTCACACTGCAGTACAAGCTATCTTGCTTCTCCCCCCACCTCAGGAGGAGCAGAGTCAAAGTAACCCCTGGGAGCTACAAGGCTGCTCCCAAGGCATGGGGCTTTCCTATACCCCACCTGGGGGACCAGAGCCTGCCACGGGCACAACAGAATACCTAGGTAACTGGCTCCTCCACACAAACTACAATCAACGACAGCAGGAACAACCCCACAATTAAAAATATTGCCCTCCATCTCAAGCTATTAGGGAGCAGTGGATATGTACCCTCGAGTACAATCCACCAGCTTGGAGCTCAAGCTGGGAGAACAAACTCACTCCACTCCGCTGAGAAGAGGTGAAGACAACAGGTCAGAGGTAACTCAAGAGATCCACCAAACTTGCTAAAATACACCTAAGGCAATACAGACCAGTACTCCTCTCCCTGGCTCTGCCAGGGAACAATCCTCGGTGTCTTGGAGACAGGGCCATAAACTAGCCTTAACATCCCCAGCTCTCGACCAAGAGGCCAGATAAGAAAGAATCAGTGAAAGAACACAGGAACCACAAAAAATAAGAGCAAAAAGTCACCCTCAAAAGAAATCATTAGTTCCTCAGTAACAGATACCAACTTAAATGAAACGGGTAGAATGACAGAAGAGGAATTTTGTCTATGGATAATAAGAAAGCTCAATCAAATTCAAGAAAAAATTGAATCTGAACACAAAGAAACCACAACAACAATGCAAGAAATGAATGAAAAATTCTCTATAGAAATTGAAATACTATGGAAAAACCAAACAGAAATACTGGAAATGAAAGAGGCATTCAAGGATCTACAAAACACAGTGGAAAGCCTTAAGAATAGGCTGGATCATGCAGAGAAAAGAATCTCAGAGCTGAAAGATAACTCCTATGCGCTAAATAAATCAGTCAAAGAGAAAGAACACAAAAGAAAGAGACATGAACAAAGCATCATGAACAAAGCATACAAGAAATGTGGGATTATGTAAAGAGGCCAAACATAAGAATCACAGGCATCCCTGAGGGTGAAGAAGAAAATTCGGAAGGCTGGAAAATCTACTTGAAGGAATAATAGAGAAAAATTTCCGTGGCCTAGCCAAAAATCTCGATATCCAGCTACAAGAAGCACACAGGACTTCTGGGAGACTCAATGTGAAAAAGCAATCACCATGCCACATAATTATTAGGCTGGACAAAGTAAACAATAAAGAGGCACTCCTTTGAGCAGCAATGCAAAAACAGCAGGTAACCTATAAAGGAAAACCTATCAGATTAACTGCAGATTTCTCAACTGAAAACTTACAAGCCAGAAGGGACAGGGGACTCATCCTCAGCCTTCCAAAACAAAATAATGGCCAACCCAGAATTCTTTATCCTGCAAAACTAAGCTTCTTATATGAGGGAGAAATGCAGACTTTTCCAGACAAGCAATCACTGATAGAATTTGTGAAGACCAAATCTACCCTGCAGGAAGTACTAAGACCTGTATTGTACACTAACCAGTGTAACAGATTTTACCCACCAGTGTAAAATTACCCAAAAGCTAAAAGTCCAGAACCCAGATTCCACAATGGCTCTAGAGGCAAAACAAGACAAGAGTCTACCCAACAGGATGAACAGAAATCCACCCCAAATATCAATTTTCTCAATAAATGTGAATGGCTTGAATTGCCCCTTGAAGAGACAGAGGCTGGCTGAATGAATAAAAAAATACAAGCCAAGTCTCCAGGAAATGCATCTTACACACAGGACTCATTCAGACTCAAGGTGAAGGCATGGCATACAATTTTCCAGGCAAATAGAAACCAAAAGAAATCTGGGCTAGCCATTCTTATATCAGATATTATAAATTTTAAAGCAACAAAAGTAAAGAAAGACACAAAGATGGTCACTATATAGTGGTGAAGAGAAAAATCCTACAAGAAGACTTACAATCCTAAATATTTGTGCACCCAACATAGGAGTGCCCAGATACATAAAGCAAATACTGCTAGATCTAGACAACATAATAAATAGCAATGCTTTAATAGCTGGGGACTTCAAAACCCCACTGACAGAACTGGACATATCCTCCAAACAGAAAATAAGCAAAGAAACCATGGACCTAAACAGGACTCTAGAACATTTGGGCCTAATAAATATCTACAGAACACTCTACCCAAATAACACTGAATATACATTCTTCTCATTAGCTCATGGAACTTTCTCTAAAATTGATCACATCCTAGGCCACAAAACAGATCTCAACAAATTTAAAAAAAGAGAAGTCATCAATACACAAGTGGATTAATAAAATGTGGTGTATGTATACCATGGAGTATTACTCAGCAATGAAAAACAACAGTGAATTAACACATCTAGTATTATTCTGGATGGATCTAGAGCCCATTCTTTGAAGCAAAGTATCACAAGAATGGAAAAACAGTCACCACTGGTACTCATCATCAAATTGGTACTAAATGATCAATAGTTATGTGCACACATGGAAATAATATTCATCAGGGGTTGGGCAGGCTGGAGGGGATGGGTAAACTCCTAAACACCTAATGGGTGTGGGGCGCACTGTCTGGGGATGTTCATGATTGTAGCGCTGACTTGAGCAGTGCATAGGCAATATATGTAACCAAAGTGTTGTACCCCCATAATATTCTGAAATTTTAAAAAAAGGAAAATAAAAGAAAAATAAATACTGGACTTCATTGGGACCCTAGAAAAAATGGACATAACAGATATTTACAGAATTTTTACCCCAAAACTACTGAATATACATTCTTCTCATCAGCACACAGGACATTCTCAAAGACTGATCATATCTTAGGGCACAAAACATGTCTCAACAAATTTTAAAAAATCAAAATCATACCATGTACCTTCTCAGACCATAGTGCAATAAAACTGGAAATCAACTCTAAGAGCAAATCTTAATTCTACAGAAAGTCATGAAAATTAAACAAACTGCTGCTGAACAATTATTGAGTCAATAACGAAATTAAGATGGAAATCAAAAGATACCTCGAACTGAATGACAAAGGGACACAAGCTATCAAAATCTACAGGACTCAGCAAAAATTTACCTAAGGGGAAAATTCATAACCTTAAATACTTTTCTGACATCAAAAAGTCAGAAAAATCACAAATTAACAACCTAATATCATATCTCAAGGAACTAGAAAAGGAAAAATAAACCAAACCCAAAGCCAGCAGAAGAAAACAAATAACAAAATTCAGAACATAACTAAATGAAATGGAAAAAAAAATACAAAAGGTCAGTGAAACAAAAAGTTGGTTCTTTGAAAACATAAACAAAATTGATAGACCTCTCGCTAGATTAACCAGGAATAGAGGAGAACGGACCCAAATAAGCTCAATCAGAAATAAAAAAGGAGATATTACAACTGATAGCACAGAAATATAAAACATAATCTGTGAATACTATGAAAATATCTATGCACATAAACTAGAAAATGAAAAGGAAATGGACAAATTCCTGGAAACAAGCAACATTCCAAGACTCAATCAGGAACAAGTAGAACTCTAAACAGATCAATAACTGGCAGTAAGATTGACACACCAATAAAATATATTCCAAGAACAACAACAACAAAAAAAAAACCCTGGGCCAGATGGATTCACAGCCAAATTCTACCAGACTTACAAAGAAGAGCTGGTACGCATACTGCAGAGATTATTCTATAATATTGAGAAAGAGGCGATCCTCTCCAACTCCTTCTACAAAGGCCAGTATCACTTTCACACCAACACCAGGAAAGGACACAACAAAAAAAAGAAAACTACAGACCAATATCCCTTATGAATATAGATGCAAAGATCCTCAATAAAATACCATCAAATGGAATTCAACAACACATAGAAAGAAATCCAAC
Source organism: Daubentonia madagascariensis (assembly GCA_023783475.1). Lineage (NCBI taxonomy): Eukaryota > Metazoa > Chordata > Mammalia > Primates > Daubentoniidae > Daubentonia > Daubentonia madagascariensis. The sequence continues at coordinate 13,899,129 of JAKFHU010001569.1, forward strand.
ACGACCAAGTGGGCTTCATCCCAGGGATGCAAATTTGGTTCAACATATGTAAATCAATAAATGTGATTCACCACATAAACTGAAGCAAAAACAAATACCATACAATCATCTTAATAGATGCAGAAAAAGCATTTGATAAAATCCAGCACCCTTTCATGATAAAAACCCTCAATAAACTAGGCACAGAAGGAACATATCTCAGAATTATAAAAGCTATATATGACAAACACACAGCCAATGTCATACTGAATGGGGAAAAGTTGAAAGCATTCCCCCTAAGAACTAGAACAAGACAAGGTTGCCCACTGTCACCACTTCTATTCAACATAGTACTGGAAGTCCTAGCCAGAGCAATCAGGCAAGAAAAAGAAATAAAGGGTCTCCAAATTGGGAAAGAGGAGGTCATACTATTGCTTTTTGCTGATGATGTGATTATATATCTAGACAACCCCAAAGACTCCAACCAAGACACTCCTGAAAGTGATAAATAAGTTTTGCAATGTCTAGGATATAAAATCAAGGTACATAAATCAGTAGCATTTCTATATACCAATAGCAGTCAAGCTGAGAGTCATATCAAAGACTCAATACCATTCAAAATAACAACAAAGAAAATAAAACATCTAGGACTACACTTAACAAAAAAGGAGAAAGATCTCTACAAGGAGAACTACAAAACACTGAGAAAAGAAATTGTGGATGATACAAATTTATGGAGAAATATCCTGCTCATGGATTGGTAGAATCAACATTAATAAAATGTCCATACTACCCAAAGTGATTTACAGATTCAACGCAATCCCCATTAAAATACCAATGCCATACTTCACAGATCTAGAAAAAATTCTATGCTTCATTTGGAACCAGAAAAGAGCATGAATCACCAAAGCTATCCTAAGCAAAAAGAACAAAGCTGGAGGCATCATGTTACCAGACTTCAAACTATACTACAAGGTTATAGTAACCAAAACAGTATGGTATAAGTACAAAAATAGAGACATAGACCAATGGAATAGAATAGAGAACCCAGATATAAAACCATCTCCCTACAGCCAACTGAACTTTGATTAAGCAGACAATGCACACTGGGGAAAAGGAGCCCTATTCAATAAATGCTACTGGGAAAGTTGCACAGCCACATACAGAAGAATGAAACAGGACCCCTATCTCTCACCACTCACAAAAATTAATTCAAGATTGATAAAATACTTAGGTCTAAGGCATGAAACCATAAGAATCCTAGAAGAAAATGTAGGAAAATCTCTTCTAGACATTGGTCTAGGCAAAAATTTCTGACTAAGACTCCAATAGCAATTACAGCAGCAACAAAAACAAATAAATAAATGGGACTTGACTAAATTACAAAGCTTCTGCACAGCTAAGGAAATAATCAACAGAGCAAATAGGCAACTGACAGAATGGGAGAAAATATTCACAATCTACACACCTGATAAAGGGCTAATATCCAGAATCTACAAAGAACTCAAACAAATCAGAAAGAAAAAAACAAACAGCCCCATTAAAAAGTGGGCAAAAGACATGAACAGAAGTTTTTCAAAAGAAGATAGAAAAATGGGCAAGAAACATATGAAGAAATGCTCAACATTGCTAATCATCAAGGAAATGCAAATTAAAACCACAATGAGATATCACCTTACCCCAGTTAGAATGGCTTTTATTAAAAAGTCAAAAAACAATAAATGCTGGCCTGGATACAGAGAGAAAGGAACACTTACTCAGTGCTGGTGAGACTGCAAATTAGTACAACCCCTGTGGAAATCAGTATGGAGATTTCACAAAGAACTAAAAGTATACCTACCATTTGATCCAGCAATCCCACTATTGGGTATCTACCCAAAGCAAAGGAAGTCTTTCTATCAAAAAACACCTGCACTCGAATGTTTATTGCAGCACAATTCACAATAACAAAGATGTGGAATCAACCCAAATGCCCATCAATTCATGAATGGATTAACAAAATGTGGTCTATGTATACCTTGGAGCCATAAAAAAGGATGAATTAATGCTGTTTGCAGCAACTTGGAAGGAATTGGAGATCATTATCCTAAGTGAAGTATCTCAAGAATGGAAAAACAAACACCAAATGTACTTTCTAATAGATTGGAACTGATAGGCACATGAGTGCACAGAGGGAAGTAAAAGTCATGGGCAATCAAGCAGGAGGAGGGGGAAAAATGGAGGAGCAAAAACCCACCTAACAGGTAAAATGAACACTATTCACATGATGGGCATATTTACAGCCCTGACTCAAGCCATGTATCAAAAACATCTATACCCCGTTAATAATTTGAAATTTTAAAAATACAATTTTGACAGCAACCCCAAACCCCATCCTGTGTCCCATTCTAATTATCTTCATCACATTCTCAGAAATAACTAAGATCTTTACCTTTACATGACTATGTCTTTTCATTTCTTTATGGTTTTATCACCCCAATTTGAATTGCTACACACTGTAGCTTAGTCCTATGCATTTTTTCATGTTAGAGGGTTTTAAATCTATTTTAATCTGCAGATTTTCTCTATAGCCCTTTTACTTTATTCTAATCTATTGGTTGAGGAACCCAGGTGTTTTGACTGTAAATTTCCTATAATTTGGATTTTGCTGATTCCATCTACATGATGCAGTTAAACATATTTTCTGCTCTGTGCGTATTTTTGAATAAGTTGGCATTTTCAGAGGCTTAATCAGACTTAGGTCTGACGAATAATGAATGTCATTTTTGAATGTGACTAATTTTTAAAATATCATTGTGAAGTCATAAATTTAAATATATTTCATATGTTTCAAATGATTGCAATTATAGTTTCTGAAGTGCAACTTTTTTCATTTTTGGCCAGGGGAAGTCTCCTCCAGTTGGCTCCTGAATCCTTTTAATATAACCAGAGTCATCTTTGATACCTGGTACGACAAGATTTTCCAAGCTCATCTTGTAGATTTCCTGTCCTAAACCTGGAATTAGGCTTTTCTCCAATAAACCCTGGTTTCTCATATCAAGAAATGGTATTGCAAGACCATGGTCTGGGCCTAGGAATGTTCATTGTAATTGGATTGGTCATTATTGCCAGGACATTTCAGTGGACAGAGCCAGGGTGGAGGGGGGAGAGTGAGAGACAGAAGGAAAGATACAGAGAGAGAGAGAGAGAGAGAGAGAAAACCATGAGTTTATCCATATATGCATGGATATATATATGGAATTTATATTTGAAATGTATATATATACACATTTCAAATATAAATTCTAGAGACATTGCCTAACTGCTTCTGAATTATATTTAGAGTGAGACTATTCCATAATTATTCACTTGCTTTATGTCACATTACACTCACAGCCATCCTACCATACTATCTCCATCAATAAGATTATTGAAAATACTTTTTAAAATTTTACATATGCTCACCTCATTCTTCTCTTTTTAAAAAATTATTGTATCATATACACATTGTCAAAGCATGTAGATATTACAAGGGTATTTTAGTAGTCATTTGGGTGGAAAATGACTTTTGAATGAAATACACAAATATAAGTTATAGAAAATTAATTTAACAACAGCAAATTAATAATAACACATGAGAGAAGATTATATTACAAAGTGAAAAGTCAAAAAAAGATTGACAAAAGATATTTCGAAGATACATAAGAAAATATAGAATAAGTCTTTACAATACAGTATCTAAAGATTACCTATGTATCATTACAAAGATAGGGGAGGCCTCAGAATGAGAAAAATATAAATTTCTATCTCTTCTTTTCTATTTTTCTTTCATTATCTCTACTCAGATCTACAGAAACTTTACAGACTATCCAGACTTACTAAAGATTCTTCTGCCAAAATATTTCCTCTTTTACAATCAGACATTTGCATAAACAAGTGAACTTGGCAATTAGAAGTGGGATGATTTCTTCATTTTTGAGATGGTAGGACATTATTATGAGGTGGCATTAAAAGCAAAATAGCAACACAGAGACTCTTCCCAGCACCATCCCCAGGAGTTCCATCCCCACCACCACGTTCTCCAGGTAACCAATATCCTGTGTTTCCTCCCAGGTATCTCTTCATGAAAATACATATAAATATAAACATAAACAAAATTTTGCTTATTTTTTTACAAAAAGGTAATAAGTAAACAAATTTTTCTGCTCTTTGCATTTCTTACTCAAGAGTGTATCTTAGAGACATTTCTTTTAATTACACAGAAAACTGCCTCATTCTTCTTACGGTTGCGTAATATTCAAATGAAGGAAAGTTTCATAAATTATATAAGCAGTCACCTTTTGATATTTATTTGGGTTGCCACTAAACTTGTGTTATTACTTGTGTGATGAGGCAGAAGAAACCGCTGAACCTCTGTGAGGTGACACAGAAATATTAATTGAGAATAGTGGGTATGAGAGGATCAGGGGTGAGGATGGGACACTACAGGAACTGAGACATGTGGATTGAGGGAGCTCAGTGCAGAGCTGGAAGGCAGCTTGGTAAACTTGGTCCTAGTGAGGAAAATCACAGAAATGATTCTGGTAATCACAGAAAAAGAGACATGAAGAGAACTCAAAAAAGGCACTGGGCAGGGGCAGGCAGGAGCTAGGGGACCAAGGAGGGGAATGCGCCATAGCAGGATTGAGGAATGTGGAAGATGCAGGGAGAGGGGCCATAGGCTGCCTGTCCCTCTGCCCTCTCTTCACTCGACCCTAAGGCCAAGGACATAGCAAGGTCAGCTCTCCCTTGCCACATCGGCTCTCAGCACACAGTTCCATTGTCCTCCCACATTGGGGCTGGTATGATGATGTAAGTGACATTAAATAACAGAATGCCTCTTTCCAAGACCTTCCATCCACACCTGCAAAATTTCATCAATTAGAGATGCACCTGTATTAACGCACATCCAGCCCTAAGATTGCTAAGGAGTCAGGTTGATGGAGTGACTTTACTCTCACAAATGCTAGTTGAAAAAGAACACACGGAGGTACTATCAGTTAAATGTTGCAGACAAGACCCAGACAGAAAGGTGGAAGCCTGAGGCTGCACCTGGGTCACTCACAGAAGGAACAATGAGCTTCACAAAGGAGAAGACACTATGAAAGCACAGAAATGAATAGGGGAAGATAGTTCCAATACCTAGAATCAAACATTTATGTCTGCCATCAGATAATATATCACACTTTTCTTGTTTTTCCAATTCACAGGTCCCTGGGTTCCAAAACTCACACATAATGCAGTATCTTCACTGGACAAATTTATTTTCTGACAGGTATTATAAATACAGAGGCTGTGTAAATGTATACATCTGTTAAAAGATAAAAAAGTGATCTTCCATATAGAAAACATGCAATTATAAACTGGAGCACTGTCAGTACCTAAAAATTCCATGGTGGATCACAGAATATTTGATGATGAGAATGATTCTTTTCTATTTGAATTAGTACCATTCAAGTTGGTGATGAGGATTATCCTCAGGGCAGAGCTAATTCTTGAGGAGTTGATAGCAGCGTTTCATGCCATCTCCAAAGGCCTGTATGAATTTATCATTGCGGAGGGTGAAGATAAAAGGGTTCAGAAAAGGGGTCACCACTAAAATCAGCAGTGATGCTACCCTGTTGTACTCAGCTGCCTGCGTTTGCTTGGGTTTCACATACAGGAACAAGCAGCTGCCATAGCCGATCACAACATAGGTGAAGTGGGAGGCACACGTGGAGAAAGATTTTCTCCGGCCAGAGGCTGAGGGGATCTTGAGGATGGTGGAGATGATGTAGGTGTAGGAGACAATTGTAGGGCTCAAAGAACCAATGATAATAAAAACAGCCATTAAAAATAGAATAAACTCTGTGAAAAGTGTCATCACAGGATAGCTTGAGCAATTGCCCTCGGTCACAGTAAAAATGATCCAACAGATTTGATTTGCAGAAGGTAAGCTGAAACGTGGCATACACTGGCCAGATTTCAGAAAGGAACCCAAATACCCAGGACACAATTACCATCCAGATACAGGTTCGGCTGTTCATAATGACGTTGTATCTCAAAGGCTTGCAGACGGCTACATAACGGTCCACAGCCATTGCTCCCATTAATGCCAACTCTGAGGTACCCAAAGAGAGGTACAAATATAGTTGTGCAACACATGCAGTCAGAGATATTATCTGAGTCCCTGGAAGCAGTAACCCCCAGAGCATAAAAGGGACAGCACTGGATATGATCAGGATCTCCAAGACAGAGAGGTGGCCAAGGAAGAAGTACATGGGGGAATGCAGGCGTTTATCAGCACAGACAGTGACAATGATAACTGTATTTCCCATTACTGTCACTGAGTACAAGAAGAAGAAAGTAGCAAAAAGGGTACGGCGTACTTCTTGGGAGCCAGGGAAGCCTAAGAGAAAAAATTCAGTGGCACTAGAGGAATTCCCCAACATTTAGTTCTGAGCTCGTGTTCCTTCTGAAACCTAGAGAACAAAAAAGAGAACACTGCTTCTCACCTCAACAGAAACAGCAGCTGTTCCAGCTAAATAAAACATTTCCCTTCTCCTAACAGGATCCACAGCATGTTCTACTATGTCCTTTATATGGTCAGTGCTCATTTTTCTAAATATGCACAATATATGAGGAAGATTGAGGTGGCCAAGGAGATGAGCCCAGTCACCAAAGCCATATCATAGGCATGACAGCCCGACCACCTGTACCGTACGCACCACTGCATCTCTCCATGCCAGTTCATCTACCTCCCACTTGGTTCTGGAGAGGAACTTTATCTGCCAAGTATTTCCTATCTGGTAAATACCTATTTCACTATCACATTCTATAGAAAACTTTTCCTGTCCAACGTCACTCAGAGCTGGTTACTTAGTTACTTCATTTATTCAGAACACAGTTTCCATTTACACTATATTCATTTTAAAGGTTCGGCTTCACCTCCATCATCTTTGTTGTGCATTGTTGAGAGTGAGGGTACAGAAATCTCCCAAGGATTTTCTATAAATTCTTGAGAGCAAGAATTGAGGGTCTTTCAGTCTATGCGTCAGATAGTTCCCTAACAGGAATACCCCTTTCTTTCTCCCTATTTTTGGAAAGGAAATCCTTCCTCTCTTTTCTCCTTGGTTAACATAGCTTATCAGAGGAGGCAGATTAACCAGAAACTGAGCTTAGTTAATTAGGGTCATCTCTCTCCAAGACTCTGACACCTCTTATCACCAGATTGACCAAAGGAGGATCCTGAAAGAGGACATAGGAGGAATTTCCACCCTCAACTTCTATCTGTCCCACACTGACCTCACGCTGGGCTGGAAGACAAAATACTTTAAGTTCAAGTTGAGTTCCCTGCTTCCAGGAAAGCTCAAACCCTTGGATCCGTCAGGGAGCCAAAGATAACAAATGTGAACTCTAGGTGTCCAGCCCAAGCACTAAATACAGGTGGCCATGGTCTCAGTCTACTAAAAGTTGGGAACATCTCCTCATGGCCAATGCTCCTTCTATGATCATGTTTTTCTCCCAAAATCATGTGAGGAATTAAAGATTCCAGTTGTCCTGATTTGCTTGTATGAATATATCAAATTATCACATGTACCTTGAAAATATGTACAGCTATTATGTATCAATAAAAATTAATTAATTAATTAATTTGAAAAATAAAGATTCATCTGTCATTAACATGAAATAGGCCCCAGGTCCTGAGCACCTTAAGATTTCTAGGCCTCATTCCTCACTTCCTTCAGGTCTTTGCTCAAATGCCCAAGCTTGGGGAGCCTTTCCTCATCATTCTCTCTAAAAGAACATATATTATCCTTCCTCTGTATTACCTCCCTAAGATCCATTTATGTTTTGAGCCCGCATTACCTGAGATTATATGTTTACTTTCTGTTTATATTCTGTCACCTATTTTACAAGGTAGCCACCATGAAAGCAAGAACTTTGCCGTGCTTGTTTACTGTGTCTGATACAGAGTGAGCTGATACTCATGGACATTTTTGAATGAATGAATGAATCAATCAATCAATCAATTAACCAATAAAGGAATGAACTATGAACAAAGATTATTCAGTTCTGGCTATGGCCAATTCTGAAAACTGCTTTATCTCCCTTCTGTCTTCACTGGGATAATGCCCCATCAACATTCGGTCCTCTCTCGGTAGACCCCTCATGAAATGGTAGTTGGGTAACAAGAACAGATTTGTGGGGAGAACTCAGTAAGTCTCATTTCCACCATCTCTGTTTAGCCAGGACCAGATCAAAACAAGGGAGTGACGAAGGTTCTGACAATGGTGAGGAGCTCTGTGTGCATCCAGCACTGGGTCAGAGAAGACCTCAAAGTGCTTTCTGCTGTGCATGAGGGATTTGGAGTTGGGCCTGTTACTTCTGCTACTCCCCTGGCCTACACTTCAGGATCTGGCTTGCCTTGTTCTAGAAGGAAGGCAGGCACACACCTTCCCATTCTGACCCTCTGCTACTCTCTCCTCAAAAGAGGGAAACTAATGATGGTACTCACCTCTAATGAAAGGGACTGAACTGAAAGTTGTATGCTCTCTAGGTCTCAGCACAGGCTACCTCCTGCCTGATTAGTGCTCTGGATGCTCTGTGGGCCAGAGCAAGCTGCTGATGTCTTCACTCTCAGCAAAAGAAAAAAAATCTCTCTGCACAGTACCATTTAGGAAAACTCCAGAAATGTTGGGCTGTGGGTTGCCCAACTGTTTACTCTGTCCCTTCTCCTTCTTTTCCTATGCAGTATGTCCCTAAGGAAAGTTCTTAAGTGAGGAAAGTTAATTTGGAGATGCCTTAGGGATGCAGTCAATGGAAAACAAGAGAAACTTTCAGCCATTCTCTCCTGAGGCTAATCAAGTTTTAGAACTCTTAAAAGTTTTGTGTAATGGGCAAACTGGGAATCTCCCTCATCAAGACATTCTCAACAGCCAGGCTACCTTCTTCTAAACTCTAAGTCCTGGTTATCACCAAACAGGTCAAGTCAGTCTGCTCCTCTCCTATGTGCATCTCCCTAATTCCATTTAGTCCTACAGAGCCTAAGCTATACCCAAGCAGAAAACTCCACAAAAGTTTCCAAAATACACATCAAAAACCCAGCGGTCAGGGTTTTGTGATTGACATGAACAAATATTGGACTAGGAAGCTCCAAGCCCCTATCCCTACAGAGAAACAGAAGAAAACTATAGAAACTATCAGAATCAACTTTATCAGAATTCTTAAAATATTCAAAGTTTTTCAGCAACCAAGGAAACACTGAGTCAAAAAAAAAAAGGCAAGTTTAAAATGTTAGCAAAATCTTATGGTGTTTTTATTTACCTTTGCTCACCTTCTCCACAGATCAGCAGCAGTCTTGAAAATGGCAGCCTGTGTCACCTCTGTGGGACCCTATTCCCTGGTTCCAGAGGTAGCAGAGCAGTACTTACTCAGAAAGTTTTGTGTATGTCTATTATCATTGGTCTCGGTTGACCTGAAGGACTGACGCAAAGTACTTTTCTAAGTTTACCTAATACAGAACTCACTCAAGGTGAAAAGTGTCAGGCATAGTTCAAGAACATTGTGACACTATCTAATATTATTAATAAAATCCTGTAGTCACCTAGGGCAAAAGATTATTACTGAGACATATAATAGACCATCTAAAGCCTCAGAGGAAATGTTGGGGAAGTTTGGGACATAATGGGGTTCAAAAGTGAATGTGTATACTGGGAAACTTAGAAAAATCACACAGATGTTCAGGGCAAGATGCATGGTCAGAAAAGACCTGATAAAACCCTCATCTTTTACTTCTGGCTCATGTCTAGACTCAGTGCAAGCCTGGCTAACTGTTGAAGAAGTGTCCCAGCACAGTCAATCTGAAAAGATAAAAAGAACTCTTTGGGGTTCTTTTGCTTTTTTTCTTGTTCATTTGTAATTTGATTTATTTTGTTTGTTACTTTTGGGGTTTATTGTATTGTTTTGTGTTTTGTTGAAATGAATGAAACATCTGTCCAACATTAGCGGAACATAAGCTAAAGGAACAGAGACTTCAGTGATCACCCATGACAAGAAATACAGTCTTTGTAATAATGGTGTGGAAATGTCACTAAAGAAGTGGATGACTTCTGCCTTCAACAATAAAAAAAAAGAACAACAGCAAACTTTGGGGAGCATGGAGAATCTTACTTTCCTAATTATGACACTATATTATCCACATATCTGGTGTTCAAAACAACAAAAAATAAATCACAAGGCATATGAAGAAATAGGAAAGTATATCACATTAAAAAGAATAAAATAAACTCATAGAAATCATGCCTGAGAAAGGCTACACATTGGACCTAGTCAACAGATTTTAAAACACTGCCTTAAATATGGCCAAAGTGCTAAAGAAAGCACAGATCATGAACTGATGTTCCTGATAGAAATCAGGAAAATGATGTTTGAACAAATGAGAATGTCAGTATAGGAGAAGAAATTATAAAAAGGAACCAAACATAAATTCTAAAGCTAAAAAATACAATCACTGGAACGAAAAATTCATTAAAGAGTTTGGACAGCATATTTAAGCTAGCACAAGAAATAATCACTGAACGTGAAGATATTATCCCATCTGAGAAGCAAATGAAAAAAAAGGAAAAAAATGAACAAAGCCTAAGGGACCTGTGGGATACCAGCAAGCACTTCACCATATACACAATGGAAATCCCAGAAAGAAAAAACAAAGAGAAATGTGCAGAAAAAATATTTAAGAAATAATGACCTAAAATTTCCCAAAATTGTTAAAAACATGAATCTGCACATCAAGGAAGCTGAACAAACTCAAACTGCGGAAACTCAGAGTGAGCCACACAAAGGAACATTATAATCAGTCAAAAGACAAGAGAAGGATCTTGGAAGAGGCAAAGGGGAAGCATCTTGTCACATACAAGCAACTCTCATAAGATCAACACTCAATTTTTCATCAAAATTTATGTAGGACTAACACTATTAAGATAACATATTTAATGTGCTGAATGAAAAAACTGCCTAATAAGAATCATGTTGCCAGAAAATTGTACTTCAGAAGAGATGAAGAAATTGAGACATTCTCAGTTAAACAAACGCTAAAGGAATTTGCTACTGCTAGACTTGATCAAAATAAAATGCTGAAAGGAATCCGTCAGGTTGAAATGAAATGACACTAGACAGAAACTTAAAACCATGGGCATATAAACATCTCCATTAAAGATAACTACATAGGCAAATATGAAGGCCAGTTTTATTATGTTTTTGGTTTGTGTAATGCCACTTTTTCTTGTTTCCTACATACTTTATAACAAATGCATAGAAAGTAATTATAAATCTATTCTCTTGGACATGCAATGGATAAAGATGAAATTTTTTATGACAACATAAAAGGGGATTAGAAAGATAAAGACTAGAGTTGTTGCATACTATTGAAGATAAGTGGGTATCAATTCAAACCATAGTAGTGGAAAATTAAGATGTAAAACATAATCATCTAAGTAACCAAAAAGAGAATAACTTTTTAAAAAACACACAAAAGGAAAAAAGAAAGGAATTAAGTAGTTCATTACAAAAAAAATCAACTAACCAAAATAGAAGGCAGTGATGGAGAAAATGAGGAATACATATACAAAAATCAAATCAAAATGGATTAAAGACTTAAATCTAAGACCTCAAACTATGAAACTACAAAAAGAAAACACTGATGAAATGCTTCAGGATACTGGTTTGGGCAAGGACTTCTTGAGTAATACCCCCAATGCACAGGCAAGCAAAGCAAAATTGGACAAATGGGGTCACATCAAGCGAAAAAGCTTCTGCACAAAAAAAGGAAACAATTAACAAACGGAAAAGAAAACCCACAGAATGGAAGAAAATATTTGCAAACTACCCATCTGACAAGGGATTAATAACTAGAATATATAAGGAGCTCCAACAACTCAATAGGAAAAAATCAAATAATCTGATTAAAAAATGGGCAAAGGATCTCAATAGACAATAGTCTTAAAGTCTTAAACTCAATCGTCTTAAAAGGAGATATACAAATGGCCAACAGATATATGAAAAAATGTGCAACATCATTAGTCATCAGAGAAATGCAAATCAAAACTACGATGAGATATCATCTCACTCCAGTGAAAATGGCTTTTATCAAAAAGACAGGCAGTAAACTCATGCTGGCAAGGATGTGGAGAAAGGGGAACCCTTGTGCACTGTTGGTGGGAGGTAAATCAGTCCAACCACTATGGAGAACAGTATGGAGGTTCCCCAGAAAACTAAAACTAGAACTACCAAATGACCCAGCAAGCACACTGCTGAGTATATATTCAAAGTAGGGAAATTCCTTGGATCAAAAAGATATCTGCACTCCCATATTTATTGCAGCACTATTCACAATAGCCAAGGTTTGGAATCAACGTAACTGTCCATCAATAGATGAATGGATAAAGAAATTGTGGTACATATACACAATGGAATATTATATAGCCAAAAAAAAGAATGAAATCCTGCCATTTGCAACACTATGGATGGAACTGGAGAACATTATGTTAAGTGAAATAAGCCAAGCACAGAAATATAAATCTCGCATGTTCATATGTGGGAGCTAAATATTAAAAACAGTTGATCTCATAGAGACAGAGAAAAGAATAATCATTACTGTGGGAAGGGTAGTGGGGAGGGGGCAAAAGGTAAGGATGGTTAATGGGTGAAAAAATATAGTTAGAATGAACAATGTTTGATAACACTACAAAGTGACTATAACCAACTTAGTTATACTTTAAGGGTTATACAGTTAGGATATACTTTAAAATAACTAAAAGAGTGGAATTGGAATGTTCCTAACACAAAGATTGATAAATTCCTGAGGTGAATCAGGGCCAATTACCCTAATTTGATTAATTCACATTGTAAGCCTGTATCAAAATATCACATGAACCCGAAAAAGATATACAATTATGTATCCATAATAATTAAAAAGAAAAAGAAAAAAATTCCTTAAACTCTTCCAGAGATCTAAATAAATAGAATCATATACCATGTTCATAAAATGGAAGATTTAATATTATTAAATTGGTGATAGTAACAAAAGCAACTGCAGATTAAATGCAATCCCTATGAAAATTCAAAAAGTCTCTTTTCCAAAAATGGAAAAATTTATCTTCAAATGTATGTGAAATTGCAAGGGACCCTAAGTGGTCAAAACAATCTTGAAAAAGAAAGTCCTCCTTCTTTGGAGGACTCACACTTCTCAATTTCAAAATGTACTACAGAAGTAAGACAGCTGAGTAGGACTCTCCAGCAATTTTCCCCCTGCAGAAACATCCATTTAAACAACTCTGCACACACAAACATACCTTTACAAGAGCTCTCAGGATACAATTTCAGTATAATAATAAGTAAAGAATCACTGAAGAGGGTAGAAATGACAGTTTTGCATTGTCTGCATTGCCTCACTCCCAACCTCAGGCAGTGCAGCATGGAAAGAGAAACTATCTGCTTAGGATAAGAAGAGGGAAGTAATTGCAGGATGTTGTCTTGGAACTGAATACCAGGCCCACTACAGTAAATCTCAGCACTGGGTGGAAGCTCACAGGAGGCTAGTGCCCCTGGATGGAGCTTCTATACCCACTCTGACAAAAGACTGGAACCTATGGCCCCAGGAAGACAAATTTGATTTCTGGCCCACATCACCACTGGCTTACTACAAGGGCCATGGATATTCAATAATCCTTAGCAGCAAGCAGGCCATAGTGGCCATGGGCCTTGGGCTGGCCCAGTGCTGCACAAGACTTAGTGGCCCTGGGCTTTTGGTGTGACACAACACTGCATCAGCCTCAGTGGCTACACAGGATTCCATCTGCAGCAGTCTGGGCTAGGAAATAAGTCAGAGCAGAAACAGATAAAGTGGTCACAAGTTTAGGGACCTCACCAGTAGATCTGGCCTGAATCTCTGGACAGGCTTACTGTTGAAGGACACTCCCCAACAAACACAGACTGCAACAACTGGATCGGGTGTCTATTTCAACGTGCAGACATCAACGCATGGCCATGATGATCTAGAAAAATCAGGAAATCTTGATGTCACCGAGCGGGCAAAATAAAGTGCCATTGACTGAACCTATAAAGAAGGAGACAGAAGAACTACCCGACAAAGAATTTAAAATACTTGTTTTACAAAAGCTGAGAGGACTTAAAGAAAACACAGAAAACAATCAGAAATTTGTCAGAGAAATTAAAGTAATATTTAAAAATCAAACAAAATTCCTGAGTTGAAAAATACAATGAACTAAATGAAAAATGCAATAGAGTGCTTCAACAGCAGAATTGATCAAACAGAAAGAAGAAAGAGTGTGTGAACTCAAAGACAGAATATCTGAAAATATACAGTAATAGGAAAGAAAAAGAAAAAAGAATGAAAAGGAGTAAAAAAGGCTTATAGGACAATATGAAAAGAACAAATGTATGGGTCATCAGTATTCATAAGGTGAAGAGAAAGAGAAAAAGGTAGAAAGACTATTTAAAAAATAAAAGCAGAAAACCTTTCAAACCTGGAGAAACACATAAATATGTAGGTAGAGGAAGGTGAAAGCTCTGCAATCAGATTTGATCCAAATAAGATATCCTGTGACATATTGTAAGCAAACAGTCAAAGATCAAAGACAAAGAAAGGATCCTGAAAGTAGCATCGTAAAAAGATGCTAGAAGCTCTGCTCCATCAAAATTTGGAGTACATCAAGAAGGAAGAAGAAGAGATTTGGCAAGATAGAATCCAACACTGGAGAATTATGTACGAATGTCTCTGGATAAGGCCTACAGAATACACATACTGAGCATTTGGGAAAAAATACTGTTAGGTGTGGGATTTATGTAAAATTATTTGAGAGAAAAAAAGGTGCTTATACAAGCAAAATTTTTAAATAAAATACTTATTAACTACAGGAAAAACAAACTTGATAAATGAAGAAATATTCATATAGGCATATTATTACTAAACATATAGGAGAAGCAATAGTTGAACATGATTAACTCTGAAGTCTAGTACTGTGGGTAATAAAGGAAAGGGCAAAAGTCTGCATTTTTCTATATAAATCATTTATCATTTATAATTATTCAATATTTTTAAAACAATGTGTATATGACTTTGTGAAAATATTTAAATTTAAAATACATATATAGCAAAAATATCCCAGTCAATGATATATGTACAACTGAAAAAATATTTTTTGGCAAAAAAATGACTACAAATTCACTGTCATTTTCATATGAATTTATGTTTTCATTCACTGTAATAGCATTGAAACTCACTTGAAGGATGATACATATAATCAAAACATATTCTATATTGGATCTACATAGTGGATCCGTATAGTAGATCCACATACTGTCTCACTGACGTTGGGAATCTCTGACTACTTGTTAGCTAACATAAGCTCATTTGACATGATATCAGATGACACCTAAACAGAAAATAAACAAGGAAGTGTCCTCAAATAATATTCTAAGGGAGGATGATGCAGAAAGTAGATTCACCATATATGACCTATGTAAATGCCATTTTGTGTCACTTGGTTTCAGTTGTTTCATTTAAGTTTGGAATACAAGGGTCACTAATGAAAAATTATATCAGTATTTATGTATAATAATGAGTATTTGAGTATAAAAGTAACTGGGCAGAAACTGTGAATGGGAAGCCCCCCAGGTTGGGTTGAATTCTCTGATTCAGAGTGTGTAATAAGCTGCTCACAGTTGCATACCACTGGTAGCGCATCTGAGTGGAACAGATGACATCAGGTATAGTGTTCAAAAACAATGTTGACTCTTCGGATTGGAGGTATGAGGACTAATGATGGATGAGGACTCTCAAATAATAATGTAATAAAGATATATGGCTTCTGAGGAATTGTAAAGCCTATTGGACAGTTTGAACAATGATGTCATGACAATAGATAGATAAAAGATGTAAAAGTAAAGTCACTGGTGAACACTGATAGAAGACTCGGGAACAAGCCTAATGACACAGAGGAGAGACAAATATGCCTACATTTGACATGAGACATTGAGAACATGTTTGAGAGACAAGGATGAGGGATTGACCTCCTACCACAAAAGAACTGCCACTCAAGCATGTGGTCAGGAAAACATTCAAAATGACACATGAATTGAAAGAGTCCTATTCTTTGAGGCTTAAAGACAAATTGATCTAAACCTTCAATATATTCCCAGTGAAAATCTCAGTGAGCTTTTTTGTAGGTACCTACAAACTGATTGCAATATTTATATGGAAATACAAATATTTAAATGGTAATAGAATAGCCGAGGCAGTTCTGAAAAAGAATAAAGTAATTTCTTATGTTATATATTTATTCAATCATTTATTTATATCATATTTACAAAATATCAGTATTTTGTACCACAGTTTATAATCCAAACTCCATTATCTAATTTCTTACTCAAATTGTTTCATCTTTTGTCATTGGGAGCTGCCCTAAATTAAATGTTTGTGTTCCCCCAAATTTATATATTGAAACATAATCCCCAACATGATGTTATTTGAAGGTGGGACCTTTAGGAGTGATTAGGTTATGAGGGTTGAGCCCTCATAAAAGGAATTAACACCCTTGTATATAAGATTCTACAGGCCTCTCTTGCCCCTTATACCATGTGAGATCAGAGCAAAAAGACAAATATCTATGACCCAGGAAGTGGACTATCACCAGACACCAAATCTGTCAGTGCCTTGATCTTGAATTTTCCAGCCTCTAGAACTGTAAGAATTTCTGTTGTTTATAAGCCACCCAGTCCATGATATTCTAATATAGCAGTCCAAAGGAACTAAGACAGAGGATCTTTTAGGTTGGGTCCTGCACCATTTTGACATATCCCATGCTAGGAGTATTTCCATGCTTTTTGGCATTACAAGATACTCTAGCCTCACCTTCATATTTCTTGCTCAGACCCTGATCAGCTCCAAGAAGTCCAGATTCATGTTATTGAACAACGTTATTGCAAAAGAAGAATCCAACACAAGGTACAGAAGTAATTACTGCTTCTAGACCCTCTCAGGAGACAGAGCTAGGAAATACATGTATAAACATTAACCCAAATATACAGATATCTGTAATTATTTCCATATCTATTCATATGTATTTATATTAAGTTAAACGTGAGCTCAGGCTGATGTCTTCAACTCTAACCAGTACCACATGTCTTATTTCGACCCTTCTTCTTCTGTATCTCTGCAGCTTCTCTCTTCTTAGCGAGAAACCAGGCTCATATCCACCACTCTTTTTTGACTTGTTCAACCCCAATATACAAGAACAGAAATTTCAAAATTGCTAACATTATCCTGGATGAGAAACAACTTTAACAATGAATGTACAGTAATTGTGTATAATTCTTTTTCTTTTAGATTTATAGTTTTCAGTCAAAACACCATGTTTCAGTTACTTAATTCAGTTCCTTTTCCCCCCACCATCTTCAGTGAAGTTATACCATACATAGATTTCTTTCTCACAGTCTGAATTCCATTTTAAGATCCCCCACCTCCTTCTTGATATTTTTAAAAATTGCATCCATTAAAGTTTATTTTTCTCCTGTAAAGGCCTGAGTTTAACAAATGCATAATGTATCCATCAATATCATACAGATTAATTCCATCACCTAAAAATCCCCCTGTGTTTCCCAAGCCAAATGCTGCCCCCTACTTAACAGAATGAGGTTAGTGGTTACCTATTTCTTTCATCCCTATTAGTTTTTCCTTTGTTACAGAATGTCATTAGAATTAAATCATACATTATGTAGCCTTTTGGTATACTTTCTTTCTCTTAACAAAATGCATTTGAGATTCATCCATTTGTTATGTGAATTACTAGCTCATTCCTTTTTATCACTGAATAGTATTCACATTGTATGAATAGATCTCAATTTGTTTATCCATTCACCTACTGAAGGACATATTGGTTGCTTCCAATTGTTGGCAAATATGAATAAATCTTTTATAAACAGTCACATAGGTTTTGTGTGGATATAAATCTTCACTTCACTTGGAAAAATACCTTGCAAGCACAATTGCTGGGTTGTATATGTGAATTCTATGTTTAACTTTGTAAGAAACATCCAAAGTGACTTCCCAGGTGGTTCTAACATTTTACATTTCAAGTAGCAATAGATTAGAGTTTATGATGCTCCACATCCTTCTCAACATTTGGAATTGTCAGGGTTTTTTAGGGAGGGGTATTTTGGCTATTTTAATAGGGGTATAATAGTATCTCCTTGGTGTTTTCATTCATATTTCCTAATGACAAATTATGTTAATATCTTTTCCTATGTTAATTATTCATACATATTTTTTCTTTTTTTTTTATATAGAGTCTTGCTCAATCACTCATTGTAGTGGCATAATCATAGCTCACTGTAACCTTGAACTCTTGGGCTCAAGCAATCCTCTCACCTTAGCCTCCCACGTAGCTGGGACTACAGGCATGGGCAACCATGCCTGGCTAATTTTCTTATCTTATTAATAATTTATTGTAGAGGTGGAGTCTTACTATGCTGCCCAGACTGGTCTCAAACACCTGGCCTCAAGGGATCCTCCCACTTTGGCTCCCAAAATTGCTGGGATTACAGGCGTGAGCCTCTGCGCCTGGCACTTATAGCTTCTTTAGAAGGTATCTATTCAGATCTTTTCTTTTCAGTTTTCTATTGAGCTGTTGGTTTTCTTATTATTTAGTTTCCAGAGCCATATATATATGTCGGATCAAGTTCTTTATCAGATGTGAGATTTTCAAATATTTTCTTCCAGCATGTGCCTTAACTTTTCATTCTCTTCACAGTGACATTTGTAAAGTAAGTTTTCAATTTTGACAAAGTTCAATTCTTCAATTTTTTTCTTTCATGAATTGTGCTTTCAGTGCTGTATCCAAACACTAACCACTAAATTCAAGGTCATGTAGATTTTCTCCTAGATATTTCATAATTGTACATATACATTTAGGTCATTTTAGTTAATTTTTGTATAAGGTGCAAGGTATAAGTTGAGGTTCACATTATTGCATATAAACATTCAACTCTTCCAGCACTAGTTCTTGAAAACATTGACCCTTCTTTGTTGAATTTCCTTTGCAAAGTTTTAAAAAATAAGTTAACAATACTTGTTTATGTCCATCTCTGGGCTCTCTATCCTCTTCCATTAATTTATGTGTCTATCATTTTTCCAATACCACAGTATCTTGATCATGCAAACTTTATGGAAAATCTTAAAATTGGGTAATGTGAGTATTCTGACTTTGTTCTATTTCAAAATTGTTTTGGCTATTTTATTACCTTTGCTTCTCTTTATAAATTTTAGAATCATTTTGTGAATAACTACATAAAAGCTTGCTAGGATTTGGATGGGATTGTACTGAATCTATAGAATGAAATTAACATCTAAACAATATTGAGTCTTCCAATCCATGAGTATGGCATATCTTTCCATTTATTTGGAGCTTCTTGATTACTTTCATTGGCGAGTTATCTCCTAAGATCTTGAACATATTTTGTTAGAGTCATACCTAAGTACTTCACGTTTATTAGAGCTATAAAAATTGATATTAGTTAATAATTTTATGAGTAATTCACTTTTGCATTTTCACCTTGTCTCTTTCAGCCTCACTAATATCTCTTGTTACTTCCAAGAGTTTTCTGGTAGGATCTTAGGGACTTTCTATATAGAGTCATGTCATCTGTTAATCCTCCGGAAACAGTGGTCACACTGCATTGTTTATCCTGCTTTCCTGTCTCACTTCATTTACTTTTGCTTTTCTAGGATTGTACCCCACACGTACAAATAAACCTTTACCACTTAATCCTTGCCTAAGGCTCTGATTTCTAGAGACTGCAAGTTGTCACCAACCTTTCAGCTACCCCAAAATAAATAATACAATTGTGCTGGGCTTCTGGGGTTGCTATCAAAGTTGTATTTCTTGATCTGGCTGGAGGTTGCAAATTGTTCACCTCATAATAATTTCTTAAACTATCCATATGTTTAGTGTGGTGTTTCTACATTTGTGTTTTATATTAAAGTCAAATGATTAAGAAATATTTTTATATTCTTCTAATAGTTTAAATTTTTGATTTTTATATTTATTTTTAAAACAAGTTATTACTTATTATTCTTTTGTTTTAGTCCTGTACATTTTTTTTATTTTACAGGTTTTTATGTCTATTTAATCTGTAGATTCTCTCTATAGCCTTTTCATTTTATTAGAATCTATTTCTTGAGGAACCCAGGTGTTTTGACTATAGATTTCCTATAATCTGAGTTTTGCTCATTCCATCCACATGATAGAGTTAAGTGTCTTTTCTATTCTCTTCATATTGTTCTACCCATTTGTAGGGTCATAGGCTTGGTCAAACTTAGGTCTGATCAATAATGAATATCATTTTTTAAGGTGACTCAATTTTTAAATATTATTATGAACTCATAAATGCAAATATATTTCATGTGTTTCAAATGATTTCACTTATTATATTTCCTAAAGTGCAACTTCTTTCATTTTTTGCCAGTGGAAGTCTCCTCCAGTTGGCTCCTGAATCCTTTTAATATGACCAGAGTCAGTTTGATATCTGGTATGACAAGATTTTCCAAGCTCATCTTGTAGATTTCCTGTCCTAAACCTGGAATCAGGCATTTCTCCAAGAAGCCCTGGTTTTTCATATAAAGAAATGGTATCACAAGAGCACGATTTGGGCTTAGGAATGCTCATTGTAATTGGATCGGTCAATGTTGCCAGGACATTTCAGTGGACAGAACCAGGAGAGAGAGACAGAGATAGACAGAAAGACAAAGAGAGAGAGAAAACCATGAGGCTATCCAGATATACACTTTTCAAATACAAAATTCTAGAGACTTTGCCTAACCTCTTCTATATTATATTTAGAGTGAGAATATTTCTTAATTATTCTTTTGTTTTATTTCACATTATACTCTCAACCATCCTAGAATAGTAATACTAATACTATCTCCATCAATACAATCATTGAAATTTTTAAAAAAAATTTTCACATGCTCTCCCCATTCTTCCCATTTAAAAAAAAATTGTTGTATTATATACACATTTTCAGAGCATGTAGATAATACAAGGGGATATTATTAGTCATTTGAGTGTAAAAGGACTTTTAAATGACACACACAAACATAAATTATAGAATGTTAATATTGATAACAGAAAATTAATAATTCTACATGAGAGAAGATTACATTAAAAAGTGAAAAGTCAGAAAAAAGATCGAAAAAGATATTTCCAACATACATAAGATAACGTAGAATATATCTTCACAATACAGTATCTAAAGATTATATCATTACAGAGGTAGTGGATGCCTCAGGATAAGAAAAATATAAACCTGTATCTCTTCCTTTCTATTCTTCTTCTATCATCTCTCCTCAGATCTGCAAAAACCTTACAGATTATCCAGACTTACTAAAGGTTGTTCTGCCAAAATATTTCCTCTGTTACAATCAGATATTTGCATAAACAAGTGAGCTTTCCTTGGCAATTACAAGCGGGATGATTTCTTTTATTTTTAGATGGTAGGACATTATTATGAAGCAGCACTAAAAGCCACATGAAGAGCTACACAAGAGGCTCCTCCCAGCACTATTCCCAGGAGTCCCGTTCCCACCACCACATCCCCAAGGTAACAAATTTCCATGTTCCCTCCAAGACTTCTCTTCATGAAAATATATACAAATATGAACATAAACAAACTTTTGCTTTTTTCTTACAAAAAGGTAACAAAATTTTCTCCTGCCTACTTTTCTTACTTAACAGTATATCTTGGAGATCTTCCTTTTAATAGCACAGAAAACTGCCTTCTTCCTCTAGTTGCTTAACACTCAATAGAACGAAAAGTCCCACAAATTATATAAACAGTCACCTTTTGATGTTCATCTGGGTTGCCACTAAACTTGTGTTATTACTTGTGTGATGAGTCAGAAAGAATCTCTAAACCTGTGTCAAGCAATACAGAAATATTAATTGAATATAGTGGGTATGACAGAAACAGGGGCAAAGATGGGACAGGACAGGAACTGAGACATGTGGATTGAGGGAGCTCAGTGCAGAGCCAGAAGGCAGCTTGGTAAACTTGGTCCTAGTGAGGGAATGGAGGAGGAAAAAAACACAGAAATGAATCTGGTATTCACAGAAAGAGAGATACAAAAGGGAATCAAGAAACAAACTGGGGAGGGGCGAGCAGCAGCTAAGGGAACAGGGAGGGGGAATGCACCATGTCAGGATTGACGAATGTGAAAGATACAGGGAGAGAGGCCATAGGCTGCCTCTTCCTCTGCCCTCTCTTCATTAATCCCTCAGTCCAAGGACACAGCAAGGCCAGCTCTCCATTGTCACATCAACTCCCAGGACACAGCTCCATTGCCCTCCCACAATGGGGGCTGGCATGATAATGTAACATTAGATAACAGAATGCCACTTTCCAAGGCAATCCTTCCATGCCTGCAAGGTTCACCAATTACAGATGCACCTGTATTAACACACATCCAGCCCTAAGATTGCTAAAGAGTCAGGTTGATGGAGTGACTTTATCCTCATAAATGCCAATTGAGAAAGACCACAGGAATGTACTATCAGTTAAACATTGGAGGCAGGACCCACAAAGAAAGGTGGAAGCCTGAGGCTAGACCTGGGTCACTCACAGAAACAATAACAAGCTTCACAAAATGAGAAGACACCATGAAAGCACAGAGATAAATAGGGAAAGATGGTCCCAATACCTAGAATCAAATATTTATGTCAGCCATCAAAAAATATATCACACTTTTCTTGTTTTTCCCATTCACAGGTCCTTGGGTTCTAAAAATCACACAATTTTGGATATTTATTCTTGCCATATTTCTTTTGTAACATGTATTGTAACTACGGAGGGCACACAAATGTATACAACCATTAAAAGATAATAAAGTGATCTCCCATAGAGGAAGCATCCAATTATAAGCTGGAGCACTGCCAGTACCTAAAAATTCCATGGTGGGTCACAGAATATTTGATGATGAGAATGATTCTTTTCTATTTGAATTAGTACCATTCAAGTTGGTGATGAGGATTATCCTCAGCACAGAGCTAATTCTTGAGGAGTTGATAGCAGCGTTTCATGCCATCTCCAAAGGCCTGTATGAATTTATCATTGCGGAGGGTGAAGATAAAAGGGTTCAGAAAAGGGGTCACCACTAAAACCAGCAGTGATGCTACCCTGTTGTACTCAGCTGCCTGCGTTTGCTTGGGTTTCACATACAGGAACAAGCAGCTGCCATAGCCGATCACAACATAGGTGAAGTGGGAGGCACACGTGGAGAAAGATTTTCTCCGGCCAGAGGCTGAGGGGATCTTGAGGATGGTGGAGATGATGTAGGTGTAGGAGACAATTGTAGGGCTCAAAGAACCAATGATAATAAAAACAGCCATTAAAAATAGAATAAACTCTGTGAAAAGAGTGTCATCACAGGATAGCTTGAGCAATTGCCCTCGGTCACAGTAAAAATGATCCAACAGATTTGATTTGCAGAAGGTAAGCTGAAACGTGGCATAGATTGGCCAGATTTGAAAAAGGAACCCAAACACCCATGCTATAATTACCATCCAGATACAGGTTCGGCTGTTCATAATGACGTTGTATCTCAAAGGGTTGCAGACAGCCACATAACGGTCCACAGCCATTGCTCCCATTAATGCCAACTCTGAGGTACCCAAAGAGAGGTACAAATATAGTTGTGCAACACATGCAGTCAAAGATATTATCTGAGTCCCTGGAAGCAGTAACCCCCAGAGCATAAAAGGGACAGCAGTGGATATGATCAGGATCTCCAAGACAGAGAGGTGGCCAAGGAAGAAGTACATGGGGGAATGCAGGCGTTTATCAGCACAGACAGTGACAATGATAACTGTATTTCCCATTACTGTCACTGAGTACAAGAAGAAGAAAGTAGCAAAAAGGGTACGGCGTACTTCTTGGGAGCCAGGGAAGCCTAAGAGAAAAAATTCAGTGGCACTAGAGGAATTCCCCAACATTTAGTTCTGAGCTCGTGTTCCTTCTGAAACCTAGAGAACAAAAAAGAGAACACTGCTTCTCACCTCAACAGAAACAGCAGCTGTTCCAGCTAAATAAAACATTTCCCTTCTCCTAACAGGATCCACAACATGTTCTACTATGCCCTTTATATGGTCAGTGCTCATTTTTCTAAATAGGCACAATATATGAAGGAACTAGAGGTGGCCACAAGATATCCTATCATTGGTGTGACAGCCCGACCCCTGCCAGCATGTACCAGTGCATCTTTCCATGTTCAGTTCATCTGCCTCTCCTTTGGCTCTGAAAAGCTACCCTGTCTGCCTCTATGACCACAGTGTGTTTGTTTTTACCACTAACTGCCTTCCATGTGGAATGTCCTAAGCTACCCTACCTGCCAAGTATTTTCTCTCCTGTCCACTCTGCTGATTACATATCTTAGTCTTCAGGCTCTGGGTGCCCTTGCTCTAGAATGCAGCCAGGCCCAGAATGTTCCATACTGACCGTCTCCTGCTCTTTCCTTCACAGAGGGGAACCACTAGAAGACACCCACCTCCAACGAAATGCCCTGAAGTGGAAAGTTGTATGGCTCTCTAGAACTTGGCCCCAGCTGCCTCCTGCCTAATTAGTGCTAAGGATGCTCTGTGGGCCAGAGGAAACTGCTGCTGTCTTCACTCCTGGTGAAAGAAAAACCTCCCTTCACACTAGCATTTAGGAAAAAGTCTAGAAATCATAGTGCCATGGGATGCCTGTTTCCCTCTTTCTCTCTTGCTCATTCTTTCCCTCTACAACACGTCCCTAAAGAACATTATTCACTGAGGAAGTTTAGTTCAGAGAAACCCTAGGGATACACCAAAGGGAACACTGAAGGAAGTTTCAGCCCTTCTCTCCAGAGGCTAATCAAGTTTTAGAATACTTAAAAGTTTTGTGTTATGAGCAAACTTGGACTCTCCCTCATCAAGAGTTTCTCAACACTCAGGTTATCTTCCTCTAGGCTCAAAATCCTGGTCATAAACAGCTCAAGTCAGCCCCCTGCTCTCTTATGTTCATCTCCAAAATTCCATTTAGCTGTATAGAGTCTATGCTACCTCCAAGTAGATGATTCCACAAAAGGGCAAAAGATACACAACAAAAATCCAGAGGGCAGGGATGGGCAAGTAACATGAGAAAAGGGTAGAGTAGGCAGCTCCAAGCTCCTGTCTCTCCACAGAAAAAAATGAAAAAAAGCTGAAATGGTCAGATTTAGGGCTGTTATGGAAGGATTATATATGACGATAGCTATTAGTCAGCCTATGTGGGCAATGGAAAACATTTCTTTGTCAGAACTCTGGAAAACATTTCACAGTTTTTCAACAACCAAGCAAACATGGATTGAAAAAAAATGGTAACTTTAAACTGTTAGGAAATCCTGGTGTTTTTACTTATCTTTGCCCTCCCTCCTCTCAGCTCAGCAGCTGTCTTGAAAATGGTATCCGATGTCCCCAGTGTGCAATCCAGTCCATGATTCTAGAGGGAGCAGGGCAGACCTTATTCACAAAGTATTATGTATGTCTATTCTAATCTACATGCGCTACATGAAGGCCTGATGCAAGGTCCTTGTCCTCATTCACCTAATACAAAAGCCACTCAAAGTGAAAAGTGGCAGGAATCGCTGAAGAATATTGTAAGGCTTACAAAAGCCCTGGAGTCACCTAGGCCAAAAGATTACTACTGAGTAATAATCCATATAATAAACCATTTAAAGCCTCTGAGGAAAAGTCAGGGAAAGTTTCTTTGGGAAATTATGGAATTCAAAAGCACCCATGTATACTGGAGAATTTAGAAAATCACATACATACCCAGGGCAAGATGCATGATCAGAAATAACCTACAAAAACTCTAGCCCTATACTTTTGACTGATATCTAGGTTCAGTTCAAGCCCCAGCACCGAATCAACCTGCAAAGACAAGGAAAGGTATTTGGCTTTTTTATTTGTTTTCTTGTCCCTTTGTGTTTTGATTTTTTCACTGTTTGTTAGTTTTCGGAGTTTTTTGTTTTGTTTTGTTTTGTTTTTTGTTCCTTGCTCCTGGCATTCAGTGTAATCTCTGTCAAAACATTAGCTGAACACAGCAAAAGGAATAGAGACTTCAGTGATCACACATGACAAGGAATACAGTCTCTGTAATAATAGTGTGCAAAAGTCACTAAACAAGTGGATGACTACTGCCTTCAGCAATAAAACAACAACAACAACAAACTTTGGGGAGGATGGAGAATTTGACTTCCCTAATTATGAGTGACATTAAAATATCCAAATGTCTCGTGTTCAACAACAAAAAAAATCACAAAGCATACAAAGAAACAAGAAAGTATGTCCCATTCAAAAGAACAAACAACTGACAGAAACCACGCCTGAGGAAGGCCACACGTTGGACCAAATAAACAAAGACTTCAAAGCACTATCTCTAATATACTCAAAAAGCTAAAGGAAAACATGGACCAAGAACTAAAAGAAATCAGGAAAATGAGGTATACAATGATAATTGTTAAATAAAGTAGAAATTATAAAAAGGGAGCTAAACAGAAATTCTAGCTAAAAAGTACAATAACTGAAAAGATTAAACTCATTAAAGACGTTCAACAGCATATTTAAGATAGCAGAAAAAATAATCAGCAAACTTGAAGATAGGACAATTGAAATTATCCAGGTTGAGGAACAGAAAGAAAAAAAAAATGAAGAAAAGTGAACAGAACCTAAGGAACCTCTGGAATATTATCAAGTACTTGAAAACACACATAATAGAAATCCCAGAAGAAAAAGATAACGAGAAATATGCAGAAGGAATATTTAAGAAATAGCCTAAAATTTCCTAAATATGCTGAAAACATGAATCTACACATCAAAGAAGCTCAACAAACTCAAAATGAAAAAAACAGAATCCACACAAAGGTACATTATAATCAGTCAAAAGACAAAGGGAGAAAATTGAAAGTAGCAAAAAAAAAAAAAAAAAAAGCATCTTGTCACATACAAAGGATTCTCACAAGATCAACAGCCAATTTTTCATCAAAAATTATATAGGGCAAAAAGCATTAATGTAACATATTTAATGTACTAGAAGATACAAACTACTAACTAAGAATTCTGTATCCAGCTAAACTGTCCTACCAAAAAAGGAGGAGAAATTAAGATATTCTAAAATAAGCCAAAGCTAAGGGAGTTTGGAAACAGTAGATCTTCCCTAAATGAAATGCTAAAAGGAGTCCTTCAGGTTGAAATGAAAGGACAGTAGACAGGAACTTGAACTCAATGAGTATATAGAGATGTCCACTAAGGATTAGTATATGGGCAAATATAAAACAAGTTTTATTGTATTTTTGGTTGTTGTAACTCCACTTTTTATTTTCTACCTAATTTAAAAAATAAATGCATAAAAAGCAATCATATATCTATTTTCTTTGACACACAATGAAGATGTAATTTGTGACAACAACAACATAAAAGAGGGGATTAGAGCTATTAATGTATAGATCAGAGTTTGTGCATACTATTGTAATTAGCTGCATATCAATTCAAACCATATTGTTATAAATTTAGGGTGGAAAACATAATCTTGCAGGTAACCACAATGAAAATAACTTTTAAAAATACACAAAGGGAAATAAGAAGGGGATAAAATGATTCACTATAAAAAACAAATCAACTAAACAAAAAAGAAGGCAGTGATGGAGGAAATGAGGGAAAAGGTATAAGATAAACAGAAAGCAAATAAGAAAATGGCAGAAGTAAGTACTTCCTTATCAGTAATTACTTTAAATACAAATGGATAAAACTCTGCAATCAAAAAGCACAGATTGGTAGAATGAATTTTTTTTAACAAAAGCATGGTCCAACTATGTGCTATTTACAAGAGACTAACTTTATATCCAAAGACAGAAACAGGTTGAAAGTAAACACTTAAAAAAAAGATAATCCATGCAAACAGTAACTAAAAGAGAGATGGAGTTGCTATATTAATATCAGAAAAAAATAGACTTTAACTCAAAAACTATTATGAGAGACAAAAAAGACATTATATATTTGTATATTTATATATTGATATATATTTTCAATACATATCAAAGTGTATTGAAATATACAGTTTGAGAGAAGAAATAAGACCTAGTGTTTGATAGATCAGTAGGGTGACTATAGTTTACAATAATCTATTGTATTTTCCAAAATAGCTGGAATAGAATAATTTGAATGTTTCTAGCAAAAAGAAAAGGCAAATATTAAATGTGATGCATATCCCAATTGTACTGATTTGATCTTTACAAATTATATTAATGTATTAAATTATCACATGTACCCCAAAAATATGTACATCTATTATGTATCAATAAAAACAATTTTTAAAGAGACAAATAAGGACATTATATATTGATAAAATGGTCAATTCAGCAGGAAGATATAACTATTATAAAAATGAATGTGCCGAATATCATATGTGCCATACATCCCAAAATATATGAACCAAATATTTACAGAATTGAAGGGAAAAAAGGACAGTTCTACAATAATACTTGATGAATTCAGTACACACTTCCAATAATAGAATGTCTAGACAGAAGATATGAATGAGGAAATTAGAGGACTCGAACAACGGTATAAACCAACGAGGCCCAATAAACATTCACTCCACCCAACAAAAGCAAAGTACACTTTCTTCTTAAGGACACATGGAACATTCCCCAGGATAGACCATACGTTAGGCCACAAAACTAGTCCCAATAAAGTCAAGAAAGAATAAAATCATACTAAGTATATTTTACAACCATAGTAAAGGAAACTAAAAATCAGTAACAGAAGTTAAACTGAAAACTCACAAATACATGGAAATTACACAACATACTCTCAAACAACCAATGAGGTAAGTTAGAAAATGCTTAAAGATAAATGTAAATAAAAATACAACATGCCAAAACTTAAGGGATGTAGCGAAGGCAGTGCTCAGAGGGAAATTTGCAGCTGTAAACACCTCCATTTAAAAAGTTAAAGACCTTAAATCAATAACTTAAATTTATACATTAAGAAATTAGATTAAAAAGCTTCTGCACAGCCAAAGAGACTATCACTAGAGCGAACAGACAACCTACAGAATGGGAGAAAATATTTGCATGCTATACAACTGATAAAGGGCTGATAACTAGAATCTATATAGAACTCAGGAAAATCAACAAGAAAAAATCAAACAACTCCATTAAAAAGTGGGCAAAGGACATGAACAGAAACTTTTCAAAAGAAGATAGACTAATGGCCAAGAAACATATGAAAAAATGCCCAACATCTCTAATCATCAGGGAAATGCAAATCAAAACCACAATGAGGTATCACTTAACTCCAGTAAGAATGACTTTTATCAGAAAGTCCCAAAAGAACAAATACGGCATCGATGTGGAGAGATAGGAACACTCATACACTTCTGGTGGGACTGCAAACTAGTACAACCTCTATGGAAAGTAATATGGAGATACCTCAAAGAACTACAAGTAGAACTACCATTTGATCCAGCAATCCCACTATTGGGCATCTACCTAAAGGAAAAAAAGACATTCTATAACAAAGACATTTGCACTTGAATGTTTATAGCAGCACAGTTCACAATTGCAAAGATGTGAAAACAACCCAAGTGCCCATCAATACATGAGTGGATTAATAAAATGTGGTATATGTATACCATGGAGTATTACTCAGCAATAAAAAATAATGGTGAATTAACACATCTGGTATTATCCTGGATGGAGCTAGAGCCCATTCTTCGAAGCAAAGTATCACAAGAGTGGAAAAACAAGCACCACTGGTACTCACCATCAAATTGGTACTAACTGATCAATACTTACATGCACATATGAAAGTAACATTCATTGGGTGTCAGGCAGGTGGGAGAGGGGAGGAGGGGATGGGTATGTTCACACCTAATGGGTGTGCTGTGCACTGTCTGGGGGCGGGGTATCTTTGTAACTCTGACTCAGGCAGTGCAAAGGCAATATATGTAACCTAAATGTTTGTACCCCTGTAATATCTGAAATAAATAAAAATTTAAAAGAAATTAGAAAAAGTAGAGCAAACTAAACCTAAAGCAGAAGGAAGAAAATAATAAAAATTAGAGTGGAGAAAAATGAACTAGAGAATAGAAAACTGATAGAATCAGTGAAACCAAAAGTTGGTTCTTTGGAAAGATCAACAAAACTGACAAACCTATAGGTACACTGACAAAGAAAAAAGAGAGAAGCTCAAATAGCTATAATCAGAAATGAAATATGGGACATTGCAATAGATTTTATGGAAATAAAAAAGATTATAATACTATGAGCATTTGTATGACAATCCCAAAGAATCCACAAAGAAGCTACTAAGGCTAATAAATGAAAATTGCACAGTACAAGATCAACAAACAAGAATCAGGCTGGGTGCGGTAGCTCATGCCTGTAATCCTAGCACTCTGGGAGGCCAAGGCGGGTGGATTGCTGGAGCTCAGGAGTTCAAAACCAGCCTGAGCAAGAGTGAGACCTCGGTCTCTACCAAAAATAGGAACAAAAAATCAGCTGGGCATTGTGGCACATGCCTGTAGTCCCAGCTACTCAGGAGGCTGAGGCAGGAGGACCACTTGAGCACAGGAGTTGGAGGTTGCAGTGAGCTATGATGACGCCATTGCACTCTACCCAGGGCAACAGAGCAAGGACTCTGTCTCAACAACAATGACAAAAAGAATCAGTCATATTTTTCTACACCAGCAATGAGCAATCCAAAAATGAAAGTAAGAAAATAATTCCATTTACAACAATATCCAAAAGAACAAAGTACTTAGGAATACATTTAACCAAGGAGTTGAAAGAATTATGCATTGAAAACTACAAAAAAAAATTGCTGAAAAAAATTAAAGTAGACTACTGTATAAATGAGCCAGAGATGGCCTCTGAGTATTGGCCCCTAGGTTGGTTATTTCTTCACTGCAGGCTGAGACCTGTTAACCCAAAAGCCTGACAAAAACAAACTCAGTTTTTTACATAGCCAGTTAATTTTAAAATAGCCCAAACAAGCAGATGTTTTTTAGCTATTTGAGCCTGCTATGCATATAACACAAAACTTCACCTCACATTTGCTTGCCATTGATAAAGGAGAGCCTTACGATTATAAGACCCCAAACATATATGGCCCTTCAGAGTTCTCTGACTCACGGACTCTACACAATGCTACTGACTGACACATCACCTAGACAAGTAAGCCTCATCTCTACCCTCCACTCCCCTTCTGGGGGCCCTCTCACCTTAAGTCTTTGGACAGTCTCATGCTGTGAACCCTCTCCAAGAACTGCTTATTGTATATTACTGCCCTTCATGGTCATATCTTCTTTACCTCAAATCCCTTAAACCCCTACACAAACCTCAGTAAATGGAACCACATACCATGTTCATGGATTGGAAGATTTAGTAATACTAGCCAAAGCAATCTACGGATTAAATACAATCCCTATCAAAATCCAACAGTCTGCAATAATGGAAATACTGATCCTCAAACGTATATGGAATTGCAAGGGACCATAAATGGCCAATCAATCTTGAAAAAGAAAGAAGAATTTGGAAGACTCACACTTTCCAATTTCAAAACTCACTACAATGCTAAAGTAATAAAAATGTGTGATACAGGCATAAAAACAGACATGCAGAACAATGAAATAGAATTGAGAGTCCAGAAATAAACTAATATATTTATAGCCAATTAATTTTCAACAAGGGCACCAAAACCATTTAAGGAAGAAAGAATAATCTCTGCAACAAAAGATGATGGGACAATTGGATCTCCATATGTGAAAGAATAAATTTCTGGAGAGGGTCCCATATGAAGAAGGTCCACCCCCTCACTTCATTTATAAAAATTAACTCAAATGGATGAATGACCTAAATATAAGAGCTAAAACCACATAAATCTTATAAGAAAACATAGGGACAAATCTTTATGACCTTGTAATTGGAATGAATTCTTAGAAATGATGCTAAAAGCAAGAGCAACAAAAGAAAATACAGATAAATTGAAGTTCATCAAAATTTAAAACTTTGTTCATCAAAGAACATTATCAAGAAAATGAAAAGACAATCTACAGAATGGAAGAAAATATTTGCATACCATATATTTTACATATTTGATACCCATGATATATAAAGAACTCCTAGAACTCAATGACAAAAGACAAACAGATCAATCAAAATATGGCCAAAGGACTTAAGTAGACATTTTTTCAAAGAAGATATACAAATAGCCAATGAGCATATGAAAAGATTTTCAACATCATCAGTCATTTGGGAAATGCAAATCAAAATCACAGTCAAATACCACTTCACACTTACTAGGAAGGCTACAATTTTAAAAATTAATTAATTTTTAAAGATCAGAACAGAAAATAACAACTGGTAGCAAGGATCTGGAGAAATCAGAACCCTCATACATTGCTGATTGAAATGTAAAATGGTACAGCTCCTATAGAAAATAGTTTGGTGGTTCCTCAAAAAGTTAAAATTAGAATTATCATATGACCCATTCTATTCCTAGATATGCATTCAAAAGAAGTAAAAACAGGAACTCAAACAGATATTTATATGTCAATGTTCATTGCAGTGCTATTCACAATACCCAAAAGGTGGAAACAATCCAAGTGTCCATCAACAGATGAATAGATAAATAAAATGTGTGTATACATACAATGGAATATTATTGATTAACAAAAAGGGTGAAGTGCTGATACATGCTACAACATGGATACACCTGAAAACATTATGCTAATTGAAATAAGTCAGGATTTCACAAAATAGCCACAAGGACACAAAAGGACAAATATTGTATGATTACATTTCTATGAAATATCTAGAATAAGCAAATTCATAAAGACAGAAAATAGATTAGAGGTTATCATGGGCTGGGGAGAGGGGAGAATGGAGAGTTATTTCTTAATGGATAGAAAGTTTCTATCTGAAGTGATGAAAAAGTTTTGGAAACAGTGGTGATGATCGCACAACATTGTGAATATAATTAATGCAATTAAGTGTGCTTAACTGTACATTTAAAATGGTTCAAATGGTAAATTTTATGCTGTATATATTTTACCACAATAAAAAAAACCTTGAGATGAAAAGTACTGAAACACATGCATGCACGCACACACACACACACACAAAATGGGCTCTGTCAAAATTTTTCTCTTCATCTTCATAAGGCCCATTTCCCCAGATGATCTCTGCATTCCCTCTACCAGATACCTAGATACCTCTGCCCATAGTTATGGGAACCCTGGTAACAGAAATTGAGAGGATCTGCCACCCACCCAACTTCACAACTGGCTAATGTAGAGCCCTAGCCCTTTCCATTCTGCCCAGCATGCATGTATTCCAGCGTGGCTGTGCAGCCATACATTTCCCTTACAGGTCTTCAAATGCTATTGAGTCACCTCTCTGAACTGATTGGAGTGAGAGGTGAAGGGTGAAGGGCCAGAATCCAGGGACTGAAAATTATAAAAATGACTTAAATATACTTATTTTTGGTTTTGGAGAAATATATATAATTAACACAAGTTCATGTAAAAAATTGAAAATGTATAGAAAAAATAAGTTTAATAATTAAATGTCCTACCAAAAGGGCATGAGTGTTTCTTTCTCTCTGCATCTACTCCAGCATCTATTGTTTAGGGACTTTTTGATAAAAGCCATTCTCGCTGGAGTTAAGTGATCTCTCATTGTGGTTTTGATTTGCATTTCCCTGATGATTAGAGATGTTGAGAATTTTTTCATATGTTTATTGGCCATTAGTTTTTCTTCTTTTGAAAAGCTTCTGTTCATGTCTTTCACCCGCTTTTTAATGGGGTTGATTTTTTCTTGCTGATTTGCTTGAGTTCTTTATAGATTCTGATTATTAGCCTTTTACCAGATGTATAGCATGCAAATATTTTTCCCCCATTCTGTAGGTTGTCTATTCACTCTATTGATTGTTTCCTTGGCTGTGCAGAAGCTTTTTAATTTGATCAGGTCCCATTTATTTATTTTGGTTGTTGCTGTGATTGCTTTGGGGTCTTCTTCATAAATTCTTTGCCTAGGCCAATATCTATAAGAGTTTTTCCAACATTTTCTTCCAGAATTCTTATAATTTAATGCTTTAGGTTTAAGTCTGTTATCCATTGTGAATTAATTTTTGTGAGTGGTGAGAGGTGCAGATCCTGTTCAGTCTTCTACAGGTGGCTATCCAATTTTCCCAGCACTATTTATTGAATAGGGATTCTTTCCCCCAGTGTATGTTTTTATCTGCTTTGTCAAAAACAAGTTGGAAATATGAGGATGGTTTTATATCTGGGTTCTCTCTTCTGATCCATTGGTCTAGGTCTCTGTTCTTGTGCCAGTACCATGCTGTTTTGGTTACTGTAGCCTTGTAGTAAAGCTTGAAGTCTGATAAAGTGATACCTCCTGATTTGTTCTTTTTGCTTAGGGTTGCTTTGGCCATGCGAGGTCTTTTCTTGTTCCATACGAAGCATAGAATTATTTTTTCTAGCTCTGCCAAAAATGATGTAGGTATTTTAATGGATATTGCATTGAATCTGTAAATCACTTTAGATAGCATAGACATTATAACAACGATGCTTCTGCTGATCCATGAGCATGATATGTTTTTCCATTTGTTTACATACTCTACAATTTCCTTCCTCAGTGTTTCATAGTTCTCCCCATAGAGGTCTTTCACCTCCTTGGTTAAATATTTTCCTAATACAACCTCTATGGAAAGCAGTATGGAGATACCTTACAGAACTAAAACTAGGCCTACCATTTGATCCAGAAATCCCACTATTGGGCATTTACCCAAAGGAAAAAAAGTCATTTTTTTAAAAATACACTTGCACTAGAATGTTTATAGCAGCACAATTCACAATCACAAAGATGTGGAATCAACCCAAGTGCCCATCATTATGTGAGTGGATTAATAAAATGTGGTATATGTATACCATGGAGTACTACTCAGCCATAAAAAATGGTGAACTAATACCTTTTGTAACAACCTGGATTGAACTAGAAACCATTCTTCTAATGAAGTATAGTAAGAATGGAAAAACAAATACTACATGTACTCACTATTAAACTGGAACTAATCAATCAACACTTATATGTACATATGGAAGTAAAACTCAACAGAAATCAAGCAGGTAGGAGCAGGGAGAAGCGGTTGGGTAAATTCACACCTACCAGGTACAACGTACACTATCTGGGTGATGGGCACACTTATAACATTGATTCAAACTGTACAGAAGCAATACACATAACCAAAATGTTTGTATCCCTGCAATATTCTGAAATTTAAAAAAATAATAATTAAATGTCCTTCTCCCTATCTGTTTGACTCTCTGGACTCATCCCCTACAGCTAAATACTTTTATTAATTTCTTATGTACCCATACAGAAATTATCTGTGCATATAATATACTTGATAGAGTATAGGGTATCCATATACTTTTATTCAAATAGGATTTTAGCATATATGCTATCATGAAACTTGCTTTTTAATGTAATATACTGTAGAGCTCTTTCCATATCAGCACATATAAATCAATTGTATTTTTAATAATTTTTTAATATTCCTTTTATGAATACATCTTTCTTTACCCATTCTCCCATTGGTGGACACTGAGTTGTTTCCAGTTTTTTACCATTACCAACAATACCACAATATAATCTTCACATATATGCTTCTACACTTTAACAAGTATAAAATTTTAAATAATTATGTTAAATTTTTGTTTTTTATTAACTTGGCCTCCAAAAAGTTGTATCAATTTGTAAGTAATTTATAATCTTTTGCAATGAGCCTCCAGACAATATGTTTCCATTTCAGTGTTAACGCTGTGCTAGAAATGACAATAACATATCAGGAGTCAGTAATCACATAGTGA
Organism: Daubentonia madagascariensis; assembly: GCA_023783475.1. Classification (NCBI taxonomy): domain Eukaryota; kingdom Metazoa; phylum Chordata; class Mammalia; order Primates; family Daubentoniidae; genus Daubentonia; species Daubentonia madagascariensis. The sequence goes on from JAKFHU010001569.1 coordinate 13,935,111, forward strand.
AGTAAGGACACATCTCACAGGTCCTTGTCCCCATGGGAACCATGCTAACAGCTGCTCAGAGAGTCTTATCCTTGGAGCAGCTATGTTGCGTCATGTGATGTCACATCGGGAAATGGGAAGGAAGGCTGCTGGCAAATGAGGAAATCCAAGGAGGACAGACTCAGGCCCTTTCTCTCAGGACTTCTTTTTTGGAACCATCTTCCATATATCAGATCCTAGATCTAGTTCCTACAGATACTCTCTGGTATTAATCATAGCCATATTGGATCATCAGAAAAAGCCTGGTGTCTTGAGTTCTATAACTGAATCTTTCCCTGACTTAGTGAATTCATGGTCCCTCCTTGTCTAGGTCAGACTTTCTCTCAAAAATACAGACAGGAGACTATCCAAGATGAGAAGGAAAAACTGTGATGAGCCAAGGAGTCAGATCTCTGAAATTAGGAAAGGTTGTATTCTACCATCAGTCAGAAGTAAAAAATCAACAGAAACTCCTCAAATGATCTCTCACATCCATTCTCTACTCCTTTCATTTTACTCTGCACACAAAGAAACTTCATGATCTTTTTTTTAAAAAATTGTGGTAAAATATACATGACAAACTACATCATCTTAACCATTTTAAGTGTACAGTCCAGGAGTGTAAAGTACATTTACATTGTGCCACCAATCTCCAGAACTCTATTCATCTTACAAACTGAAATTCCATGTCCATTAAACAACAGCTTCTCCTTCCTTCCTCCCCACCAGTCCCTAGCAACCACCGTATACTTTCTGTCTGTACAAATTTGGCTGTTCCAGGTACCTTATGTAAGTAGAATCATATCATATTTGTCTTTTTATGCCTGGCTTATTTCACTTAGTATAATGTCCTCAAGTTTCATCCACATGTCAGAATGCTCTTCCTTTTTAAGGGTGGATAATAATCCATTTTATTCATACAGTATTGGGCTTGCTCAGGGTGGGAACTCAAAAAATGTATGGAAAGGAATGGGGTTGATGAATAAGTCAGATAAGGGCCCCTAGAGGCTCCAGAGGTTGTAAAGATAACTCTGAACTACAAAGGCTGGGATGGAGCCGACAAAAACTAGTGGCTGTTCCAGAAAGAACTCTCCCTCCCCAAACTTTCATTCAAACCTTCTATAAAACTCGCCACTCTTCCCTCCTCAGTCTGGATTCATTTATTCATTAAGTAATGAATAAATTTTTCGGCCTCCACCCAACTGCACCCAGATGCCCAAAATAAACGGCATTTTACCATGCCCCCAGGCTTGCGTGTCTTTCTCTCAGCTCTGACCTAACATGTACCATATTTTATTTTGATGCAGGGGGTGCCCCAGTGAAGCAAAGAAGGCCCCATGAAGTTGCCATGTGGGTTCTTGTCTTTGCACTGGAAAGAATTTGAGAGTAAGCCAACTACCAACAGAAAGTTTACTGAGACAGAGACAGACAACAGATCCTACTCCACAGACAGAGTAGAGGTCCTTTCCTGAGCAGAAGGGGGACCCCTTATGGGGCAATGGTAATGTTTCAAATGTTCAGAAACCCTGTATGTGACCAGTATTGTCTTATGATCAGGCCATAAAGGTTAATCATAAATTGCTGTCATAGTAAGGTAAGCGCAAACAGTTCGTCAGGCATCTGGCTTAGTAATTCATCCATCCTCAGGTGGCCCCGGGCTGGCAACTTGCTGGGATACTCAGGAAGATTAGGCTTTGTTATCAGCCAAAATGGCTACACTCAGGCTCTTTCGACCTTCCTTTTCTGCCTCACCCCTACATTAATTTAACCATTCATCCATCAGTGGGCACTTGGGTTGCTTCCACTTTTTGGCTATTGTGAATATGCTGCTATGAACATGGGTACATAAATATCCCTTCAAGACCCTGCTTTCAATTCTTTTCAGTATATATCCAGAAGTGGAATTGCTGGATCATATGGTTATGTAACATACACAAAATTCTTTTAAGTTGTAAGTAATATAGCCAGGATGCAAATGCAGGCCACCTAACCCCATAGTACGAACCTATAGTCATTAGTTATTACTATCTCCTTTTGGAAAATGACAAAACTGAGATTCAGAGGGTTTAAATAATTTTCCCTTAGATACACAGCTAATTAATAGTGAGGCTACGTTTTGAAAGCAGATCCATCTGAATCTAAAATTTCATACCTACCCCATTCATCTATTACCTCACTCATAAATAAACCTCCTTTCCTGTCTAATAAACATTGTAAAATTTTGAGAGTGGAAGAGCTTTGGGCCTTAATTCAGAAAGACAAGATGTATTCTAAGTGAAATGATAATCTAAAAGCTTAAAAAACAAATTCTGATTTGTCCCCCATCAAACACAATGCCATATCAAACTCTTGGGAGATGTTCCAAGTCATAAATCACTAGTTACACATCTAAGTAAAGGAGGAATACAGTGAAGTGTGAATTACTTAATGAATAAATGAATCGATATTTAAGTCCCTCTGACATCTTCCCAACCACCCAAGTCCACAGCAGCAAGTGTTATGAGAAGGAAGTGTGGGGTAGAGATAGCAGAAAAACAATATAACTCAAGTGCCTGAGGCTTCTGCAGTGCTAGTATTATCAGGGCTATGGAAAGTGTGGTCGGTGGACCAATGCTGGTCCTTGAACTGTTTATTACTGTTCTGTGAAAGAAAATTACAAACCCAGAGGTAAATGTTTAAAAACATAGAGATCCAAATGCAAATCCAAGAGATACTGCTAGCTGATTTTGAACAAGTTAATCCCTGAACTTTGGTTGTGTTATTAACATAAAGATGAGTCTTTAGAAGGCAAAAGCACATATTAAAGAGCTGACATGATTTGAAAATTATGAACCCAGGGAATTAAGGGTGAGGAAGAAGTAAAAGTGAGGCAAAGAAAGATGTGAAGCAAAGCAGTAGAAATATGTGAAAGACAAATCCATACCTCAGAGCAGTCAAAGCAGAGAGAGAAGAGTGGAAGTTTACCTGTACAGCTCCCTCTTGGTCAAGTTTCATCCCCCAGGGTGGATATAACTACTTAGACTTTATGACAGTATCATCTTCCCCTTGACAGTCACTCAGAAGACCCAAACTTGCAAGTGTGCCTTTTTATACAAACTAGAAAGTAGTCTGGAAAATTGGTGTGGATAGGCCCAGCTTATGGACATGAGAGCTATTCATGCCCAGAGCTTCAACTTAGACTCCAGCCAGCTTAGGAAGCCCAGAAAAAGTGGCAGCAGTATGGTCCAGGAGGCAGGCCATGCCTTGGGAAAGAAGGGGGCAGTTGAGAAGATCTGAGGAGATGCAGAAGTTTTGTGTCCAACAAAACAATCTCACAGATATTCCATTCCATGAAAATTAATAAGAAAAAGCACATAAAGCACCTAGCACACATTCATCTCAATTGATGGCAGAGATAGAAGAGATTTTGGAAACTGTATCATTTGAGATGTTTTTAGTTACAAACAACAGAAAGCCTAAACAAGACGTCCTACATCCTGAAAGAAATTTAGTAGATGATATAACTAAAAATAGGCAGTGAGAAGAATTAGATTCTAGCACAGTTTCATCAGGACTTCAGCTACATTTATGGTCAATTCTCTTAGCCTGACTCCCCTGTGGGTACTTCATCCCTAGGCAAGCATCCCTGACGGTTGCAAAATGAAGGCAGCAACTCTGACATCTCATTCACATGCCACGTTACCCAGAGCAATGTCTCAATATTGCTCATTGCAATGTTATCTCAATCAAGAGACTGATGTTCAGTAAGCTAAATTGTGTCATATATCCACTCCTGACCCAAACACGGAGATTTCATTTATAAACACAGGTCAAGCAGGCCACACCCCCAGACAATGATTGTGGCACAATAGCAGAGAAATAGAGAGATGCTAAGAAAGTAATCAGTGTCCAACACTGAAATAATTTGGCCTAGCTCACTCATTTGTTTCATGGGTAAAACAAACCTAAAATCCAAAGCTCAATTATTTTCCAAATTAACATAGTTTTTCAATTTTAGGCTATGAATTGAACCACAGTCTACTGCATATCAGTCCCCTACATATCTCCAAAGAAGGAGACGGACTGGGGAAGAAAAAATGTGATTTCAGAATAAATAGGTCAATAATAGGCAAGTATGAGGTAATAAACACAGTGAGATTAGAATAGTTTAGCCAGAGAACAAATAGAAATGGAGAGAGATCCATAATCAGATTTCTGAATGAATTCTCCAGGAAGCCAGTGTGGGTATGAGGTGAATAAATAAAAACAGAATAAATTTGGGGCAAATGGAAGCCAAATATATGACATATACATATGAGTTTAGAAGGGATCTTTGAAGTAATCTATAGATAAAGTTAAAGACTCAAGAAAGGTGATCCTTTTCCTCTTGGGTTGAGAGTCAGACATGACTTAATCATAAGGCTGGAGACAAGATGGGAACTGGAGTGCAAAGAAGAACCATCCACCTGATCAAACAGAGAAACATTCTTGTTCTCACTGTTGTTGTGCCCTCCACTTACTATATTGAAATCCGTTGGTGGCTTGTACCAGGAATCCATTTCTATGCAATGTGTGTAGGCTAAAGGGAAGGGCATGGAACTTTAGTCCCAACTCATGCAAAGAGAAAAAGGAAACAGAAAGGGAATCTGCAGCAGTGATTGGTGAACATGTCAGGAGAGGGAGGTGGATGTAACTGTGAGAGGAGACAGGGTACAATCTACCTGAAATTCTTGGTAGACCAACTCAAATGGAGGTTATGAAACAAAACACTTTGGAACCAATCATATACAGGATTAGAGTTTAGGAGAAATTGACAGGATGGCTAAAAGAGTATTCTATTCTCTAAAAGTTAATAGTGTGATAAATTGCCCAGTCTAGATAGATGGATAGATTTACTCTTTCCTTTTTATGCTGGGGAGTGAGACAAAATGTATAAAAGAATCCGTAATAAGAAATTCAAGGCCAGAAGATATGAGGAAGTAAATATGACCAATAATTGAAGGATTGGTGACCCAATCAGTAATACAAGCTTGGAATTTAAAAGCATGATTCAATCTAGAACAACAGCTGCAGTAGAATAGAGACAATGAGATCTATAAGACCAGGAAAAATAGAGGAAAAATTATATCATGAGGACAGAGAGGGGGTAGATTGCTAAGAAGAGCTTCTTGGTAAAAAAAGAAAAACTAGTTTACAACTAGCTCAGTTGGCTAATGACAATACATCTGGCATATAATAAGTAAGGATGGAGAGTATCTCTAGCAACTTGGAGTAAGATTTGACTAGGCAGAAAAGGGTGGTTAAAATTACCAACCACTACCAATTCCTGAACCCCTCCTATGCACACCCTGAGTATTTCCCATATTATCTCTGACAATCTCAAAAGGAAGGATGGTTTTGGTGTTGTCACGCTTTGTAAAAATAAAAGGCAGGTGACATAACAACTGGATAGCAATTTGAACAAAAAGAATTCCAATATTTCACAGCATAGGAAAAAACAGAAATGTGTTTCACATTTCAGAAACTGAAACTTCTTGAATGCTTAATATTTATATAAAATGGATAGACTTTAGCTCAAAATAAATTTAATCTATCATGGATTAAAGAAAAATAATATATGAAGAATACATTTCTAGAGTGACAACCAAGTTTTTTGGGATGTGCTTATAAATGAAAGTTTGTGTCCATGAATGTGCATTCAGAGGCACATATGAAAACTCCCAGGCAAAATTCTTATGAACTCCAACACTTTGGTGTCTTTTAAGAAAGTGTATATGATTTAAACAAATTTTAAAAATCAGTAAACTGTTAAAAAATATGTTGGAAAAAACTCATCCTACCATTATACAAAACCCTTGATATTTGGAATATGTATTACAGGTGCAATTCAAAATACAAAAATTCTTATGCCAAAAATTACACTAACCTTTGGGTGGCCTCAGCAAATCTCAGCTAAACCTAAATTCTATAGATCTTTTAAGTAGCTAATGCAAACGAAACTACAAATATCCATAAATACACACACACACACACACTCTCTCTCTCTCTCTTCACTCACTCAGGAGACACTTGGTCATTTGAAGAATTGCTAAATGATCTAAACAATGTTCAGCAAATTATTGCTCAGCTATATGGTTTACAACTGCCCCAGTAGACTCCTTATAGTTATTGTCCCTCATTTCTACTTATTTTTGTGTGTGTGTTCTTAGGGTAAAGCAGAGAATATTTTAACAGAAACATCTGAGTTGGTACGATTCAAAAATCTTCCTGGGTGAACTCCATTTCTTGAGATCAGCATTCCTGTTTTCAATGTTATAAACACTTATTCATTGGTTGGGAAAAATCAGAGAAGCTGCTAAAGAAACTAGAGTCATGCCAACACTCAATAGTCATCAGTGATCTGTTTTGAAATTCCAATTAAACCTAGATCCTGGGGTACCCAATGTGGTTTGCCATGGATCAGGTGGGAGGTAAGGATGTCACTGGCAGTCTGTATCAGCTTATTTTTTATAAATATTGTTCTTGATCCATGGAATGCAGGTGTAGAGGTCACTGAAGACAGTAATGAGTCCTATCAGAATACACCTGTTGCCCAAGACATAATTCCTCGTAATTCATTGCCACATATGGCTGGTGCAGCTCTGACCACCTGCCAGAAGAGGGAGAGTAGAGGGCTCAGGACTTCCCTTCCACTTGAGAAACCCTTAATACCTGAACAAAAACAAAAGCTACATTTGCCATGCAAAGGGTCCCAGGATATAAGAAAAAAGTGTGAAAGCTTCTTTCTACCACACTCATTAGTCCTACCTCCCAGTTATCCCTAGACAGAATTTCAAAGGAGTAGCCAGAAGACAGCTTTATACTCTCCAAAAATCTATTTATCTCATTTCTAACACAGTGGAGGAGAGAGAGTTATCAGCCTTCAGCCCCTTACTCCTCACTGAGGGCTCAGCCTGACTGTAAAACTCAGACTCTCAAAGAAGGATAGCGATAACAGAGACACAACGACAAAGACAAAGAGCAGAGACTGAGCTTATGAACAAATGAGATAAGAAAAGTTACCTGGCATTGCTCTTTGCTTCTTAATACGTATCCCTCATGGAAAATGTCTTCAAGAAATTTTTCACCCAGTAATCGTAGGCAGCTTAAATCTGGGTTCAACCGAGTCTTAAGGCTGTGCAGGGATTTCCTAAGGCTATCTGGATTTCCTAAGCACAAGAAATAAAGGAGACTCATTTCTGTTTGCATTTTCACAAGACATCCTGCCTTCTCCTTCAAGACTTCTCAGTTAGAATGGACTAAGAACTGATGGAATGTACCATGTATTAAACATACCCTCCCATTCAGTTTATTACCTCTGTCAGAAGCATAAAGGAGTGGGTGATGAGAAGACATTCGACCAAGATCTGAATCCAAGCTCTTCCATCACCAAGTTTGTGACCTTGGCCAATTAATTAATTTTCCTGAGTCTTGCTTTCTTCATTTATAAGATATAAGTCATAAGAAAACTTACCTACATGATGTATAGTGAGGGTTATGTAACACGTATGGGATGCTTAGTGCCAGGTACATAATTAGTACTCACTAATGATAGCTATTATTGTTGTTGTTGTTGTAATTGATAATAATATCACTCCTATTGGGCAACAGAAAAAATATGATTGTCCCCAATTTGCAAATTAAGGTTCAGTGAAGTTAAGGAATTTATCCAGAACCCTACCATGAGGGGCAGAACCAATATTCAAACATAGATCACTGAATCCCAGACCCCTACAGTATGTGTCAATGTGGTACATACACGTAACAGCATGATATGGGATTTCATTGATTCTCAAAGCCCTGAAAGATCATTCTTCTACTCTACAGAGCCAATGTTATTTTCCCTTTTCTAGTTTTGCACATGTGTTTAGGAATCTGGAACTAGGCCTGTAAATTCAGATTTCTTCCCCTGATTCCTCAGAGATCCTGAAGTTGTGAATTTATCCAAGAACACAGCTAGCTTTTCTTTTTGACAGTCACTCACCAATAAATTCTTTATTCTGTAACCAGGTGTGAATCAAGCAATCACTAACTCCATTCTTCTTGAAAGCAGGCAATTGAAAATTCTTGGGGGAGAAGAAGGTAAGAGATACAGCCCACTTTATCAGCACGGTGTCATTTTTAGGTGAAATGACAATGAAGTTTGGGTGAATTAAGATCTTCTCATAAGGTAGAATTTCTCCAGTAAAGTCTTGAAAATTTTGGGACCTATCATTAAAGATGACCTGGAGATCTCTGGAAAGTCAAGGAGAGAAAGAAGACATGTGACTGACATTATCACACATCACAAGACTAATCACACACATACACACACACACACACGATTTTCTTCTATAGTAACCCACTTAGCCCTCTCCTCTCACATCTGTCCATTTGATACTCCATCTATAGCTGCCATATGTGGCAATGTATGCAGTGCACTATACAATTCAATGGGTTGCCATTCACATAGACTATGACATAAATGGTGTGTCCAGGAGTTAAGCAATGCAATGACTTGGGCTCTACTCTTGGTGTAATTCCAGAGAGAAGCTCCAATTCAAGACCTAGAAAAAGCTGAAAGAAGACTAGAAATGGATGACTAAGTCTGTGAAAGCAGTAGGTTCTGTTAAGAAGCCTCCTTTGAGAGTGGGAGGGAATAGGATTTGTGAGATTGTACTAACAGAAGTAAATAATAGTTTAAATAGTTGAAGTATTTTAATGCTAGAGAGGATTATCTGAATATATGATGCTCTAATCATCTCCATGAAAACTTTGCTAGATTAACAAGTTTTTCTGGTGGTCCTTTAGTAAAACAATAGTCAAAAATCTTGGATGTTCCACTGAGATCCAGTTGAGAGCTACTCACTAACATGACTTGAGGCTCTAAACTCAGAACAGGGCATTACTCTGAGGCCCCTAGAGTCTCCCACTAATGATCTCTCCAGCCATGATAAGGAGATAGATACCACACTGACACTGAGCACCAATTCTTTTTCTTGAGCTCCCAAATGCTAATTTTATTTTGTCTCCTAACAATAGTACCATTTGTCTCTCAGTCTATCCGTGTAGTGGCTGGCAGTTTATAAAAGAAAGTCTAAGGAATGGGCCTGATACGTCCATCATTTAACCAACACCAAGGACTGACAAGTTCAGAAGGTATCCTCAGAGCAGCATGCTTTAGGCAAACTTTGCCATGGGTCCCTTTTACAAAGCACTATAAGAACTTTCTTCGGTCTTGTTTTTGTGTTCCTGAGAACTACTATACTTAGTGTCATCTGCTTGGAGCTAAGGGTTTTTCTGAGCCCCTCATTGGAGATAACAGGTTGTTTTTACTGACAGTTCTCATTGGGTCTCCCCAGTGTGTTTGGTTATCTGGACCAAATACATGCTTCCTTCATGTTTAAATTGATGTGATCTCTCTAATTGGCAGAACTCCCCAAGGACAATACAAAATTGCAGTGGCCGTTTTGAGGAACTTTTGACAAGAGCAAGATTGTTCATTTGAGAGACGTATTAGAGCAAAAAGGAAAGAAACCATCATAATAAGATTCTCTCTCTTGTCTGTCTAAATGCAAGATCATTTGGTAACCTCCTCCTTCCACTCCTTGAGAATTAATAAGTACTCATGTTTTAATTATACAACTTGATGGAATTGTTAAGCCCAACTTATTGTTTAAACCAGCCATAGAAACTTTGTGTCTGTGTTTGTCAAATTAGCTTTGGCATCTTTTCCTAAGATCATTCTCCTTTCTTGCAGAGGGAAAGTAATTAGTGTTTACAGTTTTAATTTAATAACTATTTGAACCAGTTCCCTCTTACATTTTCCTTTCTCTTTCCTCTATTTCTCTTTTTTCCTTCTCTTAAGAAATCTTGTTGTTTAATTTATCATAAAACATGTTTATATGTGAATACAAAGTTTATATTGAAAAAAACTCATTATAAATGCTTGGGCAAATTAAGGTGGGTGAATCTTGGCTTAAAACAACTCTATGGCATACAAAACTAAACTGTGGAGAAAAATTATTAGAATAGCAGTTGCTTCTGAGGGATGTGGATGGAATATGTCTGAGAAGGGATATAAGGAGAGCATTAGGATATTATTTAACTTTAAACTTTGTTATATTAAATATCCATGTTAAAATTTATAAAGCAATGGCTAAAAGAATAGAAATAGTATATGTATATTACATAACAAAAAAAAGAAAAAATAGAATTTAAAAGTTATCTAAAATATTAATCTAATTAAAGAGCAAAAACATTTTTAGACAAACATAAAAAAGAGTAGAAATTCAAAATAGGTAGAAACAAATCCAAATACAGCAATAATCAAAATAAATACAAATGGCCTAAATTCACCAATTAAAAGATAGAAATTGTAATATTTTGGTTTCTTAAATCCCATTTAGGTAAATTAAAAGAGACATGCTTAAATCTAACAGATACAGACAGGTAGAAAGGAAAGGATGTCAAATGATTTACCAGAACAATACTAACCAAAAGAAAACCTGGGTTGGTATATTAATATCCAACAAAATAGACTTTATGATAAAAAGTTACCTACATGAGAGAAAGTAATGACATATGATAACAGGTTTGACTTTCCAAGAATGTACAAAGTACCTAAATTTATAAATGTATCTAAATTTACAGATATCTAATAAAATATGAAGAAAATACATTTTAAAAAACAAAAGTAATATATTTATAGGACTAATTTGACCAATCTACCAATATAGTGGAATATTTCAACACAATTCTAATTGTCAGTGTAAAGGAAAAAAAAATTTAGTAAGAATATAGAAGATTTGAATTATACAATTACGTTTGATGTATTGAACAAATAGAAAACTTTCCGCCCTAAAATTAAAGAGAATACATTCCTTCAAACACACAAGTAACATTCATAAAAACTGACTCCACACTGGTCCACAAAGCAAGTCTCAATAATTTTCAAAGAATCAGCATCACATAGATCATGTTCTCTGCCTACAAAGAAATTAAGTTATAACTCAAAAAATGATTTTAAAAAAATTGAAAATTTACCAAAATTTACAGAATTTACCCAAAAATTCTAAACAGCTTATGAATGAAAGATTTAATCATGTGAAATTTTTAAAAATTATTTAGCACTTAATAATGAAAATGGCCCATATCAAACCTGGTAAATAGAAAACCCATAGTAATTTACACAAAAATTACTGAAATAGAGAATATAGCAAAGAAACTAGCTATCAGATCAATTTATGAATACTAATTTAATTTCCAACATCACCAATAAGCAGAAAATATAATTTTGTGAAAGTACATCAATTAAAATAGTGATGAAAAAAGGACCAGGAGCAAGTTAGCCAACTAGACACAGGTAGTACATGACTCCTCCAGGGAGAGGAACAAGAATAGGAAGCAAATTCTCACATTTTGAACAGATCATCTAGGAGAGAAAACTAGGATTCACCAGGGAAGCAACAGGAAGCACCAAAGGTGAGTATCAAGAGGATCCAGGGCAACTTTCCTGGCCAGGGACTGGCTAACAGCCAGAAGAAGCTCCTGGATGCAGGGAAACAGTAAGAGAGAAATCCCCAGGGCTATACTCTCCAAGATGAGCTTTTAGACTCTTGGCTACAAGAAAATCCCCCTACCCATGATCAGGCCTAACATATGGAGTTGCTTAGAGATTGCACAGACATTGTTCCAGAAAGGGAACTGATGTGGAATCCCACAGGTATCTAAGCCTAGAGCAGCTTGACTGGGTGCCATTCTGAGAGCCTAGATACTGGGGAACTGTGGGCACACCTGCATCCACTGTGCAGCTCCAGGGAGGAAAGGAGGAGCCCAGATGCTCCCATGCATCCCTAGGAAGGTCCGTCCCCACCACCCTGTTGTGGACTGCTGTTGAGATTGAGATGTGAGCAGACAGCATTTTCCAGTTTCTCACCCATGATGCCTGCCTGGATGGGGCTCTAGTCTTTCCAGTTGCAGGTCCAAGGTGCCATTTTGAGTGTGTGACACTATGCTGCACCAAGCCCTTGGACCGCGTTTGGGCTGATGCATCTGCTGGCCCTACCTGGGTGGGGAGGGGCAGGGAAATCAGGCTTTCCCGCACATTATCTGGGACAGTGCCTACCATCCTGTAGCCAGCTGCTGTGGGATCAAGTCTCAAGCAAACTGCACTCCCCACAGTCTCCTTGCCAGTATAGCGTGACTGAGAAGGGCCCTGCCATCCCTGATCACAGGCCCAGGACACCATTTTGGGAGTTTTTATTTTATTTTTTATATCCTGCTAGAATAAGCCTCATAAATGAAGGAGAAATAAAGTCTTTCGCAGGCAAGAAAATGCTGAGAGAATTCATCACCACTAGACCAGCCCTAAAGGAAATGCTCAAAAGAGTCTTTCCCAGAATTAAAAGAGGAACTTAAAAAAAGAAGAGTTTTAAACATGGGGAAAAAAGGTCATTGGTCATTATTCACCATCATAAAAACACACCAAAATACAAAACTCACATGTCTTATAAAACAATCACACAAAAGAGCAAGAGAAAGGAATTAAATGGCAACGTGACGGAAGTTCAGCAAATCACAAAGACAAAAAGACAAAATAAATAAATAAATAAAGGAAGGAAAACAATACAAAAAAGAGAAAAAGAAAAAACAAAGAAATTATAAAACAACTAGAAATCAACTAACCATATGACAAGCACAGCACTTCACATATAAATATTAACCTTGAACATAAATGAATTAAATGCTAAACTTAAAAGCTATAGATTGGCAGAATGGGTAAAAAAAAAAAAAAATGACCAAACTATATGGTGCTTACAAGAAACTGACCTTACCCATAAAGACACATATAGACTGAAAGGAAAGAAGTGGAAAAAGACATTCCATGCAAACAGAAACCAAATGTGAGCATATACACACACATAGAGAGAGATAGATCACTTTAGGAATAATTTTAATAAGATATGTGCAAGACATACATGCAGATAAAACTCTTAAAATGCTTCAAAGGAAACTTAAATAAAAAGATACCCAAATTCATGATTAAGAAGAATAAATATCAGAAAATTATTGATCTTCCCAAATGACATGAGTCAAAGCAATTCCAAGTAAAATTCAAACAGAATTTTTAATAGAACTTGACAAGTTGATTTTAAAATTTATTTAAAATAATAAAGGGTAAAGAATATCTAAGTGTTCTTGAAGAAAAAAGATGACTGACTTACCCTATCAGACATCAAAAAAATGATAAAATCATAATTATTAAGACATTGTAGTACTGCTGTATAATAAATAGACCAATGGAACTGGATAGAGAGCCCAGAAAAAGACCCATGTAGAGATGGGACTTTGAGAGATGACAGAAGTGGCATTGTGGATCATTGGAGAAAGAGGGAACCATTAGATAAATGGTACTTAGATATCTAGCTTGCTAAAAGAAATGAATTTGGATCCCTACTACACATGACACACAAAATCAATTGTAAATGATATAAATATAAATATTTAAATATGAAAATCAAAACTTTAAGATATGTAGAAGTAAGTGTAGAAGAATATCTTTCTGATCTTAAGGTCATAAAGGATATTTTCAAGTAGGCACAATGTACAATAACCACAAGTAAAGATGAAGAATTCAAGCATTACATTAAATTATATTCAAGTTAAGAGCACTCATCCATCAAAATACACCATAAAGGGAAGATCAAGATATTTGTAACGTATATAACTGAAAAAAGAATATCATGAGCATTTGTAGAAATCCAAAATAAAGCAATTTTTTAAAAAATTCAATATACAAAATGTTCAAAAGGCATGCAAAAATGTTTCCCAAAAGAAACACTGGTAAAAGGAGGAAGAGGAGGAAAAGGAGGAGGAGGAGGAAAAAAGATGCTGATCATCATTATTAATAAAGGTAATAAAAGTAAGAGCATAATAAAATATTTGACACTGTGCAAAAAATAAAAAGTTTGACAATATCCAATGTTGGAAGAACTCATAAATTGCTGGTTGGTGTATAAAAGTGAACATTTGTATTCTCTACAACCCAACAATTCCACTTCTAAATATATGATCTAGAGATATACACCAGGACATATACTTGCGGATACACACAAATATGTTTATATGCTAATACATATATATATAGGTGTATGTGTATGTAAAATCTCTGTGTGTGTATATATATAACAGAGATATACACAAGAATACTTTCCAAGGTACATTGTACAAATGTGTTTACAGCAATACTCTTCAAAATAGCACAAAACTATAAATAACTCAAATATCTATAAAGAAAATAACGACCAAATTGTGTGATATTCACCTATCACCTCTATAATATATGGTAAGAAGTAGTGTGCAGCCATTATCACCCACTGGGGAGCAATAAAAGTTCCCACACTTTACTAGTAAATGAAAGAATACTTGGAACTTAAATGAGAAAAGATAATAAATAAATGCAACACTAGTATGACTAAGATGATAGAATTACCTGACAAGGATTTTTACAGCAGTAATCATAAAAATACTTTAATAACTAATGAACATTCTTGAAACAAAGTTTTTAAAAATAGAAAATCTCAGCAAAGAAATAGATGATGTAAAAATGAAAGATAAAATATAGAACTGAAAATTTCAAAAATGAAAATAAACTCACTGGATGATAATAGATACGCTGAGAGAGGATAGGAAATGGAATTTAAAACGATCAAAACCAGAGAACACAGATAAAAAGACAAAAACTAAACACAGAACCAGCACAAATAGAAAAGTTATAAATATCATAGATATTTAGACAAAACAGACCCAGAGCAGGGAAAATTATGAAGGATAAAGAGGAGCATTACATAGTGATAAAGGGGTCAATTCTCCCAGAATATGTAAGAATCCTTAATGGGTATGTGTCTGACAACAGAGCAGCAAATAAGGAGAAATAGACAAATTCACTATTGTAGATGAAGACTTCAATATCTCTCTCTTAGTAATTGACATATCCAACAGGAAGAAAATCAGTAAGGATTATAGTTGAACTGAACAGCACCATGAATCAACTATATCGAATCAATAATCATAAATAATAATGATAATCAATCATATAATAATGATCAATCAGTAATAATCAATGTCATCAGCAGAAAATACATTATTCTCAAGCTTATAGACCAAGATAAACCACATCCTGGGCCTGAATTGTGTCTCAACAAATTTAAAAGAAGTAATTATACAAGATGCTCTCAAACTGTACCACAATGGAATTAAACCATAAATCAGTAACAGAAAGATGCCTGTAAATCCCAAAATAATTTGAGATCACACCACAACACACTCCTAAATAATGCATGAGTCAAAAAAGGAGTCTCAGGAAAAATTTAAAAACATTTTTAACTAAATGAAACTGAAACTACAATTTATCAAAATGTGCGAGGTACAGAAAAAGCAGTGCTTAGAGGAAAGTTTAAAGCACTGAATATATAATTTTAGAAAGGAGAAAAAAATCTGAAATCAGTAATCTAAGCTTCCACCTTAGGAAAGCTGAAAATGAAGGGCAAAATAAATACAAAGTAATCACAAGAAAAGAAATAATAAAATTTAGTGCAGAAATCAAAGAAATTGAAAATAGGAAACTAATAGAGAAATCAATAAAACCAAAACAGGGTCTTTGAAAAGATCAATAAAATAGATAAACCTCTAACTAGGATAACCAAGGAAAAAAGAGAGAAGACACAAATTAGTAATGTCAGAAATGAAAGAAAGGTCATTACCACTGATCCCATAGACATTAAAAGGATGATAAAAGAATATTACGAAAAACTCTACACACACAAATTTGATAACTTGGATGAAACAGACCAATCCTTATAAGACACAATATACCAAAACTCAGTCACAGATGAATAGAAAAACTAAATAGGCCTATATCTATTCAAAAATTTGAGTCAGCAATTAACTTTCTAAAAGAAAAAGCACCAAACCCAGCTGTTTTCACTGGTGAATTCTACCAAATATTTAAGTAAGAAATGATACTAATTCTCTGCAATCTCTTCCAGAAAATAGAACCAGAGGGAATACTCTTAACTCATTCTATGAGGCCAACAAAATACCAAAACTAATTGCATTAATACCAAAACCAAACAAAGATATCACAGAAAGGAAATTACATACCAATTTTTCTCCTAAAAATAGATGTAAAAATTCTCAACAAACTATTAGCAAATAAAATCCAACAATGTATAAAAAGAATTAAACACCACAACCAAGTGGGATTAATCACGGATGTGCAAGGCTGGTTTCACACTAGAAAACCAATTAATGTAATCCATCACATCAACAGGTTAAAGAAGAAAAACCAGATGCTCATATCAATAGATGAAGAGAAGCACTTGATAAAATCCAACACCATTCATGATTTTAAAAAAAAAAAAACCTCTCAGCAAACTAGGAATAGAGGAAAATTTCCTCAACTTAATAAAGAATATTCCCAAAAGACCTACAGCTAACATGATATGTAGTGATCAATAACTAGATACTTCTCCCTAGATGCTTTGTTCCTAAGATCATCCCTGCTCAACACTTCTATTCAACATTGTACTAGAAGTTTCAGCTAATACCACAAGACAAAAAAAGGTATTTAGGTTGGGAAAGAAATAATAAAACTCTCTTTGTTCACAGATGACATGATTGTCCATGTAGATAAATCCAAAGAGTTAGAGGGAAAAACTCTACTGGAACTAATAAGCAATCACAGAAATGTAGCAGGATATAAAGTTAATATACAAAAGTCACTTACTTTCCTATATACCAGCAATGAACTCTTGGAATTTGAAATTAAAAACACAATACCATTTACATTAACACCAAAAAATGAAAAACTTAGGTATAAATCTAATATAAAAAATCTATATGAGGAAAGTTACAAAACTCTAAAGAACTAAATTAAAAAATGATCAAAATAAATGGAAAAGATGTTCCATGTTCATGGATAACAAAACCAAATATTAGTGAGATACCAGTTCTTTTCCACCTAATCTATAGATTCAATGCAATCCCAATCGAATACCAGCAAGTTATTTTGTGAATATTAAAAATTGATTCTACAGTTTATGTGGAAAGGCAAAATGCCCAGAATAACCAACACAATACTGAAAAATAACAAAGCTGTGGGACTAACACTATCTGACTTCAAGACTTACTATAAAGTTACAATGATCAAGACAATATTTAGAAAAATAGATCAATGATACAGAATTCAGGCCCCAGAAATAGACCCTTACAAATATAGTCAGCTGATCTTTGACAAATGGTCAAAGGCAATTCAATGAAGAAATGATAATCTTTTCAACAAATGGTGCTGGAAAAACTGGACATCACTTGCCAAGAAATTAACATACACACATACCTTATACCTTTTACAAAAATTAACTCAAAATAAATCATACACCTAAATATAAAATGCAAAACTACAAAACTTCTAGAAGATATCATAGGAGAAAAATCTAAGTGGTTTTGGGTTTGGCAATGAGTTTTTAGATACAATATCAAAAATATGATCCATGAAAGAGAAAAAGAAAAAAGATAAGCTGTTTTTATTAAAATTAAAAACTTCTGTAAAAAACACTGTTAAAAAATGAAAAGACCAGCCACAGACTGGGATAAAATATTTGCAAAACACATATCTGATAAAAGACGGGTATCCAAAATATACAATGAACTCTTAAAACTCAACAAAAAAAATCCAAACAACTCAACTTTTTAAATAAGCAAAATAATCTGACTACACACCTCATCAAAGAAGATACACAGCAAATAAGCATATGAAAAGATGTTCAACATCATATGTCATCAGGGAATTGCAGATTAAAACAACAATAATACAACTACACACCTATTAGAATGCTTAAAATTCAAAACACAACACCAAAATACAGCATGAATGTGGAACAAAAGGAACTCTCATTCATTGCTGGTGAGAATGCAAACCTCAAAAACCACCAAATATCAAAACACAACAAAGATGAAGTTGACAATCTGAATAATCCTATAACCATTTTTAAAAAGTAAATTTGTAATTTAAATCTCTAAACTCAGATGGTTTCCTTGAAAAATTACACATTTTAAAAATAATTAGCCCCAGTTTTATACAATTTCTCCCAAGAAATCAAAGGAGGAGATACTTCTTAATTACTTTTGTGATGTCAGTATTACCCTAATAACAAAACTACACAAAGAAAGTATAAAAAGGAAAACTACATATCAATATCCTTCATAAACTTAAATACGAAAATCCTTAGCAAATATTAGGAAATCAAATCCAGCAATGTATAAAAAGAACTATACACCATTACTAAGCACGATTTACTCCAGGCATGCAAGCCTGGTTCAATATTTGAAAATCAATCAACATAATCCACCATATCAACAGGCTAAAGAAGAAAGTTCATTATGTCACTTGATAGACGGGGTGGGAAACATTTGACAAATCCAATACCCACTCATAATGAAAACTGTCAGCAAGTCAGGAAGGAGGAGAATCCCTCAACTTGATAAAAAGCTTCTACAAAACTTATAGCTAACATCATACTTACTGGTGAAAAACTGAATGCTTTCCCGCTAGATCTGAAACAAGGCAAAATCGTCCACTCGCATCACTCTTATTCCATATAGCACTGTAAATTCTAGGCCCTGCAATAAGGCAAGGAACAGAAATAAAAGACAAACCAATCGGAAAGGAAGAAATATAACTCTACCTATTTATGCAGAACATGATTGTCTACATAGAAAATTCCAAGGAATCTATTTTAAAAATTCCTAAAATAAGTGAGTTCAGTAGGTTGCAGGATAAAAAAATCAACACACAAAAATCACTCACACTTCTGTACTAACAATAAACACACAGAACCTAAAATTTAAAATGCAATACTATTTACAATCACTCCAAAGAAAATTAAATAATTAGATACGTACTTAACAAAATATGTACAGGATATTTATGCTGAAAATTACAAAATGTTAATAACAGAAAGCAAAGAGGCTAGGTGTGGTGGCTCACGCCTATAATCCCAGCACTTTGGGAGGCTGAGGAGGGAGGATCGCTTGAGGTCAGGAGTTCAAGATCAGCCTGTGCAATATAGTAAGACCTCTTCTCTACAAAAAAATTAAAAAACATGCCAGGTGTGGTGGCACACATCTGTATTCCCAGCTACTCAGGAGGCTGAAGTGGGAGGATTGCTTGAGCCCAGGAGTTCGAGGTTATAGTGGGCTATAGTGGGAAGGGAGGGGAGGGAAGGGAAGAAAGGAAACTGTACTCATAATAGCTCCAAACTCCAAACAATGCAAATTTTCATCAATAGTGAGTGGACAAACAAAAAAAGCAAGCAAAGAAGAACAGAATAACTAAATAAAAGAAATGAATGCCATGTTCATGGATTGAAAAACAATACAGTAAAGATGTCAATTCTCCCAGACTTATTTATAGGTTAACAAAATTCCTATCAAAATCCCAGTAAGATTTATTATATACAGACAGAAGTTTATTGAAAAATTTATATGGAGGGTCACAGGCCCTAGAATAGCTAAAATAATCTTGGAAAAGAGTAATAAAGTGAATCATTCTGTCTGATACTAAGACTTACTATATTGCCAGAGTAATCAAGATAGTGTGGTATTGGCATACAGACAAACACATAGATCAATGGAACACAATTTAAAAATACATAAATAGACACTAACAATCATGCCCAACTGATTTTTAACAAAGGTGCAATAAGAATTGAATGAAGGAAAGATCTCCTTTTCAAAAAATGGTGCTGAAGCAATTGGACAACCTTAGACAAAAAAGAATCTCTACCTAAGTCTCCCACCTTATAGAAAAATTAACTTAAAATGGATTATGGACTTAAACATAAAATATAAAACTATAACATATAAGAAAAAGAGAAAATTTTCAGGATCTAGAGATACACAAAGAGTTCTCAGACTTAACACCAAAACCAAAATCAATAAAAGAAAAAATAGATAAATTGGACCTCACTAAAATTTTAAAATTTTGTTCTATGAGAGACCCTGTAAAAAGAATTCAAGGACAGGCTACTGACTAGAAAAAAATATGTGCAAATTTCATATCTGACAAAGGACTTTTATCTAGACTACATAAAATACTCTCAAAATTCAACAGTCAAAAAAACAATCTAGGCCAGGCACAGTGGCTCACACCTAGTACTCTGGGAGGCTGAGGTGGGAGGATCACTTGAGGTCAGGAGTTCAAGACCAGGCTGAGCAAGAACGAGACCCCGTCTGTACCAAAAATAGAAAAATTAGTGGGGCATAGTGGCGCACCTGTAGTCCCAGCTACTCAGGAGGCTGAGGCAGGAGGATCACTTGAGCCCAGGAGTTTGAGGTTGCTGTGAGCTACAATGATGCCACTGCAACTCTAGCCTGGATAACAAATGAAACCTGTCTCAAAAAAAAATAAATCTAATGAGATAATGGGCAAATGGGCATTATGCTGTATATGCATCAAAGAGAATATATATGTTCAGCAAACAGACACTAGACACATGAAAAGATATTCAATATCATTAGCCATTGGGGAAATGAACATTAAAACCACAATGAGATATTACTATACACCTAACGGAATGGCTAAAATTTAAAAATAGTGACAACACTGAAAATGGTGGTGGATGCATTAACTTAGACATGTGATAAAACTTCATAGAAATATACACACACACACCTGCACACACATCCAAGTAAAACTGAGGAAAGCTAAATAAGCTCTAGGGATTGTACAAATGTCAATTTCACTGTTTGATATTGTAATATAGTTATGCAAGATGTTACCATAGTGCAAATTATACGAAGCGTACATGAGACTCCTCTGTGCATTTTTTTATAACTTTCTGTAAATCTATAATTATTTCAAAATGAAAATTTAAAATAAAAAAGGCAGTTAGAACTCTTCATGGTTATGTCCTTTACACATTTCTTTTCCATAAACTCTTCCCAAGTAATCTATTCCACTTACTCATATGAATTCAAATTCTATCAATATTCAAAAACTTCCCAAATCTGTATCTCAACTCAGATTCCTGTCTTAGCTCCACATCCTTTTATTCAGTTGGACATCTTCATTTGATGGCTCCAAATCACCTCAAATCCAATAAATTAAAAATGTAACTTGTCTTCTTCCCCAAATACCTACCTCTTTTCCAGTGTGCCTTATTTCAGTAAATTTTACCTCCACTCACCCAGCCAGAAATCTGGATGACATTCTTTACTCTTCCCTATCCTTCATTCCTCACATCTAATTAATCATGGATTCTATCTCATTGCTATCTCTGGAATTCTCTATTTTATTTCATACTCATTGCCACCTTCTTAATTCATTCTGTAGCCCAGAGATCTACAGCAGTCTCCCAAATTTCTCTTTCAGATCTTCCTACCCACAATCCATAACTCTACCCAAATCCACTCTTCATACTGAAGTCACATGAATATTTTTAAAACATAAATGTAGTCATGTTAACTCTCATATTTAAAACACTGTAAAGGCATTCTATTACATCCAGAATCATTTCTAAAATCAAGGCTAGAAGACTCTACCATGTGACTCTTACTCTCTTCCTTCCACTGTACTTTGGCCACAGTGGTGGTCATTTAGTTAAATATGTCACACATCATGACCTTCACAACTGCTGTTTCCTCTGCCTGAAACAACATCCTCACCCCCTACCCCACTTAACTTGGTTAACTCCACTCATTCTACTATAGGTTTAGAAAGAACTACATGACCTCAAAAGATAAATATTATTTTTCACATGTTACAGATAAGGAAGCTCAGGTTCAGAGAGGTTAAGGTACTTGTCCCAAGCCACATAATTATTAAGTAAGAGAGCACAATTGCCTAATTACAGATTCATACTAACTTCATTATGAGCAAGTTACTTAATTACTCTGTGCCTTAGTTTCCTCATCTATAAAATGAAAGTAATAGTACTACTTATCTCATACAATTGTCATGAGAATTAAATGAGTTAATATGTAGAAAACACTTAGAGCAGTGTCTGATATATAAAGAACACTACATAAGCATATCCTTTAATAGTGGTGGTGGTGGTGATAATTATAGTGGTGGTGGTGGTGGTGTTCATGGTGGTGATGGATGTGGTGATGGTGATGGAGGTGGAGGTGGTGGTTGTGACAGAGGTGGTGATGGATGTGGTGATGGTGATGGAGGTAGAGGTGCTGGTGGTGATAGAGGTGGTGGTGATGGATGTAGTGATGGTGATGGAGGTGGTGGTAGTGATAGAGGTGGTGATGGTGATGGTGGTAGTGGTGGTGGCAGGAGGCTGTTAGTGATGACAGTGTTATCATTATTATTACACATTTATTATTACACATTATGTTTTAAAGCCTGGAGAACAAAATCTATCTTGTCGTTTTGAACCTTACAGCAGAATACCTGCTGTTTCTGCTTTTCATGTCTTTTATCAATTCCTATACCCCTTTGCAGGCTCCCATCTCCATCCTCCCTTCTAGCATGCCTCCATGTTTCAGCCCAAGAACTGTATCAGTCATTCAGAGGAGGCTTAAAGCCCATAACAAAATATCTTAGATAGGCCCTTGAAACGACAGAGCCTGTACAGAAAAGGGTAATGATTACACTACCTGTTTCCCAAGCTCTCGCGGTCCTGGTCCACCAGCTTTCCCTCTCCAACATGGCACCACAGCCTCACCCACCAATAGGTACCTGCAGCTACTCACCATTCCCCGTCAGCAAAGCTGATAGGAGGATACACCTCATGTTGATGCCTAAATCCCATCCAGAGGGCACAACACAGGGACAGGATTTACATCCTGCCTGGTGATTCTGCACAGCAGGCGAAGATGCAGATGGGAGTTTACTAAAGTCTGTTGTATAGAGGTCTCCCCTGCCAGTCTCAGTCTTTGGTGTAAAAAAGGATGCATCAGTCATACATCTGCCAACTTTCTCCATCAGTAGCCATGATAATCTCCTCAGTCTTACTGAAACTTGCCCTAGGGAAAAGTAGTTTCAGGAATCTGAACTTTATTTGCCTTATCTAGAGAAAAGAATTTTCAAGTTGGAGCCAGGTGACCCTTCTGTGGAGTCACTTCCGTGGAGTTAAAATTCATTCCAAGTGCCTTCCGTAGCCTCTCAAACCCTTTCACTAGCTCCTCCCTACAAATTTGACTAGCATCCCCCTCCTCTGGCGGTCCCATTGACTCCCTGCTTCTGTGCTACTCTGAGGAAGCACAGCTCTGCCTCCACCAGTCTGTGTGACACTGACTCCCCACTCCTTTATGCCTGTCAGTCACACTTAGCCCGCTCCTCCTCAGAATTGCTTCGCTTGTGCAGGTTACATCTCATAACAACAAACACTGTTTGAATAAAGTTCCCAACCAAGACCAACACCAATAACTCTTTCCAGATCTCTAAATCTGTTCTTATCACTACATTAGCCTCTCTGACATGGGGCGCTCTCTCTCTTGCTTGCTCTCTCTCTCCCCTCTCTATAGCTGCCATTTTCAAATGGAATAATTGAATTTTAGTGGAAAAAATACAGCAAGGATATTACTTAAATAAAAAATTAGTTAGGATGGTGAGGATAATACAATTATAGATTCACAGTCTCTACAAACCTGAGATATTCTGTAGAATGAGGCTGGGGACAGATGGAAGCGTATGTACATGGAATCTATAATGACACCAATAGATAAAGAACTGAAGGGAAAAAATTACAAACATATAAGGAAATGTTGAATACCACACATACAAAACAGTTTTTCAAAGAGAAGCTTTCAGTACAATGCCCATAAGTATTAGAACAAGAAAACCCACTCTTAAAAGTAACAGTACGTGGCGTGGGCAGGTGGAAGGAGGTGGCAGAGAGGGGATGAGATGGTATCATGAGCATCGAGGGAGCCCCTAATCCATGCTAGGGAGGTGAACTTTATTCTGAGGCAATACGGAATTACTGAAGAGCTTTCAGTGGGAGATTAATATGATCTTATCTGCTTTTTATAAAAGAAATAGTTCAGTGTCAAAGAGAGAATGTCAGGTTCTCTCTTTAACAACAAGAAAGAGGTACACGTGAGACAAGATTACAGCCTGGGTAGAACAACAGCAGTCAGAATGGAAAGACGGGGCTGGATTCAACAGGTCCCAGAAAGAAGGATGGACTTTGGGGTGAGAAAAAGAGAGAAGTCAAACAGGTGGAAGGTAGAGTTACCCCCTAAAATAAGGGACAAAGGCAGAAGAATGCAACTGAAAGGCTGGAGGAATGAGGAGTTTAATTTTGACATGCTAAATTTCAGGGTCCTAGAGGACAGACAGACAATTGTTTCCAGGAGGGAGTTGTATATGCAGGACCAGAGGTCTGGACCAGAGATAACCGCTTTGAAAATCATAGACAGATAGTGTCCCCAGAGCCAGCCTCCTCCAGATAATCTGTTGACTTTAGAGATCTTTTTCTATATAGTGACCCTGATTTTCTGCTCTTAGCTCTCATGCTCCCAAACCAGGCCACAGACTCTCTTCCTGGCCCACAATCTGTCCAAAAGATCTATGAAAAATGACCTCAGAGTAAAGTATGTCTCTTTCTCAACTTTTTACCTATTTTAACTAATCCCCCCTCCCAATACACACACACACACACACACACACACACACACACAATGTTCTACAACTCCACCCTGTCTTCAAACCTCAAGTACATTTCACAAACTAGCCTACACCTCCGTGTTTGTTGTGAGGTTCAGGAGAGTGTGTGCCATGTCTGGTTTTCATTGCACACTTCAGGGAATTTGTGGTAGTGACTGTACAGTTTTACAAGCTCCATGCTGGTTAACAAGGTAAATCCTGGAGGACATGGTTGAAAGGCTGTGGGTATCCAGTAACAAGACCTACATGCTGCTTCTAGCTGTCCACCATATGTGGCTGGGAAAATCACTTAGATTCTCTCTGCTTCAGTGCTGCCACCTACAGATCAGAAAAAACGGTATCAGGCCCAGCCCTATCTCTTCTTTCTAGGGTTGTTGTGGCATTTGGGATGAGATTATGAGTTTAAGAAACTTTCAAAGGTTAGAGTGATACAAAATGTAATTAATTTTACATCTCAGACTAACCTGATGTAAAATCACCACTGATAAGTCTGTAAGGAACTTAGCTCAGGGCCTGGGATTCAGTAAGCACTCAATGAATGTTAGCTATCAGTGTTACTGCTCTTTTTCTTGTTAGGGCATGCTTCCAGTTATCCAAGGATGACTGTGGTAGTCTATTATTAGCTGAGAAATCTTTTCATTAGGTAAAAAGCATTTAGAAGTACTGCTTTCTGAACTGTCACCAACGTACATTAGATCCTAAATCTAATGTCATCTAGACTGTAAACCATTCCGCAACTGTCAAGATATCTGTTCTGTAATTGCTTTTCATTTCCACATTTCCTTAGCTCACAGCTGTTGATCAGGACAACAAAGACCATGTTGGTGATGATGACTGAGTGATGAAATAGTGATCAAAGGCTCACTTGAAACTAGTGTAACAAAGAAGGGAGGGGCTGAGGGAGAGCATAAGTAGCAGGGGGTTCAGAGCAAACTCAGGACACTGTCTCCCTAAGCTAAGGTGGGGAATCCTGTCCCCCCTGGCCTCAGAAACTGTTGGGGAAGGTAAGTCCTGAGCCTAGACCTCCTTATCCACAGACAACTAAACTACCTTCAGGCAGATGTGCTTCTAGGGGCAGCAGATAGAGGGATTTGGATCTAGGAATCTAAGGAATTAAGCTTCGTTTTCCTTCCCTGAAATGCCTCAATAGAGGCACAGTTCCCCACCTTCCCTGGAGGAGAAGGGCTTCCACCTGTCTATCTGGAGTCATCTCCCTCCCCTGTTTATGCCCAGAGCTGCTTTCCAATCCCATGCAGTGACCCCATACCTAACCATATCCACTGAATTCTGCCAGGTGTTCTGGAGAAGACGACTGAGCTGAGGCCTCCAAACTCTGCTGATCTTCTTCTATACCTCACGGGGAAAGAGCTGGGCCCCATGAAATTTATCTTCTATTTAAGTATCCTTGCTGGTATGTATCCAAGACCACCTACTCTATTCTGTAACACATAGCTTAATGTAGGATGGGGTAAGACAGAGGCAGGATGTGTGAAGGGTGCAGAAGAAGAGTCAAGAAATACTGTCATGAGCAGAATTAGGGGTCTCCCCTCTTAGACTCCATCCAAAGGCTTTCAGGACAGGCTGAGCCCACCCTTCTAGTGCTAAGCTATGAGGTGGGTTAAGGCATGCACACCTGCCTTGGAAAATGCTCAACAGTGAGTGTTCCCCACTTTTTTATTCAAAAATGTGGGCCTCCTGAGTAAGTCCCAGTGTGGTCACAAGAATAGAGAACACGTTTTGACTTTTTCCAAAACTTTAAAGACTCAGAATGCAGGGGATGGAGAAGCTGGACACAAAAGATCAAAGACTAGGGCCCTATTTTCTGCAGTCCCTGCCTTCCATGAAGTTCTGATGGCAGAATTTTATGGTGAGGCATCTCTCACCACTACCTGACTGCCTAGGTTGTATCACATATTGGGTAAGTTAATTAATCATTTTGTGCTTCAGTTTCTTCAAAATGAGGGTATTACCTACATTATAGAGTTACTGTGAAGATTAAATAAATCCATACAAAGCATATAGAGCAATGCCTGGTATGCAGCTCAATATATCTTTCCCTTATTAATCATCTACCCTGTTCTCCTTGGGGTTTCTAACTGTGTGACCACACAGAGAAGGGTGGGGGGAGGTATAGGCCCAGGCTTGGGGAGGATTAACAGAAGTACTAAGAGCAGCCAAAACAAGAACAGTACTGGTCTTCCTCCCTTTCATTCACCAGGGTATTTTAAAAATAATTCATTTATAAAAACATTATATGTTCATATGAGAAAAATTAAAAATTTCAAAAGTAGAAAAAAATAGGTATCATTCATAATCCCACCTCCGAGTCAATACATGCTAGCACTTTGTTTAAATTTACTCCCAGACTTTGTATATATTTTTACATTTAAATGGCTTATTTTTTGTTTGTTTTTAGGCAATTGAATTACATTACATATATTTTTATTGCTATTTTAACTTAAAGCTTTATTAATATTTTCTTTGCTGTTTAATATATTTTATAAATACAACTTTTAATACATGATGCTCCACATCTTCATGTGCTTCTTTATTTATTGATTTATTTATTTAATTTTTTTGAGACAGAGTCTTGTTCTGTTGCTCTGTTGCCCGGGGTAGAGTATAGTGGCATCATCACAGCTCACTGCAACCTCAAACTCCTGGGCTCAAGCAATCCTCCTGCCTCAGCCTCCCAAGTAGCTAGGACTACAGGCATGCCAAGATGCCCGGCTAATGTTTCTATTTTTAGTAGAGATAGGGTCTCTCTCTTGCTCAGGCTGAGCTCCTGGGCTCAAGCAACCCTCCCGCCTCAGCCTCCCAGAGTGCTGGGATCTCAGGCGTGAGCCACAGCACCCAGTCGTTCATGTGCTTCTTTATTTCAACGTCCAATATTATTGTATTGGACATTTATGTTTCCAATGTTCAGCTATTATAGTGCTAAAATGAGTGCACTTATTCATAATCTTTGTCTGTATCTGATTTTTTCTTTAAAATGGATTCTTGGGTTGGAATAATTAGGTCATGGGTTATAAATTTACAATTTACAATTCTTTTTTTTTCTTTTGGTTTTTACACATCCCACCTTGTACAACAATTTACAATTCTTGAAGCCTATTTCTAAATTGCTTTTCAAGAAGATAGAATCAATGTACAAGCAGTGAATGAGGGTCTTTCTTAGATTGAATATCAATATTAAACAGAAATTAATTATTATAAATATTAGATAAAATAGTATATCATTTTAATTTACATTATTATTAGGGAAAAAAGTCAAATATATTCACATTTCCTGGTTAATTGATTACTTCTTTAAAATCATCCATATTCCCTTTCAACTAGGATATTGTTAATTGTTTTAACAATTTGCTTTAACATTTTAACATATATTAAGAATATTAATTATTTTCTCAGGGACATCTTTCTTTGCTCACTCATCTGTGCAGAAAGAAGATCATGCTCCCTATTTAGTATATCTAAAGTCTCACTTCAACCCCTGTGTGGGTGTCCTCATCAAAACCCAATGGGTACTGGCTCCCGCTCACTGCTACTTACCGTGAGTATTGGGCATCCCCACCTTCTGAAATAACTACTGTTCATTCTAGATCAGTGGCTCTCAAATAGGGGTAAATCCCCCCCACCATGGTACATTTGGCAATGTATAAAGATATTTTTGTTGTCACAACCAGGAGGCAGTGCTATTGGCATCTAGTAGGTAGAGGCCAGAGTGAAGATACTGCTCAACATCCTACAGTGCACAGCATAGTCCCCCACAACAAAGACTCATCCAGCCCAAAATGTTGATAATGCCACTGTTGAGGAACCCTTTGCTACATATTATTCCTCCTCAATCTTCCATCAGTTTTTTCAAGCCTTTTTACTGGCAATACGAATGCATTTTATCAGTTAAGGGCCCAGAAGGCAAAAATTGATAATGCAGTAAAATTGGGCAAATTGAGGAGAATTTTAAAAACAAACTAATGGCAAAGGTATGGAGATATTAAAGGGAAAACACAAAGAATATTTCCGTACCACCTGAGTTACTATTAAGAAAAGGCAGTTACCACCCCTAGGCCTAAAGGGGTGAGTGGTTTCAAGGAAGGAAGATAGAGACAGAGAGAGACCTGTGTAAGAGACTACTTGATAGGAATTTTCACCTGTGGTCAAGGGACACAGCCAATCTGTGGCAACACTGCATGGAGGAAGCCGGGAGGACAAATATTCCAACCTCACTCTTTTCCTTCCAATTTCCTTCTGGTGCTTCCTATTGGCCAAAACCCAATGGGAAGCAAGAGGACAAGAAAGCCCATAGATTTATGTCACATCTGTGACATATGTCACCTTCCACAGGTGCACAGCAGGGTGGAGTAGTGTTGTCAGTGCATCAGTTAGTGAAGCAAATAGATACCGAACACGCAGATCATTTCATTCTCCTGGACAGACTGGAGCTGGAGAGGAGGGAAAATTATTTGCATCATTTTCCTTTCCACTACATTAAGGACACTACATGAAAACATAGTGGTTAAGGGCTCCACCACTTACTATATGATGATGGGTGAATTACTCCTATTGTCTCCATTACTTCATGTGTAAAATGAGGATAAAAATAGGATCTGCTGCAAAGACTTATGAGTTAAAGAGATAATCCAGATAAAGCACTTGGCAGAGTACCTGGCACATTGTCACATTCAATATCTTAGCAACAATGACGATGATGATAATTACATCCAACCCCTTCTCTCTCCAGAAATCTGAAAGTGATGCTGGGAAATTTCAAGAGCAGAGTCAGAGATGGGACAGAGCAGACAATTAACCCTATCCAGATTATCCGCTACTGGAACTATAGTCATAGTTCCCCGCAAGATGACCTCATGCTCATTAAGCTGGCTAAGCCTGCCACCTTCAACCATAAAGTCCAGCCCCTTCCCCTTGCCACTAGCAATGTCCGGCCAGGCACTGTCTGTCTGCTCTCAGGTTTGGACTGGAGCCAAGAAAACAGTGGTGAGTATACTTCCCACAGCAAATCAGGGCCATCAGTTATCCTTGAAGAGGAGCATCCATCTCCTTATAACTGTGAGAAGACAGAAGAGGAGAATGGGCAGACACCCAGGGGATTTGCTACCTGAGTGGTCTGGCAAAAACAGACCTGCCCAAAAGAACAAAGCCCCACTGCCTCTGCCGGGTTTTGGCAGCTGGAGCCACCAGGCCATCTGACTCTGCACAGAGGTCATACATACCATTCCTGACTGTCAGAGGCACAATTCCCATGAGGGAGGCTGTGGTCCTACTTCCCATACACATCCATTTCATGTGTAAAGGACACTTCCAAGATCTTGATTCAGGCCACTTATTCCTCCGAGATAGGCCATGTAGCAGAAAGAAAACTCTACTTTTTCAAAACCCTTGGGATTAACTCTCATAACCATGCTCAAGATCATTCTTTCCCTTTCTCTTATTCCTTACTTTCTTCAGACTCACACAGAAATACACCAGTTGAAATAGAGGGTGGTGGTTAAAAGGATTAAATAACAATTGTCAACAGGACGTTTTCTTTTATCCCTGTCTCCCTCAGGCAGACACCCTGACTTAAGGCAGAACCTGGAGGCCCCTGTGATGTCTGATAATGAGTGCCAAAAAACTGAACAAGGAAAAAGCCACAGGAACTCCTTATGTGTGAAATTTGTGAAAGTATTCAGCCGAATTTTTGGGGTAATTTTTTCTCTATATTCAGCTTTCATTTACCTGTATGTGCCCAGTTAGCTATATAATCATAATATAAAAATTTTTTTGGAGTTCTAAATAATTTTTTGAGAATTTGATAAGGCTGTTGCAAAGCCACCACTGTTTCTTCAGTAATGGGCTTTCCATAGAGGGTACCTTCATTCATTAAAGGGCATCAGGTAGTACCTCTAGTTAAATACACTTTGCTAGGTGTTCATTCTCATAGCTGCAAGTAAAATAGTGAAAATAGTCATTGCTTAAAAAAAAAATTCAAACTTTTGACAAGTTGAAACTGGCTTCACCTTTTCAGAAAATGGGTTTTGACTCATTTTACGTGTGATTTCTAGAGAGGCTGTTCTCTGACTTTCTCAAGATCATACAAGGCTAATTACAGCAAAGTTAGAAAAAGGACCCAAGCTTCCTGTCCCCTGATTCAGTGCTCTTTTCATGACCCAGCAAACTGCCTATAGGCAGGTTTCACCCAAGTTGGGGACTAGAAAGGGTTCCTGTAAGGAGAAGATCTCACATTCACTCACTCTCTCTCTCTCTCTCTCTCTCTATTCTCCAACGTTCCTCTCTCCCCCTCTCCCTCCATCTCTTCATGATCTCTGGCAGGAGGTGGCCGTAGCTACTGTCATCTGCAAAAACAAGCTCCAGGGGATTGAAGTTGGGCACTTCATGGGAGGGGATGTTGGCATTTACACCAATGTTTACAAGTATGTATCCTGGATTGAGAACACCGCTAAGGACAAATGAGACCCTACTTCTCCCTCTGCATTCCATTGGCTCTGTTAATGACGACGCATGCTCATATTTTCTCATAACTCAAAATCTCCAAATAAAAATCTCTGGATGCAGCATACCAGTAGCTTATGTTTTCTTGTTTGTCTCTGTATCTTTAATGATGTGAAGAACCAAGAACAAAACATGAAATAAGCACTTACTATACTGTACTAGGTTATATTCATTATCTCATTTAATGTACATAACAAACTTTTGAGGTTATGTTTTATCCCCACTTTACAAATGAGAAAATTAAGACTAAAAGAGGTTACTTAACAGTACCCATAGCTGGTGGATATCAGAGCCTGGAATTGAACTCAAAATTGTCAGATTCTAAATCCTGTGCTTGTAGCCTCAGTTTTATGGGGGAATCTATGGCATCACAAAGGATGTTGATTCCTATTTCCCTGTTACCTCTCTTATAATACCATTCAAAGGGCTTGAAGCTCTCACTTGTGTATAGGATTCTGGGTACTAGAATAAGCTCTCCTAAGAAAAGTCATGCCTCATCTCAGTGCTATTATACATTGATTGCAGCATGCTGCAGAGAAAGCCAGTGGAAGAGTGGGAAGTAAAAAATAAAACTTCAGGACAGGATAAACCACCATAAATCCAGTCCAAGAGGAAGTCTGGCAGCTCCAGAGCAGGGTGATGATGTCTTCTAGATCCAAAGGGTATAATCCCAGGGCAGTGAGAGTCTGAGAGGCAGAGATGGCTGAGGTGAGGTAAAGGGCCAAAATTGGGATTAGCCACAGACCATGACCCTAGCAAATACAGGAAAGCAGGTACCAGTCCTCTGCTTGAGAAACTGGTAAACCACCACTATAGACTGAATGTTTGTCTCCCCAAAATTCATATGTTGAAACCTAATCCTCAAAGTGATAGTATTTGGAGGTGGGGACAAAGAGGTGATTAGGTCATGAGGGCTCTGCTCTCATAAATGGGATTAGTGCCCTTATAAAAGAGGCCTCAGAGAGCTCCCTTTCCCCCTGCTACCATGTGAGGTTACAGCAAGAACCAGGAAGCAGGCTCTTACCAGACACTGAATCTGCTGGTGCCTTGATCATGAATTTCCCAGCCTCCAGAACTGTGAGAAATAAATATCCGTTGTTTATAAATCATCCAGTCTATGGTATTCCCTTATAGCAGCTCAGACTAAGACAAGTATCTCTCCAGATTTCCCAAATCTGGAAGTGATACATGAATTCTGGATACCCAAGAGACTGGGACATACAGGATGGGTAAAGTAAACTCCCAGCAGGTGAAGATTCAAGAAACAACTGCATATTATCCTTGGGCAATATTTTCTACTCTCATGGTTTAAAATACAATCTATACTTTAATGAGTTTTGTAATAGGTAGAATAATGGCTCTGCAGAAATATCCATACTGTAATCCTGTGAATATAATATAATCAGATGTGATTATGGTTAGGGGCATTGAGATAGGGAGATTATCCTGGATTATCTGGCAGATCCAATGTAATGACTTGGGCCCTTAACAGTAGAAAAGACAGGCAGAAGATTTGGTTGGAGAGATGCAACAACAGAAGAGGCAAGAGAGATTCGAAGCATGAGAAGGACCTGACTGGCATCTTAGGCTTTGAAAATGGAGAAAGGAGGCAACAGAGCAAAAAAATGTAAGCAGTCTCTAGAAGCTGGGAAGGGCCCTCAGCTGAAAACTGGCAAGGAAATGGAGAATTTAGTCCTACAATAACAACAGCACTAAACTTTGCACTGAATTCTGTACTGAATTGAACTGAATTCTGCCAACAATCCGAACAAGCAAGAAAATGAATTCTCTGTAAAGGAGAATAGAGGAATGTAACTCTGTTGATACGTTGATTTTAGCCCAGTAAAATCTTTGCCAAATTTCTGACCTACAGGACCATATGTTAAGCTTCCTATGGTAATTCGTTACAGCAGCAATAGAAAATAATATATTTTAAAAGCCACATTTCCAAAAAGAGCTGCTTTTTTATAACAGAATGTAAAAATCTTCAATGCCTCCCAATTGCCCTGAGAATAAATTCTAAACCATTTAGAATGTTTTCTAAGCCTCCTTGAGACTTGCCATCCAATCCTCCCCACCACCCAAAAAAAATATTTCTCAATATATAGCCTGCCACTTTGCATTGCCTCCTAACCCTGTGAAATGCAAATTTGGGTACAAAAGAATGTTGGAAGAAAATGTAAAAAAGAGCCCAATGCCCTCCCTTCCTTTAAGTTGGCAACCTGGTCAAGACCCAAGCAAAACATAGCCATTTAAAGAGCAAACATACAAACAAAAGTATTCCTGACAGATAATCTTCAAGTGTTGAATGCAAAAGCAATAATGTTCCTGGCAATGGAAAGTATTTCCTCTTCTCCCAATTGTCTATGATTTAGGCAAAGACAAATCATACCAATCAGTATCCAATCAACTCCTCCATTTTGGTTTTTTTCCCCCAATTTTTGCAACTCCATTAGAGTGCCATTATCCAGGCACAGTGACCAGCAGCACAGGCTCTGGAGCTGAATCATCAAGTGGATACTTTGCCTGACTGGGGAGTGCTACTCACCTCAGATCTCTTTCCCTCTGCTCCTCCCTCCACTCCTGGCTCTTACATCCAAGGTTGTACTGTGCTCTCTCCTTCAGGGAGGTGTCAGCTGATCTCCACTCATGTTATTCACTGATCTCAATTCCCAACCTCCCCAAAGGGTTTGAGATTGCGTTCTGTCTAGGACAGAGAGACAAGTTTACTCCATAATAAAAATATGCTCTTTAAACAGGGCCCACTAGGGTCACCCATTTCTCATTTTTTTCTTAGAAGATCACCTCATCCCATGGACAGCATCAGAGCCAGACCTTCACATAGTGCCTGGAAAGATACATTGGAACCTAAGATTGTCATGACAAAATCTGCCTTGTTCATTTGCATGAACTTAATAAAAGAAAATGGAAGAACATAAGCAACCATTTTTTTAATACTTAGTATATATTGGGCACTGTTAGACATCTTGACATGCATTATACTATTCAA
Organism: Daubentonia madagascariensis; assembly: GCA_023783475.1. NCBI lineage: Eukaryota > Metazoa > Chordata > Mammalia > Primates > Daubentoniidae > Daubentonia > Daubentonia madagascariensis. The sequence goes on from JAKFHU010001569.1 coordinate 13,969,331, forward strand.
AGGTAGTTATATTCCCCACTTACTTGAGGTTTCCGGGGAAAAAAAAGATATTTAGTAACTTGTCCAAGGCCACACAGTTAGTAAATGGCAGAGCTGGGATACCAACCTTGGTCTGATCTTTTCCAAAGACTACACCATTTCCCTTATGTTTTTCCATAACTATATTTCTAAATATGGAGATATTTCCTGAATACTTTCACTTATGTCTTTCCTCAGGTGAAGTTAAAAAGCCCCTATTTAGATTGTATAAGAAGTTTCATGGTTTCTAACATGTTTTTTTATTTTAGGTCCTAGTGAGAAATTATTTGAGGTCTGTATATAGTGAATCTTCAGGATTCCTATTTAAATTTAAAGTTTCCCTGGAAGCCGTTCCATAATATTTCAGCACTATATTCCAGAAAGTGGTAGACTTAAGCCCAACACAGGTATAATTAGAATAATTGCATAATGACATCAATTGGTGATTGCCAAGATCATTTCAACTTACATATTTTGCTAAATAGTCTTAAATGAGGAATCAAAGCCGAACAGTATTTTAAAACTAAATGGGATATAGTCATATTTTGGATTAATAAAGTTTCTCTCCCTTTTCAAAGATTTTCAAGTTTCTTAATGGCCTGAACTTTATCCATTACTAATAACAGAGATAAATTTAAGCAATCCACAGATAAATGACTAGAACATTAATAGAAGCTAAGAATAATTTGTAGAACTATTAGCACATAAGTTTAGATTTCTAGAAATTATATAATCAAGGGAAATAGATTTTTAACCTGCTTCATTTTAGCAACTAACACTTCCCATATAGATTTGGTATAATTTAATTATCTTCAGAATATATACGGTCCCTTACTTATCATGGTTCAACTTAAAACATTTTGACTTTATGATGGTGTGAAAGTGATACACATTCAAGAGAAATTATACTTCAAGTATCCATACAACCATTCTGTTTTCACTTTAAGTACAGTGTTCAATAAGTCACATAACATATTCAACACTCTTTGTTATAAAATAGGCCCGTGTTAAATGATTTTTCCCAACTGTAGGCTAATGTAAATGATCTGAGCCAGTTTAAGGTAGGCTAGGCTAAGCCATGATGTTCAGTAGCTTAAGTATATTAAATGCATTTTCAACTTTTGATATTTTCACCTTACAATGCGTTTATCAGGACATAGCCTCATTGTAAGTCAAGAAACATTTGTATAGAAACTTCTATAGTTATACATCTCAGCAGAAAATTATGGCCAAGAGTAAAAATATTTTTAATACAAGATTATCTGTTAACCATATGTCTTGAAATTACCTCATGGACATCAGTTTGTCTAGAAATTCAGCTTGTCTAGGAATTCAACTAGACTGATCGTTAAACCCTGATATGGGATTTTTTTAAGTTATTCTAAAATCTAGGAACAAATTAAAGAAATAATCATATAAATTTCAAGATGAATATCCATCATACTCCTCCCAAGCAGAATATTCTAGTGCATGTAGATATTAAATTTAAAAGAACTGTTTATATCAATCTCTTCTGACTTAGACCCATCCTAGCCAGTGTGCCATCATACTCTTGGCTAAGGTGAATACTGTATCCGAAAAGAGTAAGTGGCCAAAGAGAAGAGTTTTTTAAAAACCACCATGCACTTGTTTCAGTAACCTTTTAAAGGTCTCTAAAGATATTGGGTTAAAAATACTTGATGTCAAATAGAGAACAATTATTAGGGAGAGGCAGTTTATAGTTTAGGTGCATTAGCCCAAGTTCTATCAGCTTTATATTTATCTGACTCAGTGTGTGACAGTTGCTAAGGGAAGAAATGAACAGAAAGTATCATGTGAACATATAAGACTGAGTTGAGTGATCAATTAAGACAAAGTGAAAAAATTTGGTGACAGTTTCTTCCAAAAAATGAAAGAAAACTATTACAAATAAAGAGGCAACTAGGAAGAAAAAATTTTTCTCTATTTAGAAAACAGGAATCATGAAGTTTCAGGCAGCTCCCCGCTAGCCCTATAGCTACAGAAACATTATCTTTTTGCTTCTTTTGTAGTAAGGAGGATTCAAAAACCCTAACTATCCAGAAAACATCAGAAAGAGAAACCTAGCATCTGCCTTCAAATTTTTGTTTGTTTGATTTTTAGGGAAAAACAACATTTAGTGTTTCAAATTGAGTGTTGTTGGTTAAAGCTCAAAAAAGACCAATTTTAATAAAACATTTTTTAAAATGTGATTGGTTACTGGTCAAATTTTATAAACGAATTAAGCAGTATTAAATAATCATCTCAATGGAGGCAGAAAAAGCATTACACAAAATCCAGCACACTTTCATGATAAAAACCATCAATAAACTAGGCACAGAAAGAATGAACATATCTCAAAATTATAAAAACCATATATGACAAACCCACATCTAATATCACACTGAATGGGGGAAAGTTGGAAACATTCACCCTAAGAACTGGAACAAGACAAGGGTGCCCACTGTCATCACTCCTATTCAACATACTGCCTGAAGTCCTAGCCAGAGCAATCAGGTAAGAGAAAGAAATTAAATGTATCCATATAGGGAAAGAGGAGGTCAAATTATTGATTTTAGCTGATAATATGATCTTTTATTTAGAAAACGTCAAAGACTCCACAAAGAGATTCCTGGAATTGATAAATAAATTCAGCAAAGTCTCAGATTAAAATTCAAAGTACACAAATCAGTAGCATTTCTATCTAGCAATAATAGTCAAGCTGAGAGTCAAATCAAAGACTCAATACCATTCACAGTAGCTACAAAGAAAATAAAATACCTAGGAATATACTTAACCAAGGAGGTGAAAGATCTCTAGAAGGAGAACTATGAAACACCAAGGAAAGAAATCATAGATGACACAAACAAATGGAAAAACATATCATGTTCATGGATAGGTAGAATCAACACTGTTAAAAATGTCCATACAACCCAAAGTGATTTACAGATTCAATGCAATCCCCATTAAAATACCAATGCCATATTTCACAGATCTAGAAAAAATAATTCTATGCTTCATCTGGAACCAGAAAAGGCCAAAATAGCCAAAGCAATCTTAAGCAAAAGGAATGAATCTGGAGGAATCACATTACCAGACTTAAAACTATACTATAAAACTATAGTAACCAAAACAGCATGATATTGATACAAAATAGAGACACAAACCAATGAAACAGAGTAGAGAACCCAGATATAAAACCATCTACCTACAGACAGCTGACCTTCGACAAAGCAGACAACAACATGCATTAGGGAAAAGAAGCCCTACTCAATATGATGCTGGGAAACTTGGATAGCCACACGCAGAGGAATGAAACAGGACTCCTATCTCTCATCACTCACAAAAATTAATTCGAGATGTATAAAAGCCTTAAATATAAGGCACAAAACCAAAAGAATTCTAGAAGAAAATGTAGGGAAAACTCTTCTAGACATTGGACTAGGCAAAGAATTTAAGAAGAAGACCCCAATGGCAATTACATCAACAACAAAAATAAATAAATGGGATTTGATTAAATTAAAAAGATTCTGCACAGCTAAGGGAATAATCAACAGAGCAAATAGACAACCTACAGAATGGGAGAAAATATTCACAAACTACACATCCAATAAAGGGCTAATATCTAGAATCTACAAAGAACTCAAACAAATCAGCAAGAATAAAACAAACAACCCCATTAAAAAGTGGGCAAAAGACATGAACAAAAGTTTTTCAAAAGAAGATAGACAAATGGCCAACAAACATATGAAAAAATGTTCAATGTCACTAATCATCAAGGAAATGCAAATTAAAACCACAATGAGATATCATCTTACTCCTGTTAGAATGGCTTTTATTAAAAAGTCCAGAAATAATAGATGCTCATGTGGATGCAGAGAAAAAGGAATGCTTATACACTGTTGGTGGAATTGCAAATTAGTACAACCTCTATGGAAAACAGTATGGAGATTTCTCAAAAGAATTAAAATTAGACCTGCCCTTTGATCCACTACTGGGTATCTACCCAAAGGAAAACAAGTCATTTTATCAAAAAGATACCCATGCTTAAATTTTTTTGCAGCACAATTCATAATTGCAAAGATCTGGAATTAACCCAAGTGTCCATCAATTCATGAGTGGATTAACAAAATGTGGTATATGTATACCATGGAGTACTTGGAAGACTGAGAGGGTGGAAGGGGGTGAATGATGAGAGATTAATTAATGGGTACGATGTACATTACTTGGGTGATGGATACCCTAAAGCCCTGACTTAACCACTATGCAATCTTTGCATGTAACAAAATTGTACTTGTACCACATAAATTTATACAAAAAAAGTAGCTCCCATGTCTCCTGTCCCCTGCTTCTATTTCTCTGTTTCCCTTTACAGCAAAACCCCTCTAATTTGCCCAGGCCAAAAACACTGGAGTCACCTTTAATTCCTCTCTTTCTTTCACATCTCACATCCAATATATAGGTAAATCCTGCCAGCTCTACCTTCAGAACTTTTTAACAATTCTTTCACTTCTTACTGCCTCCACTGCTCCCACACTGGTAAGCAACCATTATCTCTCACTGGGGCTTTGGCAATATCCTCCTAATTCATCTCCCTTCATCTACCTTTGCCTTATTAAATTTGACCTGTTCTCGATACAACTACTGAAGTAATTTTTTTAAATGTCAGTCAAGTTTTGTCACTTGCCTTCACTAAAAACCCCCCAATGGCTCCCTATCTTACTCAGAATAACAGATAAGTCTGTATAATGGTCTATAAGGCCCCTAAAAAACATGGGCTCCATTGCCCCTTTGATCTCATCTCCTACTACTCCCTGCACCCCAGCCCCACTGGCCTCCTTGCCCTTCCTTAAACACATTAGACACTCTCTTGTCTCAGAAATTTTTCACTTTCCCCAGCTATCTGCACTGTTATTCCCCTCACCTCCTAAAATCTTTGTTTAAATATTATTTTCTCAGTAAAGTCATGCCTGGCTGCCCTATTTAAAATCAGGCCCCCACCTCTGCTAGAAGTGCATATTCATCTTCTATAAAAATTTGGCAATGCATATTTAGAATTATGCATATTCTCTTACTTCTACTTTTAGAATTTTACAAAGATGTTCATTGTAACACTGTAGAAAACAAAACAAAACAAAAAAACTGAAGGGTGGGGGCGGGTGGGCAATAAAAATGTCCAGCCATAGAGTTTTGGTTATCCTATGAAAAAAAAAGTACATTCAAACATAATTACATATAATGTGGCATTAAAAATGATATTGTAGAAGAATATGTAATGATACGGAAACCATAAGTATAAATTCAGTTTATAAAATAGTATATGTTATTTTTGTGCCCATAGCTGTTCATTCAACAATACCTGTTCTAAATGCCGAAGACACCATAGGAAATAGACCAGAAAAACATCTCTGTCCTCATGGAGCACACATTCTAGTTTAGGAATACAGATAGCTAACAAATAAATAAAATATGCGTGATGTTAGATAAGTGCTATGGGGGAAAAAAGTGAAATTGTAAGTGCTAGGACAACTTTTTAAATAGGGTACTTAGTGAAATTCATTTGACAATTGTCCCCAAAACTTGAGCAGAATTCTATTGGGGGATCCCAGGAATGCAGAAGGTGGAGTTGGAAGGTGGTTGGGAAGTAGTGTCTATCTCCTAGAGATATCATGATTAATATGGAATAATGAAAATGCCACAATCAGGGGTGAGAAAATAAGGATAGGTAATGTGTTTATGAGAAGGTAGAATAATGTGTGACAAAATGTGACTCCCAAATTTGAGAAGGGGATGTTGAGGATGAAAGGGCAAAAGAAGTGGGGAAGGCAATGAATCTCTCCAGGGACATCCAGGACATGAATCTCAGAAGTAATGGTTTGGATTGCCAAATGCTCTTGTGGGGATACTAGGAAGACTCAAAGCCAGCTGATACAAAGCTAGGGGCCTTCGAGTGAATGCTGCTGTCATCAGATGTTTCCTCAACCCTTTTTCTAGTTCCTTAGAAATATCCAGGAAATGCTGAATTACAAGACCTTATTAAAAGAAAGGAAGACCCAATCATTGATACCTACTTTAGTAAAAGTAATTATTTACACTGTATTCAATATAAGTTCATCTAAACATGATACTATACTAATTAAATTGGTTACACATTAGGAAACCTTCAATGAGATTACTGCTTTACTCTTCTTAACCTTTGCTGCACACTGGAATTTCCTGGGGAGGTTCAAAAGGCATAATGCTTGAGTCTGACATCAGAGAATCTGATTTAATTGGTCTTGGGCATGATCTGGATATTCGGATATATTTTAATCTGCCAAGGTGATTCTCATTTGCAGCCAAGATTGAGAATATGAAACTAACTTTTACTATGAGGCTTGTACCATCTAAAACTTTCCCAGAATTTTGTAGAATACTAATGAGAGGCTGTGAAAAACAGTCTTTTCAAAATTCATGCTACTAATTGTTTCATATTTGTATATAGAAATACATTAACTTTTGTGTATTAACCTTACATCCTATCTTTCTAAATTAGCTTAATACCTAATAATTTTTAGATTAGTGGGATCTTCTAAGTAGACAATTATATCCTCTTAAAATAATGACAGTTTGATTTCTTCTTTCCCAATCATCATGCCTTTAACTTCTTTTTCTAACCTTATTTTCTGTCTGTCACTTTCAATGTAATGTTGAATAGCAATAGTGACAGTGGGCATTTTTGTCTTGCTCCTGAGTTTAAAGGAAAAGCTTCTACTGTTTTCCCACTTAGATTAATGTTTGTGATATTTTGTAACCTTTTACTCAAAAAAAGTTATCAAAAATGAGTGATGAATTTCATAAAATGGGGTTTTTTTGCATTTTTCAGATGATTATGTGGTTTTTAATAAGATCTTTATTTGGATATAATTCATATACCATAAAAATTCACATTTTTAAAGTGTACAATTCAGGGGGTTACCTATATTCACACTTATGCAATGATCACCACTGTTTAATTTTAGAATCCCAAAAGAAATGCTCTACCCATAAGCAGTAACTACTCATTTCTCTTATCTCCCAGCCCTTAATGACCACTAATCTACTTTCTGTCCCTATGGATTTACTTATTCTGGACCTTTCATATAAGTGGAATCAAGTAATATGTAGTCTTTTGTGACAGGCTTCTTTTACTTAGCATACTGTTTTCAAGATGCATCTATGTTATGGCATGTATCAGTACTTCATTCTTTTTATGGCTGAATAATATTCCATCATACGGATATGCTACATTTTGTTTATCCATTTATCAGATGATGTATATTTGGATTGTTTCCATTTCTTGGCTACTATGAATGATGTTGCCATGAATATTCATGCACAGGTTTTTGTGTAAACATATATTTTCATTTCTTTTGGCTATATACCTGTAAGTGGAATTTCTAAGTCATACGGTAACTCTATACATAACATTTTGAGGTATTGCCAAACTGTTTTCCAAAGTGACTGCACCAGTTTATATTCCCACAAGTAATGAATGAGGGTTCCAATTTCTCCAAATCTTTATCAACATGCCTTTTAGCCATCCTGGTGGGCATGAAGTAGTATCTCGTTGTGATTCTGACATGCATTTCCCCAATGACTAAGTATGTTGAACATCTTTTCATGTGCTTGTTGGCTATTTGTATATTGTCTTTGGAAAAATACCTATCCAAATCCCCTTGGTCCATTTTTAATTGGATTATTTGTCTCTTTACTATAGAGTTGTAAGAGTTCTTTATGTATCTTGGACACAAGTCCCTTATCAGACATATCATTTTCAAATATTTTCTCCCATTCTACACTTTTTCTTTTCACTTTCTTGATGGTGGCCTTTTAGGAATGAAAGTTTTTTAAATTGATGAATTCCAATTTATCTATTTTATTGTTGTTGTTGCTTGTGCTTTTGGTGTTGTATCTAAGAAACTATGACCTAACCTAAGGTCACAAAGATTTACTCCTATAAGTTTTCTTGTAAGAGTTGTATAGATTCAGGTATTACACTTAGGTCTATGATCCATTTTTAGTCAATTTTTGTATACATTATGAGGTAGGAATCTAACATCATTCTTTTGCATGTAGATATCCAGTTGTTCCACCATAATTTGTTGAAAAAAAAAAGTTCTTTTAACCACTTAATTTTCTTGGCACCCTTGACAAAAATCATTTGACTATAAATGTAAGGGTTCAATTCTAGACTGTCAATTTTATTTAATATTTCATTGATTCATATGTCTATCCCTATGCCAGTACCACAGCGTCTTGATTACTGTAGCATTGTAGTAAATTTTTAAACTGAAAAGTGTAAGTCCTCCAAATTTGTTCTTCTTATTCAAAATTGTTTTGGTTATTATAGATCTCTTGCAATACTATACAAATTTTAGGACCAGCTTGTCAATTTCTGCAAAAAAAAAAAAAGCCAGCTGGGATTTAGATAGGGATTGCATTGATCTGTAGATCATTTTGGGAGTATTACTATCTTAACAATCTTAACAATCTAATTTCAGCAATTTTTTATGGTTTTCAGTGTATAATTCTTGCACTTATTCTGGTAAATTTATTCCTAAGTATTTTATTTTTTAATGCTATTATAAATGGCAATGTTTTCTTAATTTCATTTTTGAATTGTTCATTGCTAATGAACATATAATCAATGGATTTTTGTAGATTGATTTTGTATCCTGCAATTCCGTTGAAGTTGTTTATTACTTCTAATAGTTTTATTGTGGATTCCTTAGGATTTTCTGTAAACAAGATCACAATTGAGAGTTTTACTTCTTCCTTTCTCATGTGTATGTATGCCTTTTCTTTCTTTTTCTTGCCTAATTGCCCTGACTAGAACTTCCCGTACAACATTGAATAGAAGTGACAAGAGCAGATATCCTTGCCTTGTTCCTGGTCTTAGGGAAAAAGCATTCAGTCTTTCACCATTAAGTATGTACATTTCGTAGATACCCTTTATCAGGTTGAGAAAGTTCCCTTCTCTACATAGTTTGCTGACTATTTTTATTATAAAAGGATGTTGTATCTTGTCAAATTTTTTTCTGCATCTTTTGAGATATCATATGGATGTTTTCCCTTTATTCTATTAATATAGTATATTACACTGATTGATTTTCAGATATTGAAACAACTTTGCAATACTGGGAAAAATCCAATTTGTTTGTGTTATATAAGCCTTTTTATATGTTGCTGGATTCAGTTTGCTAGTAATCTGCTGAAGATTTTTGCATCTGTTAATATATTCATAGGAGATATTGATCAGTAGTTTTCTCTTCTTGCAATGTCTTTGTCTGGTTTTGTTATCAGGGTAACAACGGTCTCATTGAATAAGTTGGACAGTCTTCTCTTTCTATTTTTTGGAGGAGTTTATAAAGGACTGATAATCCTGTAAATGTTTGGTAGAATTCACCAGTAAAGCCATCTGATCCTGGACTTTTCTTTGTGGGAAGTTTTTTTTGTTTGCTTGTTTGTTTTTTACAAATTCAGTCTACTTTTTAGAGATCTATTCAGATTTTCTTCTATTTCTTTCTGGTTCAATTTGAGTAGTTTATGGATCATATCATTTTTATTCTTTACTATGTTTTACTGGAGTGAATGTTGTTTAGATAGTCTCCAATGTTAAACCATCCCTGCATTCCTGGGATAAACAACTTGATCATGGCATACTACCATTTTCATTCACTGTTTTATTTCTGTTTTCTGATAAATAATCTGATCATTTATATTTTGAATATTTATTATATATTTATATGATAAATGGGCCTGCAAATTCATTTCTTGTTTATTTCTGTCTGGTTTTGGCATCATGGTTATATTGGCCTCAGAGTAAAAGTTGAGGAGTATTATCCCTTTTTTTTCTATTGTCTAGATGAGTTTGTTTAAGATTAAATTACAGTTTGGTAAAAATTTACCTGTAAAACTTCCTAAGCTTGTTTTCTATGTGGAAATATTTTAACTACTACTGTTTCAATTTATTAAATTTAAAAAGTAGTCAGATTCTTATTTCTTCCTAAATCAGTTTTGGTAAATTATATTTTTCTAGAAATTTGAAATTTCATCTCAGTTTCCAAATTTACTGAAGCAAAATTATGTATAGTGTTTTTATTATCTTTTAAATATTTTAGTATTTTCTGTATCTGTAGCTAAGGACAATTTTGAATTCATATTAGTTAGCTTCTCTCTTTTATTCTTTCTTATCAGTGGTGTCTTAGTCCATTTAGGCTGCCATAACAAACCATCATAAACTGGACAGCTTACCTACAACAGTTTTGGAAGCTAGAAAGTCCAAGATCTATACACCAGCAGATTCAGTGTCTGGTGAGGGCCCACTTCGTGGTTCATGAACAGCCAACTTTCCCTGTGTCCTCACATAGTAGAAGGGGCAAAGGAGCTCTCCATGGCTTCTTTTGTAAGGGTACTAATCCCATTCATGAGAGCTTCACCCTCAGGATCTAATCACTTCCCAAAAGTCCCACCTCCAAATACCATCACATTGAAGATTAGCTTTCAATATATGAATTTTGGAGGGACATAAACATTCAGTCTATAGCAAGTGGGTTTTCTACTTTGCTATTCTTTTCAAAGAATAAACTTTTGGCTTTTTCATATATCAGTCAGAAGAAACAGCACATTAAAACAGATAATTGAAGAGAATTTAATAAATAATTTGTAAAAGTTTGAGGCAGATTAAAGGAACTAGAAATCCTTTGAAATTTTATTTGTATTTTCCATTTCATTTTCTTCTTCCATATCTTTATTATCTCTTTCCCTCTATTCCTTAGTCCAAGGCCATTGAAAACTAAATTTTAAGCTTGAAATTTTGCAGATCACCCATGTTGTGCCCCATACTCATAATTTATTTTATCAATCCTAGTCAATTTAGCATTGAGAATGCTTCCAATTTTTCAGTTTTATAATATTAATTAATATAAATAGCTTTCTGATGAACATCTTTGTGCAAACAACTTTACACATCTTTAATTGAGATATATTTACAAAGTATAATTGCTATATCAAAATATATACATATATATTAAAATACACTGCCAAACTGTCCCTCAGAATATTATACCAATTAACACATCCATTTTCAGTGTATGAAAATATTCTTGTCCCTGTAGTCTCGATAAAACTATTATATTTCTTTTTTTAATCTTTGCTAACTGGATAAACACAAAATATTACAAAAGTCACATTTTTTATGACTAGTGAGAAATAACAATGTGTTTATAAACTATCCATATTGATTCATTTTTTTAATTGCCTCCAATGCCTTTCTCATTTTTCTGTTGGAATGTTCTGATTCTTTTTAATAATTTTATAATAATTAAGAATAATAACTCATTTTTCTGGTTATATATGTTTAGTTGGATTTTTGTCCTCGTTTATCCATTGCTATTTAAATTTATATGCATGGTGTTTGTGACATACAGAAGTTTTACATTTTTATGTAATTAAATATGTAGATAATTTGATCCAGCAATCCCACTGCTTGGTATTTACCCAAAGCAAAAGAGATCATTTTATCAAAAGACACTTGCACTCGAATGTTTATTGCAGCACAATTCACAATCACAAAGATGTGGAATCAACCCAAGTGCCCATCAATTCATGAGTGTATTAACAAAATGTGGTATATATATATATACCATGGACTACTCCTCAGCCATGAAGAATGATGACTTAATCCCTTTTGCAACAATTTGAATGGAACTGGAGACCATTATCCTAAGTGAAGTGTTAAAGAATGAAAAAACAGTGAGAGTTTTGCCATCCCATCCACAATTGTAGCTCTGACACAGGCAGTGCATGGGCAATATATATAGCCAAAGTGTTGTACCCCCATAATATTCTGAAATTTAAAGAAAGAAAGAAAGAAAGAATGAATGAAAAAACAAACATCACATGTACTTTCTGTTAAATTGGAACTAACTGATGAGCACTCATGTGCACAGATGTAAGTAAAACTCAACAGAAATCAAGCAGGGGGAAGGGGGGAGGAGGGGATAGGTGAAATCATGTCTAATGGGTACAATGATCACTATCTGGGTGATGGGCACACTTATAACTTTGACTCAAGCAATACAAAAGCAATCCATGTAACCAAAACATTTTTACCCTCATAATATTCTGAAATTAAAAAATAACCAATACTGAAAAAAATAAAATAAAATTATTACAAATAAAAAAATTTATGCAATTAAATATGTAGATAATTTTTGTATGATTTTTCTCTTGGATAGCATAATTAGAAATTTCTTCCATACCCCAAGATTTTAAAACATTCATCTGTATTTTTTCAAGCATTGTATTTCTTACATTTTAGTTCTTTAACCTATCTCAAATTTAGTATATTGTATTATGTGAAGTAAAGATCTAATTTTACTATATTCTAAGTGGTTAACCACTTGTTTCAGCACCATTTATTGAATATATTTTTGAAAAAAGGACTACATTTATCATCTGCTAAATTTGCCTATTTATCAGGCATTTCTATTCTGTCTTATCTTTCAATTATTCCTTGCCAGCGCAAACATTTAAATTATTTTTTCTAAATTCTGTCATTTGCAACAACATGGATGAACCTGCAACCTGCAAGGCATTATGCTTAGTGAAATAAGCCAGGCATAGAAAGACAAGCACTACGTGATCTCACTTATATGTGGACTCCGAAACATTTGAACTCACAGAAGCAGAGAGGAGGATGGTGGTTACCAGAGACTGGGGGTTAGGAAGAATGGGGAGATGTTGATCAAAGGGTAGAAAGTTGCAGTTAGACAAAAGGAATAAATAAGTATTTAAGTTTATAGATTTGTTAATTAGTTTGATTCAGTCAATCCACACTGTATACATATATCATAACATCACTCTACCCCATAATTATGTGTGATTATAATTTGTTTAAAAAAATAAAGTAAATAAAATTCTTTTTCCTAAAGAGCAGTATGATAATAATATTAAAGGTAAATACTTATAACCATTACTATACACCAGGCACTCTTCTAAGCCCTTTGTATGTATTAATTTATTTAATTCTCATGACAAACCTATGAGATATACAGGACTTCCTGAATAAATTGATACATATGTTTTTGTAAAACTTCAAATTTTGCAAAATCATGTATAAAAAATAAAAGAGTTTATGGGGAAATAAGGTTGGAGAAGATTATTGAAAACCGATGCAACTTTATAACCAGAGCACTAACTGAAACAAAAACAATCCTAATAAAAATCCTAGAATGATATATCTCTACCAGCCTTTGTACCCAGTATCCATCAATCACTCACTCATAGCCTTTTAAATGGGGTTTATGCTTCTTTCAAAATACAGATCCAAGTCTGGGCGAGTTGGCTCACACCTGTAATACCAGTACTTTGGGAGGCCAAAGTAGGAGGATCCCTTGAGGCCAGGACTTCAAGACCAACCTTGGCAAAATAGTGAGACTCTCTCTCTACAAAAAAGAAATTTAAAATAAATTTAAAATCTTTGAGGACATTAATTTCTAGAGATCAGTTTCATTACAATGAAAAATCTGAACCAGAGTACAGCTTCATCTATCAATATACTTTTTAAAACACTGGAATGTTTTCACGGCTACTTAATCTTCACTCAGTTTCACCAACAACTCAACATTGTGTAGAACGTAGAAGTTCTTGAAGCCACTCCAATAGCTCCCACTAAAGGAAGGCACTGCAGCAAAGTTTTCAGCTGTTTTCTTAAGATGCTTATATATTGCTGAGACTTTCTCTTTAATTAGGAGAAAATTGTCCCTGTTAGTTTCTTTTGTCTTCAATCAATATGCTTAATTTCTCCTATTTCCTTTACTGCATTCTAACAACTTTTATAGCACTGGTAATTATTTGTGCTACTTTTTTTTCCAGAATCATCTCCAATTATTTACAACATTGACTCCTTTAATTCAGTTGTAAATGTGATGTAACGTTCGTTCAAAATCCCTTAGAGTTTCAAGATTTTCTTTGATTGTTCAAAGATTTCAGAATTTGCTTACTAATCTTATGATAATCAACCCACTGAGCCTTCACTGATATTTTTATCGTTAACTCCCCATCTATAATGAATATGAACTATGTTGCCTGCCAGAAAAATATTTCTAAACTTTTCTTTTTGTTCCTTGAGAATAAGAACAAAATATTTACAAGAATAAAATGTAATATAAAATCTTGTTTTGTATTCTGCTGAGAAATGTCAATCTGATTCTTGATCTGTTCATTCTCTCTTAAAGTTTTGTAAAATTTCCTTTTATCTTTGATATTCTTGCATTTTTCTATACTGTGTTTAAATGTGATGAGTTCTCCCCACCTTATCTGTCTTCTTTGACACCCTTTGAGCCCTTACAGTCTGAGTTTTTTAATCTTTAACTCAGTGCAACTCTTGGTCATTAATTCTTCAAATATTTCATTCCTCCTGTTCATTTTTTTCCCTCTCCTTCTGGGACTCAAATCATACATATAGTTACCCTTTTATTTCTACATGCCATATTGCTTTGCTTTTACATTTCCCATCTCTTTATTATTTCCCCACGCCCTCTGAGAGAGTCCCTTGAGCTGACCCTCCAGTCATTAATTCCTCATCAGCAGCTGCATCCATTCTGCCACTTAATCCAATGATTGTTTTATTTCACCTAATGTTAAAAATGCATATTTCAGAAGCCAAAGGGAAATCAGACAATCAGACTTGTCCTCATCCCAGGGCATGTGAGCGAGGGCAGGTGTGTAACCTAGAATCAGCCAACCAGAGGCTCCCACCCAGGATTTCGGATCTTGGAGCTATGACTCAAAGAGACATATTCACGGAGGCAGTGTCAGTGTTAAGAACACAATGCTGACAGCTGAAACGTGAGTGGTGGTACTAGCATCATGTCCCTGTAGCATGACTCCATTGTGTTCTCAGTTGTTTAATCCCTCTTGGTTCCAATTCTGAGGTTGATTCTCCAGCCTTCCCACTGGTTCTGAGATAACAAATTTCCTTCCAGTAGATTTATTTTCTCCTTAAGTCATATGAAGTGGACTATGTTGCTCATGACTGATACAGTAGGTGACAGAAGTTGGGATATGGGAGAAATGCGAGAAAGCTGAAGCACTGACCTCCTCCTTCTACACAACTGAAACTCTGTAGACACTGTCACAAGTAATGCTTCAAGAAAAGCAGAGTGGAAAATATATTACTCACAACTTTAAAAGTAACGACCAGAAGAATGACAAATAAAACAAAACTAATCAAATTTAAGAGAGGGAAATGGATTTGGGGTTAAATGACATAATCTCCAAACCTTGATGAATGGGACTGAAAAAAGCTACTCTAAGAAAAGTACCCCCATGATATTCTGAAATTAAAAAAATAAATTAAAAAAAAAAAAAAGAAAAAAGCTACACTTCAAAGTTTGATCAAGCAAGTAAGACAGGCAAAATCTCATTATTTAGAGTTGTAGATATAACCACTAGAAAAACTAAAACAAATGATAAAATACAATTCTTTTTTTTTATTTCAGAATATTACGGGGGTACAAACGTTTAGTTTATATATAGTGCCTTTGCACCACCTGAGTCAGAGCTACAAGCGTGACCCTCCCCCAGACAGCGCGCACCACACCCATTAGGTGTGAATATACCCATCCCCGCCTCCTCCTCCCACCTGCCCGAAACCCGATGAATGTTACTTTCATATGTGCACACAAGTGTTGAGCAATTAGTACCAATTTCAGGGTGAGTGCATGTGGTGCTTGTTTTTCCATTCTTGTGATACACTTCTGTCCAGGCAGTGGGACTAATAATGGGGAGTGGAATGGAAAATGTCACTCTTCATTACCTACCTTTTTGGACTGTTTGAACCATTTTTAGCTATGCTCATATATCACATTTTTAACATTTCAAATCTCCTCTAGTCTGCACTTCCACAGAGCATACCACATAATTGAATGAAAAGCTATTAATATCTACACACACACACACACACACACACACGTACATGAACACAGCTGCAATTCTGAGAATGCAAACTATAAAAGATTTAATTACATAGAAATCAATTCAAGAGCACAGATTTGCCTCCAGATTTGTTTTCCTGGCTAAAACACAAAGCAGCCTCACACCCATGATAAGCAGAATCACATACAGAAAAAGAAGGAACTCAAATTTCAAAAGGTGACTTGGGAAACGAAAGATTTTTTCCCAGCTTTATTGAGGTATAATTGGCAAATAAAATTGTATATATTTATGGTGTACAACATGATGTTTTGATATATATACACATTGTAAAATTATTACCACAATCAAGTTAACATATCCATCACTTCACAATTATTGCTTTTTTCATAGTGAGAATATTTAAGATCTACTCTCTTAGCAAATTTTAAGTATATAATACAGTATTATTCACTATAGTCAGTATGCTGTACATTATATCCCCAGAACTTATTCATCCTACCTAACTGAAGCTTTGTACCCTTTGATAAACATCTCCCCATTTCCCCCACCGTCCCAGCCCCTGGCAAGCACTATCCTACTCTCTGCTTCTATGAGTTTGACTTCTTTTAATTCCACTTCTCAGTGAGATCATGCTGTATTTTTCTTTCTGTACCTGGCTTGTTTCACTTAGCATAATGTTCTCCACATTCATCCATGTTTTTGCAAATGACAGGATTTCCTTCTTTTTAAAAGCTGAATAATGTTCCATTGAATATATGTACTACATTTTCTTCGTCTGTTCATGCATTGATAGATACTTAGGTTGATTCCATATCTGGGCAATTGTTTTGTTCCTGAGAAAAGCAGGTCATGGAAACCGCAATCTGTTGTGACTTTGGATCTTAGCACCCAGGCATCCCACCAATACCAAATTTGAAAGATTAGTTGCTTATTTCATCTGTTTAAAAGCACTCATAAACTTGAGCATTCCACAGGCTAATCCTATTAATAGTATGAAATCTTACAAGTATTAGCAATGAAATACTTAAAGTTTAGTGGAAATAGCACAAGATTTGGAGTCAAAAATTCTGGGACTATTCCATCTGCATCATTTGCCAGTTGATGATCTTGAGCAAATCATCACTTCAGCCTGAGTTTTGTCACCTGCAAAATGGAGATAAAATTACTAACTGCATAGGATCACTATTAAAGTCAGGTGAGATAATGGACTATATATAAGATAGCCCAATAAAATGTAAAGCCCAATACAAATGTTAAGTACTGTTACTATTACAACAATTGCTCACAAAGGACATCTGCTAAAAAAAATGGCATAATGAAAATCCATCCTACCACTAAAAATATAACCAAGAAGAAGCACCTTCCTAATTTAAAAGAATGGCTATTAACATGCCCAGAACACAAAAGATGCTACTTGACCTCACACAACTCACAGCAACACCCGTGGAGTCAGTCTCCCCCTAAATGATGAATAACATCCACATGTGCCTAGTATGTACCTCAATTCACAGCTTTGGATAAGAAAAAGATACATGTTTGGGAGAATAGATTAACGAAAGTAGATTCGCATAGTCAATAAGAAGTGAAAAAAATGTTTAAGTACATCAAGTATTGTCCTTTTTATTCCAGATCCCCCAGAACTGAACCAAAAGAAATGTGTTCAAACCAGGCTAAAAAGAAGGCTGAGAATGTGTATAGAAAGAGGGCAGGGCAGGGCTAGCTCTTTAGGAAGGCAGCAAGATGAAAAGGAAAGAGCACTGCACCAGGAGTCAGGGATGTGAGTTCTGGCCCCAGCACTGACACAGGCTCTCTATGAAACCCTGGGCAGGCCACTGCACCTCTCTGCGCCTTGGTTTCTTTATCTACAATACAAAGAAGAAGCTGTAAGACTAGTTAGCACAGCTAATCAATCATTTAGAAAATATTTATTGTTTATTATGGGCTAAGCAGTGTTCTAGTCACCAGGGACATAGGAGAAAACAAAACAGACACAGTTCCTGCAGCCATGGATCTGACATTCTAGATGATCTCCATCCAACTCAAAGACTTGGAACACTAAAACTCGACCGTAGGCTGTGGAGAGACCAGAGTAGACAGTCAAATGGCTAAATGATCAAGGAGGACAACGCATGGCCTCTTCAAGAGCCGTGTTCTTTTGAGAGCAGAAGCAAGTGCCCCTCACTCCCATTTTACACCACTCCAGGTCCTGAGCATTGGAGCTTACGACAGATCATGGCAGCCCCACTGACTTTTATTCTGAAAAGCAAGTCTAGGGCTCAAAGAAACTTCCAGAAATATAAGGATGTTTTGTTTTATTTTTCAGTTAGATAATTGGACTTACTACAGTAGAGAAATGGGAAAATTATTTCATACTTTCTTTAAAAAAAAGCATATCTAAAATGGGCTAACATTAATGGGTAGGTGAAATTTCATAAAAATTAATGAGCACTATATTAATTGTTCCTAATCTCTGTTTCTTATAATATGAAAAACACAATTTATATATGTAATGTAAAAAATGAATGAATTATTTGCTATACATAAGACAGAATATAATACCTCTTTTACCAAACATAAAGCCCTACCCTTGATTTCTGTAATACACATACTCTACATTGCCAAAAGAGAAATAGTATTGGGTTTCATTCTGTATTTCCTGTTTCCCATTCATTGAATTGGTATCAGAGGAAAAAAAAAATCTTAAAAGATGTGAACATCAGCTCCCTTAAAGAGAGCTATCGAAAGAGTACTTTGACCACACCTTTCTCCCCAGATCATGGGGCCCCAGAATCTCCAACTACGCACTGTCTTCCACAGGATTCTCTGACAAGTCTGCTTCACCCTGGGAATCCTCATGATCAATATGAGATAATGAAGAGATGGATAGGCAGCCATAAATATCTCAGAGGTGAAGACACTGGGGAGATTAGCAGGAGGAGTCTTGGAGGTGATGGAGAAGGGGATAGCCACAGTGTAAGCCAGGTGAAGTATAAGGAAGCAGCCTAAGGACTTCAGGGCAGTGATGTGAGCCTTGGCCCGAGTGTCCCTCCTACCAGCTGTGTGGGCCTTCATCTTCCTGTGGTGTCTATACAAAGAGACAATCAGAATCCCAGAGGAAACAAGAAGCACCATGAAAGGCAACCAATTTCCTGCAATGAGCTGAAATACATAAAAACAGTGCCAGCTTGAAAATGGGTACAGATTGCTGCTGTTTCCCTGGGAAAATTTGTAGGGCTTTAAGCCAATTTGGACTATAAAAGTAACAAATTGATCATAAAGTACCCCAGAAAACACAAGAGACTCAGGCTATAGGCCTTCTGCTTCAGCCACAAGTAGGCAGGGTGTTCAAAGGTTGTGATCTTCTTGCAATAGAAGACACTGAGGAAGGTGGCAAACCACATCCTGGCCTGGCTTACAAGGACCCAGAAGACACTGAAATAGTGAAGCCAATGGCTGCTCTGGAAAAGTGGAAACAGGCTTAAGTCCAACATAATGAGCCACTGCAGGAGAAACCTGCAGCCAGCCACGCCCAGGACAATGAGGTTGTATGAGGTCATTTTGGGTTTTCTGACCCACTCCTCACCACAAGGACTCCATTTCCAAGCAGGCCAATAAGAAATTCAGCCACTGCTACCAGCATCAGCTGTCCTAGGCCAGCAGTCAGCATGGCTGGAGAGGTAAGTCTTTCACTGCTTCTGGCTGAGTTCTGTCACTGCTCCTGGCTGAAAATTTACCACACTAGGGTAAATTTTCACACCACAAAATCTGGCTTTGTCCTTCTGTAACCTGTCTTCAAGCAAGACTGAACAGCTGTGAGCAGGGACAAAGAGGTTAGAAGTTATGATCTCCTCTGTATTTGCATCTACATGATTGACCCTGAGTCTAGACTCAGAGATTGGAAACAGTACCATAGACACAGACTCTCCATTTCAAA
Organism: Daubentonia madagascariensis; assembly: GCA_023783475.1. NCBI lineage: Eukaryota > Metazoa > Chordata > Mammalia > Primates > Daubentoniidae > Daubentonia > Daubentonia madagascariensis. The sequence goes on from JAKFHU010001569.1 coordinate 13,989,243, forward strand.
AGTCATGGGATAGAGTCTAGACACCAGTACATAACATAACAAGACCTCTCAACAAGAAAGACTAAATCAAAACATGCTCAGGTTCTATACAGAGACAGATATGAGCACATATGCTATTAAAAAAAGAAATTTTAATTTCATAAAAAGAACATTGACTATGGAAGCATGAAAGTTGAACCACCTCAGAAATTAAAAATATATTTCATTATCAAAGGGAGAAGTAGGGGAAGTCTGGGGGAAAAAAACATCAGAGAGCCAAAACATATTATATTTAAGTGCCAAACAATAAAAAATATAGGTCATGTAGGGGAGCCATTACTGTTAACCACGGTCATTGAAGCCCTTTGCCCTTTATGGCCAACTACCCATGCGCACTTGCCTCAGCATATATCTCACATCAAGGTCTTAGAGAAAGGAGATGAACTCAAAGAAATGAAAAAAGACCAGCACAGTTATCAAGAAATGTAAGAAAAGTGCTTCATTTATCGTCCTTCATATCACAACTTCCCTGGGACCAGGCCAATATAAACATGTTTGTGGTAGGCTTAATTCTAAGGTGGCCCCCAAGATTCCCCTCCCCTGGTATACACACCCTGAATAATCCTTGGGTGTGAGTGGGACAGTGAATAAGACAGGATGTCACTTCTGTGATTAGGCAAAGGTGAACAGCTTTTGCAGATGTAATTAAGGTCCCAAATCAGTCACTTTTGAGTTAATTAAAAGGGGGGTTATTCTGGGTGGGCCTGACTTAATCAGTTGAAAACTTTGAGAGAAGAACTGGGCCTTACCTAAAGAGAGAGATCTTCCTGCTGGCCTTGAGAAATACAGCTGTCATGTTGTAAGAAGGCTCATGGCAAGAAACTGCACGCGGCTTCTAGATACTGACAGTAGCCCCCAGCTGACAGCCAGCAAGAAAAAGGAGACCTCAGTCTTATAACCACAAGGAACTGAATTTTGCCAACAACCATGTAAGCTTGGAAGAACTTCAAAAAGGAATGAAGCCCAGCCAAAACTTTGACTGCAGTTGTGGCACCCTAAACAGAAGGCCCAGTTAAGTTGTGCCCGAACTCTTCCACAGGACCTATAACATAATAAATGTATGTCATTTTAAACCACTATGCTTGTGTTGCTACAGAGCAAATAAAAAACAAGTACAGTGTTCAAAGAAGGCTGGCAATGACTTTGAGGAAATGCAGAGAAAGAGCAACTGGGTTAGAAAGGAGGAAGGCCAGGCTGGTCTCTTAGGAAGGCAGCATGGGTGTGGAGGACAGGAGGGCTATACCAGGACCAGGAGACCTGGAGTCTGGCCCCAGCACTGCCTCAGACTCTCCATGAAGCTGTGGGCAAGCTGCTGCCCCCCTCTGGGCCTCAGGTGCTCCACTAATAACTGAATGGGATTGTAGGACTAGATCTCCATTCCTTCAGATAAGAGTTACAGAGTGCTTATTATGTGCCAAGCTACAATGTACCAGGCACAGGGGACAGAGCAGTGAACAACACACAGTCTTTGCTTCTAGGGAGTGTTCCTTCTGCATCAACCACACCTACCTCCAACACCTAGCACTCTAAAACCCTGGCTGCAGGCAATGGAGAAACAGAGAAGATCATGATCTTCCACTGGCCAGAAAAATCTGGATAAGGCTTAAACCTGTCCAAAAGCTGTGTTTCTTTGGTGACTTTTTGAAGAAACATAATGCCTGTCTCTCCCCACCTGCCCCAATCTAGCCTGGGCAGTGGAACTTGCTATACAGATCATGGTAGCCAACTGATGTGTTTCCAAAAAGCCCACTCTGGCCTAAAAAACAAAATCTCCAGAAACATAAAACAGTTTTTGACAAACTACTTTAATGCTGGTGTTAACAGAAGCTAAACCACATAGAGAATCGAGATAATCATTTAGTTAATTCTGCTAAGAAAAATGTTTGCCTAAAAATCATTCAGCAATTGGTATACAGGTTCATCTATTTTTAAAACACATTATTTTTAAATTATGGCTACTCTCTACTTCCTTTTATCAGGGAGACATAGTCAGTGTATTGGCAAAGAAAATTGGATTATCTGCAATAATTTTCAAAAGTGTGATACTTCCCATGCAAAACATGAAAACCCAGTTTTGACTTCTGGAGTTTATTAAAATAATGCACTTTGCATTGCTTAGAGTGCAATAGCTCTGGTTTCTATCCTGTTTTTCATGTTACCCTCTCATTTTGTTTCAAAATCAGAGAAGAAATGAGAAGAATTGAGAATAAAAATTTTATTTTACTTAAATCTACAGTTAATTAATCTTACTCTTGTCAATTACCCAGTTAAGGGCCTAGATCTTTTTCCCATGTTGTGGCCTCTAGGATCTCCAAGCACATGTCATCTTCCACAGAATCCTCTGACAAGTCTGATTCCTCATGACCATTATGATAGAATGGAGGAAAGTGTAGGCAGCCACAAGTGTCACAGAGATGGAGACACTGGTGAGTTCAGAGGGGGAATATTTGGAGATGATGAAAAAGAGGCTAGTCAATGCAGAAACCAGGTAAAGGAGGAACTTTAGAGCAATATGAACCTTGGCTTGAGCATCCTCCTTACAGCTGTGTGGTCCTTCATCTTCTCATGATGTCTGTATGGAAAGACAATCAGCATGCTGGGGCAGAAACACCACAAATGGCAATCAGTTTCCTGCACTAGACTGCAATGCATAAAAATAACACAGACTTAAAATGGGGTTAAGGATGCTGCTAATTCCTGTTAATAGTTTTTAAAGCTTCAATCCAGCAAGAGCTAAGAAATGAAAAGTTATTCTGAAAGACACTAGAAGAAACCAAAAACCCAGCCTTCAGGCTCTCTTCTTCAGCCACAAGAAGTCAGTGTGGCCAAAGGTCATAATCTTCATGCTGGAGAAGCCACTGAGGAAAGTGGCAAACCACATGCTGGCTTGGCTTACCAGGACTAGAAGACATTGACATAGTGAAGCCAACCACTGCCCTGGAAAAGTGGAAACAGGCTTACAGAGGAAACAGAGGCCACCATGATCAACCCTCATAGGAGAAAGCAGCCAACCATCATGCCTAGGGCATACATTTTTTACCTATTCTCTAAAACTCCAGACCACAAGGATTCCATTTCCAACAAGACCAATAAGAAATTCAGCCACTGCAACCAGCATCAGCAGTCCCAGGGCAGCAGTCAGCATGGCTGGGCAGGGAAGTCTGTCACTGATGAACTAGGAGGTGCCCTGCTTCAGTGCTGATGAATATGTACAGCTCCTGGCTGAGGTCAGATCCCGTGAGGGTGATATAAGTATTATGGTAGAGCATTTCACTTCTCAGAACTCAGATTTTGTCATTGAATGAAATCCATTCACTGGCAAAGATGCTATAGCTGTGTGCAGAAGAAGTGTTCTTGAAGGTAACAGTCCCACCTTCACTTGCATCTACATGAAGGTGGCCTGGGATCTGAGATTAGGTACAGAGCCACAGTTACAGACTGTCCTTCCAAAGGACAAAGATTCATAGTCTCCTAAAATCCTACTACCACCCCACCTAACTCCACAAAACCTAAATAAAACATTCTGAGAACCTAAACAGTGGCAAATGCAAGGCACCTCATGTTATAAAAAGGAAAGTATGACATTTATCAATTATTTGAAAAATACTTATTCCCCAGGGCACAATGTGAAGGAAACGAAGTCCCTACTCTTATAGAGCTTATACTGTGGTAGGAGAAGTAAATAATTAATAGTTTTAACATGTTTGTAACTTGAATATACAAACATGAGAGCTGTGTTTATACAAAGGTTTATTACAATGACCGAGAAAACAAAGGAAAGGATAGGGTAAGAAAACAAGCAAAAACAAACAGAAGACAGGATAAATATTAACTGCAGAATAACAAATTCTAGGAGAGGTCAGACCAGAGAGAAATCTGTGAACCACAGTTGCTACTTCATTTCCACACAGGATTATTCAGCATATCAGCCCTTAAACCAAGACCTGCAATGAAGAAGTATATGGAGAGTAATAGCCTCAGTGCTTTCTAGTTTACTAGAGCAACCACTTGGTTTTTACTTTTGACACAACCAAAATGTGTCTGCCATAATACTACCATAAAACCTTTTTCTACCAAAGTCCCTTCCGTTCATGGTCCTCTCATGCTCCTATATTTCACTGCTCTGAGCCCTCAACTATTTTCACAGTTCCTGAACCAAGAAAAGAAAGCCACTGAAAGATCGAGCGGAATACAAGCATCAGAAGAGACCCTCAGAGGGGCAAATTATGGCTTTACACTCAGCATCAACAGAACAGTCTGTCCTACACAGAATAAGAATATTGAAAGGAAAGAAACAAAGAACAAACATTGGTTTCAAAAACCTGATACTTTCATTCAAAAATTTACTCTCTCCTGTTGCCAGACTCAGTACAGATCCATCCCCTATTCTACATATTACTCAAGCATTTTTGTATTCTTGTACAAAACTTTAAATGCTTCCCCAAATTGTGCCTACTTTGCCACTAGATGGTGACAAGGCAACTGCTTCTTCAGTAGCAGCCGTTAACCTGACCAAACTAATTATTCTTTTAATGAGCTGTATTAGTCCAGATATTCAGAAATTGAGCAGATCAAGCATGTTGTTAATAAGCATGTGTAACAGCAACAAAATTTATAAATGTACACATATTCATGGTCTTTCCAGCTTCCTTTGCTACCGCCTTATGAAGTGGAGTGGTTCTTGCTCACTGGTCAATGCGGCCTCTTTGGTGCTAGAATTCAGGTGTTTGGAGGGAGGAGGAAGCACCAAACCACACCATCCAGGGTGCTGGGTGCAGCAAGGATCACAACCTTCGAGGAAGAATATGATAAGCAGCAGCAGCATCGCTCAAGGTAGAGAAAGTGAACAGAGTAACAGTGAGTGGACTTTGCAGATGAAAAAGAGGGTGAGGGGAGGAAAAATGGCTGTCTGATAGAGTCCTCCCACTGCACCACTCCCAGGGAAGGAGGTGAAAAACGTCATTGGCTGCCTGCAAGCACAGACCACTCACTCCAAAAACAGCATTGTGAATTACAGAGAAACAACGCGGAACGCCCAGCCCAAGAAAACAGGTACAAAATTTTCACAAAGATCGGAGAGCGCACAGAGCACGACAGAGCCCAGAGCGCAGGAAGGACGCGCTGACCAGGTCTGCGCAGTGCGACCTGACCCCCAAGCAGTTACGCACCTCCCCATCCACTCAGTCAGAGACAAGCCCAGAGTTGGGGCAAAGCTGTTGCTGGAGACAGCAGGCTCTGTGGAGAGGAAGCAATTGCGAGAGCCAAACAGAACTCTCAGCTGCAATATACAGGGACTGCTCAGGGCCGGGTAGGGACTGGGCAGAAATACAGCTTCCCGGGACAGTGCGTGGGAACCCGCAGGCCAGCACCGTCCCACTGTAAGTCAGCGGGACTGGGCCCAGGAGTTGAACGGAGAGCGGGACACACCCTTAGGGGCTGCTGGCAATTGTCTTCACAGGCCACAGTCCGGCTGAGCAAAGCTGCATTCCCGGGCGCAACTGGAGCCCTGCTGTGCACCAGGCTAGCGGCAGCAGCCATCTTTAAAGCCTCCTGCCCGGAGCTGTCTGCCCCGCCCTGCCCCGGGTGCTCTTCCGCGGGCGCCACAGGCTTCACCCTTGGTGGCCAGGGACAGCTGTATCTGTGGGTTCCAGGTGGGACGAGATCCCGGAACTGTAGTGGTAGGAACTTTGTGTACTGGAAACAGTTTGCAGCTCGTCCATCTGGTCCTGCTATCCTGGCTCTGGCCTCTGACAAGTCCACTACGTGCTGGTCCTAGTGCCTGCTCTTCATGTCCCAGCCCTCCTGTACCCCAGAGATCGGTCATTTTGAAGGTTGCTGGTTATAGTGACTCATTTTGTATAACTGCCAGTTCTCATGACAACCAAATACCTCAAGAGCCACAGGCTGAACCAGAGCATCTCCCCATAAGCCTGCCCACTTCATTAGGGAATTTCACGCCATCCAAGAGCGCTTCCAGTGGCCACTATTCCCCCGCTCCCCATGGGAACATCCCCCTGGCGGAGACTGTTGGGGATAGAGATGCCCATCCACCTCACCTTGGGGTCTAGTGGTGTAAAAGGGGTGCACAATTGGAGATCCCCCTATCAGACAGTATCACGCGGAGACACACATCAGAAGGAGAGACACACGTGGCTAGATAAGCAACCTCTGAGCTGTGCAGAATGTTCCCAGCTCAGCTCTCACACTGCAGCCAAAAGAAACTGTGTTTCTATCCACACCTCAGGAGGAGCAGGGTCAAAGTAACCCCTAGGAGCTACAAGGCCCCTCCCAAAGCACGGGGCTTTCTCATACCCCAACTGGGGGATCAGAGTCTGCCACAGACATAACAGAATACCTAGCTATTAGGGAGCTGTGGATTCATACCCTCAAGTACAATTCACTAGCTTAGAGATCAAGCTGGGAGGAAAATCTCACTACAGTCCACTGGGAAGAGGAAAAGACAACAGGTCAGAGATAACCCAAGATCCACCCAACTTGCTAAAATACACCTAAGGCAATACAGACCACTACTTCTCTCCCTGGCTCTGCCAAGGAACGAACCTCGAGGGCTTGGAGACAGGGCCATAAACTAGCCCTAACACCCCCAGCTCTCGACCAAGAGGCCAGATGAGAAAAAACCAGCAAAAGAACTCAGGGTACATGAAAAATCAGAGTGAAAAGTCACCCCCAAAAGAAATCATCAGTTTCTCAGCAATGGATATCAACTCAAATGAAATGGGTAGAATGACAGAAGAGGAATTTCGTTTATGGATTATAAGAAATCTCAATGAAATTCAAGAGAAAATTGAATCCCAGCACAAAGAAACCACAAGAACAATGCAAGAAATGAATGAAAAATTCTCCAAAGAAATAGAAATATTACGGAAAAATCAAATAGAAATTCTAGAAATGAAAGAAGCATTCAAGGATCTACAAAACACAGTGGAAAGCCTTAAAAATAGGCTGGACCATGCAGAGGAAAGAATTTCAGAGCTAGAAGACAATTCCTATGTGCTAAATAAATCAGTCGAAGAGAAAGAACACAAAAACAAGAGGCATGAACAAAGCATACAAGAAATGTGAGATTATTTAAAGAGGCCAAACATAAGGATCATAGGCATCCCTGAGGGAGAGGAAGAAAATTTGCGTGGGCTGGAAAATCTATTTGAAGGAATAACAGAGGAAAATTTCCATGGCCTAGGCAGAAAGCTTGATATCCAAGTACAAGAAGCACACAGGACTCCTGGGAGACTCAACGTGAAAAGGCATTCACCACACCACATAATTATTAGACTGAGCAAAGTAAACACAAAAGAGGCACTCCTCAGAGCTGTAAGACAAAAAGAGCAGGTAACCTATAAACGGAAACTCATCAGATTAACTGCAGATTTCTCAGCTGAAACCTTACAAGCCAGAAGGGAATGGGGAGACATCATCAGTCTCCTAAAACAAAACAAAAGTCAACCCAGAATTCTGTATCCTGCCAAACTAAGCTTCCTATATGAGGGAGAAATAAAGACTTTTCCAGACAAGCAATCACTGATAGAATTTGCGAAGTCCAGACCGGCCTTGCAAGAAGTGCTTAGACCTGCATTGTACACTAACCAGCACAACAGACACCCACCAATGTAAAACTATGCAAAAGCTAAAACTCCAGAACCCAGATTCCACAATGACGCAAGAGGTAAAACAAAAGACACCACCCAATAGAATAATCAGAAATTTACCCCAAATATCAATTCTCTCAATAAATGTGAATGGCTTGAATTGCCCATTGAAGAGACACAGGCTGGCTGAATGGATTAAAAAATACAAGCCAAGTATCTGTTGTCTCCAGGAAACACCTTACACACAAAGACGCATTCAGACTCCAGTTGAAAGGATGGAATACAATTTTCCAGGCTAATGGAAACCAAAAGAAATCTGGAGCAACCATCCTTATTTCAGATGATATAAACTTTAAAGCAACAAAAGTAAAGAAGGACAAAAATGGACACTATATAGTGATGAAGGGAAAAATCTCACAAGAGGATTTAACAATCCTACACATTTATGCACCCAACACAGGAGCACCCAGATACATAAAGCAAATACTGCTTGATCTAGACAACATAATAAATATCAATGCCATAATAGCAGGGGACTTCAACACCCCACTGACGGAACTGGACAGATCCTCCCAACAGAAAATAAACAAAGAAATAAAGGACCTAAACAGGACTCTAGAACATTTGGGCCTAACAGATATCTACAGAACACTCCACCCAAATAACACTGAATATACATTCTTCTCATCACCTCATGGAACTTTCTCTAAAATTGACCACATCCTAGGCCACAAAACAGATCTCAACAAATTCAAAAAAATAGAAATCATACCATGTATCTTTTCAGACCACAGCGGAATAAAATTAGAAATCAATTCCAACAGAAACACACATCTTCATTCAAAAACATGGAAATTAAACAATCTGTTGCTGAATGACTATTGGGTCAAGGAGGAGATTCAAATGGAAATCAAAAGATTCTTCGAACTAAATGATAATGGGGACACAAGTTATCAAAATCTGTGGGATACAGTAAAAGCAGTCCTGAGAGGAAAACTTATTGCCTTAAATGCCAACATCCAAAAGACAGAAAGGTCACAAATCAATAAACTAATGAATCATCTTAAGATAATGGAAAAGGAAGAGCAAAGAAATCCTAAAGCCAGAAGAATAAAAGAAATAACCAAGATCAGAGCAGAATTAAATGAAATTGAGAACAAAAGAACAATACAGAAGATTAATAAAACGAAAAGTTGGTTCTTTGAAAAGGTAAACAAAATAGACAGGCCACTTGCCAGGTTGACCAGAAGCAGAAAGGAAAGGACTCTAATAAGCTCAATTAGAAATGAAAAAGGAGAGGTCACAACTGATATCATGGAAATACAAAACATCATCTTCAAATACTACAAAAATCTCTATGCCCACAAACACGAAAACGTGGAGGAAATGGACAAATTCTTAGAAACGTACTACCTCCCTAGGCTCAACCAGGAAGAAACAGAATTTCTAAACAGACCAATATCAAGCACCGAAATTGAAGCAGTAATAAAAAATCTTCCAACAAAAAAAAGTCCTGGACCAGATGGGTTCACACCTGAATTCTACCAAGCCTACAAAGAACTGGGGCCTATACTGCAGAAATTATTTGAAAACATCCGGAAGGATGGAATCCTCCCAAACTCATTCTACGAAGCCAATATCACCTTGATACCAAAGCCAGGAAAGGACACAACAAGAAAAGAAAATTACAGACCAATATCCCTTATGAATATAGATGCAAAAATTCTCAATAAAATCCTTGAAAACCGAATTCAAATGTACATCAAAAAAATAATTCATCACAATCAGGTGGGCTTCATTCCCAAGACACAGGGATGGTTCAACATACGCAAATCTATAAATATAAATCACCATATAAATAAAAGCAAGAACAAAGATTATATGATCCTTTCAATAGATGCAGAAAAGGCTTTTGACAAAATCCAGCAACCTTTTATTATAAGAACTCTTAACAATATAGGCATAGATGGCTCATACCTGAAAACTATTAAAGTCATATACGATAAACCCACAGCCAATATCATACTGAATGGGGAAAAACTGAAAGCATTCCCCCTTAAAACTGGAACCAGACAAGGTTGCCCACTATCTCCACTTCTATTCAACATAATGCTGGAAGTCCTGGCCAGAGCAATCAGACAAGACAGAGGAATCAGGGGTATCCAGATGGGGGCAGAAGAGGTCAAACTTTCACTATTCACAGACGATATGATATTATATATAGAAAACCCCAAAGATTCAACCAAGAGATTACTGGAATTGATAAATGAATTCAGCAAAGTCTCAGGATAAAAAATTAATGCACACAAATCCATAGCCTTCATATATGCTAATAACAATCAAGCCGAGAAACAAATTAAAGATGCAATACCTTTCACAATAGCACCAAAGAAAACTAAATATTTAGGAACATATCTAACTAACGAGGTCAAACACCTATATAGAGAGAATTATGAAACACTGAGAAAAGAAGTTGTAGAGGATGTAAACAGATGGAAAACCCTACCATGCTCTTAGATAGGCAGAATCAACATTGTAAAAATGGCTTTGCTACCTGAAGTGATTTACAGAATCAATGCAGTCCCTATCAAAATACCAACATCATTTTTTGCTGATCTAGATAAAATAATTCTACAGTTCATGTGGAACCAGAGAAGACCCCGTCTAGACAAAGCAATCTTAAGCAAAAAGAACAAATTGGGAGGCATCTATCTACTGGACTTCAAACTATACTACAAGGCTATGGTAACCAAAACAGCACGGTACTGGCACAAGAACAGAGACGTACACTAATGGAACAGGTCTGAGAACCCAAATATAAAATCAACCTCATACAGTCACCTGATCTTTGACAAATTCCAGAAAAACGTACACTGGGGAAAAGATTCCCTATTCAATAAATGGTGCTGGGAAAACTGGATGGCCACATGTAGAAGACTGAAACTGAACCCACACCTCTCACCTCTCACAAAAATCAACTCATGATGGATAACAGATTTAAACCTAAGACATGAAACCATAAGAAGTCTCGAAGAAAACATTGGAAAAACTCTTATGGACATTGGCCTAGGCAAAGAATTTATGAAGAAGACCCCCAAAGCAATCATAGCAGCAACAAAAATGAATAAATGGGACCTGATCAAATTAAAAAGCTTCTGCACAGCCAAGGAAACTATCACTAGAGTGAACAGACAACCTACAGAATGGGAGAAAATATTTGCGTGTTACACCTCTGATAAAGGGCTGATAACCAGAACCTATACAGAACTTAGGAAAATCAACAAGAAAAAATCAAACAACCCCATTAAAAGGTGGGCAAAGGACACGAACAGAAACTTTTCAAAAGAAGACAGAATAATGGCCGGCAAACGTATAAAAAATTGCTCAACTTCTCTAATCATCAGGGAAATGCAAATCAAAACCACAATGAGATATCACTTAACTCCAGTGAGATTGGCTCATATCAAAAAATCCCCAAACAACAAATGTTGGTGCGGATGCGGACAGATAGGAACAATCATACACTGCTGGTGGGACTGCAAATTAGTACAACTTCTATGGAAAGTAATATGGAGATACCTCAAAGAATTAAAAGTAGAATTACCATTTGACCCAGCAATCCCACTACTGGGTATTTACCCAAAGGAAAAAAGACATTCTATAATAAAGATATCTGCACGTGAATGTTTATAGCAGCACAATTCACAATTGCAAAGATGTGGAAACAACCCAGGTGCCCATCAATACATGAGTGGATTAATAAAATGTGGTATATGTATACCATGGAGTATTACTCAGCAATAAAAAACAATGGTGAATTAACACATCTGGTATTATCCTGGTTGGAGCTAGAGCCCATTCTTCGAAGCGAAGTGTCACAAGAATGGAAAAACAAGCACCACTGGTACTCACCATCAAACTGGTACTAACTGATCAACACTTACATCACACATGGCAATACTCATCAGGGGGCGGGCAGGCGGGAGGGGATGGGAAAACTCTCACTGAATGGATGCGGGGAGCACAGTTTGGGGGATGTCCACGATTGTAGCTCTGACACGGGCAGTGCATGGGCAATATATATAGCCAACGTGCTGTACCCCCATAATATTCTGAAATTTAAAAAAAAGAGAGAAAAAAAAAGAGGGAACTACTTTTGTCTGCTTCCATGAGTATGAAAATTTGGGGAGCAAGAATTTTTAAGTGCAGCAGACAAAATGTGGGGAACTGTCTAGGAGGTGGAGCTTATTTTGCTCCTCCTGGGTTTGGGCTGGACTTAATGACTTTCCCAAAGAATTGACTATGGAAGCGGAAAAAATAGTACCTTTACGGTGTTCCTGGCAGACAGCACCTTAACCAAGCGATCAAGGTTAACATAACCAGTGACAAGTCATGTTGATATCACGTACCCTGGATGGGATGTGATGTGATGAGAAGGGTGCTTCACCTCTGTGGTACTCTTCCCCAAAAGCCCATAATCCCAGTCTAACTATGAAAAACACATCAGACAAACCCAAATTAAGGGACATTCTAGAAAATGCCTGAATAGTAATCTTCAAAACTGTCAAGGTAATAAAAAACAAGAAAAGGCTGAAACTGTCACAGACTAGAGGAGACTAAGTAAAAATGTACCATAGATATGTAAAATATTAAAATTAGCAGAAACTGGGTGAGGAAAATATTTGAACTCTCTGTACTCAATTTGCAACTTTTCTATAAAATATTATGAATTTAAATTAAAATTAAAACTTTATTTTTAAAAAGTTAAATAAAACTCAGACATTTATTCATCATTTGTATGAGAATTATGTTTTTAGCAATTTGAGAATTGTGTCTATCCAAAGAAGAGTTAGGGGACTAAGGTGCTTGCATAACATTGAAAGGTCATGCTAAGGAAAGAGTCAAGCAACACAGACAACAGACTGGGCTTTCTGCATATGTGTCCATCCAAGGCAAAGTGTTCACAGGTTCAGGCTAGTACCAGCCCTCAGTGGGACACCAGCCTCAGGACTAGCTGTCTATTAGATGTGTTTACAAATAAGGCACTTGTGGCCATGTACAAAAAGGCAATATGTTTTGAAGTCAGACATATCTGGATTTGCCTCCCAACCCAAACAGTTAGTAGCCATGTCCCTAAACAAGTCGATTAAGCCCTCTGAGCTTCGGTTTCTCCTCTATAAAAATGATAACGTTTACCTCACAGAGCTGTTGTGATGATTAAAAAAAAATTACCTAGCCTTTTGCCTAGCAAGTAGTGCCCTTTAATTAATGTTATTTTTATTTCCTTCCTTGGTGATTTCTCTCCATAACCACTCCTTTCAATAAAGTCAGAGAGTGTCAAAAGTTTGTTAGTCACAGTATGCAAATCCAGGATGAACTGAGTTGCTGATTCTAGAGAAAGGCAATCAGTTCTGCCCAATTCCAGAATCTGTAGAAAGCACGAATAAAGATGAGAGACTGATTAATCCAGGCCTCTTAGAACACATAGAAGTCAAGATTTAAAGAGGAAGGTGGGAGTTAGGAGAGATCTTATAGTTAAACATATCAATATGTTTAACTACTTCTCTTGAGATACCTGTGTTTTAGATCATTATAACCACAGTCATTGTCCCAACTGTGAAAAATTGAGACAAATAAGTTTCCTGTATTTAAAATAAGTCAGAAATGTTATCAGACAAATCAAGTATGTACCTGTGTTTAGATACCTCATCTGCAAGCAAGCTGTACACACGTCAGTCATCTGCCCAGGGCATCTTACTCTTTTCTGTTAACCCAAGGCAGAGTTACAGTCATCCCTTTCCTAGACCCCATATACCCACACAGCCATAATCCAGAGACCAATCAAGCTGTTCTGAGATGATGCTGACCTCATGCCTCCTCCAGGTGTGGGGAAGAGGGGGTATGGACTGCGCCCCTCCTCCTGCTGTTGTCCTTACCCTCCACATCTCCCCTTTCCTCTCCCCTTCTCTCACCCCCATTAACCCATACCACTTCCTTGTTAATTTCTATGTCAGGCAAATTCTCACACATACATGGAATTTCTCTTCATACTTTTTCCCTTATGGAATGAAACTGGCCATGGGCTGTTCTCTTAAGGGGGGGAATGAAATTTATATCTGTGCCTTTCCTTAGACTACAATATCCAAATCCCTAGGGAGGCTTGTCAAACTCCACTTCCCCCTTCCACTCCCACACCCAGAAGGAATGGAGGCAGAGCATATAAAATTTGAAAAAAAAATTCCCAGTGGGCTCTGAAATGCTTCTCACCCTCCCAGTCCTCTTTGAGAACCAGTGGGCTAGACTAGAAGATCCACCTCCAGATTTAATTTGTAAAAAAGAACATTATTGAAAAATGTATTTTAAATGCCTTCAGTAAGCTTCAATTTTACCTGGAGACTCTGGCATTTGAAGCCATCGTCAATTCATGTTTTAAAAGACTCCTTCCTAGTAATCCCTTCTTTCTGTCTTTCTTTTTTTTAAACAACTAGAAATGGCTCATCAACAGAATGACGGTAACAATGATCAGGGAAACCCAAAGCCACACATGTTTAAGTGGAATCTAAGCAATATAAAAAACTTTCAAATTTCAAATCCTTGAAATTTTTAAGAATTTTGTTTACTTCTTACAGAAATTATATCTACTTTTCCATTATTTCTGTTGGCCTCTTCCTTTCCAAGTAGCAACATTAAAAATAAACTTAAAAATTGTTTCTTCTTTAATGTTATGACTTTTTCATTTAAAAATATATCTCATATAAATTTCAGGGCCTAAAAGCCCAGAGTCTATGTGAAAACATGACATTGATTTTAGCTAAGGAAACTAAGCACCTACAAGATTTTCATACCCCCCCCATTCCCCTTATATATACATCAGCAGCCTTGGGTGGGTTTTCAGGCTGGACACATACTGCTTCACACACCATTTTGAATATTTTCTTCTTGCCCTACAAAAGAAGGTTGTTTAATTGAACATGATCCTACTCAGTCCTATGTCTTTCCACCGCCCTTGTGATACAGTGGGAAAAGAATTGGATTTTAGAGTCAGAAGACTACAATTGGAGCTCTGGATATATCCTTCCTAGTTCTACCATTATGAACCATTTACTTAGTTTTTTGTGCCTTAACTTTCTCAACTATATAATGGGTACAAGAATATCTACATTACCAAACAGTTTGGGATGAGCTAATAAAACAGCATGTGTAAATGTAACATGTGTAAATATTGGGCTTGTAGCAGTTGAAAGTTAAATGGCAATGCCCCTAAGTTATAGCTACCACAGTGGGTATTTCAGGATGTTGTAAAGACACTGTCCTGACACCTGCCCTTCGCTTCAGAAAGTAACCCTTCTTTACAAAGAGATTTAAACACCCCTCTCTTTCCTATAATAGGCAGAGAATACTGGGAGATGCAGGATATTGAGTATCTATATTAGAGAGCCTGTAAGTTATCATGTCTTGAAAAAACAAACCAAAAAAACATAATTTTTAAAAAATTCCTGGCTAATAAGTACTTAGTGGTAGGTACTTAGCACAGCATACTGGAATTTGGAATTTGGAAACTCCAAATTCACAGCATTGCTAAAAACTGTGCCTAGGGAGGACTTTAGGCAAATACCTAAGCAAAGACTCGAGACTGTCTTCAAATAGCAAAAACGTTTCTAACACAAAGACAGCATATCCAACCCAGAGGGGGAAAAAATGAAGACAGTATAGGACAACCAAAAAACAAATTGGCAGAACTTTACCATTACAAGAAAAAGGATCCAGACAATGCAGAAGAAAAACTATTCACTTACCTTTCTCAGTGAGGAGAAACTGGAAGTTGACATCAGAACTCCCTATCTGTCCTTTAGATAGGTAGGTAGGTAGATGGATACCTAGATAGCTAGACTGACTATATATACTGTATATATTTAAAAGTATATTTTCTCTGACTATAAAAAAAAAGTTCATCATAGAAAACTTGAAAAATGTAAAAAAAAAATTACTCAGTACTTCCCACCTAAAAATAATTGCTGTTTACATTTTTGTGTATTTCCTTTTAGACTTTTTTCATATATACATATTTTTACAAAAATTGGCATTGTACCATCATGTTTTATTTTTATTTCACTTAAGCCATATAAAAATTTCTCTGACTATAAGATGGTAAATAACTGCATACTATTTCATCATAAAAATACATATTATTGTATATACTTATGATATGACATAAGTTATTTGACTAAAGTAACAGACCAAAAACACAGTGCCTGAAAGAATGGAGATGTTTATTTCTCATGAACAGTCCTGGCGTTCAGGCTTAAGCAGTCTAGAGCTGGTATGGAAACTCCACAGTGTCAGGAACCATGGAGCCAACTCTAGGATGGATAATTACTCCACTACCCTCAAGCATTCACCTCATCTGCATGGTCTGAGATAGATAATCATGACATTAGCATTCTGGGCCAGAAGAACAGAAAACGGAAAAGGGGGAAAAGAGGGCATGGCCGCTCCCAGGCCACCACCTAGAAACTACATAATCACTTCTGCTCACATGCTATTAGCAGAACTTGACAACGTGGCAATACCTACCTATAAGAGGAAGCTGTACAATGTAATTAGCTGCCAAAATTCTGTACAGCTAACAATTTGATTACTATGGAAGAGACAAGCGGGGACAGATATTGGGGGACAAATGAGGTTTTCTGCCACTCATTTAGACTTGTGACATAGTGTACATTTAATCACTCAATAATCCTTTTATCTCTTAATCTTAAGATTCTAACATGATAAATACCTCCAGGTTTCGTAGAATAAAATATTGGTTTGACTAACCCTTATCAAATGTTGTAGTCAAGATTCTGGTGGCTAGAATGCAAAAAAGTCAGGTAATTTGTAAAATTTGAAGATTTATTTACTTTGAGTTGTGTAAATATTACATAAGTATCTTATAAACACCAAAAAACTATATAAATATAAGTTATTATTCCCCAACTCCCAGTCCAAAACTTGTCAACATCCTGTCTTCAGATTCCTGTTCCTTTGGACACATAGTCTTTCTGTTCCAACCCCAGAAACAGTGTTCTCCTGGAGAATTGTGCTGTGCACAATTGCATAAACATGAAATAAATTCACCAAAAGTCAAGTACTCCCATAACCAGTCCAATGGCTCCTTCAGCTTTCCACTGAGGTACAGTATTTTGTAAATTTGCACTCAGATGGTGTTAATTTCACTATTTGACACTTGCTTTTGAACTTAGGCTAGCTCCCTGGATTTTAAGATCCTTGGAACTATTCTGGATTTGGCTTCTTTAATACTAGTCACTTCCCTCTACCCATCAGCTCTGACCCTTTCCTCCTTTCCAGAATAAGCCTAGAAATTCAGTCCTAAGGGTTTCTTGGTAGTAAGAGCTCAGTTACTACTCTGCAGCAAGTGTGAGGACCCTTTGCTGTCTTATCCCACAACGGACACCTATTTCTTTTCACCCTTCTCTTTCCCTCCTTTCCTCTCTGAAACCTTTCTTTTTTTTTCTTTTCTTGTACCACACTCCCTTGCTTTGGCCAATGACCATTTACCCACTGCTGAGCCCTTATTCAGGGCTCCTCATCTAAACCACAAAAATTTCTTCTTGTGCACCACAATGTATTTCTTAATTTGGGAGAACTTCCCATTATTGCTTCAGTAGCCAACGGAACAATGTGATGATTTCCATTATCCAGGATCCAATCGCCATGCAAAATACATGACAAGTAATGCCTCCAACAAGTTCCTTAGAGATGTGACTTATTTAAAAATATCAGCAAAAAAAAAAAAATTACAAAATGAAATGAAATATAAGCACTCAAAGGCCTAGGATGTCAAATCAGCAATCACCATTACTCAGACCACAGAGAAAACTGCTAACAGAGAAAATCTTACTCCCAAACCGTGAGGTGAGGTGACTCCAGACAGTGTTTACTACTGAAATTCCACTATTTGTTGAAACAAAGAATCTTCTTTGCTTTTGTTTTCAGTTTAGGATGTGTGATAATAATGAGAACAGAATGTCCTGGAGAGTAAAGGCTGGCAAAAATCAAACAAATGGATTTGGTCCCCAAATCCAACCCTACATAAAAAGGGAGATAATGGAGCAGGTTAGCAACACAACATGGAATGTAAAGGATGAGAAAATAGATCATCAGCTTCATAGCACCTATATGAGCTTCAGAATGGGGATTCCAAAAATCAGTGGCATTTCTCTGCATCTTCTGTACATGTCTCCTCAAGGAATGGATTAACAAGGAAGCAGAAGTCACATTAATGATCAACTGGAGAAATGAGCTCAAGACCAAAGAGGCTAACAAAGACAAGACACCTTCATCAAATAATGTACCATTTCTACTAGTCACAAGTTCAGAAAAACGTGATGTCTGGCTGAGCACAACATACAGGAGAGTGGTGAAGGCAGAAATCAGCACACAGGCCAGCAGCAACCTAGAGATCTTCGGGGAGATATTTCGTTTCAGCAGGAGAAACACTGCATGTTGGAAGTTAGTAATCTTCACACAGTACAAGCTGTTGAGCAAGGTCACAAACCAGAGACTGCTAGAATCCAAAAACATCCAACAAAACGCAAAAAAACTGGACACAAAGTCTGACCTTTTATAATGTGAAGAGAATAACCAGGTAATATTCAGTAGAAACAATCCCAGCATGAGAAATCTGGTGATGCTTAAGCTGAACAGGATTCTATCAGAAGAAGAGATTCTGTGGCTCTTGACCCACGTTTTGTAATTGACCACTGTAATAAACAGACTCGTAATGATTCCTACCAAAGTAAAAATAACTGAGACTATAACAGCAGAGAAATAGAACACCTGCAGCATCTTTACTCATTGAGGATTCAGCAGTTGTGATGCTGGTGGTGGGGGCAGAAGAAATACTGAAATGTATAAGCAGGCACCAGTGTCCAGCCTGGAAGGATGGCTCCTTTTTTATTTTTCCCCAGGATAGAAACTCAGCTATTCATGATCTAAGAGCCAGCTGCTTTTACTGAGATGCAAATCTTCCAAGGATTGCATTACTATTTCTTCCTTCATATCCTGTTTTCCTTAGAAATGCCTAATTAAAACAAGCCTAGGTGAACTTGGGAGTCCACTCCTCCAAGAGCAGCAGGGCTAGAGGGAGGAGTCATGGTAGGCTCCAAGGTCTTCAAATCCAAATTAAAGAGCTCCAGTCGAGCATTGTTTCTGTCACTGCTTCACAGCAAACATAGTTTTTCTTCATAGCAACCCCAGAATATGGTGGGACTCCCTATGCCTCACTCCTACCCCCCACCTCCCATCCACATATCCACGGACTACCAGAATCTATCTTCTCTGTCCCCTCTAATCTGTTGCTGCCAGAGCCATTTTCTCCAGCTGTCATTCTGCCTGTGCCAATGCCACTCCTGTAACCCTTGGCACCTACAGTGATTTACAGTTATCTAATAGATCAAGTTCAAGGACCTGGCACCTTCTTGAGGAAGCCTTTCTCAATTAATCCCATCCTTTCATGATGATTCCTTTGCTTTGCATTTTCTGTCTACATACATAGATTTGTGCCATAATCACTTGCTGTGTTCTGTCTTTACTTAGAATAAAAAAATGTCAGCCCTTTCATGTGTTTCCTTTATAAATCTGGGTTTATGTTTAGATCACATGTGGCTATTTCCTCTTAGGCATTTAACTGTCAAAGTAACCTGGTATGATATACATAGTAGTGCTTTAGTTGTAGTTTTGCCGGAAAAATAGCTAGGCATAAACATTTTCTGATTTCTCTGTAATTGCTCAGATAGTAAAGGCCAGACTATGCCTGGCAAATGATATTATGGAGGGCCATAGGTGAGTGCAAGACTATGGCATCTGTTATCTACTCTAGTAGTTGAGTGAAATCAAGGTGCAATCCTGGATGCAGCCACATATATATTACCAAATCAGCATCAAGGGACAGCATAAAGTACTATTACCAAATCCAAATATGAACAGATAAGAAGAAGGAACTAAGATACCTGATAAGCAGGTCGAAAAGAGGGGACTAAATTCACGAGACCCTTTGAAACAGATGACAGGAAAGCTAGCCTGGAGGAATTCCCTGAGCTGAAGCCTAGGTGCTTTTTATACAAAACACAAAACTAATGGCACTGACAGAGGCATGTCCAGATCAGTTGATCAGGCAAGCAGAGTGAACCAGCAAGATCACGACTAAAGGGAAAATTATAGCACAAATTTCCAATTAATTATCTATCAAATACATGACTGCATAAAAGTGATTAAGTTGAAATATTACATCACATTTAAATAGGATAAATAATATAAAGAATCCTAAATATGGACTGTAAGGAAACTCAATGAAATTCAAAACAAAATGGAAAACCAACTCAAAGAAACCAGAGAAACATTTTGGGAAGTGAATGAAAAATTCACTAAAGAGATAGACATATTAAAGAAAAACCAAATAGAAATTCTAGAAATGAAAAATTCATTTAAGGAAATACAAAACACAGTAGAAACTTTTAAGAATAGACTAAATCAGGCAGAAGAAAGAATATCAGAGCTTGAAGACAACTCTTTCATACAAGTCAGTCAAAAATAATGAACAGATAGTTAAGAGGAATGAAGAAAGCCTATGAGAATTATGGGATTATGTAAAATGGCCAAATATAAGAATCATAGGCATCCCTGAGGGTGAAGATTAAAATGCACGAGGGCTGGAAAACCTATTTGAGGGAATAATCAAGGAAAACTTCCCTGGGCTTGCTAGCAATTTAGACATCCAGATATAAGAAGCTCAACAAACACCTGGGAGACTCATCATAAAGAGGCAATCACCAAGACACATCGTCATCAGACTGGCCAAAGTCAACATGAATGAGGAACTCCTGCAAGTAAGGAGAAAACATCAAGTAACTTACAAAGGAAAACCCATCAGGCTAACTGCAGACTTCTCAACAGAGACCTTACAAGCCAGAAGGGTTTGGGGCCCCATCTTCAGTCTTCTTAAACAGAACAACTGCCAGCCTAGAATTTTGTATCCTGTAAAACTAAGTTTCATAAATGAAGGCGAAATGAAGACCTTTCCAAATAAGCAAACACTGAGAGAATTTGTCAAGACCAGACCTGCCCTGCAGGAAATACTCAGAACTGCATTACACATGGATCAGCACAATGGTCACCCACCAATGTAAAACCACCCAAAAGCTAAAGCTCAGATCTCATATAAAACAATAGTACAAGAGGTTAAAAAAAAAAAAAAAAGCAACAAAGTACTACCCCACCAGATGAACAGAACAGCATCCCACATATCAATTCTATCAATCAAAATTAACGGTTTAAATTCCCCACTCAAGAGACATAGGCTGGCCGAATGGATTAAAAAACCAATCCAAGTATCTGCTGTCTCCAGGAAACACATATAACTCACAAGGACTCTTAGAGACTCGAGGTTAAAGGATGGAAAAAAATATTTCATGCAAATGACAACCAAAAGAAAGCAGGTGTAGTCATTCTTGTATCAGATAAAATTGACTTTAAATCAACAATAGTAAAGAAAGACAAAGATAGTCATTATGTAATGGTTAAGGGACCAATTCAACAAGAAGACATAACAACCCTAAATATTTATGGACCTAACACAGGAATGCCCAGATTCATAAAGCAAATCCTACTAGATCTAAGCAAAGAGATAAACAGCAGTATCATAATTGTCAGGGACTTCAACACCCCACTCACAGAACTGGACAGATCACCCAAGCAGAAAATAAATAAATAAACAATGGACTTAAATGGGACTCTAGAACAAATAAACTTAACAGACATTTACAGAACATTTTACAAAAAAACTACTGATTATACATTCTTCTCATCAGCACATGGAACATTCTCCAAGATTGATCATATTTTAGGCCACAAATCATGGCTCAATAAGTTCAAAAAAATCAAAATTATACCATGTATCTTCTCAGATCACAGTGGAATAAAACTAGAAATCAACACCAAGAGAAACACCCAATTTTACACAAAGTCATGGAAATTAAACAACCTCCTGTTGAATAATTACTGGATCAATGATGACATTAAGATGAAAATCAAAAGATTCCTCAAACTGAATGACAAAGGGGACACAAATTATCAAAATCCATGGGATTCAGCAAAAGCAGTCCTAAGGGGAAAATCCATAGCCTTAAATGCCTACAACAAAAAGACAGAAAGATCATAAATTAACAATCTAATGATACATCTAAAGTAAGATATAAGAAATAAATGTTCCAAAGAAGAAGGGGAAGTCCAGTTTAGACAGTAATACACCCCACCTTCAGTGTGATATACCAAATTGTTGGGTTCTCAGTAGCAGAAAGTACTATAATTAAGATGTGATCAGGTTGGCTAGCATGATCAGTGAGTAAGCTGGTTCTGTTAGAAATTATTTCTGAAAGAGTCAGTGTAGGAAAAGGGTTAACAGAACCCTTTCTCTCTCTGCATGAGAATTGGACCTTCAGTTAAACTTTCTAGCTCTGTTCTCCTTGTCAACCTGACAAGAATAAGAACATCAACTATGTTTTTAGACCAAAAAAAAAAAAAAAAAAAACCCCGAAAAACCCTGATTGGCATCTTAACTGGAAGGAACTGCAAGTGAACTATAAATATCTTACAGAGACTCCATGCATTGCGCCTCCCTAAGTATAGTGACTCTTCTCATGTGTGTGTCCCTTGACATGACCCTAGAAGCTATGTCTATGAAATTATTACAAGAGAAATTGGCTCCTTTGAGACATAAAGCTTTTAATTTAGGACAGCTCCCAGCCTTACCCTAATGTGGATATCTTCTCCTTGCACCTGAATTGTATGGCCTGCAGCAAGGACCCTGCAAAAGATGAAGGCTTGATACTGCCCTGCTGGTAAGCTGGGTCCCTAAACTATATCCATCTTAGCAAGCTGGTGCCACAGTGGCCTAAGATAATCTTGTAAGTCTGATTGTTTATTAAAGCCCAAAAGACCCACTGACGGGCATTGTAGCCATGGGTCCAAACTATACTACTTGATAGGTCTGTAGGAGAAGCTTTAAGGCAAACAGTCAAAGCAAAAGGATGACACTTAGCTTCTTTGATAATGGCTCTGAAAAGTGAAGTCAGTCATCATGAATAAATAGGAATTTAAAAATTTGAAATTTTTTTCAAGAGTACTATATGAAGCTTACAAGAACAAAGGAAACTTCCATTTTCTTCGGTATTTTAAGTGCTTATTACGTTCCCAGCAGTGCACCAGGCATCTTATGTCAGTTAATCCTCAAAATAGTCTTAGGAGGAGGATATGGTTATCCCTATTCACAAGTGATGAAAATAAGGATCAGAGAAAGTAAGTGTCTGCCTAGTATCATAGCAAATGTCTTAGTACATTTTATGCTGCTATGATAGAATACCACATACTAGGTAATATAAAGAAAAGAGATTTATCTGGCTCACAATTCTGGAGGCTGGGAAGTCCAAGAGCATGGTTCTGGAATCTGCTTGGCATCCAGTGAGGGCCTTCTTGCTCCTTCACAACATGGTGGAAGGGCAAGAAAGCATGTGTGAGAGCAAGAGAGGAAAAGGGGGCCAAACTCCTGTGAAACCTAACCACTCCTGTGATTATGGAATTAATCTATTCATGAGGGACAAGTCCCCATGTCCTAATCACCTCTCAAAAGACCTTCCTCTCAACACTGTTACAATGGCAATTAAATTTCAACATGAGTTTTGAAGGTGCCATTTAAACCACTGAAGCAAATCAGTGGCTAAGCTGGAAGGTCTTTCTGACACTAAGCTCTTTCTACCACCCTAGACTGCCCCTCATTGGTTCTTTCATTCACTAAATAGTTGTTATCAGCCAAGCACTATGTTGGGTGCTGGGGAAATAGAAAATAATCACTCACAGCACACTCTGCTTTCAAAGAATATAAAGAATAGTGGGAGAGGCAGACAAATAGCCAATTAGAGAACAGAACTTTAGGTGCTATAATAAGGAAAAACAAAGAGTGCAATGGGAGCCCTCAAGAGAGACACACTTAATATAGCCCTGGGGGTTCAAGAAAGGCTTCCTTGAAAAGATATATAAGCTAAGTCTTGAAGTATGCAAAGGGGTTATCCAAGCAAAAAGATAGGGTAGGAGGGAAAAGGATATTGGAAACAAGATAACTCTACATGCAGACTCAGAGGAGACAGAGCATGTAGTGGGTTCAGGAAACAGAAGAGTGGAGTGGTACAAGAAGAGGAAAAGAAGTGGAAACTGCTGGAGACAAAGATCACCTGTGCCAGGACCCTCTTGTGATAGAAAGATTCCTTCATTGTATCTGAAGCATCTGTTTCAATGATGCTTGTGTCTGTGTCTTTATTACATACTAGATGTGATGTTTTTGAGAACAGGAACTGTTTCTAGTACAGTGCTTGGTACAGAGTGAGTGTTAAATAAATGTCTGTGGCAAAAATGAATGACTGGAATCAAGGTAAGCCAGAATCAAAATGGAGTGAAAAAGGTGTTTATTCCTGAAATGTTGCAGTAGCGTTCAGCATCTAGCCAAACCCATCCCTTTGTCAAAGAGACCTGCTAGCTGGTCAATAAGGATACAAGCCTTAGCAACCAAGAAAAATTAGTTCAGAAATCTTCCCTCTCTGACTATGAATACCCTATTTGGCAACAGATGAATACTAAGGCTAGAGAGAACATGCCCAGGAAACTCCACTGATGAACTTCTAAAAATATATTTTTCAGGGTTAACGTGGAAATGTTGCTCTGGCCATCAGCTCAGCTCCACCAAGTCACAATAACAAGTTAATTATAGTGAAGTCAACAAAATTTGCTCACTCTATAAGTTCAGGTGTGCTCAGAAAAAAAAAATCAGGTTATTTATAAATAATCTATATGTAATATGATTTTTCTCCTGAGCTCCCACCTGCTGGTTTGGGGAGGTGTTTAATCCAATGATATAAGGCAGTATCTTCAGAATTTTTAGTCTCTTTAGATACAAAAACAAAAATCTCTGAGACATCCTCTCCACGCCATGCTTCTCTCCTTTAACTACGGTCCAGGTATATGGGAAGAGGGCTGAGATTAACTCTACCTCATGGCACCAGAGAAGTGTCTGTATTCTCTACCTCAGTAGCCTCAACTCCTGTGGCTTCCAGGGAGAGGTCCTCTGTCCCTGGGTGCCACAGCCTACAGGCTGAGTCTGTACCTATGCTTTACTCCCACTGACTGCAAACTAGGAGCTTTTAACCACTCCTCAAAGTGAGGGGTAATCAGGATTCTCACCTGGCCTACTTGCAGTCTCTTTCTGTCTCCCTCTTCTCCTTCCCTCCATTTTATGGGGGCTGGAAGGAGCAGGCTTCCCCTTACCTCATGTTCTCTCATACCATCAGCAACAATAAGCTTCATGGATTCACCACTATAAGAGAAGGACTCCAGAGGTAGATACTTCAGGCTCCATTTTGATAGGTTAAAATAAGAGTAGCTAATATTTGTTGTGCATTTAGTATCCTTTAGTTGTTAAAATGCTTTAAGTACATTGTCCTATTTAATCCTCACACCAATCCTATGAAGCATACCTATTTTCTAGTGAAGTCCAAGGAGGTTTAGTAACTTGCCAAGGATTATGCATCTAATAAGTGGTGGGGT
Organism: Daubentonia madagascariensis; assembly: GCA_023783475.1. Taxonomy (NCBI): domain Eukaryota; kingdom Metazoa; phylum Chordata; class Mammalia; order Primates; family Daubentoniidae; genus Daubentonia; species Daubentonia madagascariensis. The sequence continues at coordinate 14,014,538 of JAKFHU010001569.1, forward strand.
CAGGATTCACACTCAAATGTATTTGACTCCAGAACTAACACTGTAACACTGGACTATATATAGTTGTGCTATATATTTTTCTACTCCAGCAAAATATAGAAACACCAATTGTCATCAGCAGTGCCAGAGGTTATAAGGTCACTTTTGCATTCTTAAAACAGAACCTCTTGTAGAATTAAACAAATAGCATTGACTTTCCTTTCCACCTATCCCAAATCAAGAAAATCACAAACACAACTTTAAGACCCCATAGGTATCCCTGCTCATCTACTTTTGGAAGATATAAGGGAAATTGTACAATGTAAAGAGCACTGGCAAGCATTTAATTGAGAAATGTTGGAATGTATTTTATGGTTTGTTTGTTTTCACTTATAATCCTCCCGAACCGAAACTACTAAAGCAAAACAAAATAAACAAGATGGCACCTTCCAGGCTTTCTCAAAACTGAGCCTAAGGCCATAGGTAAATCTATCCCATGCCCTAGGATTCAGTGAGGAGCTGTCAGATCAGGCATACCCCCTGATGGATTTGGAAGACCATAACCTTTCCAAAATAGCCAGACTTCCCATCATTGTGCCTCAAGCAACAGGTGAAATTCTATTCCTCAGCAACTCACCCACCACCCAGGCCCCACTCCCACCCCCAACTTTGATTAATGACAGTCCACATATGGCTGAAGTCACATAACAAAGTCTGAGGTTTTCCAGGAGTCACCTCCAAATTTATCTGAAAGAAGGAGCTGGGAATGGGTTGAAGTGAGGATGCCACATTTCCTCTCAGGGAACCAAACGGGCTACCACATCAGACTCCCACTCATGGAATTCTGCACTTTCCATGAACACTACTGGTGCCAATAAAATGAACAGTAATGGTAACATCAGCATGTTCACTGCACCATATCTGAATCTGCTACGTCAGGGAAGCATTTAATGGTGCCATAATGGGAACAGAAGAGACGGATCACTATAAAAGTCAGTTGAAAGCATGAATGAATAGCCAAAGAATTTGCAAGCCAAAACCTCTAGTGACATGTTATGTTCAATTAAAGGGAGGAAAATCCCAGCACCTAAGCTACTAGGCAGAATCAAGAGTGTAGGTAAGGGTTAAAGGACCATAAGGTCAGAGTTAGGCAGAGAAGTTGTCAAAGTAACAAAAAATAGAAACAAGTGTTCAAGAGTGGGTGAGGCAGAGTTAAAGAACATGGGGTCAGGGTAGACAAAGCAGATGTCAATCAAGACAGCACAGATTTCCATAGTTAAACTCCCCTATGCTGAAAAGCAGCACAGATTTTTTTATTAATTATAGAACTATTAGGCAGGGAAAAATACCAATTTTAGAATTCTTATATTTTAGTGAATTATAAATGAATCTTAAATCATTCTGTAAGTCTCAGCAGATACCTTTTCTAAAGGGAATTTTAGGTGGTGTCAGAATTAGGAATTTTCCTAGCAGCTTCAAAAGGCAAACTATCAATTTAAAAGCAAATCATATAGACCAAAAGACATTTTATTCCTGTAATTTTAGAAATTAATATATAAAACCCAGAACAATCCTAAAATTAATTTCTGGTTACATATGACCAAATGTCTAATAATGTGATGAACCTTCATGCTATGTCAAAATATATCCCTTTTCACAAAATAACAACAACCACAACAATAGCAATATTTATTGTTTGCTCCATGTAAGACTGTAAGCACTTTTCATGTTAACTTACTCATTCTTCCCAACAACCCAATCAAACAACATACTAATATTATTTCCATTTTACAAATGAAGAAAGTCAAAGAGAGAGAGGTTAAGAAGCTTCCCCAAGGTCACCCAGTTCATAAGGGCCAGGGCCAGGATTTAAACACAGTCTGTCTAGCTTTGGGGTCCACATTTGTAGCCACAACACTCTACCCTTGAGATCCCCATTAGTGCCAGAAATCCAGATTCAGAAATTCTATGTGTTATAACTGAAGATGTTCACAAGTTTGAGAATTCTTCATGATATTAAACAAAAATATTCTCATTGACTTGTTGAAGTTGTTCAATTATAGGAAATAAATCAATGCCCATATACTTCTATTTAAATAGAATTGATTAAACTTATAACAACTGTTTATATTATATTTGATAAGACTCTATAATTTTAAAACCAGATATGCATCTTGGTCAAAACAAAAACAAAAACAAAAATAAACCTGCTTGGTCTTTTGCCCAATCCAAGTAAAAAAAAATTTACTTGAAAATTTACTTCAGCAAAATGATCATGAAATATAAGCCTGGATTGGAACCTAGGATCCAAGGTTCTTGATTTTCATTCCACTGTTTTTGTCATTACACAATGGGTTTGTGGAAACTGGAATCCTATGGGAATTGCTGTTGCTGCATAATTCAATATTAGTTACCATGATAGCCTTCACTTACTGAGTACTTTACACAAAACACTGTGCTAAAATGTCAGCACACATTGTCTCGTGAATCTCTAATACCCCGTGAAGTCTGTTACAGCCCACATTTTAAGATGAGGGGAAGAGAGGATCATACAGGTATTAAAGTAACTCACTTGAGGCCAAAAATCTTGGAAAACTGACACAATCAGAATTCAAACCCATATCTACAGGACTACAAACCTTTGGTCCTTTCCCTCAAGTCTACAACATAATTTTATTTACATCAGTTTATCACTGTTAGTATCAAATTTAAGAAACTAGTAATCAGACTCATTATGTTGAGCTGATGATTATTAAAATACAGCTCCATGTCTATATAGTGAAAGTGTTCCTACTACACTGACATTTCCTGAAGACTACTTTATTTCTTCCCCTGCCCCCAAAACAACCATACAGAAAGAGACGATGAGAAGTGTGGCTTTCACCTTGGAACAGGTCCCCAGGTGGGACCAGGGGCAAAGCAGTCATTATTTCTCACCTACGGATGTTACAGAACTGGTATCATGGGAGGTCAGGAAGAGTCCTATAGTCTTGGGCCAGACTGAAGGATTCCCAGGCTCTACCCCATTCCCTCTACTGCTCCACAGGGAAAAGCGACCCTTGGATCCAGGCTTCAGATGACCAGACTCACACCGGAGCATCTCCACAAACGTCTGCTTCAGGTTTTTGTTCCCCAGAATGAGAATAAATGAGTGGCCAGCAGGATAAAACATTGTAATTATTTCACCAATCATTGTTGCCGCCTTAGTATTTGGAAGGAAATGACTGGATGATGCAATTAAAAAAGCAAGAAAGTAAAATAGGAAGAGAAAGAAAAAGGAGAGGATGATTTTGATGGCCCTCTTGTGGGCCTCGGTGCTTGGATCTCTGGAGCTTGTACCATTTTGCTGCATCTGCCGTGTGTGCCTCCCCAGAGAGAGGAGGAGCAGAAGGTAGGAAGCCAGGGACACAATTAAGGGAGGGAGGTTCCACAGAGTCCCAAGAACATGTGTCAGATAATATTCATTTCTCTTCTTTCTGAAGTGTTCAGATATATTCCCTGTCCCATCAATTCCCTTGAATACAGAATAGATCTTAAATTCATTGAACAGAGACATGGTATTACCACAGGATAAGAACAATGCACCCAACAGCATCCACACAACTACCTTGGAAACTCTCCATTTGAGCCAGAGGAACATGGAGTGGGAGAAGCTGGCAATTTTCAGGCAGTAAAGCACAGCAAGGCAGGTGGCAAGCCAAATGTTCAGATGGTTTGTAAATGTCCAGAAAATATCAAGAATTTGCATTACTATCCCTGAATCGTGTGCTTTGGAAGAGAACACTACTAAAAAACCATCAGTGAAGAGAATCCACAGCAGAACAATTCTCGAGAGGGCCAGGTTGGTGATGATGAAGTCAGACAAAGAGATTCTCTTGTTCTTGAACCAGCTGCTACCATTGACCAACCCGATGAAACCATTCCCCAGAAGTCCCAGAATAAATTCAGTAACAGACAGAACCAGGAACATGCCCTCAGCGAACCCCAACATGTCAGCAATTAGAAAGCTCTGATCTTTGTTCTTTCTGTTGATGTATATAATCTTCCTGATTGGAACTTTTTCTCTGTGAATCTATCCCCTCTACCTGTTGCTTCACTGTATCTGTCTGTCATCTCTGCCCAATTTAATCTGTTGCACAGCACAGTTCAATGAATCCTCTCTGGCTCTTTCAGGTTAGTCTGTCCTCTGCACAGATGACATGGATTGTCACATTCCGTCTCTGATCCTAAACTCAGCAGCTCTTTGCTAAAATGCAAATAGAGCAGTGTCCAGTGTCACACAGAAAAGGAAGAGATCTGGGTCACCAAAAATATGGAGGACTTGGTCTCAGTTTCAAATGGAGGGTTCTGAGTTACCCAGAACAGAAAGGTGAGCAGCACCAAAAGAAGGAGACACAGAATCACTCAGAAGAGTGAGAAGTCTTGTTCCCCAGGAGGGAGGACTCAGAGACACAGAAAAGGGGAAATATCATAATTCCACCCTGAGGCACTATCTGTCACCCAGAGGGAGGTTTAAGTGCATAAAATAAAACACGTTCAGTGCCACTAGTCCTGGATTCAAATTAAAAGGCATTAAAAGGCATGCCCCTTGGAGCATGCCTTACATGTAGAAGCTCCACATTCTTCATTAGTGAGTCACGTCATCACAAATTCTTAATTACCTAAATATTTGAACAACAATGAAGCATAGCATATAAGCTATCCAAAATACCGACTTTTCAGAGTGCATGACCATTGTACTGGTAAGTCAATAGTAGTTCATACTGACAGATCACACACAGATACCACCTGTCAATCAAAGAAGGCTTATTTAATCTAAAACAGTGCATTACAATTTTGGCCAACAATACTACTTTTTTTTTCTTTAATATTAAGGGGGTGGTGGTTGTGAGGAGGGTCGTCTAGTTGCATTATTTATTTTGTAGAGACAGAGTCCTCGCTCTGTCGCCCTGGGTAGAGTGCAGTGGTGTCACTGCAGCTCACCGCAACCTCCAACTCCTGGGCTCAAGCAATTCCCCTGCCTCAGCCTCCTGAGTAACTGAGACTACATGTGTGCACCACAACACCCAGCTGATTTTTTTTTTTTCCTTGAGACAAGGTCTCACTCTTGCTCAGGCTGGTCTCGAACCCCAGAGCTCAAGCAATCTACCCGCCTTGGCCTCCAGAGAAGCTCAGATTACAGGCGTGAGTCACTGCACCCAGCCCAAGAATACTTTTTATATGGTTTTATATATGGGGGGGTGTGTGTGTGTGTGTCACAACATAAATATATGTATAAAATATACATATATATAATATATATAAAGGTATATATAATATATACATATATAAAAGTTCATATATATATAAAGGTATCGCAAAACTGTATTTCCCCTTTCTATGTGAGTGGCACTCTGATATTTTCTACCCCATTCTATTTCTTTCAATGCTGCTTGCATCTCACAAAATTGATTTCACAACCCACTAATAAGTTGTGATAAATTCTGTTTGAAAACAATGATCTGATGGATGGAGAAAGAAATCAAAGCCATCAAAATAACAAAACAGAGAGTTCAGCTGGGCGCGGTGGCTCACGCCTGTAATCCTAGCACTCTGGGATTCAGGAGTTCAAGACCAGCCTGAGCAAGAGTGAGACCCCGTCTCTACCAAAAATAGAAAAAATTACCTGGGCATGTTGGCACATGCCTGTAGTCCCAGCTACTCAGAAGGCTGAAGCAGGAGGATCACTTGAGCCCAGGAGTTTGAGGTTGCAGTGAGCTATAATGATGCCACCGCACTCTACTCAGGGCAACAGTGAGACTCTGTATCCAAAAAAAAAGGAGTTCAGCAACATTATTCAATGACAAATATATACTTTTAGGTCCCCTCAAAAGGACCTCACAGAGTGACAGATGATAAATCTGGAAGAATGAGATACAGTCTCACCTGGATACATGCCAAGGAAACTCTCACCTGAGCCAGGTGAGCCTCAGCGATCTTGGCATCATGTAGTGTACAATATGGTTACAGAGCACTGTAAACTACACTTGGGCATAAACACATTCCTCATTAACCACCCTCAGCTTTCTCAGGCCAAATTAACAACCTAGTCCAAATGCTTCCCAAACTCTCTGCTGTAGAATTAGAGTAAGGTCAGTTCCCAGACGTCTCTGGGAGTTCAGTAACAGGACCTTAGCCCTGTTCCAGGGCTTATCCCACCACCTGTCCCTGACCCTGTTCAGTTTTCTCATGGCCTCCGTTCTATGTATTGAGATTTTTTCATCTTACAACATTGTTTACATCCCCTCATTTCAGCATTATGTTTGCAGTGAGCAACCTTGAAGGACAAGGTAATGTGGCCTTCCAGGGAAAAAAGCAGGCTTGCTTACTGCTTGCTATAAGAGCAATGAATTCCCCAAGCTCAGTGTATCTCTCCGTAATGAAATCCATCTGAGCCCTCTGCATTGCCTCCCATGAGACTCACAGGACAAGGCGAACTGACAGAAATATGCTGATGATGTTCATGCTGCTTGCGATGAATACGGTCATTTTTCTCTGACCCAAGAGTTTTATGTCCTCTGCCAGCAATCCATGAAATAGTAATAGACTAACTAATTAGCTTGTATTTAGGGTAAAATCAAATCCCAGACCCAACACCAACCTCAATTTGATCACCACTGCTTTGGGCAGCCTATTCCAGTTATTTATTAATATTTGTTGTCTCTCAAGCCCATAATCCCCTTCTATATTCTGCTCTATAATGTTGAGTCTGGGGTTTGACAAACCATTTCCCAGACTCCCTTTCCAGATGCCTTGCTGTTACTGTCTGCCAATATGAAAACTGGTACATGAGACGAAAGGAGAAAGAGAGAACATTTCTGCTTCTCACACCAAGTCACTTCTCACTTGGTGACAGTTACTCTGATTAGAGAAATAATCAATGACTGCAACCTGGATAGAACCACCTATTCAGGCATGCTAGCCCCAGCCAAGGCAATGCCTCTTCAGCATACCAGAAACAACTTGCAATCACTCCTGTAGCAATGCAGCAGCAGGTACATGTTCACAAGCTCCAGCCCAGGGATATTATCAGTTTCTCATCTCTCAGTACAGCACCTTCTTCCTTTTTGCTACTATAGTACCCCTTCTTTCTCCTTCTCTTCTTACCACGTCTGTGTAAATAATCCCTTGCATTCAATACCCTCTGTCTGAAATAACTATACTGGTTTCTTTTGTCTTGACTGGACTCTGGATGATACATAGTCCTTCCACCTATTTTATAGTTTAGAGTTTCAGTTGTCTCCTAGTTTCACCAAAGATATAACATACTTTTCTGTTTCACATTCTCCTTGGGGTTCTGGGATGATTTTCAAGAGGAAAAGGAAACTAGGTTAGCCTATGATACCATTTTCATACTGCAATTCCTGTCAAGTTTTTAATACCTATTATTTTCATTATTTATTTTAATATCATCCATATATTGATACTTCCAAAATGTACATCTTCATGCTAGACCACTCTTCCAGGCACATATACTCCCATGTCCATCTACCTACTTGACCTCTTTACTGGCCTCTATCACAGACATCTCAAACTCATGTCCAAAACAAGCCTCTCAATTTATCCCCATTTTTTAAAAAATTATCCCTTTCTCACCCCCAATCTTCCTCATTTCAGCAAATGGCAACATCATCCAGTTGCTCAAATCAGGCATCACCTAAGAATTAACTTGATTCTTCCCTTTCCCATTACCCTACATTAATTCATTAATGACTTATCCATTTTAATTATAAAATGCATCTTGAATTTTCCATTTCCACTGCCTCCATCCTGGTCCAAGCTGCCATCATGTCTCATCTGAACTACTTGACGGCTTCCTAAGTTATTTCTCCACTTCTAGTCTTTTTCCCTGTAATAGATTCTCCATATAGCCACAAGAAGGATCTTCTTGAAATATAAATTCAATCATTTCACTCTAACACTTAAAATACTTCAATGCCTTCCCAATGGAACTACAAAAAATATAAACTCCTTACATTATATTTTGTGCTGAAAATCTCCTCTGGGTATCCTCCTGCCATGTGCCAGGATTCAAGATAAATTTTACAACATCACTTGGTTTGTGTTAAGGAACAGGCTTTATTAAAGTAAGGGAAAACTTACATTAGCAACAGAAGTAAAGCCATGGTTCCTCCTCATCCTCCTATTATTACACATAGGGACCTGAGCAATGTTTGGGTCAGCAGCACACGTCTGTGTGCTAATGAAGTTACCTCATCCTCATCCTGTTGCTCTTCCTTCTTAAAGTAAAAATGTGAAGGCAACCCTGTCAGTAGGAAAATAAACAATCTGCTTAGTGCCACAACGTCTGGATTGGGGAAGCCAGTGGTCATAGGAGTTGTCTGGAAAGGCCAACTGACTGACACCTGGACCTTGGAGCCCACGGGATGCTACGGTTCCCACTGCTACAAGGAAAGTCACCAATTCTATGGGAAGCTGAGGTTATGTGAAGCTCTTTCTATTGGGAGAAGTGGAAAAAATCTTTTCTCAGCTAGCTTGTTGTCCAAGCAACCTAGACTGAACTCCTAGGGTCATTTTGGACAGCTTTTCCCATTGCAGTATAAATTTCCCAGAAGAATGATCATATTTCCCATTTGGTCCAGGACAATCCTAATATGTGCCTGTCACTCCAAGCTATTAGTAATTCACTCTCAAAAGTATCAATGTTTTATTCAGTGAATACTCAGGCCATAGTCTCAGTTCTCTGAACATAGTAGAACCACAACAAATATATATTAAATAAATGAATTTTCTAGAAAATCTGTAATTAAGTTTGATTTTTTATTTTAGCTCAAATTTTAGATTCATTTTTATGTTGTTAGGTTTCGGGAAATATAATGGGAAAATAAATGAACTGGCAGGTAGATCCTATTCCTTTATCTGCCATTTATTCATCTAATATTTCTTGAGCATCTACTACGTGACAGGTACTATGTGAAGTGTAGGAAATCAAGCACCAGTAAGAAAAGGAGATACATCTCCAAAAAAATTACATAACAATGTGACCAATGCTATATGAGATAGATATAAATGCACAGGTTTGCACAAAGAAGGGACCAAATTCTGCTTGGAGTAGTCGCAGGCTTCAAAGAGGAGCTGATATTTGAGATATGTCTTTAAAAATGAGTGAGTTCACCTGGCAGGTAAGGTTAAAAAAAAAAAAAGGGACTCATATACACTACAGAAATAGAAGGGATAATGGTGATGATGATTTATTAGCTAACATAATACAGATTATCTGGGCTAGAAGATAAATACACATAGTATTTAACTATGTCATGCATCATTTTAAGGTATCTATATTAACTCACTTAATTCTCAACATATGAAGCAGGTTCTATTACTATCCTCATTTTTTAAGAGGAAGAAAGTAAGGCTCAGAGATTATCACAGAGCTAGTAAGCAGCAGAGCTGGAGTTCTAACCTAGGCTGTCTGGCTTCAGAATCCTTTGCCTTAACCAAAGAGCTTGGAGATCACCTATTGATGCTGCCTCACTAAATATAAAGAAAAAAAAAAATGGGACCCTGAGCAGTAATACTAGGTCAGGGACAAAATCTTAGATCCCCTTTCTCTTATATCACACTGTTTCATCTGTGCTGGCTCCTGATCCACATAAACTCTCACAGTGTGGAACAAAGCTCAAACCTACAGGTGTTTAATGAGAACCTACACAACCCTCTGGGTCCCATTCTCTACTTCCAACATTACTCCTTATTTATCTATTTTACACATTTTATCAATTAATGATGCTACTATGGTAAACTGGGAGAAAAAAGAAGTTAGTTACCTAGGATACTCGCATCCTTGTCCTGTCAATGCTTTCCGTTAACTATGTGACAATAGGCAAATTTCTTTCTGTTTCAAGTTTCAAATAAATAAAATAAAGCAGGACCAGATGGTCAATATGAATGGTGTAAGACCGTGGGTTCTAAAGTCACAGCTGGATTCAAATCTGACTGCCACTGCTCATTAGTTATGTGACCTTAAGCAAGTTATTCTCTCTAAACCCCTATTTGCTCATCTGCAAAATGAGCACAATAGTAATACCTACATCATAGAGCCGTTACAGTGATTAAAACAGTGCCATAAAAATGTAAAACACAGGAGTGTTCTTTAAATGGTACCTATCATCATCATCAACAGTGTTATTACACTAAATATAACCTATAAGTAGGATATTATTTTTATGAAAACTTCTATTTGTTTAATATATTTAAAACATATAAAAGAATACATGCAATATATCTCTAAATTATAAAGCAAACAAAATAAATACCCATAACTCCACCTCCCAACTTAAAAGTAAAACATCACCAGGATCATAGCATTTGCCTGTGTGCTTCTTCCCTAGCCTACACCTTCTGCCTTCCCCCAAGCTTCCATGGTAACTCATCTTGAATTTTATCATTCCCTCCCTTTTGGAAGTTTTCTCACCTATGTGCCTATCCATAAACATATTTCTGCCTGGTGTTATCCCTTACAAAAACATGCTATCCAAGGATCCTCTGCAACCTGATATTGTTTCGCTCTATGTTTCAAAAAGTATCCCTGTTACTGTGCTAGCTGTAATTCATTTGCACAGCTGCATAATATTCCACCGTATGACCACTTACTTGTCCATTCTCTATTGATAAACCTTTGGGTTGTTTCCAGTTTTATACTATTACATACATTGTTGCCATAAATACCCTTGCATATGTTTCTTGGGCCACGTGGGTATGCATTTTCTATAGAGTGTACTATAAAGGTGGAAAAAATAGAAGAAATTTCAACAAGTTAATGCCAGAACGTTTTCCCAAATGGGGTGTCAATTTACACTGTCCCCTTCAGTGCATAAGTTTGCATCAATCTACAGCATCCTCCCTCCTACTTTGTTCTATTAAATGTGTTGAGATTGGCCAATCTGGGAGGGTGGGGGAGCTCAAAAGGAAATCTCATTGCAATTTTTGGTATTTTCTTTATTATTAATGAGGTCAACCACTTTTTCATATATTAATGGATTGATCATTTGTATTTCCTGCTCTGCAAACTGCCTCTGTGTCTTTGCCCATTTTCCTACCAAGCTGTCTTCTCATTACTTTGTAGGCCTTTATATATTCTAAATAACACTTGTATTTCAATTACATTATTGCAAATATCTTCTCTCAGTTTGTGACTTGTCTTTTTGCTTTCTTTATGGTGACTTTTGATAAACAGAGGTTATTTTCAAAAGTTAAATTTATCACTCTTCTCAATGTCTACTTTTCATTTATAAAAAAATTTACACACCCTCAAATTATAAATTTTCCTTTGTATTCTTCCAAATTTTTTAAAGTTTTGCCATTTACAAGTAAGTCTTTAAATAGCCAAGAATTTCTTTTTGCATAAAGTACAGAGATCCAATTTCACTTTTTTCTGTATGGATGGCAAATGTTTCTAGCACATTTGTTGAATAATCTATACCCAATCATGTGGGCAATTGCCACTTTTATCATATATTGTTTCCATATATGCATGGTTTCTGGGTTCTCTGTCATTGTTCTATTTGTTTATTCCTGCATCAACACTGTGCTTCATTTATCACTATAGCTTAATTAAAAAAAAAAAAAAGTCTTTTCAACTGGTGGAGCAAATCTCCCATCTCATTCTTTTTCAGGAATATGTTTTTGAACTTGGACCTTGGCTTATCAATACATTTTTAGAATCAACTTTTCAAGTCACCCCGAAAAAATTTAAGGAAATTAATTAAAATTGTTTGATATGTAACATCAATTTGGGGAAGACTGACATCGTTACAATATTGATGCTTCCAATAAACAAACATGGTGTACCAATGTGTTTAGTCTTTTTTTAATACATTTCAATAAAGTTTTATAATATTCTCCACAAAGACCAGCCACTGGAGACTCCTTATATTTCCCAATGCTCTTGTATATAGCATCTTTACAAAACTACATTTTCTTTGCTATTGTTTGCAATTGACACTTAAATATTGACATTATTCCCAGCAACCCTTAATTATTATCTGTATTCTTTTGTGTTTGCTATGTAATCACATCATTTGTGAATAACTTTCTTTCCAATCTTTTTTTTTCAGTTTTGTCTTTAATCAAGTGAAATTACACCATAATTTTGTTTAAACATGAAGATGTTCTATAGCAAATCTTGTCAACAGGAGCCATTTAAAGAGTTTTAATCAGTCTTAGTCAATATTGAACAAGATAGAGTTACAATATTTGCAACAAGTGGGGGGCTCAAGACATCCGAAACAGGCAGCCCGAGTGTCCTGCATCTGTTGCTCTGCAAACTGTTTCCACTCTGCTTGCCTCTTCTGTCATTCAGACTTGCCAGTTTTCACATCCATCACCATGTCAAATTATCTTACACATAACAAAGTCATTTCAGCAGGTCTTCAGGTATACGCGTGCGTATGGGTGGGACACAAAGGCAGCATCCTATGAATGAGTGGTGTTCCCCCCACTGCAGGCAGGCACTCCTTTTGGCTTTAATTTTTAAAAGAAGAATCATCCCTTATATGTCTTTGTCTCCCAGAAAAGGCCATAGTCCATGCAAATCCTATAAGGATAAGAGATTCCTGCGAGGAGGGGATATCCCAGAATGCATTGCTGGACATATCCCCCAGATTGAACATCCAGCCCAGCTCACTCCCCTGAATTTTACAATTTCAGACATCCATTCATGTTTCTATCTGTTTGTCAGCAAATAAGAGAAATTCCCAAACTGGTTTAAATGATAAGGAAACTGTTTATCAAATTGTCACTTAGAGGTCCCACCAGAATCTTCAAATGAACATATCTAAACATTCTCAAGAGAAAGCCTGCGTCGTGAAGAGTGGTACAAAGGGTGGACTCTGTCCGGTCTACCTGGGTTTGAAATCCTGGCTCTGTCTCTTGTTAATCGGGAGACCTTGGGAAAGTATCTTAGCCCCTTTGGTGCCACCATCTGATCCCTCCTTCATAAGGTCGTGGTGAGGACTGTATGAGTGGGATGATTGTCACCTGCCTAGAATAGTGTCTGGCACATAATGAGTTCCACGTGGGTTTGATTGTTTCCCTATCCACTAAAAGCCCCTCTACACCCCAATCTAGTTCTCCTCCTGGACTTCCCACCTCACCCAACGGCATCACTCTGACACCAGGATGGTCTACATCCCCCAGTGTCATGTACTTCTATTAGGTTATTAAGTATGGAACGTCCAATTTCCTTAAGTGCTAAGTTTGACAGTTGGTATCTCTGACATTTCACTTTGACACACCTTTTTTTTTTTTTTTTTGTGAAGGTACATCCTCATTCTTTCAAACACACATTTTGGCTTGTGATTATCTTTCCAATTTTTTTTTTAGAGCAATTTTTGTGAAACCACGGATAAGTCAAAAATTCGTGTTATTTTTTTAATATGAGTTCCGTCGTGAAACCAATGCAGCACAGACAGCTCAAAATATCAACAAAGTGTTTGGGAAGGATGTGGCTAATCAATGCACAGTACGTGATGGTTTGAGAAGTTCTGTTCTGATGATTTTTATCTTGAAAATGAGCCACATGGGTGACCTGAGACCAAGGTGGATAATGATGAGCTGAAAGCTGTAGTGGAAGTGAATCCATCTCAAGCTACGCGTGAATTAGCAGCAAGGTTTGACGTTACTACTCCAACTATATTGGACTATTTGAAACAAATGGGCAAGGTAAAGAAGCTGGATATATGGGTACCACACAAACTAAACAAGAGTCAGAAGACAAATCGTCTTGAAGCTTGCCTTTCTTTGCTGTCACGACATAAAGGCAAAAATTTTCTACACCGTATTGTTATGTGATGAAAGATGGATGCTTTTTGACAATCATAAGCATTCAACACGATGGTTGGATAAAGATGAAGTGCCGAAACACAGTCTGAAACCGAACATTCATCAAAAAAAGATAATGGTGTCTATTCGGTGGTCCAAGCACTGATATTATCCACTACAACTTCATGAAACCTGATCAATCGGTTACAGTGGATGTCTAGTGCAACCAATTGGACAAAAGGATGAGGATGCTTGTGATTAAGCAGCTGAGATTGGTCAACAGAGACAGGCCAATCCTCTTGCAAGACCACATGTTGCAAAAAACACTGCTCAAACTACAGAAGCTGGACTTGGAAACTCTCTGTCATCCACCATATTCACCGGACCTTGCACCAACTGACTACCACTTCTTCCAGGCTTTGGACCACTTCTTGCAAGGAAAAATGTTCAATTCTCAACAAGCTGGGGAAAACGCCTTTCGCGATTTCATTGCCACTCACTCTCCAGCCTTCTTCGCTGCTGGCATAAGCAAGTTACTGTTAAGATGGCAAAACTGTGCCAATAGTTTAGGCACATACTTTGATTAATTGTACTGCTTCTTGTTTGAGATATAACAAACTACACTTTTGATTCAAAATTGGACATTTCATGTTTAATGACCTAATAATACTCATGACAAAACCAGTTTAAAAGAATTTAAAATAATTAGTTAATGACGCAGTTAAAATTGCGTTGTACTTAGGATCCAGTTACTCTGCAACAGGAAGCCTCACACCCATTATCTAGTTTGCTACGCTGCCAGGGGAAGCAAAAGGACAATCTTCTGTACTTAACCTAAGAGCTTCTTTATTTAAGAAGGAGCTATTAATTAAGGATCCTCATAAAAGCCTATAAGCAAAATTAAACAGTATTTGTTTGATGAAAATACATGCTTATGTTCACTCTTTTTAAGGCTAATTACTAAGGTTTCATGTACTTTTTATGTCCCAGTTCCTTCCTCAAATTTAATGAGACATAGGTTAAAAACCTGAAGGACTGTGGGAGCAGAGGTAAGATTTAACTTCTACTTGCAGTAGAAGGTCATATAAGAAAAAGCTAAGAGTAAAGAGTTGATCACGTATTTGGAGATAAAGGCAAGAATGTGTGAATTAGTAAGGATTAGGCTTAACTGCAAAACACAAATAAGTGGCTTAAAAAACGCACAGGTTTATTTGTGTCTCCCAAAGCAGTCTGGAGGCAGACTGTCCAGGACCGGAATGGTGGTGGTTCCACAGCTCATAGCTTCTTCTATCTTCCATCCTAAAGATCGCCTCCTGGTCCAACACGGTGACTGGAGATTCAACCATGAAATGTCCACATTTCAGACAAGAAAGAGAAAGCTGGGAGATGAGGGTCTGGAGAAGCAAAAGAGATAAGCCTCCCAACAGTTAGCTCACACAAAAACTTTCCTGGAAGCATCACCAAATGACTTCTGCCTATAGCTTCTTGGCAACACCTAACTATAAAGGAGAACAGTAACATAGTATTTGAGCTATACACAATGTCACCTCCAGTAACGTAAGGGTTCTATAAATATAGAAGGGATAATGGATACTGGGTAGTACATTAATCATGTTTTTTGTTTTCTGTATTTTATGAAGCTTTGACTCCTTGGGACCTTGCAGACTTAGAGACAGGGTACCCTTCCCAAGGTTAGCTAATTCCTAGAGTTAGCAAACAACTTGCCTGAGAGCACGCCTCTGATCAGCAAACCAGGCAATCCTGAGTCCATACCCCCCACCCACCTCCTTTTCTCAGACTCCTGCAGTCTAGGACACTATGCCCTAGCTTTCCATCACCCCAAGGCCAGGTACCTGACAACTAGGGTCCACCCCCAGGGCCCAGAGCCTGCTGCAATTATTCAAACTACCCAATCCTAAACTTGCTGAGCTTGCCTATTATGCCTTACTCATTCCTTCCCCATGAAAAACACAACAAAGGCTCTGGCTTGTTCTGGTTTCCCCTTGTTCCTTCTGCCTCCTGACCAACCCTGGTGCTGCCCTGCATGGCCCCGCAAGCATGGCACGCCCCCCCTCTTGGGAACTGTAATAGAAAAGTCTTCTTTCACAGGCAGTAGTCTCCATGTCTGTCATCTTATCATACACAATTAAAACAAGTCCCAGGTACATATTAGAACAGGTGGGCAACTGGAAATCTTTTCTACAACATTGTTTTCTATAACAGAAAGCTGGAATCCTGTCAACATTTAAAAGTTATCTCATAAAACCTGTTTATAATGTGTTTGGCAGAGGAAAAAAAAATCATTCCTGTCCCAACTTCTCTTCTGAGCTCCAGACTAAGATAATCAACACCCTGCCAAGTATCACCTGGAAAGTCTACAAATAAACCTTGTTCAAAACTAAACTCATTATCTTTCCCCCCTCAAATCTGCTCCCTTTCTGTGTTCCATAAACTCAGAAACAAAGTGCCACTATCCACATATGTTCCCAAGCAAGAACCTCAGAACCACCTTTGAACTGCTTTTTCCTTTACCAATATTGATTGTGTCACCATCACTAGGTCCTGGGCAGGAGCTATAAGTGATTCTTCTCTAACCCAGAGTCTAGCAAAAGATGTAGCACAAAATTGGTACACAATTATTATTAATATTTGTTGAATCAATTTGCATCCCAAATGCCCCTCAAATCACCTGTCATCCCCATTCTACTAACTTTCTAGGCTTACTGCAGAACCTTCCTAACCGCCTCTAGGCTTTCCCCCTTCTATCCCTTCACACTTTCTTTTTTGTTCTCTTTCTAAAGCACAATTCTGAAAAGATGTCCCTGTTTTCAAAGCTTCTATGGCTCCCCATTGCCAAAGTTCTCTGCACGCTTTCAAGGCCATCTACAATCTAACCCAAACCTATTTTTCATATCTCATTTTTCACTACTTCACAAACTTTTATGTTTCTGGATCTTTGCTCATGCTTATTCCTCTGCAGAAAACTAACCCATCTATTCTCTTCTGTGCTACTCCTCACACCCTATCATACTTAGCTGCATAGGCTTCTGCTTATCCTCCCCACCCAACTCCATGATCCCAATTGTGAGTTCCCTCAATGCAGGAGTCATGTTATATTCACCCCTATATCCAAGTTCTGTCTGGGTGCATGGCATATAGTAGGTGCCAAACTAACTTTGGAATTTAAAAAGATACCCAGATTAACTGTAAATAGTCATGAAAGATGAAAAACCAAAAAAACCCACCAATGTGGAATAAGTGCTTAGTGATCCATGGAAGTTAATGACAACAAAAAAACCTCAAGTACAATAAACTATTCCAAGGTTAATATGCTCTTATAAATATCACACAAGGCCAGGCATAGTGGCTGATGCCTATAATTCCAGCGCTTTTGGAGGCTGAGGCAGGAGGATCGCTTGGGGCCAGGAGTTTGAGACCAGCCTGGGCAACATAGCAGACCTTGTCTCTACAAAAAAATTTAAAAATTTAGCCAGTCATGGTGGTGCACACCTATAGTCCCAGCTACTCAGGAGGCTGAGGCAGGAGGATGGCTTGGGCCAAGGAGTTCGAGGCTGCAATGAGCTATGATCATGCTACTGCACTTCAACCTGGCTGACAAAGCAAGATGTCATCTCTAAAAAATAAAAAAAAAATCACACAAGACTTGGTAAGGTGAGCACAGTGACTAAAAGAATGATATGTCTTGTTTAAAGTAATAACTACAACAATAGTAGCCAACATGTATTGAGCACTTGGTTTCAGTTACTATGTAATAAATACGTTATAGGTTACACATACTGTATTATCTATTGTGCTCTTCACAGCAGACCTACAAAGTAGGTACTACTATTATCCCTGTTTTACTCACAGGAAAACAAAACAACAAAAATCTGAGGCAGATAACGTTAAGTGACTCATCAGAAGTCACTCAGCTGATGAGTGGAGAAGCAGGAATTCAAATCCAAACTGACTGACTGCATAGCCTTAACTCTGAACTATTTTATAGACCAGGTGTTTTTTTTTTTTCAAATGACAAGTAGAGCAGAGAAACTAAATGTCAAGATGTATAGCAGTATAGCAAAACAAGTCCCTGACATCCAAAACACAGCAGAGAGCAAATGAATGAAGAATAAAGAGACAAAAAGAGAAGTTTCATTATCACGGCTGCATGATACTGACAACCTAAAAAGCTACACACTATCCTAGTGCAGACTGTAGGGCTGGCACAGAGGTAAATTATGGTAGTAAAAGGAGACTTCAACACTGCTGATGCCTGCCAAAAGTCTCATTCTCTAAAAAGTGGGCCTGACAAATTCTTAAACATTCTTGACAATTTCAGTTCTCAGTAAGTAGAGGAAACAAGGAAAGGAACAGATACTCTGAATTTATTCTAACCACTAAAGAGACACTGCTTGATATAAAGAAAGCAAGAGGAATATGGGTCAGATAACCTGGTAGAGAAATTAACTGTGCCTCATTTCCCTGTAGGATCATCAAAGAGATCTGAGAATCAGAAAGAGTAAGAGGTAGAGGTATTTCTCCTTTGCTTATTTTAACTCTCCTCCCAACCAAAACCTGTATTTATTAAACTCCCAGTGTGATTCAGATGCACACTGCATGGGGTGCTCTTCAAAGGCTGGCTGTGGGAGGCTGTGGATACGGAGGGCCAGTGGAGTATGAATGCAAGTGGAAGCAGGCAGCAGGCAGAAAACAAAATGCAAACTTCACATACCTGAACTCAAACTCCACATGTGCATCTTATAAGCTGCATGACTTTGACAAGTTACTTTGTTTCCTCACCTGTAAAATGGGGATACAGTACCTACTTCTTAGGATAATAGTTAAATAAGACAATGATAAAGAGTGCTTAGCTTAGTGCCCGGCACATAGCAACCAGAAAAGAAATGTCAGTCATTAATACGATTATGGCTAGCTCTTAAGAGATTTCCCTGTAACTCATTAACCTCAGAATTATCTCTATTTTCTATGATAATTTTCTTGATATTACTCCCACCAAACTTCACAGCATATAATGCAAACCCTGACAGAAAAATAAGTAAAGTGATCCTGCCCTCATTTTCATGACAATGTTTCAGTCCCATCCAAATGAACAACAAACATTTATAAAGCCCTATAATGTCACTGTGCTAGGCTGAGCTGGATAGGGGCAAAAGGATAGTCGGAATAAAAGACAACCCTGCCTCCAAGAACTGCATGATCTCTTTTGGGAACAAAGGGAAACTACCATTAACTTCTCCTAACTGAGCTGCAAGGGTTAGGCTGTAACCTAGTTGACAAGAAGTAACTCCCAAAGAAATGTATGTTCTATTCCCAGAACAGCCACAGAAACATGTGTTTTTGCACATCTTTGGATTAACTGTCCAGTGCTTTTTGAGAAATGGATGAGTCTTTGAGAACTGTAATGGCAGCAAATGGTGGATCTCATACAGGTTGGTCTCTAAATTCAGTTGTTCTGGGTTGTATGCACGTATTAAGAGGTGAATGAAGTCTATCAGCATGAGATGCTAAAATGCAGATGGTGGGGAAAAATACATGAAAGATTTTCTTGTTCACATACAGTACTTGAAGTAGTACTGGCTGAAGGTGAATGAGTAGAGGAAGCCTGGCTCAGAAATAATAGAAAGATTTTTTTCCCAAAATGAAAACAGCTTTATTTATTTTTTCTTACCGTAAAAGCAATACATGCTCAATGCTTTAAAAAAAAAAATCAGAATAAACAAAATCACAAAGAAATAAGGAAAACCACACATAATACCCCATCCAGAGATAATCATGACATTTTGATGTTTCTCCTCCCAGATTTTTCTAAGCACATACTTATATTAGTTATAACTTCTTTTTCAAAAATGGGATAATACCACACATGCTAGTTGATACTTTTTTCCCTGCTTTTCTATGTATCACGTTCATCTTTCCACTTGGATATGAAATCCCCAAGTAAAAGTCACAGGGCAGTTTTCTGCATGTTTATTTCTCAACACCACTACAACATCAAAAAGGGAAATGCACCCACAACTTAGACTAGAAGACCCCCACAGTCTATTATTGCTATCACATTCCACAAGTCCACTCTGTGCCTAGACCAGCTTAGGAGCAGCAGAAAGTTTCTCAGCAGATGGGGCTGCCTAGGTGGGGAGGGCAGAGCTTATGCTCCAGCAAATCTGACTGGTTTGGGGCCACAGGGTCCAACAGAATCATATGCACGCTGAGGATTCAACACTACATACCTAACTCTGAAAAAGCACTGCTGCCTCAGCTTCATAGCCTTTCAGGAACATAAAGGAAACCTCCAGTGGGAGAGTTTGTAGGAGAGTCTCTCAGCTCAACTGATCCTGCAGGACACACTCTTCTGCCCATGTGTCCTGAATTCAGAAACTGCTCTGGGTTGGTAATTAAGCTCTTTTGTTCACCATGTTATTTTCCCAAAGCACACTGCACAGCCAAGGAAACTATCACTAGAGCAAACAGACAACCTAAAGAATGGGAGAAAATATTTGCATGCTACACATCTGATAAAGGGCTGATAACCAGAATCTATATAGAACTTAAGAAAATCAACAAGAAAAAATCAAACAACCCCATTAAAAAGGGGGCAAAGGGCACGAACAGAAACTTTTCAAAAGAAGACAGAATAATGGCCAGCAAACATATAAAAAATTGCTCAACTTCTCTAATCATCAGGGAAATGCAAATCAAAACCACAATCAGATATCACTTAACTCCAGTGAAATTGGCTCATATCAAAAAGTCCCAAAACAACCAATGTTGGCAGGGATGCAGACAGATAGGAACACTCATACACTGCTGGTGGGACTGCAAATTAGTACAACCACCATGGAAATTAACATGGAGATACCTCAAAAAACTAAAAGTAGAACTACCATTTGATCCAGCAATCCCACTACTGGGTATTTACCCAAAGGAAAAAAAGACATTCTATAAAAAAGGCATCTGCATGTGAATGTTTATAGCAGCACAATTCACAATTGCAAAGATGTGGAAACAACCCAAGTGCCCATCAATACACGAGTGGATTAATAAAATGTGGTATATGTATACCACGGAGTATCACTCAGTAATAAAAAATAACGGTGAATTAACACATCTGGTATTATCCTGGATGGAGCTAGAGCCCATTCTTTGAAGCAAAGTATCACAATGGAAAAACAAGCACCACAGGTACTCACCACCAAACTGGTACTAACTGATCAATACTTAAGTGCACACATGGAAATAATATTCATCAGGGGTTGGGCAGGTGGGAGGGGGTTGGAGGGGATGGGAACACTCACACCTAATGGGTGCAGGGTACAGTTTGGGGGATGTCCACGATTGTAGCTCTGACTTGGGCAGTGCATGGGCAATATATATAACCAAAGTGTTGTACCCCCATAATATTCTGAAATAAAAAAAAATAAAGCACAAATTTATTACCTTGTTTAAACAAGAATATTAATCTGCATAACTTCTCACAATGTTTAAGGAGTATAAAATCTCCCTTGCTGATGGAATAAAGAGTTGCTCAAAAGATAAATGTCATATACTTTACAATTTTGCTTTAGGAATGTGGTATAAAGGAAAAAGGACTATATCCCCAGACAATTTTAATGTGTGAACTTACAGAGCAGAGTTAATATGCGGATTAGCGGTCCCAACTGCAGGAAAAAAGATGGCTGGTAAGAGAAAACAGCAATGAATTTTCTACTGTTCCTGGGCAAGGAGAGGATAATGCTAAGGAATTCCATCTTTCCTCAACCAAATTGCACTACAAGTACAAAAAAGCTACTCAAGTGTGTAGAAAATACCTTAACAAAAAGTCAAGGTCCTATACCACAGGACGTGAATTCTAAACTGTTAAAAGTTCAACATGACCTAAGCTACAGTTAGCACCATACTCTCAGGCAGAGGGGTAGGACACGTAGCCTGGGGAACAAATATATAGGCTGGTCCAGAGGTCAAACTGGAGATGCTGGCCTAGATAGAATGAGGGACTTCTACCATTTGAACACAACAACCTGCTCAGTAGCAGCTAACCTCTGGAAAACTGCAGCAAATTAGCAGGCACATCTGGGGAGGACTGATGCAAACCTTAAGAAGCAAAGGTGCATTGAAAAACTGAGTTTATTTTATGTAATCTTTATTGGTAAATTATCAGTATTCTAAAATTTCCTAAATCTTATAATAAAAGATTACATAATGATCTCTGTGTGTATGTCATCAAGAGACCGTGTGGCGAAATAACAGGAAAATACAATACCTGAGGCTCAAAGGGAGGACTGTCAAAGGTTGTTAAGAGAACCCTCCTCCACCCTCCCCAAGAGTTCTGGATAAGACTTTAAAAGGATAGAGAAGAGGCACTTAGAAAGACAAAGAATAACAGAACCAAAGTCCCCGTGGCATCATCTGGAGATGAACTATTAATATTTCACCTCATTGTATTTCAGGTCCTTACTGCTAGTAAACTATGTTTCATAAATGCTACTAGTAAAACTATCCAAAAACTAAAGATGTGAAGAAGGTAGGTTAGTCTTAAAGACAGTTAGGTTAGACACCAACCACTATTCAGCAACCCCCTTCAATTTGGGCTGAAGCTTAGTATCCCATTGGGATCATTCTGTCAACATTTATTGAGTGGTTATTCTGTGCCAAGCACCAGTTAGGGTGCAAGTACACAGAGAAGACTCAGTCCTTGCCTTCAAGTCTACAGGGCCAATAGGTAAGAAAATCAATATTTACAACCATGGGATAAATATCTGACATATAGTGATGCTTACTATATACTAAGTGGACGAATCAATACTATAATAGAAGAGCATATAAAAAACAGGGGGCATTCCCAAAGAACATTTATCCTTTTGCCATAACACAGAGGGATGAACCTGAAAGTTCATTATTTTATATACTTATACATAGAAACCACCTCTAAAAGAATAAACAACTAGTAAATGCCATAATGGATAGCAGTTACTGAAGTTATGCTACAAAAAGGGTAGAGGGAATGACAGGAAAAATATTATCACTCATTTTACATAAAAGAGTATTTTAATTCTTATCTTTAGAAACTACAAAGACTATACATGATTTGGAATTGAGACTGTACCAAACAATGGCCAAAGAAGAATCGTCCATTCTATGCCTTCTCTTTTGTCTGGTCACTCAGAAATATAATGTTATCTGTAAAGAAGCCAAAGCGTAAATATTATTTTCAGAACTCATTCTCCATCTCATTTAATAATTCTACTATAATACATATATACTTTAGTGCTGTTCATTAAAAGGATTTTAGACAACTTTTCAAAATGTTAAATAACTCTTGCTATGTTCATGAGAGTTATATACAGTAGGCATAAATGGAGCTAAAAGTTGGTCTTTGGCTGTTTGTCCAACAATTCAGACCTTGTTAGAAGAGGACCTTGTTAGAAGAGGTGGAATATTTTTTTTCTTCCCTAAAAACAAGATAAAGTCTTCTGAGAAGTAACTTCCTACAAAAGAACTGGTCAAAAATTGCATGCTTACAATGCTCAGACAGATGCCATAAAACCAGGCAGTACATCCTCATATAAAAAAAGACCAAGGCATATCATTCCACATGCTGGATGTATGGAGGAAAGGACAGGGGTCCACATGTGACCCTGTTAGCAAGGACAGATTTATTTATGTTTTTAAGTAAGTTTAAAAACTCATATAGAAGAAATTTTATTTTTAAATCATAAAATAAGTTTAATATACCCATTCTTGTGAAAATTTTTAATAAATATTATAAAGTGAGCGTTTTTATCCAAAAACATCAGACATTGCTCTTAAAATGCTGTTCCAGAGAGAGTTAGCTATGCGTAAGCAAATGAAGAAAAGTAAGTAGTACAGTCGTCCCTCGGTATCTATGGGGGATTGGTTCCAGGATTTCCATGGATACCAAAATCCACAGATGCTCAAGTCTCTGGTATAAAATGGTATAGTATTTGCATATAACCTACACACATTCTCCCACAGATTTTAAATCATCTCTAGATTACTAATAATATCTAATACATTCTAAATGCTACTAGTTATTATACTGTATTGTTTTATTTGTATTATTCTTTATTGTTATATTGTTATTTTTAATTGCTTTCTTTTCAAGTATCTTCAATCTGTGGTTGGTTGAATCCAAGGATGCACAACCCACAGACACAGAGGAATGACTGTATTTCCTGTATAATTCCAAAAGATACAGTTTCTTTTAACCATAAAATTACCCACAAAGGACCGAATATTTGTTCGTAACTATAGTCTTCCAAAAATGAACATTTTGGCATAGAATGGTTACTGCAGAAGAGACCATGAGAACGGACACCACTGTGGAAAAGCCAAGCGCGCCATCCACTGGTGGTTATTTTTAAGTTACAGATACAATCCCTAGGAGAAAAAAATATGACCTATAAAACAGATCAACCAAATTAAACTCTGTTTTCTTTAATTCAAATGTCACTGAAGATCTAGTCAGTTTTACTATCAGTCATAAACCTATAGTTAAGTAATCACGCTAGTGAAAACCGGTGACAAGAAAGAAACAAAGTGGCAGATAATCTAAAGCGCTTCTATTTGGCTTGGTTCACAACAACTCAACAATCCAAACAATCTAACATTTGTCCAAACACAAATGAGGGTAGGAAAACACCTACACTAGTTTGCAAAGAAACTTATCAGTAAGAAAATATATGGTTATTTATAACTAATTATAATTTATCAATATGGTCTAGTGATTAAGACATGAACTCTACAGCAAAGGGAAAAAGAAAGATAAAGGAAAATCAATTACAAGAGACAAGATATACATAAACCATGTAATATAATATAAGGACATTTATTTATGAAGTAATCAAGGAAATTTAAAAGCTGATATTTAGTAAAAAAATAACTATCAATAATTTCCTAGTATTAAGTGTGATAACAGCATGGTAGTTATGTTTTAAAAAGACACCTTATCTTTTGGAGATACCTACTAAAATTTAAGAATGAAATGACATAATGTCTGGACTGTGCTTCAAAATAATCCAGGTGGAAGTAAAGTGGCTGGAAACATAGATGAAATAATACTGGCCATCAGCTGATAACTGATGGAGCTAAATAGTGGGAATTCATCTTACCATTCTCTCTACTTTTATATATGTTTGACATTTTCCATAATAAAAAATTTTTAAATGACATTATCTAATTTTAACGTAACTCAGAAGTTCATAAACATTGAGACATTAATAAAATTTATTTCATTCCCACCTACTTATTTACAAAAATGAGGTTTCTTAGTGTTTATATCCATAAAAACAAACAAAAGAACAAAAGTGAGGCTTAACAATGTCTAATTTTTTGCAATTTATCCAAGAAATGAAAAAAGTACCATCTCATTAAAAGATATATGTCCGATAATATTTTAGTTTTTATATTTATACGTTAAAATTGTTTGGGTCAATTAGGTACTAAAAACAACTTTAATGATAACCCAATCAAGAAAAATTTGTCACAGAATTTAAACATTTAAAAATTTCCTTTATGTATATATTTTTGCTACAGATAAATAAGATGAATAATAAAAGATTCTTACCTATACAATATATTATTATATTAACATACATGTCTGAGGAGAAAATGGAAATTTTCAAGTTCAATTTAAAACAACTTCAAAGAAAAAGGAAAAATGTAAAATTTCCAAATGTTGAAGAGTTTGTTCATGTATTTTTTTGTATGATGGTGGGTATCAAATTGCTATGGCATTTAGATTCCATTAATATATTTAAGAGAAACATAATTTTATATTGACAAAATTTTCTTAATGTCAACTTCAGGACGTCCAACTGGGCTTATTATTTTCAAAGTTCTTGTAGAATTTTCAAAAGTTTAAAAACTCTCCCCTAGGGGATATCTTCTTAATCTTCTTTAAGCTTTATGTCTCCATCTTTTCTATGTTGTATTCTATTTTAGAGAACATTAAAAATTTCTAACTTTCAAATAGAAGTTTCATCATGTGGAGTACCAAAGAGGTTCTGAATTAATCTGCCAATTTCTGAGGCCACTCACACTAGTGTAACTCCAATGTGAGTGGCACATGCTTCTTATGTGCCTCTCCCTGTTTAGGCCATGTCCTTCAAAGACACTAGATTTAAGTTTTCCTAATTCTCAACAGTAAGTACTAGCACGGACAATTCAATTTTACACTCTACTCAAAAGTTACTTGTGATCTAAAACTATAAGTATTATTTTTTATTTTCTAAAGGAATAAATAAATGTAGAAACTCTTCGCAAGTAGGAAAACCAGAGTTATAGAATTCTTCCAGTGAATTGCCTTCATTCTCATAAGCATCTGTACTCGTAGCCCCAGTTAAAGTTATTTATAACACAGCCAAGCTTTTAAAGGAGGGAAAAAAAAAAGAACAGCTATTATCACAGCTTCTTACCAGCTATGATCGTTGTTGCTTGTCGCCTCACGTTATTTTTATCCATGTATTCACCATAGTCTACTTTTCCTTCCACATAAATTCGAGACCTGATATAAATAAAATTTATACTGTTCAGTCGAGATTCTCATACGCTTCACGAGAGAGTCAGGTCAGGGGTGGTAATGAGTATACACCAAGGATGAAAGGTATCATCATGTATAACCTCATTTTTGCTACCACTTCTCAAAATTCAGAATTAGGAGTACTGAAACAGAATGTACAAACAGACTTGATTCCTCCAAGTAAAAAGTACGTTTTCATCCTTCAGCTACTTATCTAATGGAAGTTAAAAAAAAAAAAACTGTTCCAAGAACAACTTAGTGGCATCCTTTAAATTTCTAAGAGTGATTTCCAATGTGTCATTTTCCTTGACTTTAGATTTTAGAGTCCCTAACAAATTTGATTTTCACATATTTATCAATTCCTTCCTGTAGTGAGGTTTATGACCTTATTCTCAAAGGACTTAGATTATATTAAAATTCAAAACAGAGGTTTTCATCTGTTAGTTACTAAGTTAATTACTAACAATATTTCTACACTATCTAGACTAGACAACAACCATAACTATGATTTTAAAGTGTGGAAAACGACCATAATGGCACCAGTTTTCAGAGTCCACCACCACCAAAAAAGAAGACAAAACTAGTGAAATGATCAGGTGCCAAAGAAAACACACAAACATACACGCACACAGATTCATCGGTCAGGAGGTGAAACTGCAAGTAGACACTTTCTTTGAAATATTCTGTATATGTTTGTGCATATTTAGGCACATATTTATACATACATACATAAAGGGCAATGAAGATACATATGAAGAAAAGCTATGCAGTTATTGAAAACAGAAATTTTAGTCACTGTTGAAACAATTTTTCATGAAATGTTTTGACTATTTCTACAAAACAAGAAGATTTCTAAACATATTAACACAACTGCTGTTAAACACACCCTTTTGTCCTTCTATGAGTTCGGAAAAGACACTTTTTATACATACTCAATCCAAGTATTCTAAAAAGGAACTACTAAGCCTATAGAAAATTACCAAATACAAAATAACTGCTGTGAATATTACCATAATAAGTCACTGTGTCAGGACTCAGACATTCCAGACCCTCTACTAAGGACATCATGTGGATGCCAAGAGACAAGACACCACACTTAGAATCCCTGGTCATGGAGGCAAAGTAATTCCTAAAAGCTTGTGTTCCACTTACTCAAATGGCACTTAATACACTCTGCCTTCTCTCCTGCTTCATCTACTTCTATTTATGTACATGCCTTGTTTCCCCTAAATTCTAAGTTCTTAGAAGGCTAAAACCATGTTTTATACACCTGTGAATTAGTCACACACATAGCAACATGCCATGCAAAAAGTATTAAGGACTTAATTAACAACTCAGAGAAAAAAGAAGTTACATGTTCCTTGCCATGAGAACACTAGTTACCAGTCCTTTAAAACTGTGGTCCCCAACCCCCGGGCTGTGGATGAGTACCAGTCTGTGGCCTGTTAGGAACCGGGCTGCACAACAGGAGGTGAGCAGCGGGCAAGCAAGCAAAGTTTCATCTGTATTTACAGCTGCTCCCCATTGCCCACATCACTGTCTGAGCTTTGCCTCCTGTCAGATCAGTGGCAGCATTACATTCTTATAGGAGCACGAACCCTACTGTAAACTGCGCATGTGAGGGATCTAGGTTGTGCGCTCCTTATGAGAATCTAATGCCTGATGATCTGAGGTGTAGCTGAGGCAGTTGATGATCTGAGGTGCAGCTGAGGCAGTGAATCCATCCCTCCCTACCCCCGCAGCCCCTGTCCAAGGAAAAATTGTCTTCCATGAAACTGGTCCCATGGAGGCTGCTGCTTTAAAACATTCAATCAGTAAGATCCTTCCTTCTTCAACTTACCCCTTTTTCACATACTGATAGGCCACATCTCTGAGGCCTGGCCGGAATACTGATATTCTGTGCCATGTTGTCTTCTGACTGACATCACCTAGATAACAAGCATAGGAAATATGGTTACAAATGCCAGCAGACAAAACAAATGCCAACAGACAACATATCCTGCAAAACCAATGTCACACCTTCTAAGAACAGAACAGAATTAAAGACACAGCTTCTCTAAAAGTAGCTTATCTCTAATTAGATAACTGGCAATAAAAATGTCTGTTTATTGCTGATGAAATTAAAACTCCAATCTTTTCCACTCACCCATTTGGTATACTTCACTGTCCCCTGATCGCCACATCTCATTTGTTGCTAGAGAAAATATTGTGACTGGATTTTTTCCTTCCACCTGTCTCATGACAGGGTCCTGACCCACTCGCCCAAGTAACTGCACACGATTCAGGGCTGAAATGCAATGTAGAGATAAAATGAGACAAGGAACCCGCTACGGACTGAATGTTTGTGCCCCCCGCCCCCCTCCCGCCAGTCGTATGTTGAAGCCCTAGCTCCCAATGTGTTGGTATTTGGGCTGGGGGTGGGGGGGACGCTATTTAGGAGGTAATTAGGCTTAAATGAGGTCATGAGGGTGAGGCCCCCATGATGGGATTAGTGTCCTTATAAGAAGAGGAGGAGACCAGCGCTTCTCTCTCTGCCATGTGAAGATACAGTAAGAAGGCCACAATCTACAAGCCAGGAACAGAGCCCTCACCAAGAGCCCTATCATGCTGGCACCCTGATCTTGGGCTTCTAACCTCCAGAACTCTGAGAAATAAATGATGTTGTTTAAGCCACACAGTCTATGGTATTTCGTTATAGCAGCCCAAATTGATCATTAAAGAAATCCACACCTGAGCTTGAGAGAAATGTCCAGAAGATGAATAGCTACAAATACTACCTCAACTTCAATCTATGTATTAAGCAAAACCCAAGTTCTACAAGATCAGAAAGTAAGTTAAAGGGGTGAATAAAGGGAGAGTGGCAGGGAAAAAAAGGGTTTGCAAGAAAGGAGAAAATAGTCATAGAGAAAGCAACCCCACAAAACAAACTTTAAACTCTTTATCTTTAATTCTTCTTTAAAATGTCGTTTTTAAATGTCTGTGGAACTAAAAGAACAAATCTGGGATCTGAAAATCTTTATAAATACAACAGCATATTTCTGTGAAACAGTATCTTCCATAATCTCAGCCTAATATAACATAACCTTGGAACACTCAGATAACCAAATATGACTCAAGGAAATTCTTACAGCTGGACAGTGATGACAAAATTGAGTAATATCTGCCTGATAAGGGCCCAATTTATACTAGGTACCTGTAGCCTGATGGGGCAAGGCCAAAAGCTTAGGAGCAAACACAAGCCAAAGGCATGATGATAATAGGGTTAACCCAAATAGTGTACCTCTCCTACAGCACATTTGAGAATATTAGCACATTACTATAAATAACATTTTAAACTTGGAAATTAGCTACTTACATCTTTCAAGAACCAAACTGCTAGCTATTTCAGACTCATGTCTTACAAACTGATGAAGCACCTAAAGGGGAACAAAGAGTAACATGGCTTTAATTTGTTAGGAAAGGCAAACGCAAACAGAAGACCTGCTCATATTCACTCACCATTTAGTTAGTAGTTCCTGTAAGTTCCAGAAGAGAAGAGAAACTCTTCCTATGTTTTCCCAACATACAGTGCCAGAAGGACCAAGTAAACACTTTAAGAGCAGCTGACTACAGAAGCCCAAAGGTACTAGACCATACACCCAAGACTTAATTTATAGTCCTCTCTTATTTCTTTTGTGGCAATCCTCCTGATTATGGCACTTCTGTTTGCACACAAAAGGTAAAATCAAAACACTACCACTTTCACACTAGAGAGTATGATAGTGATTGTAAATCTAACCTGTACCTAAGAGTTGCTGCCAAATATTTTAAAAATCCAGCTTTCATTAGCAGGAGACACAGAAAGAAGCAAAAATGGTATATTCATTCAATAGACTAGACCAACCAACCTTTTTTTTTTTGAATATAAACAACTGGTATATTATTTCTATATTTTGGTTATAGTAGGCTTTAGAAATTAAGAAATTTAGACTTATCTAATATGGGTACAGATTTAGTCCATCATTAGACTAAAGGACAGTAGAAAGAGATCATTCCTTTATAATTAATGTATTAATAAGTAGATTCATTAATTACATAAAAAACAATGATCAAACAACTGTTAGGATATGTGGAATAAATGCAATGTCATTACTTAAGTCTCACTCTCAGCCATAAAGGAAAGTTTAGAGAATAAAAAATAGGTTAAATTCCAACAAAATACATTCCTTACATTAATGACATGAATGTCTCTCTGACACAGCAAGAGGAGCATATTCCAAAGTCAGACTCCCTGTGGATGAAACTTGTAGAGTTTATGAAACTGCTTCCCTTTGGTTGCTCCTTTGGAACTCATTGGGAATTAGAAGATGCCTCAAATATGATTAGCCTAAGGTGTTCCATTTAAAAATGAGCAAAAAATGATGATAAATAATATCCACTTCACCAAGGCTATTGCAAAAATTAAACAACTTCTATAATGAGCTTAGTTCAATGTACAGTTCTATAAATATTTGATAAGAAGTTTCATCCTTTCAATAGATTTTTTAAAAAGTCTAAGATAAACAAATTTGGTTCTTTGAATAAATACAAAGTTACAGCTATCCAAGACACAGTCGCACAGTCATCAGGAAAGGGTAGTCACTGCCACACGATAGCAGCACTTAATAACAGCAATCACTACTGAATACCAGCAAAGTGATTTATCTAGTATCAATTAATCCTAAAAAGAAAAATCTATAAATTATGTCATCCCCACTTTAGAGCCAAGGAAACTAAGCCTCAGAGAGATTGAGTAACTTGCCCAAGATCCTGCAGGAAATAAGTGTCAAGTCATTGTAAGAACCCAGGGTCCTCTAACACCAAGGCTACTGCTTTTCCCACTGCCCTCCACTGCCTCCTTAAAGAGATTCTGTTCAAGGGCTACCATGAAGATAGGAGTACATACCACTGGATTCAGGGTTCAGAGAGCTAACCATTCTATCAGAGAAATATTTTTCAAATGGCAGTATTAGTAATATAAAAAGCAGAACTCCACCAATCAAATAAACACCAATTCCCTAGGGTGCTGTTGGCTATATAATCCTACCACTAAATTTGGAGACAGATGGTGGATAAGAAAATAAGGATGTGAGTTACAACATACTACAGGATCAAACTGCTAACTACTACCTGTGTCATGATTCTATAAATGTAGTAATTTGAGTGCTCAGATAAGCCAGAACTCATAAATCTTATAGAATAACAAAATGTCACATTTTGGGCACACAAAAATCAAGACCTATTTGAGAAGAAATAGGGAAAGGATTATTTAGCTTGGATAATTTTTAAAATTAAACTTTTAATTCTTTTATATTTGGTTTTAAAGACATTTTAATACTATAAAATTTAAGTATTGTTAAGACAGTAGTAACTTTCATGTTTCACATTTCAACACATAAAAAAGGTTAAAGGTACATACATATAGGTTAAAGTGGGTATCCAAGAATACATAATAAAATTAACACAGCAGTAGGGTGGGGGAGGTGATAACAGATTTCACAGAGGAATTGAGTCTTCCTAGTCTTAACAGGAGGATGGGGAATAGGTGAGAGGTGTTATAAAGGAGAATCTTTTGGACTTGGTGCCCAAGTGTGGTAAATGAGGAAAAATGGTAGTCTAGGCTGGCTCAAGCCTGGCTAGAGTAACTGGATGGATGAGGAGCCAGACTGAGTGGAATGAGAAGGAATTTTAAACACAGTGAATTTCTGATGATGCTTAGACTTGAGCTGCTCTCCTCAGTATGGAGAGATTCGGGGAGAGGAACATTTAGTAATAGGAGGTAGATGGTCAGAAAAGGAACCACATGCCTTACAGAAAAATGCTGGAACAATGATTCTTATAGTCCTTAGATCACTAAAGACCTTCAATGCTCTAATGGATCTAAATGCAAGTAACACACGTTTCAAAAATTATTCCTATTATATATGTGAATAAATGTGAAAAATTTTTTGTTTTAGTGAACATTTACACAGGCAAAATCTGTCCCCAATCCTCCATATCAAGTGAGTACACAAAGGTGGGTGGGTGAGCTCAAAAGTCTTTTGCCCCTGCAGTCAAAAGCCTAAAGAAATCTAATCACTATGGCTGATAATAATATATCCAGGCATTAATATAGAAAAGTGACTACCTGTAATACAGGTCTTCGAAACATGGCTTCTATTTTCTTTTCTTACGGTCTAATCTTTAGACTCTTCCTGAAGAAAAAAAAGAAATATTACACCTTATAGTAAGAGCACCAAGTTCGTCAGTCCTAAATTCCTAACTGCATTCATGATTTTTATGCACTCCAGTTTGCAATCACAGCATATCAATGCCCCTACACATTTGACGAGGATCCCCACACCCACCAAAGAAAACCTCTCACCCGTATGTCTTTTTGATCCTACACAACTTCCACTACCTCTAACCCACATAAACAGTCCGATTCTGAGTTATTCCCACTTCCAATGCACTGTCTTCTCAAATTTCATTAAAATGTAAGCTCCCTTAGGACACATTTTTGTCTGCTTTATTCACTGCCATATCCTAAACTCCTAAAACAACTCCTAACACATAGTAAAGACGTATTAGAATCATCAAGACACTTAAATCTGAAACCTGTTGCTGCAAAAATTACTGCCTCCACCAGCGTTAATAAAGACCAAGAAGCGCTAGAGCCCACTGAGCTACCCAGCCTCACCGCCCGGAAAGGCGGGCGCCCTTTCTCAAAGGTGGCGCTCCCACCCCAGCACGTAGTGGAACTGGAAGGAAACCGCGGAGTCCTCTGCACGAGTGAGAAGGGAAGGGCCAGACACCACGTCCCGACCCCCGCAGGCCCACACACACGACTCGTGCCTTCCCTTCTTTCCTTCCTCCCTTCCTCACCTGACACTCTAGCCCAGACAGCACCCAGCCAAGGTATCACTTCCGGGACACGGAGCCGCAAGGATCGCGAGAGGAGGGCGGAAACAGAAAGTCCTCAGCGTGCGTCGTAGAAATACTGCCGGCCGGCACCATGGGAAACACGGTCCAATTTAACTCGACAGTTCCGGGAGCTTCTTCCCGAGCGCTGGTGGATGGATCCACGCCGCCCAGTGGTGAGTTGAAGGGAGTTAAGTTTCTAATGAAATGCAACTATTTGATGCCGTTTCCAGCCCATCCCAGGTGGGGGCGAGGTAGGCGAAACAGAGAATAGCTCTGCCTGGGGGAAAAAAACAAAACAACAACAAAAAAATAAAATAAATGGCCCAGGCCTCCTAAAGCAGAAGAAAAGCAGAACAAGAGAGGGGAATAGGCGAAGGGCTGAGCCTGCAAAATTTAAGGGGGCGCCAAAAAATTGGCAATCAAGATAAATAATATTTTAGTGCAGTATTTTCAGAGGTCCAAAATTAATGCAAGAACTCCGTGAGGAACCAAATAACAGTCATGTGTCGCTTTAACGACGGGCTACATTCTGAAAAATGTGTCCCTTAGGCGACTTTATGTTGTGCGAACATACTTGTACTTACGCAAACCCGGGTGGAATAGCCTACTGCACACCTAGGCTGCTTGGTATAGCCTATTGCTCCTAGGCTGTACACTTGTACAGCATGTTACCACACTGAATACTATAGGCAATTGCAAGATAATGGTAAGTATTTGTGTATCTAAACATAGCTAAACATAGAAAAAGCACAGTAAAAATATAGTATAAAAGATAAAAAATGGTACACCTGTATAAAGTACTTCCCATGAATGGAGCTTTCAGGACTGGAAGTTGCTCTGGGTGAGTCAGTAAGTGGTGGGTGAATGTGAAGGCCCAGGACCTTATACTGTTCAGTACTGTAGACTTTATAAACACTGTACACTTAGGCTACACTAAATTTATTTTTAAAATATTTTTCTTTGTTCAATAAATTAACCTTAGCTTACTGTAACTTACTTTATAAACATTTTAATTTTTTAACTATTTCACTCTTTAATAACACAGCTTAAAGCACAAACTTTAAAATATTTTCTGTCTTTATATCCTCATTCTATAAACTTTTTTCTATTAAAAAATTTTTTGCTTTTTAAATGTTTTGTTAAAAACTAAGACACAAACATACACATTAGCCTAGGCCTACACAGGGTGGATGGATCAGGATGGTCAATGTCACTGTCTTCCACCTCCACATATTCAGGGTCAGTAACATGCATAGAGCTGTCATCTCCTACGATAACAATGCCTTCTGGAATACTTCCTACAAGACATGCTTGAGGCTGTTTTACAGTTAACTCTTTTTTTATAAGTAGAAGGAGTACACTCTAAAATAACAATAAAAAGTATAATAAACACATAAACCACTAACACAGTCATTTATTGTCATTATCAAGTAACACATGAGTAATGCATTGTGCTGTGTTGTTTCAGCAGCTACGATGATGTCACTAGATGATAGGAATTTTTCAACTCCATTATAAGACTACCATTGTATATGCAGTCTGTCTTTGACCAAAACATCGCTATGCAGTGCATGACTGTATTAAAATTTTAATGCAATACAGGATCTGAGCCATATTGGAGCCTGAGGCACAATAAAAAATGTGCACTCCTATATTCATGTTTTTATGTATTTTTAAAAAATTTTTTTTCTAGAGCATTAGTTGAATATTGAAAATTTTGAAAGTAGTTGTATTAAAACTCAACATTGTTTTAAGTTTAAATATTTTATTTATACCAAAAATGGAATTTAATTTTATTTTCCTAGTTTTAATGGAAGTAAACTGAGCAGTAATATTTTCAAAATCTACTTCTTTGCTTATCTGGTTTCAATTGTGAGAGTTGCCATGTCTCACAATTTTTCTTGACCAAGTGACAGTCTTAAAATAATTTTAACTTCAGCTCACTGATCTTGTCTTTATTTAAAACTTTGGTATTTTGTTCACCATATATTTTTTCATTCGTTTTAATGTTTTTTAAATGTTGCATTAAAGTATCATTAATCTTGATTGCTGAGTTTCTTGGTGTCCCTTAAATTTTATCTTATTCACCCTAATCCTGGCCCTGGTAGGAAAGAAGATGTATGGAGTCCCACAAATTACAGAATCCAGGCCAGCTGGGGCCTCCCCTTCCTCTCCATCTCTCTGTCCTGGCACTGTCCAGCTTGTAGAGAAGGAAGGTACCCCCCAGATTGTTCGAATGTGCAAACTGCCTCCTCAGGACCCTACCTAAAACCCTTCAACTGCCCATCCTTGCCCTTTGGTGATCAAATCTTAACTACTTAACACAGATTCCAACACACACCTTAACCTGCTCCTGAATGTCTGATTCACTAGTTGCTGTACTGTATTTCTAGATGTGAAACTGCCCTTTATGAAGTTAATAAAAGGCTGTAAAGTGGGAACTGTGGTAGGGGCCTGAACTCTGCAAAGGTATAGGCATAATTCAAATATATATATAACCAGCCATTGTTCCCTAGTTTGCTTTCCTATAATTGCTTGCCACTCGGGAGTCACATAGCTGATGGTCATGAAAATTCTTAGCTTTCTTCATTGCTCCCATAGGTAATATTACCCTTGTGAAACCTAGACTTGTCTTTGAGATATCTTCCAGACCCTGCATTCTGGTGGACCAACTGACCCAACCAGACCAGTGGCCCATACCAAGAAACCAACCCAATTGGTCTTGTAACCAGGGAACTGACTCAGCACAAGAAGACAGTTTCTGCTTCCCAACCCTATAAGTTCACTCCCAGCCAATCAGCAGACCCAATTCCCTAGCCCTTTGCCCACCAAACTATCTTTAAAAACCCTGGCTCCCAAATTCTCAGGGAGGTGGATTTGAGAAATTCCTCCCATCTCCTCACTTGGTGCCTGCAATAATTAAACTCTTTCTCTGCTGTAACCCCTGCTGTCTCAGTATTGGCTTCCTCTTGAGCAGTGGGCAATGAACCTGGTTGGGCAGTAATAGATGCTTTATCTCCATTTTAATTCCACCTTCACGATGCTTCCTGAAACAGACCACCTTATACTGCCTTCCAGCCTTGCACAAGTATTAATAATCCTGCACCCCACCCACTATGTGACTGTCAATCTCCTCCAGTCATTTCCCCTTTAAAAATCCAACTTCCACTTGGGTGGTGAAGTCAAGTGAAAAACTAAATATACCCTTTCATCCAAAGCCAATTTCCTCCTTCTAAGCTCCCTGTTTGCTTTAATGGTACCAAGATTCTCCCAGACTTGAACCTTGTAATCATCTTTAAGTTTTCTCTGATCACCCACATCTGTTCATCCATATCCAATCACTTGGCCCTAAAAGTTCTTTCTTCATTATGCCACTAATATCTCCCTCTATTTGCATACTTTGGGGTGAAGAGTGTAAGGAGGTTGTATAAAGAAAAATGCAGAAAGTATATGCAAATGGAAAACAGACAACCTTGGGTAAACTCTTACAACTTTGTAAATAACATCTTAGTGGAAGGTCTGGGCTAATCCAAATTCTCTCCCAGACAGGAATTACTAAAACACATTCTCCTTAAGAGTGTTGGCTAGAGAAAGTTGCCAGTGCTGCTTTTTTCCTTTCTTTGACAAAGAAAAGCATGTTAAGATGTACAAAAATGTTTAAATGTATAATGTCATAGAGGAACTAAGTGAAAACATTTTCTTTTATTATCAAATAGACCCCCCTTCCTAATACAACAAATGCTTCAGCTTTGCTCTCACTGTCCTCAGGATCTGAAATGTCCTCCCCCACCACCACACTTTAAAAATCTGTTCTCCCATTTCATGTTCTTTACACACTCAGTCTATGTTGTATTATAATTTAAGTGACCATGAAGGTGCCTCATCTCTCCCATTGATTGTGAGCTCTTAGAGGACAGGAAACTTGTGAATATTCAATTCACAGTATGCTTTAAAACAAGCACAGGCTTTAGAAGGGCCCAGGTCACAGGCCAGAGCACAGAAATAGAAACATAGAAGAATCCAGAAAGACACCTAAACAGGCCTAAAATTAAAAGATTTTTTAAAAAATCAAAGATCTAGAAGAGTGATTCAAATGTATTTTTGTGTCAGAGATACCCCTTCAGAAATCTAAAGTTTGCATTTTGATGAGGATGCCCTGAAACCTCTCCGTAGCATACACACACACACATTTTAGCACAATCATAGACTTTCTATAGTTCATCCATGGGACCCAGAGAGGGCCTTCCCAATACTGAGAAGTAGTGACAGGTAGCATTGTGGCTTTAATCGGCTTTAATCCCTGGCAGTAGTGAACTCAGGGCTTTTGTCATTTGCAAAGCTTACTGAGAAAGAGAAATGTACATCATATATGCCCAGGACTGCAAAGTTACCTTTGGCCTCACCCCTTTATTTCCCCCTAAATTAAAAGGGTTTCAGCTATAGGTATCCAGTAGTAGAGACCAGGGCTGACAATGCTTTATCACAAGTAGGAAGCTTTGGACAGTTTTGCTGTAAAAAAAGGCAAAAAACCATTTTTTGGAAATTTTAATCAAGGTTTCACTTTGCTTTTAAAACACTTTTTCTAAAGCCTTATAATAACTGGTGGAAAATTACAGCACTTATTACCTAAACTGATTACTAGCATGTATTTTAAAGTAAATCAAAAGCAATTTTAGTAATATTTCATAGTTATTATGGCTTTTTAATTTAATAAACATCAACCTGATAATTTTTATGTAATTCAAGATTGAAATTATGGTTCGTCTAGAGATAAAAAGGCTTAGTTGTTCAGGCTGAAAGATTGACATTTGTCCTTCAATATTCATCTTTCTACAGCTTTAGATAAATGACCTCTATGAATTGGTACATATGTTAGAGCTTAGACCGGTAGAGCACAATAGTATTTCTCTAAGTCTCAAGATTATCTGTTGGCACCTTAATGTCAGTGTTTGTCTTTAGGATACATCTGTAGAGAATATTTGTTTCCTAAAGTATTTAAATTTAACTTCTTTAACGTTGCTAGCCCAATGATGTTAATGAAATAATTTGATAATTAGTTTGAGTTATATCTTGATCTCTGTGCAGAAACAAAACTTAACTGAGGCAAGGAGTAAAATGTCTAAGTGAAATGGAAGGGATGAAATGCAGAACCCAGTGAAGACTTGGTCCTTCTCACACTCAATAGTATCTATACAGATACATGCTATTTTGGTGGCTTCCTGCTACTGTGGAGTCTAGCACAGAGATAGAAAGAGAAACCAATAATCTGGCACCAGGTCCATTCAGATGTGAAGCTAGGCTCCAAGGAACACAGGAGGGAAGGGGCTGTAGACCAAAATACCTGTAGTTGTCAATGCCTGAGAATACAAGCATAACCAAAGAATTCTGATTCATACATTGTGTATACTTAATAATATACCTGTTTCTAAATCACAAATTGTGGTTGACCTTGCACTGTACTGCAAGAGACATGGTCTGGTGTGTGTGTGTGTGTGGGTGGGTGAGGTGGCAAGAGATAAACTAACCCTGTTTTTAAATCTTGAATAAAGACTTGTAAATAAAAGTGGCAATGGAAGAACTACATGACACTTAATTTCACGGAAAGAATTGCTATTCCAAAGCAGAACAAAGAATAGTATGAGGATTTATTCAATTTTTTAAAAACTTAGCTTTTAAAAATGAGGGAAAAATAAGAAAATCAAACAGCAAAAAGAGCCATTAATCATTAACAGTTTACATTCATTAAGATGACACAAATAGAATTTATGAAATACCTTTGTGACTGACATTATTTTATAGCAGAGTCTGACATTATTAACTTTTGGATCTGTGAAGCTGGGCCTTGCTGCCAAGACATGTTACTACCAACCTAATGAATTCTCTCACCCATTTATTCATAAAGTGTTTTCCAACAAATTTCTCATTCTTTGTTAGTTACATATTATAAAGAAGAGTGCTTTATCCGTAATTCAGCTTTGGACAAGATAAAAACCTTTATTTAAAAATACAGTATTCTATTTCTTTAAGAATGTATACAGAAAAAGAAGTTGGATAAAATATGATAAAATGGCAGGAAATAAAGCCAAATTCTGATAAAATCAAGATAAATTGGTAGAACCCAGAATATTAAAACCAATCAGAACAGCCACAAGAGGGTCAGGGCAAATAGACTGAGGGAGAACAGCCACATCAAATTTTCCTTGAACCCTCTGCCTCTAGTATTTCTGTTCTAGAAGTTAACCAGCTCAGAAATGTCCACATTATATACAGGTTTACTTTTACCCACCTCACATAATGATGAAGCCATTTATTTAATAAATACAGTATCAGAGAAACGGTATATATACATTAAGAGAACCACTTGCTCAAAGGAACTGGGAATTCTTATAGGAATAGCATCATATAACCTGGGAAGCACTGTTTGAATCCAGGCACATTTTCTTGTATGCCATAACTTCAACTCAAAACCAAATTTTATTCCTTTCTATGTACAGTAAGAGTCCCTGGGGTCCTTGGTGGGGTAATTGGCAACAGCAACCTCTTAATCCATAGGCCAAACCAAGGGCTGTTTCCCTTTCTTCTTTCAATTTAGAGGCTCATGCTCTCCCACTGTTCATCAAAAAAAGAAAAATGTGGGAAGTAAATAAATTGTTGATGGGTGGCATTAGGAATGTAACAATAGGGAAGAGAAATGGCTACCAATTATTGTACCCGGGACCATTGCTAATACAAAACCTTACTAGCTTTAAGATCTTAGCTGTAAATGCTAAATTAGGAGTAGCTTTTGAAACCTTTGGGCATTCAAGTTGCTTAATTTTTTCATCTTATAAGGGGAAGGTTGGGACGGTCAATATCTATTTCTGGAGGCTCTGCAATAAGACGTCTATTGGTGTGAAATGAATTCTTAAGGGGAAGATTACTCACAGGTAAAGCTTGAAGACCTCGGGCTCTTTCCTCCCACCAGGCGTTTCGTGCTTCTTGATCCTGTGTGGGCCTCAGAGACCCCAGAGTCCCCATGGTGGATGTGTCCCTGGGGGGACTGGGCCTGCTGGGCTTCTCTCAGTTCCCTGCAATGAGAGGAGGGGAAAGCAAAGATTACTTGATCCCCAGGTAGAGATATTTATGATCAGAAGATATAAATCTATTTCTCTTTTTTCAGTATTTATGGTAACAAGCCTGAGCTATACACAGAATAGAAAATTCATTTCCTATGATTGTCTTAAAAAATGGTTGACCCACATGCCATAGCACATGGTAGGTTTAGTTTCCAAAACCCCATTGATTGGAGCTTAAATGTATTTTACAATTAAAAAAATTAAGTGAACAACTCTTCAGGCTATATGTGAAAGGTACAGAGGTCAACAAACCATAGCCTCTGGGTCAAATCTGGCCTGTCTGGGTCAAATCTGTCACCTGTATTTGTAAATAAAGTCTTATCGGAACATAGCCACTCATTTATATTTTGACTACGGCTGTTTTCATACTACATCAGCAGAGTTGAGTCATTACAGAAGAGAATATAAGGCCCACAAAGCATAAAATATTTACTATCTAACCCTTTACAGAACAAGTTTGCTAACCTCTGGTCTAGACAGTTTCAAGATGCCATCTGCCCCATCTCTGCTATGGGTGCCCATCACTGGTATGGCTGATGGCAGTTATTTGTGCCTCTATAGCTGACTTCACAGAATGTGCACACCACACTCTAAGAGGTACTTATATTCTTGTGAACAACATATATATAAGTATAGTATTTTGTACTTTATTCCAATGGAATTCAAAACTAGAGCAGAAAAATATTAAGTGGCTTTTTAGGAAGAATTACCTGACTAAACGCTGAGAGTCTCTGCAACTTATTGCCAAGCAATCAGTTTGGGGACTTTTCAAGCTAATTTTTCCAAGATAGATTGTGTACCCAAGAGAAGTTAGACTCCTAAGCATATTTTAGATAAGGACTATTTTTTATTTCCTTCTTTTGTATTTAACAGTGTACAGTATATATAATAATCACTTTAAAATGCCTTCAGAACACTGCTCAAACATTACTGCTTGACCTCTTTCCCAACCCCATCCCATCTAATTAATTCCCATTTGTTTAATGAAAGAATGGATTAATAAGTGAATATATGCATGAATACAAGCCTACATGAGTAAGATCAGATTGCTTTCTTTGCTCAGAAAAATACCTCTTCCTCTAAACATGTATCAGGACAGTATGTTTGCCTGTCCCTGAAACTTAATGGGTTTCTAAAATAGGTTTCTACCACCTTACCTATGGTTATCTTACATTAGGTGATCACCCACCAGTTACTTAGATACCTGCTGTCACTCAATCTTAAGTGTTCTTTACCAGTTATATTTCCTTGTATTCCTCACTCTTGCTTCCTTTGCATTAACTGGAATTTTCTCTTTCAAGCAGCCTAGTCACAGGGCCTCCCAGTCCCATGCTACAAAGAGCCTCAGTCTGCCAATCTCCTTGTGTGCAGGGACCTATGTATTATAATGATGAATATATATAAACTTGAATCCATATAGAAGACACATTAGACCAGTTATATCATTGTGAGTAGTACACAATAGATTCTTTCTTGCCCCCATCATCCAAAAGCTACCTTTCCAGTGTGGCTGTTTTGGACTTTTCCAAATTCAGCTGCTGCTGGAGCTCTTCAGCTTTCCCCAGGGAGGGCCGGAGAACTCGATTTCTGGCCAAAGCTACTGCAGAAGGTCTCTCTCCTGGATCAGGGTGGATCATATTCTGATAATATAAAGCCAAAAGGAAGGAAACAGAAGCTTCACTATTGAGAAAAATCTTCCCACTCAAGCCAACTCCAACCTAGCTTCTGCTGATGAATTTTCTGAAACCCTGCTTGTGCTTTGTGCAGAGGAAAGAAATAAAACTTAGCTCTACCTTGGACAGGAGGATTGTCCATGTCTGGTAGCATCAATTGTCCACACCCATGACTTGTCTTTAAGTATTATGTTTTAGAGCTGGCTGGCTGATTAGCTACTCTAATGCCTTAATTTTAAAGTAGAAAAAAACTGGGACCCTAGATAAAAAATGACTTGTCCAAGTTATTGGAAGGGCCAAGACCAAAACCCTGTTTACTTAACTCTTAGTTTAGCTTCCTTCCTATTACATCATGCTGCTTTTTCACACAATAACCCACCATGGCAGTCTTCCTAAAGCATTTATCTCAGGGTAGAGGATATATCTGTAACCTAAGATGATTTGACTATAGTAGAAAGTACCTAATTTTATACAATAATTAACAATGTCATAAAATGAAGAAAACATGAACCATCTGTTTGGGGACCAAGTTCAGAACCAGCTCCACCATTTACTTTGTAAACTTTGCTGAAGCTCAGTTTCCCTTTCCTGAAATTTGGGATAATGATATTCACCTTCTGGGACTATTGTTAGAATTAAGTGAATTAATATATGTATTGCCTAGCACAAGGCCAGCATTTATGTACTCAATAAGTATCAACTAAATCTAAGAGCAGTTTACACACAGAAATAGATGATTAGACAATGAACAAAAGACCACTGTGAGGAAGGGTTTGCCTCTTTTCAGGAAAGCAAAAGTAGTCAGGAGGAAGGACAGTTTTATAACTATATTTGAAGTTTCCAGGTAAACCATGAAACTCAAATCTCTAGTGAGCAGATATTTCTAAGGCTATTTTAGGGATCCTAACCAATCCTGTTCCCTAAGCCATGAAGTCAGTCATAGATGTTAGGTTATTAAGCGTGAAATGTCCGATTTCCTTAAGTACTGTTTGACAGTTGATATCTCTGACATTCCATTTTGACACTTCTTGTTTCATTTTTATTGTGAAGCTACATCCTCAGTCTTTCAAATGCACATTTTGGCTTGTGATTATCTTTCACATTTTTTTTAAGAGCAATTTTTGTGAAACCATTGGATAAGTCAAAAATTCATGTTATTTTTGAGTATGAATTCTGTTATGGAACCAATGCTGTGCAGACAGCTTGAAATAGCAACAGAGTGTTTGGGAAGGATGTGGCTAATGAACACACAGTACATCAATGGTTTGAGAAGTTCTGTTCTGGTGATTTTAATCTTGAAAATGAGCCACGTGGGTGACCTAAGACCACGGTGGATAATGTTGAGCTGAAAGCTGTAGTGGAAGTGAATCTATCTCAACCTATGCATGAATTAGCAGCAAAGTTTGACATTACTATTCCTACAATATTGGACCATTTGAAACAAATCAGCAAGGTAAAGAATCTGGATAGATGGGTCCCCACATGAATTAAACAAGCGTCAGAAGAGAAATCAATTTGAAACTTGCCTTTCTTTGCTGTCACAACATAAAGGCGAACCATTTCTACACTGTATTGTTATGTGTGATGAAAAATGGATTCTTTTTTATAATTGCAAGCATTCAGCACATGGTTGGATGAAGATGAAGTGCCAAAACACAGTCCAAAACTGAATATTTATCAAAAAATGTGAATGGTGTCTGTTTGGTGGTCCAGCGCTGGTATTATCCACTACAGCTTCATGAAACCTGGCCAATCGTTTAAAGAGTATGTCTACTGCAACCAATTGGATGAAATGATGAGGATGATTGCAATTAAGCAGCCGATATTGGTCAATAGAGACAGGCCAATCCTCTTGCAGGACAACGCTCAACCACATGTTGCACAAACAACGCTGCTCAAACTACAGAGGCTGGACTTGGAAACTCTGTCATCCACCGTATTCACCAGATCTTGCACCAACTGACTACCACTTCTTCCAGGCTTTGGACCACTTCTTGCAAGGAAAAATACTCAATTCTCAACAAGGTGTGGAAAATGCCTTTCGCGATTTCATCGCCACTCACTCTCCAGGCGCCTTTGCTGCTGGCATAAACAAGCTACTGTTAAGATGGCAAAACTGTGTTGATAGTTTGGGCACATACTTTGATTAATTGCACTGCTTCTTGTTTGAGATATAACAAACTACACTTTTGAGTTGAAATCAGACATTTCATATTTAATGACCTAATACATTTTGTTTTCTTGGTATGATTCTAAGCTTGATAGTATAAGCTTTTTGTATCTTG
The DNA here is from genome assembly GCA_023783475.1 of Daubentonia madagascariensis. NCBI lineage: Eukaryota > Metazoa > Chordata > Mammalia > Primates > Daubentoniidae > Daubentonia > Daubentonia madagascariensis. The sequence goes on from JAKFHU010001569.1 coordinate 14,058,888, forward strand.
GTTCCAACACAATATCATCCTTTTCTTGTCCCTGTCCATATTCAGATATCATTAAACACAAGTAAAATAGTTTTTGAATTGGCATTATGCCTTTTTTCTAATAGCTCAAATAGTTGGTGTTTTCAATTATCAATAAAGTAGCTTATACCTTCTTACGTACAGTAGAAATTCATTCTTTTAGTAATATCATCACTGTTACCATTAACAATAGTTAAAACCCTGAAGTAGAGCAAAAAGACCAGCTTTGATTTTGGAGCTAACCAATTAACAACTGTGAATACAGGAGTATAAGAGCTGCCCTGAGTGAGCCTTGGTTTCCTCAACTGCAGAATAAGATACTACCTGCCCATTTTACAGGGTTGTTACGAAGGCAAAATGAAAAATTGTTTGTATCAAGATTTTTGAACTATAACATGAAAGGTTTTATGATATATTCTAAGTTTCCTTGAGACATTTTCAATCTGTTATGTGTCTTTTCTGTGCTTCCTAGTAACAGTCCCTTTTTCTTTCTGTTAATGACACTACTAACATCTCCATTTTCCTTTCCCCAACTTCTTGACATCACACATTCTAAAAAAATAGGCATTTCACCTTTTCTTTATCTCATAAGAGATATCACCTTGAGCAGACTGTAAAAGTCTTCTGAGAGCTCCTGAGGAATGTCGGGAAAGTTACCCTCTCGGATACGGTGCCATGCAGCACCATTAGTCGGTAATGACTCCGCTCCCGCAGCTACTGCAATTGTTAATCCCAAGGCAAATATGTCTGCTTTGGGAAGGTGCCGATAATCCTTCAAAAGAGAAGACAGGAAGGCCAGTTATTATGCCAAGCAGAATGAGTCTAGACTAAACTACAACAGGTAGGAGAGGTTCATTTGAGTGCATGTAAGCTCTAAACAGACACTATGGGCAAAGTTACATTCACTGCAGTTAGTGGTTTATTTCTAGAGAAGATAAACAGAACACAGATCTACTTGATTAATATTCCTGTGCCCTGAAGAGTCCAAAGCAGAATCTTAGTGCCTTGCTCTGTCAGGCTCAAAGAGGCTTGGTGCACAGATTGGCTGATCACAGTAAGGAAAGACTTGTTTTTTCCTGATTATCACCCAGGAGGAAGTTATGTCCTTCCTAGGCCTGACTCAACAGACATTGTAAAGATGGCAATGACTAACAGTTATTTCAATGACCAGACCTGGTAGTGCTATCAGAAGGATAATATATGCATGATAAATATGGGTTAGATCAATATGGACTTGAGGAAAAGCCTTAATAGTTAATCCATGAGGTTAGGAATTCTAAGAAATACTAGAAACAGTAAAGGATCTTCAGAAATTACAGTATAAATATTGATTCATCCTTGATTGAGCCATCATACTTTTTTTGGAAGAGTTTATCTTTGGTCTCCATTCTGAATGAGGAAAGATAAGTTTAAGTTATTATATAAATATACACTTCTCATTTTTTGTACTGTGAACCTTCATTTGCTAGTCAAAAGGTTCAATGGGTTATACCAGTGGTTCCCAACCTTTTTGGCACCAGTACCAGTTTCATGGAAGACAATTTCTCCACGGACCAGGGGGTGGGGTGGGGTGGGTATGCAGAGCTCAGGTGGTGATGTGCAGCCCGTTTCCTAATAGGCCACGCACCAGTACTGGGCTGCAGCCCAGGGGTTTGGAACCACAGGGTTATACAACACCCTCCATTTCCCTAATCTCTACCTCTTGCAAAATCTCATTAGCCAGGAAGCGACTGTCTCCTTCTTCTACTTTGGGTTTGCTTATTGATGTCACATGACCCAGGTCACCTAAAGAAAGATAAGAAAAAACAAAAGAGAAAAAATAGAGTTCTTTAAAAGTATGTCTTTCTTCTTTCAAAGTAGTGGAGGGAACCAAAAAAATTTTTTTTTAATTTAAAAAAGCATGTCTTTCCTAAAACTGAAATAAATTAGTCATTATTATAAGTTTTATAGGATAATAGTACACTGGTAGGTGTATAAGGCAAACTCACCAATTTTATATATCACATGGGCAGAGAGAAACCAATCAGCTTCATTTTCAACTTCTTCTAAGACTCCAGGGGAGTCACTTTGCATCCTGTGGCAAATGAAGATGTTACCTGAAAAAGTACAGAATAGATGTAAGTAATGATTCCTAAGTTTTTTCACCTCAAAGATTCTTTTCTGTATTTGACATTTCAACTTCCCTCCTTTCTTCTTCTGTGTCGACATAGCAAGACTACTAAGGTTTCTTTTTGTCAATGAAATCTCTCACATCACTTCTGAGCAGCCGGTGATTCTAACACCTATTTAAGTTAAACTGACCTCATACATTCCCCATCCTCTGAAGAGGCTGGTGGCAGTATACTATTGTCTAAAAATAAACAAGTACCACATAATAATGGGAACTTGTCCTTGGGTTTCACACCAATGAATGATAAAGCCATTCATTTCTGCTTACTTTAATCAATGCTGAATTAAATTATAGCATGAGTTGTAAACACAATTAGGATGCAGTCAACATGCTGTCACTTACCTATGTGATAAATTAAATACCTAATTTTGTTTTTTGGCCTGACTATATAGGCAAGAGTTTTTTCCCCTCTCTGTCCCTTGGGCCCAAGGGGGAAATGGTTAAGGCTGTTTAACTGAATTTTTTAGGAGAGACAAATGGAAGAAAGGTACTCTGCTAGCAAATACAATTTTTGACACTTGATAGACAACAGGCATAGAATTTAATGATGGTTATGGAAACAACAAAATATGGCAAGAAGACCTGAAGGGAATCATACTGACTGGGTTTGATGTCCATGTGCACCATGCCAGCATTGTGGATATACTTAAGTCCAAGGGAAATCTGTAGAAGGATATCCTTGAGTTTTGGCTCTTGGAAATGATTACCAGACTTAGTGTTTTCAGATATAGCAGCTTGCAAGCTCCCACCTGGGAAAGAACAGAGAATAGCCCCACAGAATGAGAGAAAAGATGTGAGTCTTATAGATGAGAGCATAGTAAATACAACTGGCCCTCTATATCCTCAGGGGACTGGTTCCAAGACACCCCACCCCCCACAGATACAATCCTAGAATGCTCAAGTCCCTTATATAAAATGGCATAGTACTGTCTTCAATAAATTCCTCATCAATTACTTCAGTCCAACAAGTTTAGATTAGTTCAGTGTCAGTGCAAAGCATAATATTTGCCCCTATCTATACCACAGACATGTTGGAAAGAAGAATTACAGGGCTTTTAAAGAGGAAAAGAAAATGCCAGTACCTCATGTGTCCAATATATGGCCCTACTGCTTCAAGTATGTGCCAACTAACATTTTTAAAGTTTTACCTAATTATTAACCAGAAGGCCAATCAGGCCTAGTCATATGGCTACTATTGGTGTCAATGATTACTTCCACATCAGTGTCAGGCTAGTAGTTATAGGCTGTTAGTAATCTTAATGTACCTGATTCTAAGTCTAATTTAATTAAAAATATATCATAAAATGAGAACATTTAATGATTGCTGATCCAAGGAAAATATAAATGCTCTATATGCACCTAAATTCTATTTGAGCTACATTATTTGTACATGAACTATAGACCCTCTTATCATTGTTATCAATAAAAAATAGGTTCATATAACTACTTGATTCTAAGGTATTAGAATGCTTCTGAACGTTTTATTAATTAGCACTCATTGGCAGGTTCCACGCTTCACGTATATATGAGAATAGGATCTGAGAAAGCAATGGAATTTTTGAGGAAATCAGTATTTAAAACTATCCTGTGTAAAATTGAATTTAAAGACTTATCTCTCATGCTCAAATAATTAAGTTCAGATGGGAGAAGATTCAGCCCCTTTCAGAAATACAAAGAGGGCTACAGTAAATGTTATTTTTCTGGGAGTCTTCTTAGAAAAGAATTTATATACTATCTATACTATACTATATACTTATTAGAAAGAAAGAATAAGGAAAGAGAACATTTTGGAGCTTGTTAAAAACAAAGTCACTCCAAGACAAAGATTGTAGGTGAGGTTATAAGGTGTTGTCAACAAGAAAGAAGAAGGCTGTATCCATTGGAACTCTTGCTTCCCTACTAGCTTGGGTGTTCCTTAAAGACGGGGACCATATCTAATCCATCTTCACTTTCCCAAGGTCTGGCATGTAATAAATGTTTTCTGAATGGAATGTATATCCTGGCAACAGAGGGGAAAGAAAGAATAAGTCAAGAACCCCTTTAAAGGTACGGAAGGAAGGCATCCTGGAAGTACTTAGGAATTTTTAATATGTTCTTTTGGATTATAAACAGAGACATTTCTAATCCTCTAAACAGCTAGAGGTATTTGGTAAGGGCAACTAGACCAGTGCTAGCATTATTTTTAAATACCTAGAAGCTATGTAAGTAAGATTAAAGGTAGCCAAGTAATAGTTAACAACAGAAGTAACAGAAAGGTACTCATTTACACAAAAGTATTAGAATATCCTGATTTTGCTACAGCTAAAGCTGATTGTCCACCTCTTACAGAAGAGCCTAATGAACTACTCTTTACTAAATAGAATCAACAAGGAAGTGTTTATAAACATAGGAATACTGAATGAACTGTGAGCTTCATCCCTACTAATCTCATCAACCATACTGGAACCTTAACTCCATAGCCCAAGGTACCACCTGGAGATGGCTGCTGTAATTATAAGCATTGTACCCGAGGAGGAAACAGCTGGCTCATGGAAGGCTCTTCTCAAGCCATCTTTGTAAGATGGGCTGCTCAGTTCCTACCTCAAAATAGTAAAATAATAACTTTACCCAACTGACAGAAAGGAAAAAAACCTTAAGAATATACCTTTTTTCCTCTCTGCTAATGAGGCCTAACAGATACCAAAACAAATAGAAAATGCTTTCTAACAATAAAATGTAAAACAGATCAGTAATTCAACAGGCTATTTGGTTCATACATTTACATTCTCACAATCTTTATTTTATGTTGCTTTCTATAACACAAGCATATTTTTCTGCTGGTGAAGTTGTTTCTTATTTGATGGAAAAATATAACTAATATTCATGGTTTTCCACAGAGGACACTGATTTCTGTATGCACAACATCCAAATAAGTATAAGAACCACCATCCTAGGGAAGCATGTTTTACACTTCAGTGACAGAAGATGTCACAAGAAAATACTGCCTTTAGGGAGAAATTAATAGTCCAATCCTGAATCACCCACTACTGGAGACTCTTCAGATTTCTGAGGTGGACCCAGAGGTGACTTATAGGGCATCTTGGCAAGAGTGGGAAGGAGAGAACATTCTTTTGGTTCTGGGCTCAGGAGGACAGTAAGGAAAATTAGATGACTACTAGTCTCTAACAATAGTCATCTAACTAACTTATAACCTAGGTTATCTAAATCATCTGATTTATAATCTAAGTTAAAATCATAACTGTACATGTTTCAGCCTGACTGCTATGATAGGCTGGGGAAAAGGGTAGGTGTGGCGGGGGAAGGGCATGAGGAGGAAGGGGTGAGATGTTGGGTCTAAATAAAGGATAATAAGCCCAAAGTATTTGTAAGGTAGCAGAATAGCCAATGCCTCGTTCCTTCTTCCTTCTACTCCCTTCTCCCCTCCATCCCCTACCCCCCACACACACCACATTTTGATATCATCTTTCTTTGTTAGCAGCTAAAAGTCATGCAAATAAAACCAGTCTTCCTTGTAGAGAGAGGAAGGAAAAAAAATAGGGAATCTCAGGTTGCAATAAGAGGGAATTAGAAGAGAAGATGATTGAGAAAAGGCTCAACCTCTCAATCATAAGTATAAGGAAAGGATACATTTTTTCTCCAGAGAGACATTTAGAAAAAAGTATTTGGGGTAAGCTTATAAGAGGGGGAAAATACCTACAGAGTTCAGAGGTAAGGCTACAAGGAAATCTGTCTATAAGGAAACAAGAGAAATGCCATATAATTATTTTGTAGGATATATGTACCATTTTCTATATTTCTAGCATTTTGCATTATTTACCTACTTATTTGCTTATTTATATAATGATGAAGCTTTACCACTAATCACTGTCCTCAAAAGCCAGGCTGGACATACATACTCAGGGCCATCTGGTGTTTGTAAATATTACTAAAAGACAGACTGTACTATTAAAGAAACTCAGGTTGTAAGCTATAGTTCTGTTTAAAAAAAACAAAAACTCAAGATGGTTGTGCATGAAGGCAAAGGTGTGGTTATCAAGTTACTGTGGCAAGAACATGGATTGCTACTCCTAAAATAAAGGCAAGCTTCTATTCAATTTGTAGCACTTTATTATATTACCACTGAACATTTTGATGAAAATTATTTCCAAGACTAAACACATAACTGCTGTTCTGTTGACCCGTTGATCATAGATTAGAAATATGTTAAACCAAAGGATACTTCTGATCTAAAGCAGCCCGGAAAACAGTGTTGCTGGTTACTATGTATGCATGGTTCTGAAGTCTCAGAAGAATATATTTGAAGTCACCAGGTTTCAGTCTCAGCTCCCTGGCTCCATACCCTTACTCTGGTGAGAAAACTAAAGCTCAAAGGTAAGAAGCAGCAAGAACTGTGAACAATCCACCAACTCAGGAATCCACTTGAAAATCAATCAAAAGTTGTCTGTACACCAAACCAATGCATGATGAAGAAAGTTTACCTCCCATCTCCCAAAAAATAATAGGGACCATGGCTTGTATCTTTCAGAATACCAAGTAAATGGTAAAAGGATGATTTACCATTTAAATCACTAAGGTAAAAGTTTTCTCTTTAAGGGTTGTGTGAGTGGAGTGATAGCTTCTATGTATCACCTACACACCAGATTTGAAAGAAATATGTAATATGTGAGCCTGGAAATTTCTTTTCAACTCAATTCATTTGCTCCAGCTCTCTGCTTCTGAGTAAGACTATACTACAGACTTTTTAGGTATAACTCTGCTATACTTGTCATAAACTGTGAGGAGATGGCAAAATTTATTTCTGAAGACTTATAAGTTCATCTCCCTCTCCGTAGATATCAGTCCACGTACTTACCATTGCAGTACTCATTCTGAATGATCATGTGGTCGTCTTCTGCCCATGAGGAGTAGTAACGCACCACATGGGGGTGATGCCCAAGTGCTGCATGAGCATAAACTTCATGCAAAGCCAAATTCCTAAGAGACAGAAAAACATTGAAGGGGGGAAAAAAATTAAGATAATATATATAAACATTTTTAAAAGATAAGATAATATTAACAATGGCAAGACATTTATCAAGCGCTCACTGCTTGCTTACTATTTTATCTCATTTAATCATTAGTTACTTGGTAAGATACATAGGGAAGGATGAAGGCCCTAGAAAGTAAGTGGCCCAAAGTCAAACTGGTGGTAGTAGACTTAAGATCAGAACTTTTGTCAGCCTGGTACCAAAGGCCATAGTTTTTTTATTTTAATGGGGCATATGTAAAAAGGAGCCTTAGGGGGTTATGCCCCAACAGCAGACATGCTTCAGGTCCTAATTGCATTGTATCAGAATCAAAACACCTTCATGGGCTTAACAAGAAGGCCACCATACACTTGGTTGTGGATATTGTGATGGGCCCTTGATCTTCTCTATGAAGCCTAGACAGTCATTAGAATCAATATTAAACTCAGCCAGTATGATGTAGTCACAGGGACAGCCTTGGGGAGAGACCTTCATTATGGGATAGGAAAGCCCAACACAAGGAAAGCAAAATAGAGTACTTCATGAATTTCAGTATAAAAATAAAAAATTTATTAGCCTGTAATTTCAGATTCCACATGTTAAGTATTTTACCTTCCCAGTTCGTAAAAAGCATTAGCTGAATCTGAAAAGGTGTGTTTTCCTTGTGATCAAGGAGGAATTTTGCAACAGTTCTGGGAATGAAATATAAACTTTTGTTAATAATGTTTCCTTGCATGTAGTCTCTGAAACTTGACTATTGAATTCATTAATACAAAGTAGAGATAAACCAGTGAGTTAACTTCCTAATTGGCAATATTTCTGATGAACTAAATGGACATCAGAAGACCATTCCATAAAGCTACTCATTTTAAAAAGGCAGTAAGACCAGCAATAGAAAGTAAAAGCCAAGAGATCCACAAAAAATATAACATGATTTGAAATGATCAAGTCATATTTTAGGAAATAACTTATCTCTGATCTGGAAAACTCAGAAAGGTTATGAATGTGAGACAACATACAATTGGGGCATTGATTTTTTAAAAAGCAAGCAAATGGTATGTTTCTAGTGACATCAGTGCTATTATTTAAAATATTTTGACAAGAAACAGCTCTCCAAATCTAAGCTTGTACTTCTAGTACATTTCAAAAGGTACTCACTCATTTGATAATTCTGCAAAAGATTTCATAGAGCGTTTTATGGCATAAACACATCCATCCAGCCTCTTAATGCACTTGTAGACTGTACCAAATTCACCAACCCCAATTTTTTCTACCTCCAAGAATTCTTTTTCATAGCGGGAAGCCATGTTGGTTTCTCGTAGAACGCATCTCTAAAATATTTTAATAAAAAGAAAATTAGAATAATTCTAACATATTTTGAGCAATAAAATTGAACCATATTACATTCCTAATTTGATCTACATTTTGAAAAGATTTTCAAGGCAAATGCAATAATTCTATCTGTGTCAATATTTATGGTAGCAAGAATCTCCCCAATTGCTGAGTACCTTCTGTGTTCTTTGTGACCTTCCATACAACTCACCTACCTATCTCGCACATATTTTTCAATATTATTTTCTCTATCTGGTCATACTATTCTTCTCTGTATGTTCCCACAGGGGACATATCTTCTCACACCCAGAACTACTGTCCTCAGAATGGCTGGGAGCAGAGTGGAACATGTTTTGTTTTGTTTTTTTTAAAGACCTCCCTTCTCTACTTACACAAAGTCTAGGTGCTAATGTTTCCATCTCAAGTTGAATAAACATACTTTTCGTTTTCTCCAAAATTTTAGTCTAGAGAACAAAATTATCAAATTGATTAGTTCAGAATGTGTGCTCAGGTCTAGCGACCACTCTCCCTACTGGCCAACTACCAACATCACTCAGTGCCCAGCTAGTAAATAACACCGGGCAAATCATTGAACTCCTTTAGCAGTTTTCTCCTCTGTAATATGAAGATCATAGCAATACTCCTCAGAGTTCTTTTAAATATTATATGAGAATATACAATATATTACATACTTTTTATGTAATATATATCTTAGTATAATACCAAGCACACAGTAAATTCTCAGTAAACTATTGTGACCAAAATCTCCATAAATTCATATGAATCTAAATCCAAGCAGATTTATCTCCCAAAGTCATCTTTTCCCAATGTCCCAATTAGGAATACTTTTCCTCTTCTAACCCTTAGGAGTTTGAAAAATCTTGGTTCTTACTAGCTCTTCATTTTCAACATCTAGTTCCAATCCAAGATCTATTCCAAAGAAAGATCTATAATTTTCAGTGTCCTTAGCCAGTCTCAAGCTCTGTTTCTTCCATGTCTGAATCTGCTACAGCTACCAGCCCTCTCTCCAACTCCCCTAATAGTAAGGGTTATTTTTGCAAAATAATACCATAGAATTAGAGATACCTAAGTGTTTCCTATGAGAAATTCAAGCTTCTGATAAGAGGCCTCAAGGCCTTCTACCAATTGCATACCCTCTACCTTACCATCTTCCCCCTAGATAGTAAAGAAACAGTGTACCATCCACATCACTCCCTGGCCACTCACCAGCCTACCCTACCTCTCTTACACATGAAACCTGTTCTCCTGCCTTCATATAATTAAAAGTTATTTATTTCTTTCACCTAGAATTATCTTAATATATTATCTCTTCTACTCACGTCTGGCTTCCTACAATAAGTATTTTTGTTAACCCTCTATATAGATTTTAAATATATACATGTATGAGTATGTATATACACATTACAAATATGTACATACACATATACTACAAATACATAATTCTTATAGCTTCACATTTGTGTATAGATTGTTTTGAAATTTCACAGGTCTTAGCTCCTCTTGGGCAGTAATTTTCATATAGATTTTTTTCATTAAAGGGTCTAACTAAATATAATGCTTTGTACATATTGAATAGTCAATAAATATTGTTGGCATTTCTATCTGAAACCAAGAGATAAGCTATAAAATAAGTGAGGAATAAAATCCAAAGGTAAACAGTGAAAGCATAAATCAGAAACATTTGCATATGAAAAAAGCCTGTGCCAGTGGCCTTCTTTCCTATGATGTTTACAATAGCCAAGTACTAACATTTTAACATATTAACATATTTATGCAAGTAAAATAAAACTTGCTTCAGAAAACTTTAGAAATTTGAAGGAAAAACAAACTTAAGTTTCTGCCATTCAAAGACATTGAAATTACAGTGGTTATAGCTCCATCTAATTAATTCTCTGTGATTAATGTGTAATACACAGTTGTGATCATTCAGCATATGAAATTTTGAGTCTTTTTGTACACTGAACGTAGAATATAGGCATGTTTTCATGATATTGTAAACATCTTAATGGCAATTTAATATTCCACTGATTGAAAACTATAATTAACTTAGCAATTCTCTTATTATCAGGCATTTAGCCCCTCCTTTTTTTTTTTTTTTTTTGCTATTACAGGAAACATTTCTAAAGATAATATTTACAGTATTATTTTCTTAGGTTAGATTATCAAATGAGGGATAGTAGATCAAAGAATTGTGAACACTATTAAAAAATCAATAAATATTGGCATACTTAAGAGTTAAAGTTTACATACAAATCTCTGGCTCTATGCCATTTTTCTCATTCCATTTTTCCGTTTTGAGACCAAAAATGCCTTGATTTTCCTTTCACTTCTCTACTCCAGGAGTATAGAATTTTTCTTCAGATCAAAGATAGCAGCAGAAATCTTCAATTTAAAAATACTCTAAGGTAATGATTCAGCAATATACATATCAGACACTGCCTGGCAAAGTAACTACTAGCTAAGAATATAGACCCCAACTGGAGTCCAGATATATTCAACTACAGTGTACATTTGTAAAGCTATAGAGTGTGTGTGTGTGTGTGTGTGTGTGAGAGAGAGAGAGAGAGAGAGAGAGCGCACGCATGCAAAAGAGAGAGAATATAGAGGAGAGAGAGAAAAAGGAAGGGGGGAAATAGGACAGGGGCCAGGGAAGGGAGGGGGAGGGGCCAGGGAGGGAGAGAATAAGATAAAATGCCTATGTTGTGACAGCTGGACCAAAGAACCATGCTCACCTTGGCAGGCAGCCCTTGTTCAATCTTGCCTTCCTCTGGACCAGCTTCCTCACTTAGGAAAAAAAAAGTTATATCAATGTGTGATTAACACTTATTGAGCCTGGTACTATGCTAGGTTCTGGGGTTATAAAAGTAAATAAGACAATTCCTTCCTCTCTTCGATTTATATTTGAAGGCAGGGATAACCAGCAAATTTCAGTACGAGAAACTAGGACAGGATAAGCTATCCAGGATACCATGGACAGCACCCAATTAATTATTTCAAGAGTAAAAATCTTTCCCAGAAAAGAGGATATACAAACTAAGATTCTGAGAACGAGTAGAAACTAGCAAAGGGAAAGGAGGGTTTTAGGCAAGTAGAACACCATGTGCTAAGAGATGGAGGCAAGAGAGTACAGAACATATGTGAAACTGTTAAGTGGGTATTATCCTCAAATGAGGAAACCAAGGCATAGAGAGATTAAATAACTCTAGGTCATACAATTAAGCAAGTGGTAGAACTGGACTTGGAGCCAGGTCTGACACCAAGGCATTTGCTCTTCACTGCCATAGTACACTCTCCCAATACCACCCCTGCCCCCCAGAATTTGGCTTTGTACTCAGTTCATAGGTAGACTGTAAGTAGAGCAGAATCAGCTCTAACCCTGGATAAGATATTTTCAGTTACTTTTCAATAGGCTGAAGTAACTGACAAACATCCTCTTTGGCATGAGTAGTTGTATTCTGGATTCTTAAGCAAGATTTCAGCCAGCTATAGATTTTTCTTTTGGAGAAGTACAAGGTAAAAATGGCAAACAGAGGGCATTACATTCATGGAAATAAACTGCTGCTGGATATTTGTGACTTAAATTTAATACTACATTCTAATACTTTATAAAATACCACCACAATAAAGGGAAAAAAATACCCTCTCAGAACCACTAAGTGATGTTACTAAAGTGTCACCACTTTCATTGCCAGGAATTCAAATTAATGTTTTCTCTCTGTTTGTTTGTTTTGCTGGCTTCAGTGAGATTCTAATGGTTTACAAAGACTCCTAAAGAGCTAAAAACCAATAGAATTCTTGGTAACCAAAGTAGGCAGGTGTACTTGTGCTGAAGTCCTGTTTATTTAAGTAAAATTCAGGAGATAGTGTTGAGAAAACCTATTCTGGCCACAAGACTGGTTAATACGTAGTCGTTGATTCCAAAGAAACAACATAACACAGTCAGTGCTCTGCAGAGTTTATATTGTTAGCAGTCCATTTATTTTAGTGAGTATATTTGAACATAAATTGCTGCCCCATTTGAGAGGTGCTTCCAGTCTATAAAAAAGCCTTGAAGATACATAGGAAAAAAAATGCCCCTGAGTAACATGCACAATCCTTATTTGGATAATTTCTACCATTCAGTGGCCTGTGTGGAATAGTGCAGTTTGGCTTTCCATTCTTTAGCTCCTCTGGAAGCAACACTATCTTTTTCTCTTCAGCCAATCTTCCGTCACCCGCAGAGAAATTCAAATCCTTGCTCTATAGCTTTCATCACCACACAAGCTAGACTCAAAGCAGCAATATACTCTTTGAAGTGTGAACTACACCTTCCCCAACTGCTAGCTTCATATTAACCAGGGGAGACCCCTTGAATGCAATTTCATTGCCCACTTAACTTCCTAATGGAAGCCAGAGGTCTATTGTTCACTCTGTCCTGATCTTTTATAGAGAAGACATCTACAGTACACATCAGAATGGAAAGATGTTAGAATCTCTGTGCCAAAGCAGGTTAAAAATCAACATTGACATTTCAGGTGGGAAGAATATGTAAACATATCAATTTCATTCAAATAGAATTCTTGTTAATCTTACTTTAACTCTTTCCTCTTACCCCTTGACTATAGTAAGGTCGGTTCTCAAAAGTCATAAGCAACAGTACACTTACAGATCTCCTCGGATTTTCCTCTTGCCACTGGATTGAAGGAATAATTTTCTATAGGACTCTGGGGTGAAGGGATTAATATTGACCAGAGCCAGTGAGGCCATCTCATTCCTGAAGGGAACAGGTGTGAGCTTCAAGTGCTTAGAGCCTTTGGAGGGAAGCTTCCCTCCTGGAGAAATCGTCAAGTGGCTCAGTGTGCTCTGAATGAGGATGACAAAAGGCAAGTGAGAAGCAGCTTAGCAAAAAGAGTTCTGTATCAGTTAGCTAGTTAATATTTGAGCCAAAGAATGTTATTGCTAAAGGGGCATTAGAAGTTATCTGGTTCAGTGCAAACTAGTTGCATTTTAACTGGTCCTCTTATGAAAACTACAGAAGCTCAGTCTCTACCTCTAGATGTTCTGATTCATGAGGTCAACACAGGAACCTGTACTTATGTTAAGCTCCACCCCTTTCCCCTGGGCAGTTCTGCTAGCTGGCTATGAAAACCACCAATTATAGTCTCACCACCAGTTTTTAAAGATGAGACATTTAAGTTTAGACAAACAAAAATGCCTCCATAGAAGACCTGGTCCTTATGTTCTCAGTTTATACTTTAACTTCCCCCTAATAATTCATTCAGATATTTGTTCGGTGCCTACTAAGTAGCAGATACACTAGATACTAAGTGGTACAGAGATAAATTCCAGCTCTTAAGGAATACATAGTCCATTAGTCAGTCAGAAGTTCAGTATTTCAGAAATAATCACTTTGTAAGGGAAAGATTTCATGGACTGTCTAAACATGGAAAAAATAAGTTTTTTATTTCACTTAAAATATAGCATTAAATGAGAAAAGCTCCATGAAGTGGGGTAAAGTGATTGAAAAATAGTACTCTAAAATAAGCCCTTAAGATTCAGGGGTTTGCAGAAGCTATAATTATAATAGCTACCAACAAATAGACAAATGTGCAGAACTTACCACTCAAAGTGGGGTACAGAAAGAGGACATAGACCTAAACCTAACCAGAACTAAACCAAAGAATCCTGAGACAGCAGAATGCCATTATGATCCAAGCATCAAGGGCCAGAGGAATGCCTATGTTATAGATTTTAGGAGTCCAATAGCTCACATGGAGGCCATGATGGAAACTCGCAGTACACTCATTGCACTGTGAGACTCTCTCTAAAAGAATTCTATTGTTTTGATAGTCTCTGCCCATGACTTTTCAGTGTAGAAGCAGAAATCAGACTATACTATGATTCATTAAAGAATGTGAGTCTACAGAGAATAAATATTGGGCTTATTATAAATACTCAATAAATGAATAAATAAACAGAAACAAAGGAAGCTATAGAGTACACACAGTAGCCTTTTTTTTTTTTTAACAAAGAAAAAAATGTCATTGCCAGACTCAAGGGTTTTACATATGTCTTCGATATCATAGGGTGAACAATCCAGGGGGCTATGGTCAAAGCCCTCACTGACAAACTCACAATTTTTCTGTGAGTTTATCATAAGGACTGAGTATTGGTTCAAAATAAACAAAACTATATAATGATATTTATCAGTTATTAATGTGATTAGGAAATGAACTCAGAATTATAGTAAATCATTCTCTGAGAATTGGTTTTTTGTAATGCTGGTTATCATACGGAAAGTAAAACACATCTCTCACCCATGAAAGAGTAGGGTACCTATACCTGGAATGCTGCACATAGATCTGGTTGCCACACCTCAAGGAAAATATAAGGGGCCTAGAAAACGTTCAGACAAAAAAAAAAAAAAAGAAAAATGTTTTCCTATCGGAAAATATCTGAATTTCTAGTCTGGAAATATGAAGGCCAACAGAATCCGTGAGCTCTGATTACGATGTGAGGAAGATTAACATGGACATTATGGCCAGAATGGTAGAATTATGAGTAATCTTTTTGAAATCTAAAAGAACATAGTTTGGGACAAGACATATAAAAGGAAGTTCTGCCCGGAAATAAAGCAGATTGAAATTTCTGGAAAGATGACACAAGTTGGGAGTACAAATGTGCTCCAAAGAGTGTAGATAATTCCATAAGCAACAGCTCTAGCACAGGTGATCAAAGGAGATAAGAGAAATTTGGGGGGATAGCTCCTTGACTTCTGAAAATGGTCAGAGGAAAAGGCAACCTCCCACAAAGACATGAGGTATCTTGGAACTAGGAAGGACTTCAAAGGCCCAATTGGTACAATTAGTCCCCTGATGCTTGGATCCCTTCTACAATGTTCCTACCAAGTGGTCATCAACTAGTGTTCAATGCATTTAGCCACAGGGATCTTACTACCTCCTAAAGATGCTCTTCTGTCTCTAGATAATTCTTCCAGGAAGTCCTTATAGTGAACTGAAATCTATTTCACATAATTTCTGGTTCTATCCCCTGGACAAGTCTGAACTAAGCCCATTCTCTTTTCCTATATAGCCTTGTCTTCAGCATAACAATCATCATCAGCCTAGCCTCTCTCCTCTAACCCTGATCCAAATTATATTTTCATGAAGTATGTACTTTCTCAGTTATAGTTCCAGTTTTCCTCCCAAGCCCTGTTCTCTTCCTGTTCCTTAAATCTTGACATTATCCAGAATTTCTAACGGCCACTTTTCTTATTCTGGCACTCAGGCTATGTGATCTTATTCCCACCCATGCCTTCAACAGCTTCCTAAATAGAAATACTATATACTAATAGTAGGTGTCCAAATATGGGTCTCCAGCTTTCATTGTTTCCTGTGCCCCAGACCCATTTATCCACTTATTTACAGCACATCTCTGCTTTTCTCCAAACCTGTACATCTTCAGGTGTCACCTGTCTTGATTCAAAGGTACCATCTACTCAGTCAACCAAGCAAGAAATATCGGTCATCCCAGACTCCTCCTTTTTGTCCAACCCCCCCCCAATCAAGTCAGTTTCCAATCCCTAAACATCTCTCAGTTTTCCCCTGTCCACTACTGTCCTAGTTCAGTCCCCTCTCCATTCTCAACAGAACTATTGTGAATAGTGCCCTGCCTCCAGGCTCTCTCCTGCTTCATTCCATCCTATATACAAAGGTCATTTTTTAAAAATGCCCCTACTCAAAACCATTTAACAGCTCTCTCAACACTTTCAGTATAAAATCTTGATCTAGCTTCTGCTTGCCTACTCTGGCCTCATCTCCTGCACACTCTCACATATAGACCCTGTCACACTGAATAACATGCAGTTTCCCAAATATAGCATGCTCTTTCCCCTCCATAACCTGGTGGATGCTTTTCCCTTTGCCTGGAGTCCCATTCCCTTCTTCTTTGCCTGGCTAACTCCAAATCATCCTTTTAAGACTTCTCTTAAACATTATTTTCTTTGGAAAGTCTTCCCTAATATTTTGAAACTTAATTCCTAATTTCTTCTCATCACGCTCTACCATTCTTCTAAGCACACATGATCTGAACTTTATCGTTTCAGTTGTTTATCTTTATTCATTTTGGGGGACACTTTTTGAAGGCAGTGAATTGGTTTTGTCAGCAGAGGGTCTGCTAACACATCAAGGTGTTCAGTTAAGCTGTGAGTGATTGAATGAATGGAGTGTACATACTGTGTCATGTTTTCTTTTCTGTGTACTCTTAGAGCTACATTCTCTCAGCCCATTCGCCACCATATATCAAAACTGTACCAACTTTCATTGTCTTTCTTAGGCTTCCTTCACCTCTATTTCTTTCCTGATCACTCCACTGAGAATCTGCCCAGAGAACTCTGACCACTCTTGAAGCACTTATCACATAGTGTCTATTGGCAAAACTCCTCTCTCTCTGTTAGATTGTAAGCTCTTTGAGGGAATAGACTGTGTATTATGCTCCTTACCTACAGTGGGTTCTCATAATACAAATGGGGGATTTATTGGTTGGTATTGTGACCATGGAAAGACCTGCAGATGGATACCTGAGCATATTAGTTTGTCTGCACTTCAGACAAGAAGCTCAGCTTCCTGGTAGACTTGGTACCCATACTCAGCAGGTACTAAAGAGACCCACTGACAGTGACTATGCTGCAATCAGGATCACAGATGTTATTACAATGATCTTAAGTACCTCAAGCTGAGCCAGCAGGAAGCTGAGATAATACTGATCCTAGGACGCACATACCCTGGCACCAAAGTTTACTAGAGGTAACCCTGCCCCAATCCTGGCTTTAATAACATGATAGATTTAACAGGAGGCCAATCAAAGCAAGAATAAAGCAATATGCTAACTACTAGAGACCTTTGCTTCTTTGCCATCCTCAGTTTAAAGTGTCAACAAGTTTCCTCTTTGCTCACATATAATAGATGAGCCTGTGTTTCATTAGAACAAGGAGGGGAGAGAAGTTCTTTCTAGGAAGAGCAGCAGGAAAGAGATATGAATGTTCAAACAGTGAATGTGGACATTCTTATATTAGGAAATATTAGTAAATAATCACACAAAATAGAGCCAGTTGGTGTAATGGAAAGAATAGACTAAACCCAAAAGACCAGGTTTCTAGTCCTATGTCTGCCATTGGCTGAGCTATAAGATAGCTTATCTCTTGGAACCTTTATTTTCTCATACATATAGTGCACAAGTGGGGCTGTAGATCCTTCCAGTTCCAATATTCTTTAGGAACTTTTTTCTACCCAAGATTTATTTGTGGCCAATAGCAAATAGTTAACTGGCACCAATGGTTTTAAGAAGACAACTGGCAAAACATTTATTTCTGTTTTCTGGTAACTTTAAGCTCTTGTTCATTTTCACCAGTAAATATGTAATTAAGTATATGTGCAGCCTGTGAGGCAAATCTATCACATACAAGTGAATCCTGTCTCTCTAGCAGCTGAACTGAAGGAAAACAGAGCTTGGCAACTTGGGTCCCTCTTTCCCCAAAACTTACTTACTTTGGGAGTAGAGGGGCTGTCACCATGCAGCGGCTTGCTCCTTTTGTCTGGTTGGGCTGGAGTCCCAGGACATGTGAGAGGTTGTGACACTGGAGTCCTCAAAATCTGATCTGGACTTTCTTTGTCTATTTCCTGAGATGTGTCAAGTTCACGTACGTAAAGGGGAGTACTGGGTGGTGTGAGCTTTGCCTCTGAGTCCTGAACTTCACCCTTCTCTGGGGTTTGGTTCTGGGCCTCCCCGCTCTCTTGTGCTTTCTTCTGCCCTTCATTTTCAGTCTCTTCTTCACCACAGGAAAAGTTTAATTTCTGCCTCAGTTCTTTGTTAATACCTTTGTCATCCATCTCAGCCAAAGAGCTTTACAACATAGGCAAGACAGTCTGTCAGAAGGAAACGCTATTAATCTACAGCAGGAGAAAAGAATTTAACCTAGCAAGTTTCACAACTCTAGCCTACCTTTCCCTCTACCAACTAACAGCTACGAGACACAGTGTTAATTTTCTCCCTTAAGTACCACAGATCTGTAAGACCTCAGCTTATCCATATTCCCATTCTGATTAAAGAAAGCTCCAGTAACTCTTTGAGCAATTAAATCCAATTTATGTGTAGAACTTTTCTGGATACCCCACAGAGTCTCCCTGAAGCCATGTGCTACAAAATACTAGTGAGAAAATTGGATTTCTTTAATTTAGCATGGCTTTAAAAATATCCATTAGCCAATTTGGGAACAAGCTCATTATTGGAAAGAAATTATTTTCAGTCTTTTACACCTGCCATTTATAAATATCACCCTCTTCTCCTTTCTACTCCCTACCCACCCAGTAGCTAACAGCAGGTAATTAGAATTTAGCATCACCTGGCTATCATAATGGTCGTTAAACAGCCTCTAACATATCTTGGCTGGAATTCATATCCCTGATGGAGACACACCTTAGATCTTTGCCAAATGCACCTGCCCTAATTCAGGCATCCTCCCTTTCCCAGCTATTAGCAGTTACAGCTTCTAGAGAATGGAACAAAATTTAAACTGACAAAAGAAAGACTAGAAAAATCAGCAACACATAAAAGTAGACATTGGTCACTTTAAAATAGCAATTGCTTTTGGCAGAAATGCCTTATTTTGTAAAATGCTTTTTTCTTATTGTTGAGTTATCTTTAATATACATTATTTAATTTCTTTCTCAGAAAAGCCCCCATGGGAAGGGTAAAAACTTTTTGGAGAAAAAAACTGAATTATCATATGATCCAGCAATCCCTCTTCTGGGTATATATCCAAAGGAAATAAAATCCCTGTCTCAAAGAAATATCTGCACCCCCATGTTTGTTGCGGCATTATTCACAATAGCCAAGACATGGAAACAAGCTAAGAGTCCATCAATGGATGAATGGATAAAAAAATCTGTGGTGTACACACACACACAGTAGGATATTATTCAGCATAAAAAAAGAAATTCTGCCATTTGTGATAACATGGATGAACCTGGAGAACATTATTAAGTGAAAGAAGCCAGACACAGAAAGACAAGTACTATGTGATGTCACTTATATGTGGAATCTAAAAAAGTTGAACTTACAGAAGCAAAGAGTAGAATGGTGGTTACCAGGGTCTGGAGGGGTGGAGGAAATGCAGAGATGTTGGTCAAAAGGTATAGACTTTCAGTTATAGGATGAATAAGTTCTAGGGATCTAATGAACAGCATGAGTAGGCATGGATGTGTTAATTTGTGATAATCATTACACAATGGATAGGTATATCAAATAAAAAAGAAAAAACCACTGATACCATTTTATAAAAGAAAACCATGTGAGGGGCAGTCCATAAAAAAGGAATATGAGGTGGAACGACATGGCCAAATAGAAACCTCCAGCGATCATCCCTCCGCACAAACACCAAATTCAACAACTATCCACGCAAGCAAGCACCTTCAGAAGAACCAAAACTCAGGTGAGCAATCATACTACCTGGTTGTAACATTATATCAAGGAAAGAGGCACTGAAGATGGCAGAATAGACAATCTTGCATTGCCTATGCAACCTCTCATCCCTAAGCGATGTGATGGTGGGGCTTTGCATTGAAATTCGGGACCACCCTGGCACAGGGGAACACAGCACAGGGCACAATTCTGCTGGTGCCCACAGAGGGAGCATTTAGACAAGCCCAGCCAGAGGGAACTCCTCCACTCCCAAACCCAAGTTCTGGCTAGCTCCACCACCGGCTGACAAAAGGCAGCCTGGGGCTTGGACTAAATTCTTAAGGCAGTTGGGCCACAAAAACTGCAGTCCTTGGGCAATTCCTGCAGCTGTGCTGGCTGGGAGCCATTGGACCTGGGGTGCATGTGACCTCATGAGACACCAGCAGCTACAGCCAAGCCAGTGTATCACCCCTTCCCCCACTACAAGTAGCATGGCTCAGGGAGAGTCTTCTTCCAGGGAGAGTTTCCTTCCTTAAGGAAAGGAAAGGGAAGAGCTCAGAGGACTTTGTTTTGCAACTTGGGGACCAGCTAAGCCACAATAAAATAAAGTGCTAAGTAGACTCCTGAAGCCCCTGAGTCCAGGCCTTAGTTCCTGGATGACATTTCTGGATCCACACTGGGCCAAAAGGAAACATGATGCCCTGAAAGGAAGGAACCAGTCCTGGCAGGATTCACCACCTGCTGACTAAAGAGCCCTTGGGTTTTGAATAAACCTCAGAAGTAGCCAGCCAGTGACCACGGGCTTTGGGTGAGACTGGGCTGGCTTCAAGTGTGACCATAAGGGAGTGCCCACATCACTCCTCCCCCAACTCTGGCAGCCCAGCACAGAGAGTGAGGGAAGAGAGTGAGAGACTTTGCCTGGTAATCCAGGGAATTCTCCCATATTTTACCCAAGTCCACAAAGGGAATACCACCAGGAGTCTGCAAGAGTCATTACTAGGCTTGGAGCACCCCCAGTGCTGATACAGCTGCAGTGACCAAAGACTTAGATCCCAACACTCAGTTCCCTTTGAATATCTGGAAAGCCTTTCCAAAAAGGACGGGTTCACCAAGTGCCCATCAATACATGAGTGGATTAAGAAAATGTGGTATATGTGTACCATGGAGTACTACTCAACCACAAAAAACAATGGTGAACTAGCACCTCTTGTATTATCCTAGATAGAACTGGAGCCCATTCTTCTAAGCAAAGTATCTCAAGAATGGAAAAACAAGCACCACCTGTACTCACCATCAAATTGATACTAATTGATCAACTTTTATGCACACATATGGAAGTAACATACTAATTGATCAACTTTTATGCACACATATGGCAAACATTCATCAGGTGTCAGGCAGGTGGGAGGGGGAAGGAGAGGATGGGCAAATTCACACCTAAGGGGGCAGTGCACACTATCTAGGAGATGGGCACGCTTGTAGTTCTGACTTGGGCAGAGTAAAGGCAATACATGTAACCTAAATGTCTGTACCCCTGTAATACTCTGAAATAAATAAAATAAAATAAAAGATAGGTTCAAACAAGCCCAGACTGCAAAGATTAAAATAAGTATGTAACTCTTTAATGCCCAGACATCAACGAACATCCACAAGCATCAAGAACATCCAGGATGACATGACCTCACCAAATCAACTAAATAAGGTACCAGTGACCAATCCTGGAGTGATGGAGATATGTGAATTTTCAGACAAAGAATTCAAAATAGCTGTCCTGAAGAAGCTCAGTGAACTGAGGACAACACAGAGATGGAACCTAGAAGCCTATTAGAGAAATTTAACAAAGAGATTGAAATTTTTTTTTAAAAATCAAGCAGAAATTCTAGAGCTTAAGAATTCAATTGACAAACTGAGAAATGCATCAGAGTCTCTCAACAGCTGAATTGACTAAGCAGAAGAAAGGATTCATGAGCTTTAAGGCAGGCTATTTGAAAATACACAGTGAGAAGAGAAAAAAGAAAAAAATAAATAGGAATGAAGTCTGCCTACAAGATCTAGGACATAGCCTCAAAAGAGGAAATCTGAGAATTATTGGCCTTAAAGAGGAGGTAGAGAGAGAGATTGGGGTAGAAAGTTTATTCAAATAAATAATTACAGAGAACTTTTCAAACCTAGAGAAAGATACCTATTTTCAGATACAAAAGGTCATAGAACACCAAGCAGATTTAACCCAAACAAGAATACCTCAAGGCATTTAATAATCAAGCTCCCAAGGTCACTGAAAAAGAAAAGGTCCTGAGAGAAGCAAGAAAAAAGAAAAAAATAACATATAAAGGAGCTCCAATACATCTGGCAGCAGACTTCTCAGTGGAAACCTTACAGGCCAGGATAGAGTGGCATAACATATTCAAAGTGCTGAAAGAAAAGAACCTTAACCCTAGAATATTATATCCTGCAAAAATATCCTTCAAACATGAAGGAGAAATAAAGACTTTCTCAGACAAACGAAAGCTGAGGGATTTCATCAACACCAGACCTTTCCTACAAGAAATGCTAAAAAAGAGTTCTTCAATCTGAAAGAAAAGGACATTAATGAACAGTAAGAAATCATCTGAAGGTACACAACTCACTGGTAATGGTAACTACACAAGTAGAGAATACTCTATTGCTGTGTAAACCACTTATATCTTGAGAAGGAAGACTAAAAGACAAACCTATCAAAAATAACTACAACAACTTTTTGAGAGATAGTATAAAAAGATATGGATGGAAACAACAAAAAGTCAAAAAGCGGGGGGAGGACGGACTTAAAAGGCAGAATTTGTGCTAGATTTCTCTTTGCTTGTTTGTTTGTAAACAGAGTTGTCATATGTTTAAAATAATTGGTTATAAAATGTGTTTTTTGCAAGCCTCATGGTAATCTCAATTCAGGAAACCCACAAGAGATACACAAAAAATAAAAAGTAAGAAATTAAAACATACTGCTAGAGAAAATAACTTTTAACACAGGAAGACAGGAAGGAAGGAAGAAAGAACGAGAGGACCACAAAACAACCAGAAATGAAATAACAACATGGCAGTAGTAAGTCCTTACCTATCAATAATAACAATGACTGTCAAAGGAATAAACTTTCCAATCAAAAGACAAAGAGTGGCTAAATGGATAAAAAAAAAAAAAGAGCCAACTATTCTATGTTGTCTGTGAGAAACCTACTTCACCTACAAAGGTACACATAGACTAAAAATCAAGAGATGGAAAAAGATATTCCATGCAAATGAAAACCAAAAAGGAGCAGGAGTAGCTATACTTCCATTAGCTAAAATAGATTTCAAGACAAAAACTGTAAAGAGACAAAGAAGGAGGTCATTATATAATGATAAAGGGGTCAATTCAGCAAGAGGATGTAACAATTATAAATATATATGTAACAGCACTGGATCATCAAGACATATAAAGCAAATATTACCAGAGCTAAAGACAGAGATAGACACCCATACAATAATCACTGAAGACCTCAGTGAAGACCTCCACTTTCCACATTGGACAGATAATCCAGAAAATAAAACATGAAACATTAGACTTAATCTGCACTATAGACCAAAGGGACCTAATAGATATTTACAGAAGGTTTCATCCAATAGCTGCAGTTCTTCTCCTGACCTCATGGATCATTCTCAAGGATAGACCATATGTTAGGCTACAAAACAGGTCTTAAAAATTTTTTTAAAAATTGAAATCATATCAAGTATTTTCTCTGACCACTATGAAATAAAACTAGAAATCAATAACAAGAGGAACACTGGAAAACATACAAGCACGTGGAAATTCAACATGTTTCTGAATGACCAGTGAGTCAGTGAAGAGATTAAGAAGGAAAGTTAAAAATTTCTAGAAACAAATAAAAATGAAAAAACAATATATCAAAATCTATAGGATACAGTAAAAACAGTAATAAGAGGAAAATTTATAGCAATAAGTACCTACATCAAAATAGTAAAGCTTCAAATAAACAACCTAACAATGCATCTCAAAGAACTAGAAAAACAAGAGCAAACCAAACCCAAAATTAGTAGAAGAAAAGAAATAGTAAAGATCAGAGCAGAAATAAATGAAATTGAAACAAAAAAATACAAAGATCAATGAAACAAAAGTTGGTTTTTCAAAAAGATAAACAAAATTGACACAACTTTAGCCAGACTAAGAAAAAAGAGAAGACACAAATAAATAAAATCAGAGCTGAAAAAGGAGACATTACAACTGATACTGCATAAATCCAAAGGATCATTAGAGACTACTGTGAGCAACTATATACCAATAAATTGGAAAACCTAGAAGAAATGGTTAAATTCCTAAACACATACAACCTACCAAGATTAAACCAGGAAGAAATCCAAGACCTGAGTAAACAAATAACAAGTAACAAGATAGAAGCAGTAATAAAAAGTCTCTCATCAAAGGAAAGCCTAGGACCCAACGGCTTCACTGCTGAATTCTACCAAGCATTCAAAGACGAACTAATACCAATCCTACTTAAATTATTTGAAAAATTCAAGGAGGGGATACTCCCAAACTCATTCTATGAGGCCTGTATCACCCTGATTCCAAAACCAGACAAAGACACAACAAAAAAAGAAAACTATAAGCCAATGTCTCTGAAGAATATAGATGCAAAAATCCTCAGCAAAATACTGCAAAAATTTCTGTAGCAAACAGAATCCAACAACACATTAAAAAAATTATTCATCACGATCAAGTGAGATTCATCCCAAGGATGCAAGGATGTCCACATATGCAAACCAGTCAATGTGATACATATCAACAGACCAAAGGGCAAAACTCATATGATCATTTCAATTGATGCTGCAAAAGCATTTGATAAAATTCAACATCCTTTTATGATAAATACCTCTCAAAAAACTAAGAACAGAAGGAACTTATCTCAACATGATAAAAGCCATATATGCAGACCTACAGCTAGTAGCATGCTGAATGGGGAAAAACTGAAAGCCTTTCCTCTAAGATCTGTAACAAGACAAGGATGCCCACTTTCACCACAGTTATTCAACATAGTACTGGAAGTTCTAGATAGAGCCAATCAGACAAGGGAAAGAAATGAAGGACATCAAAATTGGAAAGGAAGAATTCAAATTATCCTTGCTTGCAGACAAGATGATCTTATATTTAGAGAAACCTAAAGACTGTACAACAAAACTATTAGAACCGATAAACAAATTCAGAAAAGTTGCAGGATACAAAATCAACATACAAAAATCAGTAGCATTTCTATATGCCAACAGTAAACAATCTGAAAATGAAACCAAGAAAGTAGTCCCATTTACAATAGCCACAAATAAAATAAAATACCTAGGAATAAACTTAACTAAAGAAGTGAAAGGTCTCTATAGTGAAAACTATAAAATATTGATGAAAGAAATTGAAGAGTATGTAAAAAAATGGAAAGATATTCCATGCTCATGGATTAGAAGAATCAATATTGTGAAAATGTCCATACTACCCAAAGCAATGTACAGATTCAATGCAATCCCTATCAAAATACCAATGACATTCTTCACAGAAATAGAAAAAATAATTCTAAAATTTATGTAGAACCACAAAAGATTCAGAATAGCCAAAGCTATCCTGAGCAAAAAGAACAAAGGAATCACATTGCCTGACTTCAAATTATACTAGAGAGCTGTAGTAAGCAAAAAAGCACGATGCTGGCATAAAAAAAGACACATAGACCAATGGAACAGAATAGAGAACCCAGAAATAAATCCACACATCTTTAGTGAACTTACCTTCATCAAAGGTGCCAAGAACATACAGTGGGGAAAGGTGTCTTCAACAAATGGTGCTGGGAAAACTGGATATACATGCGTAGAAGAATGAAACCAGACCTTTATCTCTCACTATATACAAAAATCAAATAAAAATGGACTAAAGACTTAAATATAAGACCTGAAACTATGAAACTACTAAAAGAAAACATTGGGGAAGCATTTCAGGGCATTGATCTGGGCAAGAACTTCTTGAGTAATACCCCCAAAGCACAGGCAACCAAAGCAAAATTGGAGAAATGGGATCACATCAAGCTAAAAAGCTACAGCAAAGGAAACAATCAACAAAGTGAAGAGAAAACCCACAGAATGGGAGAAAATATTTGCAAACTATCCGTCTGACAAGGGATTAATAAATAGAATATATAAGGAGCTCTAACAACTCAATAGAAAAAAATCAAATAACCCAATTTAAAAATGGGCAAAAGATATGAATAAATATTTCTCAAAAGAAGACATAAATGACCACATGAAAAATGTTCAACATCATTAGTCATCAGAGAAATGCAAATCAAAATTACAATGAGATATCATCTCATCCCAGTTAAAATGGCTTTTATCAAAAAAAGGCAATAGTGAATGCTGATGAGGATGTGGAGAAAGGGGAACCCTTGTACACTGTTGGTGGGAATATAAGTTAGTACAACCACTATGGAGAACAGTATGGAGGTTCCTAAAAAAAACTCAGAATAGAATTACCATGTGATCCAGCAATCCCACTGCTTGGTATATATCCAAAGGAGGGGAATTCAGTATATTGAAAAGATAACTGCCTTCCCATGTTTATTGCAGCACTATTCACAATAGGCAAAATATGAAATCAATCTAAATGCCCATCAATGGATGAATGGATAAAGAAATTGTGGTACATACACACAATGGAATATTATATAGCCATTAAAAAGAATGAAATCCTGCCATTTGCAACAACATGGATGGAACAGGAGAACATTATGTTAAGTGAAATAAGCCAAGCACAGAAGGACAGATCTTGCACATTCTCAGCCATATGTGAGAGCTAAATATCAAAAACAATTGATCTCATGGAACCAAAGAGTAGAATGTTGGTTTGGGAAGGGTAGCGGGGGGGGGCATAAAGTGGGGATGGTTAATGGATACAAAATATAGTTAGTTATATAGAATGAACAATATTTGATAGCACAACAAAGTGACTATAATCATCAATAAGTTAGGGTATACTTTAAAATAACTCAAAGAGTGGAATTGGAATGTTCTTAACACAAAGAAATGTTAAATGCCTGAAGTGATAGATACCCCAATTACCCTGACATGTCTCATTCATATTGTATTCCTGTATCAAACATCATATGTACCCTATAAAGATATACAACTATTATGTACCCATAATGATAAGAAATTATTAAAAATTTTTTTAAAAATGAAAATGATTCACACGAGCCCCTCAGTACCCTTAAGGGGGCTCTGGAGGGATCTGACATGAGGAATTATTTACATGATAAACATGGGACTGAACAGAGAAGGGTGCTGAGGAACGAAGGCAGCTTGATGATTTTGAAACAAATTTTATTTCCCTTCTCTTTATAGACTTTGGTTTACCCATTGCCTGTCAACTCTCTTCCATTTTCTCTCTCTTCATCAATACCTCCACCACTTCTCCTCTCTCAGTCCTTCCCCATTTCCAACCAGAATACCTGAAAAGGGTAATCTCAATGAAATCTAACTGGGAAGACCTGAAAGTGTTTTTCAGCTAAAAGCTTTCTCATGCTCTGGCACTTTATAGGTGGACACACCACTTAATCCTTCCTTGTCCCTTCCCTATGCCCTCCCACCCACACAAACTGTCCAAGATAATTCAACAGGGGGTAAAATACTGCTCATAGCATGCAGTACCTCACTGCTCACCTTTGTCAGAGATTCAGCATCTTACAGGGGCCAATAAAAATAGAGTCATCAAAGGGGAAGGAGGAGTCATAGGAGTGAGTGTCTTCTTTACAAATCAGCAGGCTAGGTGATATGGTTCCTTTGTCAGCTTCCCCCTCAAATTCCATGGCTTGTGAAGCCTGCCTCTCCAAAGTCAGCTGACTTTGCTGTCAGCAGAGTAGGACCTGATCTGAAACACTGAGTGTATCACCAGCCTGGAGGCAGGGCGCAGGGGCTGGTTTATTGGGTGTTACCTAGGTAGACCAGGTTATTATTTTACCATCACCCCCTGCCCTTCCTCTCTCCCTTGCTGTAATTCTCAATTACCCTTATTTATGACTATGTTGTTTGCCTAGGGAGGTAACTATGCCATTTTGATGGTTTAGATGTCATGTTATCAGCAGTAGTTCTATCAGAAACTTGCACCATTCACCTTTCCATGTATTGTCACTCAGAAGATAATGATTGTGGCTAAGACTTCAGAATAATAAGGTATCATTACAAGTACAAAAAAGATATATTCTATTTGGAAAATATGATAATGAGAATTGGGCCGTTGCTAACCTTGATGACCCACGGGAATCCCTAAAGGTGTACTATTGCCTCTGCCCCAGGGCCTCACTATTTTTGTTGTCATGCTTACTCTTTTCTTCATTCTCAGCCTCTTCCGATTATAAAAAATACCGTCTTTGCTTCTGTGCATGTTAATCCTATAGGCATCTGTCCCATACATAAATTTCACATAGTAGTTGAGATGGTGTGTCAAAGGGGGACCCATGTAATCTGCAGCAATAAGAGGAAAAGGGAAGGGCTTCCCCCTTAATGGTGGACACAGAGTAGGCATTAAATAAATCATTTTTGGATGGATTTGGGGAAGTGAATTAATATATCTCAGTTGTGCTTAAAATTTTTTTAAGTTTGAATGTTTTTCCTATTGTAACAGGAGTTACTGCACAGGGGGAAAACAAAGTTCCCAAGAGTAAGATGTACAAGAAGGAAGCCAACCTGGCATCTCAGGGCTGAGTTCCCTAAACCATGTGCTTAGGGGAAGTTCTCCTCTTGCAGACACACTGGTGAGTGATAAGGAAGGTCCTAGATTCCACTGTGAAACACTGGTGGGAAGAACAAAAGCAGAAAAATCTGTCTATTCAAATTAAGTTTGCAAGAGGTGGAAACTTGTATTCCCCTTCCTGGTAGACTTTTCCTTTGCAACAGTAAAGCTAAGGCCATGGAAAATGAGGTATTTGTTTGAGAGTCTGTTGCTCCAAGGAAGGATATGCTGGCCAAATTGCCCCTTGGTCAGGAGAGAGAATTGTAAAGAATGCTTAAACAGCCCAAAGTGAAGCTCTAGTACAGTATTTATTTAAGACTGAATTATGGTTGAGTCATTCAGACTCTGAAAAAATAGGGATGTTGGATTATTGTATATTTGATGGGACTTCCTCATTGGAAACCATTGGGAGGTCTGGTTTCCCAAGCAAGAAATGGACATTTTCACTATCAGTCTTTCTGGGAAGCTGGCAGCTTTCAGGCAGAAATTACCCTAATTTATAAAGAGATTTTAGGCTGAAAGTGACTCTCCAGGCCTCTAGGCCATTGGCCTTGGACTCTAAAAATCAGAAACAAACTTGAGAGAAAAAAAGTTGGCCTTTATCACCAGAATGCACCCTGTAGAAGCAACAAAGCAGCAAGCTGTGTTCTTAGACAATGGCCTGTGAACCTCTGTCAGAAGCTAGAGAAATCGTCTGGAAGTCACTGAAGAATGAGTGGGCTACGCAATCGCACCTGCAAAGTCCTGGCCGCGGTAACAGTGCACACTTTCTTGTCCTTTTCTCCTTCCACCTCTCATCACAACTGGAAGTGCTGCCTCAACTACACAGGGGAAAGTTTGCAGTAACTTAGGGAAAACAGAATATTTTCATTACTAACAGATGTTCACCAGCTCCTTGGACAAATCAATCAGCAGTGGTGACACTGAGCAGGTACAGATTGGTACTGTTGCACTGGACGTGGATCCATTGAAGCAGGGGGTCTCCAGTGCTGCTGACTCCTAATAGTTCCTTCCTGTGACAAGGACAGTGAGCAAAGCCAAGAATCTTGAAGGGGGACCTTCTTCTGATCTCCTCCCCTTCTGCCAAGAGAGATTGTACAGAAGCAAACACCTGTCAGCTGCAGTGAATCCAATGATAAGCATATAAATCATTAACAATACTTGATATTTGTCCATCATATTTTTCATTTCAAAGTGCTTATAAAACTATATCTAATGGGTAGCATTGCCAGCAGAACAGAATTCCAAGGAAAGATTACGGGCTGGGTAAGATAAAGCCTGGAGATCATTTTAAAGACTAGGAGTCTGTTATTAATACTTTTCTTCTTTGTGTTTAACTTTTTCTTATGGAAATGTTCAAACATACCAAAAGTGGGGAAAATAGTATAATGAGTCCCAGTGTACCCATAGCCTAGCTTCAAAAATTATGTATAGTTTTGGCTAGCCATGGTGGCTCACGCCTATAATCCCAGCATTTTGGGAGGCTGAGGAGAAAGGATCACTGGAGGCCAAGAGTTTGAAACCAGCCTGGACAACATAGTGAGATCCCATCTCTACAAAAACTTTTTTAAAATTAGCTGGGTGTGGCAGCACACACTTGTAGTCCTAGGTACTCCAGAGGCTGAGGCAGCAGCCTTGGGCAGCCATTGATTATCTCCCTGGATGGGGTTAAATCATATTATCATTGCATCTCTGGCATGTAGCACATGGATCTTCATAAACACCCCCTGAAGTAACACCTAACGCACAAATTCACTGGGGCCTTCTGAGAACAGACAAACCGCAGGGCCTTTGTGAACCCTGGGCGAATTGTGTACTGAACTCTTGCCACCTCATTCTTATTATTTTAATAGCTATTCCTATTTCTTATACACACTCCTCTGAAGTTACTTAGCTATCAGATTTACCCCAAGGATTGAGGCATTCAGAATTTGATTTTTAAATATTTTTAAATATAAAATTAAGGAGTCATTGAAAACCCCTAATCAATTTCCAAAGCCACCAGCTTTAAGGCTTACTTTCCTCTTTCTCCCCTGAGGGACTTCCTTTTCCTGATCTTTTGCGGAAAAGATCCCAATCACCCCAGCACTTCCTAATTTAATACCCTCAAGCTGTATATATACCAGGAAATAAACTCATAATTTTCCTCTCAGTCTGCCTTATAAACAGAAGAGTAACATTTCCACCCTAACCCTGTGGCCATTTTCAGGCTTCATTTATGCATATATTCCAAACATCTGGGGAGCCAGGGCTCCTCTGCTTCACTTGCCTGCTTAGAAGCAGCTTTTGCCACACATTCAGGATTATGTAATACATATGTCATGGTCCATAGGACTAGGGGACATAAAAAATAATGGTGACACAAACACAGTGGGACAGTTACACCACGGAACCCTAGGTGAGAAGCACCTCAACCCACGCACAGGTGGAGGGACTCAGGGCTGCGCGTCCTGGCACCACACATTCCCACACACGTAGATACACACGGGAGGTCTGCAAATAGGCCGGCGGCCGCCGTCTCCGGCCGGGTGGGAGCGGGGCCCGGCGCAGCGGCAGGTGGGCCGCGGGGCGGTGCGGGCCCGGGCGGGAGGGAGGCCGGTGGGCGCGGCGAGGCGAGGGGAGTTCCCGCAGCCCGCCCCGCCCCGCCCCGCCCCGCCGCTCGCGCCCGCCCGCGGCTCCTCCTCGCTTCGCCATGGTGGAGCAGGGCGACGCGGCGCCGCTGCTGCGCTGGGCCGAGGGCCCCGCGGTCTCCCTGCCGCAGGCCCCGCAGCCGCAGGCGGGAGGCCGGGGCCGGGGCGGCGGCGGCGGGGGCGCCCGGCCGGCCGCGGAGCCGCGCAGGAGGCGGGAGCCCGAGGAGCCGGCTCCCTCCGAGGTGCTGCTACAGCCCGGGCGCCTGGAGCTGGGCGACGTGGAGGAGGACCAGGTGGTGGCCGTGTTCGTGGTCACCTTCGACCCCCGCTCGGGTGAGAGCCGCTCGGGGCCGGAAGATGGGAGTGGGGGTGGGGAGCGGGGGGCGGGACAGGCCGCCCCCCGGACTTCGGGGCGCGGGGGAGGGGCTCGCTGCGCGCGCAGCCGCACCCCCACGCCGGCACCCCACTCCTGCGCCCGCTCGCCGGCCGGCCCTGGCCCTCCGACTCCCGCATCCCGGCTCCGGGAAGGGCGGGGGCGGCCCCGCGAGCTTTGTTCCCGGCGCCCTCGACCCTCCTCTCCTCCACGTCCCGCCGCTTCCCTCAGCTCCCGGGTCCGCACTCCTCCCCACGCTCGGGCTTGCGCTTCCCCGGCGCTAGGGGATCGGGTTGGTGGCCAAGTCGGCTTTTGTTTTCTCTTCCTGCACGCGGAGAGGAGGAAGACCCCCAGGTGAACGCCCCTCAACAGAACGCCCTGAGCTGCCACTTCCCGCGTTTGCCGCCCTCGCGCCCCGTCGCTCCCCCCCGCTCCCCCCGGGGTCACTTCCCTGGCGGCCGAGCTCACCTGGTCCGACGGCATTGTGTGGAGGAATTGATGCCGGGAGCGCGAAGGGATGGGGCTGAGGGGTTCAGCTGAAGGCCAGTTGGAGGAGCAGCTGCCTCGAGTAGGTTCTCTTCTGGGATGTTTGGAGAGTTAAAGGCTCATCTCACGTAAACTTTAGCCTAACTACTCAGTAAAGAGGTGTGCATTTGAATAGTTGGAGAGTCTATGAGGGCTAAAAAGGGGAAGAATGAACATCCTCAGCGGGTCGCTGAGGGGCGTGCACACCCGCGAGCTGTTGCACGGCTGGGTGTTGGAGGAAGGAGGGGTTCCCAGCGGAGCCCAGGGCGTGAGCACCCGGTGCGTCTGCCGTCGGCATCTCCAGTGGAGTTGCCGGAGTGTGCAGTGCCTGTTCGGAAGGAAAATACTTGCTTCTTTCTAGGGGTCCCCTCCTGGTCCTCCAAGCCTGCGGGTAGAAGCCATTCTGAAGAACTAGACGGGCGGGCGGGTGTGGAGAGGGAGGGAAAAGTTCACATGTGAACAGGGGATGCCCATGTGGCAGAGGACGGTTTACAGGCAGGGTAATGGAACTTTGGTCAAGGATTCTCAGCCGGCGAGACCCAGGGAACGTGGTTTCCACTGAGCTGGAGCTCCTTTGGTCCACAGAGCTTGTGGGGAGGAGAACTCAGGCCTTTCTGCCTCAGTTCTTTTCCTTTGCCCCATTCCAGTGGCTTTCTGACTTTTTTGACTGTGACCCACCACTTGAAATTGATTTTACATCAAACCAATATGCTCCCATACATACAGTACCTATGTAACTGAAACAAGTTTCATGAACTAGTGCTGGCTCCTTCTACATGTAATGCATACTGGTATTTTCTTTTTCTTTTTTTTTTTTTTTGATGGTCATCACAGGTGCTAGTTGACTCACATTTGGTCAGATACGAATTGTTTGAAAAATATTGGTCTTTTTTGACCAAACTAACCCATAATGCTAAGACAAAAATAGATACTTTGTAACTAATTATATTCCCTATGCCCTACCCCATTGTCTAGTAAATAGATTCGAGGTATGATTCCCCCTGGGAAGTATTGAAGAGTAACTAGAAGAAATGGAAAAGGGCACATTAACAGAGTTTGGTTTAGTAGTGGTAGCTCCAGTGGTAGAGTCTAGGGGAGGGGAGGGCAAAAGAAAGTCCATTACTAGCCACAGATAGTAGATAAAATTGATAATTGATCAACTGTTGATATTGATCAATTAATACTTATCAATTGATAAAAGCACTGAAGGGATATGACCCTAACCCATGCCTTGTCAGTCCAAGCTGGTGAGCATGGTTTTATGAGTTTGTGTGTATGGAGTGTGTGTGTGTCATGGTTTTCAGACTAAGGCTAGTGTGTAAAGAAGTAATTGTAACTGATAATTGGATGCTTTGTACAGGCATTTTATTATAATGTGTGATTTAGTCTAATCACCACTCTGTAATTTGATCCTTTATACCCAATTTATTAATGAGCAAACGCACCAAGGATGGTTAAGTGATTTGGAAATATTAATTAGCTAATGAATACTTGACTCTAAGGCCTCTTGTCTTTCTGGTATTATACACTGCCTGGACCTCTGATCCCTGACATCTTATCATTACTTATCCAGGGATCTGGGAGAAGGGGAAGGGGAGGGAGAGAAGAGAGAGCACTCGAGAGTGCCAGTGGGAGCACTTTAACTTTGCTTTTTGGGGGGAAAGCAGTTGTTTCCTGCCCATAAACTTGTTTACCTCTCCTTTGTCATCTATTCTAGTCCTAAATGGCACATTGCATCCTGTAAAAACATTCTGATGGTCCTTATATAAAATAAAAGTGTAAGGTACATTTCTTACAAGTAGAAGATGGAGTGAATAAATGCTATTTAGCTTCCCAGGGCCTCAGAGGTTTGCGCTAGGACAGGGCCTTCAGAGGGTGCCTGGTGTGCCCCTGGTGTGATAGTTGACGAAGTGGTGTTCCAGTGAAGTAAGGTGAGGCCCACGGTGGCCTAGTGAGCTGGAGACATCCCTAGGACCAGAATTATATCTCCTGATTTTCATCCAGTGTCTTCCCCACTTTATTGCTGAGGCCAGTCTGCTATGTCTCTATTTAATATTGGTCCACTCAGACTTTTGCCCTTCCTTAGCCTGTGTTACCAAAAACAGTAAAGTGAATATTGGCTTGTTTACAAAATCAGAGCATTTCCCAGAAATTATTATTTGGGAGTTTCTCTGGCTGGCCTACCTGCTTAGCCCCTCCCTCATGTCTCTCCTACATGTGTCCTCAGTTTCCATTCCTAGGAGCTCCTCCCTCCCTCCACCCCAACCTCTCCCCAGTCACTTACAAGCCCAGGCCACAGGCATTCTGTGCATCTTCCCACCTAGTGTAGGTAACTATTAGCATGTGTCCAAATCAGCGTGTGCGTGCATGAGAGAGAGAGTGGGGAAGGAGAAAACCCATAGCTGTGGTGCATCCCTAGGGAGTGGATGTAAAAGGGAGTATCAGGGAGGAGGGGTCCTTGTTAGAATGTGTGTGTATCTTTGGGCAGGAATGTGTGCAGTGATTCTCTGACTAATGTATAGGAATAAGAGTAATCTTTTTGTGCTATTAGATACAAGTTTTAGAAGCTGGGTTGGGCATCTGTAGGAAGAATCAGAGAAGGTGAAGGCATAAAGCTCGTTTTCACTGGATTCATGAATTGAAAATTATGGTTGTGGGGTCTATGGGAAAGTGACATGAGGATTGGGGTTTCAGGTGCAAGGTGAAGCTTACATATACGCTCAGGCTTCTTCTAAAGCAGGGAGCCTAGGATGGTGGTGCTGGCCATCTGGGCTACAAAGCTGCTATTGAAACCAGGCCCAGATGCTCCCTCTGCAAGCTGGGTGGAAGAAACTGGCAGCCAGAGTATTGCTTTTTCATTGTATTTAACTCCATGATTTGGAGCCTTGATTTTAATTTTTATTTTGTTCCTTGGGTTTCTAGTAAAATTTTCTTTTCTCTGCTTAAAGGGTATTGTCACACTGGGGAACCCCCACCACCTTCATGGCAGAAGCTGTCCCCCTGTGACTGAGGACTTGGGTGTGGGCCAGAGGCTGATAAAGCTTTGGACCTACAATGTCTGGACACCTGTGAATCTGCCTCGTTAGACTGTTTCTTTATAAAAGATTCACTTTAAACTGCTGCATTTTACCCGGAGTTTTACTGTGGGTGTCTGGGGAAAATTCTTGTGCTGTGTGTGTTCGTACTGGAGTGGCTTGTAATGTGTGGGGTTGAGTGAGGGGCAGATCACCTGCTGAGGTCTTCACGATGTTTCTTCTCCTTTTCTTCTTCTTGATTAGGAATGAATTTCCCTCAGTCTCTAACCAGTGCCCAAATTACATCTAAACACATGTTTAATTTAGTGCATCTAAATGCTTCTATGTTTATGTCAAATGGGTATATTTAAGATCACTCACATACAGTAATTTTAATCTCCACAGATTCCCTGTATACTCCACGAAGTATAAGCATTTCTTTTAAACAATGGAGATGATGGGGACCCAGTGAGATTAGGGCTAGGTCTGGTGTCTGAGGCATAACTTGGAGTGCTGCCCAGGTCATCTGACTCGTGGCAAATAATAAATGGCTGTAGCAGCGGGTGGGAAAGTGACAAAGTAGAATGCAAATGGCAAGTTTGGAGGATGATTTTGAGATGCTAAGAGCAGTCCTAAGAGTGGCCAGCTCAAACGGAGGCAAAGTTCTGATATCCAACAAGAAAGTCTAGTAGAAGGATTAACTGTGTCAGGTCGTCCTTTCTCATTTTCCATCAGATGCCAGTGGAATATGATTGTGGTTAATTTGATTAGTCCCTCCCTGGTAGAATCCTTCCCAGGCTGTTGGTGATTCACTTGCTTGTGGTTTTCAGGGAGAAGTCAGTTTGTGGCCACCTGCTGTGAATTCAGTTTCTTCTCTTGAAAATCTATGGAGAAGAAAGTAGTAGTGGTAATTGTAATACCCACCACCTCCTAACTGCCCACTGTATGCCAGGGACCTTGCCACATGTTTCCAGGACCTGCCTCTGATTCTCCCAATGGTCTTAACCTGGATGATGAGAAAAACAGATGTACAGAGCCTTAAGTGGTCTAAAGACAAAGAGCAGAGAGGGCCCACCCTCCTTCCTCACACCACGGCACTGCCCAATAGAGAATTTTGTGGGATCTGTGATATGGAAGGTTGTTGCTATGTAAAGTTAGTGCATTGGAATTCAGCCATGGATTGGCATATGGCTGCCTTGAAATCACCAGGATTAATTTCTTCCTGAGTGAGGGTTCTTTATACTCTTTCTTTCTTTGCTTTGGATGTGCTGTCATCCTAGGTGGTTTTAAGACTGTTTCAGAGAAGACCAAAGGTCAGTTCATGTGGGCTGTTTTCTGGTGTCTGGGGTCTGAACCAAGTACTCTTTTGAGGTTTGTTCCATCTCTGAGATTTGGTGGCCCTGTTAGGTGGTTATATAAAGGGAATGTGTCGTTGGGACCAAGAATACTCCTGGATTCTTGCCTTTACTCCTGAGACAGGATTCCTTTTTACTTCCTGACTGGAATTAGGGCATATGTATGTACTGAGTGGAAGAAGCAGATGGAGCAAGTCAAAATCAAGGCACGTGTTAGAGAGGGGAAGCAGGTGCAGAGCCCCCTCTTGAGATCAGAGGAGCTGTGAGAGGATCTCAGGCTGAGGCAGTCCCTACTTAGGAAATGAAGACTTCACAAGGAAGTACTTGATTGGGAGCCAGCCACCAGAGGGAGAGGAAGGAAGAAATGTCACGTATTTCCTATTAAAAAGAGACTGTTTTGGTTCAAGATCATTGCTTTCTCTACTTCACATATTTTGAGATGAACTACCAGGCAGTAGTAACAGCAGCTAATGTCTGTTCTCCCTAGGAAATGGTGGTTGATGAACTATAAGATGCCTGGGAGTGTGGTCATTTCACATTTAAATAGAAATGGTTAGAAGACAGAGGCAGCAGTGGATGTAGAGAGGACAGCCAATATCTCGCTTAGCCTAGGTGCTTATATAACCCCACCTCTGGGAGCCCCTTGCATGCAGAGCTGCCAGACTGACCTTCAGAGCCATGGAGTGGCAGGGTTCAGACCATCTGTATATCCTCAGACAGTCTCAGTGCTGTCCTTCTAGCTTTCCCTGGGTAACTGAGCTGCCAGTCCAATAATCTACTCGTTCAAGTTCCTTTAAACATGAACATATTTGCCTTTGCTCACCACCTGGCACTGTGTTGCCAAGTTATGCTCCACCAATATTTGTTGAATGACCAGCTGAATGTACACATTGCAGTTCACCACATTTGTTCCTCCTGTGGGCATGTGAATCCCTGTTCATAAGTTGAATTTGCAGCAGAGGCCAGGCAGTGCCTATAGTACCTGTGATAGGCCCAAGGCATGGCCCAAGAAGAAAGAGGACGTGGAGATGGAAGAAGAAACAAGTTAAGGGGTAAAAAGACACTTGTCAATGGTGACTCCATTGACTCCAATGGTGATCTCTTTGATCACCCATGAGATGACCCCTTTTGTTGAATCTTCCAGGCCTCAGCTCCCTGGCTGAATTCTTAATACAGTGAGGATATTTGGAAACCCAAAGAACGTGGAGTGTGAAGACTTGAGTCTGGGTTAGGTAGCATTAGGTATGAAGTTTTTCTGGCATTAAATGGCTCCCCATAAGGATTGCTATTTCTGCAAAATCACTTTGCTTTAAGCCTCTACAAATTCTTTATGTAAACTGATTTCCAATTTTTGTAATATTTTTGTAGAAGGATAACCTCAAGCCTCGATAGTTCTTCATTGCCTATTATTTATGGCACATTGCTTCAATTATTTTTTGTTTTTGCAAAGTCCTTTATGCTTTCCTTAGTTTTTTCACATCTCTATTATTTCAACTATTTCCCCAAATTTGTATGTTGAAATTTTTTAAACCTCAGAGAAGTTGAAAGAATAGTACAGTGAAAACTTACACATCCTTCACTTAGAGACCCCATTTGTTGACAATTTGCCACATTTGCTTTGTCCTTATATAGTCAGTTCCCCTATAACATGAAATATGTGTTCCAAAAGTCACTGTGCAATGACAAATCATGTAGTAAAAATCATAGGGCTTATGAGCAAAATGGGGGTGATGGGCACAACACTCAAAAACTTTGTCAGTGACACATTAAAGAAAAAGATAGGAACCTAATCAAAACTATAGGACAGCTTTACATATGTTAAATGGTTAAGAAATACATAAATAATAAATATGGAAGTTTACCTTCAGAAGACCTGGAGTTTATATATGGAGGTGAGCTTGTGAGTTGCTGTGCAGTGGTAGGAGAGAGGTTGTGTGAAATCAGAGGGAAGACTGCCACATGAGAGGTGAGTGGGCATGTCCCCAAACACACAGTGACCTTGGGTAGCAGGTAGAAGTTTAAGGTGGTTTGTTTTGTGTATTCCTACATGGCTTGATTCAGTGGGTGTAGTTTTCCATGTTCACCTTGTGCTTCTCACAGTTGAAATCACGGGTAAGTAAATGTGAAATTCCCTGTGATCAAGTTCTCTAATATATCAATTGCTTTGGAACAAATTCAGCAAGCATTGTAGCAGAACTGTGTGTATAGGTATGGATATACTTTTCTTTTTTTGCCGAACTATTTGAAAGTAAGTTGCAGACATCATGACATTTCCTTTCTAAATAGTTCAGTATAAATCTCTTAAGAAGGAGGACTTTTTTTCTACATAACACCAATATCATTACCACCCTTAGGGAAGTTAACCTAACTTAATTCATTGGTTAGATTTTTTTTTTTAATTAATAAATTTTATTTTTGAGAGCAGTTTTAGGTTTATAGAAAAAGTGAGAGTTCCCTTATACCACCTCCCCCGGCCCACACACAAGAGTTTCCTCTGTCATTAATAGCCTGCATTAGTGCGGGTATACTTGTTACAATTGATGAGCCAATATTGATACATTATTATTTATTTAAGTCCCTGGTTTACATTAAGGTTCACTCTTTGTTGTTAAGTTCTGTGGGTTTTGAAAAATGTGCAGTGTTACGTACCCACCATAACAGTATCATACAGAATAATTCCACTGCCATAAAAGTCCCCTGTGCTCCTCCTATTTCTTCCCAGTGATCTTTTTATTGTCTCTATAATTTTGCGTTTTCAAGAACGTCACATGGTTGGAATCATACAGTATGTAGCCATTTCAGACAGGCTTCTCTTACTTAGCAATATGCCTTTAAGGTTCCTCCATGGCTTGATAGCTCATTTCTCTTTATTGCTGAATAATATTTCATTGTGTGGATGTCCCACATTTTGTTTATCCATTCACCTACTGAAGGGCATCTTAGTTGCTTCCAATTTTTGGCAATTATGAATAAAGCTGCTATCAACGTGTGTGCAGGTTTTTTGCATAGACATATGTTTTCAACTCATTTGGGTAAATATTAATACAAAGCGTGATTGATGAATCATAATAAGAGTATGTTTAGTGTTTAAGAAACTGCCAAACTGTTTTTCAAAGTGGCTCTACCATTTTACATTCCTACCAGCAATGAATTCCTGTTGTCCCACATCCTTATCAGCATTTGGTGTTTTCGGTGTTTTGGTTTTGGCCATTCTCATTGTTTTAATTTGCAATTTCCTAATGACATATGATGTTGAGCATCTTTTCATATGTTCATTTGCCAGCTGTATATCTTCTTTGATGAGGTATCTGTTAAGCTGTTTGGCCTATATTTTAGTTAGATTGTTTTCTTATTGTTGAGTTTTAAGAATTCTTTGTATATTTTGGGGAATAGTCCTTTATCACATATGTGTTTTGCAAATACCTTCTCTTAGTCTGTGGCTTGTCTTTTTGTTCTCTTAATAATGTCTTTCATAGACCAGAAGTTTATAATTTTAATGAAGTCCAACTTATCAGTTTTACCTTCATAAATAGTGTTTTTAGTGTTGTATATAAAAACTCATTGCTAAACCCAAACTCAACCACGTCTAGAAGTTTTATAATTTTTTATTTTACATTTTGGTCTACTATCTATATTGAATAAATTTTTGTAAAAGGGATAAAGTATGTGTCTAGGTGGATTTCTTTGCATGTAGATGTCTACTTGTTTCAGCAACATTGTCATAAAGACTTTTTTCTCCATTGCATTATTGCCTTTGCTCCTTTGGCAAAGATCACTTTACTGTATTTGTGTGGGTCTGTTTCAAGGCTGTCTGTTCTGTTCCACTGATCTATTTGTCTAATATTTCACCAATATAATACCATCTTGATTAATTTAGTTTTAGTAAGTCTTGAAGTCAGATAGTGTTAATCTTCCAATTTTATTGTCCTTTAGTATTGTGTTGGCTGTTTTGGGTCTTTTGCCTTTGCATGTACACTTTAGAATTAATTTGTCAATATCCACAAAATAACTTGCTGGGATTTTGATTGGAATTGCATTAAATCTATAGCACAAGTAAATGTGAAATTCCTATGCTCAAATTGTTCCCTGATATATCAGTTGCATTCACACAAATTCAGCAAGTGATAAAAGTAGAACTGACTATATACAGATATAGATACACTTTTTTTCCCTGAACCATTTGAAAGTAAGTTGCAGATATGATAAAATACTTCACTCCTAAATAGTTGAGTATAAACCTTCTAAGAATAAGGACATTTTCCTACATAACCACAATACCATTACTGCTCCTGGGATAATTAACACTAATTCATAAATTAGCTTTTTAAAGACATTCCAGTCCTTAATAAAGCTTTTTTTTTTTTAATTCCCATCCTGTCCTGTGCTAGGCACTCTACTGTGTTGGGATGTGAAGACAAGCAAAATTCCCACCTTTTAGAAGTTCACAGACTCCTGGGGAGACAGACATCTAAGACAAGATTATGATAGGTTGGGATAAGGGCCATAGTAGCTGTATCTACTTTCCTTTCATTCGTGTGTGTCAGCAGAAATGTGCTTCCCGTGGGATAAAGATCACTCTTCCCAGAGTGGCATTATAGAGCCTGTGCCCCATTCTGTGATTTGCCAGCCTGGCCCTGGTGGTTCTTTTTTCCCAACCCAGAGGGGCTTGCGTCCATCTAAAAGTGAAGGATGTAACTAACAGGATGTCATTCACTTTCTCTGATCCTTTCAGTTTCTGTGCAATTAGGATTGGCCAGGCACAGAGCAGTAAAAAGGAGGGCTTTGAGAACTGGCTAAGGAATGGGAGACTTTATTCTCTAGGTTAGCTGTGTTAAGTAGGACGTGGGTTTGCACATGAATACCAGAGACCCAAATTAACAGTGACTTAATCAAGATAGGAGTTTATTTCTTTTTCATTTAACAGTCAGAAGATAGCTGGTCTGGAGCTAGAATGCTGTCTTACATCTCCTGGGGTCATGTAGGGACCTAGGCTTGTGTTGGCTATGGCTCCATCATCCCTTCCATGATAGGTCACCATGTCCACATTCCAGGCAGCAGGAAGGAGAAGTGGGCAGCATGCTCCTTTCCTTTCAGGCATATTCTGGAAACTACACACTGCACTTCTGTCCATGTCACACTGGCCATAATTTACTCACAAAGGTACTGAGAAACATAGTCTTCATTTTAGAGGCCATGTACCAGGCTAAAAATAACAGGTTCTATTCCATATAAGAAGGAAAGAGTGGATATTGAAGGACAACTTGCATCCCCAGTATATCTATATTTCTTTTTAAAATGCCTCCTATAAAATTAGTCTCTTAAGATATTATTTAAAAATAGATTTATCAGACAGATAATTTTGGGAAACAAGACTGTATTGATCTCATAGAGATTCACAATGTAGAGTGGCATATTAAAGGCTCTGAGAAGTTCTGCAATAAAGGAATTGTCTATCTTTGTTTAATCTAAGATAATGTGGCCAAAAACACACATTTTACAAAATTATTTTTTTGCAGAAGCCCTATCAACATAAACTTGGGAAACATTGCTTTGGGAATCATTGAAAGTTCCTTAGTTTGCAGTGATGCAAACATTTTTAAAGCAGTTCTCTCCTAGGGATGTAGTCAACAGAAATGTGTGTATATATATCGTGTCAGTCAAGGTTCAATCAGAGAAACAGAACAAGTAGGAGATATATAAAGGGATTCGTTGCAGGGATTTAATCTTATGCAGTTGTGGGAGCTGGTTAGACAGCCTGTGTAAGGCTGTTGTCCTGTGTCTGATGCTGGGGCTTGAAGTCAACAGGCAGATACTTATGGAGGAAGACAGTAAAGTTGGGAAGGAGAACAAGCTGGCACTCATGAGGGTGGATGGGAACCTGCATTAGTCACTGTCCCCAGCTTTGGTGATGTGAATGTCCTGTAGGAGAAGCTGATGCTCTTCTTTATGGAAGTGAACACACACCTGGCTTAGGAGTCGGAGAAGTTGAAGGAAGACCCAGGGAAGGTGGCTCCAGCATCATCAGGCCTGGCTGCTGCCCTTCCACTATGGTGAGCTTGCACAGAAGCAAGACCACAAGTAAGCTGCTTGATGCTCCTGCACCAATCTTTCAGATGCAACACAGCATGGCTACTGCTTCACTTCCACCTTCCAAATCTCAACTGGAAACATACAAGAAAGGGAATGCTGAGAAGCATAGTTCAGCCTAGCCAGGTCAGCGCATTACAAAACCACTGCATGTGTATTCACCAGATGACAAGTACAGGATAGTTTACAGCTGCGCTAGTTGTGTAGCTTCAAATTGGAAATAACTTAAATGTGCATCACCAGGTAAGTAGATAAATAAATTGCTACATGCATATGATAGAAATAATAGATGAACAAATCATTACTACATTCATCAACATGGGTGAATCTTACAAAAAATATTGAGCAGAAGACAGACACTAAAGAATACAAACTGTAATTGCATTTGTAGAAATTTCAAAAAAGGCAAAGCTAATTCATGGTGTTGAAGTCAGGATAATAATTACTCTTGAGAGAGGGTTAATGACTTGGAGGGGCTATGAGGAAAGCTTCTGCAGATGATGTTCTTTCAGCTCCTTGATCTGGGTGCTGATTACACTAAATACATTTACTTTGGGAAAATTCATTGAGTTGTATAGTTGTAGTTTGTGTGCTTTTCTATACTTATGTTATACTTTGATACAATGTTTAGGTAAATTAAAGTCTTAATAAATTACTGAGTCAAGGACAGGGTGGGTTGGAGGAAAGAAACTAAGTTTGAGCTAGTTGAACCCAGTAAGGAGTAAGGTGTGGAGCAAGAAGGCAGCATGTACTGTAAGAGGCAGGTTGGTTGAGTGGGAAGAGGACAGAGCCTATCAAGGGTCACTGTGGCTCTGTCCCAGGCTGTCGCTGTCCTCTGCTGGCATGTATTGTTATTATGAAGGGTTAGGACTGTGTATACAGAGGCCCATCAAGGGCTCTCACCTCTGGTACACATCAGAAACATTTGTGTGGCAGGCCAAGGGAAGATTGTGATTCTGCAGATCTGGGGTAGGCCCCTGGCACCTTTTAAGTTCCCTCGATGTCCTGATGCATTCCACAAAAAAAAAAAAACAAAAAACACTGGACTATAGAGGTAATGGACATGGGTGGAAGGGGAAAGTACAGGAATGTGGGGGGAACATGGTGCTTACAAAGCTTACCTTTATCCCCAAGGTTGCCCTTCTTTCTGAGTGCTTTTTCTTGCCTTTGACCCTTACAGATACA
Source organism: Daubentonia madagascariensis (assembly GCA_023783475.1). Taxonomy (NCBI): domain Eukaryota; kingdom Metazoa; phylum Chordata; class Mammalia; order Primates; family Daubentoniidae; genus Daubentonia; species Daubentonia madagascariensis. The sequence goes on from JAKFHU010001569.1 coordinate 14,102,831, forward strand.
ACATTGTTCTAGACTTTCTGTGTTATAAAATCTTAATTCCTCTTTTCATGTATTTTGTTTTTGTGAATTGATTAATTGATTTGAATACTGATTCATTTCTTTAAAATAAACTATTTGAAAGTGCCTTGAGTTGAATATGGGATTGGGTAATCTTCTATGATGTCTGCCATGTCCTGAGACTGGACTGTGTATTCTCTGATGCCCTGAACAATTACCTGAAAGCATTGTTGGCTGGGATTACTGATGGCATTTCTAATGCCTAGGAAATTAGGATTTGGAATGTTAATAAGAAGTTTTCCCTAAGATGAAGTCTCACAAGTAGCTTAGTGTTTTATTTTGAAAAATTTTAGTATGTGTGAAAACAATAGGGAGTATTCTATAATGTTCTCTCAAGCCTAGGTGACACTTATTGGGCAGTTCTCTGACTCCCTTAGTTTGACGAGTTTAAAATCCCACCTTATCGTCTGTGGTGACATTCACCCCTGTGATCTGCAACTGCTGGCCTTCTTTCTCTCCTCCTTTGTTTCTCACCTCCAATGTCATTGAGGTCAGGGACTCTGTCTTTGGACTTTGTATCTCCAGCATGTAGCTCAGCAGAAACTCAGTAATTGGCCGTGAGTGAATCAGTCCCAAATTTCAGGAAGCAAAGAACTGACAGTTGACCCTTGAAGAAGGGTTTCACTTGGGGAGAGAGGAGAGAGCGGGAGGGAAGCAGAGTTACATTCATCAGAGAAGTAGGAAAAGAACCCAGACAGTGTTCTACACGGCAGTCATGGATAAAGAGAAGTGTTTAAGGAATGAGCACATGCTATGAAGAGGTCAATGAGAATGAAGGTTTTTGTTTGTTTTTTTTTTTAAGAGTTTTGGGATTTTTCAGTTATAAGTGGCTGTAGAACTGTGAGATAGAACCAAGGTCTGAAGGAATGAAGGGGAAAATACAAGATGAGGAAATGGGGGTAGCACATAAAAAAACTACGTGCAGAGAAGTGAGGCCACAAAAGGAAGATTTGGACATGGCTGAGCAGAGTGGCAGAACCAAAGACAGCGTCCTCCCTAGAGAACACATTTGTGTTCATTTGAAGGCAGAGGCTGGAGGAAATTCCTTCCATGCCCATCTCCTGGTCCCCTGGAATGACCCCTGCGGGTGATGGAGGGGACGAGCCCCATCAACTCAGTGGTTCTGTGTCAGGCTGAGTTCAGCAGTACGTTTATTAAGAAGCCATTCATGCTGAGCCCAGATCCCTTTTCTTTGATTTTGTTTCCTTTAACTTGATCTTCCCTGTCCCACAGGAAACATGGTGGAATGGTGCTTACCTCAAGATATTGACCTCGAAGGCGTTGAGTTCAAGTCTATGGCCAGCGGGTCCCATAAAGTTCAGTCTGACTTCATGTAAGTACTTCTGAACCTCACTTGTACCATTTCCTCATCTGCGCCCCCCCACCACTCGCACTTTACTTTAAGAGAATAAGAGCTCTTACCAGAAGGTCTTCAGGTGGTGTGTGTATAAATGCCCTGAAAATATATGTATAGTTTTGTGTTTTACCAATTTTCTAGCAAGACAGTCTCTAGCATTTATCAGGTTCTGTCAATGGATTTTATGACCTAAAAAACTTAAGAATCCCTACTATAGAGATTCTCTCACTTTCTAAGAAATTATATGAACCTCACTTGAGGTTTGGTTTTAAAGAATGTAGTTTCAGCTTACTGTGGGTTAACTTCGTCTGTGTGCTAAAACTTGAAATTCCAGCTTTAAGTAAGAATAGTTTTGAGTCCTATATAGTTGGGCATTGAGAGTTTTGTGAGGAGGAACAAATAGAGAGAACTTAAGGGTAATGAAGTAGGTTTCCCCATTGGGCTGGAACTGTGACTGATATGAATGTGACAAAGGGGAAGGGAGTAAAGTGACAGCTCAGTTAAAAATATTAGAGACTCAAAAATTATATATATATATTAGAGACTCAGGAAGCGAGGGAACAATTGACGTGGTTTATGCTATGAAAACAGAGTACTAGTTTTGGAGGAGCCTGAAGATACATCTTGGTTCTGGTTCTCCCATCCAAGTCACTAGTTATGGTGCAGGAGAGAAGGGATGTGTCCATGGTTGTGGGCAGTGGAGCGGCCAGCTTGCCAGAGACCAAGTCCCCATCCTAGCTGGGTAAGGCTTGGCGAGTTCTGTGATCTCTTTGAGCCTTGGTTGTCTCATCTGCGAGGTTGAGTGGCTTGGACTAATTGTTCCCCTGAGGTTCTAAGAACATTTGTTTTAAGGCTGAGCTTTGTCAGTTAGAGCCCTGGACACAGTTAATTTGTTTTGTTGGGGCTTGCATCTCAAACAAAAATAAAAAATTTCTGTTTTTCATTTTGAGTCCCACTACATATTTGGTCTCTTTTAGCTATTTCCGAAAAGGGCCCTTCTTCGGCCTGGCCTGCTTTGCCAACATGCCTGTGGAAAGTGAGCTGGAACGTGGTGCACGAATGAAGTCTGTGGGCATCCTCTCTCCTTCCTACACCCTGCTTTACCGGTACATGCACTTCTTGGAGAACCAGGTTCGGTACGTGGCTTCCGTACTTGTGCAGGGAGGCAGCGGGATCTACCAGCTGGTGCATATGTTATGAGTCCTCGGAGATAGAGCTTGTGTGCCAGAAGAACAGATGTCTTTCCAAGAACATCAGTGGTGGTGTTTCAGGCCTCAGATGGTGGTCCTTGTGTTTCCACCAATGCCCTGTACGATGATTCTTCATACTGTAATGAGAGCTGTGGTAGATTTTGCTTTCAGGTCACATTTAATACTGTCATCAATTTTGTTTAATTAAATAATTTGTTGACAGATACATGATCTTTGTTTGCCCTAAGCCACAGTAATTACCTGCTTGCCCCAAGTAGGGAAACAGACTCTAAACTTTTTTTAGCCAAATCCTTTGTAATTGGGGGTTATTGTTATTTGGGGTAATAGGAAGAGAATTTTTAACAGAAGCAGAAAAACTATTAGTTATTTTATATATTTTTTTCATTTTGCAAGTAATCTAATTACATTTCAGATTTCGAGGGGAAAATTTATCCCTAATCCCTGAAGCGTTGTTGAAATTTTAGCACATTTGTTCCTTTTTGGGCATTTATGTGTGTGTACATTAAAAAAAAAAAGTGATATCATGCCATACACTTTTATAGCCTATACTTTTAAAATTTATTATTTTAAAATTTTCATGTAGCATAATCTGTCTTGATCTTCATTTTTGAAAGAACATGAAATTTATTGTTTGTAGAGAAAACATGTTTATTATTTTAAAATTTATATGGAAGTACAAAAGAATAAAAAAGCTTCCACATATTAACACTCAGAGATATCCATTGACAATATTCAGTGAATGTCGTTCTAGAGTAGACATAATTTTACAAAAATAGGATTAATATTTTATGAAGACTCAACTTTATCAAATAGCAGGAAACTTTAATGAAATAAATATAATTTTACTTGAAACAAATATTTTTTCAGAATAAAATATATTATTCCTTGAAATATTCCTCCATAGTTAAGAAAAAAGATTATGAAAAACATGAAGATATGGTGTCATTACTTTATTGAGAAATAACATATAAACAGTAAAGTGCACAAGTCTCACTATAGGTGTCACTGGTGTTTTTAAATTGTGTTTCAGCATAGACAGTGTCTATGATCTTACACTTCTTCCCAGTTCCTTTCCCTGCTTCACATCTCAATTTTTATATATTGCAAGATTTATTACATTTAGTTCTGTAGTAGTAATTCCCACAGTTTTTAAGTCTTAACTGTATATTTAAATGGATTTAACAACCATTTCCAGGGCTTAACTGTGACTTGCTCCATTTCTGAGTTCCTGATTTGATTTATTTCTTGGTTGGTTTAGATTTTGCCATCAAGCACTTTTCTTTCTTGCTTGCTTTGAAAGGATCATGGGTGCTGCCTTCCGTGAGATCTTGCATGCTTAATAATGTGTTGACCTGTTCCCTTTATCCTTGGCTGGGTATAAGATTCTTGAATGCTTCTTTCTTCCCCTCAGGATGCTATAGATACTGCTCTGCTGTTTTCTATTTTTTTTATTTTTTTTAGAGATGGGGTCTCGGTCTGTTGCCCAGGCTGGAGTGCAGTGCTGTGATCATAGCTTATTGCAGCCTTGGACTCCTTGGCTCAAGCGATCCTCCTGCCTCAGCCTCCTGAGTGGCTGGGTTTGCTGTTTTCTGAAATTAGTCATTTTGGAGAAGTCTCTTCTGTCCAGATACCTCTAGATTCTTTATCTGTGCTGTTTCTGAACTCACCAACTGTTCATTAGTCCATGTCAGGTTTTCTGGGATGGTTTGTCCCCTTTGCTTGATAGACAGGTCTTTTATTTTTTATTTCAGGAACCTTACCTCCTATAATAAAATATTCAACTTTTCCCTTCTGTTTTTTTTTTCTTCTTCAGGAATACCCTTTATGCATATGTTTTCTCTCCATTGTCCTCCATATTTATCATTTCGATGATTATTTTAATAGCTGTATAATGCTAGAGCTGTCCCGTAAGTTTACTTGGTTATTCTCTGTGCTTGAGCATTTGGCATGTTGCTGGGTTTGTTTGTTTTTTAAGCTGCCCCCTCTACATTTGGAGCTGTGATAAACACCTTCATGCATATATCTTTTTCTGTATTCAAAATATTTCCTCAGTTTTTTGTTTCAGAAGTTGTATTATGAAGTTTTAAAAAGAATATTTTTATTTGGATCCTGACACTTCAAAAACATTATTGTTCCTTTAAAAAAAAAAATTTCCCAAATAGGTGAAACATTCTCATGGTTCAAAAGCCAAAAATTATAAGAAGGCATTATGTTAGTAAGGGTCTGGCTAAACAGCAGCAACAGAGACCCAAAAATACAATGGCTCAGTTAAGATAGAAGATTCTTTCTCGCATAATAGCCTGGAGATAGGCAGGTGGTCAAGGTGGTGGGTAGCTTGCTCTGTTCCATACAATTGTTCAGGGACTCACATTTCTTCTCTTGTTATTCTATCGTATCCTAAGAATTTTTTTTTTGTATTCTAAGGTGTTCTTGTCCAAGTATTCAGAGATTCTCACCACTGCTATGTCTGCATTCCAGCCCACAGGGAAGAGGGAAAGATGGGAAGTTGCACACATCACTTCCCATATTCCATTGTCAAGTTTTCAATCACAAAGATACACCTAACAGTAAAGTAGACTGGGAAATGTAGTCTAAAATTCTGGGGCTTCAGTTACAATCAGGAAGAAGGGAAGAGTGGATTTTGAGGAAAAAATAGCCTCTGCTTCAGTTTGTCCCCTGGCCACCCGTGTATCCAGGTGTGCTCTTCTTCCCACACCGACCCCAAAGGAGATGTCACAGAGTCTCATGCGGTTCATGCTTCCGGTCTCAAATCCAGGATTCCTGTGTGATAGGCAGTAGTCCTTTGCATTAGACCAGGACTGTTGTTCTTACCCTGCAAACCTATAAAAGAATAAACAAGTCCCTCTACTCCTCACCTTCCAAAAGCAATATAGCAGGTAGAGTAGGAACCACGATACAAGCTCCTGTTTGGAAAAGGGAGGAATGAGAAATTGAAGCAGTCGTTAGTTCATAACAATAATGAAGTTCTGCTGAGCAGAGATTACGAAGACTCTGTCCTGTCAGAGCACACTCTTGGTTAAGCCTTGGTTCTGCTATGTAGAATCCCTGTCCATTTCCCTGCATGGCTCCTGGCTTTGCCTTCTAGAAGGTTCTTTCTCCATTTTCTTCGATAACCACATCTGAAGCAGGCATTGGAGAACATGCCCTTCGGAGGCTGCACAGCTTTAGAACACATTTCCTGCTGGTGCAGGTTTGAGGCCTAGTGGTTTCTTTAGGGGTTAAGAAGTCACAGGCTTATATAGGCCAGGCATGTGATAATACATGTCCCTCAAAAATTAAATAGGCTTCTGGTTTGTTTGCTTCCAGTCAATTCCAGGTAAAAGTGTCCACTGCCAAAGATCTCTTTTGGGTAATGGTTTTAAATCAGTGGACTCCAGATTAGTTACTGGTCTCCATCCTTGGCCCATCCTTCCCTCCCTCATGTTCATAGTGACTGCCTTGAAGCTGTACCCTAAATATGATCTTTACAAATGAGCTAACTCCCATTCTCTGCCCAAGAATACTTAACTGGAGACTTGCATAGATGCCTTGAGAAAGAATCTTATCTCCTGCTTCTGGGATACAGAAGCATTGACTTTTCCAGCCTTGTGGAGTCCCACATTATTGGTGTCTCAATTGATTTATTAATATATTCCAGAACTTAGAACATGCTACCCTTAGTAGGCTGTATTTCTTTCCATTTCTGCTTGCAAACTGGCTAATTCTTGCCTATTTTCATCTTACTTTTATAGTAGCTCACTAAGAGCAGTACAACAGGCAGTCAGGACACATCAATGTTCACTTTCCAAGTGCCACCTCTAAAGCTACAAATTCAGGTGGCACAGGGTCTGTCTCCCAAGTATTGAACTTTTAGGAAACATTTTGCTATCCCCTTTTTAGTCTGCAATATCTATTTTCTCACTATCCTCCCTTTCCAGGTGCTAAGCCAATGCCACAATCTAGTTTTTGATACTGTAGTAACTTATTTCTAGGTATCATTTTCTGCTGTAGCTAGAGTGTAGGGTAAGTTCCTTGTGATTTGTAAATTGAAAATATTTTCCCCCTTTGTCAGTTGTCTTTCAACATTACTTTTTTGTTGTGTAGATGTTTTCCTTTTTTGAATTCATTAATCTTTTTATGGTTTCTAGATTTTGAGTCACAGCTAAAAAGGTTTTCCACCTTGGTGATTAAAGAGGGCTAGAGATAACATGAGAGAAGAGACTTATATGACAGTCAAGGAAAAGAGAGAAGTCTAATTAGATAAGCCTAGGTCTAGGCAGGGATACTTGGCTGCAGCAATGACTTTTATATAAATTAGCTAGACTTGATCTCTGCAACACCTAATCTATGTTTTATATTCATTCTGACTTATGATATCCCAGACTTATTTATTAGTATTTCATCTACAACTCTTGCCCTCAATATCTCTCTAGTTAGAGAATCCTTTTTATGATTATTTCTTATTAATCAGAAGATATTGAAGAACTATTTTATAATTTTTAAAAATTGTATTAGAAAGGGAAGAGAGACTGTTATTGAATATAAGAGACCAAAGACACATACCCATGTTTTACCTTGCTTAGATCTCTATTCAAACAAACAAACTGTAAAATAACATTTTGGGGACAGTTGGTATAATTTGAATGTGGACTGAGTATTAGTTTATATTAAGGCATTATTATTCATTTGTTAGGTGAGATAATGGCATGGTGGTTTTGTGTTATGTTACTTTTTAAACAGACTTTATCAGTTAGAGATGCATACGGAAATATTTATGGGTTAAATGTTATGTGGGATTTTCTTTAAGATGTTTCAGGGAAAAAAGTGGTGGTTATAGGGTATAGATATATCCATATTGATCAAATACTGATCATTATTGAAGCTAGGTGATGGATACATGGGATTCATCATTCTCTTCTTTCTATTTTTATACATGTTTGAAAATTTCCATAATGAAAAGTTTAAAAAGACTAAATATAAAATTAACATTTGTTATTGTAGGAAACTTTGAAAAATAGAAAAAAGCCCAAGGGGGAGGGAAGAACATGATCCCACCAGCCAGACATCTACTGTTAACATTTTGTTATATATCCTACTAATCTTTTTTCCATGTTTAAGTATGTATGTACACATTAACTTTTTTACAAAAGGGTTATTGAGGTCATTCAGTATCTAAATTTTATAACTTGGTACATTAACCTTTCAGTGTATCATGAATAATAGCCCTCTACATTATTTTGGTGGTTTCACAGCATTTCAATTTATAGATGTATCACAATTTATTTAATTATTTCACTATCATTGGACTATTAGGTGGTTTCTTATTTTTCACCACTGTAAACATGAGTATCCTTGTGAGTAAATGATTGTTCACATCTGTAAATAGTTCTTTAGGTCACTCACCTGGAAGTGGAATCATTGGGTCAGAGGAGATATACAATGTACAATTTAATACAAATTGTAAATTACCCTTCAGTAGGTGGTACCAGCTTGTCCCTGAACCAGCAGTAAGTGGGAGTGCCTGTTTTTCTATATTTGCAAAGCCAGAAGATGACTTATTCAAACCAGTAATGAATACACCAGAGTGATGGAGTATAATTGTTGCACAGTGGTATCTCTGATTCTTAATTGGATGAATTATTGCCAGGGTGTGGTAGGAGCAGGCAGGGTCAGTTGCATTGGGTTCTGCATGGTCACATATGCCTGGGTTTTATCGGTGAAGGGTTGTAGGCTTACAGAGAACCCCAGTGTCTCTGGTCTTGCAGGGGAATCCTTGAAATGGCCCAGCAGCCTATAGCTTCAGATCAACAGCATATATTGAGCCAGTTCTCTGGTTTTTACAATGTTATGTCTCGTGGACAGTTTTCATAGGTGGTTTGGTGTGCATTTCAGTGTGGTGGTTTCATAATCTATGCATTCTTATAGATAAACTCACCAGGAAGGTCTCCTTTTACATCATCTTTGAAGACCAACATATCATGCAGCACTCACTCAACCTTGTTTCAATGCTTTTTAGTTTATCTTGGTGTTGTGGTTTGACAATGTTGCAAAATCTACAATGTGTTTAAACTTTAAGGCTTTCTTAACAATAGTTGTTTAACATTCATCCAAGAACTGCCAATTTATACTTATATCTGTGTTCATATTCTGTATTCTACATTATTGCCTTGTTCCATTCCATCAGTTAGTGATATCTCAGGCTATCAAAGGACAGAATCCTTATACTAGCTTTTTGTCTAAGGGACTGTAACTTAGTAGTGAACTTTTTAGAATCCTGGTTCAAGTTTAGAGTTTAATGTAGTCAGTCAGAAAAGATAATTGTACAGCAAATCAGCAAATGATAAATCTAGAAAATGAAAAAGTATTACATAAATTACCCTTGACCAAGCTCCCTTTGACACAGAAAATATAGTATTAAGAATATAATAAAATGATTCTCGGTGTTCTCTTTAGGGAAGCTAGATACTAACGAAAACATCTTTGAATTTAATTGTCTTTGTGTGATTTTCTGTTAATCAAACTTTTGTCAATTTGACACACATCCCTGAAGAGTATCTGAAATCTGCCATCTTATCAGAATAGTCAGACACAACTTAGCAACCATGGATTCCCCAGCTACTCTGTAAATGTCTGTAAGAATGAAAGAAGTGATTATAAGCACCCTTTCCCAGATGGTCATTTATTATTATATCACATGGCTACCTCCTTGTGCAAAGCTTAAAACTAAATGTATAGGAACCCTGAAATTAGAGTGATCATTCAGAGACAAACTTAGTTTATTAATCATTTTTTGAATGAGTGATTTTTTTCTTTTTAAAATATAAATTTGCCTGAAGGTCTCTTACCATCACCTTGACATTGAGAGCTATAAGTCACTCTGGAGTGGCAGTGACAGTGGTTGGAACACAGCTGGCTACCAGTTGGTCAATGAAAATCTTGACTCTGAGCAGTTTGTCATAGTTTGGAGTAAGCCACAATAGCAGTTTGTGGGGAGGAGGTTTTGCAGGGGCGGGGGGTGTCCCTGTTTTTAATCACAGTTGTTCCAGGGCCATCCATAATTAGGGATGCCTCCCCTTGCACAGTGGATGTATATTTTGCTTCTTTTTCATTGTTTGGTGGAAATTTTAGGGCATTGAGAAAGTAAAAGTGGGTAAAAGGGTTTTAGTGCCTTTTATCCCTCTCTAAATCAACTTGCAAGGGCTGCATAACAGTAGCAAAAGCTGGGTGGCTTAGAACAACAGAAACTTACTATTTCACAGTTCTAGAGGCTAAAAGTCCAAAATGTCAGCAGGATTGGTTCCCTCTGAGGCCTGTGGGAGAAAATCTGTTCCATGCCTCACTCCCAGCTTCTGGTAGTTTACCTGCAATCTTTGGGTTCCTTGACTTGTAGATGTATCACCCTGATCTCTGTCTTCGTGTTCACATGGCATTCTCTGTATGTGTCTCTCTGTCCAAATTTCCCCTTTTTATAAAGACATCAGTCATACTGGATTAGGGGCCACTTTAATGACCTCATTTTAACTTGATTACCTTTGTAAAACTCTATCCAAATAAGGTGACGTTCTGCGGCACTGGGGCTCCAGAATGTCCTTTTTGGGGGGACACAATTCAGCCTATATCACTCCCATAGTGACTACATAGTGACAAGTAGTCCCCACAGTGCTCCTGCACTTGACTTAGGGGCAGGACTCTCCCCTGTCCACATGGTCCAGGGCCTCTGTGCTGCTTTCTTGGTTTGGGGTCAGTCAGTAGAGCTGCCCACAGCCGAGTCTCTGCTGACCTGAGTGGTGTGGGAAGAGAAGAGATTCTGATGCTTTTTATTTCTTTATTACTTGATGCAGAAATTATGAGCCCTAGTGACATCCAGTAATAACTGTTTTCCCTAATTTGAGACATGGAGGGGTAAGCGTCTCCTTCTTATTCTGTAACAACAAAGAAAGTAAGCAAGCGTGAGTTCCAAACAAAGAGCACTTTTAAGAAGGGAATTTGTAGGCTTCCAAGTTCCCCCTTCTCACAGTAAGCAGCTGTTCTCTGGGAAGCAGCACCCAGTCTCTAGCGTACCTTGCTCGAGAACAATAGACATTAGTCATAGTCTATTAATTCTTTGTTTCCCATGAGAAAAAGAATGTGTTAACATGGTGCTGTCAGAGAGTTTCAGGCCTGTGTTTGAGCTTTTCCTAAGGATCTTCTGTAACATCAAAGGGGAGGCGTCCTAAGCAACCTCCAAACGGGGATCTTTTGAGGATATCGGGGCCTTTGCCCCTGAGCATTATAACCCTTGAGTTGGGGAAGTTTGTAGCAGAGTCACAGCCAGAGCTGTTCTCACTGTGCATGTGTATATGTATGTTGTGCAGACACCAGCTGGAGATGCCGGGACATTACTCTCATCTGGCTGCCTTCTATGAGGACAAGAAGGGGGTGCTCCATGCTGGCCCCGGCAGAGGCAGCAGCCTGCCCCCTGTCTACTGGCTGCCTTCCATCCACCAATACATGTACCCTGAGATGAAGGTGAGGTCAGCCGTGCTCACACACAGTTCTGGACTTGTGTCTGGCATCAGTAGCTGTGGATTAATTTTTAAATGAATAAGGAATTTATGTCTTGGGCTCACGCAAAAAGTCTGCTTTCAGTAGGTTGTAACATAAGCATTTGGATTTGTTTAAAACATGAGATAACATAACTTATCTTAAACACTATGCTTTCTAGTCATCTCTGTAATCATAGTGCAAAGCATATATTAGGTAAGCCAGTGATGCTGGACTCCTGGTGGGGAAAAGATAGATTTGATTCTATTGATTACTTCAGATATTTTAAAGCCAGATATTTGAACTAAAGATGAAGTGTTTGATGAACAAGTATGATATTTCTTAGTTAATATATTTTTGATATTACTTTATTTTGTATTTGACCTGAAGTACTTTGGCTTTGGTACTAAAATTATGTTTGTTTACAGTTAACAAAACACCTGGCCAAACATTAGGTGTTGAAGAGTTACAAAGATGACTAAGAACGTGAATCTACTTTTTCTTTTCATTCCTGTCCTGCCTGTGGTAGGTCACAAGATATTTCAGTGGAAACTTAGGGTTCCTCTGGTAAAGAAATTATGCCATGAGTTTAAGGGAGAGCTCTGGGAAGGTGTCTTGGAAGAGGACTTGGTCCCTGAGTATTTGGCTAGGTAGAAAGTAAAGAATGCTAATTCCAGACTGAGGGAAGGTATGAGCAATAGTGAGCACTGTAGCCTACCACTTCTCTAGCACCTTCTGTGAGTTAGGCATGATGCTGTTTATCTGTACCTGTTGCAGTACTCTTTAGGTGATTCTGTCAGCTGGTCATGAGAGAAAAGATTGGAGAAATAGGTTGGAATCAGATTATAGAGAACCTCAAATACTAGACCATGGAATTTGAATCCTAATAGAAACCAGGTGGGGTCTTTCAGGAAAACAGGCCATGTTAGGTATTTCAAACTAATTCAGTGCAGGGGATCAGTAGTATAGGAGTTGGAAGACTGAAGGAGTAAAAAGGGAACCAATATGTTAGCAATTACAGACAGCAGCCACCACCCTGTACTAGTCATCTATTGCGATGTAACACATTACTTGGAAATTAATGGTTTAAAACAGTATATATTTATTATCTCAGTTTCTGTGAGTCAAGAATCTGGCATGGCTTAACTGGGTCCTCTGCTTCATGGTCTGTAGTCAAGGTATCTGCCAGGGTTGGGGAAGTATCAGCTTCTGAGCTCATGTGGGTGTTGGCAGGATTAAATTTCTTGAGGGCTGTTGAACTGAAGGCCTCAGTACCATGCTGGCTGTTTGCCAGAGGCCGCCCTCAGTTCTTAGCCATGGCTCTCTCCAGTGTGGCAGCTTGCTTCATCAAAGCCAGCAAGAAAGAGAGTTAGCTAGCAAGAGGAAGTCAGAACCCTTTATAACCTAATCATGGAAGTTACAGCCCAGCAATGTCACCATATTCTTTTGGGTAGAAGCAAGTTACTCAAGAGGAAGAGAGGATTACATAAGGCTGTAAATACTGAGAGGTGGGGTCACTGGGGGCTATCTTAGAGGCTGTCAACCACACACCCCTAGGGCTGGGGTCACAAAGGGGAAGGAGCGGCCTTCTCAAAACCATGGGAGCCTGGAGGAGCCCTACAGGCCAGTGCTCAGATCTCTGAGGGTGGCACCTGGCATCTGGTACAGGGACCTCGCAGGGATCATGGCTCAACCTGTGCTGAGAGTGCTCAGGAAAGCCGGAGGCCAGAGTCGGAAGTGTCTTCTGCTGCTGGAGAAATACTAGCAGGGGCAAGACACCAAGGAGAGTCCTTCTCCCTTCCTCCTGCCTTCTGGTCTTCAATCTTTGCTCCCATTGAAAGAAGCTAACAGGAAGCCAGTTGGCCTGGGAATCCAGGAAATGTGGTTTGCAGATTTCCCAGCCCATGGTATGGGCTGAGAGACAGTGATTATGAAATGGCCTGAAGGCCACTGGGGGATTCTATCCTTGTGTGGACCTGAACCCTGGTCTCTTTCTGTCTGCTCCTAACTCTGGCCCATGTTTTCCTTCTGAGTCAAATTGCTGCTGGAATATCGTCAGTGTCACCAGGAGGTTTAGCATCTGATCTGGATATCCCTGGATTCCTCTCCCCAGGAGGCCAAGGAGGAGGCACAAAGGGAGAAAAAAGAAAATTGCTTTATGCTTTTGCCCTATTGAGGGCAACTCATCAAAATACCTGTTAGACTGAGGAGACGCAGGGAAAAGGGTACTTTCATAGGTTGCAGATACAAATCATTTAAAAAACAATACGTCAACACATCAAAATTAAGAATATATGTACCTTTTGTTTCAGCAGCCTTACTCCTCAGGATCTGTCCAGAGGGCAGAATGATCTATGTGTAAGAATGTTTAATTCAACATTGTTCAATAGAAAACTAGAAAGGACGGTATTCTTGGCAGAGGTGCCAGCACATTACATCATCCTTTATGCCAAAGCTTAGACGTCATTTCCTGCAGGAAGTCTCCTCTGTCTCTGCCAGAATGAGATCAGGCACCCTCTTGTTTGCTCCAACAACCTGTCTTCCCATCGTGGCTCTCATGAGGCTGTATTTTAATTGCTTGTTTGCCTAACTTGCTCCCACTAGCCTATAAACTAAGAGGGCAGGGACTAGGTCTTTTTTGTTCATTCTTGGAACTAGAATACTTAGTGCTTGGCACAAAGTAAGCACGTAAGAAATATTTCTTGAATGAATGCATACACGCATCCTTGAATGAACAAATAAATAAGATCAAAATGAAGGATTGATCATTTCTTCTAGGATTCTAAGGCCCAAGACATTGGGCAAGGCCTGCCAGGCCCCCGAGCAATGGAAACACACATTAAGGGCTTGAAGCTAAGCAGTGGGAAGAACCAGGGCATGCTTTGGCACCCTTTCCTGTCTGGTTGCTGTTTGAATTTGATGAAAGACAGTGATTGGAGGGATCTGACCAGACATTGTCACTTGGTGCCTCTCCTCCTGGTGATTTGGGAGGAGGCCCAGGCCATGCTCAGCAGAGGGCAGCCTTTCTTCTGGAGTGGGGCAGGTGAATGGTGTCAGTGCAGGGGTCATGCCTCAGAAAGGGAAATCCTCTCCAGGTACTGCAGGTGCAGCTTCAGAGGGCTGAGGACAGCCCTGGTCTGGGCTGGTGGAGCGCAGAGGCTGCCTCAAGGCTACGCTCTGGGTCCCCCCGAGGGCTCCCAGGTGTTAAACCCTGGCATGTGGCCTTGGTGTGGTGCCTCTCTTCAGACATGCTCTTGGCAGCATCCCTAATGGGTGACAAGCACTCCCACTTCTGACACTTTGGCATGGAAGTGACCTTCCAAAAATCTCACAAGACACCCAGTTTGAAGCTTCTCTGTTTTGTCCAGTAGTGGTTGCTGCATATGTCTATGCCTGTGTGCTGAGTCCTTCATGTTTTGTCTCAGGGGGTCCTTATGGCCATGGGAGGTAGGCAGTGGTCTCCCCGTTTCACAGATGAGGACAGTGAACCAGAAACATTAGCTGACCTTCGCCAGGCCTCCCAGTTAGTAAGTGGCGGAGCCAGGATTGCAGTTCAGCTCTTCCTGCAGTCAGAGCTTATGCTCTTAACCCCTGGGATATTTCTTGGCTCGTGGCTTCTAGAAGACAGCCTGCAGGGGGTGCCAGGTCTTTGCAGTTGGCATCAGAAGGAAGACTGGCAGGAGGTGCAGTGCAGCAGGGTTCATGCCAGCAGGACCCCTGGGTCCTCCCTGTCTGTGACCTCTGCGGACGCCTCGCGTTGCACAGTAGCCAGTCCCCGTATGTTTGGGAATCTGGTCTGGGACTGTTTGCTCATAGTTTTATTACTTACTGTGCTCAATAATGTTTGTCAGCTAAACTTTCTTATTGAGGTGTACCGTCTCCTCAGAGATGCTTTTATTTCTGACTTTTAAAAAGTTAAATTAAGTTTTGTTTCCTTTTACCTCTTTCTCCTGAGTAGTCAATGATCCCTAAACTCAAACTTGAGTGTATCAGGGGAGCTGTTGTATTATAGAAATCCAGTTTAAAGATACCATTTTTAAGGTGAAAACATCATTTTGTGTGGATATAAGCATCTCTTCATGTATCTGTTTGGTTGTACTTTAGATTTGGGGGGCAGTGTATAGCATACACCTGTATTGGATATTTTTCACAGTATTTCTAATAAGCTGTTCTTCCTCCCCTCCTCGCCCACCCCCTTTTAATTTTTTCAGATCACACACCCAGCTGGCTGCATGTCTCAGTTTATTAAGTTCTTTGGAGAACAGATCCTCATCCTCTGGAAATTTGCCTTACTTCGAAAGCGCATTTTGATATTTTCTCCCCCACCTGTGGGCATTGTGTGCTATAGAGGTAACTGGAAGCCAGAGTTGGGGGCTCTTCTCACTTTCCCTGGGACAGAAAGTGCCTGAGTCCCTCCATCACTGACCAAGCTCAGAAGAGTTCAGGCCACAGCAGGGGGAACATGGGCATTAGGCCCGGGAGTGGTGTGATCGGACAGGGACTCTGGGGACAGGATAGAAGATGAATTGGGTGACCTGTCAGCAGCCTGGCAAGAGATAAGGTTCTGGATTAAAGCAGAGAAGATGGATTCTAGATACATTTAAGAGATAAACTGCACAAAATTCGTTGTATGGTTGGGTTGTAAAGGTTCTGATGTGTGAGGTCATGATGAGGAAGCGTCCAGGATGACAAGGGTGGTGGGACCACCAAATGGGGCACCGCAGAGGGGTTGGGGGCTCCTTTGGTAGGTTAGCATGGGACGTGGCGAGTGCACACTGCCTGGGAGGACTTTGTATAGAGGGGTCAGGACCTTTGGGGAAAATCGGGCTGAGACAAAGATTTGAGAGTGGCAGATAGACTGATGGCAGGATATGTGGTGTCCCCTGGGGAGAGCGAGTGCAGAGGTGTGCCAGGTGCAGGAGGGGGACCGATAAGGTGGAAGGACAGAGGGGACTGAGGGGCAACAGGCAGAAGCGGGTGGGGGCGGTGACCAGAAGATGTGAGGGTTAGGCCCAGAGTTCTGAGAAAGTGGAAGGTCAACAGTGTCAAATTCTAAGCAAGACCAGTGAGAGAAAGACTGAAAAATGTCTACTGGGTTTGGTAAGAATGTTGTTGATGTGACCTCGAGGGGTAAGGTTCTGCTGTGGGACCCCCGAAAGGCTGGCCCTCCCAGTCTCCTCAGAATACCAGGACCACCTGGTTAGGAGGAAGCGGGTGGCACAGCAAGGCCCTCCACCGCTTCCTGGGAGGCTGGCTGTTCAGAGAAGGTGCTGAGCAGCGGCCTTTGATGTGGGAGTGGCGGGGAGGGGGCAGACTCTTCCCCTCCCCTCCTCTGTCCCCACAGTGTACTGCTGCTGCTGCCTGGCCAACGTCTCGCTACCTGGCATTGGGGGCACCATTCCTGAGTCCAAGCCTTTCTTCTACGTGAATGTGGCTGACATCGAGAGCCTGGAGGTAGAGGTGTCCTATGTGGCCTGTGAGTACAGGGCCCTGCCCTCATCCTGCCTTCATGTCCCAGCCCTTCTCTTCCTCCAGGACATGGGGCTCCTGGACTCTTTGTTTCCTTGGTGGGGTCGTGCAGGTTCCTGCCACCCTGACCGAGGATTCCACAGGCACCACAGAGAAGATATTTGAGGAGAAGCGGGAGCTGTACGATGTCTACGTGGATAACCAGAATGTGAAGACGCACCACGACCACCTGCAGCCACTGCTGAAGATCAACAGTGCCGACAGGGAGAAGTACCGGCGGCTCAACGAGCAGAGGTAGCAGTGGCGGCTGGGGGCAGGGAGAGGCCTCTGCTGGCCTGGATGCTCCGCCCTTCCCAGGACAGCCCCAGGGTGGTGGGGTCTCTCTGTAAAGCCTGTCCTGCCACCCTATCCCTCGTGATGCGTTTCTGCCAGTCTGATGCTGCCCGGGAGATAGAAGCGAAGGGAAGGCGTGCAGTGGAAGAGGCCAGGCTCCCTGCATATGGCCCTGACGGGAGGGCAGCAGGTGCACGTGGCTGTTGTCTTTCTGATGGGCTTTGGCATCTGTGAAGCCCAGGGAAGGGCAACTAGGCTAGCTTCCAGAAACTCCCCAATGACCTTGTTTAGATTTGCCTGTGTGTATGTGTTTAAAACAACCATTTATTGAGTGTCTCCATCGTGTGGATCACTGTATTGGAAACTTGTTTATGCATTATCTCATGTAATTCTTAATAATTTGGTGATCCTGTGAAATAAATGGTATCATCATCATCATCTTCCCCATTTGATGGACAGTTAGGAAAGATTTTCACTTGCCTGAGATTACCAGGGGCAGAACTGGCCCTGGACCCTAGGGGTTTTGAGTCCAAGCCCTGTTTATCCCTCTCCTGTCCCTTCTCTCCCTGCCTTTGGACCGGTGCTGCTCCCTGAGAGGTGGTGGCCCATTGCAGATGCCTGGCTGATGCCTCAGCTGTGACTGGGGTCCTGGGAACTGTGCCAGAGTCTGATGGTGGTCTCCTTCCCAACAGGCAGATGTTGTTGTATTCCCAGGAAGTAGAAGAAGACTACAACCCTTGTGAAGAGGACCTGTTTGTGCTGTGAGTCCTGGGCCATGGCTGTGGGGCCTCCCCGAGGGTCCCGTCAGCACTAACTGCTTTGGATGACATAGGTCCCTCCTGTGTCACCCACTGAGGTCCAGAGATGCCCTTTATTGCTGCCAAGGGCACTCAGATCAACCGTAAGCCCTGAAATGCCATTAGGGGGATCCAGAGGACTTAGGGAAAGGAGAAGGGGTGGGCCATTAAGGGAAAGCAGGAGTCCCAGCGTTGGTTTTCTTATTGGGCTTTTACGTCCAGGATGTCCACCGCATAGAAGCTCCTTCTGTCCCTCAGGACTCAGGGACTTCTCATCTATTGCTTTCTTCCAATAGAGCAATTTCTTGTGCTGAGCATTGTGGGATAATATGAAATTTTAACTCTTGAATTGAATGAAATATCTTTCTGCCAAATCTGTTAGTGGTGGGACAGGAACCATGGCCTTTACACCTCACAGCACTGATTTCGTTCCTAAGCAGCTGAGTGAAATAGCCCCCTGTGATATGAACAGAATTGTAACTGAAGCAGAAACAATTCCCCCAGCTTCCCGTTTGCTCTTCCTCGCCCACATCCGGGGATAGGATTGGGGAAGAACACTTGTCGTTTGATGTAAAAAACTTAACGTAGACGTTTCTACGAAGGTGCAACATCTTGATTCTGATAGTGGACTTTCTAATACCTGCATGCCGTTTAGGTGGAAAGTATCTGGGACTTGAGCAGAGCCACAGGCTCATCAAGGTTTGACACATGCCATCGCCTCTGAAATCCCTGTGCACCCAGAGCTGCTTTAGGCGCTGGGCCCCTTTGCTGAACCCAAGAGCCCTGGGGGCACACCTTAACTGGACAGTGAATGCCTTCCTGCACATGACTCATTTGTTCACACAGTACTCTAAAGCAGTGCCTTGTAAATCTTGTTCTGTGCATAATCCTGCTCCTCCCAAAAAGAGTAATCAAAGGAGAACACACACCCAGGGACGGTGTTGGCTCTGCGGCTTGCATCCCCTTCCTCCTCCACCTTCACTTCCGGCTGATGGCTTCAGAATATCCCTGTGCCTGCCTCATCTCCTCTGAGCTCTACCTTTTCTGTGTGGACATTGTCAGTCTGGGGCTGTCTGCAGTGGCTCAGGGGCTGGAGGACCTCTTCCAAGCCCTTCTTTTCTCTAGAAGGCTTGTCTCCTGTTGCTAGCTCTAATTACCTATCCAGGGCTTTGAAGGTGAATTTCAGTTTCCCACTTTACATCTTGGTTGGCCTCAGAACTGCACTACCAGGTTGTTTTTTTTGATTGTTTGTTTGTTTCCTAACTTTCTCTTCCCCTTATGACTAAGCAGAAAGAGGAAAACAGAGTATGGTGCCTCTCCCTGAGGCTGTGTTTAAACCCTGGTAACTTCCCTCTTACCAGGAAAATGAGTTTTTGGCAGTCAGGCCATTGCATGCTCGGAGATTTCTCCAGTCATACTGTGATTAACATCATAATGGTTTCTTTGCTAACCTTAATAGCACTTTAGTAATTGTTTAACTTTTACTCCATTTTCTTCCTTTAAAGGATACATTTGATTTATTATTGAAGCCATTAAAAAGTATATTAAACAAAACAGTATAGCTTTGGTTCTTCATGTGTGGATTATCTACTGAGCTTTTTTTGTTCTCTTCCCTCCCTTACCTGTGTCTTGTCCTGCAAATTCAGGTTTTTCCTAGAACAAAACAACCGGATATTTCAGACTTTGTTAGAAGTGTCTGCCAGTCAAGACAAAACTCTGACAGCAGAGCATGCCCGGGGCATGGGTCTGGACCCCCAAGGAGACCGGAGCTTTCTCATGGACCTGCTGGAGGCCTATGGAATCGATGTCATGTTGGTCATTGACAACCCCTGTTGCCCGTAGGAAGAGTGGCACAGGGCTGCGGAGCCACTCACGTGAGATGACAGCAGCCTGGAGTTCATCCCAGACCCCCAGAGGGCCTCATTTTTAATTAAGTTTACAGAAAGGAATATCGTTTATACTTCCCAACAAATGTAACTTTTGTAATTTCCTTTCTGCCTTTTCTCCTAAAGGTAAGATGAGACCCCCCTGGTTTTGTGTCCTGCCATTGGAATCTGCCCCTTTCTCATAGAACTGCTTGTCTTTTGGCTTTGGTCTTAGGAGTTATATCACTCCAGGTGGGCTGAGCTCTGGAAACATGGGGATGGACTGTTCAGAATGTTTGTATGGTCTTTGTCCCTTGGTATACTCAAGAATAAGACAACCATCTGTCCGGTGTGGCCTTAGATATTCATCTGCCTAAAGATGGAAACTAGACCAGCTGACCTGTCAAGGTTTTTACCAGTTGTAGGAGTCGGTAGTCTAGGGATCAAATCTTTTTTCTTGTTCACTAGGGCAACTCTGTCTTCTCTGTTCACTTGAGTTGGGACCACAAAGGGACAAAAGGATGTTTCTGACACCAAATATGAGCATCTCTTAAGGACAGAATGACAGGGAGAGGTTGCTTATCAGTGAACTAAAAACTAAAATTGTAGAACGAAGCCTTGAAACTTTTCTCAAAGTAACTTAATGGTGGCAACTCAGTGGAATATTCCTCTTTCTCTGAACCTCTCCTCTTGGGATGGGTTGGCAAATTCCTTAAGGGCCAATGCTGGCCTTGGAACTTGTAGGCATATTCATTTTACAAGTTAATCTCTTTTAAGGGTTAAACATCCTCTTAGAGTAATTTGGGTTTTTTTAAAGGGTAGAGTTTGGGCCACCAAAAGGTAGAGTGGTCAAGGTTCAAGCAGGATGGAGAAGAAGCTCTAAGTTTCTTCATCTGGACAAGAGTTCTCTAGAGGCATTACTAGCAGTGCCTGTGGATCAACACAGATTTACTGGATTCTGGAATATAGAAAAGATCTGAGCTGGTTAACTCAGAGGTTGGAGTGTGATGTTAACAAGACTGTTTATTACTTTGGAGCCCTGACAAACAAACTTTTCCTTAGCAGAAGCAGCATTCTTTAGGCTAAGGTAATTTGGGTCCAGAGACCTAACAGATTTGTTAGAAAATTTGACAGTGCCTTCATCTAGGAAAGTGGTCAGGAACCTGGGTGTCAGTAGTGAATTTATCCACCTTCTTCTGAGGTGTTTTGGTCTGGAATGGGTCATCTTGCTGCCTGCCTGTTCTCCTTGGCATTTGAAGGATGGCAGCATAAGTGAGACGGTTACTGTTTGTTGGCCGGTCGGGAAGCCAGCTCCTGCCAGTCAAGTTTAGGCCCTTTTTGCCATAGTTGAGAATTTTGACTTGGGACACTGGGTTTTTGGTGACAATTTCTTCCTCTTCACCTTTCTGCCCGGTTCTGTTACTAGAACAGACATAGATGCATCCATGTGTCTGACCAAGCCCCAGCCAGGCCAATGTACACAACAGAGAGAACTAACCTTCAGATGGATGGGTTGCCTGTCTCACGTTAAGTCGAGGTTCTTAGGGGCTTATTGCTTTATTCAAGAGTATTTTCACTGTAGCTCTTTGATATGGAATTCAAGACTGAAGGAATTCACGTGTGGAAATGCAACTAGACATTGATTAATCAAGGTAGTGTCTTTTATGTAAATATATAAATAAGTTTGGGCATTGAAATGTAAATTGTACAACTAATACATTTTTCTCTTTTGTAGTGTGGGTTTAGCTATCATTTCAGTGCTATATATGCTTACAAAAGAAAAAAAAAGTCTGTGTTTAGAGGCTGTAGCTTCACCTGTTCTTCCCGTTTATGAGCAACCCTCTCCTCTTGCCTCTGAAGGGTTGGAGGGGGGACTTCCTAACTTGGGTCAGGTGATGGTTAATTTTAGTGGTCCTGAGGCTCAGGGTGTCCTAAGTTGGGGTGAGTGGTTAGAGGCAGGAGTAGGGTGAAAGGAAAGGCCTGCTTCTCCTGGAGGACACAGGCAGACCCTTTTTGCCTGGTATTGGGGAATTTGCAGGAAGTGAAGTACACCATTTTAAACATTTCTGCTGCAGAGCCTTCTGCATGCAAACACTTTTGTTTCCTTGCTGTTTTAACTCCAAGCTCAGAAGTGCTGATGTAGAAACAACAGGGTGAAGATGAGGGTCCTTTATTTTCCCTTGAATGAATAAAATTCCCTTTATTTCCCACAAGTCAGGACTTGTGGGTTCTTCCTCATATCATGCTTTTCTATGCAGCTATCTGTCTGGCATCACCATGTGTCCACCCTCACACTCATGCAGAGGGCCAGGGTACTGGTGGCCCCAGAGGGGAATGTACCAGGGAGGCAGTGCCATGTCTTGGGTCACAGGGGCCTGGGCTCAGCTGACCCCAAAGCAGAATTTCTCCCTGTAAGAGGGAACCCAAGGAATCAGTCCTTCCCTACCTTGCCACCTTCTTCTTCATAGGGCCAGAAATCTTGCACAGAGCCTCTGCATGACAGAACAGCACGTGCATTATCTCTTAGGTTACCTTTGTCACCATTTATTGTCCTCCGAGTTGTCTTGCCTGGGTTGTGAAGTTACTTCCGAGGTCACCTTTTGAAGGCTTGCTCTGTACCAAACTACTGCCCCACATTGGAAGTTAGCAGGCACAACCCAGCATCGTTTGCTGCCAGCTCTCTCCAGGGGAATAAGTTTGTGGGGTACCAGCCAGGAATACCTCCACGGTGACAGCAGAAGCTAGGAGCCACGTGGACCTGCTTTTCTGTCACTCTTGATATATTTGCTGAGAAACCATCTGCTTGTGTTGGGAAGAGGGTGGTGAACATCCTGCACGGTCTTCTAAGTCTGTAAGCCCTTTAGGAGCAGACATCATTATTATCATTGACCTCCTGGAGCAGGGTGGAAACTAGGGTATAGGTGGTTCCTGCCCCTCTCTGCTGTTGAGCCTCACTCCTCCCCTGCCTACGCCAGTTAGTCCTCACGGGGAGCTTTAAGCCTGGCCTCGTGCTGCGCTGTGAGCCATGAGCTAACTTGGAAATACTTGCTGACCTGTGATGTCAGGGCTGCCCTATCATTCCTGAATAAGTTAGATTCCTTGTGGGGACTAGAATCCAGGTTTGGAGTTGGTATCCATGTAAAATATGATAAAGGCCTGTTAAAGAGGATGTTTTCAGTTTTATAGGCTCAGCGGATGGTAATACTTAGCCTTTGGGGAAATGTCCACTTGTCTCCCAGCTTAGAACTCTTTTTCCACAAGGAGTCAGAAATGGTAGGGCTTATCTCCTACCAGACTTAAAAATATGGGCCAAATAATTTGTTTAGAATTAGCCTTGGCTTTAGTTAAACATGAAGCATTCCACAAGCCGGGTATAGATGCATTCCAATGTGACTGTACCACCCGGGGCCTGTCCAGTCCTCAGTAAATTATGATTACAATGAGTTACAAGGCACTCGCCTCCCATATCCATCTTCCATATGGCATTTCTTCTTCCATCTAGCTAGGGGAGGGAAGCTGAATTCATTGAGGGAGCCATAGAAATAATTTAACATAGGAACTTGTATATATAACTTGTTTTCTTCCATGTGCAAATCAAGATGGGAAAGTTAAGAGTAGCACACAGGTGCAGATAATCCCAGATGTCACATGTGAAGATTCATTTATCATGAAACTACCTATGATATTTTAGCTAGAAGATAAATCATTGTTTTTCGTTCTGGTGGCTATGAGGATGGATTTGCTGTCTGTCTTGATACACTGATAACCCTTTGAACACAATAAAAAGATGAAATTACCTTTAAACTGAGGCCTTCGGGCAACCTTTCATAAAGGGCAGTAATGAATTAACCTTTTAGTGGTAGGACATCAACCCTCCAGAAGAGGAAGGGACCCCAGGGGCCATTTTTTCCCCTTTGAAACTGCACAGCCCAGGGAATGAACTGCGATGCTTCCTACGGTCCCGGTGTAGGTCATCCTTAGCTAAAGGATGGAGTAGAGGGGGCGGATGAATGAAATTATACAATAATCAGCTTGATAGTGAACTTGTCTTAGTGTGATGACAGTTCTAAAATGGGCAAGAAAATTAATATAGGGACCAACATGCCAGGCATGGGCTTATGTCCCTGTTAAGTCCCAGGCTAGTGGGCTTGGAATCTGTGAAATGTCTAGCCCTGCTGTTCCCCATAGTTGCACCCTGAGGTGAGAATCCTGCAGAGGCAAAGGCTTATCTCGGCAGGCTCAGCCGTTCTCAAGTCAGGAAACCCTTTTCCGATTCAGGTAGGGGGAGAGGAGGAGTTAAGGGCTCCTTTTACTCCTAAGTCATGGATTTTTAATATTCCATTGTTAATACTAATATACCTCTGTTCTCAGGAGCTACTGAAGTGTTACGTGTTGTGGGAAAAGGTTAACTGTGAATTAAGCTAATGTTTTCTTGTAAGAAATGGAAGTTTATTTTTATATCAACATTACTATGTGATGAACTGAGTATGCAGGTACTGAAATGGAAGGAAATTTCAAAATTGTAATCCTGGAAGAAATGGGCAGCTTTGTAATTTGGTAGCAGCTGAGACCCCATAGAAGTTTTACTGTGTCAGTATTTCAGAGGGTGAATAAGGAGATTGTGCTGTGAAATCCTGACAGCACTCTTTAGGAGATGAACACACAAACACTAACCTTAAGTAAAACTCTAGTGTAAAAGGGGGTAAATGTGATCGTTCTGATTATTAGGCCTTTTAGTCAACTGGAGAGAGGTGGGAAGTAGTTTTATAAGTAGCACTTTAATTCATTTTTGGAGCTGGAATTTAGGGGCACTTGGATGAAAAATGATGGAGAAATAAAGCCCTGCTTTCATCTCTTTAGAATTTAATCTAGAATTTCAGCATAGCACAGGCTTTTAGAGCTAATATGACCTAAACTGAAAAAGTTTATTTAATTACCATAGTAAAGTAGGTGTGAATTGCTTATGTTTGCTGTAGAATGCTTATTTAGACTAATAATAAATTTACTTTGTTTGGTAAGGACACTTGGGGAATGTGGGGGTAAGGCAGGGTGTTATAAATTAGCCAGAGATGATCCACAGAATGAAAAGTCCACACCGGGGTAACTGAGTTAGATGATTGCAAATATATTTAGTTAGCATTAGAGTGAAAACTCCTTCCTTTGGGTAAATTAAGCAAAGATAAAGTATATAAAAAATTTAAAGGTGGTGGTAGGAAAAAAAGAGCTTGGGTCTGGCATGCCCACAAAGACTCTGAGTGAAGGATGGTGGAGATTCTGTGCTTTTGAACAGCAGCCTGGATGGGAGACTTTAGGGGTAGAGAGCAAAGGAAAAACAAAATGAACTTCCTTTATTTACCCAAAGCTTGTTGACTAAATTTTTTTTTATAGGTCTGGGAAATAAACCTTTCCTGAAAAAGAAATAGTTGTAGCCTTGGAAAAATTGTTTTCCTATTTTTTCTGAGTTAGGATCCAGCATAGCCTCCTGTCGCCTTAAATGTAAAAACCTTATTTTGATTAATACCCCACCATAAGAGTTATAGCAATAAGAGAAACTGAATCTATTTTTCTTTCAAGTCTTTACCTCATATTATGAAATAGTAAGACGGTTCATAAATTGTGCCCTGAATACTACTGCATACAGGTATGTTGTGCTCTCCCTTTGTTTTCATGGTGATAATTTTAAAGGCCTAAAGAAAGCTGGGGTTAATCCTGAAGCTAAGAGTAAATGTTTCTTGAATTGATTTTATTCTGTAGTACAAATAACATCTATGTATATCGTATCTGTATATATCTGAACCAAGTTGTGTGCAGAGAGGTTGATACAACTATATTTACAGAAAATGATTTTTACAATTAAAGTTCACACTTTAACATGAACATGTGTGCTGCAATCCTTTGCCTAGTCCAAGTAATGTGGTTTGTGGTAGGAAGGAACGGTGGCCCACCCCATGAGCACAGCCCTTAGTGAGGACAGAGGAGACTGAGGAGCTGCTATCTGCCCTTCTGGAGGCCATGGTCTGGACGGACTTTATCCAGGTAACGGGAACCAAAGTTGGGAATAACTACACCACCCAGAAGAGTCGGGACTGTGCACCCTCAGTCACATCAGGAAACTTGTAGAATAACCTCACAGAGACTGAAGCCCTTTTGTTTCACAAAATGTCATCAAAGTTTAGTTTCAAACATTGTGTATTGTGTGTTTGTGTATTCTAAACTGTAGTTTCATTTTTAATCTTTTCAGGAGTTACAGTATTTATTTAAAATTAGTATAAATTGCTAACACTGGTGGCTATGGAATCAAACGGCCTGTGTTCAAAGCCAGGTTCCTACTTTCAGAGCTACACAACCATAAAATATTACAGGTTGAGTATCCCTTATTCAAAATGCTTGGGACTAGAAGCGTTATGGATTTCAGATATTTTTGGATCTGGGAACATTTGCATTATAAATCTGAAATACTCCAATGAACATTTCCTTTGAGCGTCATGTCAGTGCTTAAAAAGTTTCAGATTTTGGAGCATTTTAGATTTTCAGATTAAGCATGCTCAACCTGTACCTACTTCCTAGGGCTGTTGTCAGAACGGGCAGTAACTATAACTGTACATGCAAATCAGCTGTGGGACAAAGGAAAACTTTATATTAAACTTATCTTGTAGAAATCATTTACTATATTTTTAATAGAAATAATCTTCACTTTTGAGTGAAATTAATCTGCCAAAATGTTTGTACTAAACAGGAGGAAGGGGACCCAGGTTCTCCTCTGGACAGCTTAGCATCCTGGCTTTGGCTGTCTTTCATGCAGGCATTCTAGGGAAGGACAGGGCAAAGAGCAAAGCAATAGACAATAAGGTAACCAAGCCTTCACAGGAAATAGCCTGAATCAAGAAAACAAAATTTGAAACAAGGCATATTTATATTTAAAAATGAATGAGATTCTTAATGTGGATTAAATATCCTTCCATAAGCATATGTACCATTATGATTAGAATCACTGGATAAACACACATGCGCACATTGGTAGCCTTTTAAGGAACAAGCTAGATTCTGCACTGGTCCTCTACACTCTGTTAGAGAACCACAATATGATACATTCTCTTGGTTCATGTAGAAACTTATTTCCTCATACCATAGCATCCCCAATCCCCTCTGTGGGTGGTATGGGGTGGGTGAGCTTTACGCTGATGTTTGGATCCACCTGTTTTTTTTGTTTTTTTGTTTTTTTGTTTTTTGCTAAAAGCAGAGCTTAGTACCACGCTGAAGAATAGAGTGCTAAATAAGAAAGCCTTATTTTTTGTGATCTTCATTCGTGGACTTCTTTTCATAGCTGCTCTATAATCCATTAAAGCTATGGTCCCCAACCCCCCGGGGCCACCTCCCAGTAACTATCCATGACCTATTTATTAGGAACCAGGCCGCACAGCAGGAGGTGAAGTTTCATCTGTATTTACAGTTGCTTCCCATCACTTGCATCACTGCCTGAGCACCACCTCCCCACCCTGTGGAAATACTGTCTTCCATGAAACCTGTGTCTGGTGCCAAAAAGGTTGGGGACCACCGTATTAAAGCATTTGTCTTCACTCAGCATGGTGCATGTACTTTTTGTCTTGAAATGGACCTGCCTGAGAGTGAGCCTGTAGCCAAGGCCTGCCAGCTCTCCTACCCCACCTGCCCCTTCTGTTTTCCTTCTTAGGTCTCATCCATCTTCCTGTGGTGCATTGCCCTCTAGAATATAAGAACCCCAGGGGCACCAAACAAAGGAAAATGTCAATGGTAGGATTAAAAGTAAATGATGCTAATGACTGGCTAACAGAGCCTTAACAAATCAAGTTCTCTGCTTTCAACAAACTAAAGGAGGATCTAATCAAGTTGTTGATCATTATTAATAAATTTTGATGATAGAGTGCTGTGATTTTTGTTATGTAACTCCAAAGGAGTTCAAAAAACTGCATGACACTGTTATAATACTTTCTATTCCCATCTACTTATTTATGTGCTTACATCTATAAAGAAACAAGGAATATAATTGATGTTGAACCCCGTCTCAGCTATAAATAACATTCATATATTCTTGGATAAATGAACTAATTAAGGATAAAGAACATTCTAATAAAATGTTAATTTTTAATGATCAAAAATGTTAACATTGTTTTCACCAATTACATACCAATAATTACGATAACATTTGCTCTGTACTTAGATAACACAGCAAGAACTAAAATTTATTTCCATTTATATTTTTTGTTGATGAGAAGATGAATTAAAAATGTCAAGCATAAAAATATATCACATTATGATTCTTTGCTGAATGTGGCACGGAAATACACAAGGAGAAAAGCCAATTTAAAATTTTCTACTAAAGGAGTAGTTCATTTATTTTTATAAATGAATGAAGGGTGTCAAATTGGTATGGTATTTAAATTACAGTGGATATGTTTAAAAGAGTGATGTAACAGTTATTTTAAAATAATATTTACATGACACCAGAAAGTACATACTTTGGCAACTATTTAATTCCCCATGAAAAATTTTAGGTATCAACTTAGATGTGTGAGGGAATACATGATTTTTTAAAATACTTTGGGGGTACATAAGCAGAATGGTTTGTGGACCACTGCTTTAAAACACTATTTCTCCAAGTAAGGTTGAGGAACCACTTATAGAATCACCTGGGAAGGGTGGCCAGTTTTTAAGGCCCCATCCCCAAACTGAGTTAACAGGTTTGGGATGGGCCCCAAGTAAATCAGTTTCAACATGCACCCCACATGTTCTCATGCAAACCAATATTTAAGAAGCACTACTTAAAAAAAATAGAAACTAGCATTTTTTAGTATTTTAGCCATGGCTGAAGAGGGAAACAACCTCACACATGTTTCTGGATTGAGGCTAGAACTGAAACAAAAGCTAAAAAGAACCAGGGCTCACAATGTAGCAGCACCCATGGAGGAGCCGAGAAATATGAAAGGGTAGCTGGGGAAGGCCAGCACTTCCCCTGGAATTCCTAGGACGTCAAAGAACAGAGCAGGAATGGGGGAGCATAGACAGTCTGAGGAGCCTGCTCTCCACTGTGGTTGCACTTTGGGAGAAAACAAAAGAAAGCCCTTTTCCATCCAATGAATGTGAGAACTTCCTTGAACCAGCGTGAGGAAAATCAATATTTAGGAGGGTTGACTGTTAACACCAAAATAAAAGCATGCGCTAGCAGAAAGCTGACTGTAAAGCAGGTGGCCATAGTACACCTTGGGAAGCACTGCTGGAAGAAGGCAGAGGGATACTTGCCACAAAAATGCCCTTGGGGTTCTCTGACAGCACTGCTGGGACAGCTGAGGCACCTGTTCCCTTTTGGTCCCGCTGGTGGCCTAAAGTGTAGCCTGGGAGCACCTGTCTCCTACCCATTCACTGGGCTGTGCTCTGCAGCCTCTGTTCCCTCTTCCTAGGGTCACAGAAGAACTGCAGCTTCCTGGGGAGCAGTTTCACCTCCACGGGCATCGCTTCATACTCCTCACTGTCGATGCTAAAAGAGCCCCCTGCTCCCTGTGGAGAAGAGAGAAGATTCAGAACAGCTCGCGACCACATCAGTGGCCTACTTGAGTTGGAAGTCTCACCACAACAGCACCCAAACAGTTTGTTAGGGGAAAACATCTTCTCTGAGGATTTATCCTAATGTTCTTTCACAGTGCTGGTTCTGGAAACATCCCGATTCTACCATCCATGAAAATGGATTTACTTTCTTTTTTTGGCCCCATTTCCTCCGAGTATATTTTGAGATTTGAACAAGGTGGTTATAATTTTCAAATGTTTATTAAAAGGCAGGGGTCCTGCCACATCTTTAAGGAATTCATAACATAACATGGTCCTTCTTGGCCCTAATCTTTCTTAAATGAAAATTGAAAAAGTAAGTCATTATATCCACTGGATCATTTTCATGATTCTCTAAGATTTGCTTGGCTTATACCTAAGGTATACCAGCATTATTAAAGAATCCGTGAAATCCTTCCATAACTCATGCATTTAATTCAACATTTGCTATGTTGAAACTATGGTGCCAGTCACCATGGGGATACAGTCTTGCTTGCATACAGTAGTATAATGGCCACACGTGTTCAAAGGCTATCTGTAGCGCCCCCTTTTCCCCAAGGTATTACTAATCAAAAAACCTTACAATTCAGATTGTATTTCCAACTTTTTTTCACTTACAGATGTTATTCTTCTAAGTGTGGCATTTCACAATACAGTAAAATTCTGAACTGAAAACACCTTCCAGATCCTTTATAAAAAATGTTCAAGCAAAACCCACCACGAACATTTGCCAGTTAGAGAATTCTCTGTGCATTATAATATATTCTTTTGCATTATTTGCATGTGGAAAAATAAAAGCTCAGGAGACCTAAAAATCACTTTACAGATGATCTTTGGCTTGAAGACAGCGGAAATCTTCAGGAGTCCAACTCTAAATCCATGACTCAGAAGGATATTCTGCCATCCTTTTTAGGTCTCCCTTAATATGTATGACCCAGAACCTGGCAAAATGCTTGGCACATAATAGGTTCCTAAATGTTGGTCAATTAATAGGAAGGAGGGAGAAACAGAAAGGCAGACAGACCAAGGAAGAAACAAACGCTGTGGGGCTGCTGGTCCCTGCTCCCCCTACTCACCTCAGGCAGAAGCAAGGCACACTGGCTGGCCTGGAGACACTTGGTGCCCTCAGCATGTAGCTTGGGGTCTCTCACCTTTCTGCTTCTGTTGGTACGGGAAAAAGCAAGCTTGAAACCAGTGATGGCAGCTGCATTAGGTTATAACAGCTTAGCAAGTTCTTTCCCTCTTTTATGAGGTTAAATTAGTAGGCAGATGGCCTATGAAGCCATAGGGTTCTGTGAATAATTTTTCCCACAATGATTCTTGCTTAGCATTGTGATATATCCTAGACTGAAGAGGCTTACTTGCTATAGAGAACTGTGCATGAAGTTAAAACTCAGTGACTTTCTCTGAATTATTTTTCAATCATTCCACATGTACCTCATTCTTGGGCTGTTAATCTCAAATTTAAAAATTAGAATGAAATTAAATTCTTTAGGAAAGGTACTAAACTTCTGTCCTTTGGAACTACTTGTGATTCTTTATTACTTGAAGGAGAAAATATTTTTATTCTAATTTAAAATAGATACTTCTTTTATATATATAAACAACTAGTCTTAGAAGTTCTTTGATGATTCCCTATACATTCGGCCCTCTGTATCCATGGGTCCCTCTTCCATGGATTCAACTGAGGATCAAAAGTATGTTTTTAAAAATTTCATCTGTACTGAACATACATAGACATTTTTTGTCATTATTCCCTAAATGATACAATATAACAACTATTTACATAGCATTTACATGGTAATAGGTATTAAAAGTATATGGGAGGATGTACCTAGGTTATATGCAAATACTATACCATATTATATCAGGAACTTCAGCATTTGTGGATTTTGGTATCCGAGGGAGGCACCAAACCCCTACGGATACCAGGAACAACTGTACTAATGTTAACAGTCTACTTGGCATACTGTGTCTTTACCTTGACTAAATGGCTGCGGAGTAAAACTGCCAGACACATTTACACGTACAGACACACACTCCACCTCATCATGGGAAGCAGAAAAACAGTAAAAGCTAATCCAAGTAAGTTAGTCCATTATTTATCATTCATTGACAACAGTAATTCTTTATTATATGAAACTGTCATCAGAGTTTTAAAAAGCAACTTCGGTGTCCTCTTCAGATGTCCAAAGGAAACAGCCATTATTTGATTTCACTTCTTATAGGGACCAAAAGGACACTGTGCTGCTGACAATGCGGAACATAATGACTTCACCTAACTTAAGCAATATGATTGGGTTCTTTTTCTATTTCTGGATGTACTACAGAGATCTGAATATAGCTGGTCCTGTTGGCCAGACTCTCAAATAAGACTGTGTGGTTTCTGAAAACTCTATAGGAAAAGAAGGGACAGGCTTTTCCCTTCTTCCCTTTACTCCAGATAAAGCAAGTAAATCAAAGGCTGTAGAATCAGCTATTAAAGCATCTGAAGAATTTGTACCAAAAGTAAGACCACCACAAACTAATGAAAGCCATTCTGCTCCTGGTGCTGGTGGAGATAATGAAGTAGCCATGGAGACCCGGCCACTGCAGCAGAAATGTCTAATCCCTAAACAGGCACGAGAGGGAGCTCTGAGACAAAGCACAGAGAGACGGCGCTGAGCAGATTCCCAGTTGGCATGGGAACACGCCAGCTCCTCAGATGTTCTGAAGGCTGGTGGAGGATTTATAGTATTCTTAACCAATAAGATTCTGGCAGAGGTAGGGCTTAACAAATCAGACAGGACTTGGAAGGGTATTTTGTACTGGAAATGGGAACAAGGCCTGGGAAATGTCCAAGGTACTCAATACCTTTTCAAGTTTTCTATTAACGCCCTGGGAATAGGAGGGCACGGTAATCTGACAAGAATAGTAACGGATACTGTGAAGTGCTTCACAATTTAAAAAGACTTTGCACACACATTCTCTCATCTGAGACTGAAAAACAGTCCTGAGATTGGTAGAGATGATTGTATTATTTCATTTTATAGATGGTGAAAAGGATTCAGAGAAATTAAATGATCTGAGTCATGACATCCGTGAGTGGCAGAATCAAAATTTGTATTTGGCTCTTTGACCCCGAAACCAAAGTTCTTGACACCTTGGATTCTTTAATTTTAGCTGAAAGGCAAAGACTGCTCTTACAGTCTGATCTTCCCACAGTGAACAGGCATGGCCAAAGTGGGAGAGCGAGGGACACTGTACACATCAGCCCACAGGAAAAAAGAATGTTGAAATTCCCAAACAAGGCCCTCATTGGATCTCTTAGACTTCATGGAGCACTCTGAATAATGTAATTAAGTCTGAGAAAACAAACTACTTAGGCCTTGTTTCCTACAAACTCCAGCCCACTTACCCTATAGTTATAAAGTCTCCTTTGCTGACAGTGTCTGGTTCAATGCAGATGTTCATAAAGTCTTCTTTGCTCTGAAAAGATTAAGAACACTAACATCATTAATCTTAAAATTTTGGCCAATGCAGCCTGTTGTCACCTTCAGCTTTGGAGGTTCATATCTTGAAGCTGTGCATTATATAGGGGACATTACTTCTAGTGGTTTAATTCTGAATATATTTTCAGCCCTTTTTTCCCTACTAAGAACTTTACTGAGATATAATTTACACAAAATTAATCTATGTTGCTTTGTTTTTACTATGTAAGCAAAATAAACACTCGGGGAGGAGGGTCTGGACATTCTGTCACTCACTAGTAATTATAGCTGTTCTAATGTCCAGGATTCCTTCCCCTGCAGGAGTTCTGCCCATCTATCCCAGTGATTCTCAACGCTCACTGTACATCAGCTTCATGTGACACCACAGTATTAGCTACTTGGTGTGGAGAGCTCAAGTGTCTGCTTTTTTAAATGCTTTACATACAAATCTGGTGTGCAACCAGAGTTGAAAAACAGCAATCCATTTATTCCATGATAAGGTTTTAAAAACTTTCTATTTCCAACCACAGAAAGCTCTGGAAGATTTGCTACAAGGAAGTGGCTCTGAAAACAGACTTGGTTCTTATACCAGTCAGTGGCTAGCAGTGCAAACCTAGTACTCTGTAGATCAATCCCACAACTTCTGTGTCTGCTTCAAATCGAGGACTTGTTTCTTTTTGGGTCGGTTCAAAATCTAGCCCCGGGAAAACCCACAGGCCTTTGCCTAAGATTAAAGGGCACTGCCAGAGCACCACTGTATCTCTCAAGTAGGAATTACAAAACATAAAGTGGATGGCTTTGCTCAAAGTGCCAGCCATGTACAATGAACTCTTCAATGTGCTTGGGTTACATCAATGAACAAAACAAACATGAATTTCTGCCTACAAAGAACTTACATTCCACTGTGAAGAGTGAAGAGGATAAACAAATCATAATAAAACAGTAAGTTTTAGACTATATTAGAAGATAAATATACTAAAAGTATATTTGAGAATATTAGAAAATGAGATCAAAGAAACAGTAAGGAACATGAGGTAGCACTGATGGCAGTGGGTACAAATTTAAGGGGGGTCCAATTGAGGTAGCCTGTAAGCAGAGACCTGGAGGTGGCGAGGGGTCAGCAGTGAGGATATCCAGAGCAGCAGTTCTCACACTCTAGCAAGTATCACCAGAGAGTTTGTTAACACTCAGATTGATTTTTATTTGTTAATTAAAAAATAATTGGGGAAAAAAAAAAACAACTCAGACTGTGGACCCATCCTAGAGCTTCTGGTTCAGGAACTTTGGAGTGAGGCCCAAGAATTTTCATTTCCAACAAGTTCCAGGTGATGCTGACGCTGCTGATCTGAGGACCAGACTTTGAGAACCACTGATGTGGGGACGATCGGTCCATACAAGGTGAGCTGCGGCGTAGAGGTCTGAAGGTGGGAGCATGCTTGACCCGTGCAAGGAAGTCAGTGTGGCTGGGGTGGCGTGAGGGACAGGGACAATCGGAGATGAAGCCAGGGAAGAGAGGAGCTAGTTCAGTAGGGCCTTGTGGACCATGAGGAGGAATCTGGCTGTTAGGCTGAGTGAAGTGGAGAGCCACTAGAGGGTCCTAAGGAGGGAAACTGCTCTGGATCTACTTTAATAGGATCACTCTGGCTGCCATGCTGAGAATTAAGACAGGAGTAGTATTGCAGAGGGAGAAAGTGAGCCAGGAAATAACATCATAGAGAAAGGAGCAGGAATGGCCTGCGGTTAAGAAGATGCCAGGAACAATGATCTGGCCTGATGACAAGACATTGGAAGGTGGGGGACAGTGTTAGAGAGAAGGAAGAATGGCTTAAAGCAGCGACGAGGAGTCACTTGGCTCAGTGTACCAGGGATGAAGGGAGAGGAAACAGCCACCACTGGGAGGTGTTGCACGGAAAACAGAACCTCAGGAGAGCCAGGCTTCAGCTAGACAGGGATCAGCAACCATTTTCGGTAAAATGCCCAAGAGTGAATATTCTAGGCTTACAGACCCTGAGGTTTCTATCACAGCCACTCAACTCAGCATGAATTAGTACGCCTGTGTTCCAGTAAAATTTTACTTATGGACACTGAAATTTGAAGTTCATATAATTTTCACATATAACAATAATACTCTTCTTTTCATTTGTTTCAACTATTTAAAAATGTTAAGAAACATTCTTAGCTTGAAAGTTGTACAAATAAAGGCAGCAGGACAGTTGGGCCTGTGAGCTGTCCTTTGTTCTTAAGCTGTGACACGACTAAAGCTCCTGGGATCATCCCCCAGTCCTCACTGGTCATCCTTTCTCCATCTTGGGTGGTTTCTCACATGCCTGCCCTAGTAAGTACTCAGCTCAAACTCCAGAGGAAATCTCTTCAGACCGCTGCCTTGGTTCTCAGTGCAGCTCTCATCTCTCCATACAGCTCTCTTGTATTCTGCCCTGCAATTCTAGCTGCCTTGATTTCCCTAAATTCTCAAAGATCCCCTCAAGCGAGGGAGACCACAGGTCTCTGTCTGGGCTCCCTGTCCCGTGCTTTGGCCTCTGTCTGGCTGGGGCAAGGTAGGGCTCACCTTGTTTGATTCCCTTTCTCTGGGATAACTGTCCTACACTGCTTGTTTCATACCAATATCTGTCAACAGTTGTTTCATAGATTTTGTCCATCTTTAAGGTGTTTAGGTGTAAAGGTAAAGCTGTTGCTTGTTGCTGTATCTTAAGTCTCATTAACATTCAAAAATCAATTCACTTTATTGCACTGACAGATTAAATGAGGAAACCTTATCATCTCAATAGATGCTGGAAAAGTACTTGATAAAATTAAATATCTAAAATATTTAAGATAAAAAATAAAACCTCTTATCAAACTGGAAATAGAAAGGCATTTCCTTAATATGACAAAGGTTATCTACCAAAAAACACATCAACTTCTAAATCAGAAGTAAGACAATGACTCCTATTTTCACTACTTTTATTCAACACTGTACTGAAGTCCTAGCCAGTGCAATATGGTAAGACAAAGGGTTGTAATGATAACTATTTGAAGGGAGAAAATGAAACTTGTCCTATTTACAGTTGATATGACTAAATCTGTAGAAAATCTGAAAGAATCTATAGACTAACAATATAATTAGTAATAACAACATATTAGTAAAATTTAATTAGGTTGCTGATTCAGCATCAATATAAAAAATCAATTATATGTCCATCTACTAAATCAAACAGAAAATGAAATTTTAAGAGATACTATTTACAATAGCATCAAAAATTAAGATAACCAGGAATATATCCAACAAAAGAATGTTATAGAGATAACTATGAAACTTTATTGAAACACTCTGAAGACCTAACTAAATGAAGAGGTATGGCACATTCATATGCTAAGAGGGTCAATATTGTAGAAATGTCATTTCTCCTCAAATTGATCTATGGATACAATGTAATCCAGATCAATATTATAACATTTTTATGTGGAATTTAATAAAATAAACATTCTAAAATATTTATAGAGGTCAAAAGAGCTAAGAATAGTCAAGAGACTCCTTAAAAAAGAGAAAAACACAGAGGAACTTATTGTAAAACTATAACTGAGAGAAAATGAGTACCAGTTAAAGTATGGAAAAGTAGAGCAACAGAAGAGAAGAGAGAGACTAGGAACAGCCACGTGTGTACAGACACTTGACGAGCGGCAGAGGCTTACTGAAGATCAAAGGGGGGAAATGGACATTTCAATAAATGGTGCTTGGACAACTGGCTTTCTGTTTGGAAAGAACATAAAACTGGAGCCTTACCTCAATCATTCACAAAATTCAATTACAGGTAGGAGTATTTCCTTTTTAAACAAAAATGGAACCATTTGATGCAAATCATTTTAACCTGGTTTTTCTATCCACGTCATATGTAGAAAATAATACATATATAAATATATATATATTTATATAACATATGTTATTTTAAATAGATGTACCAGAATTTATTTAATCAATCTAATTAGCTTGTTTCATATGTTTCACTATTATAAGTACAGTGAACATATTTGTACAAGAGATCCTGATTTTCACACATCCCACATTCCTAACACCACCTTCATATTCTGAATGTACTTCTTTGAATGATAAGTGAACACTGTGAACTATTACATGGCAGCTTCATTGTCTTCCAATGTTTTATTGCATTTGCTTTTATTTTTACAAAGAGGTGTGGAAGAAAGGAAAGAATGAATGTGCTGCTACTAGTGATAAGAAGCCCAGTCTCATATACTCTTATAATTGGCACAAAGATAAAAAGCACTTGGCATTCTGAATGTGGCTCATCTTGAGCTGCAATCATATCCTCACTGAGCTCAGTCCATTCAGTGGTATTCAATCATCAGAGAAAAGAACAATGGTAAAGAACATGAACAAAATATAAGGAATACATGTTATCAAAGACTGGGTATAAAGGAAATGTATAATTTGAAATTTTATCTCTTTTCTAAATTCCTCTGGAACAGAATCTATTTTTTTTAACCTTCACATACTCACTTTCACCAATGTTTTCAAAATTCTATTATGTAAAAAAGGACTGCCTACATTATATATTCATCAGATTATTTCTGTAGGATAAAGTCCTAGAAATACACTTAATAGGGCAAAGGGTATGCATATATCTTAGACATTTCATATATACTATGCCATCAAGACAGGGTGTTTCAATTTATATTCCCATCAGAAAGATGTGACTGCTCATTTCCCCACCCACACCAACAGTAAGCACTATCATGCTTTTTAATCTATAATTCAATAGTTAGCATTTTAATTTGCATTTCTTTGACATCGAGTACTTTTTCTGTTTCCTTACCTATAAAATGCAGATAAAAGTTTTATCTACCTGATAGAATAGTTAATATAGGGTTAATATTATGTAAAATTCTTAGGATAGTGCCTAGCATGTAGTAAATACTCAGCAAATATAAGCTATTTTTTCATGTTTCTTTTATGAAATTTTCTATTCTTACCCTTTGCCCATTTTTTTACATTAGTCCTTTGCCCAATTCTTACTGATTTATCCTAAGAGTTTGTTATGAGGAAAGCTATTAATTCTGGGGTCTATCACATCCTAATATTTTTCCCAATTTGTCACTAAAAAGTTTGTTTATAGTGTCTTTTTAAATAAGTAAACAAAGGCATCAGTATGATTTTCGCCTTAGATGTTATGCTTGGAAAGGCCTTGTCTATAGTACTTTAATGGTTTTATTTTTTTATGTTTAGCTCTTTAATCCAACTGGAATTTTTTTCAAAGGTGAAGGGAGCTTTGTTTTCTAAATGTTTTGCAATGGATATGTATTACTTTTCTAATTAGAAAACAGGTCAATACTCTGACACTTTGAATATTAATATTGGAATCAAACTTCTCACTACATTCCAACTGTATCTGCCAGTTTTCAGACTGGTTGGGACAAATGTGAACAGACTACTTTGATTTGCATAAAAGTTGAATATAGTAATTAGTCCACAGTTAAGAATGACTTTTCTATTGGCATTCTCATTAATATGAATTACTAAGGTTTTCTGTAATTATTAAGGTTTTCTGTGTTTCTGGGGTCAGTAAACTTTTTCTGTAAATGGCCAGATAGTAAATGTTTTAGGTTTTTGGGCCATATGGTCTCTGTGGCAATGACTCGGCTCTACCAGTATGGTATGAAAACAGCCATAGAAAATATGTATATGAATGAATATGGCTGTGTTCCAATAAAACTTTATTTATGGATACTGACACTTGAATTTCATATACTTTTCATGTGTCACAAAAAATTATTCTTTTGATTTTCTTTCCATCATTTAAAATTGGAAAATCAATTCTTAGCTTATGGGCTATACAAAAACAGGTGGCAGATCACTTTGCCAACCCCTGATTTATCTCAACATTTTAAAGTGTATTGTTTATAGCAGCACTATCAACAGAACTTTCTGCACTGGTGGAATGATTTTATATCTGATTTCCAATATAGTAGCTACCAGCCACATATGACTTTTGAGGACCTGAAATGTGGCAAGTATGACTGAGGAACTGAGTTTTTAACTTTATTTAATTTAAATTAGTTTAAATTTGAATAGCCGCATGTGGCTAATAGCTACTGTACTGGACAGTGCATATCTATAGATTGGACCCAAATAAAATCATATGTAAATATAGATGTATGTGTGTATCTTTCTCCTGGGAATCTAAAGCTACATATTTAATATAGTCACAAAAATAATGGATATTTACTCAAGTAAAAGCTCCACAATTTTTTATTCCAGTGACAAATGGGAGTAGCGAATTTTCATTCTTGAAGGCCTGCTGCCCTAAGGTCTCTGAAGGCTGACTAAGCAATGAGCAGCACACGTGATCAGAGCCCCTCAAGCATTTGTGCCAAGATTGCACCAGCAGCTGCTTCTCATTGTTCTTATTCCCTAAAGGCACACCACATCATCTTTTTCATGACCCTTTCCTCTCTATCCCCACAGGGTAAAAACAAAAGTAACTGAATTAATGGAAGAGCATGTAGCCTTTGTCATTTTTCTCAGATACCAAATGCTTTGCTAATAAAAAAGCACACTTACCGTCAGGTCAAGCTGACTGTTCTGTGTTGTGATGGACAGTTCAATGGTTGACAGCTGCACTTCTTCCCAGACCGCCGGGCTCACCTCTTGAGGGAGGGCTGTGGGAATCCATTAGCTACAGGTCAACTTCTTCCATTAACATTCACCGCCCACCACCACCAACTTAGCTGCAGCTCTTCAGCTCAGCTTCCCAAGCCCTTACACTCACCCTCCACTTTAGTTTTACTTATTTCATACTTCTTACAAACAGAAGTAAAGAGCCAGACTCAAAATGGAATCTGTGCCTAAAACACCCCTACCAAAAACAGTCACAATAACATAAAGAGGGTACACAGAGACTGCTGTGTCCATTCATGGGACATTGCTTGGGTCCTGCTCTGGCAGCACACAGAAGGCTGAATTCAATGATCCTTGAAAGGCTTCTCCTGCTCTAAAGTCTCTAACACTGATTTTGGGGGTCTGCTTTAGGGCACTTCCAAACTGCCCAGGGCTCTCCAATCTTCAGTCACCACATTGCTCACCATCCTGTGGTTGTGCCCAGTATGATGCCAGCCTTCGCAATATTCTCCTGTACAAAGAAGGCCGGGGAGGTGTCTCTTCTGGTTCACTGAGAGGTCTCTCTGTAGGTCCCATGTATGAGATAGAGGCTTGATGAGTCTGAGGCCACTCCTTTTAACGTGGAGAGAGAAGAACTTCTGTCATGCATACACAATTCCAAACTCTGGGAGTTTCTCTCTGCAAAGGTTAGTATTCTACCTATACCTGCTAGAAAGCTAATTAAAATCTCCTCTCACTGGATGGAATGCTCTCTAATTTAGAGCATGGAATCCTCAAGCTTTCCTTTCCTGTTAAAGCTCTACCTTGAAAACCACGAACCCCACGACTGCTGCCTCCAGTGCTCTCCCTAACACAGAGTAGAGAGATTAAAGTGGACTAACAACCACCATTTACACTTGTCCAAAAAAAAAAAAAAATCAGTATGAATGAGCATGGAGTCATCCTGTAATAAATTTATCCTTGGTTTATAGATGGCAACTCAAAAATGAAATTGGTGAAATCCAGTTACATCAAATACCTGCTTCCCTTCTGGAATCATATTTCACACAGAGGCCAGAATGGTTTAGCCCAGGCTCGCAATCACTTCTGCTTCAAAGCCCATCATCCTCAAACTCTAGATTTTTTGTCTACTATTTCCTGGCACCCCAGGTCCAGTGCCATCCTGGATCGCATCAGTGTCCACATGAATAAGTAAGACCATACCCTAGCGGCTAGCCTCTCAGCCTTTGACATCACCTCTAGTTCATCACAGCACCCATTTCCATGGTCACATTGTGGCCCTTAATGTCACCTAGAACTATTCCATCTTGGAAATCTAAAACCCTGACATTCTACTCTCTAATCACATCTCACATTCTCCTGGTTGATTCTTTTGTGTCCAACGTCTCTTAGGGTGAACTGCTCCCCTGTTCTCAAGTTTCCATGGGGAGAATTACAAAACAGTAACAATTATGGCTTCTCTTACTCTACAGCTCACTCATTCCTCCCCGAGTCCAGAAGGACCAATGCACAGCCCCGGCCCCATCCTTTCTCTGACAATGCTGTCCTCAAAGCTCACACATTCCCTGCTTCTTCATGCAGTCGGCTTACTGTGGTGGTCTCTGCACAGGAGCCATTTTCACTGCATAGACTTAATTTGGAGTATAAGGAAATCAACACATATCTAGTGTGTGCTTCACTCCTGATGACATTTATAAAACTGATGTTTTGATCTCCATTTCCCTGGTTCCTACGTTTGTTTTCATAACCAGAAGAGGAAGAGGGGTATTTTTTTGGGCCCCTGAAGATCCCCACAACATGAAGTTTTCAATCACATTAAGGATTCCACTCCTGGACCACTCATTTTCCCTCAGGGCCAAATCTATAGTTGATTATTTTAAATCGCTTTCTTTTTCCATTTGGTCTTGGCCCACTTATGTCTTTATTCTTGCATAACATGTGCCCTAAAAAGCCCCAATTCTGGATCAATCTTGTTACTAAGTTTCTGACTCCTAAATCATGGCTCAGTATTACTAGAGGGAAAAAATGCACCTGCTGAGTACTGATACAGGGAAAAGCAACCACCCAATGCAGCACACTAGTGTCACTACAAATTCCTGGTCTCAGGTCCTCAGTGCCACTTGATAATTCTTTGAGGCCTCCTTCTACACTCATCTGTCTTCAAAATCCCCTGTACCACCCCCATGACCTACCTTATCTTGACAGATCACTTTGCTTCCTGCACTTCAGTGAGAATATCAAGGACATCAGTGAGAACTTC
Source organism: Daubentonia madagascariensis (assembly GCA_023783475.1). Classification (NCBI taxonomy): domain Eukaryota; kingdom Metazoa; phylum Chordata; class Mammalia; order Primates; family Daubentoniidae; genus Daubentonia; species Daubentonia madagascariensis. The sequence goes on from JAKFHU010001569.1 coordinate 14,144,380, forward strand.
CTTAACTCTCTATAATCTTGTTTTCATCTGAATCTATTCTTAACTTCTCTGCTTTATCACTGCAAAAGGTGTCCCCTCCCCTGTCCAGGCACCCTGGGTCCCAGCCCCTTCCACCTGCTCCCAGGTCTGCCACTAATCGTGCTCCCTCCCCTCCCTTCTCCTCTTCCTCCTCTTCCGCTTCAGGGTAGAAAGACATGGATATTTCTCCGATTAAAAAAAACCAACACTCCATTCATCTCTCTAAATACCCATATTTCTCTCTAACTTTTGCCTTTTCTATCTCCTTTCCTTCAAAGTCAAGTTTCTTGAAGGAGTGGCCTGTCCCTTCTATCTCCACTCCCCACCTCGCATTCATCCCAGCGTTCTTCAGCCCTGCACCCCGGGCTGCCGAACCCCGGGGCTGCCGAATCCAGTGGCTACTTCCCTTTATATTTAGTCTTTGCTGCTGCTGCTGCTTGGAACTTTCTCTTCTATTGGCTTCTATGTCACGACTCCCTCCTCTATTTTCTCTTAGCACTTCCAAGTCATATTTTATGGTTCTTTAAATGTTTACATTTCTCAGGGCTATTCCTGGCCATCTCTTCTCAATGGTAACTTCACCAAACCCAGAGTTTCAAAGCCACTCACACACTTATAACATCTAAATGTTTCTTCAGCCCAGACCTCTCTGCTTAATTCCAGACCTACATCGCAATTGTCTATGTTCCAGGTATGTTAAACTCAACACGTACCAAAATGAAAACTTCATCTTTCTTCATAAACTTGATCTTACTCTAATATTGTCAACATTAATGGAAAACTCTTGCTGCCAAACTCCAGTCTCTCGTATCAGAAATCTGGCAATCCTACACTCTTCTAACTTTTGAGGGTTCTAACACAATAGCTCTTAATCCATCCTCTGCTGTCAATACTCACTGTTACCACCTAACTATAGACTAACTGTACCTCATCACTTCCCACCTGGATTACTTTATCTTCTATCTGATGGGCTTTATCTACCCATGTCCAATCTCTTGTCCACACTGCTGCCAAACAACTTTTTAAAATGCAAATCTGCTCATGTCACATTTCTGAGTAAGACTCAGTAACTCCCCAATGCTCTAAAGAAAAAAGTCAAATTGCACATTAAAACCTGCCATTCCCTAACCTTATCTAACCCTCTAGCTTCATTTCCTGCCATTTTACTGCATTAACCATAATTAATGACCATGGCACAACACTGTGACTTCCCATAGCCTGTCCCTCCACCTAGAATGCCCTTTATCTAGTCCTATATATATTTCAAAATTTAATGTGAGTGTCCTCTTTCCTGGGAAGCCTTTCTGACCCTCAGTCACACTGAGCCACCCCTCCTCTCTGCTCCTGTCTTAGTCTTCCCATATTTCTCTTGTAGCACTTGCCAAACTGCTGACTTACTTTTACCTCTCTCCCAGTACATGAATACTTCCTGAGGGCAGGAAACTTGTCTTATTTGGCTTTGTATCCCAAGCATGTATCAATAATTTTTTGCTGAATAAATGGTAGAAACAGTTTCTATTCTCCCAGACTATACCATTTAAATATGTAGCTACTCTCCACCAATGAAATTATTCCTTTGAGTAATAATACATTTTACTAATCCAGTTTGCCTTAGGTGTAGAAAGGCCTTGTCCTCCCAAGTTCACTTTTAAAATCACATAGATTTGCTTCTATACTTTAGTGATCTTAGTTTTTTACATTTAATTTTTTAATCCAATTAGAATTTTTTAGAAGGTGAAGGGAGCTATGTTTTCCATATGTTTTGCAATGAACATGCATTGCTTTTATAATTAGAAAAACACTCGATAACTCTGAATATTAACATTGAATCCAAACTTCTCACTACATTCCAACTCCATCTGCCAATTTTCAGATTGGCCAGCCAAATTGTGAATATACTACTTTGATTTGCATAAAAGCTTAACATAGTATGTAGTCCACAGTTAAGGATGTTTTCTATTAGCATTTTCATTAATATAAATTGTTAAGCTTTTCTCTCTGCCAACATTTTTTAATGTATAGTACAGAGCAGCACTGTCTAACAGAGTTTTCTCTGATAATGGAAATGTTCTGTATCTGTACTCTCCGGTACAGTAACCACTACCCATATTTGGCTAGTACAATTTGAAATCTACTGATATCATACACAAACCTGTAAAATTAGATATATTTACATATGAATCTTCAATTCATTTCCAGGTACTAATATAGACAAACATACAAATAATCAATGAGATATATGTCATCCTATTCAAGGTTTGGCAAGTGTGAATGAATTAATAGCAAAGGAAAGTGGAATGTTAAAGAGAAGTTAAATATGGGTTTGGTAATGGAGGGAACAAGTTGATAGATGAGGGGTGACTGCTTATCAAATAGGAAGGATTTCATAATCAAATATGCCTCATTTTAGTACTGGAGCATGTCACATGCATCTGTAGCAAGGAATTAAAAAATATCCCAAATACACACATCACAGAGAAACAACAAAATAATATATGGCAAGTTTCCACAGTGTAAATTGCATTTACCTTAAGAGTGCTGAAAAAGTGGGCTGCTTTGGTTTTTAGAGGCCCAAGATACCAGTACCTGAGAAAGACCAAGATAAGAATCTGATTAGAATATTAAAAGAACTATCAATGTGATAGACACGATTCATGACAGACAAAAACATTAGAATTACACCTCTGCTATGAGTGGCTGCTCTGGAAGCTAGAGGATTGTGGCTTAGCATAAAAGAATATTACAGTAAATTTTTAATCTGCATTTCAATGCCTTGTCAAACAGTGTGTAATTAGTTATACAGTAGAAAGATTCTTGCAGTTTACAACAGATATATAACCAGAGTCTCCTTGAGTGCCTAAATTCACAAGTATCACTATAACATATCCTTTAAACCAAAGAATACAGTTCAGTATACAGCTGTCCCTCAGCATCATCAGGGCACTGGTTCCAGGACCCCTCAGGATACCAAAATCTGTGGATGCTCAAATCCCTGACGTAAGATGGTGTGGTACCTTCATATAACCTATGCACATTCTCCTGTATACTTTAAGTCATCTCAAGATTACTTATAACACCTAATACAATGCTTACACACCACTTCATGCTCATGGATTCTCGGCATGTGGCAAGTTTTAAGTTTTGCTTTTTGGAACTTTGTGGAATTTTTTTTTCCCCAAATACCTTCTATCTGCAGTTGGTTGAATCCATGGATGTGGAGCCCATGGATAGGAAGGGGACAGTGTATGTTGAAAAGAGCAGTGAGTAGAGGATGATAAAGCCACACTGAGATGCAGATACTGCATGATCTGACATGTCACTCACAAGCTGACTGACTGGATCTTATCCACCATGTCCTCTCACACACACAAATGCACACACATACACAATTAAAATTTGTAAACCAACATAATCTCACATTACTCATGTTATACAGCTTTAAAATGGCAAATGTTAAATCTGGGAATAAAGAGGATCTATTGCATATTGATAAGTATATAAAAGCTACTGGAGAAAGAAGGATGCCTAATTGGAATTAGAAAGTGACATAAAGTAGATTCCTCTCTTAAAACTTATCTCTGTTACCAAATCACCCCATCTTAACAGCTGTTTATTGATTCTGATCCATATGCATTTATTTAGCACCTACTATGTATATGGAAGAAACAAAAGAAATATAGACTATAAAATTTTGGCCTTTGGGAGTTGATGATTTGAGAAAATAAGTACCAAATAAGTAATAGAAAACAATTATTGACTATGGTAAGGTATAAACTGATCACTATTTATTGGTACGGGGAGTCAAGAAGGGACAAAAAATCATTAAGGGCCTAAAATCATTGGAGCAGCCATGCTTATAAAATGAATGGCACCAAATAAAGTGAGGGTATGGAACTTAGAAAAGATGGGTTGGCTTTAGATACATGATAGAGAAGGAAACCATTCTAGGCAAGAGGAGGAGCAAGGCTATGGGAAACAGCAAGAATAATAACCAGAGAAAAAGAGAAAAGCTTAAAAGTAAAGATATATAATTACATAATTAGGGATGATGACCTAGTAAATTGGGCCTGGAATACCAGAATGAGGAGTTTAGACATAATCCAATGGGCAATGCGGAACCATTCTAAATTATTGTTCAGGGTAATATTGTGATACTACTAATGAGGGCCTTGATCATCTTATTTTTGGGGTGTTACTATTTTTTAAGTTTATAGTTTGCTTCTTTTCCCAGTTAGCCAAGAAGAAAAACATCCCAACTCAGGCAGTTTATTTCTAAATTGTCAGCAGTTCCCTTCATCCCTACCAATAGTAAGTTTTGACACTATGCTTGTAGTCTTCCTGTAGCCAGCCAGGAAACACCTACTGTTTCTTCCTTAACACAAAGAGCAATTCAGTGAACAGTCCTAGCTAATATGTTAAATAATAACAACCAGAATTTTTAAATTCATTGTTCAGAAACCAACAAAAATACAGGGCAAGTATGAGAGATAGTCCTAAAAGGGCTGACTTGTGCTTGTGCTTAATTATTGATTAACACATTTTAGAAAACAATTTGTTCTCACCAGGTTTTTTTTGGGAAAAGCTAAGCAATTCCTCTTAGTGATCTTCTGGAATTTGAGACTACAGATCAAACATAAGGCAATTTGTGGAATCAACAAACTCATGGCATACTTGCAAATAAAAAGATGTGAAATATTTAAGAATGCAGTGTGTAATATAATATAGCAACATCTCTCTTTTGACACTCCACTGTCAGGAATTTCATTAGCAAGAATAATAAAATGAAACAAGTGAGAGAAATTTCTGTAAAGAAAGTGTGACAGGCTGGGCTATGAAATGAAAGAGGGGTTTCTGGATGAAAGCTATGTATGAGATCGATCATAATTCACTTAAACTGATCTAAACCTGTAAGCCCTTGGTTTTAAGAAAAGGTAAAGAAAAAACACCACCCACCAGGCATGAAGTGAACCTCACACAGTATCCCCCTCAGTCCTCCTTAGCAAGCCCTTGCCTACGCCACCTTTCCACAGCAAATAGAACATGACACACCCTCTTTCATTTCACACAGTGGAGTCTCCAAAAATAAGTCCATTCCCATGAAAAGCCAGCGCTGGCCCTCTAATCAGCTCCTCAACAGGCCTGTTTCTCCCGTCTCACAACACAGCCAGGTGTCACCTTTCTTCCATCTCTAAGAGAGGCCACCTTTAGTCTCTCCATCTGTGAGGTCTTTCCCAAAAAAAGGCCTCTCAGGTGAAGCCTTTCAGCCAGGGTCGTAACAGCTCCAAATGACTGGGGCTTAGGCTGTGCCTTCTGCTTGGTACCCAGCTAAGCATGCTGCAGGATGATAGGCAATCCAGTTCTCTCTCTCCTCTCTCTCTTTCTCTAAGAGACAGGGTCTTGCTCTGTCACCCAGGCTGAAGTGCAGTGGCACAATCGTAACTCACTGCAGCCTCGAACTCCTGGGTTCAAGTGATCCTTTTGCCTCAGCTTTCTGAGTAGCTGGGACTATAGGTGTGCACCACTATGCCCAGCTGGCAATCTAGTTCTCCCTGAAGTCTAGCCTGAGCCTAAGCTATGCTCAAATATTATGTCTAAAAATAGAGACATACCCTTCTCTTCAGCTATCACCAAGTTAGTGTTGAGGAAACTGGAATTTTTCCCAATCTTTCAGCATGTAGGATATAAACCTCTACCTGATTGTTCCTATCTCCATCATTCACACATAATTCAACCTCCAGTCCCATCAAATTTATTCCCAGAAGATCAATGTAAGTTAAAACCTCAAAGGCAGGGACAGAATAAGACTTTTAAAAAATCATCACACATCAGCATAGTAATCCTTTACTTGCTAACTTTGACGCCAGCATCTCTGAAGGATCCCCATCGAAGGCCGGTCATTGCAAACACAGGTTGTTCCTTTTCACCCTGGAAGTTAAATACATTTAATTACATTCATGATTACAATGACTTGGAACTCTGTACATGTAAGTACCCAGCAAATGTTCATGGCCTACTTTTCATCACACCAAAATTTTAAAATGTATGTTCAAACTTAAAAGAAATTAACTGTATGAGTGCTTAGTAAAAATACTTGAATAAGCCATACTGTAAAATGAAACTAATTTTTATATATTAGATCTTATGAATCTGCTGGCAAGGGAACATATTATTATACTTCAGACTATAAATTGAGGAATACCTAACCATGCTGGTTCTTGGACCAATCAGTAGTCAGGTCAACCAGAATTTCTTCTCTCTCATATACTTGTCCAAGGCAAAGATAATTTAAGCCTGCATTCTCTTTATAGGATCAAGAGCTCTCAAGTAAGATCTGGTGCTCTAGAATGTTTCACCTGAATATCTGAAAATACAGTCAAATATTTGTCACAAGAAGTCAAAATAGAAAGTGATTCGTTTTTAATCCAATGCTTTAAGGCTAAATATTGCATATTACAATCAGTGAGTTTCTAATAAATCAGTGAATTGTGCAATATATAGAACAAATACACAATAGAGCCAATGCCCCTAAGAGTTTGTACTCCACAATGAAGCTTCCTTAAAAATTACAGATAACATATGTACCAGGATTCTGAACAGAATTTTTCCCATAGCTCAGAAGCGCAGCTAAAGCCCAAGAGCTGAAAATGGATAGGCACCGAGTGCCCCCGCATTCTAAAGACAGCTGCCAAATGCTAGACACAACGCCATGGAATTTGCTAAAAAGGGGCAGAACCAGCTCGATTTCCACCACGCCATCACCCACCACAGCCAGTATAAGCAGAAGATTAAGAAGTGCAGGAGAACGCTTGGCACCGAAAGTCGCTGGCCCAGAGAAAGCATGCAGTGGCGTGTCCTCAGGGGAGGGAGTGCTTCCCCAGAACGCCACCTTCACTCCTTTTCCCACTATGCCAAAACCAAGTGAAGAATTTCTAGAAGACTCACACACAAATAGGAGAAGCCTGCAAGACAAAGATGCTGGCCTGTACTCTTTTGTTGCTTATCTGCTCATGCAGTAGATTTGCTTTTCTGCTCTCTGTACCTGCTTCCACAGGGAAAAGGGAACTAGAAAGAGAGATGGCAGAGAAAAGAGGCGAAGGCAAGGCACCTTGCTGGCGGGCACAGCAAGGACATATTGGTCTCCTGGGTGCCGAGTGGATATTGCAGAAAATAGCAGGGCTTTGAGTCACCTCGACAGTAGCCATCTAACAGCCACGGTGCTCAAGCAGTAAGAGGCTGTGGAGGGTCCCAAGCCTGGGAGCTGAGGGAGGGAGTTGGAGGAGGTGGTGCTAGAACAGATCTCCAACATCAGAAAACCAGGTCCTGGGGAGGCATCCCAACAGCTCTAGCACGAACCACCGGGCAGCCAGCACCGGGGCATCAGCAACCAAGAGGGAACCGGAACGCTAGTTGTAAGTAAAAAGATTTTCTCTAGTCCTTCCTCTGTGCACCAACAATAGAGGAGCTTCAAACAGTGGGAAGAAGGGAGAGTGGGATGAAAACACAGATACCCTAACAATGTTTCGGGGAGGAGGATTAACTAAAATGAGAAGGTGAGGGAAAATATCACTGATACAGTGACATCTGAACAGAGACCTCAAGGACATGAGCAATCCAAATAAGGCCAGAGAGGTGACAGGAACCAGATTGTGTTTGGCCCTGAAGGCCTTTGAATGACTCTGGCTTTTATTCAGAGATGGGAAGCTGTTGCAGGGCTCTGGGCGGAGAAGTGACATGCTCTAACTCACGACCACACACTGGGTGCTGTGCTGCAAACAGTGTAGGGAGGCAAGGCAGAAGGAGCGGGAAGAGTCAGAGGACTCCTGTAATAGTGCAGACACATGGTGAGGGGCTGGGCCCAGGTGGTAACAATAGAAGAAGACGTGCTTAACTCTGGGTATATTTTGAAGACAGAACCAACATGGTTTCTTGCCTGACTGAAACTGGGGAGTCAAAGATGACTCTAGCATTTTTGGATATAGTAAGTGATGATAAAAATAAATAAATAAGTGATGATTTTATCAAAATATAAGTGATTGTTTAAAGATTGTATTATTTCCTAGTAATGTTACATGCCGATCACTAAAGATTTATAACGTGCCTAGTAACTTAGAACAATGGTTTTGAAGTGAGAATCCTCACATAATACCAAAGTGATCTTAGGCACGTTACTTAACTTCTAAACACTGGCTTCCACCTCTGAAACAGGGTCATCTCTTGCTTACTATTAAAACACACTTCTCCACATGATCTCCTGTGAGTGTAAAAAGGGTTATCACCACTGTATCCTTACCTGCTAGCACAGTGAGTGGCAAAAGCAAATAAATAAAATTTACAATAAATAAAATTAAATTAATAAAATTTAAAAATTACTATTGTTAATCATAAAATGAGGTGACAGCATAACCTTGTAAAGCATTCATGTGAATCAAAAGTATCTCTACTCTCACTATACTTCCACAACAGTAACCTCTCAAGTATCTGAAGACAGATATATTTTACTCATTCACCTAATAAATATTTAGCTAACCTTTACTCTGAGCCAAGCATCATGCTGGGGGCTGAGGACACACTGGTGAACAAACTAACATGCTCCCTACCTCAAAATCCTCCCGTTCCTTCTTTAGCCTTTATGCTCTCCAAGCTAAATGTCGAGTCCTTTGTTCCTCCGTGATTTTACAGCCTCATTATCTTGTTTACCCAACCCCTACTACCGCTCAGCACTGTCCCTCTTAATTCTGTCACCTAGAACTGAAATATTGAATCTAAATATGTCTAAATTAAGTCCCACTTTACATTTACCTTAACAAAACTACTAAGAAAAAGTAACAGTGTGGTAAGTTTTTATACACCAGGCTTCTGATTTATATTAAGCTAGTCATTCTTTTATTATGGAATTAGCATTCACATGGATTATATAATAGAGACTGCGAAGAAAACATGTCTCCTCAAGGAGCTCAAAGTATAGTAGGGGAGTATACAGACTCAGACACAAATAACAACAACATAACATAGGAGATTCAAACTGCAGGGCATGCTGAAAGCAGATGCAACAGCATAACAGGCGGGGGAGCAAAGAAGATAGATGGTCAGGGAAAATACAACATAAATTTTAAAACAAAACATAAATTTAATTAATTTTTATTAATATTAAATTTAATTGACAAATCATACTTGTATACACTTATGAGGCACAATGTGATGTGATCTATGCATACAATGTAGAATAATTACATCATTTTGTAGAAAGACATTTGAAACTTACTCTCCTAGTTACGTTGAAATATACATTATTATCAACTATAGTCACCCTGCTGTGCAATAAATCCTAAAACTTATTCCTCCTGTCTAACTTCAACTTTGAACCATTTGACTAACATTTAAAAAAGAAGTTACCCAGATTGGGGGTGGTGGGGGCGGGGTGGAAAGGACTGGAGAGAATGAAGAGAAGAGACGAAAAGTGATTTCTGGGCTATGTGAGTTTGCTCTGTCTACAGCAGCATTTCCCCAAATGTTTCGTAACACGTCAACAAGTGTTACCTCTAATAATGCTGCTGCTGAAGATGATAGATGATTCCATGGTGAAATAAGTTGAAAAATACCAAACTTATCTGGTTTAAGACAAGTTATGTTTACTGCAGTTCTTAGAGTCTTTAATATGTTAATGTTAAATTATAAATTTCCAAAAGGGAAATGCAATATAGAGTTTTCCTGAGTTGTTAACTGTGCAACTCTTCTCTGGGAGGATATTTTTGCATAACTAATATTCCCTGGAAAATGCTGTTCTAAAGCATGTAGAGTAGGCAAGAAGTGCTGAGGTAAGTACTCAAGACTCGCTGACTGGTGCTCTAAAACTAAATTCTTCACTGGGGGGAAGAATTTTAGGAATATTCTGTTATAATACACTGACAAGCTCTGCAAACTCCAAGTTCCACTGGTGTGGAGTGCCAAGTCCTAGCAAGGGGCGAGAATGGCTCTGGGCAATAGGAAATGAGTAACTAAGGCATACTATGTGTGAGCAGATCTACAGAAGCCCAGTGATGGGCTAGATGGGCATAAAGCTGGAATCAGAAGAGGCCTGAGGGTCAGTCGTGGAGAGACCAGTCCCTGTTGGGGTACACATGAGCACAGTAAAAATAAGCAAGGTCAGAAGGACAGGGTAGAAACCAATAGACAAAGTACCACTGTCTCTTAGCCCACTGATGACCTGGGCAGGGAGTCAGATTATGGATGGATAGGTCAGTAACAAAAACAAAAAGGAAAGACAAACACACAGCCAGATCTTAACAGCAAAGGGGATGTGCTACCCAAATTCACACACTCCCCTGGAAAGAGTTAACCCGTGAGAAAAAATGGCCTAGTGGTTTGCAAAAGAAAATAATTGTGAGACCTGGTTGGAATAAAGGCTTAAGGAATACTGAAAAGAAAACAATTCTTGTCAACCAGATAGGTGTCTAATCTAAAGATTTTAGGGATCCTAGATTAAAAGAAATAACCAAGGTAGAAGGAAGTCTCTGAAGAAGTTCTGAAGAAGTTCCAAGCATCATCTTAAGAGAATGATCAGAGCCAGGATCTAAAAAGAAGGAGTCCATGGAATTAGCCAGGAATGACAGGGGAAAAGGAAAGATTCTGACTCCAAATCACCTCCCCCATACACCTTATTTAGTTCTGGATTGGCAGGGTCTAAAAGAGTCCAGTTGAAAAAAAAAATGAAAAGAAAAACTAGAAATAATTCCATAAATCTTTCCAGTAGTTACTTTAAAGTCAAGTACTAGGCATTACAAATGTTTATATGGGACAAACTGCCCTTTAAAAATCATAGAATCGTGCCAAGTATGATACCACCTGACAAAGCAGTGAAATGGAAAAAGCAATGGACCATGAGAAAGAAAATCTAGATTCTAGTTCCACCTCCAGCACAACCAGTCATATAACCAGACAACTTTTTAATCTGTCAAATGAGGATACTAATATACATCTTAACTTCCTCACCAACTTAGAGGTGCAAATGAGATGTGAACACACACTGAACCATGTAAAAAGCTAAATATAAGGCATTATTACGGTTTCCAGGGATTTTCTTTCATATTTGTAGAATCTTCAGTCATATGTTTAATGGGATTTGGGCTGTTCTTTAAAAGAAGAAAAATTTGGTATCAGGCTTTATCTATAATGCTTATGGTATTAGGCTTCGTCTGTAGTGCTTTTCCCCATATTCTGAAAGCAATTTCCAGAACTAAGGAAAAAGATGAATTCAATTTTGCTGGGTTCCTCAGAAACCAGAATAGAGGTGGTTGTACCATGTTTTCCAGGAAGTGATTTTAAAAGTTTTCTGCTCCTGGGCTGTCATTAATATACAGAGTCTGTAGTAAATTTGATACTGGTTTCCTCACTTCACAAAATCAGTATATTTGAAAGAAAAAGATAAAAGAAACAAAAGGCATTTACCTACAAGCACATTTACATCCAAGCAAGAATTTCCAGTTAAATCCTAATTACTCTGGAATGTATTACTTCTAACACATATATAAGAAACAGTAAATCAGTCATTAAGAGATATATCCTGACTCATCTCCTTGTATAATAACAATATTTTAAACAACATCTTCATAGATACCAATCTGTAGTATTTTTCTTAGGCTAGAATTTCTTTCGGCATAGCCCTTCCATTTGTGAAAACGATTTAGCTTTATTATATGCTAGAAGATCAATGGCAATTTAAATCACTTTTATCATGACCAAGGAGGTCGTGGTAGAGAATCCAGATGTCAATGCATGAAGAGGAAAGGAAAATAAAAGGCTGCAAGCTCATGGGTTCACCAATTGTAAATATGAACAGAGCAAACTCTATATAACTAATAACGACTCTTTAGGATTAAAGTATGGAATCATGACACAGTTTGCACCCTTCTTTCACAAAGATCAGGAAGCATGAATTAATGTAAAATGTTCATCCTGAATGTAGCTATTTTAAGGCCAAATGTGAGCAAAGTACACAGGGGTCACTATTTTTAAGATTATTTAACTTCATGGCTCTGCCTTCTTAGGAATTTGCCCTTTCCAGGGGGGAAAAAAAAAGAGTTTAGATGAAGGAATAGCTACTTAACTACTCTCCAAGTAAGAGTATCTGTTTTTTAGGAATCAAACTCGTTTTTAAGAGAGAAGCCTGATCAAGAATTGAGAATGGCTATTAGGAGACGGGGAGCCAAGATGGCCAACTAGAGACATCACTTGTCAGATCGTCCTGGCTGGAAGGTAGAATACTGGACTGAGGAGAGTGAAGAGCAGTTGCAGCTCAGGTGTGCATCACTGGGAAGGACAACAGAGATGTCTGGGGACCCCACCAAGAAAAACTGCAAAGCTGAGCAAGAAGAAGATAGAGAGGAGAAGATAGCAGCACGGACCAAACCCAGAGAGGCTCAGAGCCTAGTGAAAGGGTAAGGGGGGGTTCCTTCCCCCACCGAGGTGCCTTCAGTGAACAGCGGGACACAAAATACATCGGAGGCACTTCCACTCTGCACAAGCCCAGGCATGGCAGCTAAATAAGAATAGCAGAGTGAACCAGCAAACCCCAGGAGTTCGGGTGTTCAAAAGGGACACCCCACGGGAAAGTGCCACAAGAGACTGGAGTGCCGGCTTTCTTACACCTAGACACTTCCCTCTACACCTCCTCCAATCATAGCATCAGAGAAAGTAATTTTAGCTTGGGCCAGCTGGTAGCCATGGCCCCTTCCTGCCACTGCAACTGCAAGAGTACTGTGAATTGAGAAGCTCACGAACGCTGCTTCTCTACAGTGGGTGTGTGTTCCTGGCCGAGCCCACCACGGAGAGCGAGGCCACTGCAATTTGCAAGCTTCCTGGCTACAAATGTTTCCAGGATCATGCGCTGGTGGCTTAGACAGGCAGGCCAGACCTCGTGCCCCCTGGACAGGAGAGCAGTGCAGGGAGATGCAGGGAAGGTCTTGGTCCTGGACTCAGGAAGCAAGGAAGCCCTCGGGGACATATCCAATGGGAGAGTATGGAGGGGTGCTGAGGAATGGGGATCTGTGAGTGTGCCCAACCTCAACCCCGCTGGAGAACCAAGATATTGTATAGGAGTGTGGTGCTGAGAGTGAATTAACCTAGCCGCTGGTTCCCATGACAACTGAATGTCTTGGGCACACCAGCTGAACAGGAGCAGCAGCCCCTCACCCACTTATTACAATACGGAGTGCAGCTTGAGCCAAGAAACTCACAAGCAGCTGCTTCTCCCCAGTGGGAGCATGCCCCTAGCTGAGGCCCCTGCAGATAGACAGGCCTACCTCTCTCCCCTTGGGGTCTTGTGGTGGAACAGGGATGCACAATTGGGGATCCTCCTACGCACCAATGTTCCATGGAAACAAGCTAGTGGGTCAGACGCATAGACGGAGGGGTAGTTTGAGAGGCGGTCTTGGGCGGTGAGGGACCTCACACAGACTGATCTGATGGGAGAATGCTGTGGGGTTCCAGGGAGGGGCAAATAGGGAGAGTGCTCACCCCACCCCACATAGAAACTGCACTAGTGGATGAGGGCAGAAAGAGCCTGGCCCAGGGACACTCCATCGGGAACAGCCTTCCTGGCTTGGAGGGACTGCCCTGAACTTCGTATCAGTGGCTCTGCCTAGCAGCCAGAAAAGCAATCTCTGAGCCCTGCCAAGGCTTTGCAAAGCCTCTCAGACTCTCACAATCCAGCCACAATCTGTCTTGCTCCTCCCCCCATGTCAGGGGCAATAGAGATCAAGTAACCCCCTGGGAGCTACAGGGTCCCTCCCAAAGCTTAGGGCATTCGTGTGCCCCACATGGGGGTCCAGAGCTTACCACAGGCACAAAAGAACATCTTGGCAGCTCTTCCACGCAAACTTCAATCAATAACGGGGGAACAACTCCAAAGCTAAGCATAGCACCTTCCAACTCAAGCAAACGGGGAGGGGCTGATTCGTACTCATACGTACCACCCACCATCTCAGAGAGTAAGCTGGGAGACCTAACTCACTACACACTGTTGGGAAGAGGTGAAGACAGCAGGTCAGAGGTAACCCAAGAGGTTCATCAAACCTGCTAGAACCCCCCAGAGGCAACTCAGGACCAGCACTCCCCTCCCTGGCACAGTCAGGGATCAATCTATGGGGACTCAGAAACAGGCCTGTGAGCCAGACCGAGAGGCCAGATGAGAAGGAATCAGCAAAAAGAACTCCAGAAACATGAAAAATCAGAGCAAAAGGACACCTCCAAAAGAAAACAATAACTCCTTCCAAAAGGATACCAAAAATGAAAATATTGAAATGACTGAGGAAAAATTTTGAATATGGATTATAAGGAAGCTCAATGAAATACACGAGAAAATAGAAACCCAATACAAAGGAACCACAAAAACAATTCAGGAAATGAATGAAAAATTCACTAAAGAAATCAAATTATTAAAAAAGAATCAAACAGAACTTCTGGAAATGAAAAATTCACTCAAGGAAATACAAAACACAGTGGAAAATCAGGCAGAAGAAAGAATCTCAGAGCTTGAAGACAACATCTTTGAATTAAACAAGTCAGTCAAAGAGAAAGAACAGAGAAATAAGAGGAATGAACAAAGCCTACAAGAAATGTGGGATTTTGTAAAGAGGTCTAGCATAAGAATCATAGGTATCCATGAGGGTGAAGAAGAAAATACATAAGGGTTGGAAAACCTACTTGAGGGAAAAATTGGGAAAAATTTCCCTGGTCTTACTAGAAATCTGCAAGAAGCTCAACGGACTCCCAGGAGATCCATCACAAAAAGGCAATAACCACAACACATAGTCATCACACTGGCCAAAGTAAACACAAAAGAGGCCCTCCTATGAGCCATAAAGTGAAAGCATCAGGTAACATACATAGGAAAACCCATCAGACTAACTGCAGATTTCTCAACTGAGACCTCAAAAACAACAAGGGATTAGGGCCCCAATCTCTCTCTTCTCAAACAGAATAATGGCCAGCCTAGAATTTTGTATCCTGCAAAACTAAGTTTCTTATATGAGGGAGAAATAGAGTTTCTCAGACAAGCTAATGCTGAGGGAATTTGTCAAGACCAGACCTGCCCTCCAAGAAGTACTCAGAACTGCATTATACACGAATCAGCATAACAGACACCCACCAGTATAAAATCACCCAAAAGATAAAGGTCAGAGCCCAGAGACCACAATGGCTCAAGAGGTAAAATAAAGCAATAAAGTTCGACTTAACCAGATGAACAGAAGTCCACCTCACTTATCAATTCTTTCAGTAAATGTGAATGGCTTTAACTCCCCACTCAAGAGACATAGGCTGGCGGAATGGTTAAAAAAAATACAAGCCAAGTATCGGCTGTCTCCAGAAAACACATCTAACTCACAACGACTCATTCAGACTCAAGGTGAAGGGATGGAAAACAATATTCCATGCAAATGGAAACCAAAAGAAAGCTGGTGTAGCCATTCTCATATCAGATAACACAGACTTCAAATCAACAAAAGTAAAGAAAGACAAAGATGGCCATTGTATAATGGTGAAGGGAATAGTTCAACAAGAAGACATAACAATCCTAAATATTTATGCACCTAAGACAGCTATGACCAGATTCATAAAGGAAACCTTACTTGATCCAAACAAAATGACAAACAGCAGCATCATAATAGCCAGGGACTTCAACACCCCACTGACAGAACAGGACAAATCCTCCAAGTAGAAAATAAACAAATAAACAATGGACTTAAATGGAACTCTAGAACAAATGGGCCTAACAGACATTTGACACAAACTACTGAATATACATTCTTCTCATCAGCTCATGGAACATTCTCTAAGATTGATCACATCGTAGGCCACAAAACATGTCTCAAAAAATTTTAAAAACTAGAAATTATACCATGTATCTTCTCAAACCACAGTGGAATAAAGTTAGAAATCAATTCCAACAGAAACACCCAACTCTACACAAAGTCATGGAAATTAAACAACCTACTGCTGAATGATTATTAGGTCAAGGAGGAAATTAAGAAGGAAATCAAAAGATTCTTCAAACGAAATGACAAAGGGGACACAAGTTATCAAAATCTGTGGGATTCAGCAAAAGCAGTCCTAAGAGGAAAATTCATATCCTTAAATGCCTATGTCCAAAAGACAGAAAGATCACAAATCAACGATCTAATGAATTGCCTCAAGGAATTGGAAAAGGAAGTTCAAACCAATCACAAAGCCAGCAGAAGAAAAGAAATAATTAAGGTCAGAGCAGAACCAAATGAAACTGATAACAAAAGAATTATACAGAAGATTAATGAAACAAAAAGCTGGTTCCCTTTTTTTTCCTCTGGGGAGTAATACTTGGGATAGGAAGGGAAGAGGGACTCTTTTCATTATAATCTCATTTTAACTGCTACATTTTATTTTTAAAACATGTATATATGTACTACTTTGATGTTTTCAAAATCTGAAGAAAAGATTTTACCTTGATCTGCAAGACATCAAGTGGAACGGTCTCTCCTTTCACAATGGCAAGTGTAGCATCTGTAATACGTCTAAAAGACAATGAGAAGGAAATGATCATCTTGTGAAAAATAAACAACACCTCCTTCCCACCTCTCTCCCTCTCTCTCTCCCCCCTGCCCAGAGTACTAATAGTTGGGTCAGGAAAAAGGCATAGTATTTTAAAACAGTCCAAGAAAGCAAAACAAAAGAGTATAAAAGAATTACTGACACAAATACAGTGGAAAACTCTGATACAGACTCAAAGAGAAAGGCTTTGGTAAAGAGAAGTTTATACAAGGCATTATCATTTATTTATTTAACACTTATTGAGTTTCTACGTTGTGCCTGACTCCTATTTACCATTGGGGAATATGACACTTAAATAATATAATATTTTGTATTCATTGTAAGAAATTCAGGCACTTCAAAAAACAATATTTCCTTTTACTCTAACATCCAGAAGAGTAACTAAAGGACAGGATTTGTTGTAGTTATCTTAGCAAAATATAATCCAGAACCCAAAACATATTTCTCTTATTTTCCAGGATTACTAGTATGTACTTCATTTTAATTGCTGATTTCTTCATTGAAAGACATGAGACTGTTCTTATCTACATTCTGATAGTCATTTAAAAAGTCTATAGGTTAAAAAAAAAAGTATTCATCAAAAGGCACGTACTGTTGACATCCATCAAGGCATGTGAAACTATGCCAGACTTAGAAGCAGTTCTAGAGTTTTGACTTTAGAGCCAAGGTTATAGATCTAAGATCAAAATCAAAATTCAAAATTTCGATCCAAGATTAGACACACATAAATATACAACAGACAGTCAACAAAAGATAAATTAAATCAACTAGTGTCTAAGCAAGATATTTGCTCTCAGAGCAGGGAGAATGAGTGCACCCACATCAGGCAGCCTCCCAGCCCCTCCTGGAAGCTGTCTGCGGTCTGTGTGCATGGCTGGCTATTCTCTTCCTTCAGATCTGGGCTGAAATATCACTGACACAGAGAGGCCTACCCCAGCCAGCTTAGAGGTAGGTCCTTCCCTAATCTCTATCACTGAACTATGCTAATTTCCTTTCATAGTAGGTCACAAGTTATAAGATATATTTCTTTCTTTATTTGACCATCTCCCTCCTCCTGGAGACTGGAATTTCCACAAAATTAGTGATAATTTATATCCATTTACTGACCAATATAAAGCCTATACCTAGCATAGTTCATGGCATGTAACAGGCACTCAATATTTGCTGAATGAATTACTTTATTCTATAAAATTTCAAGCATATAAAAAAGTACAGAGAATTATACCATGAACTCCTACACATTTCTCATCCAGCCTCAACAATTATCAACTCACAGCCAATCTTATTTCTTTTTATCTCCCCTGCTCATTGGCCCTATCCTGTATGAATTAAAGCAAATCCTAGATATCTTAATACTTCAGCCATAAATAGTTCATTGTGTATCTCCAAAAAACAAAGACTTTTTTTAAAAAACATAAAATATCATTATCATGCCTAATATTAAATAACTCCTTTATATCAACATATATTTAGTCAATGTTCAAATTTTCCCAATTAACTCATATATATGTTCATTTCTTTGTTTAAATCAGGATCCAAATAAGACGTATTAATTGCAATTGTCTTCTTATATGTTTCAAGTCTCTTCTAATCTATAGTTTCCCTCCTCGCTTCTTTTCCCTACTTGAAGAAAAGGGTTGTTTTAACATTGAGTTTCTGAGGGCTTGGATTTTACTGGTTACATCCCCTATGGCTTAACATGCATCTCTATTCCCTGTATTTTCTGAAAATCTTATCTGGAGTAGAAAATCTGTACCAGATTCAGCTTTAAGATTCTGGGAAAAAATACCCCATATGTGGTGTGTACTTCCATCAGGAGATACATAACATTTCCTTATCTCTCCTTTTGTGATGATGGTAACCACTGATAATCATTGTTTAGACTTATTAACAGAATTGCAAACTGGTGATCTTTTAGTTCTATTATTCCTTCTAATTTATTATCTAGTCTACAAAGAGAAACATTCCCTCATTAACAATTTGGATACCCTGAAATATAGGTCCTCCAAGAAAGTCACAATAAATGCTTTATTTTAAAACTTCTTAGTATCACTATAACCTCATTCAATTATTTAAATATATATTTGAAATACTTCCATATATTACAGTTATTAGCCTTATTGATACTCATATTTTCCCAAATAAGTGAATTTTAATGGTGGGGTACAAGGGTCAGTATATAATTAGAATGAACAATGAGAAAGAGTAGCCATATAAGGCCTATGACAATATTAACCAAATTGAGGAGAAACTAACAGCTCATCCCTACTACTTAAGCAAGTAGAATTATCTAAGTTTGAAAGAACTACTTTAATTTTTTAAACTTTTTTTTATGACTTTATTTTCTTAGAGCAGTTTTAGGTTCACAGCAAAATTGAGAGGAAGACACGGAGATTTCCCGTATACCCTCTGCCCCAACACATGCACAGCCTCCCCCATTATCAACATCCCCACCATAGTAGTACATTTGTTACAATGGATGAATATGCATTGACACATCAGTGTCACCTGAAGTTTACAGTTTACATTAGGGTTCACTGTTTGTGTTGTACATGCTATGCTTTTGGTCAAATGTATAATGATATGTATCTGACACTGTAGTATCATACAGAGTAGTTTCACTGCCCTAAAAATCCTCTGTGTTCTAGGTTTTCATAACCCCCCACCCACTCAACCCCTGATCTTTTTATTGTCTCCATAACTTTGCCTTTTCCATATGTCATATAGTTGGAATCATACAGTATGTAGCTTTTTCAGATTGGCCTCTTTCACTTAGTAATATGCATTTAAGATCCTTCCACGTCTTTTCGTGGCTTGATAGCTCAATTCTTTTTATTGCTGGATAATATTCCGTTATCTGAATATACTGCAGTTTACGAATCCATTCACCCACTGACTATTTCTTCTGGTATGAGTTTTGGCAAACTGTGTCTCTAAAGGAACTGGTCCATTTCATCTTGGTTATCAAATTTGTGGGCATACGGTTATTCATACTATTCCTTTATTATCCTTCTAATGTTAGTTTTAAAAGTGATATCCTCTGTAGTGATGTCCTCTCTTTCATTTCTAATATTAGTAATTTGTGTCTTATTTTTTTCCTTGGCCTGGCTAGAGGCTTATTGACTTTATTGGTCTTTTCAAATAACCAGCTTTTGGTTTTGTTGATTTTATGTATTGATTTCCTGTTTTCAATTTCATTGATTTCTACTCTAATTCTTGTAACAGTCAGCCCTCTGTATCTGTGAGTTCCACATCCATGGATTCAACCAACTGCAGACTGAAAATATTTGGGAAAAAAAACCTGCATCCTTACTGAACATGTGGACTTTTTCTTGTCATTCTTCCCTAAACAATACAGGATAACAACGATTTACATAGCATTTACATTATATTAGGTATTATCTAAGTAATCTAGAGATGATTTAAATTATATGGGAGGATGTGCATAGGTTATATGCAAATACTATGCCATTTTATGTCAGGGACTTGAGCATCCAAGGATTTTGTTATCCTCAGGAGGCCCCGGAATCAATCCCCCTCAGATACCGAAGGATGTCTCTATTTCTTTTCTTTTGCTTACTTTGGATTTAATTTGCTCTTCTTTTTCTTGTTTCCTAAGGTAGAAACTTAGATTATTGATCTTTCTTCTTTTTTAATATGTGCATTCAATGCTACAAATTTCCCTCTAAGCATTGCTTTCGCTGCATCCAATAACTTCTGATAAGTTATATTTTCATTTTCATTTAGTTCAAAATATTTTTAAATTTCTCTTGAGACTTCTTCTTTGATCCATGTGTTATTTAGAAGCATGTTATGTGATCTCCACAGATTTGGGGATTTTCCACTTATCTTTCCGTTATTGATTTCTAGTTTAATTCCATTGTGTTCTGAGAGCAGACATTGTACGATTTCCATTCTTTTAAGTTTGTGAAGGTGTCTTTTATGGCTCAGAATGTAGTCTATCTTGGTGAATGTTCCATGTGAGCTTGAGAAGAATGTGTACTCTACTGATGTTGGATGAAGCAGTCTATAGGTGTCGACTGTATCCAGTTGACAGATAGTATTTTTTACTATGTCCTTACTGATTTCCTGCCTGCTGGATCTGTCCATTTCTGATAGAGCAGTGTTGAAGTCTCTAACTATGATAGTGAACTCATCTGTTTCTTTTTGCAGTTCTATTAGTCTTTGCCTCACATAGTTGGACATTCTGCTGTTAGGCACATACATGCTAAGGATTGTTATATCTTCTTGGATAACTGACCTCTTTATCATTATGTAATGCCCTTTATCCCTGATAATATTCCTTGCTTTGAAGTCTTCTGCCTGAAATTAATATAGCTATTCCTGTTTTTGATTAGTGTTAATATGGTACATTTTTCTCCATCCATTTACTTTTAATCTATATATGTCTTTATGTTTAAAGTGATTTTTTGTAGACAACATATAGTTGGGTCTTGTTTGTGATACATTCTAACAATCTCTATTTTTTAATTGGTACAGTTAAACCATTGATGTTCAAAGGGATTACTGGTATAGTTGAATTAATATCTATCATATTTGTTACTGTTTTCTATTTGTTACCCTTGTTCTTTATTCTTGTTTTTGTCTTCTAATCTTTTTCTGCCTTTTGTGGTTTTAATTGAACATTTTATATGGTTCCATTTTCTCTCCTGTCTTAGCATAGTGCTCTTTTTGCTTTTATTAGTGGTTGCCCTAGAATTTGCAATATACATTTACAACTAATCCAAGTCCACTTTCAAGTAACACTAGGTACACCTCACATGTAGTGAAACTTATAACAAAATAATTCTAATTTCTCCCTTATAACATTACTGTTATTTATTTCACATATATATATATATATATATATATATATATATATAAGCATATGATATATACATAAGCATGCATAATTGAATACATTGTTGTTATTTTGTTTTTGGTTTTTTTTAGAGACAGGGTCTCACTCTGTTGTCCAGACTAGAGTGCAGTGGTACAATCATAGCTAAGTGCAGCCTCGAACTCCTAGGTTCAAGCGATCCTCCTTCCTCAGCCTCCCGAGAAGCTGGGACTATAGGCACACACCACCATGTCTGGTTAGTTTAAAAAAATTTTTTTTGTAGAGATGGGGTCTCACTATATTGCCCAGGCTGGTCTCGAACTCCTGGTCTCAAGTGATCCTCCTACCTCAACCTCCTAAAGTGCTGGGATTACAGGTGTGAGCCACCACACTGGCCCATTGTTGTTACTGTTATTTTGAAGAAACTGTCATCTGTTAGATCAATTAAGAAAAACTAAGAAAGTTTTTATTTTGCCTTCTCTTACTCCTTCTTCTATGGTCTTCCATTCTTTATGTACAGCCAAGTTTCTAACCTCTACCATTTTCCTTCTCTCCAAAGAACTTCCTTTAACATTTCTTGCAAGACAGTCTATTGGCAATACATTCCCTCAATTTTTGTTTATCTGAGAAAGTCTATTTCTCCTTCCCTTTTGAAGGATAATCTTGCAGGATACAGAACCTTGGTTGGTGGCTTTTTCCTCTCAACACTTTAAATATTCAATTCCACTCTAAATATTCAGCTCCACACTCTTCTCATTTGCATGGTTCTGAGGAAAAGTCAGATATAATTCTTATCTTTGTTCTTCTATAGGTAAGGTCTTTTTGTCCTCTAGTTTCTTTCAGGATTTTTTCATCTTTGATTTTCTGTACTTTGGAAAAGATATGCCTAGGTGTGGTTTCTTTGGCATTTATCCTTTGTGCTGTTCTCTGAGCTTCCTGGATCTGTAGTTTGTTGTTTGACATTAATTTGAGGAAATTATCAGTCAATATTGTTTCAAATATTTCTTCCATTCCTTTCTTTCTTCTCCTTCCGGTATTCCCATTACATGTTTGTTACATCTCTTGCAGTTGTCCCAGAGTCCTTGGATATTCTGTTTTTTCAGTCTTGTTCTCTTTGCTTTTCAGTTTTCAAAGTTTCTACCGGGACACCATCAAGCTCAGAGATTCTTTCCTCGGCCGTGTCCAGTCTACTGCTAGTAAGCCCATCAAAAGGTTCTTTACTTCTGTGAGTGTTTCTGACCTCTAGCATTTCTTTTTGGTTCTTTCTTAGGATTTCTGTCTCACTGCTTACATTGCCCATCTGTTCTCGTCTGCTGTCTACTCTGTTCATTAGAGCCCTTAGCATATTAATCATGGTTGTTTTTAACTCCTAGTCAGCTATTTCCAACGTTCCTGTCATATCTGGTCCTGATGCTTGCCCTGTCTCTCCGAATTGTGTCTTTTGCATTTCAGTATGCCTTGTAATTTTTTCTTGATAGCCTGGCGTGATGTACCAGGTAAAAGGAACTGCTGTAAATGGGCCATTAGTAACATGTGAAGGTGGGGAAAGAAAGCGATGAGTAGGTTCAATGATTAGGTCTCAGCCTTTAATGAGCCTACGCCTCTGGAGTGTGAACTCCACAAGTGTTTCTCAGTTTTTTCTTCTCCTTAGGGGGGACAGAATGGCTAGAGTGGAGGGGAGTTGGCTATTTGCCTTCTCCCACATGGAAGGCAAGAGCTGACTGGAGTTAGGTACTTCCCTTCCCCTAGGTCAGTCAAGCCTTGATAACACCCCAGCAGGTTAGGCTCTAGTTAACTAATTTCTTCTGGGGGCAGGAGATCAGAATGATCTGGCATATTTCAAAATGGTACCTTTTCCCCTAACAATGACAGAAGCATAACAAGATTTTTCTGATATTTACTGTGGGAT
The DNA here is from genome assembly GCA_023783475.1 of Daubentonia madagascariensis. Taxonomy (NCBI): domain Eukaryota; kingdom Metazoa; phylum Chordata; class Mammalia; order Primates; family Daubentoniidae; genus Daubentonia; species Daubentonia madagascariensis. The sequence goes on from JAKFHU010001569.1 coordinate 14,167,728, forward strand.
CCTAGTCGAGCTCTTGGAGGTAAATCTTACAATACTGTGGGAAATACCACAGGACTTGCCCCTCTCCCAGTTAACCACATTGAGCCTCCAGCAATTCATCAATTACAGTTCAGGTTTTCCAACCCTGGCACTGGTTTCCACAGTGGTTTCTGCTCATGAGTCTCTGAACTGTTAGGTCATGGCCCCCCTGTATTTGCCCGTCTGTCTCTCCAATCTTGGGGGCAGCAGTTCAGCTTGTGTACTCTCCTCTCTTTCAAATCCCAGAAAAGTTGCTGAGTTTTCAGTCTGTTCAGCTTTTTACTTGTTCGGACACAGTGGCGACTTCCAAGCTCCTTAACATTTGGTACTGGAAACCAGAAGTCCTAACTTCTTTTTTAAAGTCAGAGTTATTGAAGTATAATTTATACACAGTAAAATTCATCCTTTTAGGTATAATGTTTTACACATTTTGAAAAATGCTACAATCATGTAACCACTACCATGACCTCTACATATAACTTTTCCAACATCCCAAAAAGTTCCTTCACAACCCCTTATAGCCAATCCACTCCCCTGACTATCAGTTCCTGGAAACTACTTTCTGTTTTCTGTGTCTATTGTTTTGCCTTTTCCAGAATGTCATATAATAGAATGAGAAGTTAGAGCCTTTCCAGTTCAGTTTACTCTTAGAATGAGTTTGAGATTCATTAATGTTATTGGATATATCAATAGACTTTTCCTTTTTATTGCTGAGTAGTATTTCATTGTATGGATGTACCATAATCTGTTTATCCATGCAACAGCTGATGGACATCAGCACTGTTCCCAGTTTTTGGCAGTTAGGAATAAGGATACTATAAATATTCATGAACAGGTTTTTGTACGGACATACATCTTCATTTCTTTTGGGTAAATACCTAGAAGTGTGACCTATGCTTATATGGTAAGTAAATGTTTAATTTTATGAGAAATGGCCAAACTGTTTTGCATAGTGGCTATATCATTTTGCATTCACACCAGCAATATCTGAGAGTCTCAGTTATTGCACATACTTGTCAGCACTTTGTACTGTCAGGTTTTTGTTTGTTTATTTTCCCCCCTCTGTTTAAACCATTCTAACAGATGTATAGTGGCATCTCATGGTGGATTTAATTTGCATTTCCCTAGTGACTAAAGATTTTCTTCTAGAAGCTTTACAGTTTTAGATTTTGTATACAGGTCTATGACCCATTTCATGTTAATTTTTATATAGTATGAGCTATGAGTTGAGGTTTATTTTTTTGTATATGGTGTCCAATTGTTCCAATACCATTTGTTGAAAAAACTGTCCTTTCTCCATTGAACTGCCTTGGTGCCCTTGTTGAAAAATCAATTGTCCATATGTGTGTGGGCCTAATTCTGGACTCTTTCTTCTACTGATCTATGTGTCTCTTTTTTTGCCAACACCACACTGTCTTGATTACTATAGCTTTAGAGTAAGTCTTGGAATCAGATAGGGTAAGTCCTCAAACTTTGTTACTCTTTTTCAAAAGTTTTTTGGCTATTTGACTTCCTTTATTTTTCCACATAAATTTCAGAATCAATTTGTCAACTTCTACAAAAAGCTTTCTGAAACTCTGAGTGGGATCATGTTGAATTCATAGATCAATTTAGAGCGAATGACATCTCAGTATCAAGTCTTAAAATCCATGAACACAAATATATCTACACTTATTTAGGTCTTCTTAATTTCTCTCTTCAGTGATTTGTAGTTTTCATCATATAAATCTTACACATATTTTGTTAGATTTATCCCTAAGTACTTTATGTTTTTTGTAAAGATGTAGCAATGTTAGTGTTCTATTGTCTTTATTGTTGTTATATAGTTATATTTTAGAAAAATAAATATAGTAATTATTATTAAGTAACATAATTATTCTGTCTAGAGAAGTACAAGATAGGAGTCATTTTTAAATTATGTTAATTTTCATTCAAAAAAGGGTAGTTTCTCATCTAATATGGCCCCTCATAATCTATTCTATGTATAGACCTGCTTAATATTGTCAATTTGGTAGGAAAGGTCACCTTTCCATGGTAACTGATTTAAATGGCTATAAAATGTTCTTTCATTTTTTTAAAAAAAAATACTTTTCCAGGTGACACAATTAGCAACAGGATAGAGGCTTATTTGTTTTGGTTTATGTTTATTTTAATTATAGAATCTAGAATCAGTAATTGTATTAGTCATGCTATTTGTTATTTACTGTTTGTCCCTCCTGAATGAATTTTCAATAAATATGAATAAAGTCTTCACTATATCAGGTACTTTACTTAGCATGATTACATTTACCTAAATAGTTCTTATTTTAGCTTTTTAACAATCTTCTGAAGTTCTATTATTGTGCATTTGATAAACACAGGGAAGGAAAGTGAGTTCAGAGAGATTGAATTAAATTATCAGTATGACAGAGCACGCATGTGGCAAAATGAAATTTGACTCCAAAGATGTGCTGTCCTCACCTGTGAGGCTGCTTTGGAGGTATCAGATGGATATCTATGGATTCCCAAAGAAAAATTCCACATCTAAAATCTGAGTGCTTGACAGGACTCCTCATTATTATGGTCACACTTAAAATGTAAACACCCAAGTCAGGAACCATACCCACCTACACTGGTGTTTCTAACAAAGTAAGGTACAACTTAAGATACTTTAAAATCCCCAAAATAGACACATTAACTCAAATGCTCAGATTAAATTCTGGGTTCACTAGTAAGCAATTTGAAACTATTATACTCTCTCATATTTCTCTATCAACACATTTTTATCCTTTTTTCCCTCCAATACAGATGCTACCAGGGAAGGACATAATGTTTTAGAATTTGAGATTCAGTTTAGGAGAAAGCAAGTAGCATGCTCACAAGTTTAGATTAATTTGATATGAATATATTAGTTTGAAGGAAGCTATTAGAAAGGCTCCTAAAGCACTGTACTTTTTCTGAAAAGTACTTAACACATTGAGAGGTTTAGTAAGTGCCTTTGAGAGACTGACCTTAAAAAAAAACCGTTATAACTTCAAAAGCCTTTTTATATTAGATTTTGTTTCTAAATCACTTGGCAGAAGACAGCTAAAATGCAACCTTAAATTTATCATTCTCCAGCCAATAACTGAAAGCTGCACAGTAGCATGGAACAGCACTTTCAGAATTATTTACCTGCAACATTCCAAATTCAAGATTTTTTCTCCCATAGTAATTATGGTACAACAAATCTTGACAGCAGTGTAAAAAGCAAAGCCTTGTTTTTAAATAGCCTTAGGCACTGGCCATGTTAAGAGACCTACAAAATTCTGAACCCAGGACAGACTTACTTGATTGCCTGAGAGCCCTGGGGCATGCTTATAAATTAAGTTCTATAAATTTTTAAGTTATAAATAGAAGCAACAGTAGTTTAACTACAGAGGAAAATCAGCTCCCCTAAAACTGAAGGCTTTCTCCGGCCCTGAAGGTTGGCACACTCTGTGTTAAATTAGCTTTTGGACAGGCAAAGGGTTCTCCAAGGAAAATGGTCTACCCTGTATCACTGACATGCTATTTGGAATACTGGCTAAGGCAGCTCAAATAATCTAAACTGACATAAGGGAAAGAAAAGCTTTCTGATGTAACCAAGACCCGAACCAGATAGGATTTATCTTGGAGAAGCAAAAATGTGAGTAATTCACTGTCATTATCTATTGCCCCTCAGAAATTCTAAGCTGTGAATAAAAAATATGGCCAATTGAAATGGCCTCTCCTATTTCTGAGGCCTTAGGATAGTTGTTGAATAGCTGAATGATCCCCATTATGTTAAGGTTTGAAGCATGAAAGAAGTTTGAATGAAGGTGTGATATATATCCATGTGCATGCCTAGTGTTTTGATATATGGACCAAGGTTCTTATAAAAAAAGATAAAGAATTATTAAAAGATATAACAGTTGGCTCCTAAAATTACAACAGCAAAAATAAATCCACAAAAACTAGCCTAATCAAAGAATTCCAAAGCAGGAAAAAAAATCCTTAACCAAAACAGAAAATCACCTGAGTATTATTATCGATTCTAGAAGGTTATAACCAGAATAGTCATGAGAAAATTTTAATTAATTCATTCAACAAATATTTATTTATTGACTTCCTCCAATGTGTCACAAGGCTTACTTATCAGGCAACTGATCTCTCAGACATCTCTCCATTTATTTAGGTCTCTTTGCTCAAGATGATATTATTAATCACTGTCAAAGCCAAGATTCAAATTCAAGATTCCTATCTTCTTGAAAAAGTAGAGCTTTGTTTACACAGTGCTTTCAAGAAAAAAAGAACAATAATAACTACAACTTGCCTGATTTCTGAAGACACTGTGAGACTCACAGCAATTTAATTTAGATGTCAGGGCTACACCGCTTTCTCTTTCTACTTTGTACTTTTTCTACTTTGTCTGTACTGCCTACACCACTTTAAGCAATCCCAAAAGGATGTGACCATATTTAGTTGTTTTAGCTATTTATATTATCAAGATAATGAAGCCAAGGCTACCGGTTCAGTCTTCAAAAGGGACTTGATATCTATCATCATGTATACTTAAAGCAAACAAATGATCAGTGCAAATCTATCTTTGCTAAAGAATCTTACAATGTAAAAGCACAAAAGCAGTTTGGGTCAAGGATACTGTCTTCACAACTGACAAAAGGACATCAAGTATTCCCCGCCATACCTGACCTGGGAATTGATTATTAGATTATCAGAGTCCCATAACCCAACTGGGAAACTTGAACTGAAAGGTTGAACTCTGATCTAGGTCCTCCTCTTAATTATTTGAAGTTTTAGGCTACCAAAACTCAAAAAAAAAATTATATCATACATGTGAATTTTTCATTCCCAGCTAGCTCACCCACAAATGCTAATACCCCACATTGACAACCTACTGGACTTTGTTTCCACTTTCGGCAAAGAGGGTCTGACTCAAACTACTGGTCTGTCCCAGTGGGATAAATCCAATGGGAATCTTACTGAAGGTAGCCTGGGGGGAAAAAAAAAAGAAAGTTTTATTGTTATGGTCAGAAAATCAAGCTTAATGGAGAGGCACAGGGGTGTCCACTATGACAAATTAAATGACCTCGTATCTGCCTCCCTGTCTCCTTTCCCACATCCCTAGACCAGCAATCAAAAAAACTAAGGGAGCAGTTTCTAAAACGAAGCAGTCAATGAAAACAAAATTACTTAGAATTTGGAAAAAATATTTGAGTACTCATTAATGACAACTGTTTGAAAGAAATTTGGCTAAGATAATGAGGGTCTTGAAGATATTAGAGCAATGCACTAGTGCAACAGAGACTGTATTATGTCATCACACTTTGAAAAAGCTGCAACTAAAATTCAACTAAAAATGTCTACCATTTGTACAGTGACCAATGACACATGAAGGCACTTTATGAACTATCTCAAGGAAAAAGAGAATAAGCAAGTTCAGGTAGCAGAAGGTAATGGCAAAACAGTTGATTTAATGAAATGTCACAAATACAATAGATACTGTAAGATTCCTAAAGACTATTTTGAGCACAATCTACTATTAATATTACCAGAGGGCCTGAGAAGGATCTTCTTTTTGTTGTTGTTACTTATGAAATACTTTAAACTACTATATAAAAGTGCATAAAATAATGTTACAAACACCCGCGTACCCACAACCCAGATTTAATAAATGTTAACTTTTGCCATTTTGCTTCAGATGGTTTAAGAAATAAAATGATATGGATACAATCAAAGTCCCTTCTAATCCTATTCTCCCCTCTCCCTTCCCAGAAGAAACCATTATCCTGAAGTTGGTGTGATTCCTTTCCATTGGCGTTACTATTCTTTTACTACATATCTAGGCATTGATTAGCAATATGGAGTATTGTTTTCTGAATTGTAAAACTTTGTAGAAATGCATAACATATTTTGGCAACCTGCCTTTTATATTCAATACTTTTGAGATTTAACCATGTAGATATTTTATAGCTCTATTTCATTCATTTTAACTGCTGTATGGCTCCCACTTTATGAATATATCACAATTTATTTAGGAAGGAATTCTTTGAAGAAAAGATTCCATAGTAAAATTTTATATTTTCCACAACTGTTGGTCAAAACTATTGGATGCCCTCGATTACCAAAGCAGAAAAGTCCACCATGGATAAATAAATGTGTTCCATGACACAGGCAGCAGCATTTTCTTTTCTAAAATCCAAGGAAGCATAACTTGTGCCCATTTTAAAATATAAAGTAGAGAAAAAGTAAAAGTAAAAGAAAGAAATAAAAAGCAATAAAAAGAACAGAAAAGTAAAAGCTAAAATGCAATTACTTTTTCTTTAAAGCTTACCTCATCTGTTCGTCGAAGAACTCCAGTAACAACCTACAAATGTAAAAAAAAAAAAAAAAAAAAAAATTATTATAAACAATATGTATTTACCGTATCATAAAAGAATTAGATTCAATTTTCATGGACCATAAATTTATTCCTGTTTTCTTCTTAGAAGCTCTGTTAAAAGATATACTGTATCTTAAATCACATAGTATTTTCCAATACAATCAGAGCTAAATTAGATTTCATTATTGACCTAGTATCAGTAATACAACAAAGGCTAAGATAAAATTATTATAAAAACTCCACATTAGTAAATTATGTTCTAAGTTCTATAAAATGGGGATAAATGTGATGTACACATCAACTATACAAAAGACCCTTGTTTACTACTCTGAAGTACATGTACAGGAAAAACACACTCTGCTACACTCAGAGAATTATGCACAAAATAAATGGTTCTTATTGATGAATATGAAGACAAGGGGGACAGTATTGTAAAAACTGAAAAATACCTGAAGAAAAGATAATTTCCCATAATTCCACCATGCCAGATAACCAATATTAATCACTTGTTTATATTTCCCACCAATCTTTTTTTTTTTTTTTTTAAAGAGACAGGGTCGTGCTCCATCATCCAGGCTGGAGTGCAGTAGCACCATCACAGCTCATTGCAGCCCCCAATTCCTGGGCTCAAGCGATCCTCCCACTTTGGCCTCCTAAGTTGCTGGGACTACAGACATGCACTACCACACCTGGCTAATTTTTTTTAAAATTTTTTGTAGAGATGGGGTCTCACTATGTTGCCCAGACTGGTATCAAACCTCTGGGCTCAAGCAATCCTCCCAACTCAGCCTCCCAAAGTACTGGAATTACAGGAATGAGCCACTACCTCCCACCTCAATCCTTCTTTTAATTGATGCATATTTTTATATGACTGTGATTATACCAAACACACAATTTGCCATCTTTCTTTAAAAACATTTTGTAAAGTAAAGCCTCACCTAAATCTCCTCCCTTCATCTTCTCCTGCCTCACTGAATTTCAGGATTAAATGGGAGTGTCAAGAGGTCTACTTCATTCTTTGTAGGCATGCTATCAATATTCTTCACACTTCATTAAAAAGCCATAAAAACAATTACAAGATCATTAGCACAGCCTTTTTAAAAAAAGCTTACTGAGGCTCACATAATTGCTAAGTCAAACATAGGACAGTATCCTGTCTGCTGTTACCTTCTGATCCCCAAACACTGATGAAGCCACCAAGAGACAAAACACAATCAGAAATGAGGTATCAGCTGGGTGCGGTCACTCATGCCTGTACTTCTAGAACTCTAGGAGGCCAAGGCAGGAGGATCGCTTGAGCTCAGGAGTCCGAGACCAGGCTGAGCAACAACGAGACCCCGTCTCTACAAAAAATAGAAAAATTAGCCAGGCGTCATGGCACGTGCCTGCAGTCCCAGCTTCTTGGGAGGCTAAGGCAGGAGAATTGCTTCAGCCCAGGAGTTTGAGGTTGCAGTGAGCTATGGTCACGCCACTGTACTCTAGGCCAAGCGACAGAGCAAGACTCTGTCTCGAAAAAAAAAAAAACAAGAAAGAAATGAGGTATGGATGTGAATTATGTAATAGTATACAGGATGGAATAACTGAGCAGTGGGCAGGATCACCTGCACTGGGCCCTTTGAGTTCCTGATATGTGATAAATACACAAGTCTTCTGCATGGAAAAGAAGAGCACTTACAGAGCAACACACTTACTGTCCTTATTGGACCAAAGTAAGCATAAAGGATATGTAATTTTTTTAAATTAATAAACTTTATTTTTTTAAGCAGTTTTAGGTTCACAGTTAAATTGAGAGGGAGGTACAGAGATTTCCCATATACCCCCTATCCCCATACTTGTATACCCTTCCCCATTATCAACATCCCCCACCAAAGGTGGTACATTTGTAACAACTGATGAACCTACGTTGTCATGTTATCATTGCCCAATGTCCACGGTTTACATTGGGGTTCACTCTTTGTGTTGTACATTCTATGGTTTTGAATAAATGTATAATGACATGTATCCACCATTATAGTATCATACAGAGTAGTTTCACTGTCCTAAAAAATCCTCTGTTCTCTGCCCATTCATTTGTCCCTTCCCCCAACCTATGGCAATCACTGATCTTTTCACTGTCTCCATAATTTCGCCTTTTCCAGCTGTTAAACAGTTGGAATCATACAGTATGTAGTCTTTTCAGATTGGCCGCCTTCACTTAGTAATATGCATTTAAGTTTCCTCCATGTCTTTTCATGGCTTGATAGCTCATTTCTCTGAATAATATTCCATTGTCTGGATGTACCGCGCTTTAACAATTCATCTACCGAAGGACATGTAGGTTGCTTCCAAGTTTTGGTAATTATAAATAAAGCTGCTATAAACATCCATGTGTAAATTTTTGTGTGGACATAAATTTTCAACTCATTTGGGTAAATGTCAAAGAGTAAAATTGCTGGATCCTCTAAGAGCATATTCAGTTTTGTAAGAAACCACTCAACTGTTCCGAAGTGGCTATACCATTTTGCATCCCCAGTAACAATGAATAAGAGTTCCTGTTGTTCCACAACCTCACCAGCATTTGATCATGTCAGTGTTCTGAAATTCTGGCCATTCTAATAGATGCATGGTGGTATCTCATTGAGATTATGTAATATTAAAACAAAGGCAGGTGCACCCATCTGAACATCTAGACCTCTTGCTATAAATGTAGTATTAAGAGAGAACACTATATGTGATGGATATAATGTGAGAATAAATAGATGTATTTTCTTAAAAGAAATTTTTAAATTTATTTTATGAGAAACATTCCTTATAATTGAAACTATAATATGATTCCATTACAAACAGGGCTACTTCATACGAGTCTTCAAAATATAACAAGCCTATCCCACCCACCCCCATTTTGTCTCCTGTTTTATTCAGTGTTATCAAACTTAAATTTGATAATACAAAAACCCTTCTATGTGCTAGGTAGAGGGTTTACAAAAAGCAATGAAATAAAAGTGCATGAGAAAAAGTAAAGCTATACTAGTTTCAGAGAGTAACAATCCTAAAAGAATGAATTACAAAGAAATAATTCATTTAAGTTATAACTACTTTATGCCATTCCTCTAAGATCTAATTTCCATTTTTCTCTCCTTCAAAATGGCTTCAAAAAGAAAAATAGTCCTACCTCCTGCAGGGTTCCATCCCCTCCAGCAACAATGATCACATCTGTGCTTTCCATCAATTCCAGGAGCTTCTTGGCTTGTCCCTCATAATCTGTCTGAAATACAAAGAAAGTTTTTGGTAAATTTATCATCCTTGGGCCACAAGGTCAAAGGTTAAAAAATGTGGGATACTTTCTTTAAAGTTTTACATTGATTCTTGTCTTAAGTTTCACATAATTGATAGACATGAAAAAACAAACAGCTATCAAAGCAATTATGTACAGTTTTTATAGTTTCATACTTTTAGAGCCGGAAGGGACCTGAGAAACCATCTAGTCAGCTCTTTACTTTAAAAATAAAATCCAAACCAAATAATTTGTCTCAGTTATACAGCTAGCTAGTCAAAGGCCTCATTTCCAGTCCAGTACAGATTCCATTATATCATTTACCCAACACTTTTCATCTGAAAGCAGGAAGTCAAATATATATGCAAATAGGGAGAAGCAGATGCAATGAAAAGAGCACAGATCTTGGAGCCCAAGAGACCTAGATTAAATCAACTCTGCCACTTTTTAGCTAAGTGGCATTAAAGTCTGGATCTTAACTTCCTTATCAATGAAATTATGTGTGTTAAGGAAGGAGCAATAATAGCTTCTTTGCGACACTGTTGTAAAGAAAATAGCAAGGTAACTGTTCATAATTGGTACTATACTAAATAAAAGGAGATTATTGTTTTTTTGTTATGACTATACATAAAAAAATACAGGTATTCGTCAAAGTAGTCACAAAACAGTACCTAAGCCTTACCGTTTTTATCGAGAACATTCAATCTTAGATATATACATAGACTTAAATGAACCATTTAAGCCACCAATGACAGGTACACCTCTAAAACCAAACACTAAATTTTAATAGACATAATGCAATAAATAGGAAACACTCCTTCCAACTGACACTGCACTAGACACACTAATAGACAAAAATGAAATATCTGGATTTCAGATGGGATAAAGCACCTGTGGTATAATAAAAATATTTGGTCTTTGTCCTTGGTTCCTGGCACAGAGCTCCTAAAATCCCTGGAATTTCCTGCGGGAAGCATCTTTTGTTGTTCATGGCAAGCCCCTCTCAACCATACCTGAGTTTATGCTAACGAGGTGACTCTTGGTGGGCCCTGGATAGCTTCAAGATGGGGGTTGGTTGCCAAAAAGGCCAGCAAGGTGATTAGAGGGTTGGAACTTTTAGCCCCACCCCCTGGCCTCCAGGGAGGAGAGAGGGGCCTGAAATGGAGCTCACTCACCAATGGCCAATGATTTAATCAATCACGCCTACTTAATAGAACCTCCATAAAAACCCCTAAGTAATGGAGTTTGAGGAGCTTCGAGGTTGGTGAAGACATTGTTGAGGTATTGAGGGCAGCATGTCCAGCAAGAGCCTGGAAGCTCTGTGCCAACCCCATTGCCCTCATACTTTGCCCTATGCATCTTTCCATTTGGCTGTTCCTGAGCTGTATCCTTTATAATAAACCAGTAAGTATAAGTAAAGTGTTTTCCTAAGTTTGAGTCATTCTAGCAAATTATCAAACCTGAAGAAGGGGCTGGGGGAACCCTCAATTTATAGCTGGTTGGTTAGAAGAACAGGCGACCATCCCCCCAGGGCTTGAGACTGGTGCCTGAGGTGACAGAAGTCTTGTGAGACTGAGCACTTAACCCATGGAGTCTACAGTAACTTCAGGAGCTGGTGTCAGAATTGAATTAAGTTGTTGGACACACAGCTGGTATGAGAAAAGACCCCAGCATCTGAGCCAGTAAGTCCTAATATGACATTAATTCACAGTTAACACAGAGGAAAAAGAATGTCTCCCTACAACACCACCATTTTATGATAAATAGTTCTATTTGTATTCTAAAAATAACTAGCTTTATAATTTTACATTTGCAAATATTTGATTTTTTAAAAAAGAATATACATCAACCCTGATTAAAAGGATGGTTTGTGAACACCTAGAAATAGGTGATCATTAGGAATCAGCCTGGGTTCTTGATAAGACCAAGTTGTTTCAGACTAACCTCATTTCATTCTCTGACAGATTACTACATCAGTAGATTTTGGAAATTAGACAGACACGCTGTACCTGGTCTTCAGTGAGGATCCTGGCAAATTATTTGAAGATATCCCTGTGGACAGGTGAAGAAGTATGGAAACAATATGCTAGAATACAATTAAGTGGATGAGCTACCAATCAAACGTCTATGCCCAAAGTGAGATGCTCAGTGGGATGATGCCTGAGTGATAGAAGATTCCCAGGGACATTTCATTAGGGCTCCCCCTGCAGCCTTTCCCTATACATCACTTTATCAACAATGGAGATGAAAGGAAATTTACTGGATATGTACAAGATACAAATGACCATCTTGTCCCTTCTTCCTTCTCCAACCTCATCCTCTCTCATTCTGCCCCTTTCCTTATTCCACTCCAACCACACAGGCCTCCTTACTATTCCTCAAACACTCCAAGTACACTCCTGCCTCAGGGCCTTTGAACGTGCAGTATCTTCGGCTTGGATTCTCATTCCTGAAGCATCTACATGATCCCTCATTTCCTTAGGTGTCTGTTCAAAGTTCATCTCATCAGACCAGCCTTCGCTGACCATCTGCACTAAAATAACACCCCTCTTACCCTGTGTCTCCTTAACCAGCTTAATCTTTCTTCTTAGCACTCATCTCCATCTGCCAAATCATTCGTTTATTTCTGTATTTGTTTCTTGTCTGCTTCCCTTTCTTTCAAATCTTGAAAAGAAGCTCTTTAAAGACAGATAGAGAATTTGTTTTGTTCAGAATGTATCCCCAATACCCAGTACAGGGCTTATAGGCACTCAGTAAATATTTGCAAAAAAAATTAATAAATATGAATAGGTCATGAAGGAAAGAACCAGAATTCAAAAAGATTTTGACAGATTTCACAGACCATGATTTAAATGATTACATTAATAGGGATAATATATTTGAGCCTCTGATCTTAGGAATAAAATCTCAAATGTGCCAAAAAAGGAAGGATAAAAAAGTGGCCTAATGATGCAAAAAAAAAGAATCTAGACACTAACTTTACATCTTTCACAAAAACTAACTCAAAATGGATCACAGATCTAAAGGTAAACTGCAACACTATAAAACTTTCAGAAGATAACATAGGAGAGAATCTAAGCGATCTTGGGGTTGGCGATGAGTTTTTAGATAACGTCACCAAAAGCAAGATCCATGAAAGAAAAAACTGATAAATTACACTTCAATAAAATTCCAAACTTCTGCTCTATAAAAAAAGTCTTTTCATTAATAGAACATACATTCTTATAATAGCCACAACTGAGAGGAAATACTTGCAAAATACATATCTCATCAAAGGACTTGTATCAAAATATACATAGAACTCTTTAAAACTCAATAAAAAGAAAACAACCCAATTAAAAGGGCAAAGATCTGAACAGACACCTCACCAAAGATCTACAGATGGATAACAAGCAGATGGAAATATGCTCATTATATGTCATTAGTAAATTGCAAATTAAAACAATAAGCTACCACTACACACCTATTAGAATGGCTAAAATCTAAAACACTGAAAACAGCAAATGCTAACAAGGATGTGGAACAACAGGAACTCTCATTCATGCTGGTGAGAATGCAAAATGGTACAACCACTTTGGAAGGCAGTTTCTTACAAAATCAAATATACTTTTACCATATTATCCAGCAATAGCACCCCTCAGGACTTACCCAAATGAGTTGAAAATTTATGTCCACACAAAAACCTGCACACAAATGTTTATAGCAACTTTATTCATAATTGCTAAAATTGGAAGCAACTAAGATGTACTTCAGTGGGTGAATGGATAAACCATACTACATCCAGACAATGGAATATTAGCCAGCACCAAAAAGAAATAAGCTGTCAAGCCATGAACAGACAATGGAGAAGCCAAGCTAAAAAGGCTATATACTGTATGATTACAACCATATGACATTTTCAAAATGGCAAAGCATTGCAGCAGTAAAAAGATTAGTGGTGGAGGGAAGGACTAACAGGTAGAACATAGGGGATTTTTAGGGCAGTGTCAGAACAGGACACAACATTGCTCTTGTCTTCCTAAGTAGCACGTGATTTCTGCTAAGTCAAGAAAAGAGGATATGTTATAAGGAGTGGAAGCTTGGGTAAAATAAACATTCCAGAACCATTCTCACCTTAATGATAGTCACATCCATGCCAGATAAATGCAAAATCGGGGCAGCATTTTTTTCAAATAGAGTCCTGGCTTTGCTGTAGACAAAAGAAAAAATGAAAATATTTTAATACAAGTTCTCAATAGGAAGAATAAAAAACCCAAACATCTTCTTTAGAGTAGAATAAGAAAGACCACGGAATATAGGTTTCCTTTATTTGTTCAAGTACAGAAAGTTTAACAATGAGTAATGAGTTATCACGAATAAAAAATAGACCCTTCACCCTGGGCCCTCCAAGAGTTTGCCCTTTGTCTGATACAACAAGCTCTTATCCATTCGGGAGGTCTACAGTTCACATTCTAGTTCCTCTAGAGGAAGAATGGACACTAGATAGGGCTCGATGCTTGATTCACTCAACAAGAATTTATTGAGCACCTACTCTGTGACAGACATAGGTGGAGGAGCTGGGGATACAACATGACAAAGCAAACAAAACCGCTTGTCCTCATGGAACTTACTTATATTCCAGTGGAAGGAATGAATTTACTGCAACATTATTCACCTGGCTCAAGGGAGTAAGTTGAAAAAAAAACAGAAAATCGCTTAATTCTAACCAAATGAACACAACCTTTTGGGGAGAGACACATCATTTTTAATAATTGCAAATACTAGAAGTATCTCCATTTCTTGAATTTGAAACCTATAGTGAAATCCCTGGAGACAGCAAAAATCTTTCCCATGAAGGCAGAAGTTCTGCTACAAAAGAGAAAAGTTCAAAATTACCTAACATAACTATAGGATAACTAATCAGAAGCTTGTCCGAAACTCCCAGGCATGGTCATGCCCTTTTCTGTGTTCCCTTAACACTTTTTACACATGTCTGTTAGCAACTTTCACATTGTACGGTGATTAGAGACTGCCAAGACTATCATCAGGACTAGTATGGAAGATGTGCAAAAACAGATACCAAATCTTATTAATCCTTGAATCCCCTGGCCTCTAGGATTATGTGTAGCACACTTGGGTACTTACTAAGTATCTGACGAATTAATACACGAATGAATGAATGAATAAACCTGCCCCAAATGCAGACATGTAAATTCTGAGGAGAAGGAAATGGCATGATTGCGATGTTTTATGAGTGAAATAAACAACCCTTAGAAGGGTTTGTGTGTTTCAAAGTATCATGCACATCACTAGATAGTAAACGCTTGTCTAATTCAGATCAGGATTTAAAAACACAACCTAGGAATTAAGGGATGCAGAAGTTACAAAAAGTCCCTTCCCCCAATGGCACAGTCTCAAAGCCAAATAAATGTTGAAAGTATCAATTAGTTGACCTGTCTCTTGCCCAAATATTTTCAACTATTACATAAAGGAAAAAAAAAAAACCTCGTACTTTCACACAATCAATGCCAAACCACTAACTTTTATATCCACATTTACTCAGTCCTCTCTCTAAAAAAGATTATTTTTTTTTAACCAGTGATGCATCCTTTGACTTTAAGGATATTTTATACGAGAAAGAAATACAAAGGTAGCTAATGAGGAGCATGTATAGTTATGCACAGACTAAATTCAATATCCTTTAAACTAAAAAGAAATAACCATCAAATGGCATATAGAACACAAAACATTTCTTATTATGTATTAAATTAGAAACTGAGAAGCCTGGACAAATTTTCAGAAAAACCATCCAAAAGAATATCTCCAATCCAGGGCCTATATGAGCATGTAATAAGCAAATTAAATATACCCTACCTTTCTACTGCTCTGAATGATTATTAGAATGAACATGAAAGGATAAATGAAAATTTCTCCCTTCCAGCTCACCATTTCTGGGGGCTTAACCCAACAATAAAAGGCTGAGCTAGTGATACTGCAAACAATTCTCCTCCCAGGGTTGCTTTCATCACTAGAGTGATAAGAAAGGATCAGTTGGAAGTGGATCAGGTCTATTTCCTAAAAGTAAAATTCTGGAGAAGTCTCACTCTGCCATGTCAATCACAACAAATCTATAACCTCCTCTAAGTTAGTTTAAGAAATAAAAGTTGAACATTTGGGACTTTATTCACATTTTTATATGATGCCATGAGTTCAGAAAATTGCCAAAATGAAGGTGAAGATGTTTTTCCTTCTAATGCTCTACATAAAATATTGAAAAACAAGTATTACCAGTAAGAAATACATTATTTATTATGTAATTAAGGGTGAGATAGCACCAGGGCTAAATAAAAACTTTATGTACTTATAGCAATTTCCAGTCTCAGGCACACACACAAAATAATTACTCTTTAATGTATTATTTATTAACACTAAACACACAGTTATCTTATTTCTTAAAGCTCTTATGTAGTTTTAAAACCAGTACTACATAATCAAATAGCTACATGATAAATTATAAATTATGTGTCAGGGCAGAGCCATGATGACAAAATAGTGCAATCAAATACTGAAAGCTTTAAAAAAAAGATGCTGGTGAGTTTCGGAGTTTCCTAGAAGCATGAAGGGATTCACCTTGTTAAAGGAGACAATGCCTTAGAAAAGAACGACTTCCTTCAGTGACAGTATTTCAACCCATCTTTAGATAAAGGTATTATAGGTTTAAACAAGAACCCACCTTTAAAAATGCAAATATATTTACATGTAAAAAGCATCTAAAACTTCTCTAAAAAAATTAAGTTTATTAATTTGAAAAAATGTAGATACCTGTTAGAAGCAGGAACTCAAAATAACTGATTATAGCTTAAACAAATTGCCATAAATTTCATCAGAAATTAGCACGTAATTAATTTATTAGGTCTCTACAAGAACAGAACATAGAACAGTCACACTGAACAAGGCCGAAGGTGAGGTACAAGAGCTTCTGGGAAGGGTAGGAAAGAGAAGGGAAGAGTGTCTGAACCTGCCCACGGTCAGTAACAACAGTAACAGCAGCTTATATTTCTCACATTGAGTGCTTATTAGGAAATGGAAATAATGTTTAACACTTCATAGGCATTATCTCATTTAATATCAAGGCCTCTATTCTATATGGTAATTTTTTAAGGTATGTGCTATTGCTTTTCTGATTTTACAGATGAGTAAACTGGAGATTTAAGAAGTTAAGTAACCCCCACAGTATCACAGAGCTAGTTAGTAAGCAGCAAAACAGTATGCAGACCAGGCCCCTCAAACTCCCAGACCCATGCTGAGTTCTCTGCTATCTTCAGCCACAGGCCACCACTGACTACTTACCTTGGGTATTTTGATTGTGTTGTGTTAGGACTTATCTATTTGCTGGTATTATTTAGCAACGGTATTAAACAAGAGTGATCGATGGGCAGAACAGGGGCAATGTGTATGGCCAAAATGTTGTACCCCCATGATATTCTGAAATTAAAAAAATAAATAAAAAAAAAAAAAAAAAAAAAAAAAAAAAACAAGAGTGATCGACAGGCATTGTGACTGGTGTCATAATGGGGGAAGGGAGGGGCTCTAACAAAGCCCAGCAAATATGATTCAATTAGGCAGGGTTAGACAATGTGAATTAAAAAGAAGTAAGGCACAACTTGTCTTCCTATCTGTGAAGCCACACTCACTGCCTCCTAAGAAATGATGAGAGAAACCGACTTCAGAGCCCCCACATTTTACCTCAGACTTACAATCTGGCACCAACTATTCTTTTTGTTATTGTTCTTATTATCTTAATGTCATTTGACTTAGATCTTATAAAATCCAAGATAATACATATTTACTAATTATCTGATCATCAGAAAAGCCAAAAAGAATGTTCTGAACATTAGGGAGAATAAAAGGTATCACTTTTTTTTTTTTTTTTTTTTTTTTTTTACCCTCAACCCATTAATTATATTTTTTTAAAATGAATTTTAAACAATTTCTTCTAAAGCCATCAAGGTCTTTGTATTCACTTTTCCAACTGAATGAAAGTTGCATCTAACAGTGTAAAAAATTTTTCTTGCCTATGGTATTTTTTTTTTCATTAACAGACTTTGAGTTTCCACACAGCCCTCCCTACCCCCACACACATCCTCCTCCCTTTCAATGTGGTACATTTGTTACCAATGAACCATCAAGAACACATCATTATATACCCAAGTCCTAGCCACTCTTCACACCTTAATTCCCTCCCATGACCTTTCCAGGCCAGCCAGACCAGTTACAGACTGTCCTATGCCATAACACGGGCCTAACTAGGTCACTCTTGTCTCTAGGCCCCTTCCCCCTGGGCCATTTCTTTAGTCAAGAAGGAGGACTATTCTCCTGCCTGCTTCCTCCAAGAACTAGGTCAAGGTTCATCCATTTTGGAAAGAACATTTCTGACCTCCCAAGCCCACAGTGCTCTTGGCCAACTCTGAACATCCTGTGGACAGAGAAGGCCTAATGATTTATGCCACAGTGGCAGAGCAGTCACTCCCAAGGGGACTACTTACAAGCAGATAAACTTCTTTGCTTGTGTTAATTCTGTAATGATTATTAAACTTCAATTAGACAAGTTTTCTAAGTATCAGTTAGCTTTATAGTTATTTCTCATTAACTGTTATTTCTACATTACAAATGAATCGTATTGAAGAGTACTGAACCTAGTTCTTCCAATTCCACACAATCTAACGAGCTGTCTGATATTCTGTGATTTTTTTCTCCCCTTAGAAAAACTGAATATATAACAAATCACAAACTGAACTACCCTTTACACGCCGCGGGATTCAGAAAGACAGTTGCCTTCTTCACTTGCGCGTTGGGAGGAATGAGTTGGTTGCCAAACACCTAAAAAGGAAAAAGCAAAGTTTTCAGTAAATGTCCATTTATCCAGTAAATGTCACACATATTCTTTCATTCCAAAAAAATTTACTTGTAGCAGATATGTTATCTACTCTGGGAAAGAAAAATGTTCTTTCATGATCTCACATAAATGACAGTAAGCTGAATTTTGTATTGGAATAAAAAACCCCACTTCATCTACTAGAAGTAACTTTTCTCTGTAAGATATGGCTGGGTCCATTATAAACATATTACTAATAAGGCCATAGTCTGTCAGGAGAGAAATTTAATCTATTTGTCTTTAGTTTTCAGAGCACAATCTTTTTTCCCTTCAACTTATTACCAAAACTTAATCACAAGGAATCTTTGTGTTAGTTTTCATATCTTTATATGTATAAGAAATAAACCCAATACTCTCTTTCCTTTCTCTTCTTTGCAACCCTGTATTATAACTAAATAGCAGCAACTGGCAGGGGAAAAGAAATGTAACTAGTATTTACTAAGCACCTAGTATTTGCCATTTTTACACACTTTACCCTTAGTTCTCAGAAACCAAGGCGGTATGAAATAATCTTATTTTTTCAGGTTAGAAAGCCAAGAATCAGGAAGATTAAGTTACTCAAAGTCTCAGTTGATAAATTACAAACCTGGAATTTATACCTATCTAACTACAAAACCCAAACTTCTAATCTTTCAGCTCTAAAGAGCAGATAAAGGATGAAGTAGAATTAAGAGGCAGAGGACTGGATGTGAGAGTCAAAATGGGACCTGAGTGGGAGCTACTGTTATTATGTCTGGACTGGAGAAGATGGTCAACAGAAAGAATGGGAGTAGGAAAGCAGTAAAAAGAGCACAAATTGGAGTCTTAGATGGCTGGGGAGCAGGTCTAGGCTAACAAGGCAAAATTCTAGTATACAAGTACAAAGTAAAGACAGGAGGAAAAAAGTTATGCAAAGATTTTTTATTGCATAACTCACTCTAAATCTACCACCTCCCTGATAGTCTATTAGGGAAGCTTTAGCACCACTGTCTAATTCTTACTTTAAAAAATACTTCTTTTTCGGAAGACTTCACAGAGACAGTTTCTTTGCAAAAAGTTTCTAGTACATTATAATTTCTATTCTGTTCTCACTCTTACTAACTTAGACCTTAAGATTTTGTTGCCAAATATCCAAATATTGTAACTTGTTCTTTTTCTATCCATACTATTTCTATAATGTGGCCAGAAATTATTTCATTAACCAGGCTCTCTGGCCTACCAGATTCCAGACCTACAGTACTAGATTATTCCTCCTTGTCCAGGTGTCTCAATCTCTAGAATCCTTACCTACTTGCAACTCAAGTCTCTGATTCACAGTGGGATAAGGAATTTATGAGAGATTACATTGAGTTGAGTTTATGTGAGATTTATTTTAAAAATCATATTCTTTCAAGACCATAAAGGGAAGACCACAGACAGGAAAAGTGACTGATGGAGGCTATAAGGATGAATCCACTTTCATCTGTCAGATGGAAGGAGCTAAACATGCGCAAGGGAAGTGGAGAATTAGAACAGTAGAAAGAAGTAAATACACAAGAGGGAGAAAGTAACTGAATGAACACGGTCCCTGAAGAAGTAAGAGGAGATGGAATTCACAACAGGGGTGGAGGCATTTAACTTCATTAAGAAAGAGAGGACCCTACAATCACACAGGTCTACAGTTCCTTAAAGAGAGAAAGGGTTCCCCTCCCAAGAGGGTTTTCCAGTTGCTAATGGTTGGCTTGGGGCAGGGATCACCTTGAAATTAATACTAAAGTTTACTTGAACTGATTTCTAAAACAACTTAGAGCCATATGAGATAATACATTTAAGCAAAAAAGTGATCAAATTCTTAAAATGCAGATTCAGAATAGCTAGACAACAATCACTAAAGACAGGAATTTATTAACAGTACCTATTGTCATTGTCATCCATGAAAACACTTCAGAAACAAACATGGTTTACCACCCACCTCTCCTACTAAAATGCTTCATACCTTTGCCATTTTTGACTTTCATGTTTCTTTTTTGGTATTTCTGTCATCATATGCTCAAATGACATACAACAAAAAGGTAACTCAGTCACAGAATTTCATATGCAAGGTATAATGTACAAATTGGGGGTGGAGAGAGCAAAAATGTGGTCTTAAATTTGAAAGGTTTTACAATTCAGCTATAATTAATACAGCCAGATAAATATTTAAGTAAAATCTCACAGAATTGGGATAATAGTACACACGATATGATCAGTTGTACTTTGAGATGAGCTTTAAAAATATGAATCAACCATTTTAAGAAGACTTGACTTTTAGAGGTAACACCTGTTCTGAACTGATATGCTTAGGGGTTATTCGGATCAGGGATATTCAGGGTTTAGCCAGATTTTCAAGGACAACTGCAGACATAAACAAATTCCCAGAGCTTCAACCAGTCCAGTTATGTGTTCTTGGGATTGATCCAGAAGCAAACAAGTCTAAAGTGATGGGTGTTAGAATTGCTCTTCACCAGATGGTTTACTTCCTCGAGTTCTACTCAGAGTTGGCTCTAAGCCTGATTCATCCCTTGATAGTGGGGGAAAAAAATACCCAAACTGCACTGATGCAAGACACTGTGCAAGTCTCCTGGAAAAGCTTGAGTTTTCTGCACAATGGAGATAAGGTAGGTTTTAATTTTATCACATTAAATAGTATTACCTGAGCTTCTTGACAGGCTGCTCTCCTTAGCAGGTTATCACTAGCAAAGTAAACAAAAGAGAATAAACATTAGCTTTAATGGCAGATTAAGATTCATACAATATTTGAGGGTTTTTAATTTTTTAATATATGCACCTCTCCCCTATAAACACCCAAGTGAAAGTCTCTTAAAGATGTGATAACAAATCATAGGCATATTTGAAAAATATGTTCTCTAAATGAAATTTTGTGTTAAGTATTTCCATATTATGGTAGGCAGAATAATACGCCTTCCCCCCAAAATGTCCATATTCTAATCCCCAGAACTTGAGAATATGTTACTTTACATGGCAAAAGGGATTTTATAGGTGTGATTAAATTTAGGACCTTGAAATGAGGTGATTATCCTGGATTATCTCGATGGGCCCATTCTAACCACAAGGGTCCTTAAAGCAGAGAAACCTTCCGGGTTGTGATCAGAGGCAGATGTGACTATGGAAGAACATGAGAAAAATGCAACCTTGTTGGCTTTGAAGATGGAAGAAGTCCGCAAGTCAAGGAATGTGGTAGCTGGAAAGGCAAGACAATGGACTCTCCCCTAGGGCCTTCAGGAGGAATGCAGTCCTTATCAACACTTTGTCTTAGCCCAGTGAGACCTGTACTGGATTTCTAATCCACAGAACATAACATCTAATATCATAAATTTGTGGTGTGTTGAACCACTAAGTTTGTGATAGTCTGTTAAGGCAACAATAGAAAACTAATATACATATCCTGCATTTTTCTTATTCAGTGGAAATTACTCAGATCATTTGCCAGAAGTAAATTTCATGTTTAGTTGCTTCTGCTCCTGTTTTATCTAAATAGCTTATTTTTTATACCACTGTCAGACACTCAATTACATCATAAATGAAGAATTTCGTCATGAAGCAAAATTTTGGCTTCCAAAAAGGAAAGCATTCTATCAGAATATGATCATCTACTTAACATAAAGATCTCTAAAATGTGTTTATACCATAAATGCACTTTAAATGGCTCAATTGCCTACAAGGCTCCAGAATCTTCATCTAAGAGTCCGTGCTAATGCACATTACTGGCATTGCTAAGATAATAGCATCAACCTGGTTAATGACAGTTAAGAAAATACCCAGAAAAGATAATCAATAATTAATTTACAGGAAAAAAAATTAAAAAGAAAAAAGGGTTATTTTACTTCCATTCTTTTTCTAGACATTTTTTATAACATTGAAGACCTTGAATTTTACATTTCACAGTAATTCAAATCTGATCTTGACATTTAAGGTTAAACAACAAAAAATAAAATCTATACAAAATTTGAGGGATTTTTTGTTTATTTTGCTACCTGGGCAGCAGGGGAGCTGAGTCACTCAAGCAAGTGGGACCTGGGCCTGGCTATAAAGGCTACCTTGTGGGCTAGACTTTACAAGGGATCTGTCTCCTGAGAATCTTTGTTATTGAACAAAGGGAATACTGCTTCCAGCTTCTCCTAATTGCGCTCTTCCAGGCACTGCCTTTAATACTTTCCTCTAGCACTGCGGTCCCCAACCCACAGGCAGCAGACAGGTACTGCCCCCATCGCTCGTATCACTGCCTGAGCTCCACTTCCCACCCCACCAACCAGAAAAATTGTCTTCCACAAAACCCATCCCTGGTGCCAAAAAGGTTGGGAACCATTGCTCTAGTAGGCTGAATCCCTCGTGCTTCCAATCTCTTCTCCTACAAATTCACCCTGTGGATTTTTCTGCACAAGCCCTCTGTAAAAGCTGCAAACCTGTCTCTACATCCCTGTCCATTTCCTCCAATTTTCCTTCCAGGCTCCTCCTTCACAACAAAGGACAGACCTCTGAAGGCAACAGACTCCTCTGGGTCATTAGTAGAGAATATCACTCTTACCACATTTCAGCCACGCTTACTTCCACGGACCTAGCTGAAAAGAGAACTATCCCAAATATGTACAAGAATATGGGGTAGCACCTTGGATCATTTTTTTCCCTAAATTCTTTGTTGCTAGAAGTAAAATTTTGATGGTTAACTTATGATTAAGTATATTATTAAAGATCTCAGCTCTCTTGAGCTTTTTAATACTGCTTGATTTATCAGAGTGCTATTCAAAATCAAAAGATTTTGTGATAGTTAATTCCCTAAATTCAATGTGCCAAATGAAATATGCTGTCAATGACACCTGTGAGAAAGCCAGTATAGGTACCAATTTAGATACTACAAAAGAAAATCTCAATATCATCATACTTAAATTTATTTAACATCAAAAATGGTATTAACCATCTAGATCTTAATTCTCTGAACCAGGCTGTTTCTAACAATTAAACACATCCTCAAAGAAAAAAAGATTTTTCCCATTGAGATATTCTGATAATCTATAGCAAGATCTGAAAACTATTTCAACAAAGAAATTCCAAAAATGTTTCAGTAATGGCAGCATTGTTGGAACAGAAGAGAAAATAACTTAAAATTCATAGAGTGACTACCATGTGTCAGGTACTATGGCAGTCATTTTCATAGACCTTTAATCTTTGTGACAACCTCACAAGGTAAGCACTCTGTAATATAAAATATTTTCACGTTACAGATGAGGAAGCCGAGGCTCAGAAAAGGAAAGTGATTTGCCCAAGAGCACAATGTTACTAAGTGGTAGAGCTGGAATTCAGACCCATGCCAACCTGACCCTAAACGAATGCTTTAATGCTTTTTCTTCTTAACTTCAGACAATACTGAATGAGTAAATACTCATTCGGTTGTATACTTTATAGCATATTTATTAATCACATTGCTTCCTAGTCTCATCTAATATAACTTTTACAATTTACATTCATACAATGTTTTTTAAAAGTTCAGGTGCGATAAGGCTCCCAAAAGTAGTTGTTGAAACAAACTCATTTAACACAAATGGCACGATGAAAAGGATTTGGTCCCACCCTGAAGAAGCTCAGGATCAAGCAGCAAAGAAAACAGCTCCTGGTAAATATTGGTGGTACAGTAAAAAATGTGTTTCTTAATAAATAATACGCCAAGCACTGTGCTAGGTGTCTGGGATATGCTGGTAAGTAAGCCCAACATTCCCTGTCCTCATGAAGTTTACAGCTTAGAAGGCAAGAAAGACAATTCAACAATCATGATGCAATTTGACTTTTATGTACCCCACAAAAGGGGCACATAATAGGGGCATCTAACCTAGTTTTGATGGAATTAGAGAAGGCTTTTTACAGGATGTGACACTGAAGCTAAGATCTAGGGAAGAAATAAAAAGTAGCCAGGCAAAAACAGGGAGTAGAAACTAGGCAAAGGAAACAGCATGTTAAAGCCTACAAATGCTAGAACATGACGAATTTAAAAAAGTGAAAGTAGTTCAGGACAGCTGGAGGCAGCGTGCCATGGGAGGAGCAGCAAGAGAGGAGAGAGGAGGTGCGGTGCCAGGAGTCACATAAAGGCCAGGTCACCCAGGGCCTTTTAAGCTATTCAAGGAATTTGGATCTTATCCTAAGGGCCATAAGAAGCCATTAAAGGGTTTTAAGAAAAGAACCAACTTGACCAGATTTATGTTTTAGAGGGATCGTTCTGCTTGCAGCACGAAGAAGGCATTGGTCAGAGATAAGGCTGAACTTAGCGAAACCAGGGAGGCTCCCTCAATAACGCAGGCCAATGATGATGACAGGAACTAGGATTGTGGCATGGGGACACAGAGAAGACAGATTCAACAGATATTCAGGAGGTAAACCTGAGGGATGGTTCATGGGGATGAAAGGAAAGGGAGGGGTCAAAGGTGGTGTCCACATTCGGCATTAAGCAATCTGGTGGACAGAGATGAAATGAGGTAGAAGGTACAGGTGTACGCAGGAGAAAACCGAGGTTAGCACTGGATCTGTTGATCTGAGATAGTGGTGAGTCCAGGTGGAGGTGTCTACAGGACAGCTGGAAATACAGGTCTGGAGTTGCAGGCAGCGATCTTGGCCATGTGGTAATAGAAGGGAAGAGAGTGGATAAGATTCCCTGTATGAGTAGGGTGAGAAACAGAAGAAGCAGGAAGAGATACCCTGAGCATGGGGATGGTTGACACAGAACACCAAATAAGTCTCAAGTAAATTGACACTGCACTTCATTTAAAAGTCAAAGGAAAAATGTGGTGGCTAACTGAAGAAAAAGTTGTCCATATCTCCCACCTTTCCCTTTGATGTTGCTTCTACTCTGGCAAATTTTATATTTTGCTGTTCCTAAAAGGCACAATGAACTTTACACCTCCCAGGATTTGATCATTTTATCCCTCCCTTTAAGAAAAAGGCCAAATCAATACAACCCATGACCTTAACCCCACCACACGCAAAATTGCTTCTCTTATCTTCCATCCTAGATTATAAACTTCTTGAAGTCATGGATAATTCACCATTTTCCCATCCACAGCCCACAGCACAGACTCTTGTAGATAGAGGGTACTCGATAAATACTTGTTTAATAAATAAGTGGCAAATGTTTGAACAGGAGAGATTGATTCACTGTGCTCGGACAGGGAGACTTTGTCCTATAGGAAAAGCTGAAGGTTATTCTTTGTATGAGTATTTGGTATTCTTGAAACAACAGATCGGCTGGGATGGTTCTTCATTATGATTACCACTAAAGGGCAAGAGTAAGAGTCATTATGGTGTAGTGTAGGATGAAAAACGTTACCAGATCAAGAAGCTCCCAGAATGATGGGCACTCTTATAACTTTGACTCAAACGGTACAAAAGCAATTTATGTAACCAAAACGTTTACACCCCCATAATATTCTGAAATTTAAAAAAAAAAAGTTAACTTAAAAAAAAAAAGCTCCCAGGGTGTATGTGTGTGTGTAGAGGGTAATGGAACTAGTACCCTCTAAAAAAGACTCAACAAGGAATTCTTTTTGGTACACCAGGAAGCACCACAAGAACTGTCCCAATGGCTGATGAACTCTCAGTCTGGTTATCATAAAATTCTGGATTACTAATGGCAATGTGAACAGAAGACCCTGTTTCTAAACGAACAAACAAACAAAAAGTATAATATGTAAATTCCAAACCCATATTCTTTCCACTACACCATGCCGTCTCCTGAGAACTAATGTTAAATACAATTTAAAAGAGATGCTACAAAATGTAGTCATATCAAAAATGGTCTCTGCAGATCTGTTCAGTACTAAAATGCGGGTTCTTTGACAGAAAGAAATTAGAAGCCTCTGGATTAGAAAATGAAAAAAAATCTGCTGATGTCACTCTGCCTGAGGCTTTAAAAGAATAAGAACATGCCTGCTACTATAGGTAACGAGATGCTCTCAATTTATTCTAAGCCATAAATGTTTTATTTATTACTTTAGGACTGCAAAATAAGATAAGTTGTTATTCCAATAACAACTTACGTGGAGAGAAAAAGCACATTGATCCATCCTATTTTCCAAAAAGAGTACTTCTAACCATAGTCTAGAGGCAAATAGTACAGCAATTTCCACCACTAGCTTTTCCATTGGTGCATGCAAATACACTTTTTGCT
Organism: Daubentonia madagascariensis; assembly: GCA_023783475.1. Lineage (NCBI taxonomy): Eukaryota > Metazoa > Chordata > Mammalia > Primates > Daubentoniidae > Daubentonia > Daubentonia madagascariensis. The sequence goes on from JAKFHU010001569.1 coordinate 14,194,459, forward strand.
TTACACAACATAGACTTCAAGTTATATGTTTATAACAACCACTTCAACTTATCCAAACTTCCTAGAACAATTAGTCATTACATTGCCAGTGGCTATGCCCACTGCTTACCCATGGAGCAGCAAGGATGGAGTTGAAATGGAAGAAAAGACAAAAATGAATCTTAGAGAAGTGTGTGCAGAGGGGGAGAGCTTTTCCAAACCGTACATCTCATCCCCCTCCCCGTACTCCCAATTCCCCATGCAAACAGACAATGGCTGCTGCAGCTGTGGTGAGCCTCTGTAATACACAGAAAAATAGTGACCATCTCTGCCAAAGAGAAAGACGTCCAGCCAAGCAGGAGGAAATGCATCCTGCTAAGGAAGAATGCTTGATCTTTTGGGCCTAAAGAATATCCATTCCAAGAAGATAGACAGTGTGACAGGTTGGAACACCAAGGAAACAATGAAAATGTTAATGATTTTTAAAAGGATTTCAGGGCCTTCTGGTCTGGTCTTTCCATTTAACCAAAAGATGTTATCTCATCTCATTCTCTGAGCCTTCCCCAATGTGCTACCTGCTACTGAACAAACTTCTATCTTCTTACCTCTCCCAAGCGCAACATGATAAGGAAGTTCCCTAACATCATGAAAGCACAAAGGGTCAGGAAGAAATCCTATTGATAACCATACATTAAGTGAGGACTGTTCATTTCAATGCCCCATAGAGAAGGTGAGAGAAAATAAGGGCCACAGAGGCAATCGCTGGCATTAAAATTCCATCATTCGTGTTGCTGAGGGTGAAAAGTATAGCAAAAGAAAAATAAAGTTAACAAATTCTGCCATCAAATGCAAAGGACAAGTATATGGCACTACCTCCTTCTAGACTAGTAAAAAATATACCAAACTTGCGTTCAGGAATTTTGAGGTCAAATGGTTCCTCTGAATGAATTTCTTTAGTTGGTGGTCTACTTAATAATGCAAGGATCAACATTTTTAATAATAATATTAAGCAAACCAAAAGCATTTTGCCAAGAATGTATTTGTTAAAATGGGACGGAGTTAGCAAAGAAGGAAAGTAGGAAGGAAGTCAAGCTCATAGTTAGCAGGAATGAATAACCCAGCACTGAAACTGATAAAATAGCTACTCTGAGGAATGAGGAACGAACCAACACAAATGTCTCAATAAAGTCAATCCTCCCAGCAGACTTTTGCCAAAGTATGTTTTACCCACTTAATACATAAGATTGTGATTCACTCCAGAGGTATGAATTTGCCCACTGTTTAACCATGGCTTCCTGAATATTTACAGCAATTCTTGGGTCTACAAACCCTATTTTTACTATCTTTATTTATTTCTTTGTCAAAGTTTAAAAGCCCTATAACAGCCAGGCAAATAAAATGCCTTTGTCAAAAGCATGCAAGCCCAAATTCCATTTCCAGGAAATCTAAACTTCTAACTTTGGAAGAGTACTTAGAAATTATCTAGTCCAAAGCTTGTCAAACTCCCCTCCATAAACCCTGGTCCCCACCAACAAAATGATATGACAATATCCCATTAGTAACAAAGTTCACTACGGCAGTGATTCTCATTTGGGCAAAGACAGACACAGACACACACGCAAACACAGAGCATGTGTAGTTCCAACCTTAGATCTCTAAGCTCCAAGTGATTCTGGTATGTTCACTTAAGCAGGGTACTCTCATCTCTTTTGATGCCTAGAAAATAACAAATTGATCTAGCCTGTGAAAACTTCCAGCCTGGGGATTTGCCCACTGTTAGAAGTTACTGAAAGGCTTAGCACTAGAACTTAAGTCTCCTGATTCTCAACGTGGCAATTTTTCCCTCAATACTCTGCTCCTCTTCAGTTCTCTACAGACATTCCCAAATTAAAAAAAAAAAAAAATGCAATTAATAAAGCGCTGTCCACCATTTCATCATACACACAGGCAAATGCCACACTTACAGTCACGTCAAGTCACGATTTATCACTACAGTGATTATTTTTTCTTCCCTGCGAGTTTAGGAAAAGGCCCACCTAAATCTAACCCCACTCTTTATTCATTAATTCAAGGACACTCATTAGCCAAAGACTCAACCTCTGCCCTCGAGTGGAAGGCCTCACCTAATAATAACAGCTAAAGGCTGCAGTGAAGCTGTAGCTAGTGCCTATTCCTTCTCACCCTCTGAAATACAGTATAGACATCCAAAAATTACATCTTCCAATTTCATTAGATCCCAGCCACTTTATTCTACACTTAAGTGCACTTAAGTGGAACAAGCTACTACTTAGGAATATTTCAAGTACCTTCTAATTTCTCAGGTTTTCGCCACACAGTTTGTTCCCCCTCTAATTCAGGATAGGAAATTACTTGCTGAGAAATGGCATTCCCTGGGCGGCATCCTCTCGCATTACTAAGCTAATCATTTTGGCCTGTTCCGCAGAACTTTTCATTAACTACAGGGATGGTTCTGCAGTTTATCCTCTCGTTCTATCGACCAAGAGAAATGGCAGTGGAAGCAGCCCGTGTCTTTGCAGTTTGCTTTTTCTCCTCTTCGGACATTCTATTTTCACTCTCTTATTCTAGCCTCAGGTTTCCACAGGATACAAATTCCTGTCCCTACCCTGCCATCCTAATATTCATAAGAGCCCAAGATAGTCAGCTGAGTTCTGTGGACACTAGAAGAAAAGTTCTGTCTCTGATTGGCTGCTATGTTTATGCTGGAGTCCAGACTGTACTACCATTAGGCAAAGCTCTGGCTGCCACTAATGCGCATCCTTCTTTGAGCTTCTACTACCAGCCATTTTTTCCAATGATTTCTACTCCTAACTAATTTTCATAAGTACTGACATTCTATCATGGTCCATTCATTTCTTCTATTTTCTGCACTTTTTTCCATCCATTCATTTCCATCAAACACTCTAAATTAAACACTCTATGCCAGATACCATTCTTCTATATACTGTGTAACATAACTTTATTAAGCAACCAAAACACTAGTTCTTTCTGTTCCATCGGCCATTATACATTTGCATACACAATTATAAACCGATATTGAGTCTCCGTAATACATAAGATACTCAAATCTATTTATATAGAAAAAAGACAGAAAATAGACTGCAGAGATTATGACAGCTATTCAAGAAGAAAGTATAGGATTGAAAGAGTCATTTCCTATCTCCCTATGGCCCAACAAATTATTCTGTATAAATAATGTGCATGAAATAGTATTTACTTTGGACTTTAGGATACATGACAGAGCTGGACAACTTCTGACCTATAAATGCATAAATTAGTAGCTACTATTGTCAGTATTTTTGCTGTTCTGCAACACGAAATATTTGAGATGTCAGTTATTACCTAGGGAGAGGCTAGTTTTAGCATCAGCTATGGTTATTCTCTCTGCAGTGCCTGAAACAGCTAAAACCACTGAAAATAAAAATCCCTAAAAATTATGTGAAATCAACAAAACAAAATACAACTTAAATATATCTCCTGCCTTTCCATCTTAGCACACCCACAGATATACAGGAGGAAGTAAAATAAATAATATAGATTTTTTTAAAAAAAGAAGAAATCGTTTTTCTAGATAATTTAACAAAAGAGTTGGAAAAAAAGGGAATATAATTAAACTTCATTGTACCCTTAAAAAAAAAAAGTTCCCCTACTCCTTATCAAATGTGGGCTGACAGACATGTTATTTAATTGCCCATAAATGAGCTTCTTTAAATAGCACCCACTAATACCCCAATTTCAACATCAGCCTGTGCACACAGAGAAAAAGATGAACTTTGAAATAGCTAAAAAGCAAAACAAACTGCTTTCTTAAAATTTCAACAAAATCTGAAATGAGGAAAAGCCATGAGAGGGAAACAACCTCCCTACATTCCACTGCTGGTGGAGCAGCTGGCCCACACCAGTGACTGCAAAGTCAGAGGCTAATCTGAACTAATGTCAGGGTAAAACACCTGCTTTGTCAGAAACCCCAGAGATGCTGAAAAATGAAGCACAAGACATTACTGAAACCATAAGCTGTACCAAAAGGAAATCTATGAATCTAGTCAAGTGTGGCTCATGCATAATTCACCCTCGGCTTCTAACACATTTCCCCCTGGATATCCTGTCAGGGTCTCAAACTCAACATATCTGAAACAGAATATAATACCTCCTCCTTAAACCAATTCTCCCTAGTCATTTTCCTATTTCTATATCACCAATTATCCTAGTCTTGAAGCCAAAAAATGATTTCTCCTACCTTCCTCTCCTTCAACCAAACACCCAATCTCCCAATCACCCAATAATAATAATGACAAGCCTTTATTAAGGGCTATCGGCAGGGCACAGTACTGGGCACTTGACATACATCACCTCATTTAAACCTTACAACTAAACTGCCAAACAGATATAATCATCGCTGTTACGCTGATAAGGAAACTGAGGCTCAGAGGTTAAGCTGGTTAAGTAACTTGATAAAGGCTACATAGCTAATAAGTAGCAAAACCCGAACCAAACAGACGCCCACCTGCCCTTGACGCCCATGCTCACGTATTATTCACATTGTCACAATCTCCTATCTACCGACTTGTTTTTCCATTCCTAATGCCATCACTCTGGTTCAGGCCTTTATTACATTTTATGTAAACTACTGAAATGACCTCTCAGCCTTCAGATTTTTCTCCCTCACATGTATCCTGCACATGGATGCTGGATTAAAACTTCTTGAGTGCCACTTTGTTCATGACATTCTCCTCCTGTTAAAAAATTTTCACAAATCCCCAAATACTACAGACTTCCTATGTTCAAAGCCTTCCATAATCTGGCTTTTCCCCCATCCTACTGAAAAATGCAAGTCTATAGTCAAGTCAAATTCTTTGCCAATCTCCAAAACACACAGTGCATTTCCATTTTCTGCCTATGAATAAGTAATTAATATCAGAACACTGTTCCATTCACTCTCCTGGGCCCAACTCAATTGACAACTTTGTTATGATGCTTTCTCTGATGAGGAGGTAAAAGCCAAAAGAAGAAAAGAAGTACTATTTCTGATTGAGAACTTTCTTTGTGCCAGGCACTATTCTAAAAAATCTGCATAACAACCCAATGAGATGGGTACTACTATTATCTCCAGTTTACAACAAAGAATTGAAGCATAGAGCAGTTAAGTAACTATCCAGGGTTGCACTGCAGTGTAAAGTCAAGATTCAAATCCATACAGTCGGGCTCCAGAGTCCCCCCCCTTAATCATTTGGCTTTAGTAAACTATCAGAAGTGATCCTTCTTAACTTTCTCATGGATGGGTCAGGCTGATCACCTCTGAATCTACCAATATCAACCTTGATATCAGCAAAAAGAGGACACCCAGATACTATGTACCTCCTGAAAGAGTAAGAAATCCACCACACACCTATTAGCATCCTTGCCAAATAAATTATACCAAAATCTAATTATGCCCCCAGGTCAGTGCTTCTCAAACTTTAATATGCATACAAATCACCTGAGGAGCAGTTAAAATGCAGATTCTAACTCAGAGGGCCTGAGATTCTGCATGTCTAACAAGCTCCCAGGAGATGGCTATGCTGCTGGACCACAGCCCACGCTGCCAATAGCAAAGCTCTGGATCTAATCCCCAGTTGATGAGACACAGGAGGGACACAGGAACAAATTAAACAACTTATGCCAAAAGAGGCACTTGCCTCAGATGCAAAATTTAAGAGCATGCCAAAAAACACAGTAATAGAGATAAATATTTTAATACGATATTTTACAAAATCAAAATTAATGCAAAAAACCTATGATGAATACAATATCACAGTTTTAAATAAAGTCAGAATCAGAGTTACTGAATTTTTTTTGGCTCAGGCTCCAGTATGGCTCTGCACAGCACTAAACACTACACAGAAGCTATCTGCCAAATCTAGGGTATGAAAAACTCCACAGGGCAAATGTAGACCTGGTTTCTAAAACAAATAAATACTATCACAAGGAGGAGAGTTATAGTTTAAGAGACAGACACTTGTTTTGATATTGATTTGAACAAAACTAACTGTAAAACAGACAATTTAGAGACAATAAGAAAAATATAAGACAGACTATTAGCTGGCATAAAAGAATTATTTTTAATTTTTTCAGATTCATGACAATGGCATTGTGATTTCTTTTCAGGTCTTTATCTATTGGAGTAAAGTACTGAAGTATTTATAGGTAAAATGACATAAAATCTAGGATTTGCTTTAAAATACTCCAGAAAAATAAAAGTAGAGGATATGACACGAAATTGTGAAATGTTGATATCTGCTGTAGCTGGGTGATATCACATGGTGATTTATTACACTATTCTCTCTAATTTTTATATGCTTAAAATTCCTATAATAAAAAGTTTTTAAAAATTAATCCTTTTTTCCTTAGGCACCCCTAACATTTACTTTGTACCCTTTGAACAGGACATTCCACATACTGCCTTATACATCTATAATAAAAAGAGATGCTTTTAATATGTGCCAGGAGCTGTGATGATCTCATTTAAGTGTCACAATAATATTGTGACATATTGCACAGGTGAATAAAGGTTTAGCAAGCTTAAATAACTTGCAAAGTCACACATCTGGAAAGTGGCAGAGGCAAGACTTAAACCCAGACCTGACTGACTTCAAAGCCCAGACTTTGAAGCACTAACAATCTCTCTTATGCCACACGGGTATTATGGTATAAAACAATCTCAGCTCGCAGTTCTTCATACCTCTCATGGTACCTAAGATGCAGTAGCCATTTTGAGTCATTTTGAGAGGTTAGGATCGGACCGTCTGGTTTTAAATTATGACTCTGACACTTACTAGCTATGTGACCTTGGGAAAATTACTTAATCTTGCTGTACTTTAGTTTCTTTGTCTGTATAGGGCTATTAACCTCATACAAGTATGAGATTAATAACCATCTCACAGAGTTATTAGGAAGATAAAATGAGTTAATAAATGTAAAGTGCTTAGAATTGTGCCTGGCATATGGCAATCACTGATTGTTAGCAATTATCATCGTTATTACTAAGTTCTCAATAAAACTGAACGACACTGAACACACCCCTCAGGCAAACTCATAACTATTTATTTTTACCTCTTCTAAGAAAATGTTTTTGAACACAGAACTTGAAAGGTGGCTCCCACCAATGTTTAGAAAAGCCAATATACAGTAATCAAGATTAATGTTCCCATGTTTGGAGAAAAAAATACCAATATTAATTAAAACCTACAAACACAGGGCCCTGTACCGCTGCTACAGTACCACATTTGCTTTGCAAGCTTAATGTTGAAGAATTTATGGTGTTTGTGGGATTTAGGAATTCTAAACTGAGAGGCTAGATGCCCCATAGAAATCAATAGGAGGGTCATAGGCCAAGGCAGGTGGCAGAATTGGTGTCAGAGGCACTGAGCCAAAGGAGTAAAATGAGAACCAGGAGCCAGAATTGAAGCAGGAGTGGAACCACTGTTAACTGCTGAGCCAAGGGGGTTAGTTGAGAAGGTGTGCCAAGGCTCACCAGCCAAAATCACAGGGAGATAGACCAGAGCCAGGAAGAACAAGGACAAGGTCCCCAGTGACACAGGAACAATCTGAGCTCAAGTCAGATACAGAAGTATTCAGACATGACTTGCTGCATTTAACCACTTATGCTGGGCCTCTCTTGTGGTTATGTTGTGTCAGTCTTAAAACTATACTTTTCCAAGCTATCTTGTTACACATGGAAAGTGAAATAAATAAAAGACTCAGATCTTCTTAGCTCACATAGAAGATCCTCATCACCCTTCCCCACGTGTTGTCTCTCAAGTCACTCACTGCCCAGTCACCAGCAGTACTTGGTTTTAACTCCAAAACTGCTGAGCATTTATTGTATCAAATTTATAATTACTAGCATTTATTGAACCCTTATATCTGGCAGACATGATACTAAGAGCTTTCCTCTTAATTTAATTTCCTCTTAATGTAATGCTTCAATGACCCAATGAGATACTGTTATTATCCCCAGTTTACAGATGAAGAACATAAGCCTTAGAGAGCCCAGGGCCACACTGCTAGGAAGTGTCAGGTCTGTCTGACTCCAGAGACAACTTTTATACTACAATGCCTCCTTTCTTATGCTACTTTTTAGTAGCAGACTGTTTGCTACTATTAATAAAAGGGCCAGAAATGAGTGAGAGACTATTGCAGGTGAACTGCTGACATGATAAACCGAAAAACCTGGAACATAATCTTCCCCAGGGAACTCAGAAAGCTTGCTAAGAGCAGTTGAAGAGGAATGAGCAATACTTAAATTGTCTTTACTTTCAGCAAACAGGGTCATTTCCTCCTCTTCAATTGCTCTTCCCGAGTTGAGAGCAGTCCCTGCTGCTCCTGTCAACTACTGTGATCTGCTGTGGAGAAATTAAGCAGAGGGGGAAAAAAATCATAGATTTTTCTTTGAAACTTTGGGGATGGGAGAAAAAAGAAGGGGAGGAATTCCCAATGGAGAAGAAAATTTATAAATACAATAACATGAAATAAAGTCTGCAAATAAATAATATCTGGTGTCAAAAGACAAATTAAGGGCAGCAATCAAAAAGGGACAGATAAAAATAAACTAAAATATGCAATTTTTCACAAATCTATTACAAAAAAATTATTTTTTTCTAGTCACACAGAGTGTCAAGAGAAGCAAGATCTGAGCTACAAAAGTATGATGACTCTAAAATCTATTCATCATACCTGAAAACAATCATGTAGCTGCCTGCAATCATCCATGGAGTGTGCAGAATGAGAATGGAACCTGGGGACACCAACATTTAAGGGACAAGCAGAGCAAGAAGATACCCTAAAGGTAATTGAAAAGGATACAGCCAAAGAGAATCAAATGTGGCAGACAAAGATTGAAAAGTATCCATTTAATTTAACAACTAAGTGGCCATTAATGACCTTGTCAAGAGCAGGTTCAATCAAATGATGGGATACAAGATTTTACGAAGCTTACTCTGAAGTGGAGGTAGGCAAGCGTGAGGCACACTTTCGAGAATGGTGTCAGCACAAGAGAGCTAGGGCAGCAAATCCACAGGAATGCACAGTTGAGTGAAGACGTGTATAAGCTCAGAAAGATTCTGACAAGTGGGGGAGACAGAAGCCGAAAGTTGGCTGGGCGCGGTGGCTCACACCTGTAATCCTAGCACTCTGGGAGGCCGGGGCAGGAGGATTTCTTGACCTCTGGAGTTCAAGACCAGCCTGAGCAAAAGCAAGACCCCATCTCTACTAAAAGTAGAAACATTAGCCAGGCGTCACGGCGCACACCTGTAGTCGCAGCTACTCAGGAGGCTGAGGCAGGAGGATTGCTTGAGCCAGGGAGTTGGAGGCTGCAGTGAGCTATGATGAATGACATTACTACACTCTCCCCAGGGTGACAGAGCAAGAATCTGTCTCAAAAAAAAAAACAAAACAAAACAAAATAGAAGCCAAAGTCTGAGACTAAGGATACAAACGAGGGGACCGACAACCAACTAGAGGGGAAAGAAGGGGGTGGACGAGAGTTGGAGGGCTTGGCGTTGGCCAGGTGGATGGCGGCCCCATCCACTGAGAGAGAAAGAACGAACATAAATGTGTGTGGGGGGAGTTAAGGTTGCCTAAGAATGAGTAAGAAGAAGGTGGAGGAGGCAAATGAGGAAATTCATGAATATTTCAAAACAAATTTTGTGGAAACTTAAAGAGTAACCTGACTACAGATTCAACGTATAATTTCCTTCAGGAGGATCCAACAGCCTGGGTTTGTGAGTTCAGAAGTGTCCAGTCAACAGGCTGGTATCTTGCCCTTGCACACTCATCCTTCCATTCTCTTGTTTGTTCCTTCTTCCACAGACAAAACATGTGTTGAGCACCTTCTATGTGCTGGGCTTTCAGGACAACACTGAGCTAAACAAACAGTGTCCCTGTCTTTAGAGTCCTATGATATAAGAGAAGAAACAAACAAAAAATCACAATAACAATGAGTGTTATATAGGAGTTGTTCACAGTACTATGGAGAAAACACAGGAAGACTGCCCAACCCAGACTGGAGGGGTCAAGGAAGACTTCCTTGAGGAAATAACATTTGAGGCCTGGAGGAATGATAGTTGCTTGGGGAAGAAGAGAAAGTGACAGTGTTCCAGGAGGGAACAACAACGGCAAGGACCCTCCCTGAAAAAAAGAGCATGTTGCTTTGGAAGACCTGAAAGTTCTATGTGCTAACATGTAGAGTGTGGTCAGGCTAGAGATGTAAGCAGATGGGGCCAAGTACATGTAGAGTGGGTAAGAATTATGTACTTGATTCTAAAAGTAATAGCAATCTTCTCTTATAAAAGGTCACTCTAGCAATGGTGCACAAAATATTAACAGATTAGAAACAGGCAAAAGTTAGTGCAAGAAGACCAGATAGGAGGCTATTATTAAAAATCCAGGCAAGAGATGATGGTAGTATAGACAAAGGTACTGACAGTGAGGACAGACCAAAAAACTGAACAAATTCAGAGATGTAGCGGAAGCAAAATCATTTAGAATATATGACCCGGATATGGGGAATGAGAATAAGGAGGGATGAAGAGGATGCCCAAATTCCTAGTTTGGGATATTAGACGGATGTTGAGTTGTATCCATTACTGAAAAAGAACAGGTTTGACAGGGAAGCTTTTTATTTTATTTTTCGTCTGTTGAGTTTGAGGCATCTGTGAAGTATCCCAGTAGACAAGTAAGCAGTTGAATGTATATATAGGTCTGGAGCTCAGGACAGGTCTTTATGGAGACAAAAACCTGGGACTTGGCTTCATACAGCTGGAACTGAAGACATTACGAGTGACGAGATCATGCGGGAGAGAACATATGTGGGGGGCCTAGGGCACAGTCCTAGAGAACTGCTCCTCTAATGCCTGAGTAGAGGGGAGGAGAGGAGCAACAGAGCAGCAGGAAGAGGAACAGCCAGAGACAAAGGAAAAACAGGAATTTGGGAGTCAGAAGCCAAGGAAATAAATGCTTCAAGGAGAGTCAACTGTGTCTAAAGCTGAGTGGTCAAGAGGAATGAGGAATAAAACTGGTGAAAATAATTCTAATGAAGATTGGATAGAATGTGGCACAAGCAGGAGACAGGGAAGCACAGCAAACCTATTCAAAAAGTTCAGTTGTGAAAAGGGGAAGAAATGAGAGGCTGGAAGGGCCAGGCAGGACATGTGAAAATGGAGTTGAGGAGTGCATGATGTGTTGGATCGAGGAATCTAGAATGTTCCAGCCATTCTATCTACAGTAAAAAAAATAAAAATAAAAATAAAAAAGGAATCGAGGATGGGAAAAAGGTGAAAAGCAAGGAAGAGTCATAGACTAGGAAGCAAATGAAGGGGCCGAGGAACAAAAAGTATTGATAACACTGAAGAACAGGCGTAAGGGAATGAGAACACCAGAATAACATACAACAGTAATGACAAACTGGGATACGGAAGTTCTGTGTTTCAGAAGTGGAACAGGGGCAAGTGATAAGGTTTAGCATTCAACCAATGGGAGGGGGTAAAACTGACAGAGGGTGGAGCAGGGCCCACAGTTCCAGGAGAAGATGAAGTCAGGGAAAGCAGGGACAGGGTGTTGTTGGGCAGGTCATCCACATAGACACTGACAGCATTCAGGAAGGTAACAGGACTTAGAAAGAAAGGACATTGATAAACTAGACACCAAAGCCTAAGCCTAATGTAACTGAGATCCCAGAAGGCTGGAAGATTTATGGTGTTATGAGTTAGCCAGACATTATAAGCCTCAAAGGAGAAGAGATTTTTTATAAGAAGATGGAAGAGTAATGGTTTGGAATAGATACTGAGGAGCCAGGAGAATGGCAACACCCCTTCAACCTGACCCCATTTGAAAGGGCAAGGCAGCTTCTACTCAAGAGGGCTACAGGGTAAGATTTTCTCAGGGAATGAACAAGGTTAGTATAAAAAATAATGTGATGACTGTTCTGTGAAAAGGTTGGGTATATATAGGATAAAAGAAAAGGACAACAAAAGGAAGGTACCTCAACATAATAAAAGCTATATATGACAAGCCCACATCTGACATCATACTCAATGGTGAAAAACTGAAAGCTCTTCCTCTAAGATCAGGAACAAGACAAAGATCCCCACTCTAACCACTTCTATTCAACATAGTACAGGAAGTCCTACCCAGAGCAATTAGGCAAGAAAAAGAAAAAAAGGCATCCAAAATTGGAAGGGAAGAAGTAAAATCATTTACAGATAACATGAACTTATATGTAGGAAATCCTGAAGATTCTACATACAAAAACTTTTAGAACTAGTAAACAAATTCAGTAAAGTTGCAGGATACACAACACACAAAAATCAGTTGTGTTTCCATACACTAACAATAAACAATCTCAAAAGGAAATTTTTTAAAATCCCATTAACAATAGCATCAAAAAAATAAAATACTTAGGAATAAACTTAACCAAGGAGGTGAAAGACTTATACACTAAAAACTATAAAACATTACTGAAAATTAAACATAACTAATTAATTGGGGAAACATCCCATGTTCATAGATTGGAAGACTTAATATTATTAAAATATACATACTACAAAGCAATCTACAGATTCAATGCAATCCCTATCAAAATCCCAATGGCATTTTTTGCAAAAATTGAAAAAAACCATCCTAAAATTCATACAGGATCTCAAGGGACCCCGAATAACCAAAGCAATCTTGAAAAAGAACAAAGTTGGAGGCCTCATACTTCCTGATTTTAAAACATAATACAGAACTACAGTAATCAAAACAGTGTTATAGCGGCATAAAGAAAGATATATAGACCAATGGAACAGAATAGAGAACCCAGAAATACATCCTCATATATATGGTCAAATGGTCTTCAACAGGATGCCAAGACCACACAATGGGGAAAGGACAGTCTCTTCAACAAACAGTGTTGGGAAAACTAGATATACACATGCAAAAGAATGAAGCTGAACCCCTACCTTATAGAATATACAAAAATTAACTTAAAATCAGTTAAAGACCTAAGTGTAAGACCTAAAACTATAAAACTCCTAGAAGAAAACTTAGGTAAAACTTCACAACATTGTATTTAGCAGTGATTTCTTGGATATGACACCAAAGATAGAGGCAACAAAAGCAAAAATAGCCAAATGGGACTTCATCACTTAATAACTTCTGTGCATCAAAGGACACAATCAACAGTGTGAAAAGGCAACCTACAGAATGGGAGAAAATATCACAAATTATATATCTCACAAGGGGTTAATATCTAGAATCTATAAAGAACTCCTACAAGTCAACAACAAAAAAACTTGATAAAAAATGGGCAAAGGACTTGAACAGACATTTCTCCAAAGATTTTCAAATGGCCAACAAGCCTATGAAAAGGTGCTCAACTTTACTAATCACTAGAGAAATCCAAATCAAACCACAATGAGATAACACCTCACACCCACTTCGATGACCACTATCAAAAAAACAGAAAATAACAAGTGTTGGTGAGAATGTGGAGAAATTGGAACCCTTGTGCACTGTTGGTGGTATTGTGAAATGATGCAGCTGGTATGAAAAACAGTACAGATGTGATATATAATAATGTTTTGTGATCCTAAATGTCTCAAAATGGAGTCTCTTATGACAAGTGACTCAGCCCACAGTGAAACTGCTGACCCCTCAAAGTGATAAACTTATGTACAATGGACTGAGGTGGTATGATAACACCCGCTGGCCAGGCACCCCTGAAACTCAACAAAGTGAAGCCAGAAGGTAGCTGAGATAATTACCATGGACGCTCCTGCAGAGGGCCACAAAAACAGCAAAGGCACTGACCATCGCCAAGATGCCTGCAGAAGCTACTCCTGAGAACTCTGAGGCCTCCTCTCCAAATATGGGCAGCAGCTGCTGGAAACTCTGCTGGAGTAGAATGGCAACACCTCCCAAATCCTCCACCCCCGCTGGTTGGCATCTGGAGGGAAATTTGGACCTGCATGGTTGCTCTGTTAGCATGCTAGTCTCCTGAGCTAGCTATGGTTTGTTCCCCCCACCTCTTATTGCTGTCTATGTGTGTGTGGGAACGGGCAGTTGTTGTTCAATGGGTACAGAGTTTCAGTTTTGCAAGATGAAAAAGTTCTAGAGATCTGTTGCACAACAATACTTAACACTACTGAACTATACACTTACAAATGGTTAAGGGAGAAAATTTTATGTTGTGTGTTTTTTACCATAATTTTTTTTTAAAGGCTAAATAGTACTAAATCATGCAGGAAAAAATTTGAGAAAAAAAAAGAGCAGCAGGACAAAGGGAGTTTGCATTTTGGGCAGTAACCTTGAATGTCAAGGGTGGAGACAGAGCAAAATGAGGCCTCCAGGCTCCTACCAACTTCTGGTTCAAGCTGTTTCAGCTCCAATTTAGAATGACACCTCCATTAGTACTGCAGTCTTAACAGGCCTTTTTTAAAGTCTCAAGACTATATGGACAAGAAATTATTATGGTACCTCTAAAAATATCCTGAACAAGGGACACAGTCAGTTCCTGAGATCTTCACCTAGTCATAGAAACAGCAGTGATCCTCAGTGAGTGACAGGTTTCCCCAATTGATCTAGCCATGGCCTAAATTGAATGCTCCCACAAAGGAAGGATAGGAACCTTTCCTTGAGGACTTAAGTGTAGTCAGAAAAAGGAGAAACCAAACATTACATGCTCCATTTGTGAAAATATCTGCTGTATGCTTCTTATATTATAAACGTTAGGCTTCTTAGGTCTGTTCTTTAGATGCTAGCTAATGGCATTTGAGTACGTGGCCTTAAGAATACTTAGAAAAGGAGAATAGGTTCCAACTTTTCTACAGCTGCAAAAAAAGCAGACACCAAGCTGCATCATAAAGTTATTTCTGACAGTGGTGAATTAACAATACTCACAAAATATCAGTATGACTTTCCTTTGCAATGTGGAGACTTCTAATAGAAAGCATAACAGTTCTGTTTTCTGTTTAACAAAGCAGTCATTTAAGACACTTGAATTTGAGTGTTGCTACTTAAGATGTATGCCTGAATCCCCAAAAGACTGCAATTTGATTGGCTGTCTTTATAATCTATGTAATTTTATTAAAAAACTTCTCTGTTTATTTGAATCTTATTACTATATTAAACCAGAAGAGGAGTTCTACCACTTTCTTCTTCTCCCTCCATGCCTGAAGGCTAATAAAACCCTAGACTCCCTAGAATTCCTTATTCAAACAAAACTTTTGAAAGTCCTTTTCTCATTTAAATTAATGTAGGCTAATGGGATAGGTGAGGCTAGTCACAGGGGATGGAGGAAGCAGATTCAGTAAGTGTCCAGCCATGGGAGTGATGACAAGCTATAGTGAGAAACTAAAGGAATAAAATCCCAGAGAGACATATGAGTTCCAGTCCCTGTCTGCTACTAACTTGGGGGGGGGATTTTTCTCTCTCTAGGATGGGCCTTAATTTCTTCAACTGTAAATAAAACGAATAAAAATAGCTTCCTTTCTGATCTTACTCCTATAATCTACATCTACTGGAGTATAAGTATACACATAGTTCCAACTACACAGCTCTGGTTATAACAAGAAGCTTTTGTCTTTGTTTTTGGTTTGAATAATATTTATTTTTCTTCTATACCACATGTTTTATAGAGATAAGCATAACTGAAGATTTTAACCTCAGGCCCTTTTGGGCTGTTCTGTTGTTGGGGTGAAGTAGCACTGGGGCGGTCAGATAGTTACCAGTGTTTTCCATAGAGCCAATGGCCTCCCCATGTCAGCAGGCAGAGCCCAGCTGTAGTCTTCTTCCAATGATTTCGAAGTGTTTTAAAGAACACAGTCATCTTCTCCTAGAGGTCTGCTAGGTTAGTAGAGATGGAAAAAGAAAAACAGAATTTATCCAAGGTAGGCATGCAGCACCGCAGTTCCTCTGTCCTCCACTCTCCCACCTCCTCTCGCTGCTGTTCCTCCCCACCACCTCTCCTCCCGCCTCAGCTCTTCTTCTTCTCACCCCCCTATTCACCTTTATTTCTTCCTTCCTTCCTTCACACCTTCCCACCTAAACTATACTTCTTCCTTCTCTGATCCCTTTTTCCTCATTGTATTAGAAGAAGGGAATTCCAGGCTCCCTCTGATTTTTCTGTCCTCTTACAGCCTCACTGCAGCACTGTTTAAGAGTATACATTTGTCTGTCCATGATAATATAAGGGACCCAACAACACATTAATAATGTGTTCAAAATAAAACACCAGGCCTTCAATAGGAAAAAAAGCAGAAAACATGCACAGAAAACTCAATGAAGAGGTAATGCACGTGGCTATGTGAAAAAGTTCAACTTCCTGAGTCATCAAAGGCATGCAAACTACAAAGACCTACCATTATTCACCTACAAAATTAATAATTTTTTAAAATGATCATATTCACTAATGACAGAATAAAATGAGGTAGACACTATCATACATTGCTTTAAAAAGGTAAATTAGCAGGACTTTATTAAAAAACAAAGTGGCAATATAGAATATTCTTATTCTTCATAGAACTTATTCTTCATAGCATAGCATACAAATATAAGAATTTGATGATACTTATATTTATTTGCTAATTTGTTTATTAGCTTATCCCACTGAAACGTAAACTCCACGAGAGTAAGAACTTTGTTCTGGACACTGCTGTATCCCATGCCTAAAGTAAGATTTGGAACATAGTAGATATTTAAGAAATAGCTGTTGAGTGAATAAGTTATGTAGTAATTACTAAAATTTTTCCTGATGTGGGAAAAAACAAAAAATAAAATGTTAAGTAAAATTAGCAAGATAAAAAGTCATATATAATTGGTATTATCCCAATTATGTTCAAACATGGATATAAACTGAAAAAATACCAACACAAATAAACAGCCAGGCGTGGCGGCACACACCTGTAATCCCAGCAACTCAGGAGGCTGAGGCAGCAGGATCACTTGAGGCCAGGAGTTCAAGACTACAGTAAGGTGTGATTGTGCCACTGCCCTGCAGCCTGGGTGACAGAGTAAGACCCCATCTTTACAAAAAAAATAAAATAAATAATTTAAAGTAGTTCCCTCTAGTTTGTTGATGGTGGGTTACATTAATTTTTAAAATTGCAATGTATTTTCTAAGTTTTCTAAAATGAATATAAATTGTTTTTAGATAAAAATTTAAACAAAATTTTTATGCCCATGTGTGAGTGAGGTAAATAGACCAAGGGAAAAAAGGTGCTTCCACTGAAGAGTCTAAGAGTTCTTTACTCCCTTTAACCCCCATTGGTTAAAATTCCTCTCAAGGGAAGAAACATCCTTATTGCAAGCAGCAATGAAGCCAGTGCCAGGGAGCCCAACTTCCTGTGAACCCCACACACCATTCAGGCTAGTTCATAAAGGATCCCAAAGGCCCATGTAATTCTTCAACTCCTCTCCATCTGGCCCTAAGCCACTCCTTCATTTCAAATGCCTTCAACAGACACCTACATGCTGGGCTCTGTGCTGGGTACAAGGGCAGAGAAGGATAAGTCCCATTCTCAAGTGTTCACAACTATTAAACCCGCAATTACAACATGATTATGATTGTAATACAGCAGGATGAATGTCGAGGGTGAGCATAAGGCTCTGTGAGAGTCTGCAAGAAGGGACCTAACCTAGACTGGGGGTGACAGGGTGGTACACAATCAGGGAAGTCTTCCCTGAGTCTTTAAGAAGGAGGAATCACCAAAGTAAAGGAGCTATGTGTATGCTATGAATGTTTCTGTCACCCTCAAATATTCATGTTAAATCTCTAATCCCCAATGAGATGGTATTAGGAGATAAGGCCTTTGGGAGGTAATTCATGAGAGTAGTGCTCTCATGAATGGGATCAGAGCCCTTATAAGTAGAGACACCACAGAGATGGTCTCTCTCTCTGCCATGTGAGGATACAGCAAGAAGATAGCCATCTACAAACCAGGAAGAGGGCCATCACCAAGCACCCAACCATGCTGGCACCCTGATTTCAGACTTCCAGCCTCCAGAACTGTGAGAATTAAATTTCTGTTGTTTAAGCCTCCCAGTCTACGGTATTTTTGTTGTGGCGGCCCAAACTAAGACAGTGTACAAAGGCATAAAAGACAACAGGGTATGTTCAGAGAAACACAGGCAGGTAGTGTAAGGGAGAAGAGATTTCATTTCTTACCCATTGCTAGGTTCATGGCTCAAACTCCTATAGCAAGAGACAGATTAACAAGAGAAACGCCTACAAATTTATTTAATGTAAGTTTTACATGACAGAGGAGCCTTCAGTAATAAAGGCACAAAGAAACAGGGAAACCTGTGTATTTTTATGCTAAGTTTGATGAAGAGTGGAATCATGTAGAAGTATGAGTGGACAAAGGTGATGAAGAGTGGAATCATGTAGAAGTATGAGTGGACAAAGGGGGTACGATCTAATGGCAATAAACTGGTGGTTACTTAGCAAGGCCCGTTGGTTCAGATTGTTCTCTGTGTGCCCAGTCTTCAGAGATAAGGGCATTCCTTTCCTCCACGTATAAGGTGGGCACCTCTCACATGAGGGTCTTATATAGAGGAAGGTCAGAGAATTCTTTTATTTCTTTTATGGACTGCTTCAGGACAGAAGAGTGGGAGAAGGTCAGAAAGTAACTTTCTTGCTTCTGCTGTTTCCTCTAATACCAGGGCGTCACATTTTTGGGTAGTATGTTCTAAACCCCATCAATAATCTGGTATGGATAAAGAGCAGGGTAAATATGGGAGAGTGTCTAGAACAGGGGTTCTCAACCTTTAGTACAGAACTCGTTAAAAACGCAGATTCTTGGGTACTACCTGCCTCCCTCAAGAGTCTCATTTGTTCTGGAATTGAGCTGTCATCTTCATTTTTAAAAAGTAATCTCGGAATTACAATGAAAATCAGCACCACATCAGACTTTGAGAAACAGTGGTTTAGAGATAAAGGATGGGGAGGGGGGATTAGAAAAGACCTTGAATCCACACTAAGGACTTTGCATATTATGTTGAAGACAATGAAAAACTTTTAATGGGTTTTAAGCAGGTGAGAGATATAATCATATTTGAACCGTAGAAAGATCACTTTACAGCAGAATAGAAAAAGGACTGGTAGAAGCTGAAATTAAAGCTAAAGAGAGCCATTAGGAAGTTATTACCATAATCTCTAGGTACCTGAAGGAATGAACAACTGAGATAGAGAGGATGGATTTGGAGATCTTTAGAAAACAGAAATTGGCAGCACTTGGTGATCAATTGATTGTAGGATGAGAGAGAGGAGGAACCAAGCCAGGTTTTGTGCTTGGGTGACTGGCTGAATAATGATTTCAATCATTTAGATGTGGATGTAGGCTTGTGGAGAAAGGTAGTGTGTGCAGTTCAGGAGATACTGAGTTTAACATGCCTACGGGGCATCCAAATGGAAATGTCCAGTAGATGTCTAGATTTAGCAGCCTGAAGCCAGGAGAAAGGGTAGAGGGAAAGGAATGCCAATAATAAGTTAGAGAACAATCTAAGAGTTGGTAAGTCTCTTTAAAGGCCATCCCCTCCCAAAGGAACTCCCTTTTCCTCACAAATGAATGATTCGCGTATTATAAAAATAACATGAAAATATGCAGGTAACCTAGTGCAGTGGAAAGAGAATTGGTCCAAGGGTCTGGAACTAGATTCTAATCCTAGCTGTGTCACTTAACTGGTAGTGAGAATCTCAGTAAGTCATTTAACTTCTGCCTCTATTTCTTTACTAGTAAAATGAGGATTCACCACCTGCTCTGATTACCTCATTTGGCTATGATCACATGTGATAAGACTGTAAATGTACTATGTAAATTTTTCTCCAAGTATTTAAGTTGTCATCACAATATACAATACATTAGTTAACAATGTATATTCCTTTCTAAGTAACCAGTAGAATTCTCATTTCCCAATTTCAATAATAGTCTCAATTTTATATGTTCAAAGTAACATATCTTAAGAGCAGTTTTTTCCCCCAAAGAACTTCCAAATTCTAATTGTTTTCGACCCTCCTGACGTGTAAGGTGTGGGGGTTTCTCACTAGACGGTGAACAACGGCAGGTTCTATCCATCTGCAGCACCAGAACCCAGTAAAGCGCCCAGAATGAATGAACCAACCAACCCATCAATGGATCAGATACTACTGGCCCCATTTTGCAAACGAGTACGCTGTGCCCACGGGGCAAAGTGACTGAGGATCCACAAGTCAGCGACAGCTGTGGGACTCGAACCCAGCACGCCTGACTCCCGCACTGCCCACTGTGACCAGGGGCCCGCGCGGAGCCTCCCCCGCCGCGCCGGCCAGGCCCTCGCCCCTACCCTCCAGCCGCGCCTCCGCCCGCACCCGCGGTGCCCACGCCGCGGCGCCTGAAGGCCCGGGGCCCCGCGCCACCGCAACTCCGCGGCCCCCAGCCCGGCGCGGCTCCCGCAGCTCCGCCCCACGCCCCAGGTCCCCCGCCCGCGCCCCGTCGCAGCGCCCCGCGCTCGGCTGCCCGCCCGGGCACCGCCGCACTCACCACGGCCGGCCCCGCTCACGGCCCAGCTTTTCCTGTGTGCTGCCTCTAGATTCCCCGGCTGGTTCCAGGGAAACCGCTGCCGCCGCCCTCGGGTTCCGCCGTGGAGCCGCTTGCGCGCTGACCCGGCGGGGCGGGGCGGGACGCGCTTACGCCCGAGGGCGGGGTGGGTCGCAGGGGCCGTCGCCCCGGGGCTGCCCTCATCCGTATTCTTTTATTTATTTATTTTTTTGACACCCAAATCTCTTTTACTGGGGGGAATGGGCTTCTTGGGGGCGGGCCAGGCGCCCGCACTGCACGGCTTGGTCACTGGCGCTGCTTCCCGAGTCCCGGGGCTCCGTCACGTCGGGCCGCTCGGCGGGCTGGAGAAGGGCGCCCCAAGGCCTCAAAGGCACCGTCGGCCCTGAAGGCCAGCCCCACGGTGGCCGGGGCCTGTGGCCGTGCCCTCCGGCTGGGGAAGCCACACTCGCCCAGCGTCTTGCCATCGCCCGGGAGCTGGTTGTCCTCGTGCAGCCGCTGCTGGACGGTGGCGCTTCTGCTCGAGCGTGCCCGACGCCCTGGCGTCGCGAAGATGGTGGTCCTGGGGCGCCGCGTCTTGAGCAACACGCCGCATTCCCTCTTTTATTCGCTCGTTCATCGTTTCATCCACCCATCTAGGGCCCAGTAATATTTCACGGAAAGCCTACCAAGGCAAGCACTGCTTTAGGACCTGGAACTAAATCGAAAAATGAATTAACTAAATGAACAAGGCAATTTTAGGTAGTGGTAGTGCCACGAACAAAATGAAACAGAGTGATAGAAAGGGAGTGGGGTAGGGGGAGAATTATGTTAAATTGGGCAGGCTAAGCTAGGACTCTGAGTAAGGGGTGATCGATCTGAGACCTGAATGTCGAGAAGGAGCCTCTCAAGCAAAGATCCGGGAGGGAGAACCTGGCGCAGGGATCAGCCGGTGCGAAAACTCGGAAGCCAGAGGCACTTTGGCACGTTAGAGGCCAGTGTGGGTGAGGCAGAGAAAGCTAAGGAGAAAGTGGCCACGAAGAAGCTGGACAGAAGGGCAGGAGAGGCCATGGTGGTAAGGAGTTAGGACATTACATCAAATGGGGCTGGAAGGCGTTCAGGGGATTCCGTGCGGGGCCGGGAGGTTCTGGTTTACATTTTACACATCTCTCTGGCCACAGTGCATGAATGGATTCTAGAGAACAAAAGAGCTACAGAGAAGCCAGGGCCGATGCTGACCGTCAGACAGTTTAAACTGTGTGCTCGGCCCCCACATTGGGGACCAAGTCAGGCAATGTAGATTTCTTTCTAACTTTTTTCCTTCCAGCATTCAGTCAACCAACATTTGCCAAGTGGTGAGTATGTCCTGGCCCTGTGGCAGGCACTGGGGATGTGCTAGAGTACATGGGTCTGTTACCGAAAGTTTGGTACTTGTCCCCACAGCCAAACTAAGAAGGAGGACAAGCGGTTTGAGGAGAAGGAAAGAGAAGCTTATTAATTTGCCAGCAAATGAGGAGAATGGCAGGCTCTCCTCTTAAAGTACCAACGTCCTATCTATAAGCAGAAATACAGAGCTTTTAAAAGGAGTTTGGGGCTATTGCTGTTTAACTGTAGTTGTTGGTCCTGATGGGAAGAGTCTCTTGACCTCTGCCCGGAATTGTACATTGAGGCCATCTCCTGTGGTACAAAGAAACAAAGAACACTCCCCTGCCCTTCTGATTACTGGCCTCAGGAAGGGATGCAGGTTTTAATTCCCAAAAGTGGGGAGGGGGGTTAAAGAGACAGCTCATAAAACATTACCTTTTTTCAGACCATTCCCTCTGTTACACGTCCTGCCCCCATAGACCTTGCAATCTAGGCTCCCCACGTGAAGACATGCATCCTGCCTCTCTCTCCCTAGATGAATGCTTCAGGGAAATTGGTATAAACTAAAAATAAAATCCTAAGCCCCCCTCCCACCAAATGAACGGACCCCCTCTTGGTCAAAGGGACCCCAGAGAATTCTTAAAACTGAGTTCCTAGTCATGACAGGACGGTAGGTCAGACACGCCTTGTTATACACCCTCCCTTTTGGAGTTTAGACACAACTGACCAGCATTAATATCAAAATGGAGACCTTAAGACTGACAAAACAGGCTCTGTGACAATAAGATACCAAATTATAAACAAGACCTAAGGCCATGCAAGACAAGGGTTAAGTCACACCTGAAGGCTACCAATCTTGCTAAACAAGTCTTTTTTGACCCAGTATATTGTGGCACCACATGACAGATAACAGACCCCCTTTATCTTCACAGAAACATTCTTTTCTACTAACTCCAAGATTTTGGACAAAGCGTTATTCGTTTAACAGATTACAAATTAAGTAATCTCTGAATCCACCTATAAGCCCCTGCTTCAAGATATCCTGCCTTTTCAGGCCAAACCAACATATACCTTCCATGTATTGATTTATGTTTTTGTCTATAATTCCTGCCTCCCTAAAATGTATGAAACCAAACTGTAATCCAACTACCTCAGGTGCACTTTCTCAGGATTCCTTGAGACTGTGTTTCCAGGGGCTGCAGTGACTCATATTGGCTCAAAATAAACTTCTTTAAAATTATTTTACATCCTATTGAAGACCACTCCAAAAATAAGTAAATGAATAAAATAAAATTATTTTACAGAGTTTTGTTTTTTCCATTAACAATGCAACATCCAATGAGGTCATGCACTAAAGCATCTTCTGTATGCTAGTGCACGCTAATCCTCACTAGGCCACACTACATAGTAGCATGAACTTTCTAGCCCTCTCTCCTGAGTCTCTACCTGTAAACTAGGGGACTGAGAATATCATCATTTTAAAAACTCTTCTAGCTCTAAAATGTTGTGATATTGAGGATGTGAGAGACAATTATTTCCAACTCTTCTTTTCCAACTATCTAAAATGTTTGTGTTTGGAACTGAGTTGCTGAGCTGCTGGCCTGTAGGCTAGAAAAATCAGGGACAGACTTGTTGTCAGATTGTCAGATTGTCTGTCCAATGGGCAGACTTAATGCTTTGGAGATTCAGCAAAAAAAAGTTGTTCCCCAAAATGAGAAAAGGCCAACTTGATAAATTTTCCATAATTTTTCAGTCAGAAAAATCTATAAAGAATCTTTTCCTTAAAAAAATTTTACATGTATGTGTGCTTTTTGGTTTTGTTATTTTAGGGCTGATTTAATTTTTTATTTGGATTGTATGTGGACAGGGAGCTCTTTATTCATTTCTGGTTTTAGGGCCTCTAAAGACCAGAATCCAGTTTTGCTGGGACATCTGCATCACATGTGGATGTGAGTTTGACCTACATGCTGGTGCTTGTAGGCTTTGCCTATGCTTCTCCCCTAGAGCCAGAAGGAATGCAAACCTGCAGACCATTTCATGCTTCTTACCTCCAGAATTGTAGGATAATAAATTTGTGTTGTTTTAGGCTACTAAGTATGTGGTGATTTATTACAGCAGCTACAGGAAACTAAGACACACTGTCTTAGAATACACTTCCTGGGGAATCCAACCTATGACAGGTTGATATTTCAATACTTTCAGTGAATCAGTAATTTTTTTTTAATTTTTAGTTTTTTAGAGACGAGGTCTCGCTCTGTCACCCAGGCTGGAGTTCAGTGGCACAATCATAGCTCACTGCAGCCTCAAACTCCTGGGCTCAAGTGATCCTCCTGCCTCAGCCTCCCAAAGTGCTAGGATTACAGGTGTGAGCCACCACAACCAGCCATCAGTATTAAAACTAAACTATTCTCTCTGCCATTTTGTTTGTGCAGGACCATTGTGCATGCCACACTCATCCCCGATACAAACCTGTAGTGTACCTGTCCTCCTCTCTGCCTTCCCAATCCCAACCTTCCTGCAGAGCTCACCTCCACATAGTCTTTTCTGAGAGCTACACCCTTCTTGACCTGCCCCTTTCTTGAATAATGGTAACATTTTTAGTTTGCATCACTCACTTCAGCTATTAATCATGTATTTTTTTACGAGAAGAGTAGAAATATGGGGGATCATGAAGGAATCTAAACGCACACCTGCAGGTAGATGTGTAGGTTGGAGTTTTAGGAGATGTAAACCAACTCTACTCTCCTCCAAATCCTGTTTTACTATGATGTACACAGATTTCAAAATAATCAGGCTCAAGTGCTAGCCAGCCTTGAAAGGTCTCCTGCAGCCCAGCAGAGACCTGACACTGACTTAAGCAGCCCCAAGAACTTCTGTTAGTCAAGGACTGAAGCTAGCTCCCTCTCATGTTAAATGGGAGTCCTGGAGAGCTTCCTCTGCTGGCCCAGGATGAGCACCTAGGCTGCTGCAAAAGGAGTTGTAGGTCTGACACAAGGACCCTTAGATGCCTGGAGCAGCCCCTTAGGCACAATCCCCGAGGCTCAATGGCACATTCATGCCACGGAAAAGGCCAGAAAGATATCCAGAGGTGCACAGCCAGAGAGAGGGCTTGGCTTATGCTCTTCCTTTTCCATGTTCTTTGTTCAGTATTGCTAACAGCTGAGTGAGATTCCCCAGGAGCAGAAGAGTAATCCTCAACAGCTATTTGGAATTTGCCTTGGTCTTCAAATCTTGCCTGGGATCTTTGGAGAACATTTTGCACTGTCAAGGATATGGACTTGTGTCTCTTTTTACATCTCACACACTGCCATATATGCTGAAGGTGCTCAGGAAATTTCACCCCAAAATATGATTCCTTGGTATAAAGAATATTTTGAATTAAAGGCCCTTAGAGATCAACAGGCTCTTGGAAGGGGCTTTCCCTCCAACTGCATATCAAGACAGACCCATCAAAAGAACAACTGACTTCCCTTCTCCTTCCTATTATCTCCATATATTTCAGGAAATAAGATCAAGAATGCAACCAGACCCAGCCCAAATTATTTTAAACATAATACCTATTTCTCAGGTTAATTTACAAGCCAATCTTTTCCCCCCATCTATTCATCCTCCCTAGCAACCATTTATTGCCCCTAAACAGAATTACCTATATTCCTCATCTCCCTCTCCCCACTAAAAACAGGGTATAAAAATATCTGGATCCCATTGGGATATTGGGTAATCACTCTGTGATTCTCCCTGTGCACAGGGTGAATCAACCTCTTCCTTTTATTAATCTGCCTTAATTGTGAGTTGATCTTTTGGCCAACTTTTGAGGGAAAGGGGAAGTTTCCCCTCACCCCCACAATGCTACTGTACTTTTTACATATTGAAATAAGCTACCCATTGAAAGTATGGGCTCCAGTTGCCTAAAAATGAATTCATGTTCTCTTGGGGGCATTGGAGAAATGTGCTGATGTCCAGTAGCTCCCAGTACTGGAAGAGTCTTACTCACATTGTCTCAATATGTATAGCATTTTCCCAATATGATGACAGACCATCCCAATATCTTCCCATTAGTCCAGAGACAACCCTGAGGTAACATTCTCTTGGCTCAGAATCTGTTATTAAGGATGTTAGAGGGAAATGACCTCTGTCTAGAAGTAGGGTGAGAGGAAACTTAGCAAGACAGAAATGCCATGGCCATTCAAAGAGAAGGAGTATTTAAATCCCTAATCAGATTTCCCCCTACTGTGGCCAAGTGTGCAAGAACATGAGACCAACAGAGAAAGAATAGAAGTTTAAGGTGGGGCCCCACATTTTAATTTTTTGCTCATTGAAAAGGTAGATAATTCTATTAATATATATGCATATACATATATATATATTATTCTTATACAACCTCTCTCTGAGTCACATACATCAACTTACATAAAGCTAGAATAGCAAAGACAACACGCCTAATTGCTGTCTATCGATTACGTGGAAAGAAGGCACTGTGTGCTCTCACCTCTCCCTGCCTTTGCCACTTCCCCAAAGCCCCTCCAGTTGGTCAGCTTAGCTCAACCTGGGGATAGAATCCATTGCAGGGGTGGGATTTGGAGTAACCAGTGAACCCACTGCTCTAGAGTCTGAAGGTTATAGATGTAAAACAAAAAGGAAGGAAGGAAGACTGGTAGAATAAATAATCCAAAGGTAAGTAGAGCCTCCCTCACCGCTGATTCTTAGTTCCACTTGTAACTATTATGTTGTACTATCGAAGTGTAGTGTACATTTTACTTCCTTGCCCAACACCCATTTCCCCTATTCTTCCTTCCTAACAGGAACCCAATTTTGTTCAGACATTCACTCCTCACCTTTCCAGTCCCTGCTTGCCTGTGACTACACCGCAGGTGACAAGATTACCCCATCCCCATTGCCAGGGGTAGGTTTACATTCACTTAAGGTAATCATAGTAATGCCTCTTCCATTGCCAGTGATTAGATTAGGAATTAATCATGTTGCTCAATTTAGACTAAAAGTATCTTAAGGGGAAATCTTCTGAGACATCTCTGGGAAAGTTTTCCTTCTTCCGAAAAGGGGGAATTTAAGAAAGAAAAGGAATCAACCCTAAAAACATTATACTAGATGAAATAAGTCAGTCACAAAATACCACATATTGTGTGACCGACTATATGGCTACACTTTTATGAATTGTCCAGAATTGGCAGATCCATAGAGATGGAAAGTATTAATAGATTAGAGTTTACTTAGGGTTGGGGTTGGGAGGAGGTTGAGGAGACACAGGAAATGATTGCTTATGGGTAGGGAACTTCTTTTTGGGGTGATGAAAATGTTCTAAAATTGTGGTGATGGCTGCACAACTCTATGAATATACTAAAAACCAGTGAACTATAAACTTTACATGGGAGAATTGTATGGTATGTGAAGTATATCTCAATAAATCTGTTTAAAAAAAAGAAAGAGATGGCCCCACTTTTCCCCCTAGATGAGATCATGTATTTGTGCACAATACATGAAACTGCTGCAATCATTGTTCTTCCATGAAGGGAGCCAACCCAGGGGCAAAACCAACTCACAGAGGATGACAGAGGGAAAAGATGGAAAGAACCTGGGTCCTTGATGACATCATGGAACCAAACGACTGGGCTGGAGCTTGCCCAAATTCTGGAAATCCTATTATGTGAAATAATAAATCCCCTACCTAATTTTTTAGGCCAGAGTCAGAGTTTTCTGTTCCCTGGAGCCATGAGCAATGACTTGATAAACTGCAAGCCACAGACTATTGGTGGGTAGGAGACACAATGAAGACAGTGTTTTTAAAGAGATGATGTTGAGCCTTTAAGGGTGAAAATCAGTGACAGAAAAAAGGTAGTTGACATCCATGAGATGCTTAACCTTTAATTTTTCCTAAAATCATCCTCTGATCATTTCCCTGAACCTTGGGCCTGTGCTATGCTCATTTCTACAGATTTGTTAACACTAAAATAGAGTTAAAAGTTCAGAAAAAAATGATATAATGTTCATATCACTAGTACATGTGGCATCTCAGATGAAATCTTCTTCTGGGAGTAGATGCTCCCCAGAGTCAGTACGTATAGCATCAAAAATTATGTGCAAATTCTTTTAATATTCATTTTGGTTTATTTACTCATTTTATGCATACATATACTTCTTTAGACTACTTTGTTTCCACTAAGAAAAAATAAATGGTGTACTTGTGGTATTTATGCTTAAAATCCTTTCCTTATTATGACCTTTAATATCCATCAACTTGACTACTGCCAGGTTGGAAACATGTAAATGAGGCCTTTCAAGAAATCGATAGGTTTCTAGGAGAGAGAATATCTTCCATGTTATCACATGGGAGTTTATAAGACCCCTCTGCAATGTCCATTGTCACCCTAATCTATGTGGGCCCTGCCTTTTCCTGAATGTGACTTCTCTTGTTAACGTGTGTCCTCATCATCCTTTGCCACTTACTCCTCCTGGCTCCAGCTGGGCCCTGGCTGGCACTTTCCAGCGGCCTGTTTCATATGAAAGTGAGAAGGAACAAAGATAGGGCCCAAGTTGATTGTACCAAGCAAGGTTTGCAATATTGTTTCGCAAAACCTGGTCTCCCAGAGTAACCTAAGTACCCTGCAACAAAAAGAGGGAAATTCAACCTCTAATGAATTGTAAGTTTTTTACTTTGGTGATTTTTTTTCTCTTTTTATTTCCAGGTACATAGAGTTCAGCAGGGTCATTTTTTTTGTTGTTGTTTGTTTGTTTATTTGTTTTGCTTTGATTTGTTTTCTTAGGGAAGTAAAATTTTAATCAAAATAGTAATTACTATAGTGTCATCCTAATAAATTACCATGAATGAAAAGAATCTGCATCTTTTTATTTCTTTTAACTATGAATTGTTCTTTAGGTAGAAGGCACAGGAGAGCAATAGGAACTTACCATAATCATAAGATTTATTTGGGATTTTGATTCTGGCAGGGTAGTAGACCTAAAATGTCTCCTTATACTCCAATACCTAGAAATTCTGGGTAAAACATAAAAAGATTATCCAAAGTGCATATCTGAGCTTGCTGGAATGAAAGGTTAATCCCACAGGGCCAGAAGCTAAGCAGGACCTGAAACCTAGAGTGGAAACATGTGAGCTGATGATGCAATTGCCTGGGGTGAGGGTTCTAGCTCAGACTTTCAACAGTCTGGGAGCTGTGTCTCAGCACTCACAGAGGCATAAGAGATGAAGACTTGGGTCCCCCAAAGATGGAGAGCTGGTAGCGAGACCTCTGACTAAGCCACCAGAAAAAAATCTACCCACCAACGTAGGAAGATGACAAGGAAGCTCTGTGTCCGTGCCTGAGCTCTAGGTTAAAAAAAAATCTCCCCTGATAAATCAAAACATCAAATCTGTGCCTCAAATGGGTTTTCTGATTTGAAAATACACTAAGTGGTATGAAACTCTCAAAACCTGGAACATTAATACAAAAATTGGTCCCAGACTGACAATAGTTTTGGGTGTCCAAAGGAAGCAAACAAAAATGGCCTCTGGGGGGATGCTCCCACACCAGGCCAAAAAGGGTCCCCTCCAAAAAAAATCCTTCTAAAGATGTCACAATTTTTTTAAAAAATCACAAAACACATGAAAAAATGATTTATTTTGAAGGAGTCAACAGGAAAAAAAAAACACATAAGAAAATTAGAGCCCCATAAACTTGAAATAATTGAATTACTGTTTGAAATAAAATAGTTTAAAATGATAAAAATAATAAAGATATAAAAACTTTAAACCTTAAGAAGAATACTAGGCACAAAGGAAAAAGAAATAGGAGATTTTAAAAAGAACCCAATACAACACCCACAAAATTTTAAAACGCATAGTTATTGAAATTAAAAACTCCAGGGTAGATTAAACAGATTAGACACAGTTGATGAGAAAATTATTGAACTCAAAGACAGATCTGAGGATATTAGCCAAATGCAGCAAGAACAGAAAAAAAGAGGCAAATTGCAAATGACAGTTACGAGGCGGGAAGAGAGAATGAGAAGATCCCGTAGATACCTGGTGGGAGCTCCAGAGAGAGGGAGGGAAGAGGATGGGAAGAGGCAGTGTTCACAATACAACTGCAGGCACCTCACACTGAAACCGCAGGACACTAAAGGCAAATCTTAAAAACAGGCCGGGCGCAGTGGCTCGCACCTGTAATCCCAGCACTCTGGGAGGCCGAGGCTGGAGGATCGCTTGAGGCCTGGAGTTCGAGACCAGGCTGAGCAAGAGCTAGGCCCCGTCTCTACCAAAAAATATAGAAGCATTAGCTGGGTGTGGTGGTGCACCCCTGTAGTCCCAGCTACTCGGGAGGCTGAGGCAGGAGGATCGCTTGAGCCCAGGAGTTTGAGGCTGCAGTGAGCTGTGATGAGGCCACTGCACTCTAGCCGGGGCAACAGAGCGAGACCCTGTCTCAAAAAAAAAAAAATCTTAAAAACAACCAAAGGAACAGGGAAGTAAAGGAAATTAAATGAAAATGTATAGATGTATGTGACATTACAAAAGGGAAACACGAGTCGAGATCGCAGTCTTTTGTTCTGTCACCACCTGCTGGGCTGTAGCTGGGAATATGTCTAGTCCCTCCACTACCCACGTCATGCTTCCTCATCTCAGGCCAGCCCGCACCTGGCTAGGGATTCTTGCAGGTGGATGGATTGCGGGGAGAGCAAGGATCCAGTCTTCATTGCTGGGGGATTGAGTTCTAGGTCCTGCCTGGTGGGAAACACAGTAGTCTTTCATGAACATTTGCCACTGGACATGGCACTATAACAAGGTGTCCAGGAGGATCCCCTGGGTTTCATGTATACACCTCCCTGCCCTCATTGTATAGCAACAAGTTTATTTCCCCTTGACATTTGTGACCAATAATGTCTGACAAGGAGAGATTTTTTTTTGCTTAAGGCCCCTGGTGACTTTCCTCCTTTCTCCCTTTAGCAGGCTTGGCTATAAGCTGAGTTGGTAGAACCCAGCCAGCTCAACAAAGAATGCAAGATCTTTGGCTTGGTGTGCAGACTCCCCTAGCTGAGCTCCACAACCTAGTCACTTCCCTGGTGAGGACACTCCCATCAGCACACAGTAGACCAGGTGTTCCTGTCCCTCTCCCAACTTCCCTACAAGTATAAAAAGCAGAAGGGATAAGATTCCACTCCTGGAGGACTTTCCACAGTATTTCCAGCTGTGCCCAACGCAAGAATATCTTCAATATGGAATAATGAGAGTTTGCAGGATCATGTCATATGCATTCTCCTTCTCCTCCTCCTCCTCCTGCTGCTGCTACTGTAAGTTTTTCTCAAGAAACTTTCCTTTACACTTCAATAATATTTGTATGATACAGTATGTGTATGTGTCTGTATGTGTGTGTGCGTATGTGTACATGCCCTCCCACGCTCCTTGCACATTGCTAGCTGTCTTAGCCTCGGTTCTCCGAAAGCAGAGTTTGAGAGTTAGGGCTTATATGTTGTTACTTTATCAAGATATGCAATCCCGGGGAGGAGGATGAGGAACAAGGAGAGTGAGGCAGCAAAGGCAGGAGAACCCAAATGAGAATGCATCACTGAGCTGGCTGCTAAGTGTTACCGATTACTTCCTCCAATGGGATTGTCCTGCAAAAATCCATATAAACTGAGTCTCAGAACCATCCCATAGAGGAGAAGTGGGGGGGGGGTGGATTTATCCACCAGCTCTTGCCTACCACTGGTCAAAGGTTTGCCCCACAGGATGTTAATACCCCCACAATTCCAGGAAGCACAGACGTGGGTGCTAGCAGGGCCTCACAGCAGTGTCAACAAGAAAGCCCAGAGATAAGAGGCAAGAAGCTTGGGGCATGCACCAGAGATGGGTGCAGTCCGGCAG
This sequence comes from Daubentonia madagascariensis, assembly GCA_023783475.1. Lineage (NCBI taxonomy): Eukaryota > Metazoa > Chordata > Mammalia > Primates > Daubentoniidae > Daubentonia > Daubentonia madagascariensis. Next base: position 14,226,217 of record JAKFHU010001569.1, read on the forward strand.
TGCCTCTCCAAAGTCAGCCAGAGCACATGCAAAGCTGGTTACTACAGTGGCAGCTGGAAAAGAGATACATGGGGGCCATCAGACATGAACTGATGCATACGTCAGGCACGCTGGCTAAAAACATAACCCCGTTTTGTGTCTGTTTACCCAGTGACCTTGTGAGATGTAATAACCAGCCAATAGTCTAAGCTTCAAATTCAGCAGTACTATTAATCTCTTGGTACCAGAATTTCTTGATTGGATATTAAATTCTCTATACAATCAGGACAAGAAGCAAAATTTTGGAGGAGGTCAATGGGTGTTTGTGAGATGTGCCATCCCCAATTCTACTACTTGGTTCCCTGACTCATATATTCTGGCTAAAGGAAGAATAGCATCATACATTGTGCTGGTTCAAAGAGAATTCTCAATCTTGCAGGCAGTACTCCATATTGAAAATGTTTATTTAACGAGCTGGAGGTATAAGTGAATTATAATAGGTCATCCACTGCTCTATAAGGCCAGCTGCTTCTGGGGGATGGGTGTCACATGGTAAGACCAGTGATTCTCATCTGCTGTAGCCCATTAACTAACATGGGTTCCTTGGTTAGAAGTGTTGACATAAAATGCTGAGATTTATAACTTCGGAAAGGAGAACTTTGTTTCTTATGGTGGGTTGCAACCTATGGGCTGGGAAGTGGAACCTTCCAGTTGAGACCAAAAGCAGGCACTTTGAGATAGGAAGGGTGGGACAGGAATTTTATACTAAATGGGTTGACTAACCACACATATTTAACAGGTTATAGGAGGAGCTATAATAGTCATGAAAGGGGGTTGTGGGCATGTGTGTTAGGCAAACATACATGTTACATATATCCCATGTTCACTTTAGGGTGGAGACTTAACATTAAAATACAGTAAAAATAGGCTCTGTAAGTCAAAAGGTGAAACTTAGGACATGAAGGTGCTTTGTGCAGCCTCCGTAAACTGGCCATAACCAGTCAGTGGGCAAGGGTCACTTGTCAGGAAGGAATGCCTCTAAGCTGGTCAGCTGTCATGTCGAAACTGCAAAAAGGGAGCGGAGTCTGCTGTGATGTCAAGTAGTTGGTGGAAGTTGCGGTCAGCAGAGGAGTCCTGTTCTTTGTTTTCCAGGGCTAGTTTCTGTTTAATTCTTAGGGAAAAAGTCTGATAATGAGGAAGGGGGTGCACTGAGGTGGGACCAACCTCCCAACTCATCATGGCCAGGAAACTTAGTTTTCTAAATAGTTTTTATGGGGTCTCCTTGGCCCGGGGGGTCCATTTAGTCGGTTGGCGGGCTTAGGATTTTATTTTTATTCCAAGAAGCAATGTAGTGCAAGGTGCCATGACCATTTATCAGGCCTCCAATAAGTCCCAGATGGTGGCTCTGGCAAAGCATGGCCAAAACCAAGTCTGCGAATCTTTCACCGGGTCTTGTACGCTTCATTCGACATCCGATCTCTCCGAGGCACTGGAAGAATGTTTCGATCTGAAGGACAAAAGCAAATTGCGCTGGATCAGCAGAGACGTCTTCTCATGCTCTCTGCCTACTGAAACCTGGTGCTTTTCAGTCACCTCTCAAATGGGTCACTGTGACACACACAAATCTTGTATTTGTTGTTGCAAAACTGTGTGTGTTCTTTTGGTAGAAGGTGCAGTGCACAGCTCCCTTCCCTTACCATGATGGCACTGATGCAGTGGACGAGCCAAAATGATGTCTTTGGGGTTAGTGTGGTAGTGAAAGTCCCTGTCCTCAGGGTCACACGGTTCCAGTGACCATAGATCATATTTTTTAAATCATTTTAAATTAATGTGTGACATTTCAACATTTGGATACATCACTGTTTATTCCTTCATTGTTGAATGATCGGCCTTTAAGATTTTAACTAAAAAAATAATAAAAATCTTTGATGTCATTTATGACTATAACCTTAGAATTAATTTTCAAAATTAGAATTAATGAATCAGATGGGATATATTGGAGGTTCCAGATGCATTTTTCCAAATTGTTTTATTAAGAGCTTATAAACAACTTACATTCCCATTATCTGTGTAGGATAGTACCTATCTTGCAGCACTCTCACCATCATTAAATAATTTTTTTCCCAGTGTCTAATTGTTTAATTGCAGGGAAAATGGTATTTCTTTTTTTTTTCAGTTTACATTTCTTTGATTCTGAATAAAAATGTTTTTTCATGTATTTAGCCATTTTTATTTCCTCTTCCATAAAATATTTGCATATGTCTCTTACTTGTATTTTTATCATATTTTCTGGAGTTACTTTTTTTTTTTTTTTGAGACAGAGTCTTGCTCTGTCACCCCAGGTACAGTGCAGTGGTGTCATCATAGCTCACTGCAACTTCAAACTCCCGGTCTCAAGTGATCCTCCTGCCTCAGCCTCCCAAGTAGCTGCGACTACAGGCGTGCGCCACCACGATGGGCTAATTTTTCTATTTTTAGTAGACAGGGTCTCGCTCTTGCTCAGGCTGGTTCAAACTCTTGAGCTCGAGCAATCCTCCTGCCTCGGCCTCCCAGAGTGCTAGGCCAAGCTGTTTTTTAGTTGATTTAAAGTTCTATAAACTTATCTAAATGACCAAAGGGTCAAATAATTTTAGAAGGATGATATTATAGTAACTGGATTCTATTGCTATTTTAATGGTCTTGTCAATTTGATACATGCTTTTTATGCAGTAAGGATGGCAATCCTTTGACTTATTTGTCGCAAATATTTTCCTGGTTTATTTGCATTGGTTCTTGGTTTATATTTTGACAGAAAAAAGAAACTCTTGAATTTTATGTAGTTAAATCTCAGTCACATTCTTAGAGAGTCTCCTATCTAGTGATCAAAAATTTACTCATATTTCCTAGGAGTTTTCTGTGGTTTCATTTTTTAATATTAATCTTTAAAAATTCATTTATAATTATTTTTCCATATCAAAATGTACCAAAATCTTTCCAACCTCAAGGTCTTCCTTGACACCGTTCACCAATCATCACCCGACTCCTCATCCTCCTCCTCCCAGCCAAATGGTGGCGTCACCCGAGAGACCTTCCCTGAGCCATCTGTCTAAATTAGGCTCCCTCTGTTACACTCCCCCATAGCTTTCTTGTCCTTTATGGCATTCATAATAATCGGTAATTGTATATTTAGTTCTTTGATTATTTGTTTCATGTCCTCCCCCCTCATTCACAGTATTCTAAATTCTATGACAGCAAAGACAGTATTACTCTTTTTCCTACAGAACATCTATATCCTCATATATATACTTCCTGGCATAAAATAAATACTTAATAAGGGTCGAATGAGCCATGAACTTCCTCAACTTCCTGCCCTCCCACATACAAGATCACATACGTATTGACTCAAACTTAACGGCACATACCACTCCCTTCCACTGCAGACTCGGGGAGAGAACCCTCCTCCTGCCATCCGAGGCTCATCCACCCAGCTGTGCTCGGGGTGGCACCCCCCACCTCCCTCCTTCCTCTCTTGGAGGAATCTGCCTCATTATCATCTCCTCCCTCTGGCATTTTTTCCCTCCATCTCCACTGTCTTCCGTCTCAGCATATAAACCTACTCCAAACCTGCCCACTTTCACATAGAAATATACTAAAACCTCAATCTTTCTTGTCCTTGTATTTCCCACTACAATTTTAAAAATAAATCATATTGACATATCATTTACATACAATAAAACACACCCATTTTAAGTGTACAGGTTGATAACTTTCAATAAACGTACACATTCCTACAATGGCCACAGTGAAGACATCCAAAGTGTTTTCTTCTCAGCCAACTCTCACATGCGCTCCAATCCACCCCCACACCCGGCAACCACTAATCTATTATTCTTTCTGCCATTGTGCACTAGATTTGTCTTTCTTCAAGTTTTACAAAAATGGAATCATACAGTAGGTAGCCTTTTGTTTCTGGCTTCTTTCTCTCAACATAGTGTTTTAAGATTCACCCACGTTGCCATGCATCAGTAGTTTCTTCCTCACATTGATGAGTAGTAGCTCATTGTATGAGCTCATTGTATTTGCTGCAATTTGTTCATCCATTCACATGTTGATGGACATTTCGGTTGTTTTGGATTTTTTGCTATTATGAGTAAAGGGGCATTCAACATTTGGATACAAGTCTTTGTGTAGACATATGTTTATATTTTCATTTTTTGGGGGTAAAATACCTAGTAAAGCGATAGTGGGGTTGTATGGTAAGTGTATGTTTAGCTTTTTAAGAAACTGCCAAACTATTTTCCAAACTGGTTGTACCATTTTACATTCCTAGAAGCACTCTATGAGAGTCCCAATGGCTCTACATTTTGCCAGCACTTGATATGTCAGTTTTAAAATTGAAGACATTTTAACATATCTAATTGTCTAAAGTATATTTTCTTTTCTTTTCTTTTCTTTCTTTCTTTTTTTTTTTTTTTTTTTGAGAGATGGCGTCTTGCTCTGTCACCCAGGCTGGAGTACAGCGGTGTCATCATAGCTCATTGCAACCTCGAATTCCTGGACTCAAGCGATCCTCCCACCTCAGCCTCCCAAGTAGCCGGGACTATAGGCGTGTGACACCATACCAGCTAATTTTTTTATTTTTTGTAGGGACAAGGTCTCACTATCTTGCCCAGGCAGGACTTGAACTCTTAGCCTCAAGTGATCCTCCCACCTCAGCCTCCCAAAGTACTAGGATTACTGGCATGAGCCACCTCACCTGGCCAAGTATACGTTCTTTGATGAAGCATCTGTTCAAATGTTTTGCCAATTTAAAAAAATTATGTGATTTTTGTTTGTATTGAATTTTAGGAGTTCTTTACATATTTTAGATACAAGTCCTTTTTCAGATATGTTTTGCAAATATTTTCTCCCAGTCTGTGCTTTGTCTTTTATAACAGTGTCTTTGGAAAAGCAAAAGCTTTAAATTTTGGTGAAGTACAATTTACTGATTTTTTTCTTTTATAGTTCATGTTTATGTGGCCCATTTAAGAATTTTTTCCTTAATCTAAGATCATTAAGACTTTCTTCTATCTTTCCTTCTAGAAGTTTTATAATTTTCTTTTTTGTTGCTGTTGTTTAGGTCTATGATCTATTTTAAGTTAATTTTTGTAAATAGTGTGAGGTAAGGGTTGAGGTTTCTTTTTTCCATATGGTTATCCAGTGGTTCCAACATTAATTGTCAAAAAACCATCCTTTCTCCCACTGACTTACCTTGGAAAATCATGAAATATATATACATATATATATATATATGAAATAGATCTATATATATAGAATAGATTTCATATATATACATGTATGAAATAGATCTATTTCTGAACTCTTTATTCTGTTCTGTTGGTATATGTGTCTATCCCTATGCTAGTACCATACTATCTTAATTAATAAGACTTTTTAGTAAGTCTTAAAATTAGGTAGTGTAAGTCCTTTAATTTTGTTCTTCTTTTTCAAAATATTTGGCTATTTTAGGTTCTTTGGATTTCCATATGGAGTTTAGAATCAGCTTGTCAATTTCTATCAAAACCCCCCTGGATTTTGATCTAGATCATGTTGAATTTATAGACCAATTGAAGGAAAGTCAACTCTTTTATAATATTGCATCTTCCACCCCATGAGCATGGTATTTATCTCCATTTATTTAGGTGTTATTTCATTTATCTCAGCAACGTTTCTTAAATGTAAGTGTACATGTCTTGCTCCATATTTTTTTAAATATATCCCTGTGTTTTTTACATTTTAGTACTGTTTTTTAACGGTATTGTTTAAATTTCAATTTCCAATTGTTGGTTGCTAGGATATAGAAATACAATTTTTATACTCACCTTGGATCCTGCAACTTTACTAAATTCAATTATTTGTTATACTATTTTTTATAGTTCTTAGGATTTTCTATGTACACTATCATGCCATTTGCAAATAAAAGAAAAGTTTTATTTCTTGCTTTCCAATCTGAATATATTTTATCTCTTTTTATTTCTTTATATTACTAATTAGTATTTCAAGGACAACATTGAATAGAACTGGTAAGAGTGGACACTCTTGTCTAGTTCCAGATTTAGAGAGAAAAGTATTCAGAATTTCAACCTTAAGAGTAACATTAGCTATAAATTTTTCATAGGTGCTCTTCATCAAGTTAAGGAACTTCCCTCCATTTCCTTGTTTTCTGAGAGTTTTTATTTCTCAGAAAAGGTTGCTATATTTTTTCTTCATCTGTCTGCACCTCCTATTCTAGATTTAGTACTGGGATGAGAGTCCCAGTATGGATAGCACTGAATTCACTGTCAGACGCTGAATGACACAGGAAAATGGAACAGACAAGTTTGAGGTTAGAGAGTCAGATGATCTTTCATACTCTTTCCCCCAAGTCTCCCTGAAGCTATTTGAATATTTTCAGTTAGAGGCTTAATTATTCCAATAACAAATACTCTGTAAGCACAAAGGACTGACAAGATAATGAATATTAACTTGATCAGATTGTTTTCCTAACATCAAACGAACAAGCACTAGGGAAATCCGAAGAGATGTGAGTGGTAACTTTGAAACCCACCACTGGCATGGGCAGGTTAAGAGGGGCCGGCAAAGGGGGAAGCAATCAGAGAAGAGGAGAGAGATGTCGAAAAAAGGGAAGTGGGAGGACACCAGGGATACATTTTACATTTACACCATTATACACTGAAATCCTGCTCTCCTATGTTAATTCTTTCTTGAACAAGGAAGGTTACAAACAAGCATTTTTAAATAAAATTATGCTCTGAGCTGTTCTCAGCAAGGATGCCCAAGGACTATTTTGGAAGATTAAATCCTCATTCAGTTCACAACTATCTCTCTAGTCCAGATCTCTCCAATCAGACCCTCCAGCACATTGCTTTCCAGACAAGCATTCTTCATCTTGTGTTTGGCAGAGCACTATTTCAGAGGAAAGTTAATAGATACATACGAACTAAAAACAAAACAAAACAAAACCCTTAAAACAATTCCATGAGTGATGCTAAACATGCGTCTTTATATTAGAATTCAATAGAACCTTTGATATACAAATGAGCATAGTGAATTTCCAAAAGGATATTATAGTACGCAGTGTTGTATGCAGTATTGAAATTGGGTATAAGGCCAGGCAGAGTGGCTCATGCCTATAATCCCAGTACGTTGGGAGGCCAAGGCAGGAGGATCACTAGAGGCCAGGAATTCGAGACCAGCCTGGGCAACATAGTGAGATCCCTTTTCTAGAAAAAATTTAAAAATTAGTCAGGTGCAGTGGTGCATGCCTGTAATCCTAGCTACTTGGGAGGCTGAAGTAGGAGAATCACTTGAGTCCAGGAGTTTGAGGTTACAGTGAGCTATGATGGCACCACTGCCCTCCAGCCTGGGTGATGGAGTGAGACCTTGTCTCTAAAAAATAAAATAAAATAAATAATAAAAATAAATTGGGAATAAAATTTAGACTTCTGCACTTCAAGTCTGGTGGATTCAAATGGTGTAATAGAAATACTACCAGATTTTGAGACAGAAAACTCAGGTTCAATCTCTAGCTCTTCTGTTTAGTGTGTATCATTAGGGGTGGTTATTTAAAATTCCTAAGTCTTCATTTCTTCATCAATATAAAGATAATTCTTTAACTTACCTTATAAGGCTAGTTGCAAAGAGTAAATGAATTAGTGTATATAAAACCACCTAGTCCATATCTAATGCTGAATAAATGAAAGCTCTTCTTTTAATTCCAAACCACATGCTCTTAAAGACAATGCAGATTTTAAAAATTCATTGTGAATTGTATAACTAATACAATTAATCATCATTCACTATCAATTAATTAACTACAATCTAAGATTTAAAATATTACATACAGAGATGGACCTAAAATTTTATAACAGGTAAAGGGGATATGAGTTAACATTATATATAAGATATTTAACATATATATAACAAATAAACTGGCATTAACATTATAAAAATTCTAGTTCTGCTTGATAAACAGAATGACCCAAGCCTTTAGGGAAATACTGTAGCTTGTGAGTTTAGAATAAAGCTGACTGACCCACTGGTAGGAGAACACCAGAGCAATTGTAGCAAAACAAAGCAAATATCAAAAGAAATGGGGCACTTCGCGAAGCAGCACAACAAAAGGAAAAGAACACTCCACCCAATCGGGGTCCTTGCTCCTTTATTGGATATTTGACCTTGGCATTTAATGGAAACTTCCTCCCTTTAACCGTGAAATGGAAATGACACTTTCTCTGTTTGGAGGCAGAGGCTGGATCATACTCTCTTTTTCACTCTCAGTTCTGCACTTCCTTTGCAGCTTTAACTTTTGATCTTGGCCTCATTGTCCAAAATTGCTCAATGTCCAAAATTGCAAAATGATACGCACAAATCCAAAATCCTGCTACTAATTGTGTATGTAATTGCTGAGATTAAGTTCTGTGACTTAAAATTCTCTGACATTAATCCTAAAGCTCTCAATTTGTTCATTATTCTCACATAGTCTCTTATCTTGGACCTTAAGAGGAGAGCTTTAATCCTTGCAGCTTTAAATCAGGGCATTTGAGTTTCAGTCGGTTGCTTTGGTAGCGCAGCCACCCTGAAGAGCCTACCACTAGGTGGCGCTGAAGATCCGGCTGTAGAAGCCGAATTGGGGATAAATGGCGCAAGCGCACTGTCCTCTAGGTGCGCCTGTTGGCCAGCACCAGGCTGCTGTTTCCTATCGTCAGGGCTCTGGGGATGTCTTGGCTTGAGTCTGATGCAAACAGTCCCTCTGCAGTGCTCAACAGTTTGTAAAGGGGGTCCGGGGCTTTCAGTAGTATGTCCACGGGCTTAACAAAAGATCACTGATGACCCGGTCTTTCTGCCTCCTCCCTCCACCTTTGCTTAGTCCCAAATCTGGGGGCCTATGCTGTGTTTCCTCAACCATTCATTCAAGCATCTGTTATCCTCTTATGTGTCAGGCACGTGGCTAGGGAGTGGTGTGGTTTGAGAAATATGTTACTTTAGCGTTTTTTTCTTAATCTGACATCAGTACCAAGCCCAGGTACCATGCATCAGGGTAGCTGCTCAGGGCCTGCACGGAGGGGACCAGACTGCCGGCTGCTGAGCTGTGTTTCAAGGAGGATGCAGAGGGGAAATGTTGTGGTTCTTCTATTTACAACCAGCCCAGAATCCTTCCCTCCTGCAACATACACCATCCGCATGAAGGTCCCCAGCATTTTCATCTATACCCCCATATCAAGCTGCCATTTTGCACCTTCTTTTTCTTTTTAACGTAGCTCTTGATATTTGTTTTAATTTAACTCTAAATCAATGTGGTCTGTGGTCATTTATTTTAACTAAAAATTCTGTTGGGAATATATCCATAAATACAAATATTATTCAGCAATGAAAAGAAACGAGATCTCGAACTATCAATGAACAGACGTGGAGGAACCTTAAATGCATATCACTAAGTGAAGGAAGCCAACCCGGATTAGGCTAGATACTGTATGATTCCAACTATATGACATTCTAAAAAAGGCAAGGCTATGGAGAAAGTAAAAAGATCAGTGATTGCCAAGGGTTCAGGGGGAGGGAGAAGAAGATGAACAGGTGGAGCACAGAGGATTTTTAGGACAGTGAAACTATGCTGTGTGATACTGTAACGGTGGATACATGTCGTATATTTGCCAAAACCCACAGAATGTACAACACAAAGAATGAACCCTAATGTAAACTATGGACTTCAGTTAATAATAATGTATCAATATTGGCTTGTGAACTAAAATACAATATTGATCCCCCCCAGCTGATTGAATGGACCCCCTCTTGGCCAAGGGGACTCCAGAAATACCCTAAAGCTGAATTGCTGGCCAAGAGAAGGGAGGTCAGACATGCCTCATCATGCTCCCCTCCCTTCTTGGAGATATCCTTTGTAACTCATGAACAGGCCTAAGGCTATGCAAGACAAAGCTTGAACCACACCTGTAGGTCCTCAATTTACTCAACAGACCTCGTGAGTCTAAGTATATGTTCGGTGGCTTGTCTCTGATTAACAGACTTCCTTATCTTAACTTAAAACATTTCAAGCCTTTAGACAAAGCTTCATTTCTTTAACCAATTATAAATCAAAGAATCTTTAAACCCTCTACCTGTAAGCCCCAGCTTTGAGATGTCCTACCTTTTCAGGCCAAACCAATGTACACCTCCCATGCATTGATTTATGACTTTACATGTAATTCCCATCTCCCTGAAATGTATAAAACCAAACTGTAACCCAACCACAGCAAGTCCACTTGCTCAAGGTTTCTTGGGCATGGCTCCAGGCCATGGTCCTCATACTTGGCTCAGAATAAACCTCTTTAAATTATTTTATAGACTTTGGGTTCTTTTCCCTTGACAGGCTCATCAATGATAACAGATCAATGCTAGAAGTTAATAACAGGGGAAACTGGGAAGGAGAAGAGGGGTTATATGGGGACTCTTTACTTTCTGTTCAATTTTTCTGTAAACCTAAAACTGCTTAAAAAAAATAATCTATTAATTTTTTTAAAAGTCTGAGGGGAAAGACCTCATATTTATATAGTGCTTTAAATTTTCAAATCAATCTATTTGATTCTCACAAGAGCACCATAAGATACAAAAGACTGGTATTGTTCAGAGTTTACAGATTTGGTCATGAAGGTCAAAGAAATCAAGTGACTTCTGGAGGCCACAGAGCTAATAAACAGCAAGGCAAGGACTTGAACCCAGGACTTCTGATGCCATGTCCAGAGCTCTTTTCTCTGTGTTCTAAACACTTGCAAGCAGGGGGATTGGTATCAGTCCTCTACACCCTGCAGTGACTATTGTTTTCCTCCCAGGGCTTTGGATGAGCTCAATTCGATCGAGGTATACGTCATACCTTATAACTCAAGACTTCCCACTAAGGCTGACATGATTTAAAGCAAGGATCGCATGTATAAAACAGCATCTTTACTGCACTTTCACTTTCTTCTCCCAACTCTACCACCAATTCTTTCCTCCAGTGTCTTTTGGAATCTTTGCATCCTCTCCACTTTTAGGATAATCCATTAGAACAATGAAAGCAGAGAGACCAGCTAGAAGAGGTGGTGGGATAGGGGGCAGACTTTTACAGAACTTAGTGCTGAGAATGTGGGATTGTTCTCCTTAAAGAACCACAGTGGCTTATGATAGGATCTGAGCCTTCTAGGAGGCATCGTCCCAGGGCAAATCAGCGTCTGCAGTTACACTGCAGATCACAAGTCTTCAACAGTGACACGTTGTGGTAGTAACATAGAGAGCAGTCGAAGACTGATGAGACCCTAATTTTCTCTCTTTTTGGGGTATGGAGACCATCCTGACTCCTCCAGCAATTGTACAAACCTCCAGAATCCCTAGACATGGTGGCGGAGGGGAATGAAATTTGCCAAGAGAGGCGCCTGCTTTCAGCTAATTAGTCATTTAGACCTTTGTGCAATTGAATAGAAAAATAAAAGAGATGCAACCATTTTTGCACCCTGAGGTTGTGGAGCAGTTCACAAAAACTCTACTAAAGAATGTGTAATGTGGAAAGACACATTTTAGGAAGGACTGAAGTAGATGGGAAATGTCCATAAAATGACCAGGGCAAAAGTTGCAGTAAAGGTAATTTAGTTCCACATTTGTTACCCACAGTTGTTGGGGAACTGTGGGGAACAGGAGCGATGCAGCCCCTGTCTTCATGGAGCTTGTGCCATTCTGAGGGGAAAGACGGACATTCTAACAGGAGCACGGCCCGAGTGGAAAAGACAGGCCTCGAGTGCTCCTCTTTCCCCTTGTCTAACCCCCCCACTCGCGACCTCTAACATTTCTATTCCTCAGAGCTTTCCCTGACCCTTGCCACAGGGTAAGCTGCATCCCCCTAAAAGACACACTGAAGTCCTAATCCCCAGTACCTCAGAATGTGAGTTTATTTGGAAATAGGGTCTTTGCAGATATAATTGGTTAAGATGAGGTCACACTGGAGTAGGGTGAGTTTTGAATCCAATATGTCTGGTATCCTTATAAGAAGAGGAGAGAAAGACACACAAGCAAGAGAATACACGAGAAGACACAACACATGAGGGGAGGCTGCCTTGTGATGACAGGGGCAGAAATTAGAGTGACGTGTCTACAAGCCAAGGAGCACCAAGGATTGCCGGCAAACACCAGGAGCTGGACAGGGCAAAGGAGGATTCACCTCTGCAGCTCTCAGGGGGAGTGTGGCCCTGCCGACCCCTTGATCTCCAACTTCTGGCCTCCAGAACTATGAGAGAATACATTTGTGTTGTCTTAAGCCCCTCAGTTGTGTTACTTTGCTACAGTGGCCCTGGGAAACTAGTCCAGCTCTTGCCTTGCTTCACTCCCACCCCAGATGACCTTAACATTCCCACAATTTAAAAAACCATCTGTTTGCTGATGAGTCTCAAGTTTATACAATAAAGCTGTATTAAAGGAACAGTGATTCAGCTTTACCCACATGGCAAAGAAAAAAAATTTTTACTTTTTTCATATTTCCATTTCTACAAACCAGACTTTGGTTTCCCTTAATCCAGAGGAAACATTGTTGGGGAAGAAGGGAGATAGGAGGAATAGCCCCAAAGCAAGGAGAAAAAGAAGTTAACTTCTGTTTTTTTTTTTCTTTAGAGACATGGTCTTGCTCTGTCACCCAGACTGGAGTGTACAGGCATGATCAGAGCTCACTGTAACCTTGAATTCCTGGGCTCAAGCCATCCTCCTGCCTCAGCCTCCTGGGTTGCTGGAACTACAGGCATGCAACACCATGCCTGGCTAATTAAAAAAAATTTTTTTTGTAGAAACGGGGTCCCACTGTGTTGCTCAGGCTGGTCTCGAACTCCTGGTCTCAAGCAATCCTCCCGCCTCAGCCTCTCAAAGTGCTGGAATTACAGGCATGAGCCACAGCACCCAGCCACCTTCTGGCTTTTAAGCTTCTAAAGACTCAGGTACAGAACTATAAGGATTTTTGTTTCTTTCTCTTTTTTTTTCTTTTTAACTCTTATTCTATAAGGGTTTTTGATGGATGATTTTTAATTGTTTGTGCTTTGGCCTTACATGCCGACTTACGAATTAACCCTGGGCTCAGATGAGACTCTACTACCACTCCAGTCTACACCTCAACTTTGTATAACTGACTGCTTGACACGTCTACTTGCACATCTCACAAACATCTCAAACAAGCATGTTCAAAACTAAACTCTGGATTTTCCTCCCTAACGAGTTTCTTTCCTATTTCCATTGCCACCATGCTAGCCTGAGCCATTATAATCCCCTCCTGGCTAGATCACTGCAATCCCTGATTTCACATTTGCCTCCATACTGTCCATTCTCCACTTAATGGCAGTTGTGTCATAGCTATCCTGCCTAAAATTTTAAAAAATCTTCCCAATGCCCTTAGAATAATCTCCTAAATCCTTATCATGGCCAAAAGGCCATGTGCAATCTAGCCTTGCTGCATTCCAATCATCCCGGCTTCTTTTCTTCTCAGATGTGTCAAACTCTTTCCCACCCAATTTCCTGCCTCCGGCAGAGGGAATAACATGTACAAAAGCATTTCCATGGCTGAGTCCTTCTCTGCCTCAGGTCTTAATATAGAACTTGTCTTCCTGGAGAGGTCTTCCCTAACCTGCTATAGTAGGTCCTCCTGCACTCATCTCTCATGACACCCTGTTCTTTTCCTTGAGTACTTATTATGACTTGCAATTATATATTCATTTGTTAGTTTCTTGTTTATGGTCAGGCCCCCATTCCTCCATCCTTCCCTGACTATAAGCCCTTTGGGGACAGGACCTTGCCTGTCTTGTTCGTAAGTATATATTCAGTGTCAGGCACATAGTAGGTACTCAACAAGTTGAAGAAATGAATGAATCATGCAATTAAAATTTCACAATTGTGGTAAGTTCTGAGAAGGATAAATAACAACTGCTCTGAGAATAAATAATAATGATTTGATCTAGCCTGGGATTCTTGGAGGGCTGGTCTGAGGAAGTAATGTTTATGTTGAGACCTAAAGGACTGGTATCTGGTAGAAAGTCTTCCAGACTCAGAGGGAGCAGTGTGTGCAAATGCCCTGAGGTGGAAAGGAGCACAATGTATTCTAGGATCTGAAAGGTAGAGCTCAGAAAACAAGAAGGAGAAAGATTCTAGAAAGGGCTGGTGAGCCAGGCTAGAGCCAGACCAGGTAGGGCCCTCAGGCTATGGAGGAGTTTGGAGTAATGAGAAGCCATTTCAAGTACAGAATGACATGGTCAGATTTGTGTGGCAACCAGATCACTTTGGCTGCTGGCTGGAGACTTTGTAAGACGAGGTTGGTGTGAGAAAGGGAGGGGTAAGACCGGATGTAGGACGACCAGAAGTCCAGAGGGGGCAGTGTGAGAAGGTGTGGTCTGAACTAGGGTGAAGGAAGCAGAAGTGAACAGGCAATTCCTAAAGATGTTTAGAAAGATATGCAAAGAAGAAAAAGTCTGGGTCCTTGCCCTCAAAAGACTTATTTTTTCTGGGCGTGGAAGTGCAGAAGGTAGGAACGGCAGATAGGGGAGGGAACAAAGAGGAAGAGGAAAGATTAGGATCTGGTCTCATAAACCCTGAAAGTATTAACAAGGGAATTCGAGGAACTGCGGGACGATGACACTCAGGCCTGTCTTGCCTAATGCTGGTGGTCTGATCCTCTTACAAGACCCCCTGTGTAAATAGGAGCCCAGCACATATGGTTCACCACTGGAAACAATCATATTTTGTATTAATAATTTTGGCTTTCAGCCCATATTCCTGCACTTTCAGATCTGATTTTTTTTTTTTTTTTTTTTTGCTATTCAACATATTGCATTTTTGGTTGCCTTTTAATTATTGAATTGCTGTTTCTTATCTGCACCCTCTGACTAGTAACCTTATTATAACAATTGCCCAAGACTCAGAACTAAACAGTATACAATAAAATCCATAAAAATGAAAATGCTTAAATTAAATAAAAATCTCCTAACATGTAGCAGAGCATGCTGAAATGGATTGTATGAGTCACCAACTGTATGAATGATTTATTTTAGAAGTTATATCAGCTGAAGAAAATCATATATCAATCTCAACATTTAATACCCAGGCCAGCCCTAATACACTCATCACAGAGCCTCTGAATGAAATAGTCTCATGCAGAGATTATTAATCTATAAATAATATCCTAATGGCCTGTTGGTGTTTTTGACTACTGTTTTAAAAATTATTTCCTAGTAGCTTTAAGAGTTGTTTTATATTTCTTTCCACTATCCCATATATGTTTGTAACTCTGTGTGTGTGAATGTGTATGTGTGTGGGTTTTATGTTATGAGCCCACTAAAATAGCCATGCTGTGATAGCCAGGCTAGAATCTGCTTCTGTTTGCTATACTATTTTAAAGAAGAGTAAGAAAAGAAAAAAACAATCTCATAAAATATTAAAGAAAATCCTAATTTTGTGACTTGAGAATACAGAATGGTTTTATGAATAGAGAGCTATGTTCTAAATTCTATTCCTCTTTTACCATGACAGCAAATAGGTATAGCATGGTACTAAGAAAAAACTGTTTTCCCTTCTATATTCAACACTTCTGACACCAAATGTGTGGGTTTTCCATACCAAGCAATTCTGACAGTGTCTACCTGGAGTTTGCACAGACCCCACAGGTTAAGGGCTCAGTCCCACAAGACTGCCCTCCCCACTCAGATGGCAGTCACAAGTAGTGGGTCCCCAAGTTACCCACACTTCTGTCTGACTTGGCAACAAGTCAAGGGTTCCCATGACCCCCCCGCTTGAGTTTGACAATTTGCTATAATGGCTCACAGAATGCAGGGAAACACTTACATTTACTGGTTTATTATAAAGGATATAATAAAGGACACAGATGAACAGCGAGATGAAGAGGGACACAAGGTGAGGTTAGGAAGGGTCCTGAGTGCAGGAGCTCCTGCCCCATCGAGTCGGGGTGTGCCACCTTCCTGGCACATGGGTGTTCACCACCCCAGCAGCTCTCCAAATCCTGTGTTTCAGGGATTTTCACGGAGGCTTCATCACGTAGGCAGGATCAATTATTAACTCAACCTCCAGCCCCACTCTCCTTCCTGGAGGATGGGGAATGGATCTGAAATTCCAAGCTTCTAAGCATGGCTTGGTCTTTCTGGTGACCAGCCCCCATCCAGGCGCCTCCCAAAAGATGCCTCATTAGGACAAAAGACACTCCTATCACCTAGGAAATTTCAAGCGATTTAGGAACTCTGAGTCAGGAACTGGGGCCAAAGACCAAATATTAGAATAAAAGATGCTCCCTATTACAATAAAAGATTTCAAAGAAGGTCAGCTAATTTACAAATTTATAAAAAGGAAGTTACAGTGTTTTAGGAGCTCTGTAGCAGGAAATGGGGATTAAGACCAAAATATAGATTTCTTAATATATCACAATATCACACATGGCAAGAGATTTGATCAGGTGCTTCACAAAAGAGGAGATCCAAATGTCCAATAATCACATGAAAAGTTATTCCACCTCCTTGGTAATCAAGAATGCATACTGAAATCAAAATGAGATAGCATAACAGAATGGCTATAATTAAAAAGACTGATGGTATCAAGCATTGATGAGGATGTGGAGCAAGAGGAATACTCATCATTCCTTGTGGGAGTATAAATTGGTACAACCACAATGGAAAACTGCTTGACAATATCTATAAAAGATAAAAATGTACATACCCAATGATTCTATGTATAAGAATATGGTTGTATTAATTTTCTATCACTACCATGACAAATTACCAGAAACTTCGTGGCTTAAAACAACACAAATTCATCTCACAGTTCTGCAGCTCAAAAGTAGGAAATGGATCGATCTCCTGGGTTAAAATCAAGGTGTCAGCAAGGCTGTGTTTCTCTGGAGACTCCAGGGAAGAATCCATTTCCTTAACCATCTCAGCTTCCAGAGGTCACTCACAGTCCTTGGTTGATGGTCTCAAAGCCAGCAAAGGAGGTGAGTTCTCATATTACATCACTCTGACCTCCTCTTCTCTCCCTCTTCCACATTTAAGGACCCTTGTGAGTACAATGGGCCCACCTGGATAATCCAGAAGAATCTTCCTACCTTAAGATCAGCTGATTAGCAAATCTACTTCCCTTTGCTACCTTAATTCCCCTTTGCCATGAAATGTAGCATATTCATAGGTTCCAGGGATTAGGACATAGACATCTGTGGGGAACCATTATCCCACCTACCACAGTAGCCAACAGAAATGCATGCACATGTGCATGAAAAGACATATAAGGATGTTTAGGGCAGTATAATATTTATTGGCTAAAAGGTGGAAATAGCCCAAATGTATATCAATGGTAGAATAGATTTTTATGTATTGTATAATGTGATATGTTCATAAAACAGAATCCTTTACAGAGTGAAATAAATGAGTCACAGCTTCATGCTACAGATTGAATGGATCTCACAAGCAATGTTAAGCAAGAAGCCAGACACAAAAGAATACTATGACAGTGCTCCACTTACATAAAGTTAAAGAAACCCGCAAACATGGTACTACAACTCAAGGTAGCGGCCGCATGTGGGGAGGAGGAAAAAAGGTGATAATTAGGAACAGAACTAGGGTTTCTGGGTTATGTTCTACTTCCTTCCCTGGGTGGTTACATGGATGTATTCACTTTATGAAAATTTATTAAGCTGTACAAGTAAGATTTGTGCACATTTTATATCTGTGTTATAAAACCAATAAGAAGGCTTTTTAAAATGACATGGTTATGGCAATGTTCCTTATTAAGATTTTCACCTATTGGTCTCATCCCTATAAGGTAAGCCCTTGAGGGCAAGGGTCACGTCTTACTTATCTACATATTCCCAGAGAGGGTGTTCAATAAATATCAAGAAGATTCAGTCCTTACAACCGCTACAAGACAGCCACAGCTGCCACATATGGTCACTCAGGATATGTACTATATTACTCCAGAGGCTGTGATTCACACTGTCTGTGGCCCTTGTAAGTAAGCAGAGCAAGTATTATCATCTTGTGCAGTGTTGTAGATGAGGAACTGAGGCTGAGAGCCTAAGAGATGGGAGATGTACACAGCATGACTTTCTTTCCCAGTGATGACATATGACAATACACACAGAGTACTGCCAACCAGGAAGTGCAGAGTCTGTATTGGGCTTCATCCCATAGACATGATCAATGCCCATGTGGCTGACCTGTCTCCAGCTTCTCCAGTGGTAGAGGTGATACCACATGACTCAAAGTCCCCACCATAAATCATATTGTTAGACTTTCTGGTGTGGCCCAAAGACCCCAGGTAAACAAAATACTTTTATCAGGCAGGACATTCCAAGAGCTTAGAGATCACCTCTCTGGAACTGAGGGCAAAAGCCAGCCCTCCCTTTAGGCAATGTTAAGTTCTTTACTGTACACGTATCTAAAGTCATACCTGATGATGGAGACACAACTGGAACTGGAAGTTTCTGGAAAAGTGACTTAATATAATGGGCTCTAGAATCGGAAAGATTTGGATATCTTGGCTCTGCTACTTATCAGCTGTTTGAATTTGAGCAAGACTCTGTTCTTATCTGTAAAACAGAGATAATAATACCGAGCTCGTACAGTTATTGTGAGCATTAAATAAAATAAATCAGGTAAAGCACTGAGATAAGTTCCCTCAATAAATGGTGGCTATTTTCAACAAATACCTGTTGATTGACAGATCTTCTCTTGCTGTGAGTGTCCACGCATTTACTGACCTGACCGTGTTTATGATATACCACCTGATGTCTCCACATGGTGTTAGACTCTTCTGATTGCCGGGCATAGTCTCCCTTAGGTTATGAGCGGTAAGAGATGGCTTCTTTATGGAAAAAATAAGTAAAACAGGAATCTCAGCCAGGCAGTTAGGACTTGTGGGAACTTATGAAAGGCAGAACAAGCTGCTTTCATAGGGGAAAAGGCAGCACGGCACGCCCTCTTAACAACTGCTACCAACAGTGTGTCAGGATTCATGGAATCACCGAGGCCCATATCATCTTATTGCTTCCTTAGCACAAGGAATTTGTGTTCTCATGCTGTGCTGTTGACATGGTTCAGCTACACTGTTCCCACCTGCTGTATCTTCAGATCAAATTGTTTGGAGAGAGGGAGAGGGTAATTGGATTTTATCATCATCACCTCTATTGGGCTTAGCTGTTGTACCAAGACACATCTGGCTAGCCTGTAGATTGGACTTGAATCAGGAGTCTGCTCCTGGTCCACTCTGCACAGCCAGGGAGGCAGCATCCCCATGGTAGCAGGGAGGGAATCGGGATTACAGAAATGTGGAAGGCAGCCTCTGAGATGGCCCCAGTGGATCCCACACCTGGTATTCATGCCCTTGATTAACCCTTGCCCTTGAGTGGGGGCTGAACTTACTGACTTGCATCAGAATCAGGCAGAAGTGATGGTATGTCACCTCCAAGATTAGGTCATAAAACAACTCTGACTTCCATCTTGAGCACTTTCTCTTGCTCTCTTTCTGATTGCTCTTTCTGGGGGACCCACTGTGAGGTCATGGGGCAGCCCACAGGAGTGAGTTCAGAAGCAGATCTTCTGAGGTCTGCTAACAGCCCGCTGCGCAGCAGCTCCTCCCATTCTGAGCCTCCAGAAGAGGCTGCAGCCCTGGCCAATGACTTGACTGCAGCCCATGAGAGGCCTTGAGCCTGCAGCCCCAGTTCAACCACTCTCAGATTCCTGTCCCACAGGAACCATGTGATACTAGATGTTCTCTGGTTTAAATGGCTAAGTTTGGGGGTAATATGTGAGTCAGCAATAGATCACTAATACAGGATCCACCTAGTTACTGCTGCCTTCAGCAGAGATCTGAAGGGAGAGCCTTGGCCTGTGCAGTTCACACATCCATGTGAAGGCATGAGTGGAGCTCAGAAAGTCAACTCCTTGAAGGCAGCACCCTGCCACGGAGGACAAGGGACACGTTGAGTGTGCAATCCACATTCGCTGGTTAAAGAGCAGAGCCTTCATTGTAGAAGACAGGTAACAGTGACAGTGTGTCAGAACCGTCATGTCTAGACATCCCCCTGACAAACACCAGGTAGCAGAAATAAAGCTCACACTGGCTGAGGTCCCTACACACTCCATATATGCAGATTGGGACATGGATTCCTTTCCAGCAAGACTTCAGATGAACCTTCTTTTCCTTCAAGTACAGCATCCAGTGGTTGCTTGATCCTTTCCAATCCACACGACTGTTGCTCAAGTCTTTCTTGGAGCAGTTGTTCCAAGAAATGCCTCCCGAGGGATGGAAACAAGTGAGTTCTGAGAAGTCACATCTCCTTTCATCTGGCTCCAAGACTGGCCCACTCAGTCAGGGGACAGAGATCTGCCTCTGCCATGTCCTCTCAGCCATCTCTCCTACACCCCAGCACGGAGCAGTGTGCAGCCTCCCTAACACCTTCACACCAGGCCAACTTGTTAAAAGGTTTTGTGGTTGTGCATCTTTGAACCTCGCCACGTGCTTTCATGGGGATGTCTCCAACTCCACAGTGCGTATCGTGGTAGCCCATGATAGCATTTTGAAGACAGGGATTTGGTCTCACATGTCTTCTGTAGCATCGCACACAAAGGCAGGTGGTCATGTGCTCCTTGAACTCATGCAAAGAGCCACACAGATACACGTGCGCAGAAATATGTTTATTGCTACAGCTCACTCAGATGTGCTAAGAAAATCCAGCTTTTTAATTTCCCATAACTGATCTGCTCTTCAGTAGCAGCCCCCATCCCACTGGGCAGCTACTAGGAGAAGCAAAATTAAAGCTTGCTCAGTGTAGGCTCCAGGCTCCACAGCTTATTTTGCCATAAATGGTCAGACTCTTTCTGGTTTACGGTTCGGTTGCTGAGATTTCCTCCACATCCGGTTCCCTTCAAGGATGGTGTGTGGGAAGGTGGAATGTATTCCGCGTGTGATGGCAGCAGAGATGGGGGACCTGGAGCCAGTGTCCAGTCATCTCACTCAAAAATATTGATGAAGCCCCTACTATATACCAGGTAGTGTTCTAGGTGCTAGGTATACAGCCGTGAACAAAACAAAGTCCTTACCCCCGGCCTCATGAATCTTTGCGCATGGATCTGCACATTCTGCTGGGTATGCAACAGACGATAAATAGACTAATGGCAAATGGCACGTCAGGGGAGATGAGCGATGTGGAGGGTGGAGAGGGAGGCCAAGGGAAACAGGGAATGCAGGCGAGGCAGTTGTTACTAAGATAGGGTAGCCGGGGGGCCCCATTAATAAGAAGACATTGGAAGCTAAGTCCAGGGGAAAGTGAGGGATGGAATCTGGGGACAGGCCTTCCAGGCACAGAGAAGAGCAGGTGCACAGCCCCGAGGCAAGAACGTGTGTGATGCTGGAGGAAGAGCAAAGAGTCCTGGCTGGCTGGACTGGAGGCGCGGAGGGGAGAGGCAGGGGGCAGCCAGATTGCAGCAGGGTTGGTTTTTCTGTTACTCTAAATGACATGAGAAGCCAGGGAGGATTCTGAGCAGAGGAGCTTCTTACATTTTAAAAGTCTCACTCCGGCTGCTGTGAGGAGCAAGGGCGGGAGAAGGGAGGTGAGTCAGGAGGAATTGCAGAGCCCTGGGGGCAGGGGGCAGGGGATGACAGTGGTGTGGGCCAGGGGAGCAGCACGGGCAGTGGAGAGGCAAGGTTTACTGATGGGTTGCGAGAAAAAGAGATCACACAGACTCCGTGGGTTTTGGTTGAGCAACTGGGTGACTGGCATTTCCATGTGGAAAAAGGGAGGCTGGGAGGGGCGGTTTTCCAGGGGGAGAGGAGGGCAAGGAGTTCAGTTTTGGGATAGTTTTATTTTGTATGTGCAAATGATAAGGAAGGAACTGCCTTTAACCATCTGGAGTTCAAGGAAGAGCTAGGGCTGGAGACATACACAGAGACTGTTAGCATCCGGGCAGCATTTAAAGCTGTGACACTGGAGGACATCACGAAGGAAGGAGC
Organism: Daubentonia madagascariensis; assembly: GCA_023783475.1. Classification (NCBI taxonomy): domain Eukaryota; kingdom Metazoa; phylum Chordata; class Mammalia; order Primates; family Daubentoniidae; genus Daubentonia; species Daubentonia madagascariensis. The sequence goes on from JAKFHU010001569.1 coordinate 14,248,216, forward strand.
GGAGAAAGAAATTCCAGAGTTTAGAGACAAAGAGAAATAAAGGATATAAAGGAATAAAGAAGGCTAGGCATAGTGGCTCACACCTGTAATCCCAGCACCTTGGGAGGCCGAGGCAGGAGGATCATTTGAGGCCAGGAGTTCAGTACCAGCCTGGGCAATATAGTGAGACCCCATTTATACAAAAAATAAAAAACTAGCCAGGCATGGTGGCACTCACCTGTAGTCCTGGCTACTCAGGAGGCTGAGGCAGGAGGATCACTTGAGCCCAGGTACTGAAGGTTGTAGTGAGCTGTGATTGTGTCACTGTATTCCAGCCTTGGCGACAGAGCAAAACCCTGTTTCAAAAAGAAACAAACAAACAAAAACAAAACAAAACAAAAAGGCATAAAGAATAATGTGCATGGGGGCCTGAGAAGAAAGGTAGGTCCCAGCCATCTGCCCTGGTCTCAAAGTGTCCAACCCTAGCAGTCCCTTTTTCCCAACCCCAGGCCTCTGTCAGTCCCCAGCCCCTCAGCATCCTCTCTGGGCCGGGTAAGAATGTCTGGGTCCTCTGCCCTTCCTGAGCCGGCCATGGGGAGCCAGAGCGGTGCCTCAGGCTCCTCATCTGGCCACTTCCTCATTCAGTGCCTTGTGACTGCTCATCTGTCATGCTCAACGGGTGGGACTTTAGCTGGGAGCTGGAGCCTCCTCTAAGGTGGGCCCAGGTACATGTGCCACAAGCCTGCCCTTCACCTTAACATTCACAGGTTTCCTGTTTCTCTCCCCTGCCCTTCATCTACAGACACTTGCACCCATGCATGCGCACGCACACACACACCCCTGAGCAGTGTACCCAAGGAAAGAGCAACAAGAATCTATATGATCTCTCATCCTTGCTCTGTCTCTCCTTACCCTTCACACCCTCCTTTCTAGCACCCAATGGGATGGGTCTTCTCTCTGACATGGACCTTCCTTTTCTAAAACTCACCCATCTAGTCAGCCAGGCAGGGCTCTCGATGTGTTAGAAGAGGAGTTCTAGAATTTAGAAATCTTCCCTTTCTTTCCACAAAGCCTAGCTCTCAAGACAAAGCTCCTGGTTAAGAGGCCAAGTAAGTGAGGTTTGACACCCCAGGGTGCTCAGCCGCCTCTTAGTTCTACATGGTTCCCACCTTCACCTTCCCTGGTGCAGTAAACTCCATGGCTCAGACTCGGAGGGAGAGAGCTGAAGGGAATATGGTTTAAGGGAGAGAGGAAAATAAATCATTTTAACATTTTAATAATCAAAATACGATTGTCTTCTCAACTCAACCATCTACACTCAGACAACAATCCGCTCTTCCTTTCACTCCCTACACATGTAAAAGAGAGGGTGGATAAAGAGGGGACTGTGACTGGAGAACCCTATGGGCCACTGGCAGGGTCGGGGGGCAGAGACGGAGTGACAGCTGGGAAGGAAGGAGCACAGTGCACGGCAGGAGTGGGCGGGGCAGGTGGGGCTCAGTGGACAAGGAGGCTTCCTCCTGGGTCTTCTCTGGGCTGGGAATGGGGTGAGGAGGGGCATATTTTAGCATGCCAGTTCCCCACCCCTGGAGTCAAATTCAGAGAGAGGGCTGGCCAGCAGAGGGAAGCTGCAGGGATTGCTACTGAGCCCAGAGGAGATTTAGTACATTGATTTCTGCCTTGCTTTTTTTCTAGACGCTGTGGTTTGTGATTGAGTGGGGAGGTTGAGGAGGACAGCCAAGGCTTTTAAAGGTGCCAATACTGAAGCAAGAAATAAGGAAGAGCGGCTGCTAAAAGAGCCGAGATTTTCCCTTCTACCCTCCTGTGCCTCATTTTTCTTTTCCTCTTCCGACGTTCTTGGCTGCGCCTGCCTGTCAGCGAGTGGATCAGCAGCTGCAGGGAAGCACAGAGCAGGGCTGGGAGGAGGGCTCAGGGCAGGCACAGGAGGCTTGTTCTGCACGGGGCTGATGGCCCCCCTTGACCTTGGCCACCTAGCTCCTTGGCCCCTGCCTGCCTTCCTTCACTAGCTCTCGTACTCTTGTATCCATCGAATGTTTATGGAGTATCTACTATGTTCCCAGCACTAGGCATCCCATTGTGACGAAACAGACATGGCCCAGCCCTCAAGGAACTTACACTCTAGGAAGATAGGTAACACTGAATAAGCATCAATATGTGATTCCAGATCATGGTAAGTGCCAGAAAGGAAAACAAGAGCACACTATGAAGGTGAATTATGGGTGGTGGTGGGGGGAAAGTAGGGGGATGCCGACTGCCTAATTTAGTTGGTCGTCAGGGAAGGTTTCTGAAAGGGGACATTTAAGCTGGGACCCCGAGGATGACATGAAGTAGAGGTGAGACCCAGCTCACTACCCACAGGGATGGTGTGCCAAGGAAAGCAAGAGACAATGAGGAAAAGAACTCAGGTGGACTCCTCAAACCTGATAGAACAGGTTTAGGAGGTACTTTCCACACTTTTTGTTATGCTTATTCATTAACATTAACCTATAAGCTTGCATCTGGCCAAGGAAATACAGCATCTGAATGTACACTGCTCTTGACACATGCATGTTAAGCTACATAATGGTACAGGTCTGCTATTTTTTAAAAAATAGAACTTTCTAAATTAAAAGAATTTGTGAATGATGCTGTAATTAAAATTTAAAACTCTTCTTATAACAAGAGTCAAGAAGCAGAGAGACTTAACTCTCTTCCGCATTTTCACTGGAGAAAGCTTCAAATTCTTTTATAGAAAATAGGAAACTGAGTGTGCCCCAAGATTTCTTGTACAGTGGTGACATTCCCATCCTGTAGCATTTGAGATATTACCACCAAAGGTCACTAAAGCCATGCTGTGTTTGTGACTACAGCTTCGAATATTCTTTTCTTTTTTTCCCTAGTCTCTATCTCTATGTCCATTATTCAAGAAATATTCATTAAACACCTCATGTGTGCCAGGCACCATTCTTGCTGGGAGTATAGCAGTGGACAAAACAGAGTAAGTCCTTTTCATGAAGCAAGGCCCCAGATCATAGAGACCACAGTCAGAACTTGGGATTTTATTTTCGGTAAAATGGCAAGCATTTGGAGAGTTTGAGCAACATGATCTGATTTCCATTTTTAAATAAAAATGTTATGACTGCAAATAGACAGTAGGGAAGCAAGGCTGGAAGTGAGGAGGCCAGTTAGGAAGCCTGTCCACTAACATAGGGAAGAGAAGATGGCAGCTTGGCACAGATTGGCACAGCCTAATGATAAGACGTAGCTGATTTCTGGATATATTTTGAAGGTAGAGTATACAGAATTTGCTAATGGATTGGATGTGGGGCATAAGAGAAAGAAATAACTTAAGACAAACTTTAAGTTTTCTGGCCTGAGAAATTGGGAAAATAGAATAGATGTTTATTGAGATGGGAGAGACTTAGGGAGGAGCAGTTTTGGACCTGCTAGACTTGGAATGCCTATGTTAAATTACAAAGTCCTCTGTACTTTGAGTCACTGTGTAACAATCTGCAACCCAACTTAGTAAGTAAACAAACTGAAAACCTAATTTAGGAGTATATTTTTTGTAACAGATAGCCAGGTCTCAGCCAACCATGGGAAGCCAACTGATCAGACCATGTCCAAAGAAGAGCAAACACCTAGCTGTAACCAACCAAGCTATTTCTGTACTTCACTTACATTTACTGTCTATAAATACTGCCTGCTTTGCAGGGTAGAGCGCTCTGAACCTCTTCTGGTTCTGAGTGCTGCCCAATTCATCAATCATTCTTTGCTAAATAAACTCTGTTAAATTTAATTTGTTGAAAGTTTTTCTTTTAACACTGTTATACATCCATGTGGAGATGTTGACTAGACAATTGGATCCATGTGTGCCTGGAACTTAACTAACACCTACCTGAATCATAGTTTTGGCCAATTCCCTCCTGGCCAGCCCAGAGTCTTCTCTGTCTTGGCATGACACTTCATGACGCCTTTAAGTCTGGGCACTTCCATCCTCACTACACACTTCTGAGTAGGTACGATTTTTTTCTTGGTTCTCATACTCTTCCTCCTCTCCCTGCTCCTAAATCAAAAGATGAACAGATGGTTAGATGGTACCAACCCCATTCTTGGAAAATGACCATTTTAATGCCTCCCCCCTCCTTTCTTCCATCAACCCCATTCCAGTAGCTCCTAAGCTAAGACAGAAACTCTCACTTAAATTGTATTGCAGTTAAATAAACTAATTCTCAGGGCTTTCTTCCATTTCATGCTCACCAAGCAAGCCTCCGAGGATAAGGTTTCTCAGGCACCTTGGTATAGGGAAGAGGGCATTTGGAAGAGTAGAAAACAAGTTATTTTTTCCCTAGAAAGATACACTAATGCTAACTTACAAAGTAAATGACCTCTAAAGCCCAGTGTCTTAACACGGTAAAAGTTTATTTCTTGTCCACATGATAGTCCAATGTGAGACAAGCGTCTCTCCTGGTGGCTATCTTCCATGTGGTAACTCAAGAATCCAGGACCTTTCCATTGTGTGTCTCCTCCACTGCAGACCTTCACTGCCAGCACGAGGGACATTTCATTAATATGACTGCACCCAGAAGTGGCATATATTACTTCTGTCTGCATTCCTTTGGCTATAACTCAATCACATTGTTCCACCTAACTGCATGTGAAGGTAGAGAATATAGTCTCCCTATGTGCCCAGGCAGAAGAACAGTATTGGTGAACATCTAGCTGATCTCTCCCACTAAACAGTCTATCCTTCCTAGTAAATCAATACATTGGCACTCTAGTTTTGTCTTTGTTTTCTCGTGAATGTTATAGCGTGACTCTACTTTGCAACGTGTGATTGCTCCTGGTGAACCAAAAAGATAAAAGTTTCTGAATCTGCAAAGTTGAGGACCAAACCATGCTGGACCCCAAAGTGCAGTCAACCCATGAAGTCCCTCCCACCACATCTCATCTGGAACACTGCCCACCTGAGTCGTCAAGAAAGGATCAAGTACATTATCTGTGCTGTTTAGTGTGTCAGTGAGTGTGTCCGAAATTTAGCTATGTCTAGGACCTGTTTCTACTTCGCTAGTAAGCCAGGTTCTACTGCTGTCACGCGCTACCCGTGGCTAGGGAGGTAGCTGTGGAAATGGGATTCAAAGAAGAAAGAAAAAGAAAAGGAGGGAATAGGCTGGGGTGAGGGGATGGGCTAAGGGGGAGGCTTAAGCTAAACAGTGAAGACGGAAACAAACGTGTCAATGAGAGGGAGGAAGAGAAGCTAAAGGCGAAAGTCAACACAGGAAAGGAAGGGGTTTGGGGGCAAACACTGAGGGCGAGAATGTGGAGAAGGCGAAACAAAGGTGAGGGCGGGGCTCAAGAGAGGGCAAGCGCAGCGGGAAAGAGCGAGGGGCCCTTTGAGGCCACAGCGGGCGCGAGGCAGGTGCGGTGGCCGAGCCGTCACCGCGGCGCGCGGGCTCGGCGGGCGCTCACCGGGCGCACCGTGCGCGCCGCGGGACCCGGCGCCCCGCTCCGGGGAAGGGATGGAGGGAAAGGAGGGAAAGCGGGAAGCGAGAGGGAGGGGAAAGGCTGCGGAGCGGGAAGGGGCAAGCCAGCCCGTGGTGCCTGGCACGCTAGGTGTCTCCCCCCGAACAGACTCAAAGCCGCCCCTTCTCAGTCTCCGTTAGGAGTAAGCACCCGCGCCCCCCGAGAGGCCAGGCGGGGCCTCCCACGCACCGAGCTTCCCCGCCGGGGCCGCGCCGGGCCGCTTCTCGCCGGGAGCCGGGAGCGGGGCGCCGGGCGCAGGCTGCCTCCCGCGCTCGCCACCGCTCTGCGGGGGACAGGGTGGCTGGGACCCGGAGACGACCGGGGGTGCCAGGTGGGGCGGGGGGTATGGAGACTGCCGTTCGGGCACTCAAGAGAGGGCTGCCGGCCCGAGGAGCAGCCCTGGCCACGAATCGGCCACCAACGACCAAACCGGCCCGTCTTCCTGGTGCTCTCCTCCGAACATCAACATCGGTCTCTGCCGCTTTCTAGGCAACATTTTCCAGCCTGCCGGCCAGTGGCGCACAACCATGCGCAGGAAGCACGTGCTGACTGGGGGCGGGGCGCAGGCACAGGTGGAGCCCGGCAGGGCAGGTGGTGGAGGTCACGCCCTCAGGTAAACTTCCCCAAGCTGGGGGCTCTGTGGCCTCGAACCTCACTGGATGGTTCGGGCTTCCACTCCATCAGGTCGGCCTCAGTTCTGTTTCTTTCTCTTTCTCTGTCTCTCTCTGTCTTTTTTCCTGGTTTCCTCTCGTTTTTCTTCCTTCTGGGCTACATCTGAGACTTCTCCTGGACCCCTTGGATGCTACTGCGTGTACAGCGCACCTAATACAAAGGCCATTAGGTATTCCTAAGGCCACCCCAAGCAAAGGCTTCTTTCTTCAGGCACCTTGGGGCACATTCTTCTATTACCACCCCAAGCCTGTCAGTTAGAAATGCATAATGTACAGCTGCTTAAAGCAACATTTCGATTGGAACAGCTGATGTACATTGCGCAGTTTTAAAGTAATACAGTTGACACTGCAAGCCACCTAGGAAAACCATTTCATCGCTTCAGTTGTATCTCCACAGTGGTGGTAATGGTCCAATCTTGTTTCCCTCAAACATCTATGCAGGGGTTGAATGCCCTTTCCAGGTACTCCCAGTTATCACCCCTCTTTGCGGTCCTTTTGGCCAGGTTTCCTCGGTCTAGGGGAAGGCAGGAGCAGTTGATGTCTTCCCTGCTTCTACTTTTGACTGTTTTTTGGAAGCTCTGGAAACCAAGGCTCTTAGGTTCTCTGAGTCGCCCAGGTCCACCAAGCACGTTCTGAGCTGCATTCTTACAGATTTATTCTTTCTTTTAGTTCTTGCTCTGCTTCCTCTTGTCCTTGCTCATATGGTTTCCTGGCCCTCCCTTCACTCTAATTCAGCTTATTTCAGTGACTCTCTAGCCTGCTTATTGGAACAATTACACTAGAAAGTTCCCTTAGCATGCTATGGCTCTGGCCCGTGGGCTTGGCAACACCAGGTTAACCTGAATGCCCCAGGGCCCAACCCTGATGCCTCATTACCTTGGCCAGTGCTGACTAGCAGGCTTTAGAAAGCTGGCATCTTGTGTTGGCAAGTCCCAGCTGGATTCTGCCTATAAAATAAACATTCTAAAGTTGAGTCTATTTTTTCTGCTAGAGACACCTCCTCATTTCCAACTCAATCTCAGATTCTACACAGGATACTGCCACTCTGGAGGAAGGCCGTGGAGCTGGGCTCCCAAAATGGGTGTCTGTAGATAATAGAGTGCCTTGTAGACTCTCAGAGCTGGATGCAACCTTAGAGGTCCCCTGGTCCAGTGGTTCCCAAAGGAGATGGGGAGGATGAACAGAGCCGAAGCATGCCCGTGAGAGGAAACCAACAGTGTTCCCAAGCACCGGGAACATCCTGGCCAATCATCAGAGTGTATCCTTCTCTACTTTACTGATGTTCTCTAAAATGTTAATTTACTTTCTTTAAACTCTTTTTCCACTTGTTCCTGTGAAATTTTTTATCCTCCCTACTACTTTTTCAGTGGTTTTCTCCTTCCTCTTCACTTACTCTATTTCCTAAAATTCTCTGCTTTTCTACCAACTACTTTGAGTCCAGCACAAGTCACAGAATAGCACAGACATCTTCATCGCTTTGTATTTACCACGTCTTCATATTTATTCTTATTCATGCCATCTCCTAACGAACACACCGTCCAGATAAGTTCTCCCTCTCTCCTGTGCCCGGTGGCACACACAGGCACGTCTGTGCATATACACATAAAACAGGATGCTTAGCACCACTCTTCCTGAGGTCTGTTCTTTCTGCTGAATCCCCAAAGGTAGAGAACAATGAGATAGGTGTCATGCCCCCACATCCCAGCAGGTGTTGGACCACATGCAGGACACCTTATGAGCTTAAGAAACCAGTGTTGCTGCAGTTAGTCATCCCACGAAAGAGAAGGCCTCAGAGAACTAAGGAAGAGCCCACTCTTTTGCAGCAACTTTTGATGCTATGCAGTCCCCTCCAGCCAGCAGGGGTTGCTAGGGATCACTCAGAGAGCCTGACATGTATCTTGGGGAATATTGGGGACTAGTATCTAATACATGCTTGAAACATATAAAGGCAAAAGCCTTGAGGTGGCAGAACAGAGAAAGAGGGAGAGAGAGAGAGAGAGAAAATTGCCCCAGGAGCAATGTGCACTTGAGCGAGTAACCGTAGCGTAATAGTGTTTCCTGGTGGACCAAGTGTGTGACCGCTGGAAGGAGATGACCTGGAACCATCGGCAGAGGGACCCTGCTTGGAAATTCCGCCAGGCCTCTGCCAGAAGTCAGCAACTGCACAACAGCCAGAAGCTGTACCTTTCCACAAATCCCTTTCCCTGCCCTCACTAGGGCCAGAAATAACAGCTAGCAAGTGGTCAGGCAGCCACCTGCCCCCATCCCATCCTCCAGGCAGGACAGAGCTGAAAGAGTAGCAAAGCTTTAGATGGGATTAATTCTTATTCAGGACTGGACATATTAACTATGAGAAGAAATATGTTCTTATGACTAAAAGGACCAGACAAATCTTAGGACCTGCTCCAGATTTGCCAGCCCCAGGGCAAAAACTAGCCTACAGAGCAGGTTCCAAGGGACACAAGGGGAGTTAGTCCCTCTCCTTCAATGTGATGAATATGCATATTGGCACACAGACAGTAATGAGCGGGTGAACAGATAAGCACAAATTAAAACATTAATTGACCTATAGTTAAAATATTAATAGTTGGAAAGGATGCAGACTTTGTATTTTGACTTAGTCATTCCCACTGCAATGTTTCTTATATTGGGAGGTTGGGCTTATATACCCAGTAATGATGGATGCTTTTTTTCCTTCCAGGTAGTAGTTTGCCATTAGGTACCCTGCCACCTGATGAAGTGGGAGGTGACTTGGTCATGGGTTTATGATTCAAACCACTAGGCTTTCTCTAGAGTATTGAGTAGCATGCTTTTCTGCTCAGTTATACTTTTCTATAAAAATAAAAATCTTTAATAAAATTAGATCACCATAAACTAGTACTAGCAGAACATAAATTACTGTCTTAAATTGTGAATCCTGTATTTCTACAAGAAATAGGAATATCTAGATATTTTCTTTCTAGTCCCAAGGTTCACATGGCATAAAAACTGTCTTAGGATTTTGTTACAATGCAGGTTTCTAGGCCTGTCTTCGGAGATTCTGGCTTAAAAGTCTTGGGGCAGGAACCAGGAATCTGCATTTTAATAAGCACTCTTTCACAATTTAAAAAAGATTGTTTTGGCCCAGCCCAGTGGCTTACTCACACCTGTAATCCTACACTTTGGGAGGCTGAGGTAGGAGGATCACTTGAGGCCAGGAGTTCAAGGCCAGTGTGAGCAACATAATGAGACCGTGTCTCTAAAAACAGTAGAAAAATTAGCCGGGTATGGTGGCACGCACCTGTAGTTCCAGCTACTTGTGAGGCTGAGGCAGGAGGATCGCTTGAGCCCAGGAGTTTGAAGCTTCAATGAGCTACGATGATGCCACTACACTCCAGCCTGGGCAGTAGAGCAAGTCCCTGTCTCAAAAATAAATAAATAAAAATAAAAAAGATTGTTTTAATTATTAATATTAGTGATCATATTAGCATTCATTGTTCAATCTGACTCGTTTTCCCCTAGACTTTAATGGAACTAGTTTACCCTGAATATTTTAATCTAAAGTCATAACATTTTGAGGGGCCTTAGGCCTTAGCAACTTTACAAGATATCAAACCTATTAACACTTCTCTCATATTAATAAAGCTATTAAATTGATTCTAATTATCTGAGTTCTAGTTTATTAGAAGAATACATATTTGCCCTTTTTGTGGCTCCTTTTCTTCAGGAGACAGAAACAAAATGACCAGTTAAACTGTAGGTTCCAGTGGTTTCCCCATCAGAACCGCTGCACCAATCAATAACAAACAACACCGAAGTATATTCACTAAACACTTTCCCAAGCAAAGATCACACACTCGGGATTAGATACAAGTCTGCCTCTGATATATCTGCTTTACATCTGCTTTAAAAGCTTGGAGTTTAAAAATCTAAGCTATCCCAGTCCATTTAATTGGAATTTAACAAGATTTTTAAACAGATAAGGTAATTTCCTCACATACGCAGAGATCATCAGAAATAGGTGTGACTAGAATAGCAACCATTGGGAGGAAGGAAATCCATCTAATTCAAGGATTTAATCAGAGGCTCCAGTCAATGACCTATAAGTTCTAAGATGCTGCCATTTGTTTTTTTCTATTAAATTTCTTCTTGGCTTGGGCCCATCATTCCAGCCCATTGAGAACAGCTGGAGTCTTGGTTTTGTCTCCTATCGTATTAGCTATTTCCCCAACTTCGATTCACCCTCCAATTTGATTCACATACCTATGAAGAGCTTCTTTCAAGCTGCTGATAAAAGTCCAGCCCAGGACAGATCCAAAACTTTACCGCCATGCAGTTAGACCCATTCTACAAGCAACACATATATTGCCTCGGCTTGCATGTGAAACCTCAATATATACCTGTAATCACACACAAAAAGAGGGCAGAAAGGTAGCAAATATATTATTCCCTATAGATGGTCAGAGACACATAGTAGGTGTGAGTTAGGGTCCACACTGGGGAGGCGTGAGGAAGATAGCAGGATGGGATTGGAAGAAGAGTCTGTGAAGGGCCCCAGGACACTTGTAATAATCATGAACAATTATATTTAGCAGCTTTTATATGGCATTGACCAGGTGTCCATCACTGTGCCAGCACTAAGGATGCACTATCACATCAGTCCCTACAACTCCTTGCGGAAAAGAATTAGTGGCTACCAGCACGGGCTCTGGTGCCGAATGGCTTGGATTTGAATCTTAACTCTTGCACTTACTAGTAGTGGCCTTGGGAAAGCTACCTATCTACTTGAAGATTTTCATTTGAAAATGATGATAGTAATAGTACCACTTGTGGGCTTGTGCAATTAGGTAGGGAACTGTAGCTGCTGTAACAGATGAGTCCTCAAATCTTAGTGGCTTAATATAGTAAAGGTTTACTTCACACATGGAACAGTCCAAGTGAATGTTCAATGGTCAGCCTTCCACATGGAAATGTTAGGGACCCGTGTTCTTTCCATTTTGTGATTCTGCTAACTGCTAGGTAGAGAAAGATCATTTGGGAATGGTCTGGGTGGGTGAGGAGAAGGGTTATAAACCAGACCTAAAAAGTAATGCACTCTCCACAATACCCAGAACCCAATCATGTGGCTAGTCCAACTGCAAGGCAGGCTGAGAAACGGAGTTTGTGTGTCCAGGAGGAAAATGAATTTGATGTCTTCCATACTTGTGAAATCAAACATAAACTCCTTGGAACAGTACCTGGCACATCGTAAGTGCTCAATAAATGATAGTGATTACCATTTATGTTTCACTAGTGCTGGCTGCATTTTTTATGTGTCTTCCTGATGCCTGTGTGCCAGCTATCTTAACCTTTCATTTCACAGTGACCTCAGATTTAGCCTGTCCTTGGATTTGTGATGCTTGAGAGGTTCTCTTTGTAACTATTAGAAACCTCCATGCACTAAGGCTGGCTGTGTTCTATGGATGCCAACCCTAGCATTTCTCTGAACCCTAGTAGTCACTGGAACACCGGTGGGATGTGAGCATGGGGACAAGACAGGGAGAGGCTGTGTGGGTGGGTCTGGACTGCTTCCTGGAGACCCCCGGAGCCCTTGCACGGCTGAGCCCCCCTGTATCCCCAGTATGCTATTTCGTTAAGGCTTAGGAGGCCTTTGCAAAAACCTTTGTGTGAAAGTTCATGATTTAAAATTTGTCTCTTTGCAATCATTTAATCAATAACTGAGCAAGCAACTTAATCTCTCTACTCCCTACCTCCGAAAAACTCATAAACTAGTCTGACTAAAATGTTTGGAAGGGAAGTGGGGTACAGAGCCTTTGAATATGGTAGTATAGATTTTTATTTTTATTTTTTACCTTGATAAAATATTTGCAATTCACAGAACAAATTGAACTGTGACTTTCGTTTTGCAGTTTATGTAGTGGATATAATAAACTTTGAAAAATCGGTCATGCTTTTGTTAGTATAACATAATGGTTAGGATCAAACAGATCTGCACTTGAATTCCAGCTCCCTATCGTACTAGCCTGGGGACTGTGGGTAAGTGACTTAATTACTCCATACCTTGGTATCTTCATCTGGCAAATGAGGATAATGACAGAAATTATATCACAGCGTGGTCTTGTGCAGCACCTGGCAATAGCAAACTCAACAAATGGTAGCTATTTTTATTTTTGTTCTAATGATAACCACACACACAACCCCACATTCCTTCTCTGTAACGTTGAGGGACAGGTACACATGTTCCTAATGGTCCTCTTAAGGCCACGAGCATCCTAACTGGAGTTTTGAAGAATATTATTTGAAAGAGTTGCCCGTGGCATGCTAACTCCACATTTGCCCTTCATGGAAGCACGTATCTATCCACATTATCTTCTTTGCCCATATAAGAGGGAGGTACCCCAAACAGCTAAGGTTATTATCTAAGCAGTCTGCCGTTATAAACGCTGAGGGCTTCAAAAGGAAGGTGTTTGTGGGGTAAGAGGTGCAGAAAAGAGAGAGGCTCCCCGGGAAAAGCCTGGTTGAGGCTGGGGTAGAGAATCTAAGTGCCACCCACGTCTCGCTCAGGCACCTTGTTAATCTCCATGATGGTTCTGTTTGTCGAGAGGGGCTCCCCACTTAGCCCTGAAGATCCCTCTGAGGATCTGATGACAGTCATGGGCTCTTTTCCTAGAAAAATGCATTTCTGCCACACGCACAAAGGTTTGCAATCAACTTTGGTGGGTTCAAGAACCCCCTGGGGCCCATGTGTGGATCGCAGATTAAGATGCACCCCTCTTGTGGTCCCTTTGTTTTTGTACGTTGGTGAAAACAGCAGCTCAAGGCTGAAGAGGGCAGTGGCACTGTCCGGCAGCACCCTGAAAGCCTAGCAGAAGGTGCACACGTGGGCACTGGAGGCAGGCAGGCCAGTTAGACCCTTCTGGGAGATGATAAGCCTGCTCCGAGGCAGCAGCACAGAGGAGAGGAAGGAGGGACTCACTCCTATGTGTAAAAGAGGACTCAGTTGTCCTGGATGCTGGCTGGTGGTGAGGGAGAGGGAGGTTCCAAGGACGACTCCCAGTTTCCAGCGTAGCTGACAGACTGGTTCCATCCACTGAGATAGGATGTGCGGGAAGGGAAGGAGGTTGGTGATGTCAGTTTAGAAAGTGAGGATTTGACATGTCTGTGGTATATCTCGTGGGGATATCCCAGAGGTGGTTAAATGTGTATCAACAGTTCAGGAGATAGCTAGAGATGGAGATTTTGGAGTCAATATTTTATCAGAGTCATTGAATCTATGGTACTAGATGAGAAATTGCACAGAGAATGCATAGTGAGAGAGGAGGCCAAAGTCAGAGGCCTAAGAAACACCCACATGGAACCTGAACCCAGGCTCATGTCACCTGTACTATAATTTTCTTTGGATTTTTTCTCACTTCAGCTCACTTTGCTTTACTTTTATGAATTTATTTTGAAAGGAAATGGGCTATCCCTATAATAAATGAGAAAGTGGTGTTAATTGCTATAAACATAAAGTAATATTAAAATAACTACCAACAGAAACAAAACCAAAAACCTGTTTCTACATTCTAGCTGGTGACTATTGGCCAGAGAAGCCTCTAAGTCTGAGACTGCTTTCTCTCTCTCTCTCTGTATCTCTCTCTCTCTCCCCAACCTCCTCTTTTTAGAAAAGGAAGATTAGAGAAGTGTTAAAGACACACTAATACCAAACTGAGACTTCCTCTTTGTTTAAATCAGAAGAATTAAAAGAGAATCAGCTTTCTCACTATGCAGCTCACATTTTATTTGGTGTTGAGGCAGGGCTCAAATCTAGCATGTGCTATTTTACACAGTGTACACAGCCCTGGTTGTGACCTCGCACCATCTAAAATGATCCCTTCTGCCACCAGTGGTATGAATCCCTCACTTTGGGGAAACCAGGAGAGATGGAGCCATGGCATGTGGGGGTGGGAGGTCCAACAAGGCAGTGGAGCGTGTGGAGGGTGCAGAGAGGCCAAGCAAAGTCAGGACCAAAAAGCACCCCTGGATTTGGCAATCAGGGATCACCGGTGTCCTTGGTGGAGTGGATTTCATGGCACGGTGAGGGGGTGAAAGGCAGATTGTAGCAGGCTGAAGGGTGAATGGGAGGTGACAATGTGCAGAAATAGCATTGAGGAGCTTGGCTGTGAAGGGAAGGAGAGAGGTAAGAGGCTCAAGGAGATGTTGTGTTGCTTCCTTTTGTAAAACACGGGGGATATTTGGACATGCTTTCAGATATTGGGGAAGGAGATGGCCACATGGCTGTAAATACTGGAAAGAGGTGATAACAGATGGAGCAAGGTCTCTGTTTGGGGGAGGATGGGAGGGTTCAGATCAAGAGCACAGGTGGAGACCCTGACCCGGAACAGGAAAAGGGTCATCTTCTCTTAGCTTTGAAGGTAGGAAGTGAGGGCACATGCGAGCCCAGGTAACTCCCTGAGCATAGGAATGGGAAGTGGAGGGAGTTTATATTTGGAGCTAAGTTTTCCTTTGTCAAGTGGGGATGAGTTTATATCTGGGGTCAAGCGAAAAGCTGCCGGCAAGCTTGAGCTGTTGGTTCTCCAGTAGAAAAAGTCTATTAGGTTCTCCAGAGAAACAGAACCGATAGGATGTATATATACATTAGAGGGATTGAGAGAGAGAAGAATTTTAAGGAATTTTAAGGAATTGCAGTGGTGGAGGCTGGCAAGTCCCAAAATCTGTAGCTCGAGTCCAAAGGTGGCCTAAGCAGAGTTCCTTTCTCCTTCTGAGGACCTCACTCTGTTTTCTCTTAAGGCCTTTAACTGATTAGGTGAGGCCCACACACATTATGAAGGATAATCTGCTTTATCTCAAAGTCCACTGATTTAAATGTGAAAAATACGTCCAGACTGGTGTTTGACCAAATATCCGGGTATTGTGGCCTGGCCAAGTTGACACATAAAATTAACCATCACAGAGAATATTAATGATCCCATCTATATTGATAGTGAAATTATAAGATGATGTGGATAAGGAGAAGACTATGAAATGGGGAGAGAATGTGGACTCTAGGAGGTCCCGACTGTAGCAGATGCTTTCTTGGCCACAGGTTTCCCGGTGAAGCCAGAGCTGATGAAGACAGCACAGCAGAGTCGCAGCAGATGACCCACCAGTGGGAGCCCACCACCCTCAAGAAGAGCTGCCATCTCAGCATAGGTGGGTAGACCCTATGAAAGTGAACCTTCTAAATGCAAATTCTGATCTTGAAGCCCCAGTCAGCAAAACTGCTGGGGAACCTCCTTCCGCCCTAGCAGCCAGATGTGGATACTTTAGAGATAACAAACTACACAAGTTAGCTTCCATTATTTCTCCTTCCTCTGTTTGTAACATGGCTCAGAGGCATATATACTTATCTCATTGAGATCAGTATGATTATTTACTTTATTTTCAAGGCTGGCTTTTCTCAATAAGGCAAGCTTATTCTTTTTTTCACTCACAAGCCTGAGGTCTTTTCATATCCACCCCGTCCTTGGCAAGAATCCTTGGAGAGTAGCCTGGGACATACCTAGTGGAACGCCACCTGTTCTGGGTTGAGGGTGGATCTATTCTAGTCAGAGGCTTTGTGATCTGGACAAAGGAATTGAGTATGTGCCTGTCAAATTGTCAAGCAATACTAAATTTGGCGGGCCAGCTGAATTCTAGCAGAAAATCATGCAAAATAAGGTTTAGCAATTGGGGAAAAATTGGCCCACAGGAAAAACAATTGGATGAAATTCAGTAGGAGGAAATTCAGTATGGCCATAGAATTCTAACTTGAGGGCTGCAACCTAGTTATGTGACCTTGTAATACAGAGACCAATCCTCAGATATAACACCAAAGGATTTGGAGCCAAAGGGATCTTTGAGAAGCAACTATTACCCGCCCCTCAATTTTATATGCACTAGAAAAAAGATTTCTTTCAACTTTAAAAAGGTGTGATTCTTGAAGTGGATTTTCTCTGAGCTTTCCTGATCCTCCCAATCAGAATGACTTGCACCTGCCCCTCCACTCCCACAGGCTCAGGTTCCCCACTCTGTCGCACTTCCTCCATTGTGCCTCACCTTGTTCATGGGCCTCATTCCTTGTCTGGATTATCAGCGCCCTGACAATAGGACCATATCTGTGTATCTTTGAATTTCCAGGGACAATTATAGTGCCTGGCACATAACTGATGGTCAATAAATTTTGCTTGCATAACAATAAAAAATCCTCATTTTTTCATGTAGCATGGCTATCATACTTTCCTGCTTCAGATGCTCTTCTCTATATGCAGCCTAATTCAGTAACTCTCTTAAAATTGTGGGTTTTTTGTTTTTGTTTTTGTTCTGAGACAGGTTCTTGCTCTGTTGCCAAGGCATGCAGGCAGGGGCACCATCATAGCTCATTGAAGCCTGAAACTCCTTCTGCCTCAACCTCCCCAGTAGCTGGGACTACAGGTGTGTACTATCATGCCTGGCTAATTTTTCTATTTTTTGTAGAGATGGGGGTCTTGCTATGTTGCTCAGGCTGGTCTTGAACCCCTGGCTTCAAGCAATCCTCCTGCCTCAGCCTCCCGAAGTGCTAGGATTACGGGCATGAGCCACCGTGCGTGCCTGGCCTTAAAATTGTTAAGGTCAGAAATTGAACACAGGTCTCCAGATCTTTGACCAGCATAAAATATAGGGAGAAAAAAATGCTTTGTGCCTGAATACCTTACTTCTGAGTAGAGAAACTGAAGACTGTATTGGCTTATTTTTAAAACTGCATGACTTGAAGCTGTGGTCAACTGAAATATGTTTTCATGTGGATTTCTGACAAGCTGCATCTCTTCCATTCTGCATATGTGCAATTGATCTTGAACCCAAAAGGCAGGACTTTGTTTTTTGTTTGTTTTAGCACAAGGTGAACTCCAATCAAAACCAGTTTGAATTTGATGCTGTCGGTGATGATGTTAGCCATCCTTCCTGGCTTCAGGTCACTGGTGAATTTGATATGTTCATCTCTTCTGTTTTTTCCCTACGCTTGGACAATGATGTTGAAAGGGCTGGGACTAATTCCAATAGGAACCACTTCCTTCCATGTTGAGTAAGCAACCAACAGCAGAAAGGGCATTCCAAAATACCACCAGACAGACTTTATTTCACCATCTTGTCCACAAAGATCTTATAGATGACATTTTAAAAAAGATTTTCTGAAGTACATAGATACTTTTTACTACAGTAGCCCCTGAAACTTTCCAGCCAAGTTAGATTTAAAATATATAAATAAAATAAGTCTTGTGTGGTACAATTTCTTAGCTTGCATATGCTGGCCCAGGTGGCAATGACATTCTTTTCTAAGTTCTGCAATCTTTTTCCCAACCCCACCCACCACCTTTTAATTAAAACTAATTTAGACTATGCCTGGCATTAATATTGAACTGACTTTCCATGACTGTGATCCCAGCTGATGGCTATCTCCAATCCTCTCTCTTTCATGATTCCTTAAAAATTAATAGCTGTGACTTTGAGGTCATAGGACAAGTTCCTTAAACATCCACAAATGAAGCTCTTTAGACTTGAAAATAGACTTTTTGAGGTTGGTCTTAATAAGCATGGGAGAGCTATCCTGGACTCCCCACTTAAGTGGCAAGGGTCCGCAGTTGGAGATTACTATTTCTTCTGATTTTTGCCCAATGTTGCAGGACGAGGCAATGGAACAGGCTTTGTCACCCTAAACATCTTCAACTATTATACCTAGCTACCTGGTAAGAAGCTGCTTATCCTCATCTCATGATGCTTTAAAACTTTTACCTAGTTTACCTGAACGTTCTGTACATCTTGGTATTTTTCTGATCTTTTGGTGGTGAACATATGAAGGCCTGAATGATACACATGATACCAAGAGGCCAGGCTGAGTGTCACAAGATGCCAAGGACTTAAAAGAAGACCTTATAGGTCAAACGTGCCAGAATTAGAAGTGAAGATGACAGGGCAAACTCATTCCTTCCCTGATAACACCTCAGATTGCTCACCTGAGAAGAAGGTGCCAAACCATGAGGTCACTGGAAAATATCCTGATGGGGAAGGGATTTTCCTCCTACTGCTACAGTCCTTGTTCAGAATGTAAGCCTTGGGGTTGGTGGAAGACAACCATGTTCTTGTTTCCATGATGTGTCAAACATAATGAGATCCGTAAAATATCCAAAGATTTAGAGAACCAGGTCAAACTTTGTCTTTTCCACCTGACTCTGGAACTCCAAAAATCCAAGCTTTCAAAAAGGGGCCCGGTAACAAACTTATTTCAGGGTGGGGTATCAAAGCTCATGTCTTTAAAAGGTAGCTTAGGGATAAAGCTATAAATTGCCTCCTTTATAGGTAAGAAAATTGAAGCCAAGAGAGGTTTAATGACTTGCCCAAGGTCACATAGTAGCAAAAATTGGAGCTTGCCCTTGAATCCAGGGCTTTGCAGTGCCAGCTCCCTTCTTTGTAACAGGCTGCTGCTGCTTTTGCCCATGAGTTATAGTTGCTCCGTCAGCCTTTATTTCTGCTCTTTCCAATTTGAAGATGTTTTTTCTTCCTAGACAATAGTGAAAGAGAAGGATTTGAATAATTCTGGCTTCTGCTAATATCATGCCACATTTTCTAAGAGTGGGACTATAGAAGGTGGTAAATTTAGAGACAGAGAAGCCAGTCATGGAAAAACAGGGCTGAGGAGGACAGATTCAGCCCAGGTCTAACACAAAGAGACAAGAGAAGTCACGCTTGACCACAGACAGAGGGAATGCAGCAGTGGAGTGCTAGTGCTGAAAAGCCAACACGATCATGGGCTGTATTTATAGAAGGATGACACGCAAAGCCCAGGAAGCAATCGTGAGGCTACAGTCTATATGAATCAGATGTTTATTAAATATGATGCCCAGTTTGTCACAATTTGAAAAAAGAGAGCCCAGAAGGGGGAAACAAAAGTGACAGGAAATGATAACTTAGAGTTAAAGTTAAGGAACTGGGTTTGCTGAAGGCAAGCATTTGCATAAATTCTGCCCGTTGTCTGGTTGCTTGAACAGGTAGGAAGAAAGAGGGAGAAAAAGGAAAAGGAGTTATCTCAGTTAGAAGTTTCCCTCCAACCTGCTGGCCTCTCAGCACGGAATGTTTTTTATTTTTAAAAAAATTTTTTATTTTTAATTATTATGGGTACATAATAGTATATATTTATAGGGTACGTGTGATGTTTTGATGCAGGTATACAATGTGAATTAATCAAATCAGGGTAACTGGGGTATCCATCACCTTAGGCATTTATCATTTCTTTATGTTAGGAACATTCCAATCCCCCCTTTCAGTTATTTTAAAGTATACCCTAACTTATTGTTGATTATAGTCACTTTGTTGTGCTATCAAATATTGTTCATTCTACCTATTAATATCTAACTATATTTTTGTCCCCATTAACCATCCCCACTTTATCTCCTCCTCCCCACTACCCTTGCCAGCCTCTGGCAACCATCATTCTACTCTCTGTCTCCATAAGGTCAATTGTTTTAGTATTTAGCTCCCACATATGAGTGAGAACATGCGAGATTTGTCTTTCCAGCACAGAATTTTAGAAGCATATTTTGTCTCCTGGCCTTCCAGTCAAGGTTAAGATCCCCTGCCTGAGGTCTCTTTCTGCGAAGACCGTAGCCTTACATAATCGATTCTTCTTAAGGATGGCCTCCCCACCTGTGCAGGTCTCTCACCACCACTGCTGGGTACAGGGACTTCAAGAGCAAAACTGGCTGAGCAGCCTCAGGCTCGTGACTGCAACTCCACACTGAGCACAGCGATCTCGTGGCCTCGGCCTGATTTCTGAACTTGTTTTCAGCCTACATGTGAAAGATTCTCTCACTCAGTCTTCACCAAATCCCCATGTGGGATGTGGGACTTGAATGTGGAGCCTAAACCACTGCTACCTCGCCCTCATATTGAGTTGCTTTAGGTATCAGCACATTGACCATGATGGGGAAATCATCGTCAACCACAGAGACTCATCGTTGACTTCCAGAAGTTACAAACATAGAACTCTTCTGATTTTAGACCTATTTTATGTAGTAATTCCATGTTTTGGAGAAAGATGGTGATGATTTTAAAACAATTCTTCTCTGTCATGTCTTCATTCCTCTTCTACAGAGTTTTCAAGCTTATTTTAATCTCTCCTGGAAAAAGAAGAAAAAAAAGCAAAAGAAAGACACACAAAGGAGGAAGACCCCCCCAGGGATCACACACAAGGTTCTTGCAGGCCAATAACTGCAAAGGGAAAAGTCCTAGAGTTTCAGCTCAAAAAAAAAATCCCTGGGAAAAAATACAAGGACTCTGCATTCCAAGTGCAGTGGGAGAACTTGAAGAAGCAAAGTCTCTAGTGGCTGACATTGGGGCCAGATCTCCATAGCAGCATGGGCATGGCTTGCTCTTTCTGGCCCCAGAGCTTAGGAGCTCTCTGAGCTCTGGGCCACACAAAGCCAAGGAAGTGCTAGGTGTTACAGAGAATGGCCTAGTCCTCGAGTTTGTGCCACCAGAAGTGAAGAAGGTCAAATATGTCACCATAAAGAGGCCATGAATGGTCAGAAGCACAGGCTTTGTGGTCAAACAGACCTGGGATTGAATATCAGCTCTATCAATTCCCTTTCCCCAGCCCAGGGTGAGCTTCAACTGCATCCAAGGACAAATCCACACACCTTCTGGAAATTGCTGGTCTCCTATAGAATCAAACTACATGTCTGGTGTTTTTCATTTATTGGTTTATCTTGCATATCTTCCTATAGCAACACACAGAGATTGACCTTGATTGATTTAAGGACTATGTGGTGTTACACTATATGGCCAGATTTATTTTTGCCATTTCCTAAGAATGAATGCCAAGTTGTTTGTGATTTTTCTCTAGCAAACAATGCTGCAATGAATATCTTTGTATAAGTATCTCCACACAAATATAGCTGTAGGAAAATCTCCAGAAAGAGAATTTCTGCATGTGCCTTTAAAATTTTGATATTGTCAAATTGTCCTGTGAAGAGCCCCCAACAATTTACCACCCGCTAACAGTGCCCAAGAAGGCTTCTTTCTGATAAAGCACTATGAAGGAAAGACGACAGGCATGTTGAGGACAAAACTAAAATTGTCTTTTGTTATTCTTTAACTCTCCAGCAAAGCATTGTTGGTGCTATTCTGGGGGTCCTCGGGTGCTGACTCCACTGAAGATGAGAGCACAGTTGTGCTTTTCTCAGAGGAACATCTGTTAGAATCTGGGCTTATTTTTGGCAACCTAGTGACATATTCCCTGCATTTCCAGGGGACTCTTGGCTTCCCTCAGCAATGACCCATTTGTGGCTGAATATTTAGCTGGTCTCTTAATCTCCTTGTCTGCTCTGAAACCTATTTTGAGATTTTATATGTTGGTTCCCTGCAAAAACTGTGAGATACAAACCCCCAAATTAGGATCTTACACTCTCTGTTATGTGTGAGGGTGTATGGGTAAAACGTTTTATTTTTGTTATTTAGGACTTAAATGTTCATTGTGGGACATTGCAGACACATATAAGAACAGGGCAAATAGTATGATGAGCCTCTGTGCTCTCCCACCCAGCTTCAGTAATTATCAACACATGCCTCATCTCGTTTATCTATACCCTACCAAGCCACCTCCTATGTTATTTTGAAGCAAATCCCAGACATCTTATTTAACCCATAACTATTTCAGTGCCTACCTTTAAAATATAAGGGCTTTTTAAAAACACATACTTATATTACCATGAACACACCTAAAATAATTAACAAAAATTTTTAATATACTCAATCCAGTCAGTGTTCAAATTCCCAATTGCCTCATAAAAATTTTTAACACGACTTTTAAATGTTAGAAAAGCAAATATTCAGGGCCAAGAGAACTGAGTTCAAGTCTCAGATTTGTCCCTTCTTGCTTGGGTGACTTTAGATAACTACACCGACTCCTCTGTGCTTCTGTTTCTTAGAATTTTAGGGCTGCAAAAGACATAGGAATCTAAATACTTGCAGATGATGCTAAGGATGAAAAGAAAGGAACAGAAAAAACCCTGTTGCAATAGCTAAAACAAGAGTCAAGTTTTATATAACCTCTATACAATAGTGACCAGATCAATAAATGTCCATGGAATTCAATAAAAGTTACAAAATCTTCTTACTCTTATTTCCATGAAAGGGATGTGTTAGGGTCAGGGGATCCTTATCTTCTCCTCTTGGTAGATAGTGCTTTTCAAAATGAAGTAGATAGTGCTTTTCAAAATGAAGTAGCTGCTTTCACTTTAAGGCACATTATCTTAATATAGTATTCGTTTAAAGCCCACAGATATTCCTTTAAAATAACCTTATGTTAGTTAGGAGAATGGAGATGGGGAAGGGAAGAAGGAAGAAAGAAGAAAGATTTGCCAGTGATCCTAGCAGTCCTGCAATGCCATCGGTCGCTCTAGCGTCCTACAAGATAATGAATGCTTATATACGTTATAAAGCGCCATAAAATCGTTATTAGAAAATGAGGATCTCCAGATGGTTCTAAATTGTGCCTAGTATTTTTCCCAGTGAATTTGTATTGGCACAAGATTTCTAAAGAAAAAAATGTATTTTCTATTAAAATCTAGAAGACAAGATGAAGAAAGGGAAAATAGCCAAATGAAGACAGATGTTAACAGGGAAGCAACAATACTACCAAAAACTCTTGGAAGTTTTTTTTTTTTTAAAGACCATTGCCAATGCCTTTTCCTTGCTTCCTGTGTATGTGAGGGCAGGGGGAGGTGATGGGGCCAGTGGTGTAAAGAGAGGGAGGGAGGAAAGGAACAAAAGAAGCACCTGCATTTCTCCCTGTGGTGAGGCAGAATGGAGAAACCCTCCAGGACGGCAGCAGCAGCAGCAGGTGGGACCCAGCTGCCATGGATACAGTGCATGCCTGCGCCTCTGTCTTCTCAATGAGCGGATCCTTTAGCAGAAAAGCAGGTTGGGTAGGAGGAAGGGCGGATACCTTCCCTCTCCTGTGAAGTCAACAGTACTCAACGTTTGAAGAGTCTGGATGTCTGCTACCCTAACGTTGTAGGGCATGATCTCTGTCCTTCATCTGAGCACAAGTGCCCACGCATTCAGACACGGAATCTTGTCGCTTAAACGCAGTGAGTGCTCCAACAACCACCCCTCTGTTCAAAGATCGTAGGTCAAGAGTCTGCTCTTTCCTGGGGGTCGTGAGGAGGGGAGATACTGCAGAAGGCAGCTGGGGTGGGGTTGGGTCTCCACGCAGACAGCCTTGGGAGGACTCAGGTGGATTCTGTAGAGGTGGACTCTGTGCGCCACCAGTGCCCTCAGCTGCCCACGACTGGTCAAGAACAAGAAGAGGAAGAGTTGCAATTACCTTGGCAACCAGAGAGCAGGCAAAGCAATTTCCGTTGAATCTCCCCTCTTCTCCCTACACACACTGTCTCCTCAACTGCAGCAGGCACGTGGCACATCAACACTTCCCCCTTTAATAAGCCTCTGTCTCAAAAAAAAGAAAAGAGAATATCCTGTATATAGCCCTTCAAAATGGCTAACAACATGAAAAGCAACACTTTAATAATAGTTGTGATAAAGAGATTCATTAAATGATGGAGAAGAAGACAACCAGCAGCTTAGCTATTGGCAGAACCATTGTGCTAATTATTAAGGGACAAAAGAGGGAGCAAAATTTAAAGTGGAACTTCACCGTTGTGCACTTGAAGGCAATATGCAGAACTTAAAACTGAGACAGATTTCCAGAACAAATCTGGAGCTGGTGCTCAGAGTCTGGCCTCTTTTCAAGCCAAAGTATTTTGACGTTGAAGCAGGAAGATGATGAGGGATGGAAGGATGAAGCATTCAGTGCAAGCAAGAGACTGCTCCTGGTTTTATAAGCGGGTGTGTGAAAACACTTGTGTTGTATGTCCAGCACGATTACAACTATTTGAACAAATAACAACCAGAAAAAAAAAAGTCAAAATGTGAACGGTGGTTATCTTTGGGTGGTAGGATACAGTAGATCTCCCTACTTCTTTTCCATCCTCCTCTTCCTCCTCCTCCTCCTCCTTCCTTTTGCATTTTTCTTATTTTCTCCAATGGAAAAAAGTTTTAAAGGTAAGAATCCTTTGTTTTTTTTTTAATTGCAGTTCCCAGAGTAGATAAAATGACATACCAAAATTTTTCCTCTAAAAGGGCTTAAAAGCCATTGCCTATTTCAGTTTCAGAAAAGTCTTCAGTATCAGAAGAACTGAGTTATTCTACAGGAAAATGTATAATCCAAGGACATGCAATACTCAGTAAGATGAATCCACACTTGGCCTTCAGAATAGCTAAGGATAGATTTTATTTTTGCTTAGTCCTAATTTTAGAAGAAGCTCAATCCTTCAGCATTTGAAAGTTATATCAAAAGGCAGACCACTAGGGGCTAGAAACCAAAGTCTGAAGCTTGGATAGCTAGAGTGCTTTCTGAAGGCCATTTTGTTTTTGTGACCATTTAGTTCAGAATTAATGAGAACTGCTTTGCATAGACATCATTTTATATTCTAAAGCAGTAACTTTTGGGGATTCTTCCCACTCACCTTGTAGATATAGATTATCAAAGTTGATTTTTTTTGTTCCCAACCCTTTACTGTTCTAGTTTATGAGCCTCAGAGATAATTATCTTTTAAGGATCACAATTTTAGAACATTTATCAAGTTATTAAAATCACCAGTTATGTTGGTAAACACCCAAGGAATTTTGTTCCTGATGAAAGGATTAAGAAAACCAATTTCAAAGATGCCATTGGAGGAGGGGGCACATATAACAAGAAAAGTTTATCTCAATTGAATGCTCATAATTTTACATTTTTTGAAATGTTTCCCTTTTCTTCTTAAGCAGAGGCAATCCTTCCTGTGAACACATCCTCCAAAGGCAACTGGTGACAATGTTTGAAATTTAGAGAGGTCTTGATGTCCTCTTTTAAGTGTCTTTTAAGCCACTAAAATGATTTGCGATCCCCAAAGTACACAGCAATGGAATTATGTTGTCATAGGTGGAGAACCACATGTTCTAATACAGCTGCTGGAGACCTTTGTTGGCCTGGGATTCGCTATGCCAAATGGGCTAATTCCACTCAAAAATATATTCGAATACCAATCTCAGTGGTTTATTCTCAGGGTTGAAAGAAACCAAAGGAACCTCCATTTTACTTGGTAGGTCCAACCCTCACTAAGAAGTTGAGCTATGAGGAAAAGAAGGCTAAATAAGGGCTCATCAATATCACAGTGTGGTGAAGACCTTATTGCGATCCCCAGTTTGTGTAAACAGCATGGTGCAATAAAGTAGCATCGAAGATTCAGCTTAGGATGGGCTCTGTTGCTCTGTCCCCATTCTTCCTCTGCCTTGCATTCCTAAAGTCCACCACAGAGACCATGGCATCTGTGTCCCTGGAATGCAGACTGTTCCCACACCCTAGCCTCCTCTAGAAGGTTACAGGGATGTCATCTTCTCACCCTACTTAAAACCGCACCCCCAAGACTTTCATTCCCCTCCCCCGATTTATTTTTCTCCAAACAACTTGTCACCACGTTGACTACTACGTTACTTATTTCATCATCTGTCTCCCCGTACCCCACACTGCACTGTCCACTCCTGAGGGCAAAGATCTCTGTTTTCTTCACTGCTCCACCCCCATAACCCAGGACTGTGCCTGACACAAAATATGTGCTTGAAAAACAATTTTACTTAGAAGTAGCATTGAGTTTTTTGTTTTGTTTTTTTTTTCCTGTATATCAGAGGCCAGGGGTGGGGGGTTGGGAATCATCTTACAGTCCTACCGTACAGAACATATTGCTGAAATTGAGAGTAGTGTAGGGAAATAAGGGAGGAAAAGCTAAGGAGACTCCCACCCCTGGGCTAAACCACCTTGTCCCAAACCTCAATTACAGGGCTCTGCAGGTATAAGGAAAACTCTTTCAGTCATTGCCACCTCACTGGGGGCGCACAGGGTCCCAAAGCAGGGCTCCTTATCAGTGCTCTAACGCAACTGAGAGATTGAAGCACACGGACGATAGAGAGTGAGTCCAATAGCAGCCCCACCCCACTGGGCAGGGGGTAGAACTGTGGACATTATCACTGCTGGGGCTGCAGCCCACTCAGTGGTGTCACACGGGAGCACCAGGCCACAGCCAGTGATGCCAACAGACATGGAGCCAGGCCTTCCCCATCACCTCCAGACACTTCTAGTGACACTCTGCAGAAAATGCTTCCTGCTGCTCTTTACAAAGCCTCTGCTGTAACATTCAGCTTCAGAGTCCCATAGTCTGATTAGGTCTCATTAGCCAGTGGCACTTGGCGCAGGTCATTTACAATTTTAATTATTTAAAAATAAATACTTACATAGTACCTACTATTTGCCAAGCATTGTTTCAAGCATGTGGCTAATATAGCTCATTTTATCCTCACAACAACCCTGTGAGGTAGGTGTTATTGCTATTGTCCTCATTTACTGAGGAGGAAAGCAAGGCACGGACAGGCCGATGTCTCGCCCACAGTTACACGAGGAGGTGGTGCCACATTTGAGCTCAAGTGGTCCGACTCCAGAGTCCTTACTTGTAACCCTAAGTTATATGTCATGAACTAAATCTTTGCAACGGAGCTCACAAAGAACACAAAAGAAGTGTTAATCAGGGGGAGGGGCTTCCAGTTCCTTCACCCTTCAGATCTACTTGGTTACCAGTCCAGGCTTCCTTAGGAAGAGGCAAAAGCAAACTCCTCTCCTAGGACTACCCCAAGTCTGCTCTCCTGTGGTGGCTGAAAACCATGGATCTCACGCACACCTGCTTTAGGCAGCTGCTATGGAGTTCATGCTTCCCTGACACCTGCTCATTGGGAGAAATGACCCAACTACTTGGCCTTATTCCCTGGTGCTTACCCTAAAAACCAGGGTTAGACCCTGCAGAAAGGATTTTTCTAGGGACATTAGTTAAAAATGATACATGTTCCGATGTGGCTTTGAAACCTCAGACCGTGACTAATTTTTTTTCATTGTCCTTTGAAATCCTACTGGGGTCTTTATTCTAGATAAAAGATATTGGCAGAAGTATCAAAACAAACAGGCCAGTGTATACAAATCATTCGAGGATCATGTTAAAATGCAGGTTCTGATTCAGTGGATCTGAGGTTGGGCCTAAGATTCTGCACTTTTAGCGAGATCCCAGGTGATGCTGATGCTTTTGGTGCAAGAAGCACCCTGGGAGTAGCAGGGTTCTAGAGCATTTCTGTCACGCCTAGAAAAGAAAGACCTCTGCAAAGGGAAAGAGTATTTTCAATCCCAGATTTTCTCCTCTCCTGAATTAAAAATATTTCAAAGCATGATTTTATTACACATACCTATACGACAGTTGCAATGACTAAACACTGGTTGAATACAATAAATGTATTTAAACTATCAATGTATCCACTGTTCATCAGCTTTCAGTGTGGTCGTGAGTGGGTTACCTGTGGGATGCTAAACACTGGGCAGGTTTCAGTTCAGAACCCTTCTTAGCAGGTAAGCTCTACAGCCTGCTTAGTAAAGAAAAAGGGAAAATGGTGCAGAAGAAGTGAAGGGAGGCTGCTAGGTACCAAGTAAGGATTCTGGGCCAGGCACTAGTGTGCGTTAATGCTTCCATTTTCTCAAGTAGTCTGGGAGGTAGGTGTTGGAATACCCATTTGACAAGGACACAGCTTGTATGGAGAGGGATTCAAATCCACATCTGCATAAAGGCTTAAGCACCCATCCTCTTTCTACCCCCTCCCTGGGGATTGATTGTGGTGGAGGTGGCAGCAAAGGCAAGAGACCTACAGTCTCAGGGCAGTAGCAGCAGCCGGGCAGGCTGTGGTGTCCAGAGGCTAACAGCAGCACCAGTGCTTCCATATTGGCCTGGGGTGAGATTCTGGCGGCTCAGCTGCCCATTTCTTCCTGCCTGTCCTACAGGCTTCCAGCTACACGTCTCAGCAGTAGATGACTTTCCCACTTACAGCACACAGAGCCAGTGTCTTTCGCTGACAACTAGGGATGCTGGTTGCGATATAACACCCTTTAGGAAGCACTTGCCTCCAATCAGCTTCCCTCCTTCCCTAGCTCTCCCACCTGGGTGGGAGCCAGAATCTTCTAAGAGGTAGATGGGTAGAAAGGAACTCTGATTCTGAGTTATGGACAAAAAATGATGAAGACTGAGAGAGAAATTTCTCTCTTTAATGATAACCGGGAAATAAATGGGTTGAGGAGTTAGAACGTAGCTTGTAATTCCAGCATCTCATGTGCCTTTAAAAAAAGTGATTAATGCCAGTTATAGGAGAAAAAGAACAATAGTTTCCCTCTTTTTCTCTGTGGAATCCCTTTCCATTGTTTCTACTCTCACCCAACTCTCAATGCACGTACCTTTGGCTTAGACATGATTGAAATGTTTGCTGTCTATTTCCTTCTGCGTTAGAGTTGTCGGTTGGCTGTCTACGTAAGAGTTGCATTATTTTTTTCTGTACAAAACCTGAGGGAAAAATACTGCTCTCCATCAAATACTGCAGCCTCTGCCCTTCCCTCCTCCCGCCCTTCCCCCAAGCAGACACAATTGTTTAAAACACACAACATGATCTTCTTTATTTAATTGTTTAATCAGTTTACATTCCACAACTGACAGATTATTTATTTTTATTTTTTCCATGAACAAGTCATTTAATTAATTACCAGACACTTTTTTTTCTTCAATCGATGGAAATACAATATTTCTGCCAATTTGAAAAAGAAAATTGCAAGATGCAGTCAGTTTCAGTGAAGTCCTCAAATGCTCTCTGCTTCCTCAGTCCTTTCAAAGTCACAGGAACCTGGCAATTTCCCTTTTCATTCCCCCCTCCCACTTCCCTACTAAATTCACCTCTCAGAATAGCACAATAGTTTCAAGATCTGGTTTGGATCACCTTTCCTGTAATTAATTAATTAAGAGAAGGAACAGACAGTACAATAGATCTGATAAGATGTAGCATTCTTGTTAAGATTAAACAACACATTTATTCACATCATATCAGAACGAATTAACATAATATTTAATCTTATTTTAGCACCAATAACCACAGGAATTGCTACCTCCCAAGGGTAGAGGCGTTGTTAGAATCCTGCAGTACACACCACTCCTTGTCTAATCAATCAGAAAGCACTATGCAAATTAAAGGTAAATAAATTGATATTGACTGAGCAATAATCTGGTGGGCCATAAACACTCCAGGTGTTTGAGAGTTTTGTCGGCTATGGTCCCTGTCTAATGGCCATATATAAAACATACTCACCAAATCAGCTCATTTTCTTTTGCTCGGTAACACAGGGCTCAGAATGTTATATTTTAAATAAATCAAACTTTGTCATACTGGCTCTTTGAAATGCTTTGAGAATGCCTAGGGGTTGGTTGCTTGCATTTTATTCTGTTCTCTGCACTAAGATCTCCATAGTTGTCTTTTTCCCAAACAAATGAGGTTTCTTCAATCCTAAGGGAGGTCTCCAGGCAGGGAGGAGAAGTAGGCAATGGTGGGCCAAGTCCCAGTGCAAGGATAGAACTTGTGACTGTCACTGCCACCTCCTAGGATACCCAGTCTACCTGTGGCCACTGCTCTTCCCAGTGTATCTCCCTTTTAGCATTTGACTTTAAGATAAAAACTTAAGGAAATTAAAGGATTGAGGAAACAGCTCCAAATAATGGTGGGATGATCTTAGCAGGTAACTGGGCCAGATGACAAAAGGTTGTAGAGATCTTTATTCTTGACAGAGAGAAGGCCTGGTTGTCCCCCAACCCCCACAGTAAGATAAAGGGCCTCTGGATAAGGGGGCTGTGGCTGAGTGTCTGACACTCCTGTAGCTGAAGAACATGACCTGCTTTGGCCTCTAGGACTAGGACAGGTCATTGGAGCCGTGCCCAGGGGCAGCACTGACAATTTCTGGGGCAGATGGGACATGTAGTCCTCAGCAGTGGTTGCCTCCTCTTACTAAGCAGGTGAAGCAGAACTTCCAGAGGCTGAGACAGCAGCCTGTACACAGCTCTCTGCTTCCTACTCTGGGCCAGTAAAGCCCAGTGAGTGACCCACTGGGGACAGGTGTCCCACCAGTCTCCTGATGAAAAGCCTAAGTCTGTGCTGTCCTACATGGTATCCAGTAGTCATGTGTGGCCACTGAGCACTGGAAATGTGGATGGTCCAAATTAAGATGTTTCCTAAGAGCAAAATTCACGTATTTTGAAAACTTCATTGGAAAAAAAAGAATATAAAATATCTCAGTAATTTTTTATGTTGATTCCATATTGAAGTGATAATATTTTTGATATGTTGGATTAAAATGTAGTATGAAAATTAATTTCACCTGTTTCTTTGAACTTTTGAAAATGTGGCTATTAAGATATTTAAAATTATCCATGTGGCTTGCATATTTCCATCAGACGGCGCTGGTCTAAATTGGCTTCCTGAAGCTGGTCCCATAGATTATCACCATGGACCATCAGGAGGAAAGTCTGGACCGAAGGTGCCTATAGCCACGGGGTGGAGGAAGGGGCTGAGTCACTGGCCTCGCTTGGTGTGCAGCCCCTATCTGGGGCGGCTAGTCTTCTTGGTCCTGGGGGAGGCAGCTCTCTGTGCTGTAGGATTACCCATTCCCTGTCCCTCTTTCCTGCTTCCTCTTGCTTCAGAATCACTGCTTTGGGGATCCTTCTCTGCCGCCATGCTGAGGACACTCTAGTGACTCTGCCATTTCTCCTTCCAAAGGTCCCTATGTCTTACCTCCACTCTCAACCCACACTTTCTGCCCACTGCCTCCACCCCACCACCACTGCCGTCTTTATTCCTGCTTGGTAGTATGCCTTGGCCAGACTTCCCTGCTTCCAACACTGTAAGCCACTTTTGTATGGTGAGTCATAGATTACAAAGCAATTCACATGCATCATCTCCTCTGATGCTCTTTCCTACCCAAGCCCAGCACAGCAAAGCTCTGTCAGTAGAGATAGTAAAATGAGATCGTCAAAGTGGGTGGGAAAAGGCATCTGAGAACGAAAGGTAGATAAAAGGCTTTGGACTCTGAGCACAAACTGGCTGTTAGCTTGAGGTTACTTCCAGAGGGGTGAATGCGTGGGGCAGGAGTAGCAGGGAGAAGAACTCTCCTGATTTACCTCAATGCAGTAAGCGCACACCAGCACGGGCTCAAAGTCTCTCTAAAAATAGCAGCAGAATAGACAAGGAGACTTGGCACCCCAGGAGCTCCAGAAGCCCCAGAAGCCCCCCTGCTCCCTGTTTGGCTGAAGAGGATACAGAGACACGGTGAGGTAACAAGACTCGCCCGAGGCCACGAGTGAGCCAGGGACAAAGCTACTAACGCCACCCCGGAATCAGGTCTTTGTGTTGACCTTTGCCATGACACTCCAGACTTTGATAATTTGCTTTTACTTTTTGGGAAATAGATTTTACTTTCAAGGCAAAAACTTTTAGAACAGAAAGTTCTAAGCAGACACTAGTGACTGAGAGAAACAACCAGAAAAAACTCCTGTGCCAATGGCTTCCCTCCCTTCAAATCCCACCTGGAGTCAGGATTTTAGGGCAGTCCATGGAAGTCCTCAGAAAACTGAGGGCTACATCATTGCATTTGCTTAGTCTCAATATCCCTCCCCTTTATTTTCAGTTTCCACTTTTATTTATACATTTTTACAGATAGTCTTGAATAGCAAAACAGTCACACCATGGGTGGCAATGGGAAAGGAGTATGAGAATGAGCTGCTGAAAGCTCTTTCCTCAAAAGGCGTCATCACGCTCACAACACAGACACACTGGTACATACAGACCAGACAGGGTCTATGGGCGACCCAGAAAGGAAGGGAAAAGCTTAGCCAGCGGGGGAAATGGGGTTCAGGAGAGGAGAGAGGGACACGGAGTTCCTTCGGGGGCAGCACCCAGTCCTTGGGAATGAAGAGTAGGAGTTGCAGGTGCCGAGGTTGGTGTTTGTCAGAGACATGCCAGGTTTGAGTTTTTGCTGTGCAACTCCCATGTTTACACCCAGTTTTCTGTTTCTCACAACTGAACAAACGCCCCCTGCAGTGGGGTAGTTCCCCCATTACTGGCTGGGCTCTATCTATATAGAGAGCAATGACTTGGACGTACCTTGGGGAGAGTCTCGTCCTAACATTGAAACTTGACCCACTGCAAAGGAGAAAATGTGGAGACCCTCTGGAAGTGCAGTCTTTTCTTGTCTAGAAACTAAGATTCTGCTTTTCCCAAACAGGGTCACACCCAGAACATGTCCTATTGAATGTGCC
The DNA here is from genome assembly GCA_023783475.1 of Daubentonia madagascariensis. Lineage (NCBI taxonomy): Eukaryota > Metazoa > Chordata > Mammalia > Primates > Daubentoniidae > Daubentonia > Daubentonia madagascariensis. The sequence goes on from JAKFHU010001569.1 coordinate 14,280,668, forward strand.
ATCCAGAAGGCTTCCTGTAAGAACCCATGTTTTTAATGAAGCCATTGGCTTCACCAACTGACAAGAGAAAGAAGATCCTAGCTCCTTGAAACTTGTTCTCATCTTAAACTTGAAAGATCATTAAAACTTCTCAGAATCTTATTTGCTCCTACCACTTGGTCATGTACAGCTAGAAATAATGTTAGAAGGATTGTAAAAAAAAAAATAATAAGGCATCAACCGTGTCTTGGTTAATAGTTAACTGTTTTAGATCATACATGCTATTTGCCCCATGTGGTTTACTCATTCTATCACCTCTGGGAATAATTAAGAGGAACAAAGGTATCCTTTGCAAAATTGACTTTGGACAAAAGGACGGATGTCTGGGAATGGGTGAAGTAAATTAAGAAGCCAATTTCTCTGTGGGACCTGAATGAAGAATAGAATCCCATGTGCTTAAGTTGGACGGATACAGTCCTGCTCAGCAACCAAGAAGACCTCTCACTGTGAGCTAACCTCCCAGCAGCAAGGCACAGAAACTAGAGGGAAGAATTCCACTTCAGTGGGGGCTCTGCTGCTGCAGGATAATTTGAACAGCACATAATTCATACGACACTTCATGTTTGCAAATCACTTTGCAATTTCTTTGTCACCCTTAATATACCATGAGGTAAAGTGTTATCACTATCCTCATTTTGTGGATGAGGAAGTTCAAGTATGGAGAAGACACAGTGCCAGAGTCACAAATCATTTTAGTGCAGAGCTGAAATGAAATTTACAGTAACTGCATTGTACAGGTGTAGCCTAATGAGTGAGTTACTCTGGCTTCAGTGCTCTTACGCCTATGGTTAGATTGAGGCAGCACCTGAACAAAAAGAAGTAGCAGAAAGAAGAAAGCAAGAAAGCCCCAAACAGGAATCTCTTAGCCCTGTTCCATCCTGCCCCTAAGCTCAGGCAGTGAGCTTTTAGGCTTCTTTGTTATCTTTGGGGCCTCAGAGCCCCGTGCTCCCGCTGCCAGGAACACAGGGTCAACCTGGTGCAGACCAGTGTGGTTCTGTGGCCACCGACTGCTCACATGGCCCCAGCTGCCAACCCAGAGACAACCATTCATTGGGGAAGTTTTGGGGTTATGACCATTATGACTGCGCACCCTGCAGATGCTTCAGAGTGGTGGGATTATGAACAATCCTTTAGTCTTTTTTGTTTTTTAGTGTTTCTAATTTTCTGTAATGAGCATGTATTGGTCAGGAAAAAAAATCCAATAGCCAATAATAACATATTCTAAGAACTAGGAATAATGCTTAAGAAACATTTTGCGCCATGGCAGGACCAATGGAAAGAGAGCCAACATAGCCCAAGAAGCTGAGTGCTTCAAGAGAGACACCAGGATCATTTGTGTACATCAACTCTCGTGGGATTGCTTAAAAATCTGTCCTCTTATGCTATTGTATACCAGCTGGAAGACGGCACAGAAGACAACCCGGCTGGTGTGCACTAATTATTTCTATTTCTGGTGAAATCACCTCTTACTCGACTCATAATATTTTCCTGGAAAGGGCTGGATGTATCCGCCCGGATGGTTAGTCCCTGGAGCAGAGGGAACATTTTCACTTTAACTACAAGAATCAACCAAGCATCCCATACAAGCCACACTGAAGGTTGACCAGAGTGTATTTCTTCCCACTCCTTCCCCTGGATACTTGAAAATCAGTTAGTTAATATTCCCAAATAAGCCAGGTGAAGATAGAGTCAATTCTAAATGCCTCTGGGTGATGTACTTGAGTTCATTATTCTGAATTTGGCTCAGGTGGGCAGCTTCGGAGACCTAAGCAGCACGTCTTCCCGTTACATCAAGACAGCTACCTGTGATGCTTTTGTTTTAGGCCTCTTAACATGAGTGTGGATGAATATTGAGATGTAGGGCCCAGTGTCAGAGTGTTGGGATAGCCTCTCCTCTTATCAAAGGAACGGCAAGCATTGCTAGGTGAAACCACTCACCCCAGTGGGAGAATATACAAAAGTGCCCCTGGGCCCAGGGTGGTCAAGGAAGGCCCTGTCTTGGAGGAGATGTCCAGTCTTTGTGACTCCGTGATCCCTGAATCTGGAAGGGTAGTGTTGTTGAAAGGCTAAGGCTTGTAGGAGGATTGAAGCTGGAACAGGCACAGATTTGATTTTTTATACTTGAATGCCAGGGAGCCACAGACCTCCTCTTGAAACCTACAGCTGCAACAAACAGGGAAGGGGGCTGCTTGGAGCCGTGAGCCTCTCTCGAGACAAATCACTGAACTATTTTAATTGGCCAAAGTTGATGCAGAAGGAAGGTAGAAGTGAGTGGAGAAAGAGGAAAAGGAAACAGAAGCAGAAGCAATGACTCCCAAAAGGAGGAAAGAAAGAAATGGGGCCCCTCACCAGGCAGACACTCCACTTTCCCGAATCTCAATCCAGTAGGGTAGCAAAGGAAATAAAAGTTGAAATGGCCCCTGGCTCGAGGTTGAGGTGCGTGGAGCTCGAAGCACACACATGTTCCTAACCTCACACACACACACCTGTAAGGAATTTGACCTTGACCTGGGGTGGGGGCTGGGGGTTTCAGTGAGGCTGCTGGCGCCTTGGACTTGGAGTTAGCAGCATCTGACCTCCACAGCCTCTCAAGCCGAGGCTCCTCTCTTCCTTCTCCTCATCTTCCTCAGCCACCTCACAGCCAGCGAGCGTCAGTAAATGCTTGGAGCTGTGTGTTTTAATCTGTGACCAAGCCCTTGTGCCGGAGGGATCAAGGTCACCTGGGCAGTTCCCCCACTGGCCAGGACTTGTCCTCTGTACAGGGCCTCCATCCTGCCATGTGATGGGCATGTTTTTGCTCCCCAGCAGGGTCACACCCTGGAGTGTGTGTATCTGTACCTGTCTGGCCCCACTCTCACAAAAGTCACTTGAAGCCCCTGCTCTGCCAGTGGTGAGCTGAGCCCAGGTGGTTTGCATCTTTCCTGGGAGTCTTCCTAACGTTTCAGGGATGCTCTAGGTTTCAAAAAGATGCAGTGAGCTTTGCTAAAGGTCTGTCACAAAGATAAGTAATTGGATAGAGCAGATGATCTATTTATGGAAAATAAGGGATTTTAAAAAAGAGGGTATAATTAATGATAGGTCTGTGAACCAGTGTCCCAAACATGGTTATTTATGAAAGGTTTAAATGGTTCATAGCAAATTGTCCCATATAGAATTTCCCCCCTACTTTCCTGTAACTGGAAAACAGTTGGAATTTAGGTCTGCTCTGTACAGACAAGCCCTCTGCCTCAAACAGATGCTTGCAGACACCTGCCTGTCCCTGCCTAGGCAGAGCCCATTCAAGAGGCTTGGAAGGAAGACACAAGGCCTCTCAATCTGAGATACTTTTCTTTACTTTTCCTTAAGCCCAAGTATGCCCTTCCCATTAAGGGAGAAATCTAACTTTTCAAAGAAAATTAAAAATCAAATTCCCAATTTAGAAACTGGGTTTTCCTGAAAATTATTTCCCTTCCCATAGAGTAAATCCTTTGTTTTAAAAATAATCCTTAGCACCTCAGTTGGAAGCTAACAGCATTTCCTGTTAGTTCACCCCATCTCCCAGCACACCCATTCACAGGGCACTCACACACCAGACCTTTTGCAGAAGCTGACCAACGTCTTGTCAAGGAAGTCTTGAGTAGTGCACCCACACCTGTGTGCAGGTGCATACTGACACAAACATACACAAAATGCACCAGGGAGATACACACAAAGAGACCCACATTCAAACCCATTCATGCACATCAGATGTCCTGGCATATCCATATATGAATTACATACACGCAGTAGGAAAGAGCAGATGAGGGTGGTGGATAGAGAAGAGAGAAGGTAACTGGACAGCAGGTGGGAAAAGACAGAGACTGGTAGGAAGGTAGGCTGGAAGACAGGCAGATGAAACCAAGTACATGGCAGCAGAAGGAAGGCTGCTGAGTGGTTGGCAAAGTTCCCAAAGCATGTTTGTTTATGAAACCATTGACTTCTCTGCTACGTGGCTGACCATGGCTACACCAGCTCAGGGATTCTCTCCTTGCCTCCCCAGGGCTGCTCAGCACCAGCGGGGTCACTGGGGTCACTGTGAGCTGCCCCTGCCCACTCTGGTGGGCTCCCACCTGCACAGCATGCACAACGCTCTGGCTGACTCCTTTGCTCACCGACACCTGCGCTGCCAGCGAGCCTGAGACACTGGGGTGGGTTTATTCCACTTCTGTTTGGGTGCTAGCCACTAAGATGGCTATTTTAGGATTCATGGCCTTGAATATCAAGAGGAAAAGGAAGAGGATGGAAAGAATCTAGAGTCTCCATTAATTTACACAATATCATACAAACTCGAGCCCATGGGAATGAAGGTGCTCTCTCTGCATGTGACCCGTTTCCTTTCATTTGTACAGAGGTCACCCCTAGGAAAAGGGCAGATGTCCAGTGACAAAGAACAGCTTCCATGATGGGGAGTGACAGTCCTGTTTGGTACATATACTTGTATAACAGCAACCAGAGGCAACATTCCTTCTCCCTCCTGCCCAGCTGTGTCTTGAACTTCCAAAATTAGAGGACTAAATCCTGCAGAGTCTCAAATGTGAAGAACCACAGGGTCCTTGGTTCTGCCCTCTGGGACTTTCAGCTGTACCAAAAATAATAATAATAAAAAAATACAACACAAACAATAAAACCCCACACTCAGGAAACATCCACCATATGTGCACACACACACGCACACACTCCAGGGATCTGTAGCTGCAGAATTGGCACCCATATAGGCCTGACCCTCATGACATTTCTTAGGTCTCTGGGCCTCCATCTGGGGCCATGACACCTCTACAGTGATAGAGAGACAACAGTCATAATGCAATTATTTCCATTTAAAAGGTGGAAAAGAAAAACAGGAAACCACCCAGAGTACACACGCACACATACACACACATCACAGCATTGCTCCAAGGCTCCGGTCTGCCCAGGGAGTGCAGGGGGGCTAGGGACAGGACGGCCTCCTTTTCACTGGGTGTAAGGCAGCTGGAAGGTAAGACTGGGTTTTCTGAGCATCCACTGACGTGTCCTTTCATTGATGCGGATCTTGCCTCTCAGCATGTTCTCTCCCCTTCCCACCTCGGAAACTTTGTCCAAAAGTCTGGCAGCAAAGAGAAAACGTCCTTCTCTGTTTTCTCTTCCACTCCTTGTGTGTTGCTGGTGGGCCAGGAAGGAAATCAGAATGGGAAGAGCAAGAGAAGAAGTGATTCTGAAAATGGCCTCAACAATGTGGTTACATTCTATGAACTAAGGGCTTTGTTGGCCTGTGATATGATTGGTGGGGGATGGCATCCTCTCCTGCTGGCCCAGTGGTGGCACTTCCTTCTCTACATCTGCGCTGCCTCAGACCACTGCCACCGTCCCTTCACCACCCTGTCTTCGTGAGTGATGGGGATCAAGACGCTATCACAAGTGGTGGTGTTCACTCTGTCTTCAAGAAATCATGAAGCCAAAAGTCAAGAATTGATGGAAGAGCCACAGGATGGGGACCCTTTCCCCATCTCGGTGATGAGGCAACACAAAGTCCGGCGAGATGCAGGTGCCTGAGCCAACTCAACTCTTCCTTGGCACTGGCATCATCTTGATTTAGTTTTGTTTCATATATGTATATTATATATATATTTATATATATATATGTATGGGTTTGTTTTTTAGCACACTGTCCCATTCTCGGGTCTGGATTTAGGGCAGTTGGTCCTCGGGACAGGTTGGACAGAGGGGGCCAAGGTACAGAAGAATCCCGAGATTAGTGTGAGGCCCAGGCCCCCCCATGCACAGAACATGGACCATCCATAGCCGTGGCTGATGTCATCAGGGAGTCCATACAGGTAGCGTGGGTAGCGTGACAGCTCAAAGTTGATCCCGGCCACACAGGTGCACAGTGAAATGATGCAGAAGGTTCCTGGAGGACAAGGGAAAAAATATGGGGTGGGGCAATGGAGAAGGAAAGGGAAGAGGACAGGAAGAGAAAGAGAAAAGTTAGGATGATTACATTTTCAATTTTCTTGAGTAGGAAAAATGAGAAGATCCAGGTAAGAGCAGATTATTAGCAAGGTCAGTATCTGAAAATATTCCTGGGGAGGAGAGTAGTATTGAGGGATATCACTTCCTTACTCTCCAGTAACTTCCCAGTCTTGGATAAACTAGGGAAGTCTCCTCTTTGGGAAAATACTAAATAGATGTCTCATTAGGGTTTTGTGTAGGATGGCATGAGGCAGAAAAACATTCAGTTTGTTTTCCCAAAGCATTTTAAATTCATTGTCTTTCTTTGGAGACACAGAAAACACCTCCTGTTTGCTACTTCTTTAAAGAGAAAAAACATCTTTTTTCTTTCCTATACATAACATCTTATACAATGTTTGGTTTTCCTTTAATCTGTTTGCCAACAACTCTTCCAAATCCTGGAAATCTTTTCCTTTTTCCTGTAAGACACACTTCCCAAGTGTTCTCCATGGGACACTAACCCTATGAGATATTCCTTTACAACATGGGAGGCAGAGTCAGAGGACTGGGAAGCCTGTACCTGGCTCCTCAACAATGAAGACTCATAATCCACAGTAATATAAGTTAACTTATCTAACCTAGTTTTATAAGATATTTCACACACTTATTTGATGATGGGACCTCCTCTTAAAAAATATTACTCATATTAACCTCCAGTAAGACCGCTATATGAAGTAGAATGATATAAATGGTTTAGAATTACAAATCCATTTTTAACCAATACAACAAATATTTGGTGTACCTAGAATGAATTCAAGAGCTTTTCTCCATATTTTCTGTGTCTTATATTCCTTATGTAACCACTGATATGAGAGCAGTAACCACAAGAGTCATGCACAGCTTGTCAAGGCTGGCCTGGGCCAATGGAAGGCAGAAGGAGAAGCACATTTTTAAGGGGAGGGAAAAAGAGGAGATGCATCATGTTTTATATTTATTTTAAAAACTCTTGCTTTCTAACAGCCAAGTTTCTTTATGATCCAGCCTTGTTTCTTTAAGATCCACCTTTATTTCTTCCAGCAGGTTTCTGGAGGACAAGGGAAAAAATAGAGTAGAGTAATGTGATAATTTAAATGGCCATCATAGCAGCAGTTGGACCTAACATGTATTAAATGCTATGTGCTAGGAAATGGCTAAGTGCGTAGCATGTACTGAACCTTTAATTCTTAAAATAATTCTATGAGGTAGGTTAGATTATTATCCCCATTTTACTAATGGGGACATTGAGGCCCAGAGAGGTTAAGTCATTTGCCTAGGCTCACACAGCTACTAACTGGTAGAGCCAGGCTACCGACTCAGGCAGGCTAGATCCAGAGCTTGCAGACTTATCCACCATGCTATTTACGACTTATGTCAGGCAAGGTGGGTCCCTTCGTGGACTTCCCCTGTTGTATACCTAGGTTCCGGATGAATTCTATTATCACTCATTATGGGTTAGGGCAGTCTGTAGTCTTGGAGGACTTGTTAAAGCAGGTTGCTGGGCCCCACATCCACAATTTCTGGTTCCTTAGGTCTGGGATGGGGTCTGAGAATTTGCATTCTTAACAAGTTCTTGGGTGACACTGATGCCAACTCAACTCTTTGCTGGCTGGGTGACCACACTTTGAAACTGCTAGGTTAGAAAAACGTTTTTACTGGAGAAAGATGAAACTTACTAGGCCAAAGTTCAGATGACAGAGGAAGAAATACAAACGGGCAATACATGTGAAGAAGGCTCAGTTTTACCAATAATCAAAGAATTGAAAATTAAAAACAGGGTGATACAGTATAATCAAATTAGCAAAGTCTTATTTTGTTTTTTCTTTTGTTTTCTTTTGCTTCATTTTTTTAATGATCATGTCCAAAACTAGTAAGGGAGCAGTAAAATGGACCACCCCATAGACTCTAGGGGAAGTGTAAGCCGGTGTTCCTTACAGAAAAGTGATGGTTAAAATGTTCATACCTCTGATCCAGTGATTTCATTTTAGGTTAAGAAAATAATCTCACCTGGGGACAAAGATTTAGATCTGAAGATGTTCCTATAGTGAAGGGGGCACTGAGGAGCGGCTATTGGATGAGGGGCCAAAGTAAACCCCAGAGATTGGGGTAAGCACGGTTCTTGGAGCTGGAAAGTTTGAGCTTCATGTGGGGTCAAGCCACTTTGGTGACTCTACTCTGCATTTGCAAAGATCGCTAAGTCAGAAGTACGGCAGACAGTCCAGAGGTAGGGAGACCAGTTAGGAAGCTGCTGTGGTCGTCGGGGAGAAAGAAGGAGGGTCTGGCACGGTGGGAGCAGAGCCAGGAGCTATTAATGTCTTAGTGGATGATTGTTTAGTCAATGATTGTTCGTAGGGACAATGGAAAGTGATTTGTCGGGGAACCCAGACACCAAAATGTGTCTGTGTGTGTGTGTATGTATTTGTGTTTGTGCATGTGTGTGCATGTGTTTGTGTATGTTTGTGTGTGCATGTATACATGTGTGTGTATCAGGTGTATGTATGTGTGCATGCGTGTATGTGTTTGCAGTGACAGCAACAGTGTGCAGACACATATGGCACCATCATTGCTTGTGAGAACAGTAGTCCTAAACTTGTGGGAGTCACAAAGCATCAAAGGTCCCTGTGTTGTGCACTAGGGTTCAGACTGAATTTTCTGATGGTACCTAGGGTGGACCAGGTCTCAGCTTAGATTTCCTGAGTCAGAGCCTCTTGAGGAGAGAGGGGGAATCTTTACTTTTTAGAAGTTCCTCGGATGACTTCTGTTGATCAGCTTGTTTGAACCCTTGTGTGGGGCAGAGGTGCTTTGTATCACCTGGGTAGGACAGGGGAAGGAGGCAGCCTTCAGGACACAGCCCAGAAGAGAGCAATTGCCTGGGGTGGGGATGCAAAAGAAAGCTGTGTCTTCATATTAGTTTTAAATAATCCAGATTCCAACAAACCAAAGCTGGCCTGCTCATGCCCCACCTACTGTGGATATACTTCCAATTGCTGGTTTGGGAACCTATCATTGGATGTTCAATGCTATAATTTACTAAAATTTAGATTTAGGACAGGAAGTGGGAGAGAAGTGGGGGAAGTTCAAGTTCATGCTACCCTTGGGATGTTCAAGGCTCTTGGAAACACAGATCTGGAGCCTGATGGAAAGTTCTGAGCCAGCGATGTGGCCTGAGTCATCACCTCATAAATTGAAGCTCTGGATGCAATTGAGGTCACCCAAGGACTTTATATAAACTGTTTCCACATAGGATATTTTATAAAAGGGAGACATTTCTTCTCATCAAAAGCTGCAATATCCTTCTGGTTAAATCCAGTGATTTGTTTTGGGAGAAAAAGTCAACCTCAAGGAGGTCGTACATGAAGGCTAGTGTGATGAACACAATTCTGACTGTGGTTTGGTGGATAACTGGGGAGTGTGGGGTGCAGAGCACCCTCCCTGCCCACTGATGCACTAAGGCTTGGTGGGGGGGTCCTCTGGGAAACTAAATACAGATTTTAAATGGCTCTGCTGGAAAAGATGTCTCAATTAGAGGACAGCAGTAGATAGGACAGCACAAGGAATTGCAGCCTCCTCCACTTACCCAAGCTGCCAGTAGCTGCAAAAGCTTGATACATACTATTCTCACAGCATATTCCACAAGCAGGTGGACCAGATGCAAAGGATGTGGTTGATGAATGGACAGTGATGAGGCAAGGTCCATGTGGGCCAACCACCAACTGAAAATGACCCAACTGCTTCCTAATGTACATCTTGTTGTCATGTTAATGGAGTTAACAAGGGATCTTCCTGCCTTCACTTCCTGTCAGTTCTGTGACTTTGGAACCTTTTAAAATTCCTTTCATTGTTAGCTCTCATCAGTATTCCCATAGATGGGAAAACACTTTCATGGTTCTCACTATGCAACTTGCTAGAAAATTCCATGTGACAAAGAGGGAGGAGTTAGAAGAGGTTTTATTAGTTTCCATATAAACTACTGTTTTCTGTTATGAGCAAGGATTTATATTTTTACATACTTCTGTACTTATAAATTCAAATTTGAAAATGTGTATTAATAATTAGAAATAGACAGATGGAGGCACATAGTAAATCCTCAATAAATGGATGGAATGAATAATGTGTTGCCATTGTTAGCACCATATTCTGACAGTTTAAGTAACCACGTGCTTTGACAAACATCAGTTGAGTCCTGGGGAGTGGGGGACAAAGGGGAGACAGCCGGGCAGGGACCCTGCCTCACATGGCTTTCTGTCTAGTGTGATGAACATAATTCTGACTGGTTTGGTGGATAACTGGGGAGTGTGGGGTGCAGAACACCCTCCCTGCCCACTGAAGCACTAAGGCTTGGTGGGGGGGTGGTTCTCTGGGAAACTAAATACAGATTTTAAATGGCTGTGCTGGAAAAGATGTCTCAATTAAAGGACAGCAATAGATAGGACAGCACAAGGAATTGCAGCCTCCTCCACTTACCCACAGTTCAGCAGTCCCTTGGGCAAGTGGCACAGGGCTGGGGAGAGCTACTGAGACAGACAAGGGGGCTTCTGCTCAGAAAAGGGTCCACTGTATGGGAAAGATGAAGTCCTATTCCCCCCACCCCCCACCACCCCCTGCAGTAGCAGACCATGGCCTCTGGGGCTCGGTCTTTAGGATCTGTCATGTTATTTCTCATGAACACTTATTGACAGATAAGTGAGAATCTAAGAAAGACAATAAATAGTAATGCACAGTCATATCTTCTGAGTAATACCCTGCATGGATTGGGGTTTAGGCCTAATTCCAATCAGACTCCAATACTCATTGTAGCCACAGTGCAGCAGGGAAGTGAGAAGAACTCTGCCCCCAAGCCCTTCCCTTTGGAGCCAGGCTCTGCTACACAGTCCACACGCTGGCTGTGAGCAGTGCCAGGCATAACCCTGGCCAGAGCAGTTGTGACTGGTGGTGAGCAACGTCAGGTCTGGGGGGTAGGTTAACCGTGATGGGGTGCAAGCAGGGGAGGGGAATTCCTGTGACAGTGGGCACCCTGGCATGCAGAACAGCTCATCAGCAAACATTTGTTGAACTTCTATGTTTGGGCTAAGCATTATGCTAGATGCTACGGAGATAAAAGAGAGAGTAAGACATGATCTCTGCCCTTAAGAATCTTTAACTAAATCTAAAATAAAAAGCTAAAGAAAGCTGATCTGGGAGGGGACACGAGACACACATAAATGAAAAGAGTTGAAGATGACGTGAAAACAGCCTCAGACGGGGCTTAAGAGGCCTGAGTTTACTGTCAGTTCTGAACCTTTGGTCCCCTCATCCGTGAAATCAGGGAGCTTGAGTAGATAGTCCCTCCCAACTCCAGTAGTCTCTAGAAAAAGCATGAATAATAAATACCAAGTAGTAAATGGTAAGAGTAACTCCCCGATACAGACAATAATGCTGGCTCAGGGAGGGCTTCCCAGGGAAGCTGGGTCTTCAAGGATGAAGAGGATTTCTGCAGGCGGTAAACAGAAAGGCGTCCTCACCTGGCCTGCAGAGCATCCCTCCTCGGATCTCAGCACCCCCCTGTCCTAGAGCTCCACACCTGCCATGAGACAGCATGCCCACATCCCACCCTTACCTCGCCTCTAACCTCCGAGACATAGGAGCTCCTGCTACCACCCAAGCTGCTATCATTTCTCACATGGGCCACTGTAGGTCACTGGTGTCCTGCCTTCTATTCCTGCCCCCATAGGGTAGCCAGTGATATTTCAAAAATTTAATCAGATAAGGATTCTCTGCTGCTTAAAACCCTCCAATAGCTTCCTATCACACTCAGAATACAATCCAAACTCCTATATCCTGCCCATATGGCCTTGCTTGAGTGGATCCTGACTACTTACCTGGCCTTACTTGTCACCTTGACCCCCACACTCCTACACTCTGTCTACACTACAGAGCATTCTGCGTCTCAAACCAGCTAAGCTTGCTCTACCTCAGGGCCGTTGTACTTGCTGCTCCGTTGCCCAGAATGGCCACCTTCTAGCTCTTCTCAGATCTTAATCCAAGTGTCATCCTTTCAGAGAGATCTTCCCCAGTCCTCTTCTGAAGTAGCACCTTCCCAAGTGTTTTTCAAACTGTGTTCCAAACTTGCTTCCCAGTAGAGTGACCGACCATCCCACTTCGCCTGGGACTTGGTGTCTGGAACATGGAACTTTTGGTCCTAAAACTGGAAAGTCCTGGGCTAAGAGGGATGAACTGGCCACCCTACCGACCGGTTTCCTTACAGTCCTGATTTCCATGCTGGGGCCAAGTAGGTAGTACTGCAGTGCCTGTATCAGTGAATCCCTGCTTGCAAGGTAGAAAGCACAGTGCTTTAACCAGTTGAAACACAGAAACTTGGACCCCTGGAATGTGTTGCTAATGTTAAGAAATGCCAGGCCAGGATAGCATTGTTTGGGAGCAGCTAATTCATTTGTAACCCTGAAATGTCACCGGAAAACACTTAATCAGTAACCCAATAATGGTTCTATCCCAGTACCACCTTAAAGGTTAATGACTAAAATATTTTTAAGCTAATATCAGAATTATGGTGTTAACTCCTTGCTCAGTGCACTTCTGAGCACTAATTGCAGGTGTATAAGGCAGACAAGGTGGCACCTCCTGTGTGGTTGTTGCTGGATTAGCCTACACAGGAAGGGGAGGGTAGAACATATGCTCCCACACCTTAGGGATTCTCAGAGAAGCCACAGCAGTATTGCCACAGCCGTGGACTCTGTGGAGAAATAGCATCAGAATTTAGGCCTCAGGCTAGGCAGCCAAAATGCTCTTACTAATTCAAGAAGCCATCTCCTAGGAAACCGGGGCCCTTGCGAGGGTGCTCACAGGGATTCGGGGCAGTTACATATTGTGTACACAGGCAATTTCCCAAATATCTATGCCTTATGGGACCAAGTTGTGCCCAAAACTTCACTGGCATGTAATTTCTCCAGCTTCCTAAGGCCGGAAATCCATCTGCGTGACATTTTCTGCTCCCAGGAACGAGGAACGACGTCTGCGTATCCCTAACCGTGGTGTGCTCCCTTGTCGCTATGTGGAGAGAGGGCCTCTGTTCTGATGAGCCCAACAGGTTGCTGCAAAGCTGGCTCTGCATAAATGCCCACATGGACGTGAGTGTCAGGGATGTCTGAGAAGCAATAGCCCAAGTCCTCCATAAGACACCCCCCTTTGCCCCTCTCCAATCTTTAAAACCATCAAAGAGCAAATCAGCAACAGAAAAAGAACCCCTCCTCCTTCAATAGCAGCACAGTCATCCTAGGAAGCTCATGTATACTAAACCCTCCCTTTGCTTAGATTAAATGCTTCAGCAGCATTTAGCTCTCGAGAGCAGTTTATAGCTTTGTTCAGACCTGCATGGAATATAAATCATTGTTGAATGATACACCATTGCATCACCAGCAGTCAACAGGCAGGTCACAGGGTCTTATATCAAAGGTGCCGTAGGGATTATCTGGAAGGAGGCAAGGGATGGTGGATGTGTTCAGAAAGAGAACATGCTGCAAGGGATGGGAGTCTGAGCTAGGAGAAGATCACCCATCATTTTGCAAGCTGTGCAAATGCACTAGGCAGAGACACTGGCAGTAGTGGAACCTGGAAGCCACACCCCCGGGGCAAGCAGGGTTGTGTTCCTGAGGCTGTGTCTGTACTACAAGGACGCTTTGCACTCAGGCTTGGTTACACTGCAATAGTGAAGCATCCCTGCAGCTAAAGGGACTGGTCCATTCACAGAGGCTGGCTTCAGTTCTAAAGAGAATACGTCCAGACTCCTATCGTACAACCTGGAGTCTTATCCCCCTTGTTTCACACATTTACAGGGTAGCCACCAAATCTGGAATCACAGGTGTTATGGACTGAATTTTGTCCTTGAAAAACCCATACATTGAAGTCCTAACCACCCTCCCTCTCCAGTACCTCAGATGTGACTGTATTTGGAGACCGGGCCTTTAAGAGGTAGTTAAGTTAAAATGAGGCCATTAGGATGGGCCCTAATCCAATCTGACTGGTGTCCTTGTAAGAGGAGGAGGTTGGGACACACAAAGAGACACCAGGGACATGCACACATAGAGGGAAAGCCTTGTCAAGAGGCAGCAAGAGGCCACCTGCAAGCCAGGGAGAGAGGGTTCAGAGGAAACAACCCTGCTGGCACCTTGAATTTGGACTTCCAGCCTCCAGAACTGAGAGAAAATAAATTTCTGTTGTTTAAGCTGCCCAATGTGTGGTATTTTGTTATGGCATTCCTGGAAAAGTAATACAACAGGTGAAGATATAATATCAATAATTGGCTTATTTATACTACCTTATGGTACAGGATAAAATAAGAATACCTATGTCTCCAGACTTTATGGCCACCCTGTATCTAGAACAGGCATCTAAACAGAGTCATATTAAACACCAGCTGCTGGGCATCTCATGGTTTTTCCTACTCTATTTTCCACCACTAGGTATCTATGTTCACTCCCACTCAACATCCATCAAACTGCTTATTCTTTTAGGTGTATGTTTGGATTTGATAACAAGATCAGTGGCCCTGGTGGTGTCTACACTAAAGCTAGAGCCTTTGCAAACTTGTGAAGACATCAAAAGAGCTGAGCAAATGGAAAAGGGCATTGGTGGGGTGTTCAAAGGGTTTCATTACAATGAGAATTTTCTAAGATCAAAGTGCCATTGTCCAGTCTCCTTGGCTGGAGTCTGGCATTTGCATCCCCCACTCAGTCTACACAGAGTCCTTGAAGTTACCCAGTATGGTCCAATCCAAGTCCTGAATTTCCCAAGAAGCCTTCCCCAAGTATGCTTAGCACAAGATTAGCCACACTTTTTCTGAATCCCTAAAGCTTCTATGGTCTGAAACAGGCTACCTGACAATTACAGAGACTGCTGCCTGCTCTCTGTTTTAGTTTGTGTTCAGCTGCACTGTAACTTTCTCAGTAACTGGTCTGGTGGTGGTGTCTCCTTTTGTATTATACACAGCACTGAGCATTCAATCCGTATCACTTGAAGAAATGGGATTTCTAGGCTGTGGAGCTTTTAAGTAAAAACATGAACTTTGAAACCTAAAGGGGAGTGCAGCAGACACTATGCCTGGTCCTCCCATCTCCTTTCCTAAATAATCGTGTGGGTGCCGAGGTCTTTGTGCAGGTGCATGTGCGTGCATGGACGTGCCCGTGCATGTATACACCTACTTTCTGTTTCAGTGGGTACCTTGGATTTCAGGAAGCACTTTTATTTTTGCAGAAATTCAGTATCGGAATAATACCCTCTCTGCAGGATTATTTTGAAGAGCAGTAATAATGAATGTGAAAAGGCTTAGAGAAGTTAAAATTGCTTTCTACATGTAAGGTATAATATTAGAAATGGAAAGCTTTAAGTAAGGTTGAAGAAAAACTGTTCTCAAGGACAAGAAAAAAATGTGTTTGCCGTTTTCATGTTCATCACCCACTCCATTCTCCTCCAGTCCCATCCCAGGGTAAATGCTACCCCAGGGAGAAACTGCTGTCAACAAAAGCCGGAGGCAGCACTCGCTCAGGACTCTTCATTCTGTGGACTTTCCAGAACCAGAAGCGTGAAACTTGGAGGGATCTCAAAATACACTTATGAAATAGACCCTCCTTGGGAATGGAACTTATCTTTGACCTCCGAGAGGTTACAGCCCCCAGTGGGGGTCACATGATGACAGGTGGGTTTGTGAATAAGCTCATTAGGTCTGTGACGCAACCAGGATAGGTCGGAGAAACAGCCCTGAGAGCAGTGTTGGAAATCGCTGTATAACATGACTTGGGGACCTTTGTAAAATTTTTTCATTATCTTACTTTTAATTCATTATTTTTCTCAATTACAAAAGTAATAAAAAGTTATTAGGAAAAAAGTCACAATCAATTTAGGAATGTAGACATATGACTTGAATAGATGCTATCCTTCTTCCTACTTGACTCCCACACGCCTCCCAACCAAGATATCCACTGCCAACAGTTTGGGATATACTCACTCAATTTTTTTTTCTATTTTTATACATTTTTATGTGTATTTTTTCCTACAAAACTATACTTACTGTTCTGAACCTTGCTTTGACCACTTAATGTGCTTTTGATAACATTCCAGGTCTATACATAAAATCTTAACAGCCACAAAGGATATTATATTGTATGTATATACCAGATTTACCATTCCTCCATTGATGAATGTCTGCATTGTTTCAGATTTTTCAGAATACAAAGAATCCTGCAATAAATATCCAAGTTGGGGACCTTGTATATGTGCTACAGAGATTCTGATCCTAGCTTCTCTGGAATAGAGAGGTGGCACTGATGGTTACCCCATACTTACTTATTAATTGACTGTGAAATCTGCATTTTTATTATTTTTAATCTACACAGCATACTCTCCCCTTCTTTGTTCTTTTGGCTATACCACCACCACTATTCTTTCTCAGGAGGAAGTCATTCTGTGGTCACAATGATTAATTCAAGCATAGGCACTTAAGTCAAGCCTCAGTTTCTGTCTCTTCTGTATTTCTTGGGGTTGTTGTGAGCTTCTATCTATACATATACATATGTACATATATGCCTACAAAAGTATATATACACATACTTATGTGTATGTATACATAAGTGTATTAATATATATACAACAAATAAATTATATAATTCACATAGCAATCCCAAGTCAAACAATTTGGTGAAGGTCTCAAAGTATGTGACAAAGCAAATATTTGATTTCGCTGTAAAGCTTCAAATTATTTGACTGCAGAAACATCTGAGAACTCTCCGTTCCACTTGCTTCCATTGTTCCCATTAAAAAAACAGTCCCCTAGGGGAAGCAACCACTGGCCCACTCCACTTTGCCCACCTGACCCTTACCTTGGATATTTCATGCTCCATGGAATGAAAAGTTGTGAAGATCTGCTATGAGCTTTCTGTATAGGATGGAAAGGAGAGTTCTGGAAAGGAAATGAACTAAGAGTACAACATCATGTATTTTTCAACGTGAATCTTTGTAGTTTCTGATCCATCTGGGCCTTGGTTCAGAGCTGAGAGTTAGTGGGATCCAACTGGCTTCTTAACTAAACTGAGAGTGGCACCTACAGCTGTGCCGTAAGGAACATTCCCAAGCTGTGATTAGTGAGCTTCCAAGAGTGAAGCCACTTGGAGCATGCCATCTTTCTGCCCCTGCTTCTCTTGTCTTTCCAGCTATTTCTGGTGGATGAAATGGCTCATGGAGCAAACTTGGAGAACCTCTAGGGCACAGGGCAATCTTGCCCTGGGCTTCTTGCTAGGAAATAATGCTTGAAATAATACAAAACCTCCTGCAGACCTTTCCTAGCACTGCGGCTTCCTGGTTGCTCTAGTCAGTCAGCTTCTAGGGGCCATGCAAGGCTTTTGCAGGGAAAGCCACATCACCTTCCACAGCTGGAATGTGGCCCAGTACATGAAGATCCAGCATTACATTTGAATTCCTGCCTTAGTAGTCATAAGGCTCTCCCAAGAGCAGCCTGCACACCAAGGGGCACACCAAGACAGCCTGTACCCACTTCCTAGTAGAGGAGCTACAACATATGGGGATGTGGTTTAGTGGAAAGAGTACTCCACCAAGAATCAGAAAACCTGAGTTCTGGTCCCATCTCTGACCATGAAGTGAGCAAACCATTTCATCTTTCTGGACCATGATCCCCTTAACCATAAAATACAGTGTAGGACTGGATCTCTAAAGTCCTTCCTTTCCATCTAAGTGATCCTATGATTCTAGGTATTGGGGTAAGAAGGTGTCATTCTCTCTGACTTGCTCTAAGACTGGCTGTCACTTATTTTGTCAAACATGAGCTACCTGGAGAGAGGATACTGTTTCTCACCTCCTGACATGCACAGAAGGGCTGGTGGATGAGAACATTAGATGTCATTACTCGACATCAATGTGCATATGAGGCTCAGCTCTAAATTGCCTTGATTTTAAACATGGAAGGATTGGGACCCAGCTGTTTAAGTGTCTGTAAGAAATTGGCTCCTGGACAAAATCTCTCTGGCTCTTGCCCTATCTGATCCAAGCCAATGTCATATTAATTAGTAGAGGGAGAAGCTTGGGGTGGTAGCCAGAAGATCAGGTGAGCCTGCCACCTGGTTTGGCTTATGTTTCCATATGCCTGGCACATTTGTCAGCTTGGCCCTGATCTTTCTTTGAGATGAAAACCTAAACCCAAGTGATTTTTGCATGCTATCACTTCACCACTGGGTCACTGAACATGTACATAGCTTTATATGGATAAAACATTTGTATGTAATGTTTATAATATGATAGGTGTAGTTCTAGGTGCTTCATAATGTTAGCTATTTTAATCCTTGAAGCAACCTTATGAGGAAAATGAGGCACAGAGAAGTTAAGTAATTTGTCTGAGGTCACACAGCTAGTAAGCACTGGAGCTAGGATTCAAACCCACACCTTCACCACTTTTTATGTTGTCTCTCATTACAGCTATTTCGTGTGCATGTGTGTTGCCTCTCCAGGTGGACTGAATTCAATATACACGAGAAGCTCTCTCTTCCCCAGAAGGGCCCTACACACAGTGGTGCTTAAACAGAATCTATCAACTAGCTGGTGAGACTTGTAGAAGAGGTTCTATCATCAAATGTGGCCCCACAGAGGTTCTGGTGCCCTTCAGACTCATGGCCCAATTAATAAAATCTTGTTACTGACTGCTTCACAGAACTAGGGAAAACTGTCACAACCTGTACATAACTTCACCCATTACTTGTATCAGGCTTGTACCTGACACAAGAGTGACTCCCCCAGGAGAAACATGAGTTTTCATTGAGGAGTAGGATGGAGAGGTCCAGAAAGGAAATTAATCAAGATCAGAGCATTAACTCTCTTGCAATGGGAATCCCTGTAGCTTCTCAACAGGCCAGAAACTAAACCCAGTGGACAGAGTAGGCTGGTGGTTAGAAGACTCACAGGAGCTCAGTGTGGACCTCAGCCTATCAAAGATGTCCTCTCTCCCTTCAGCCACCCACCCCCCACACCCCAATCCTCTGCCTGGCCAGTGGGTCTCTACCTGGCAGCCCTCTTAGCTCTACTTTCCTCTTGGGGATTTGAGGAATGATAGTTATTCATTCCTCTTCCCCCAACACCCTCCTTAATTCAAACTCTAATGAGAAAAGAACCACAGAAAGAAGGTACACCAGCTTCATGACTGACAAGGCTAGTGTGGCACCAGCTTCATGACTGACAAGGCTAGTGTGGCAACTGTGGCTTGTTCCACTGTCCCATGGCCACAGTCGGGCTCACCAATGCTTTCCCCCTGGCTTATGTTTTAGAAGGATTTGCCTAAGGAAACACTGTAGAGCAGATACACTCACCCAGAGGTGGTGCTCATACTGGTGGGCCAGAGAAAGAAAGAAAAATAGATCCCCAGACTAGTCTCTTGAAGCCGGCCTGGGTCTTGGGCCTTGAGCCCATGGAACACTGACCACACAGAGGAGTGAGCACGGGGAGGGGACCTAGAGGATGCCAGGCCCCACAAGCGTGGCCTCCTCCTCCAGTCTCACCATCAGAGAAGGAAGTCACTTTTCCCTTGGCAAGTGGGGACTTAAAAGGTGGAGTCTGTATACTCCTAAAGAGAGGAGGGAAGTTTCCCACTTTATGAAGTAGGGCCTGGGGGGATAAGGAGAGAACGGCCTTCCAGCTTCCCTTAGTCACGCTAACTCAGGGGCCATGAAGGGCTGTGACCCAGAGGCTTTTCAGAAATGTGATTTAGATGGAACTTGTCTGGAAATGTTAAGAGCTGAGCCAGAGGGGGGTCATTACATTAATTAATTATTATTTTAAATAAATTGTACCTGGGGGTGGGGTAGAAACTTCGAGAAGAGATTCCTAGGTTTTGTTAGGGTGGCAGCGGGAAGGACACAGCTCTTGGCATTCCTTTCTACCCAGGGCCAAAACTGGGGGGTCAAATATCATACTAGATTTACATTTTAAATTTAGGTAAAGCTACTTAAGCATTTTTTTTTTTTTTTAGATAAAATGGATTTTTTGCTTCATTCACAACAGAGTTTAGTTACACAGGGATATATAAAAACGGAAATGTATTAATGACATGTGAAATCCTAAACTAGAATGAATAAATAAAGACTTGGCATACTGCTTCCATAAAGTTGCCAACTCTAGGTCTGGGAGCAGTTTCATTTGATAGATGGACATTAAAAGCCCTTTGAGGGGCAGTGATGAGAACAGGGCAAGTTTCCTGGATTCCCCCTCCAGCTACAATCATTAGCTCCCCTGTGAGGCTGCTCCTGGCTCCCCAGCATGGGGAGGCTCCCTTTGTCTGTATGCCCACAGTCCCCTCTGTTATGGCACTAGTCACCTGCTACTCTGCTTGTCTGAGCACCTATGTGTCTCCACCACTTGCCTGGGTGGCCCTCAAGGACAGGGGCCATACATGTTTTTATTTGTGTGTCCTGGGTGCTCGCACAATGCCCAGCACACAGTAGGAACCCAATCGATGGTTACTGAGTAGAACTTAGTTTGTAAAGCAGATAACTAAGAAGTACAATAGAGTTGTCTCTAAATATCTGAAAGACTTGGAGGAAGAAGGTACTGACTTTAATTTATATCACTTTAGCAGAAAGGATCCAAGTCCAATAAGTCAAAGTTATCAAAAACCTTAAAATAAAGAGCAAAAAACCAACTGGAGTGGCCAAAAAGGAAGGGGCCCCTGCCACCATGGTGTCTTGACCCAGAGGGGAGATAGGAAGTAACTAGATATCTGCTATCCAAGACACCGACATTGAGGTATGTGCCATCACAGTGCTACAAAGTGATGTCTGAGTTCAGAGGAGTCTGGTTTTAGTTAAGTTGATTCAAAAAAGGTTTCTGGAAGATGCTGACTGTAAGATGAGCCTTGAGGAAAGCTTTGAGGAGGGTGGCATGGAGGCAGCAACACTGGGTGGCCTGTGTGAGTGGGGCACAGGGCCTGTGGCTGAAGACACAGAAGCCAAGACTGTAGCTGACATTAAACTCCAGGCTGGAGACATTGGCCTTTATTCCATAAACAACAGGGAGTCACAGAATATTTTTTGTCAGGTAAATGACATGGTAACGAGTGTATTTTAGTATGTTGTAAAGGATGAATTTAGTGGAAAGTAGGGAAATGAACATTTATGGAGTGCCTATTCTCTGCTAGATACTTTTCTATATATTAACTCATTTCATCTGCACAACAACCCTACAGGGTAGACACACTGTCTCAATTTTACAGATGAGAAAATACAGGCTCAGAAGTTGGCAACTAAGTGGTAAGATAGAGATTTCCACCAAGGGCTAAATGACTCCCAAACTACTGCAATAGTAATACGGGTCCAGATGGCACTCAGAGAATGGAAATGTATGAATGGACTTCAAAGTATATTGCAAAGGAAATGTTGGCAGATGTTGACAATTGATGGAAAGGTGAGGGTAAAAACAGAAAAGTGAAAAATTACTCGGGTGACAGACTGATCTTCAAGGAAGTGAAGAAAACAAGGTGATTTCATTGGGGGAAGGGAAAAGATTGGAGCTGACATCTATTGGGTGTCTACAGTCAGCCAGGGGCTTAGCGCATATTCAGCAAACATAAAGCACATGCACAACATACATAGAGAAAAGACAAGTCCAGTTCAAGGTATGTTTGAGGTTCCAGAAGGGTGGGGATGTCTAGCGAACAATTGAAAACATGAGGCTGGAGCTTAGAAAAGACGGTTCTATACACATGTTCCAGATTCATCTGTGCAGAGATAATTATCACTGTGAGGGCAGGTGTTGTTGACAAGGGGACATATTTACAGGGAGAAAGAAAAGAGGGTCTAAAGCCCACATTTACAGGTAATGCAAAGGACAAAGAAAACAGAAAAGGCATGGAGAAAAGGAAAAATCATGAGTGTGTTGTCGTGGAAGAAAGAGATGAGAGTTTCAGGAGAGATGGAGATAGAGAAACCCCAGGGAGGTCAGGAGGAGGAGGTTCGAGGACAGGGGACTCATGGAATAGGCAAGAGTGGGTAAACCTATCTCCAAGAAAGCAGCTTCCAAGACATGGTGGGGAGAGAGACCAGACTCCTGAAGGTGCACTGGGTTGGTGGGGGAGCTCTGGTGTCATAAGTAAGGATTATTCTTTTTTGCCTCATGAGCCCTAAGCTTTGCCTTTTGTCTCAAAACACATAAAAATGTTCATATGTTCAGCTGAAGAGACTTATTTTCCTATTTCTCTAAGAACTATTCCATGAACAGAATTAGCTTCCTCCTTTCTGCCACCCCAAGAACACCGCTCTTCATCTACCATGGTGAGATGTCTGGGTGGGGTCGTCTCTTACCCTATCAGGTTATGAGCTGTTTCAGGATCATAAATATGTCAAGAAGCTAATTATGATTTGGGAGATGGTACTGCATGATAATTAAAATCCCAGGCTTCAGAGTCAAAGAGATTTGAGTTTGAATCTTGGCTCTGGGAACTGTGTGGCCTTGGCCAAGGTATTTAAACTCTCTAAGCAAGTACTCAGAACTGCAAAGAAGGCAAGCGTCAGTGCTTCACGGAGCACACATTGATAAAAATGTTTTAAGTGTTCATTATGTGCCAGGCACAGTTCTAAGCATTTTATACATTGACTCATTTAATTCTCACAACAACCCTACAAGGCAGGTACGATTTGACAGGTGGTGAAAGGGAGGGACATAAAGGATAAATTTGCCTAAGGTTATAGATCTTTGACCTTCATCACATCTGGACTTGAGGCTCTTGTTAACACTTTGGTGGTAGAAGTGACTCCCTTTATCCTGTCTTTACCCACTTTCCTCCTGTCCCACCCCAAACAAGCATCTGCTGCTCCTTGCTAGTGGGAGCAGAGGAAGACCCCTCTGGCTTATGGATGTGAATGCACACGTGTGAGTAAGCCTATGTCTGCTGCTGCTTGAATCCTCAGGCCTGTTTCCTCACCCGAGGTAGCCCGCCTGGTACCCCTTTTTTTTCCTCCCACACTTCCCAGGAACACAGAAGAAAGAGTGGGGATCTGTCTGAAGACCTTAGATTAAGGCTCCACCATTTACTTAATTGCGTGACTGTAAGCTTGTTTCATGGCTGTCTGGGTCTAGCTCATTATCGGTGGCAGTGCCGACCTCAGAGGGCTGCTGGGAAGGCGGAAGGAAATCACATTGCACAGTGTCTGCTACTGACCCAGTGCAGGTGCTCTGCTCGCCCCCTCCCTCTCTGCCTCTTCCGCCTGCCTCCCAAGGGGCTTCGAAGGTCAAATGAGACCTTGCCCTCCTTTTAACGCTCTGTGAACTGTAAAGTGTTACCCAAGTCATAAATGACCCTCTTTCCCCCTTTTTCAGGTGACCAACACCTTCCTTCCCCAAGAATGGTGTATGGGTGGATTGACCATATCCTCTTTTTGGCTGAAGACACAGAACTCTTTTGTTTTTAATATTTGCATGTAAAGGCATTGGTCATAAAAAGGAAAACAGCTAATGTATCACACTAATTGATCTGGGTGTCTGATTCCTCTCTCAGATTGCGAGCAACCCCGAGGCTGGGATGGGTTTTATTTTATCCGATCTTCCACAGCATCCAGGAGGACTTAGTAGGTACTTAACAACTGGGTGTCCATTTAATAAGTAATAAGCATTGGGCAGGTTTGAATGGTTCAGTAAAGTGGGTATGGGCTTGCTTCTTTCACAGCCACATATTGGACATCCTTGACCTTTTGATGGCATCTATGGATAGGTGAGTGTATTTTCTAAACCCCAAGTCAAGACACAAGATCTGACCATAGGAAAGTGTGTTTGAAATCCGGAAGGTTCCAGAATGTCAGGGAGGTACAGTAGCTTTGCACAAGCCCTCATTCTCCAATTACTTTAGACCTGGTGATAAAATGCAGCCATTATCCACCTGTCCCAGTAGCCCCGGTTCTGTTAGAATGAATGAGTATGCCCACTAGAGCAGAATTCCTTCACAGCTCAGGGGCCATGTCTGTAACCCCTCTCCAGTGTAATGCTTTGAGACCTCCCTGGGGTCCCTTTCCCCTAGGCCTTCAAGGCCCCGGTACAGTGTGGATGGCTGAATAATTCAGACTTGCCAGGCTTCATCTACTTCATTCATCGTAAAGTGCAGAGATGCTGCCCTGGGACAAGGGTGTGCCTGGCTGCACACAGCAGGGTTGCCAAAGCCCTGCGCCCTGGCTCTCTGACCAGGGCCAGTTCTCAAGTCTCTCGTACCCAGAGGGAGCTGGTGTCCTAAATCCTGTTTGCACATTCTAACTTGCTTGCTGAGGATGTACTCTCCGCCTGTCTCAGGGGGCCCCTAGGTCTGGTCTAGTCTGGTTTGCCCTGGGCCCTGGTACCCCAGTCAGTCCCAGCCTCCAGGCCCTGGGACCTGTAGTGCATCTCAGTCATCCAAAAAGTGGGGGTGACAAGGAGCCTTGGGAGGGTGGAGACCCCCCTCTCCACTTCCTTGGGTCTGGCTATTTTTGGCTACTTCTTACCTGTCATTGACCCCTCTACTCTCAACACCCCACCCCAGGCCCCAGGGGACAGGAGAGAGAAAATTCCTCCCCACTTATACCTGCTAGCGCCTCTTACTTGTTTCCTGGGAGCAGCTTTTAAGCCTAATAGGAGGGGTCTCTCCATTTACTTCAGAAACCAGCATTTTTCTTTGATTTATGACTTGTTTCAAGAGCCAAAAGCTTGCCTGACATGTTCCCTTTCTCTGAAGCTTACAAATCTCTATAAGAACATCCTAGAAGAGACACAGGGAGGGAGGCTTTTGAAGCTGCTTTAGAAATTGCCTGTTTCCATGGCAATCGAGCACTGTAGAGTCACCACCACATTCTGGGTCTTTCTGTTTTTCACTGAAGGGTGTTGGAGAAACCTGTTCCTTCTCAATGACCACCCCAGTGGTGGAGATGGTGTTTGGCTGCTCCTCCTGCCTGCCCTCCCACACTCCACCTTGCTTGTTGACTGTCCATCGTGTGGAAGCAAGGGACCCCAGCTCAGTGCAGTGGTACAGTTATTACTGCACCAGGGAAGACAAGGTTAATGCTGACAGGAGGAGACCTCAGAGTGTCAGGGTCCCAGTCTGAGTCTATACTATACTCTCTCAATAATTCAGACATGTCTGGCATGTCTGTGTCAGTGGAGGCAGCACAGCTGGGAAGGCACCAGGCTGTGGAGAACTCACTCATCCTAAGTGAGGACCCAAATCGTCCACCCCACCCTCAGCCTGGACACTGAGACCCCAAACCAGGCCTCACTGTCTACAGTAATAGGACTTTGCTATCCTGCTGTCTCCCTTACCCTTCTGGAACAGCCCTGCCCAAGTAAATGGTTTGATTGTTCATTACAGGAACTTCCCAAAAGATCCTTCAACTCTTCCATCGAAAGCATCAACCAACAGCACATGCCCTAAATTCTTTGAATCCCCTGCCTCAAAATCCTCAAAAACCCCTGCCTCAAAATCCTCAAAAAGGCACCTTGCCATTCCTACCAATCCTGGACATGATCATTATTTGTACCCAATCTTAATCAAATACCTGCTATGAAATAATGGCCTTAAACCAAGCTTCCAATTCTCAATAAATTCTGATCTTACCTCTTCCCTCTGAGACTTTGTCAAGGTTCTGCAAGGTGGTGTTCTCCCTTATCACAATGAACAATAAACTCAGCTTTGTCTTATTAACAGGTTGTGTTTCTAGTATTTGGAGAGTCAGCTTTTGACAGAGGAAAGTGGCACACAGGCTTTGTGTGATTATTCAGTCATCAAAGGCCAGGGATGATCTTAAGCACAGCAGACTTGGCCTGAGTCAGGAAGAAGGGGCTCTCCAGGCAGAATGAAGAACAGATCTGTTTTCTCAAGATCTCTGGGAGTCCTTGCAGCAAAAGGCTGAAGCATTCTGGGGTCAGGGCATTTGACTGTGGGACAATCTAGTGGCAGAGCTGGCATCTTCTTGCTTTAATGCTTTGTAGTCACTTGAAATTCTTAAAAATTTTTGAAATTCTTGATAATGTTCAAACAAGGAGTCCTGGGTTTTCATTTTGCACTGGGCTCCATAAATTATGTAGCTGGTCCTGGTTGGAGGGGCAGGACACTCCCAGGTGTGCAGCACCAGAACACCTCCAGGGGGTACATGGCAGCCCCCCAGCCCTGACCTGGCCTGCTCAGGTATGACCATGATGCTCCCACTCACTGGAACTGGAAGTGGCAGGTGGAAGAAGCTCCAGTTGTAGGTACTCCAGCAGGTAGCCAGAGATGCTAATAAAAGTCACACAATATCAAGTGGTTGCCCAGGGAGAACCCCAGAGCAATCTGTGAAACATACAGAGGGCAGGGCAGAAGGGGAACTGATGTCCCTTGTCCCCCAACCTCTGAGTGCACCTCCCAGCCCCTTTGTGACCTGCCCTTGGTCGTGTCATCTCTGGCTCAATCTGCTGCTGTCATAGTCCCCCTCTCGCTTGACTTCCTCAGACCCCACAAGCTCACTCCCCTCCCAGGCCTCTTGCACTGGCTGCTCTTTTTGCCAGGCATGATCCTGCCCAAGTCTTCCTACAGCTTCCTGCTCCCTCATTCAAGCCTGTTCAGGTGTCACCACCGCTGAGAGGCCTTCCATGCCCTCTCCAACAACCATACCCCATCTCTGTCTCCTTTCACCTTTATTTTTCTCCATAGTTCTTGTTACCTAACATCACATCATAGATTTTTGGTACTTGCTTTTTGTCTGTTTCTCCAACTAGAACGTAAGCTCATGAGGACTTTGTCCTATTCCCCACTACATCCCAGGTTCTCAGCAGGGTCTGGCACATAACAGGCAATCGGTATTTATTGAATGAATGAATGAGTGAAGTAATGAATGAATGAACAGGGTGACTAGCCAGAAAGATATTATCTGTCTTAAGATTTCATCTTTCTACTCCCCATGGCATGCAGTGTGTTTGTGTGGCATTAGGAGTGACGGTATGGGGCAGCTCAGGGCAGACTGTCACACAGAGAAGATGGTTATTAAAAAAAGAAGTATCTCAGTAGCTAAAATAAAAGTATCTAAAAATGTATTGACAACAATGCCAGGCATTGCTGTAAGCCCTTCACATGAGTTAACCACAATTCTCACAGCTATGCTTGAAGTAGCTACTATAATATCATCACCCTCTTTCATAGAGGAGAAGATCGAAGCAAGGCATGAGAGCTGGGTAAGTAACTTTCCCAAGGTCACGTGGCTGGTCCAAGGCTCCTTTGATCCTGGACTAGTTCTCCTGAACAAAATCATAATTCCCTCCTTTAATTGTGTGATTCTACTTCCTGAACAAGGACTCCAACCCCTGGCTCAGTGGCTCAGTGGCAGGGAATGGAAGGCAGCTCAAGTGCAAGTGTAGACAAGGGTTGGTGCCTCCCAAAGAAGTTCTCAGATGCCTTCACCAATCACCCTCCTTTCTACCTCCTTCCAGAGTCTGCTCTGTCTTAGCATTTTCATGTGGAAATTCAATAACGAAGCATCTCCTGCTCTGGTGAATATGTGGCACCGTGGCTTTGTTGAGCATTTGGCAGGTGGGTTATGGGGCATTCTGACACGACCTTCACTGACCAGATTTGGGTTTACAGGGCTAAGGCTGCATACTGTTCTCTTCTGAAGCCCACATTCATAACAGGGACAGGTCCCATTGCATGGCAAATGTGTAACTCCAATGTCAGTGAAGGTCTGTTCAAACTTCAATGTGAAATGAAACCCTTCTGCTGCCTGGGCTACTGGAGCGATCGACTCAGCCACTATTCTACATTAGGTAAGCCTGGGTGTTATTTTCTAATCTTCCTGACACTGTGTCTCCTGCCCCAAATGTCTTTTACTAACACGATTTACTCCTCCAGGACTTGGTTCGACTGTAATTAGCAAAAATGCTAATAAATATTCAAATATGCACTTTCCAAGGGATAAGATATGTTCCAGGGTGTGAAACAGTTTGTGAATCTCTGCTCAGGATCTTGAAAGAAAGATTATAAGACAAAGTCAGGAGAAGAGTTGTGATGTTCTAGGCACATCTCACATAAAACTATAAAAGCAGATTAGCAGGGCAGTAGATGGGTTTCATACCAGAATTGCCCTTTCATGATAGTTTATGTATACTCCACTGCCTATTAGAAGGGACTTCGCTTAGGCTGTACATACAATAGTAACAGCTACCATTGATTGAGGGTTTATTATAAGCTTTGCATCATGGTAAGTCATTGGATTATTGACTTTATTCCGTCTCCTCCAAACATCTCGCTTACATGTTCCTTTGCTCCATGTCTGCCCTCTCTGAGCCATGAGCCATGAAATCATGACCCAGAGTCATGAAGTTGGAGGCAAAGTGCCTCCTGAACTCACAGAAACTCAGTCCTAGCCGTGTTTCTAAGTAGGGCTGGAGCCTGGAATAACAGTGGGGAGGGGCTGGAAAGGAAAGGCTCATAGGGAAACCTGGATGTTTTTCTACTTCATAGGATCCCTAAAATCACTTTACTGCCTAAAAGAAACAGTCCCCCGGCAAGACTCCCATTGCCTTGGACTTTTCCTTTCAGGCTGTAGTTTTCAGAATTGCTAGGCCTCTATCAAGGTCTGTGTCTATGAGAAGAGGGTTGTTATGCTGAGCGTCTGGGAGTTCATCACACAGCTGAGCTACTCTCTGGTGAGCTTGGTGGAGCAGGTACAGATGCCAGACACTTGGCATCATTAGTTTGCAAATCACTGCAATCACTCAAACATAATAGCTTGAGCTTCTTTAGGGCATTCTCTTCGTTCCCCCTGACTGGCTGGGAAGGTATAAAAGGTCACACTGATCACAGGTGGTAGAAAAAGGAACTTTAATGATTTCCATTTCTCATTACCACCCATGCCCTCGGTTCTGGCCACAATCTCCTCCACATGCCCCTTTGTGCTTTGAGAAGGGAGGGGAAGGAAAGAGGGAGCACAACGAGGGGCACAAGGGAACGGAGAGGGATTCTGGGAACACTGGCACCTGCTTCGAAGCCCAGAACGGGAGTCATGCTGGTGTGGGAAGAAGTGTGTGGCAGGGGTCACAGGGATCTTCAATGTGGAGTGCTGAAGACAGAGACAGCAAGTGGCTGCAAGAATGCAGGCTAGGTCCTGGGCCAGGCTCTGGCTCCAGTCTGCCACCCACCAGGCGGGTGACCTAGGACAACTTGACACAACTACTCTTATTTGGAGACACAAGGAGGTAGAACTGGCTGGTCTCTAAAGCCCCTTCTATTTTAGTAGTTTATGAGTCCAAGTTAAAGACAGAAAGCTCTTTATGAATTCATGCGTAATTCATACTCTACCTCCAAAAGGAATTTGAGACATTTTCTACCAGAAATAGATAGACCCTAGGACTATTCAAATAAAGATAAAAAAGAGGATAAAGAATTCCATGGAAGGGAGAAGATTAGAACAGGAACAGAAGATAAGATAGGGTACTTTCTTGAAGAACTGCTGCTCTATTGAAACAAGAACAAAATACTTTCTGCTTGAGGCACATAATTCACTTTTCTAATGCATTTGTTACACAAATATTTATTAAGAGTGCAGACATTGTTCCCAGCCTGGAGATACCTTAGTGAAGATATTCCAGACAAGGTTCTGGAGCTCATGGAGCTTACCTCTAAGATCAGGGAGAGAGATAATGAACAAATACAGAATGGTAAAAACATTTCAGACACCTAGTACCCAGATCTTGGTTTCTAATACCTTTCTCCAATAAAAGGAATCAGGGCTCCTTGGAGAAATGGCTGATTCTAGGATTGGGGCAGAAAATATATGAGATGAGCCTGGAGTACCTCTTAGTATCTAAAACTAAGTGCTTAAGCCAGCACACAAACAAAAAGGAATCCCAAACAAAAACCCACATTGATGGGGGTATGTCAAAGGGGCACAGGAGCCACCTGAAAGAGCTCCCAATGGCCAAAGCTGGAACGATTAGAGCAATAAAGTACAGTAGTGTTGGATTATAACCCAAAGTGTAAAATAAATGTCCATGAGTCCACACTCACATAAATAAGTGACTGGATAAATTAATAAATGGAGAAGAGACAAATCTTCCATGTGGAAGAATTCCAAATTATTTATTTATTTATTTTTTTAGAGACAGGGCCTTACTCTGTCGCCTAGGCTAGAGTGCAATGGTGTGATCATAGCTCACTGCAACCGCAAACTCCTGGGCTCAAGGGATCTTCCTGCCTCAGTCTCCTAAGTAGCTGGGACCACAGGTGCATGATACAATGCCCGGATAATTTTTTAATTTTTTTGTACAGACGGGGTCTCACTATGTTACCCAGGCTGGTCTTGAACCCCTGGCCTCAAGCGATCCTCCTGCCTCAGCCTCCCACAGAGCTCAGATAACAGGCGTGAGCCACCGCACCTGGCCCAAATAATTTATGTACATAATCCATCCTAAAGGAGTGTCTCCATCCTAGCCCTCCATCTTAACTCCCCCCTCCTCAAGCATGGGCTGCACATAGTGACTTCCTTCCAGTATAGAAACTGGGAGAAAGAGAATAATTTTCCAGTGGAGAAAAATGACAAATACTACTTTAGCTGGGTGATCACGGCAACACCAGCAGTCATAAATCATGCTGGAGTGATGTGACAAAATGGCACCTTACCTCTGTGCTCTCCCTCCCCCAAACCCCTCACCCAGTTCAATCATGAGAAAAACATCAAACAAGTTCCAGTAGAGGGGTGGTACTCTTTAACACAGCCAAGGACATCAAAAACAAAGAAAGTCTGAGAAACTGCTATAGCCAAGAGGAGCCTAAGGAGATCCGAGAACTAAAGCAGTGTGGTATCCCGGATGGTACCCTAGAGCAGAAAAGGACATCAGGTAAAAGGGAATCTGAGTGAACTATGGACTTTAGTTAATAATAATATGCCGGTATTTACTCATTAATTGTAACAAATGTACCATATTAATACACTATGTTAATAGTAGGGGCAAGTGTGTGCAGGGGCAGAGGGCAATATGGGAACTCTCTGTACTATCTGCTGCTCAATTTTTCTGTAAATCTAAAATTGTTCTTAAATAAATAAGGTCTATTCAAAAACAAAACAAAAAAATCATATTCCATTGTGTATATGAAAAAGAAAAAAAAAGAGGGTCTAGAGGTAAGAGACAGAAGAAGTCAGACTCTCTCCTGCTGGCCTTGAACACGCAAGCTCCCATGAGTTCTACAGCTGCAAGGGAATGAATTCTGCCAACATCATCGTCTTGGGAGGGGACTGTAAGCCTCAGGTGAGATCCTCAGCCCCAGCTGATCACAGTTTTGTGAGACCCTCGACAGAGAATCCAGCTAAGCTGTGCCTGGAACTCTGATCCATGCAATCTGTGAGATAATAAATGTTGTTTTAAGATGCTAATAAATCAACCAAAACCAAAACACAATAACAAACATTTCAGAACATAGTGAGTATGCTGCAGAAAATTAAAATAATTAAAATGTAGCGAGTGTCTGGGTGGCTTCATTAGAGTGGGTGGTCAAGGAAGGCCTCTCTGCGGGGCTGGAATCTGAAGCTGAGGAGGGAGACATCCATGAGGCACTGCAGGGAAACACCACGGCCAAAGGGACTAGCCCACTCCAGGGCCTTGAAGCACAACCTCCTGTGTTCCAGGACAGAAAGGCAGCCCGTGTGGCAGGAGTGACCCCAGTGTAGGGGAAGGAACAGGAAAGGAGGTGAGAGAGGCAGCATGAGCCAGATTACGCAGGGCTTCTAAGATTTTAAGTTCAACTGGAAGCCATTGGACCATTGGACAGCAGGTGAGTGACATATCTGATTTATAGTTTAAAAAGAATCATGCTAACAGCTCTGAGAAAGACTGACACCAGAGTGGCCAGGGCGGGGCAGAGTGTCTAGCGAGGAGGCTGCAGCATTAGCCTAGACAAAAGATCACCGGCCTTGGAAATGAATGGAGGCAGAGGGGACGGGTGTCTTCCAGAGAGTGTGGGAGGCTGTGTGAGAGGGGTCTTGATGGGATGGGGCATGGGACGGATGTTTACACTTATCTTGGAGATCTGTATCCATGATGTGGCGTTGAGGTGCACCCACGAGGGAATCACAAGTACTTGCAGCAGTCACGTGCTCCCTCGCTATGCAGTCTTTCCCCTGTGGCATCCCGTTCCTGAGCTTCTGAATATCACTGATGATTCATCAAGACAGTTGCTGGCACCCAAATGGTGTTTGTGCCAGTCTGGGAGAGATTCTCCCCAGAAGGCCCTGCCAAAGGGGAAACTGGATCCCCCCCTCGCCCCCCACCCCCAGCCTCCTGGCCCAGCAAAGCTGCCCTACTTAATGAATCATCTCCTCTGGGCTGAGCGCTGTTTAAACAATTTGTTGCTATTTATTTCACAAGGTGAGAGGTGTCCTCACTTTAACCCGGAAATAGCTAGATCTGGAGCAGAGAAGTGCCCAGTCCTGGCCATCTTCCTTCATATGGGAACAGAGAAGAGGTTGTGAATAGAATTATTCCATTTCATTTAGGCCCTCTGAAGTCACCTGCAATTCCATCTCTGGACTCCTGCCTCCAAATTTACTTTTTTTACTCTTGCTTCCCCCCCTATTCTGCCTACTCACCACACCCTTGCCTGGCCAGCTCTGGATGCCACTGCTGCTGGCCCTGCCTGCTTTGCTCACCTGTAGCCTGTCTGTGCTCAGCTATAGGTGCCTGCAACGCCAACCTGGGTGAACGCTAAGGCCGTGGGGCACTTTGTCCCACACTGTGGTAAATCCCTGTGGTTTGAGAGACTGACTGTTCAGCTGTGTCCATGAGGTGGCTGTCACAGGCTGCTGATTCTCCAAATTCTTCAACAGGTCAACCCCTGGAGATTAACTCCTGGAGGACAGGGACTGATCAGGTCCTGAGAGGGGGCGGTGCTGACATGCTCTTTGACAGCCCCTTCTGTTGGTGCCTGGCCTGGTGGTACCCACGAGGTACGTGGATACCACTTCCCTCCCCAGGCTCTTTCAGGAGGACATAGCTTTACTGAGGGACACAGGTAACAAAGTGCCAGGATGGATGAGAAGGCTACATGATCTGTGGATGAGATGGGTTTGCTCCTACCTGGACGGTGCCCTAGTCAGTGAGAAACAGCTCTTAGAACAGCAGCTTCCCTGAAGCTGTCCTTGATGCTAACACTTTATCATAAAGTATGGTTTTGACATTTAAGAAAATAGACTGCAAGGCCTAGAAAAGCAGATTGATCTGGGCCTCTCAGCAACCAGGGCTTGGGTGGGCCTTCCTAGTAATAACTGAAGCCCCTTTACACACTGCCCTATCCCTGTCTCTTGCAGCATAAGGTTTGAAGAAACAGTCCTAAAAGGCCAAGGTAAAAAAAAAATGAGGAGAGGTCTTGGCCAACCAGTTCATCCCTAGTACCATAAAATATAATATTAGAGCTAGAAAGAACTTTAAAGTTCATCTATTCCACTAGTTC
This sequence comes from Daubentonia madagascariensis, assembly GCA_023783475.1. NCBI lineage: Eukaryota > Metazoa > Chordata > Mammalia > Primates > Daubentoniidae > Daubentonia > Daubentonia madagascariensis. The sequence goes on from JAKFHU010001569.1 coordinate 14,314,155, forward strand.
TTAGCTGTGGTTGCACATTAAGATCACCCCCAGAAGTTTTGCTTGGATTAGTCTGGCATGGGACCCTAGCCTCAGTTTTTTTTTTTCTTTTGCTATCTGGGTTTTTTTTTTTTAAATATAGATTTAGGGAGTACAAGTGGTTTTTGTTACACAGCTGAATGGCATAGTGAAGTCTAGGCTTTTAATATACCCACCACCTGAATAGTGTACATTATACCCAATAGGTAATTTTTCATCCCATAGCCCCCTCCCCGTTCTGTGTCTCCAGTGTCCATTAAGTCACTCTGTATGACCATGTATACCCATTGCTTAGCTCGCACTTATAAGTGTGAACACAGCATCAGTATTTTCTAAAAGCTCTACAGGTGATTCACATGTGCAGTGGTTGAGAACCCCTATCTGAGCAAAGGGTAAACAGGCTCTCCACTCATTCACCCTGAAGGGAGGAGCCTCAGGTTCCTAATCAAGCCCAGGGGCTTTCAGACAGCTTTCCCCAGAGCCCCGAGCTTCTGGGAGGTGCTTCAGCAGTCAGGGAGCAGAGCTCCAGGCACCCTCCTGCCCTCACTGTCTGCCCCTACACCCCCCACAAGGGTGCCCACCAATGTCTCAGGTGAGTGGGAAGTATCCCAATGCCCCCACTGCCATCACAGCTGTTGGCCAGCCACCGTCACTCAACTCTGGCCCTTTATTGTCTGACCACTGTTGTGTGGCCTGGCCGGAAAAGATAAACAAGCCAATCCCATTATCTTGCTTTTCCTCTGGACACTGACTTAAGCTGCCCAGGAGGAAGTTGTCAAAAGGTTGAAAGGTCCCAGAGACTTAGCACCTGGGCAGGATCTGAGCCTTGTGCCTGGCCGAAGAGAGGGGAGAACAGAAAAATGTGTGCAGGAGCCTGAAATGCCACAAGACGAAAGGGAGTCAGCCCCCAGGACTCACTGAATTGCTGCTCTGCCTGAGGCCTGTTTGCTCAGCTTTTCTCAGATTCCTGGGGAGACCTCTTCAGAGCCTTAGGAAAGCCTTGTTTTACTGGAGCCTGTCTTTGTATATCCAAAAGAGTCTTAGAGAGAACACCCACTACAAACAGAGCCGCTCCACTTTCATCTTTTTACATTTTGGGGGTCCATGTGAGATTTGGATTGCAAAGGGGAAACAAAAAGGGTTCCACTGCTAAAACAAAATGTGGAAATCATCAGGCCAGTTTGACTCCTTGTTTCACTGCAGGGAGCATTGAGGCACAGAGAAGGCGAGCGTGGCGGGCACTATCAGTCTCTGTCTCTGTACGAGACCAGAAGGAAGAGTGTGGGAACTGCTAGAAAGAGCCGCAGTGTACCCCTGCCTCCCCCAGCCTCTGCCGTAATCGCAGGAGTGGGACATCCTGACTCTCAGGTGGCAGAGGGTTGGGTAGCCCTGGGTGACAGCTCCTTGGAAGGCCCCTGCTTGTCTCTGGCACAGAATGGCTGTGCGTCAAGGAAATAAGGGTAAACCTTCAGGCCCCAAGCCGAATCCTAGAAGTCTCTCCTCTTCCCCCGAGCTCATAGCTCACTAGCCCAGAGATCTCTCTGTACCCCTAGAGGGCCAACCCCCTCCTTTCCCCAGCTTGACCTCTACACGAAGAGCCAGCATGGCCCACTCCTCCACCTCCTGCCTCTGCTCAGAAACCCGGAGCCTAGTGGTTCACAAAAGGGACTTGAGCTCGGCATCTGCACAGGGTGCTAAAGTTTAACTGATATTTGTTTCCATATGTAGGATGCACTTTTCTTTCTTTCCATAAATATTTCTAACTCCCTCTGTCCAAGCCCAATTGCCCTTGGACCAAGCCCCACACCATCCATCCATCTACCTTTCTCTGAGGAGTAGACTGTGATGGACATGACCCAATGGTCAACTTCAGCTTTGGACTAAGACACAAACCAGGAGACCAAAAAGCACATTTCAGCTCTTAAGGGAAATGACAGGCACAAGAGGCATGGATTAACTTTTATGTCCTGTGGACTGGAACCTATTCCCACAAAGCTCTGCGGTTCTCCTTATGTACAGCAGATACTGCAGGATTGTCCTACAGCCATGACAGTACCAGAATAGAGTAAGTGAGGCGGATATAAGACAGTGTCTAATCCTGTCCCACCACTGCCTTATTTGAAAAGGGAGTGGCTTTAGCACCCGTAAGTCAAGGGTGAAGATAGGCTTTTGGAGGGGAAACTGCTCACAGAGCACCTGTTTCCCACACCAAAGCCAGGGCCTATGTGTATGAAATGCCCAAACACATCCTGGGCTCAGGCCAGCTTTCTGAGTCAGGCCCGACCCTTGCCCCCCACTCCATCAGCTCCAGGTCTGATACCTCCTTCTGCCATAACCACAAGCCTCATAAGCGTGTCTCTTCCATACCAGGCAATCAGATCCCCTGGAGGGTGAGGACCACGTCTTATTTCCCTTTGCATCCCCAACAGCTGGTGCAGTGGTGAGTAGCTAAGAACTTAGCTACTGAGAATGTCTGTGAATCAATAGATGAGTGAACGAGAAGAGCCCAGTTGTGGTCCCCTCTGCCACACCCTCATAGCCATTCTCCCAGAACTCAAGAACCCAGGACCTTTCCCACCCCTGCCCCACCCCCAGCCCACAGCCTCACCTCCCATGAGGAAGAGCAGCCCTGCCACATACTGCATAAGGCCCCGGTCCCAGCAGCAGCCCAGCACACCGATGATCCAGCCGAAGAGGATGATGGCCACCGCCATGCCCATGAAGCCGGCTGTCATTCTGCGCAGGTCTGTGGGAAGTAGGAGAGCAACGGTCAGTGTCGGAGCCTGGGACTCAGGGCCAGGGTGCACCCACTCTTTTCAGACAGGCTCGAATAATCAAGTGTGCTTTGCAGAGGAGAGAGCCCCATGGTGACTCAGTCCTCGTGTGTAAAAACTTGCCATGACAGTTTGGTTCTTAAGCACAGGGAGAAATCATCACATTATAGTGGCCATTTCTCCTTCACCTCCTCTGTGCCAGGCCCAGTGCTGTCCTTCCATGCATCTAGCTCAACCTTCCAAGACAGGCACTGTTTTTATTCCTACCTGCAAAATGCAGCAACTTGCCAAAGGGCATACAGCTAGTCAGTGGTAGAACTGGGACTCGAGTCATGACCTGTATGGCTCCCGGGTCCCAACCACAGCATCATTCAGAATCTCCAAGGATCTGAGAACCAGAGAAATGGTTTGAGCTGGGCAGGGTCTGGGCAGTCAGGCTGCACCTGCCAAGACCCCCTCCCTTCCCTCCAGTGTTTGCTGGTCTCTCCAGAAGGTCGAGTCTGAGGAGAGACTGCGGGTTTGGGGTTTTGGTGCTGGTTCCTTCCCCTCTGTGCTGGCTCTGGGCTCAGGCTTCCTGCACACAGGGCTGAGGGGTGGGGAACCATGCTCCCTGCTCTCCATTTGAGCCTGGATCAGGCCCCCTTTTTGCACTTGCTTCGGCCCCTCCATCCCCAGGTCAGCCCAGCTTTCTGAGTCAGGCCCTACCCCCCACCCCATCAGCTCTGGGGGCCAGAGGGTTGTCTGGAAAGGCAGCATATTTAGCAGAAGGGAGAAGGCACAGCTGCTGCCATGGCTCAGTTGGCCACTCAGCATCTGGCTCCTCTTGGCATCCTCCCTGGCTGCCCCCTGCCCTCCTGCACCCAGAGGTAGCCAGAGCTGCTCTCACATCCCCCCTCCACATGCCCACTGCACCCAGCCCCCATCAGCTTCTGGTACACTTTCCTCATCCCGCATTCCTTCCCTAGGTCATGCTACCCACTCCTTCCACTGCTCCAACACCTCTCCACCCTGCCTTCCACCCCCATCTGAGCCTGTGTCCCAGTCCAGTCCCACCCTGCCAGCACTCCACATTGGAGCAAAGCCATTTGTCCTGCCTCTGCCCCAGGGTCTGGGCTCCCCAGGGGGTTGCAAAGCAGCCTGGAGGACTCCCGTGGGCATCCCCCTCTCTCAAAGGGAGGAGTGGAGGGGGAGGGTGGAGGGAGTGGTACCTGAGAGCATGCAAGCACACCAGCTGCTGCCCAGACAATCTCTTCTTGCCCCTGAGGAACAAATAACCTACAGATTTCTGTGGGGAACACCTTGGAGTCTGCAGACCTCACACGCATGTCCCACCCCTCTGCTCCTCTCCCTTTCCCTCCCGCCATCCTAGGGGGAACCACAGCAGAGCAAAGGCTGGCACAGTCTTGCCTGAGACTCCTCTGTAGAGGGATCTGGTCCACCTTCTTGTCATTAACCATCAGACACTGACAGCCCCCCTGCCTCTGGTGAGGAGGGCCCACAGGGGCAGCAGGACAAGGCCCTCATCATGGGCAGAAGTCCCTGGAGAACCACAGGACAGGTTCCTGCTCTACCCAGGCCTCCCTGTCTTCCTTCAACTGACCTGGGATGCCTGCCCCAGCCAGGCAGATGTAACACTCGCTATAGTCATTTATGGGAACTTCCAAGGGTGCCTCATCATGTAGCACTGGACTAATTGCCCATATTGCCAAATGTTTCAGATGAAACGTTGTTGAAAGCGCTGTGAGATTACAGTAAGGGCATGTGAACCGAGCTCCCTGCAGGGCCTGCCACAGCCAGCTGGAACACAGCAGAGAAGGAAGAAGCATTCCTCACTTCTTATTGAACCAACTGTGCCATCCGTCCCTCCGTCTCCCCAAACACCCTCTCCATGGCACCAGCCCACATCCATAGTCACTGCTGTTTTCACCACCACAAGGGACTCTTGAGTGAGCGGGGCCTGAGCGGGTTCCTCAGTGGAGAAAGATCCCACTTGCCACGTGAATCCATCTGGATCGATTCCTGGAAACGGGACACTCACTACCGTACCATGCTTCTATTCCCCACCATTTTTAAGGGCCAGGAGGTGGTGGGAAGGGAAAAGACAGGCCAGCTTATTTTCAATGTAAAGGAGGTTTCCCTGTAAGGAGATTTGTACCTTCTCAAACAGAAGGTATAGTTTGGGGTCTCATGTTTAAGTCTTTAATCCATTTTGAGTTGATTTTTGTATATGGTGAGAGATAAGGGTCTAGTTTCGTTCTTCTGCATATGGATATCCAGTTTTCCCAGACTATTTATTGATGAGAGTATCCTTTCCCCATTGTACGTTTTTGGCACCTTTGTCAAAAATCAATTGGCTGTAAATATGTGGATTTATTTCTGGGTGCTCTATTCTGTTCCATTGGTCTATGTGTCTATTTTTATACCAATACCATGCTAAATATCCCATCAACGGACAAATGGACAAAGAAAATCTGGTATATATGCACAAGGGAATACCATTTATCCATTTTAAAAAAATAGAATCCTGTCACTTGCAGCAACATGGATGGAACTGGAGGTCATTATGTTAAGGGAAATGAACCAGACACAGAAAGACAAATATTGCATGTTCTCACTCACATGTGAGAGCTAAAAAAGTTGACCTCATGGAGGTAGAGAGTCGAATGATAGATAACAGAAGCTGGGAAGGGTGTGTGTGGGAGACAGGGTAATGAAGAAAGGTTGGTTAATGGGCACAAACATGCAGTTAGGTAGGAGAAATAAGTTCTAATGTACCACAGAAGAGTAGGGTGACTACAGTTAACAACAATGCATTGCATATTTCAAAGTAGCTAGAGGAGACGACCTGGAATGTTACCAACAAAAAAAAATGATAAATGCTGGAGGTGATGGATATCCTAAATACTCTGACTTGATCATTACACATTCTATGCATGTGTCAAAATATCACATGTACCCCATAAATATGTACAAATACTATGTATCAATAAAAACAAACAAACAAACAAAAAACCAGGAAGTATAAAAGGGCAGCATATTCCTCTTCTGGGCCCTTCCCATTTTGGTGCATGGAGAGGGTCTTTCTAGGGGAAATCCTGTCCCCTTTGGCAGCACTAGTGAGGAGGACCCTGCTGAGGCCTGACCCTCACTTGGCCTTGCTCATTGGAAGGCCTGCACTGGTCCCGCAGGCTCTGCAGACCCAAGGGGACAAAGGTACTCCTGGGGGGGATGGAGTGAATAATGAGTCACAATAAGGTGTGTCCACTTTGACCAGGGAGGGAAAGTGAACTGGGCAGGAAAACAAAAGGGAAATACAAATCAGAAAAAGAGGGAAGGTGATAATTGTTGGAGGATGTGAGCAAAGTGTTTTACTCAGAACAAAACAGAGGAAAAGGCAGAAAGGCAGGGAAAGGGAGAGAATAATTCCTCTTCCAAAAGTTCTGAGTGTGAACTAAAATAAAATCTTAAGCCCCCCAGCTGACTGAACAGACCCCCTCTTGGCCAAGGGGACCCCAGAAAAACCTTAAAACTGAGTTGCAGCCATAAGAAGAGGGGAAGTCAGACACATCTAGTTATGCCCCATCCCTTTTGGATTTATTCTTTGTAACAATAAGGTACAAAATCATTAACAGGCCTAAGGCCATGTAAGATAAAGGTTAAACCTATAGGTCATCGATTTACTTACCAGATCACTTGAGTCTCAGTATGTGTCTGGTACATGTCCGGTGACTTGTCTCTGATTAACAGACTTCCTTATCTTAACTTAAAACATTAGAAGCCTTTAGACAAAGCTTCATTTCTTTAAGCAATTACAAACCAAAGAATCTTTAAACCCACCTATAACCTGTAAGCCCCCATTTCAAGATGTTCTGCCTTTTCAGGCCAAATCAATGTACATCTTCCATGTATTGATATATGACTTCCCATATAATTCCTGTCTTCCTTAAAACGTATAAAATCAAACCATAACCCAACCACAATGAGACCACTTGCTCAAGGCTTCTTGGGGTTGGCTCTCTGGGCCATGGTTGCACATATTCGGCTCAGAATGAACCTCTTTAAATTATTTTACAGGGTTTGGGTTCTCTTCTATTGACATGAGACAGACACTAGTCATCTGTGTCCCAGTTCAGGGAGGCGCTGTTGACCTCTGACACCGATTAGGTACACTTTGCTATCTCCCAAAGGGCTCTGTCAACAGAAGCTGAGGGTTGTGCTAAGTTGTTGATCTGGAAACAAGGATGAAAACCGGAGGTCAGCCCTGTGTAGTTTTACTGCCCCTGAAGGATGTTCACATCACCCTGCAAGCCTTATTTTGCCAGAGCTGCATATGAACAGCTGGTTAGTTTGTCCTTAGACCTATGTGGTAACTCAGGGAAGCTACAACAACTTATAAGGTAGTTAGGACAAGAAATATTCCTATTTCACAGATAAGGAAAGCAAGATTCAAAGAAGTTAAATAATGTATTGACAAACCATCTGAAAACCAGTGAACTATAAGAAGAGTGAGTTGCATTATTGAGTTATGTGAGAAAATAAAATAAACAATATAATTAAAGATGTACTAGGTTATAATGGCAGATTATACAAATGTATCTAGCATTTCTTCCTCCCAAATAAAGCCAGAACTACAGTTGACAGATTTTTCAAAAAGACAGAAATCCACAAAGATAAGGAAAATAGGAAAGGAGACAAGGATGACAACGAGAAAAGACTAGATGCTGCAGAACTGACGGATGATGGAATTGAATTTACTCAGTTGACCTAAAGAGCCAAATCTAAAGCCAGGATCAGGGAAGCTGAAAACCAACTTGCAGAATTCCCAAAACACTTATGAACTGGCACCAATAGGTCCCCTTGGATCAGGTAGTTAAGCAGAGGGGAGAGAGAGAAAAGAAGGATTTGGAGGAAGTTATTTAAGAAGGAACTAGATCCCTAGATCCCCTCGCCCACTCCACACCACTGAGGGACACCCCTCTGACCCCCCACTCCTGGGAGCAGGATGGGGAGGGGCAGAAAACAGAGTACTAAGAGGGGGGGTGCACCAACTCAGAGGAGGGTTGGCCAGCACAGTTGAGGGTCAGGATACTATACTGAAGTTCACTACAACACCCTGGTAGGGTGATTGACTATGTCCACACTGGATGTTGTCTCATCATGGAGACCCCAACCTTCTTCTACTTGGCTCCCAGAAGCTGTCTGCCAGGCCTTTGCCCTCCAGTCTGGAGACTGGGGGAGAACTTTCTGGGGATGACCAGTACAGAGGAAAGGGCTCCCTCATTGACTCACTCAGCGCTCCCAGGCAGCTCTTTAGCACTTGCTTTTAAACATGAACAGACAACTAATCATCACTAGATGTCTGAGAAAAGCCCATAACCCAGGAGAAAAACAACTCAAGGAAACAAACTATGCAGGGAGATGCAGGAAGAAAAAAAAAAATTAAAAATTATTATTAATCTCCCCAGAGAGACAAGAGAAGAAAGATATTGCCTCCCTGAAATAAAAACAGAATACCATGAAAAAGGACTAGCTGGAGAACAAAAATAATACCTTGAAATAAAACGACAGAATCAAAATCTACGAAATTTATATTATAAACTCAATTCTCCACTTATGTATTAATAGTCCTATCATGTTCCAAAAAAGACTTAAGGAGGCTTACAAAACGCACACAGTAGAACAGGATAAAAATAACAACGAAGCAGAGAAAAAGGGAGAAAAGGAAGATGAGGCCAGATGTCACGTTCACACACGAAACTTGGTCCGTGAGGTCCTTAGGAAGGTTATTTTATCCCTAGGTTTGAATGTAAAGGAATTAGGTACTATTTCCATTGTTTTAAAATCTTTGTTGTTTTTTATTTGCGGCCACTGCGCCTGAGGGACGGCGTGTGTATGTAATCCTGCCCATCTGCGTCGACCTCTGTGCCAATCGTCTCTCTTTAGGGTAAGAAACTGCCTTTTTAATTCTTTGGGACTACTTATGTGCCCTCAGCAGTATTTTGTACTCAGGAACTTACATAGCTTGCATTTCTTTCCCCGTATCTTCCTGCCTTTTTAGAAAAGAATAAAAGAAAAGAAAAGAAGAGGGAGGGAAACCTACTTCTGAGGCCTTGGAAAAATATTATACAGGGCTGGCCTAAGAATAATCCCCTTGGAAGGAGCCCAGAATGATGAGTTTGACTCTTGAGGCAAAGACCAAGATAAAGAAAAATCTTCTCACGAATCATGTTGGGTTTGAGTCCATTATCTGTACTCCATGACCCTAACATTTAACATTCTGATTTTTGAAATGAGGAAGGTGCATTCTAAACTTTGGTGAATTTAGGCCAGGGCAAAGGGAGGTCGGTAACGAGGGAGGGTGGAGGAGGAAAGGCGAGGAGAACCCCTAAACAGAACCAGAAAAAGCAGTTCTCCCTCATGGAAAAATTTTGATTTGGAGATTTACACTTCTACTAACATTTAAATTGAAAGGTATCGCTCGCAACTCTACACGGGAAACCAGGATATCTGCATTTAAATAAACACCACTTAGAGAAGAAAAATATATAGGCTCTGGATGTCTATTTGCTCTTTAAAGACCTTGCACAGAAAAATGATGATTGGAATTTTTTTTCTCATTAAAAACCCCAGAAATGGTGAGGGTAAGTGTGCGTTAGACCTTGCTGCAATGGCAAAGACTGGGGCTAGAGAAAGGAGCTTTTTAATACCTTGTATTAGTGGCCCCAGCGGTAAGGGCTTGGAGTGCCACCCTGCAGCTGGAGACCAGCAAGGCATGGTCCTCTGCTGGCCACCTGGGCGCCTCTGGGAAGCTCTCCCTCCTGCATGAAATGCACAGTAGCCCTGGCTACGAGGCAGGGGAGTGTGAGCTGCCCTGGGAGCTGGACATTCATTCATAAATTAATCAGTCCCTTGAGAACCAAGGTCCCTGGAATCGGAGGGCAGAGCAAAGTGGAGAGGACAGAACTCAAGTGTGTTTGCCCCGAGGGTCAGTCAGTCTGGAAAGTAAGAAGTGGAGAGAGACTGCAATGAACATGCTAGCCCTAGCTGTGGGCTCAACTCACGACAAGCTGATTCAAAGGACTGATCACTGTACAGCAACCATCTCTGAAGGAAGTGGGGGTTTTGATTCTGGGGAACCACACAGAGATGCCACAGGTGGGGCTGGAAGGATGGATTCTGGGAACCAGGCTACTCCTGTTCAAATCCTGTCTGTTTCACATACTGGCGGTGGGAACTTGAGCAAATTAGTCCATTTCTCTGGATCTTAGTTTCTGCATCTGTAAGCGGAGGTTATGACTGTACTTACTTAGAAGAGTTATTAAGAGGATTAAACAAGTTAATATGTGTAAACTGCTTAGAATAGCTCCTGGCACAATGCTAGAGCTATATAAGTGTAAATAGAAATGGAGGTCACCTAAATTAAAGCAGTTCTCTTTTGTTCATGAGCCACATCCCTTGCATTTGCTATACATGAGCACAAAAGGAGCTGAGTAACAGGTTGGGGTAGGCCCCTAATTAAGGAAGTGGTACTCACAGGAAGCAGGCTTCTGGAAGCTGTTCTTTTGCCTTTCAGTTACCTGGAGAGGCCAAGGCGAAGGTTTTATTTTTCAATTTATTGAGATGCATCCACCCCAAGTGTTGAGGCTGCCTATCCTCCAAGGACCAAAATGGCCAGAGTCTACAGCAGTGAATAGCAGAGGCGCCAGTGGCCACGGAAGCTGTTTGAACCCTGGGCTCTGGCAGTGAGCACTATACTGATCCAGAAGGAAGAGACATGGGCAGGACTGCCACTCTGTTGGGAGGGCTTCAGTGAGTTAGTTAAGAAAAACTAAAACAGCAAATTACCTAACTAGAAGTTTTGCCTATGACTTCTTCTAGAGTGTAAGTTAGTTCAGCATCATAATGTAGTTATATATATTATTTTATTTTATGTTTTTAAATTGACAGATAACATTGTATATTTTTATCATGTACAACATGATATTTTGAAGTACATGTGCACTGTGGAATGGTTAAATCTAGCTACTTAACAACGCATTATCTCACACAGCTATCATATTCGTGGTAAGAGCACATAATATCCACTCTTCACATTTTTCAAGAATAGAATATATCATCATTAACTATAGTGACTTTGCTGTACAATAGATCTCTTGAAATTTACTCCTTCTCTCTAATTGTAATTGTATATCCTTTAACCAACATCTCCCCATCCCCACCCCCGCAACCACCCCAGCCTCTGGCAACCACTGTTCTATTCTCTACTTCTACGTGATCAACTTTTTTAGATTCCACATATGAGTGAGATCATATGGTATTTGTCTTTCTGTGCCTGCCTTATTTCACTTAACATAATGTCCTCCAGGTTCATCCATGTTGCCACAAATGGCAAGATTTCATTCTTTTTTATGGCTGAATAGTATTTCATTTCTTTATCCATTCATCCACTGATGGACACTTCAGTTGATTCCATATTTCCATATCTTAGCTACTGTGAATAATCTGCAATGAACATGGAAGTGCAGATATCTCTTTGACATACTGATTTCAATTCCTTTAGATATATACCCAGTAGTGGAATTGGTGGATCATATGGTAATTCTATTTTTAATTTTTTGAACTTCCATACAGTTTTCCATAATGGCTGTACTAATTTCATTCCCACCAGCAGTGTACAAGGGTTCTCTTTTCTCCATTGTCAGCACTTACTAGCCTCTCCCTTTTTGACAACAGCCATTCTAACTGGGGTGAGGTGATATTTCATCGTGGTTTTGATTTGCGTTTCCCTGATGATTACTGCTGTTGAGCATTTTTTCACATGCTTTTCGGCCATTTGTATGTCTTCTTTTGAGAAATGTCTATTCAGGTCTTTTGCCCATTTTTTAATTGGGCTATTTGGCTTTTTGCTATTGTTTGAGTTCCTTATATATTTTGGATATTAACCCCTTGTCAGATGTATATTTTGCAACTATTTTCTCCTGTTCTGTAGGTTGTCTCTTCATCTGGTTGGTTGTTTCCTCTGCTGTGCAGAAACTTTTTAGTTTGATCCCATTTATCTATTTTTGCTTTTGTTGCCTGTGCTTTTGAGGTCTTATGAAAAAATCCTTGCCCAGACCAATGTCCTGAAATGTTTCTCCTACGTTTTCTCCTAGTAGTTTCACAGTTTCAGGTCTTCCATTTTAAGTCTTTAATCTATTTTGAGTTAATTTTTGTATATGGCAAGAGATAAAGGTCTGGTTTCATTCTTCTGCATGTGGATATCCAGTTTCCTCAGCACCATTTATTGAAGAGACCACCACTTCTCCATTGTGTGTTCTTGGCGCCTTTGTCGCAAATCAGTCGGCTGTAAATGTGTGGATTTATTTCTGGGCTTTCTATTCTGTTCCATTGGTCTATCTGCCCGTTTTTATGCCAGTATCATGTTGCTTTGATTACTATAGCTTTGTAGGATATTTTGAAGTCAGGAAGTGTGAAGCCTCCAGCTTTGTTCTATTTGCTCAGGATTGCTTTGACTATTCAGGGTTTTTTATGGTTCCATACAAATTTTAGAATTGTTTTTCATATTTCTGTGAAGAATGTCATTAGTATTTTGATAGGGATTGCACTGAACCTGTACTTTGCTTTGGGTAGTATGGACATTTTAACAATATTAATTCTTCCAATCTATGAACACAGGACATCTTTATTTGTGTCTTCTTCAACTTTTTTCATTAGTGTTTTATGGTTTTCATCGTAGAGATCTTTCACCTCCTTGGTAACATTTATTCCTAGGTATTTAACTCTTTACAGCTATTGTAAATGGGAGTATGTTCTTGATTTCTTTTTCACTAGTTCACTATTAGTGTATGGAAATGCTACTGATTTTTGTATGTTGATTTTGTAACCTGTAACTTTCCTGAATTTGTTTATTAGTTCTGTTTTTAGTGGAGTGTTTAGGGTTCTCTCTCTCTCTCTCTCTCTCTCTCTCTCTATATATATATATATATATATACACACACACATATATATATGTGTGTATATATATACACACACATATATATGTGTGTGTATATATATATTTATATATATATATGTGTGTGTATATATATATATAAAAAATAAAACTACATAGTGTAGTTATATTTAAGGAATTATTTTTATGTTAAAATAAAATAGTTCTTAGGGCTTTGATCCCTAAAAAGCCCTTCAGAACTGCCTTCTGCCTCCCCCTGCATCTCCATCTTTCTCCAAGCCCCTCATGCTCCAGTCAGAACAAACTGCAGTTCCTTCCCTCCTTCCTTGACAACGCTGTGCTCTCTGCCAACATGGCTCCCCACTGGCTCCATCTGGCAAGCTTCTCGTCATCCTTGAAGATTTCCCTAAAATTAAATGTCTCTGAGAGGCTTCCATGGTACTTTAACGGACACTCACATCCAGTCCTCAGGGTTCCTGTAGCAGTTCGTGGATATCACTACCACATCTTTTTTATAAGTATTTGTTTATGTCTCCCTTTCTCCAGTAAATCTGAGCTTGTTCAGGGTTGCATTCGTGTCTGGTTTATTTTGTCTTTCTAGTCCCCAGAGCACTGCCTGACATAAACAGGTGCTCAATATTTGCTCAATGAGATCATCATCCCACCCCGCCACAATTACTAAAATTATGTGCACCATCATATAATGCAGGGTGATGAGAGTGAACCTTCACAATTCAACCCACTTCAATGACTCAAATGTCACTGCAACTTAAGGCCAATTTTTCTCTTCTCCAATCTCATTTTTTTTTAAAGAAGGCAGTATTAACTTTCACTTAACAATTCAACATAGTTGTTTATTGTACACAAAGGACACATCAACATGGGTCTGGATTCCAGATGACACAGAGCTATAAAGTTTAATGAGCACATATGATACCCCACAAATTAGGAACCCAACAGACCTTTCTGTACCATCCCTCCCCCAAGTCAGGAAGAGATAGTGGGAGAAGGTAGTTGCTGTAGAAACAAGAAGTAGTTTCTGGGTCAGAATACAGGCTCAATGCTTCCTCCTCCTCAGTCCTACCTCCGGATCAGAGAGCTGCCATAAATAGGGATATTATGTGATGCTGCCATATACAAATCACATCCATTGTCAAAACAATGAAAGGCAAATTGCAAAGTTTGTACTCGCCTGATGAAAGCTAGGTCAGCAGCTAAAGCAAGTGCCTGGAGAAAAGAAAGAAGTAGGGAGAAACCCGGGACAGTGGCATAGTTGCAAACTCGAAAATCGTAAGAACGACTCCCTTCTCCCTGCTGCCACACTGCTAAGCCAACAGCAGAAACTGCAGAAGGGAATGATGAAAGGAAACTGAAGCTCAGACAACCAGATATACCTGGGTAGACCCAGCTCAGAGCCTGGTTCTCTGTCCCCTGGCTGTCTTCCTACTGATGAAGACAAGCTAGACCAGTACAATCTGCTACTTCACCCGAGGGAAACTTCCATTTCTCCATCCATATATCATGCATCTGACAGCTGTTCTGAGTGCAAAGTACAAGAATCTGGGGTTGCTTGGCAAGAATGTGCCCCTTTAGACGTAGCACAAAGCAATCAGAAGATGGAAGCTTTAAAACACACAGATACCCTAGAGGGTGCTATGCAGCCTGGAAAAATGGTGCAGGTGTCTGAGATTTGGCTCATGGCAAAGAATTTGAAAAGCCAAGGGATGGGGAAGATAAATAGGAATTAACACTGATTGTGCTTTTACTATGTGCAGGCATGATGTTGGGCAATTTACACAGCACGTATCAATATATCCTCCCAATGGCTCTGTAAGGTAGGTGCTGTTTTCTCATTGTGTAGATTTGGAAACTGAGACAAGGGGATTTCAGTTGACCAAGGTTGCACAGGCAGTAAGAGGCAGCCCTGGGACGGGGTCTTGGTCTGTCCATACCCTTTCCATTCCTCAGTGCTTCTCATGTTCCACATCACTTCAAACCCCAGAAGGGAACTGAACATCCAATCAAATGTAATGGAATATGATTCAGCTATGAAACTTATTATTTTGAAGAATGTCAATGACATGGGAAAAGTTCATAATAGAATATTAAATGAAAAACAACACACGAGCCTACGTATTCTATAGGACCCCTATACGAGTACTGCAGGTGTACATATGTGCCTCTGTGCATGTCTACCCATGTGGGAAAAGCAAAGGAAAAGTACGCCAAATGTTAACAGGAAGGCTTTTTTGGGTTGTGATATTTTGGGTTTTGTTTGTTCTTTTCTACAATGAGAATGTGTTAGTTTAACAATCAGATTTTTGGGGTTCTTTGGGAGATGTGAACTTTATTGTTTTTAAAAAAGTTCTAAGTATGAATAATGAGGCAAACTGCCCTAACTCAAGCTATGATAGGAGACAGTGGTCTCAGGCCTGGCCACAGATTCCTTCTCAAGAGTATTGTCTTTTTAATGACATACTGCCACTAAATGTTTTGTTTTTAACAGTGAAAGCTAAAGACCCGCTATGCTCCTCTTTGGCCAACAGTGTGCACTGTGGGAATACTTGCTGTTAGAGGTCAGGGCTTCCTTTACTCGGCAGCTCCAGGGCAAGTCAGCACAGATTGATTGCCAAGAAGGGGGCTCTAAGATGTCATTGCCTACAACTACGTTCTTCTTTGTGTATGATGCTTTCAGTGAGGTGTGCATGGTTCCCTGAGCACCCACTCCCTGACTATATCTCACACTTTAGCAGCAAGGCACTTTGGGACCACCCCAGAGTCCTAAACAAAACTTACACAAATGTCACTATAGTAACCTCCTTACCCCCAAAGTGTCCCTTTAACTATGAGGTCTCCACAAACAAAGCACAGCAATTTCTGTTTGAACAGCATGATGGCATGGAGAAAAACCCAAAAATACTGAACTTAAGGTTAGAAGACCAGCATTTGAGTACTGGTTCTGCACATACTGGTTGGAATGTATTTTCTGGGTCACAACCAAACTGTCTTAGTTCTGAGGCCTCAAAGCTGAGAACAATAGATGACAAACCTCCTTCTCCACATTCTAAAGCTGAGTTATCCAATGGTAGCTACTCGCCACATGTGGGTGTTGAACACTCAAAGTGGGGATTGAGCACTTGAATTGAGACATGCAGTAAGTGTAAAATATGCACCAGATGTCAAAGACTCCGCATGACTTTTGCTGATAAGTAAAATATCTCTAATAACTATTTATACTGATTACATATTGATATGACAATATTTTGGATATATTGGATTAAATAAAATATATTGCAAAAATTAATTTTACCTGTTTCTTATATCTTTAACGTGGCTGATAGAAAAATTTAATTATATATATAGTTTGCATTATATTTCTATGGGACAGGGCTGTTCTAAAGAGAGGTGTAAGACCTTGCTAGTGCTTTCCCCACCTTCAGTTTACATATAATGAGAGACAGAGATTAGGGAAGGAGGCTGGTGAGTCACAGTTTCTAGGAGAGAGTCCTCACAGGGCTCTGCGTGTCCCTTTCCTCCCTATGGAGCTTCCCCACTGCCACCATGAGCACTGGTTAGCTCAAAGCCAGGAAAGGGCCCTCAAAAGAACCACATGAAGGGCTGTATACGGATACTCTAGGGTTGAGAGGACAAAGGCCACGGCGCCTATCTGTAGCCTGAGAAAACAAGGCCAGAGGCTGGTTCGAGCCACCTGTGGCAACAGAGCCAAGACAGAACTGTGGGTGGGGAAGGATCCTGCCCTTTCTCCATGGGCCAGGAGGATGCCAATGAAGACTAAAGCACCTTGAAAAGACTCTGCCCTAGAGCTTTGCCTGTTAGGATGTGATGACTCCAAGAGAAAGACCTCCAAAGACCTCTGTGTGGGGGTAGCACCAAAATGGGAGATGAGGAGGGAGTGGAACCAGGTCAACTGGAAAGTGCCTGCCCACATCAGGAGACAATGGTGCATGGCCAATCCCTGCAAAACTTTCCCATAGGAATCACAAAAATGCCCTACAAGAGACAGAGCCAGCTTTGGGGCCCTGCCACATAGAAGGCCTCAACACAGACAGCAATAACACCAGGCAAGTTAGACCCCCTGGGCCTTCTACCCGTCCTCCTTTCCCCAACTCCAGCCCTGGAGGAGCCTCAAGTAGCAGGGCTAACAGGGAGCAGGTAGAACAATGAAAATAAAGAAACTGAACAGATCCCTTTTCTTACTGCAGGTTTCCCAGAGTGTGTCAAGCCCAAGCTTGGGAAGGGAGAAGATTTAAACTAAAATGCAAGACTGAAGTTCTGATATTAGAGCTAGAATTTTAATACTTACAAATAAAAGCTTATTAACAGCTGACAATTTACCCCCAAATCTGTGGGATATCCCATATATCTCACCTAGGAATGGGGATGGGGGATCATACAGAATGGGCTTAAAAGGTTGTAGTGAGAAAAAAAAATAAAGCTGTAGTGTACAGTCTTTTCAATAAATTGATTACCTTATATAAGTCATACCTGAAACAAGAATGATATGATGATGACAATAGTAAAGCTAGCATTCCTTATGTGCTTGGCATGTTCTAAGCACTTTCTATACATTATCACATTTAATCTTCCCCCCAAATTGATGAGTTTATCATTCTCCTTTTTACTGATGAGCTAATAAGGAATTTGCCCTAAGCAGGCAGCTTGGAAGCAGTAGAGCTGGGGCAACCATCCTGGTCTGACTCCAAGGCCCGTGCTTTTAATCACTGTGCTCTACAGCCCCTAGAGTCATTGATCAGATGAGCTCTGTGAAAGCCTTTTATAAACTGTAAGGTGCCACTACAAACACCAGTGATCATTTATGTTCACTGCCAGACTACAAGGCAGAGGAGCAAATACAGTGGGAACAAATACAGCATCATCCAATGCGTATTTAGTAGTTTCAGGGCATACTAGTCTTTAAAACGACATGGGAAATATAAGACTAGCAACTTTCTCTCCCCCAAAAAACCTTCAATTCAGCGATTCTGGCAAATTCTGTTTTCTAATTTAGAAGTATGATAGTGAAGGGGCCCACAGAATGTATGCTTATCTCCATCCACATATGAGCAAAGATGTTTTCCAAAGCCCATTGCATGGGAGGGCAGGAGCAGGAAAAATAGGTGTTTCGGAGTAATAAGGACCATAAGATAGTGGTGGCTGCCACCCCGTTAAAAGGAGATGGCCTTTGACCCCTTCTTTTACTTCTGTTACTTTATGCAAGTTGCATAATTTCTGTGTTCATCTGTCTACTTTCTGAAATGGGAATAACAGCACCCTTGCCACCTGCAAGTCTGGGGGTGGACTAGAAGATTCTGCTCCAGTGGTTGTGATTCCCAATGCCACATTTGCAATATGCCAGCCCATCTTTATCTCCAGAGATGGAGCAAAGCATGAAAATAAAGAGCATGATATTAAAACACTAACAATACATCATTTTGGGAGGGAATGTTTTGAAGAATGCTGAGGGACCATAAATGAAATAGATGATGACCAGTTTTTGTACCTCCCAGCAGGCGGGAAGTTGTTGTGAATGAGGTGACACAGCCTTCTTCCCTCTTCCTGCAAGGCAGTGCTTCCTTCTCCCCATGGTGTTTCCTTCCCCTGTCAAGGAGATGCCTGTCAATAACCAGTAATGACTGAGTGGGCTCAGTCTACCTCTCCTTTCCCCTGTGCCTTTCTCTGTGGCTCTGTTGACTTATTTTTGAAGGCTATCTGTGTCCAAGACTTTTTTAGCAGATGGTTAAAGCTCATTCAAATAAAGATCTTGCCAAGAAAAGGACCTCTTTAGAAGGAAACTTAAGTTTATATCCTACCCTCCACTTGAAAAAAAGTTCCACCAACAAAAATTTCCTGTTTGGGGTCATCCTACATTCATTCATTCATTAATTCAATGCATGTTTATCAAGCAGCTATGTGTGCAAGAGATAGAGCAGTGGGCGAAACTGAGTTACCAGCTTCATGAAACATACTTTCCAGAGAGAGTACAAACTACACACATAGACACATACATATATATGTCAGGTGGTGGTAAATGCTATGGGGAAAGATAAAGTACGTAAGGGGGAGGCGGTGTAATCGGGTGGAGGTGGGGACGTTGCTATTTAATATGTGGAGGGCAGGAAAGCTCTCTTAGTAAGGTGATGTTTAAGCAGACACATGTGGAAGGGAGGGAGTGGGCATGTGGGTGTCTGGGCGAAAAGTATTCCAGGCAGAGGGAACAGCATTTGCAAAGGCACTGAGGCAGGAGTCTGCTTATCATGTCTGAGGAACGGTAGAGACTACATGTTCTATATACTCTGGTGTAATGTTTCTCTTCTCATAATTATTATAACATGCTGACTTAGAGCCACCTAATAGATCTTATGATCTGTTAGAAACAAAGAAGTATTTGCTAACCAAATAAGTTCTCTTTCAGAGAATAAATGCATGTTCCAATTTTCCATCCTGATGACTAAGAGAAGAGGATAGAGATTTTTGCTCAATTAAACTGCCTTTGATGAGGTATTCACTTGGTCAGTCACTCACCAGGGACTTCATATGCCATACTTAGGGCTTGGATTTCATCCAGAAGGCCATGGCAAGCCACCAGAGGATTATAAGCTGGGGAGAAACTGGTAAGCTTTTGTTTTATCTAGAAAGACAACTGTGGCTGCAGAGTGGAGCTCCAGCTGAGAGAAAAGGACTCTAGAGGCAAGACAATTCCTTGGGATGGGAGAAAGGAGGAAGACTTGCACTGTAGCAGAGGACAGGGAGGAGAGGCTGAATTCAGGAGGCAGGAAAGCAGTGGAATTAATAGGAATTGGTGACTGATGGAATGGGAGAGATACAGGGAAGGAGGAGCCCCTGGTCGCTCCCAGGTTTCTGGCTTGGATGATGGGGGGATGGTGATATCCTTGACCAAGACACAGAATGAAAGAGGCGACACAGAGTGTTGCTTTTCTGTTGGAGTTTATTTTTATTTTTTTGGAGAGGGTGATGGGGGAGAAGATGGAAGAACAAAACTCAGAAGAAAAATGGGTCAAGTTCAGTTCCTTGAGTGCCTAATACACATCTAATTGGAAACGGTCATTATGGCACTGGCTGTGTGGGTCTAGCACATGGGGCAGAGATCAGTACTTGAGACGCTGATCTGAGATTGATGTAGTCAAAGCTTGAGGACTGAACGCCTGCTTTCCCAGAGATGGGGCATAAAACGAAAACGTTACAGACAGAATCTGAATACCAACATTTAAGAGATGAAAAGAAGAAAAGGAGAATGAAAATAGATGACCCAAAAGGGTACGACAAAATCCAGCATAAGGGACATCTTGGGAGTGAAAAAAGGAAAAAGTTTCGCTGATGGCTCACATCACTGAGATCAAATAAGACACAACATCATAAAACCTTCAACAAAGACATGCCAAGCACTGACGGCGCACAGGCATCGTGCTAGCAACAGGGAACACAGTTTCTACCACGGCGTGGTTTCTTCTCACGTGGAGCTTACTAGATTTACAACTAGGAGAGGTCCCTTGTGACCTTGGCAAGGGCCTTTCAGTGGAAGTCAATTTCTTCGGCCTACTAGGAATGAAGGGGGGTGAGCACGTGCAAGTCGCTCCTAACTGCATTACGCTGTCAAGTAGCCCGGCTGGAGAGAAGAGCAGAGAAATGGAGCAACAGTGAGGGGGAAGTACAGAGTGAGGGAGGACTTTTCTTTTTTTAAAGGATACAAGACTTGAGTGTATTTCTATGCAGAGCAGAAAGAATTAGCAGAGAGGATGAACCTGAAGGTACCAGAGACACAACCTCCCATGTGCTATAAATCTTGCCCAAATCGATACAGCAGACCACAAGCAAACTCAGGGAAGCCCTTCCTGGTTCCACTTGATAAACGTGGCTCAGAGGTGACAGACACTGAGTCTGGGGTCAGACTGTGTGGGCTTGAGTTCCAGGTCTACCTCGTACTTGCTGTGCAATCTTCAAATCTCTGTGCCTCACTTTCCTCATCTGTGAGCAGGGATAATAATAGCACCTACCCCATGAGATTGTTATGGGGATTATATTTGTATATTACTTAGAGGCTGTGTAAGCAATATAAAGTAAGTGCTATGTATGTGCTTAGAAAGTAAGGCTTAGAAACACACAATGTATAGGTACCCCCAGATATGCACGTTCAGTGGAAGGAGTCAGTTGGGAGAGAAACAAGAGAAGACAAAACCTGGTAGGTGGGGCATGGGGGGTGGGGAGAAAGTGGATGAGTTTACAGGTGACAGACACCTTTCCTATTCCAAGTCACTGAGAGCTCCGCTCAGATTCCTGCCCTCTCTGAAACCTCTCTTGAGTGCTCCTACCTAGAATCACCCATTCTGTAAGAAATGCCAGTCATGTAGCATAGTTGTGGGCAGGACCTCTCACTCAGTGCCCATTCATTCATACATTGACTCATTCATTTGTTCATTTGCTGAGGCCTATCTCCCAGCCAGGTATTATTCTAGGCACTGAAGAGACAAAGACAGGTATGACACCAGCCCTTCCCTCTTGAGAAGGTCACTGGTCCATAAAGCCTTGGGGTTCTCTTGTTGTGTTCTCTCCTACTGTCCTCCCATGTCTTAGGCAGTCATCCAATTGCTTGGAGAACAGCGGATACATTTTTCCTTTGTGTCTCCCACAGCATTTTATATGTAGCAGAACCTCTAAATCTCCATGGTATGAAGGAATGAGTCTGTTCCACTCAGTGTGAACATGAAGGACTAGGCGCCCACAGCATCCTTCCTGGATGATCAGTTAGCAAAGGGAAAGGAGCTGGCATTCACTCGGCACTTACTACATGGCAGGAACTATAGATGGCACCCTGTACACAGCTCACTCAGGGCCAGGTGACAAGAAAGCCTTTTCTATTTGTTTTGTTCAAACATGATGCCTAATGGCTTCACTTTTATGTTTCCAAATGTTTTCCATTTTGTATGCTTTGCTTTCTATGCTTGAAGTGTCTCACGTGACTGGTAACGTTTTTCATGCTTCACGTGTAGTCAATCACTTTTAAATTTTGCCGGCGTTTTGCTGTTGGGTCTTTTGTTAGGTAAATGCTTGTTATGTAGTTTGTGTCTGGTTTTACAAGAGACAAGCATCCCCACCCCTCTGGCCTCATGGGTGCCAATCTCTCCCTCTGCCTTCGATGTTGTCTTTGTTCTGTGACAGGCTATCAAAGCTGCTCGAATAAGGTGCTCGCTAATGAGGCCAAGGTCATTGGCAGATATGTGAAAATCCAGAACAAAACGGGGAACATTGCGACAAAAACTTTTTTTCTGTTCTCCCAAAGGAAATTGTGTGTTTGCTTTACCTCCAAGTTGGAAAAAAACTAAATGGATCATGGATTTTTTAAAAACTATTATGGACAAAAGATGTAAGGCAAGATGTGTACATATTGATACCCAACCTTGTCTGCTCCCTGCATGATTTCTAAAGGAACAATAGACACTTACTGTGTCCTCATACCTGGCAGCACAAAACAAATTTCCACGTTTAAGATTCATTTCTGCCTTCTGGGGTCACTGTCGCTGTCACTGGAGAAGGGAAAAAGGGTCAGGGTCTTCTGTGCTTGTGGTATTTGGATGCAGAGGTGGTGGGAATGTCCCTGGACCCTGGGCTATACCTCAGAGGTCTGTGAGTAGAACAGACTCAATGGTTGCTATCATCTAGATGTTCTTGAGGAGGTTAAGCAAGGTTAAACAAGGAACTCAAACATCTATCATTTCTTTTCATTGTGAACATGATGGATATGCTAATTACCCAAATCCTCATCTTCGCTCTCAAGGTGCTCCTTCCTTTTTGATGCCATCACCATCCTCACAACCATCTGCCCCTCCCCACAAATCTCAGCCGCATTTTTGCATTCTACTCCTTCTTTGTCCCTTCATTTCTGATCAGTTGTCAAGGTCACCCGATTTTGCCTCCACGTAATTAATGCGTGTATCCCCTCCTCTCTGTCCCTGGAGGTGCCGCCTCTGCTCTGGCTCTGGCTGTCCTTCCCTCCCCCTGGGTGCCTTGGTGTAGTCAAATGAGCCTGAGCTTCGGTTTTTTAGGGTTAACACCTGCCTCGGTCACTTTCTGCTCTTTGACTTTCAGCAAGCCTCAATTTCCCCATCTCTAAGCACAGGCAGTAAAATGAGAAAATTTACATAAAATGCCCTGCACAGTGTCTGGCCCTTCACAGGAGCTCAGGGACCACCAGTTCTCTTCCTTCTTGCTGACCCGGCTCACAGAGGCCTTCTTTCCAGAGCTTCTCTGCTCCAATCCATTTTATGCTCTGCGGACAGATTAGTTCTCCTCAAGCCAACCTCATTCTCTGCCCTCCCTCCTGCCCCGTGCTCAAACCACAACTTCCCACTGTCTATCAGAGTGAAGTCCACATCGAAGGCCTAGGTTTTAGGCCCTTTGCATCTGACCCTCCCAACCAGCGCGATCTCTTTTCTCTGTTCCTTCCTTCGTAGGCTCTGCACTGGGGCCAACTGCATGGCCCGCCTTTCTCCCTGAATGCTGTCTGCCTCCCGGTCTCTCATCTTTGCTTGCACTGTAGAGAAGACACCTTCCCTCCAGCTCCGCACCCTTCCAGCTCAGCCCAGCCCTCAACCCTCAGAAAGACGCACTTGCCTTCCTATGACACTGAAATGATCATTTAGCTTGATTTGTGGCAAATAATAGAATACATAATAGTGCACACATATAATTTACCCAACTTTTAGAACTCTTCAGGGATCATTTAATTGTCAAAGTTAGATAATGTTTATGTTAAGAAGATGCCACTACTAAATGTATAAATGTAAGTTTTATAGTAGCTTAGTGTATTTGTGGGTATGTGGGTGTAGATAGGTAGGTAGATAGACACAGATATAAGTTAAACATTAGGTTTCTTTCTTTCTTTCTTTTTTTTGAGACAGGTTTTTTGTTGTTTTTTTTTTAAGCCTGTTTCCCGGGCTAGAGTGCAGTGGAGTCATCATAGCTCATTGCAACCTCAAACTCCTGGGCTCAAGTGATCCTCCTGCCTCAGCCTCCCAAGTAGCTGGAACTACAGGCGTGTGCCACCACGCCTGGCTAATTTTTCTATTTTTTGTAGAGACGGGGTCTCGCTCTTGCTCAAGCTGGTCTCGAACTCCTGGCCTCAAGCGACCCTCCTGCCTCGGCCTCACAAAGTACTAGGATTACAGGCGTGAGCCACCACATCTGGCCAACATTAGCTTTCTATATAGACATTTACATCTTTCTATATAGTAAATTAGTTTGAGAAATAAGTCATTTGCAGATACTCTGTAGTGAAATATTAATTTAAATGTTATAGGCTGACCAACCATATCCTTTTATGTAAGAAGCATATCGCAGACATTAAAAATCCTATTGTGAAAACTAAAAACAACCTAAATTATTCCAACAATTGGGATATGGTTAAATAAATTATAGTATGCTCACATTATGGGCTATTACACAGCCATAAAAATGATGTTTTTAGAGACATTAAATGATGCTGAAAAAAACTAGACACAAAATTGTATATTCTATCTGCTCCCGGATATATAATTATAATGATTATAAACACTAATGATAATAACAATAAGCAAGAAAAAAAGATCAAAAGAAAATACACCAAAGGTTAATAACGGGTGAAGAGGATTTTGGGCAATTTTAATATTCTTCTTCATCCTCTTCTGTGGTTTCTAAATTCCTCACAATAAGCATTTGCTGCTCTTACATCAAAGAAGAAAATACTCAAAGCATTATTTAAAAACAAACACAGAAACAAACAAATGTCCTTGGGCTTAGATAGGAACAAAGAGGTAGAGGAAGTTCAAATAGCTCTTTTCAGCATTGTCTAGTTGTCCCTCCATGGAGGCATTTGGTTTCCACAAAGTTTCCTCATCAACAGCCTATGTGAACCAAACACGATGAGCAGCTGCATGAGAAATACTCTCAATGGCTTTACTTAGAGGCAAGATGACCCAAAAATGCCAGGGAAAAGGATCCAAGGTTTTGCAAAAGAATAGAGTATTTTTTCCTTTAACATCTCTGTTCATATTTTACAATGCATCCTGGTAAAAGTCATTTTATTTTTATTTTATTTATTTAGTTTTTCAAATCCTTAAGACCATTATGCCATTTGTCCCCTCAACAATCTTTGAGTAGGCATTTTTCAAAAATCAGAATATACACAGAAATCTCTGAGAGAAGCATCAACATGACTGTCAACAATTATAGATTCATGGACACATGTTGGGACTAGGGAAAGAAAAGAGTTGTGATATGAAATCTGTTTTCTATAGAAAAGTGGAAATAGGAAATGCATATACCCAGAACAACACGTCAGCTGTAAAATCCTGAATGCCAGACAGAGGATGGGGGCAGCACATAATTGCTCTGAATGTGGCACCATGAGTGGCACACAAGGTGCCCAAGTAATATTCTTGGTTTACCAACACTTTTCATGACATGAAAGATCATAATGACATTGCAGTAGAGCACTATTAACTATGCTTCTTTGTGACATGAGGAAGCTGAGCATTCTTCCAAGGATCTAAAGAAGACCCGAAGACTTCATCAATTACAATGATGCTTTTAAATTAAAACTAAAAATTGAGAATTTTGAGACCCAGAAGTGTCTGAAGTTAGACTGTTGGGTCTGATCATTGGCTCCTGTCAGCCACGTGACTTTGGTCATCTTAAGCCTCAGTTTCTCCATCTGTAAAATGGAGTTAATGACAATGCCTCCCTCCAAATGTGAGGGTTGAGGGGATCATACATGGCACATGTTAGTTGCTCCACGCAGGTGAGTTGTTTAGGGCGCAGGGCACTAGATGAGCTGGACTCCCTTGAGGTCCACTGAGCATTCCACATTGCTGGCAAAGCCAGTTTCTTTCCCTTCTGTCATTTGAATCTGTCCAAATACCCTTTAGCAAATGTCTCAGATCATATAAAACTCAACATTTTGCAGGATCTAAATGCATAGGTTAAGTGAAAAATTTTTGTCAATAAACAGCACGAATTATGTTGTCAACCAATTCATGCTGCCGCAAATCTCTTGGGCTCATGATGCAAAGGCAGAAACATAAAGGACAATGATGCTGTTTCTGAACTTGCCTCCATTCTAAACCCTGGGGCACATTTAGAGCAGGCCATAGGACAATTTATATGTGAATGAGGCTGATGGAGAACACCCAAACTTTGGTCAGATTTTACACGTAGTCCCTGCACTCCCCGACTCTCATCCTAGCATTGACATTATGCCTTGCTTCATAATGATGACGTAACTTATTCAGCATGTATGATGTGCTGAATAAAACACTGTTCTAAGGACTCTACATTTAACTCATTCAATCGTCATAACAACCCTTATGCTTCAAAGATGGCTTGGGGGGACACCCTACCCATGGGATCACTTGTTAGTGAAAAATGACAAGCTGATTCAATCAGGTGCTCAGGGATATAGGAATGTGAGGGGCACACAGATGGGGCTTGAAATCCAAAGAACACTGAGTTGCTGTTTCTGCAGAGGCCGACCTTGGAAGCTCTGGGACGCAGGGAGGCTGTAGCTGAGAACACAGCTTGCCTGTGTTCTTTATTCCCTCATTTCCTTGCAGCAAAACCCTGTCACCAAAGACAAGCCGGACCTGCCTCCTCCCAGCAACCTGAAAGAGATTCCCCAACAAAACCCACAAGAATCAAGAGATGCCAGATTCTTTAAGTTCAGCAGCTTGTCAAGCTATTTGTAAGAAAATGTCAACCATTTTAAATTAAATTCAATTAGTGAGTTTGCGCTGATAGTTTTATTCAGGGCTGAGCACTCTGCCTCCCACATCGTCTCCACAAATGTGCTGAATGAATGGGTGAGTTGTCTGAGTTATACTTTTAAGTTCAATACACCAAACACACACAATGATTTGGTGAACAACCCAAGTTATACATAATGCATTTTACATCCTAAAGCTAGGAGAATGACTTTGAATCAATAAATGGAGCTTTAAAAGAGTTATTTTTATATTTTTGTTTTCCTTCAAATGTTCATTTGGTGCTTTAAAAATGCTTTCATGATGGTCCTTTCCCGCACCTTTTAAAATTGTGCTTAGACATAACACAAAATTTACCATCTTAATAATTTTTAAATATACACTTTCAGTGGCATTAAATAAATTTACATTGTTGTGGGACCATTACCACTAATGATCTTCAGAACTTTTTCATCTTCCCCAACTAAAACTCTGTCCCCATTAAACACTAACTAACTCTCCATACTCTCCCCAGCCCCTGGCATCCACCATTCTACTTTCTGTCTCTATGAAGTCAATTACTCATATACCTCAAATAAGTGGAACCATAAAACATTTGTTCTTTTGTGTCTGGCTTATTTTACTCAGTGTGTTTTCAAGGTTCATCTATGTTGTAGCGTGCATCAAAATTTCATGCCTGTTTTTTGAAAGTTGTGGTAAAATGTACATATAAAATTTATCATCTTAATCATTTTTAAGTGTACAATTCAGTGGCCATGGTGGTTCACTTTAATATGATAGTAATAGAAACAGCAACAACAGATTGCATGATATAGTCCTCTTAACTTTTGAAAATTCTGTCAGAGTTAGTACCAAAAAAGAAGCGAGGAGGTCTGGGTTAGCATCTGGCTCTGCCGAGGACTTCACAAATCACCTTGCCTCTCTGAGCCTGCTATTTCTAGGTGTTTGGTGACTGGATATCAGGCAAGAGTGTGTGTATTGGGTGTTATTATAACCCATTGCCACCCTGGGTTGGGAGAAAGAAAGCAAACACCCAAGGACACAGTTTCAAGGGAAGTAGCAAAGTGGTAACAAAAGACAGAGCGCACAGCCCTGACTCGTGAACGCATCTGTTAAGGCAGTTTCATTCGGTGGAATCTGTGGCATCTGCATTAGCAAAGCAGCACTACACCAGGCCGGCAGCTGCGGCGCAGGGAGAGGCTCATTACGCAGAGCCGGACGCCCTGCTGAAGTCCACGAAGGCATGCCAAGTCAAAGCAAAGCGCTCGGAATAGAAACCCATGCCCCTTTTTACATTGGGGAGAAATCAGGAAATTTTCCAGAAAGTAGGCAATGGGGATGTTGGGATAAGAAGGAAGGCAGCAGAGCAAGGATGTGCAAGACAGTTGGGGGTGGACGAGGCACATGGCCCATGTCCTCGTGGCCACTGAGCTCCGGAAGGAGCAAGGACAAAAGGGGTAGCTCAGAGGCACATGTGTCCCCAGGGCTCAGGAGAGGAGAGAGGCCACAACTCAAACCCCAAGTGAGAAAGGGTGAGCTGGAAAGGAGCTGAGAGCCGAAATCCCACATTGTGTTAATTAACGGAACTGTGATTTGCCAATGAATGCCCAGCAGGACGATCATCTGCTTGCTAGAGGAGCCCAGCTTTCCTGATGGAATCTCAAGTGCATGAGCCATGAAATTACTTCTTAAAAAAAAACAAAAACAAAAGACAAAGACAGTCAAAGAGGACAAGCACTTGTGTTTGTGTACTGGAAGGACTCTCACTGTCCTCTTCCTTGAAGAAAACAGGCTAATTACAGAGACCAGAGATGAAACAGAAATAGTCAACCATATCATCTCTCCTAGGGAAGCAAAGGATGCCAGCTAAAATAAATTAATAAAAATATCAAACGTGTGTGGAGCACTTAGAATATACTCAGTGGCATCTTACTTACACTATCCCACGTAATCCTCACAACAACCCACTACCACCCTCATGTCACAGAGGAGGAAACAGCAGGACAGAAAGGCTAAGTCACTTGCTCAAGGTCACACAGCAAAGTGGAATCAAAACAAACATTCCATCTTTCTTTCTGAGACACTCAAGAGCTCTCTTGTTTTTATTTTTTTAAAATATGGTCTAAAATGGAATCAGCAAGGGTCCCAAATAAAATGCAGCTGAGAAAAGTCTTCCTCCCCTCCTCCTGCTAGCCGTCTGCAGGGGCATCGCCCATTTCTCTCACTAGCTCTTTGCCATCCTGCACGGCAGTGATGTGTGGTGACCTGATTCCAGCGCAGTGTCGGGACCAAGTCTCTGCATCTTTCTCCAGCGCGTATACGATCTTGCTGTTCCACAGTTTAAAATCCTTCAGTGGCTCCCGCTGCCTTTAGAAGGAAATCCAGCTCTTCGATTTGCTATTCAAGGCCTTTTGGGGTCTGGCTGCTGTTTGGCCCCCTGGCCTTTTGTCTCACTGTTCTCTGCCTCCCTGTCTTTTGCCCACAAAGGCACTTTTCCTGACAGCCCCATCTACCAGCGGCGAATTCCCTAACGCAGCTAGGGCTCTCGCCTCCCGCACTCCTACCCTGTGCCTGTTCACTGGCTGTTCCTTGGGCATAAACTCACCTTCCCTTTCTGCCCTCAGAGTCCACCAGGGGCCACCTCCTCTGCAAAGCCTTCCGAACTCAGCCAGACTGAGTTGGCTTCTTTTCTGTGTTCCTCGCATCTGCCTGTGTCACAGCTCTTTCCACGTGGCACTGTAAAGGTACATTTACTCACTACTCTCCCCCGCCCCTTCATCCACTCACTCACATATATAAGTTCCGCTGAGGGCAGGAACCGCAGCTGTTTCTGATTCAATAGCTATGTTTCCAGCCTCTAACACGATGGTCCTTGGCGCAGCATTGCCACCCTGGGAACTTGTTAGAAATGCAAATTCTCACACCCCACCCCAGACCTACTCAATTGGAATATCTGGGGGTAAGACCAAACAATCTCTGTTTTAACAAACTGTCCAGTTTGAGAACCACTACTCTAATACAATGCTTGGCATGTCATACTCAACAAGCGTGGAATAAATGAATACATAGCTGCTACTAGGAACCAGTCACCCTGGAGCCTCTGCAGACCTTATGTTGCTCCATCTTCCCCAAGGAGATGATCACACTGTACCGGACTAGCTTCCCTTTCTTGCCCAGATAATCTTGGCTCACCATTTTTTTTCTAGCCCTGGTGTTGCTGACAACTAGTTGGGTGACTTTGGAACAAATGAAATCAATGAATCCTTGAGTCATGTGGCTTTTTGGAAATCTAATAAATCTCAGTGTCAGACAACTCAGGGACGAGGCCTAGCCCTGGCTTTTACTGGGCAATGCCTGTGAATTCTCCATATTCATTTTCTGAAGAAGGAGACCTTCCTACACCATGGGGTTGACATGAGTATCAAATAAGAGAATCTGTGTGAATGTGCTTCTTCAACTTTAAAGCATCGTATACGTGTTACTACTGACAAAATGGAATATGCTGGGCTAATGAGTACCAAAGTGTTTCAGCTCTAAAATTCAATGATTCTGTGAAAACCAGATAAAATCCCACATCCACAAACACTATAAAAAGATGTGCTCTTGATAGAGTGCTGGATCAAACTTGGGTGTGTGACATGGAAAATTTATACACCTTCTCTGTACACAGTTTCCTCATCTGTAAAATGGGTCATTATAACCACCCATCTCCCGGGGTTGTTTGAATATATGTAAGATAGTCTAAGCATATCATAAGTATTCAATAAATGTTGGAAACCATTGCTACTAACGTACTATTTCTGTTGTTAATGGGGCCATTTCCATTCCTTAGGGGATAGCACAAAATAAGAGATCATCTGGTGGTAAACAATCCACAAAGAATAATCTTAGCTAATACAATCTTCTGATTATATGACACTTGATTGCATATTTTTTTGTGCTCCAGACTGTGGGGGACTGTTTCTTTTGTTCTGGCTTTATTTGGTTGGTTCAGACATCAAGCAGGGCAGCCTTTCAAATTCTTCAAGCTAAACATTTCATGGACCATCACTGACAGGAAATTGGCCTATGAATGCTAAACAGCACAGAATGTCCAAAAGCTCAGAGCAGGAGTCAGAAACTTTTTCTGTAAAGGGCCAGACAGTAAATGTTTTAGGTTTTGCAGGCCATATGGTCTCTGCCACTCATCTCTGCCATCGTAGCACGAAAGTGCAATAGATGATATGCAAACCAACAGGTGTGCCAGACTCGGCCCATGGGCCATAGTTTAGTGATCTCTGGCTTAGTGAAACAAGGAAATGGAGGTAATAGAACAGTGGTCCCTCCTTTCCCCAGCCCTATTCAAAATACTTCTTCTTCTACTTTTTTTTATTCTAATTCATTACAGTGAATCTGGCTATCAACTCTATTTTATCTCTAGTTCATGCAGCCTAGAGGTATGAATTCTAGACATATATGAATCGTAATAAAATTCCACTTCGACTTCAGAATTTGAGTCATGTGGCATTCATTATAGGACTTTTATCTTAACAGATGACCTTCTAAGGTCCAGTATTATAAAACGTCTACCTACACAAAATGCTTCTCTCTCATCCTAGTTAGAATATGATGTATTTTAGTAAGTGAAAATTTAAGTGTATCACATGCATTTCAACTAGTTTCTGTCTTTCTAGGAGTTAGTCACAGTTATGGAAACATGGTCCTTTTGCCCCAGCATATATGTACAGTAATTTGTGTAAGAACATCAGTTCAATAATAAATAATCTTAGTAAGTTTGGACACAGTTCTCCAAATGATGTGGAGTTGAATTAATAGTTGTTCTATCAGAAGTCCTCAGGATTTATGGGTGGTAGATGGAGTTCTCATTTCACATCCAGCTCTGGTACAATCTGGGAGAGAGGATTAGGGACTTGGTCTAGTGAGGGTCAAATGTACAGCAGGGAACAAGGTAATGAAAGAAAAGCAGCAGGGACTTCTTGACACCTTAGGGCAGCAGCTCCTGGGGTACAAGATGAGAAAAGGGCAGAACACAGAAAGATGGAAACCAGAGCCAGGGACCTTCCTAAAAAAGGAAAAAACAGAAATAACCCCTACAATTTGCCAGGAAGGTAGACAAATCAGATTTTGGAGGTACTACTCAGGGCTTCTGACACTTTGGTGATGTAACATTTAACATAAAAAATGTGCAGTGAACAGATGTGAGCTGGAAAATGACAGGGTGGAGAGAGGCGGGTGGCAACTTTATCTGCCATTTGAACCTGAACAGCCCCATTTTAGGAAAACAAATTAAAAAAAAAAACAATAAATAATGCAGTACACCTCCTTTGTGCCCTGTAGCAATGGACTTCCATTTTAATGAGGACTGAACACAACATAGACATTTTGGTGCCCTGACATATCCATTAAAATGGAAATCTATCTGCAGAGCCTGTCACAGCTGCTTCAAGACACTAGGAAGCCCCATCCCCATGCCAAAGAGACCCAGAGGTTTCCACGCAGCGCAAGAGGGAGCCCTGCTGCCATCTTCAAGGCTCCTGCCTCGTCCTTTAGGGCAGACCCTCTTCCCTCTGAAAGGCAGGGGAGCTGACCTCACCTCTGGGCAGAGGGGCAGGTGCACAACCTGGCGAAGGAGTCCAAGGACAGGAGCGGGAGGATAATAACAATACAATTAATGCTCACACTTCTATTAAATAACTTTCATATAAATGAGTTCATTTGATCCTTATAGCCTGGGAGATAGATAAGTGCGTTTTTCTCACTCTAAAGTTGAAAAACTGGTCCCATGGTCAAGACCAGGTAAGGTCAAGGCAAGTTGTCTTGACAGCTCATGACCTTGTCTCAGGACTTGAGGACAGCCCTCCAGGATGGTGAGGTGCCCTCCTCTGACCCAAGGACACTTGGTCAGTGGTGCTGCCCGAGCCAGGCCCAGCCCTTGGCGTGGACACCAGGTGGCCAGCTGTCTCTGGGTATGACTCCAGGTACCTGAGGCCCCAGTTGTCCAAACAGCACTCAATTTGTCAGAGGAGCTGCAATTCCTATGTCCACATTCCCTCCACTGGGTTAGGACTCAAGGCCTCCAGACCTGGCTGTGGCTCAAGTGGGACAGGCAGGGTCACAGAAACAAGTTAGTTTCCCTTGTAAGAAATTAGCAGGAAGCAGCTCCCCAGGAGACACATAGGAGAGCCCACACTGCTGTGGGAGGGAGGGAAGAAAGGGCTGGAAAGGCCAAGGCAGGGGCACCGTGTGTGCACACACTGCAAGGATACAAAGGAAACTTTGCCTGCAGCCTTGCCCTGGGGGTGGTGGGTGCTGGTCAGAAGTGTGTCCAGAGTAGAGGACACAGCACTGGGCAAGATATCAGGAAACCTGGGTCCCAGTTCGGGCTGTGTTACTAAGCAGCTATACAACCTCAGAAAAGGCAGGAAACCTCTAGGGTGTAAACGAAATCCAATGACTCTTGTCCTCAGAAGAGGAAGGACAAGAAGACCTGAGACCCAGAGACCCAGGGAAGAGCATGTGAAGGCTGAGGCAAAGACTGGAGCAATGCTGCCACAGCCAAAGAGTGTCTGGAAGGGGTGGAAGGACTGTCCCCTAGAGACGTCGGAGGGAGCATAGCTTTGCCAATACCTTGACTTTGGGCTCTGGCCCCTAGAACTCTGAGAGAATAAATTTCTGTTGTTTTAAGCCACGCAGTGTATGGAAAATTGTTCTGGCAGCCCTATGAAACTAACACAATGGGGGCAAACACCTTATCCTGTTTACTTCCTAGCGTGGCCATGAGCTCCAAAAATGTATTACAAAATGAGTGCCTATTATAAACTGCAAGGGGCAAAGAAGTGGGGTGCATTTTCTGCGAGAATTTTTGGTCCTTTTGGAGAAATTCCTATCTGCTATAACTACTTGTGACCACTTCCTTCCTCAGAGATTAGGGGGCTGCCAGAGCAAGGGATCTGATGTAGATTAACTCACTCAGTACTTTCACAGCTATGTGAGATAGGTTCCATCATTATTCCCACTTAACGACGAGAACATTGAGACATAGAAATTGAGTACCTCGCCCAGGATCACAGTTAGCAAGTGGCAGAGACAAGATCCCAAACATGGGAGACTGAGCTTTTCCCTATCACATGAGGGTGAATAATAACCAGGCTGTCTCCCCATAGGGGCTGCACCCCTCAAAATGGGCAGCTGGAAGCTCTGACACTTACTAAATTCTGTTATGAGCATTATGCCATGCCTGGCACTGGAAAAGGCCCTCACACTTAATCAGATTAAATCATAAAACAGCCACGTGGACAAGTGCGTCCATTTACAGAAAAGAAAACTGGAGCTCAGTGAGAGCAAAGTCACTTTCCAGGATCAAACAGCAGCTAAGTAGCAGAGGGTAGGTCCGACTAGGTCCCATGACACACACCCCTGCTGTCTCCATCATCACACACGCTGCATGACCACTGCCCTGCTGACCTCCCCAGGCAGCCCCTAGGAAGGCCAAGGGTGGAACAGCTTTGTCACAGCTTCTTGCTTCGGCCTTAACAGCCACATAGGTTTATCTCTGGGGTCTCTGTGATTTCAAAGCCAATCTTTCAAATGGCCACAAACCCATGGCAAATGAAATTTATACCAGCCACACAGAAAAGAATGCTTGTGTTCCCATTTCCTGTTTGGGGCCAGCCTCCATATGATTACAGAAAACAGCACTTGGACAGAGCTCTGCCAAGGGCGGCAGGTTCCTCTTTATAGGGGTTAACAGAAAAACCAAGGAAAACTAAATGCTTATTTCTCCATTCTACTCCTCCTGCTAATAACCTGGAGCCCTCCACAGACCTGTGCTTGCTGTCAACACTCAGGCCTGCGCATGCTTTAGCAGCCTCAGGCCTCGCCTTGGCATGGCTAAGTGCCTGTAGTTACAGATTGGTCAGAGCTCCGATAATTATAGATCCAAACTAACAAGGTTGTGGCATCTGCCTCCTCTAGTCTGTCTGTCGAGCTCACTCCACATCTGTCCACCTGTGTCCAGGCAACTGCTCATATATTTATTTTGCCTCTCATTCTTCCATCTCTACTCTTCTCCCCTTGCCTGGTTTTGTCTTGCATGGGGGCACCAACCCGCTCGATCCTAGGCTGTTGGCAGCTTGGCACTCTGAGGTACAGCCATAGAGTGCGGCACTGGATCTCTGCCAGGATGCAGCTCCCGACATGACAGGTGAAAAGCCAGCGGGAATGACAGGCATGGGGAGGGTAGGAGGAGGGCAATCACAGAAGAGACCAACTCCCCTCTCTGCAGAACGTGCAAGGCAGGGAGCCTACACCTCCGCAAGCAGACAGGCAGACACCCACGCCCCAGACAAGGGGGAAACGAGGTTAGCTAAACCCACAGGCCTTAGGAGCCTCCTCAGAAGTCTTCTTGCCCTTCTGTGCCAGATTCGAGTTTTCTTTCTCCAGAGCTAGAATGGTTATCTATTGTCTGAGCTGCTTCTCTTTTTTAACACTTCTTGGCAGTGTCTTTTAGTACAGTGATCGCCCTGGGAGGGCACGACTGTGCCTCAGCCTTCCTGTGACTCCACGGCACAGTGGAATACCTCGCATGTTGAAGTGTTTGGCAAATGTTTGCTGTTGTTATTAATAAAGAAAAAAATTCCTCAGGCCATCCTGCCTGGTATAGGAAAAAAACAGTCCAAGATTTGGAAACGGAGCAAAGGATTTATTGCAGGGCCCTTCGCTGCAGTGCTGGGAGGTGTTTACCTGGAGTTATCTGATTCTTTAGGGGTGTGCACTTTGGTTTGATTTGCTATTTACTATTGATTAGGATATTTACGACTCTGTCAGGGTAGAAGTCAACTTTTGGAAAACTGATAGTGAAGTAAACAATTCTGTCCAGTTGCTAGGCAAATGAGCATGGTCCTGCAGAGACACAAATGATTCCTGTCCTGGAGAAGAGATAATGCCGGTGCTTACTGTTTATTGCCCTGTGGTACATGAAGCAGTTCTGTATCCTACTAGCAATCTTATTCTAATGTATTTTAAACATCTTTCCCTAAGAAATATATAAACTCTTGTTCTTTAATGGTCTTTGAACCAGCTTTCCCATCTTATTGGTTCCCTCATTAATTCATGAGTTGAATACATTTTTTGAAACATACTCATTCTATTTTGTATGAGAGTCATGTTTTTAACTTTTTCAAAATTATGTTTTGACACTGGATAAAACTGAGGATTGGAGGAGAGGGCTCCAAGTCTGGCTATGCTAGATAATCAGTTACCCATGTGAAACTTGGATCTTTAATGGCCCCTGGCTCACAATTTTATTGCCCCTAATAAGCGCTTCCAGAATGGTAATTCAGGAGGAGGAAATTCTCAGAACTTTGGAGAAGGTCTAAGAGACTAAAACAGAAGAAATAGAACACTGGGACAAATGGTTGCCCTCTAAGCTGGGGGCAGAGAGGACAAGCAGGTGTCATGGTTGTAGCACACCACGTCTTTGCACACTCTGTTCTTCTTATGTGTCCCACCAGTGACTCCCTGTATTTAGAATACTTTACTGTTCTACTACTCATACCTTAAAGCCCAGCTCAAAGGCTATTTTCTCTGGAAGCCCTTCTTGACCACCTCTACCCTCCAGGAAGAGCTGGCTGCAGCCTTCTCGGAGAGAGTGTTAAGGAGGCCTTTGCTTTACAAGAGAACTTAAACCTTGCCTCAGAATTGCATGAAAGACTGCGCTCTGATGTAAAGCTGCCAACTGCCTTACACAAGAGCATGGGTAAAAGTCACTATTCTGGGAATGGGTGGGTGTATTCCCCACCTCCAACAAAAAGGAGACAGGAGGTTCTAGGAAAGATGAAACAGCCTTGGAAAAGGAAGGGCTAAACTGGCCCAAGCTAAGGGACACGTACTTCCCAGGGCCCAAGGCAGTGGGATACGGCAGAAAAGGGCAGGTGTGTTTGAGAGAATAAGCCAGCAGGGAGGCCTTCGTGACACTCAGGGAAGGGTGAACTGAAGAGAGGACAGGTAGGGGTATGGACGCTTCTCTGTACTTGTGAACCTTGGTCATAGTTAATTCAGACATTTCTTTGTCTTTGTCATCTGGTGAACAGATGTAGGAAAGATCAAAAATATAAGCAGTGAACTCGACTAAGCTTGGTCCAAAACTTTAGAACTCCCAGTGTATGCGGTGTCCTGCTACTGGAAGAATCCCGGCAGCGGTGAGTGGTGACCCATAGGACTTGTCATGTGTGTTATAATTACCTGCATCCATGGACCCCAGGGAGCAAATAGCAGCTCATATTCACCTTTGTCTTCCCAGGACCCAACATAATGGAGTTGGCCACATGGGAGACTGATTGTTTTTAAAGTTCCTGAATATGTGTGTTTGTTGGCTACTATGTTTTCTTTTCAAATGGAGAATACTCGTGCCCTGAATTTTAGGTATAGCAAGGAAAGAAAGAGCAACGAAAATGCCAATACCCAAAGTAAGACACAACTTTAAAAAGGAAGGGAAGGGAAGATCCCTGGGGCAGCAGGAGAAAGAGGATTCACAGAGGTGTGGATAGGGCCTGGAAGATTTAGTCATCTGGAAGGCGTCTGATCCTCCCTGTAATGTAGGTTAATGTGCAAGCAAAGGAGCCTAACAAAACACCACCTATAAACCATCTTCCAAGAAATGGCAAACACACACACCTACAAAGCAGGTGTGAAACTATGCTCTCAGCAAAGTCCAGGGGTGTCTAGCAAACTTAGTTAAGGACAAGTCACTCTCCTTGCACATTTGTGATCCTAGGGAACATTTCCTTACCATAGGCACCAAAGAAATGGCACAACTCTTTACTTGTACTGTATTAGAACGCTGTAGGAAGAGCACCAGACAAGGAGTCAGAAGACCTGAGTTCTTGTCACGATTCTGCCTAATCTATCAGCTAATATATCCAAATGTGATTCCACCACACCCTATATTTCCCACTGCCTTCCCCAAAATGCTTATTCTGGAGATTGAGTGCAGGTTGTCCACGCAGGGACAGACTGAGGTCCAGGGATCCAGCTAGATGGCTGCTGCCAAAGCCCAGGAGTGAGGAGAGAAGCAATTCAACCCGCCTGTGCTGACTTTGAGATAAAGGAAGGTCTGGGTGGGGACGCATGGTAGGCATTTGAAGACAAGAAATAAGAAAATGGGAGGGAAGTCTTGAAGGAGGAGATAAATCTGGTCAGAATTTGCATTGATGTGAAACCTTTCCAGAATTAAAAAAGAAAAGCAAAGAAAGGAAACAGGTGCTGAATCTGTGCTGTCTGCATATTCAGAGCACACTGATTACCGCTTGATGCTTTCCAATTTGGGACGACTGGGGAGACGCTGTGCTTTCCCACTGATGAAGATGCCCTTTGAGCCATCTCTCCTCAAGGCCCCTTTTCTGGAAAGGTACTAGGAGCTTTGGTGACAACAAATAGTAGGGTCACAGTCCTGCCTCTGTCACCTCCTAGCTTGGTGATCTCAGAGAAGTCAGTTCACCTTTCTGGGTCTCAGATTCCTCATCTGCAGACCAAGAGGGCTGGATACCACTGCCAGCCCTGGGAGCCCACACCAGAGGCCATCAGGAACTCACTCATTGGAGCCCTTCAGCAGCACCCTCTGTGGCCTCCAGAAAGCTCAGAGTTCTCCATCAAATCATTCCAGCAAGTCATATTTTTTGTTCCCTAACAAACAGTAGAATTTGCCTCCCACATACATGCTCTTGCAGATGGCCCAGTGAAAAGACCACATTGGTGTCTGAGGCTTCAAACCTTGGGGACAAAAGAAACCACACTGTGGTAGGGAAGAAGCGTGGAGAGAGACAGAGGAGACAGAAAGACAGAAGTGGGGAGGAGAGGACAGGCTGTTCCCTGCAGCTTCCCCGGTGTCGGCTCCTGCCTCTGCCTCCTGTTTCCCTGGGGTATTTCCCAGGCTCCAAGGCGGAGGTACTAGGTCACAGCTACTACCCAAGCAGCACAGCCAAACCAGGGATCCCCTCAGCCTCAATGTACCTAGACGGCAAGGGCTCTTGAGAAGCAACAGGTGTGAAAACGATGTCTCCTTATCAAAATGGTTATCCAGAACTGAAATTTATCCCTCTGGTTAGACTCCAAGAGTTGCCCCAAAGTTCTAGATGGTAAAAGTCAAGCAAAGGTCTTAAATATCCTAAAGTTTGCTTTTGATGTCACCCTTAACCCTGGTCAAAGCCTCCTTACTGAGTCCCCCATGTCTTAGAAAGTCCTCCTGTGCACACTGGGGCACTGGGGCACCCCTCTCCCATCCTTGCCTTAGTGACCTTTCTCATCTACCCACCCCACCCCTACTCCCAATCTTCTGACCCTGGCCAGGACCCAGACTCCGATCCTTGTATGGTTGAGCTGGGCCCCCTCCCATATCCCCTGCTGCCCTGATGCCAGAGAGGCCAGGATCACAACTCTAGCTCTCCTCTGAGCCCCCGCTGGCTGCTGGGCTGAGAACTGCTGTGGCCGGGTCCTGGGCTGCTGGGAGGCAGTGCGGCAGGACATCCCTGCTTCCACCCCTGAGTGGGCAGAAGAGATGTGTTCCTGGCATTACACATGAGAAATTGGAAGAAATTGGAATATAACTCCCCATGGAAGTATTTGTAATGGTGATTAAATTCTATATTATCCAATATAGAGAGGTCATCAGTCTTCAGGTGAGAAAATCAGGGGCAGTGACTAAATGATTCGCTCATGTCACATAGGTGGCTAGTGACAGAGTTGAAACCAGAACTCAGGGCTCCTAACTCCAAGCTTAGTCACAAATGGGCTCAATGGGCATCTACTTGCTGGCTGGAGAATCTGCCTACTATTTATAGTATGGCTCCTATCAGAAAACATATTCTAACCAAATCACCTACAACTGAGAAAATTTGGAACATGGCTCATTCTAAGCTGGAGACCAGTAGCTCTGTGTAAGGTCTGTCTGAGGCCTTGTGGAGGGGTCCAACTCAGGGAAGTGATGTCACTCCTGGATTGATTTGCCAACAGAGGGATCTTCACCGTGCAAACGCCCTCAGGACGCCGATGTTAAAGGAAGTCCAAAAATTACTGAGGAGAAGAACCTTTTCTTATGTCCCAAGGCCATCCATGCTTACTTTTTTTTTTCCCGACTGTACCGTTTCTAGGGGAAAGAAACTGAGTGAACAGTTAATCACTATGGTTCTGAAGAGAAAATTGCACGATCTCATCACCGCAAGCACCAACTGAGGCTCACCTTCCGCGCAACCCTCCACCTTCAACGAAGATAAGCTGACACCACGGTGTTCTTGGGGCGATGGTGGTGGCAACGGTGACACTATTGTCACATCTCTTTTACCCTACTCAACAACGTTCACGGGACAAAATAGTAAGTTCAATTTTGATGACATTTTGTCCTCTTGGCTCTCTTTTTCTCCCCGAATGATCACAGTCACAAATGTCTTATTGTCCACACACAGAAATGATGGCGAGATTTCAACAGCAGCTAAATTGCAGTACTATTGAAGTGGGTTTTTTGTGTTTTTTTTTTTTTTTAACCAGCTCCGTCACCCCTTTGTCTCTCGTTCTCACTCTGCAACCGTGACCTTCTCTACGATCTCTCTCTCGGTATCACGTGGACTCCTAATAGACTGCTAAGCAGTCCCTATGCCAGCTCTCTGTGTTAAAAGAATATTTTGTTCCTTGAGCTTTATCCCACTTTTCTCTTCTTTAAGGCCACATCTGGAGTGGCCTCTTGTCTGTGAACAGATGCAGGTATTACAAAGACAAAAAGAAAGGCAGTGGTCAGCTTGAGTGTGGGTTAAACCTTTTCTAGCCCCTTTCTCGGGCTCTGTTTTCTTCTCTGTCACATGACAGCCCAGACCAGTTGAGCCCTGCAGGTCATTCTGGCTCTAAAGACCTCTGAGGCTGCAAATGCAGCAGGACCAGGTACCTGATGCCGGGAGAGAAGCATGGTAAGTAAGGGATGCCTCTGGTATACAGGCTAGAGAGGGGCAGGGAGGAGTGGGTGTCATGCTGGAAAAGTGGTGGGGCATTTGCCTCTTTTGACCTTTTGAAACAGATTCTCTCTCCTCTTCCTTTGAATTTTGGGCAGCAAACTCCTGGGAGAGGAGGCACACAAGAAAACCGGGAACAGCTTGGGATGACAGACAGGTGAGGTCCCCCGGCCTGACAATGTTGCTCTTTCTCTGGTGCAATGACCCACCCCCCTCCACCCAAGCTGCTGCCTCGCGCCTCAGTTCACCTCTCTGGGGGGTACCAAGAGCTGAGGAGGCCTCCAAGCCTCTCACGTCATCCTATCTCACAGGGCACGGCCAGATGCACAGCTGGGAGGATCCTGCATCTCCATTATGATTAGGAGGGTGAAGATAATTCTATTACCAGTAATAGTATGTTGCAAATATCCCATCTCCGCCTGTTAATCAGTGCCACCCCCTCCCTTCCTCCCGAATATGAAGCGACGCTGTGTAATCATGGCATTTTGCGGGTGACGCTGTTTATTATATGCGGTATTTCAGTGGTTTGTGTGGGAGAAAGAATTAATTATAGCTCTCTGATTCCAACCCATTTCCCGCCCCCACCCCGTCTTTCTCTCCCATTCCCCTGATATAGAAATCCATATGTGTATAAATAAGCAGAGTGAATACAGGGTGCTGATTTGTCCTTACGGCATGAGGACCAAGCCAGGCACCATGGGCAAGGTTCTGGCACAGCCACAAACCGGCAGAGAGGCCTCGGGAGGACCAGTCATGTCACTAGGCCTCAGCCCCTCATCCTAAGAAGGGGGGAACCCACCAGCCCTGCTCCTGCTCTGAGCTTGTGAGGAGGTTCAAAACAACAAAATTCTGGAAGTGGTGCAGTGCTATCTACACGCAAAGCTAAATTCTTAATAACAGTCCTACGCTTGTGTGGATCCCTTCCGCAGATTCCCCTGGAGTTTATCTACAGCTGGGTGTCTTGGATGCTGAGGAACTAGAATCAGAATGATTAGATACACACACGGTGGTGGGGCCGGCTCGGCGTCCGAACAAGGTGGCTGGAAACAGGAGTGAGGGGTGGCCCTGCAGGAGCAGAGGCAGCGAGGATGGGCAGACAGAAGACACTTCAGGATGACGACGGGTCAAGGGCATCACAGGTGGCCACAGATTTGTGTGCAGCACATATTTAAATGGTGGAGGAAGAACTTTAACACGGCTTGCACCCTGGAAGACATTCAGGGGAGTGAGGCAAAGGAGGTTTTGGGGTGAGACACGGCTGAGGAGAAAAAATATATAAAAAGAACTGTTTATGTCATTCCTCCATTCTGTATCTTAGCAGAATCTGAGAATATGTAAACTAACCAAAGCATAGATGCAAAATGGAAAATGCTCAAAATACCATAGATCTATACTAACACTGGTGTTGGTGGAAACAATATCTATGTCAGGGACTATATCCCCAGGTCTGAGGCACCACGCAGATTATTAGTCTACATAGGGCCAGGATTTGGCTTGTGTTATCATACATTGTGGAGGTTGAGGCATTTTATAATGTAATTTATAATCCCCTAAACAATCCCTGAAGTTAGATACGACCCCAATTCTATAGATCAGGAAACTGAACCTCGGAAAAATGTAGCTATCTTGTCCAAGGCCACATAGCCAGTAAATAGCAGAGCTGGGCTTCAAACCCATATCCGACTCCTGAGTCACCACACTGGGCCGCCTCTCATGATAGGCAGGAGAGCCTCTACTTGATATTAGGCCCACATACTGAGGGTGCGGGGAGGCCACATCTGAACCAAACCCTTTTAGGCCCAAAGCCTAAGTTCCAGTCATCACACCAAAGCTCTGAAGAAAGACACCAAGGTCAACAAGAGTCAGGTGTGGACCAACCACCATGAAGCTGCTGCATTCTTTCCAGACTTTCCAGGGTCTTCTGCAAGGCACAGAGGATGCTACTGCCATTGTTAGAGGGAAAACTCTTGACTAAATTGTGCAGAATCAATCTCAAAGCAAAATCCTTCGGAAATCCAACTACAAGTCAAGAAGAACTTAAGGGACAGAGCTTGCTGATGATTCATTGAGACAACAAGAGGAGTTTCCCTTCAAAGTGGCCAGTCTTTTGAAGGTAAAGAGAACATAAATTAAAGTAATAGAGGGTAAATGCCAAGGAATTAAGCTGTCCCTTGTCTAAAGAAGAAAAGAAATATTCTAGGCTAATAAAATCTTCCTAAATTAAGGTGAAAAAACATGTTCCTGAGAATTCCCCAAAATGGGGTGTTGTAAACTTGAAATTCATTTGTCTAGTTAGCCTACCCAGCATTCTCCACACCCTGAACACAGCTCCGTAGGGGAAAAGCATGTATGTGATCTGTGATAACCATGAGAATGAACAACCAG
The DNA here is from genome assembly GCA_023783475.1 of Daubentonia madagascariensis. NCBI lineage: Eukaryota > Metazoa > Chordata > Mammalia > Primates > Daubentoniidae > Daubentonia > Daubentonia madagascariensis. Next base: position 14,357,047 of record JAKFHU010001569.1, read on the forward strand.
GAGGAATAAAATCAAGGTTTTCTTGAGAACATGAGAATATCTTTGCAAGATATTTCTAATGATTTTGTCTCAGGGACCTTACTCTTTGGAGCAGCTGCTGGTATGTCCATTAAGTCATGAGGCGGGAGGGTTTCCACGAAGACCACTAAGCTCTGATCTTAGGATGCCCGGGGGGGTGGAATTTTTTCTCTTCTCCTGACCTCTCAGCCACATGCCACAAATCCAAGACCCTTCAACCTCTGTCTTTCCTTGGATGTCCTCTGGCTCCTTCCTTCCTCTTTGATCTCTCCCTACTTTGAACGACTACTACACTTTGCCCTCTGTTGAAAGCATCGACTCTGTAATTATTATGCCTCTATTAGATCTCTTTCTCCTGGTTTCAAGTGCTTTATATTTCCCCTCAATGCTGACTTCCCCTCAATACTGAGTAAATAGTTATCACTCAGTAAATATACTGCTGATTCAGTGACAGATTAAGGATTTAAGAATTCTTGGTTTCACGGCAGCAAGAAGACTAAGTTGCCCTGGGGAAGAAAAACACTCCACCCCAAACACCCCAGGAGGGCATCCTGTCCTAGGAGCTAGTTCTCTTTTCCAAAGAGAAGAGGAAGAACCCTGCAGGAGAAAATGAGTTATCATACACACTGTGAATTTTGGGCATCTAAATGTACCACAGAAGCACAGGCTAAGATTGCTGCAACTGGTGCATTATTTATCTTAAATAACAAGGTTTGGAGATGGCAAATGCTGACCTTCTGGTTGCTTGGTAATGATTCACTTTAAGTCTTTTTTTCCAGGCGTGTTAAAGGTTTGGCAAGAGCATATGCCAGATGAAAGCCCCATTAGAACCTATATCTGGCTTGCCTCAGAGTAGGGAGTCCACCCTTCAGTCTCTTAAATCCACTCCCGAGAGTTAGATTATGGCCCCCAAGGGCCTAGGAGATCACTGCTGTCCACTGCACCAGATTTCAGTGTTGATCTTATCTTTCTATGCTCAAAACCTCTAGTGGCATCCCCTTAACTGCTGGATAGAGTCAAAAGCCTGCCGTGTGTGATCCTTGGTTATTAGATTCTGCTTTAGAAAAAGATATCCAACCATAGAAGATATTCAGGGGACATTTGTGGACATTAGAATATGAACTAGGCATAGGTGATATTAGGGAATTATCGTTCATTTTGTTGGACGTGACAATGGCAATGTGGATATGTAAGCACACTGATGTATGTAGGGATGAAGGCTCCTGAAGTCTGCAATTTACACTGAAGTGGTTCACTAATGATCAAACATTTTTGATAGGTAGACAGAGAAAGACGAAGTAAATATGGCAAAATATTAGGTTTGGATATGGATGTTCCCTGTTCACTTCAGAAGCATAGAAGCATAAATTTTCTTTCAAGTAAGTATGTATCAGAATTTTGTGCATGGTATGGGATTGAGTGCTAAAGGCCAGAACTAGGAAATCATAATCCTTGTCTCTCAATCCCAAACTATATGTAACACCTCTAATCAAATAGCATTCTAGGGCCAGGTAGTTTGAGACTTTTGTCTTGTTTTGAATCTGAGCCATAAGTATATCATTGTATATTGTACTTTTCTTTCAACTTTTGTGAATGTCTAAAATTTCTCATAATAAAAACAAAAACTTCTGTGTATATGCCCCCAAAAAATGAAAGCAGGGACTCGAACAGATATTTTCACACCCGTTTTCATAGCAGCATTATTCACAATAACCAAAAGGTAGAAGCAACCCAAATGTCCATTAGCAGATGGCTGGATAAACAAAATGTCTTATGTACATATAATGGAATATTGTTCAGCCTTAAAAGGAAGGAAATTCTGACTCATACTACAACATGGATGAACCTTGAGAATATGATGCCCAGTGAAACAAGCCATTCACAAAAGGACAGACGTGATTCTACTTATATGAGGTCCCTGGAGTAGTCAAATTCATAGCGACCAAGAGTGGAATGCTGGTTACTACGGGCTGGGGGAGAGGAAAATGGGGAATTCATGTTTACTGGGGACAGAGTTTCAGTTTTGCAAGATGAAAAAGTTCTGGAGGTGGATGGTGATGACGGTTGCACAACAATGTGAAGGTACTTAATGCCACTGAACTGTACACTTAAAAATGGTTAAAATGGTAAATCTTAAGCATATTTGACAAAAATTTAAAAAATTCACAGTAAAGAGTTGAAAGAAAAAAACTAAGCACATGTGTTCATGTAAGCCGCAGCCTGGCCTTCGAGGCCACCTCGACTCTCCCAAGAGTTTCCTGCTCAGCCTCTGTGCCCCTCTACTAGGCCTGCCATCTGCCTCTCTCTCCTCCTTTTCCATCTGTTAAATCCCATCCACTTTTGGCATTGAGCTCAGATGCTGTCTTCTTATTAAAACCCTCCCCAATTCTTCTGACCAGAATGATTCTTTCTTTCTCTAATTCCTGCTGCATATTGTCTGTATTCTCCATAAATGTTTGTTTGCTCTTAAAACCAAAATCAATGCTCAGATACTGGCCAAGGCTGAGTGCACTGTGTATATAGTTCATTTGAGATTCCCTTCAGAGGTAGAGGTGCATAAATTTTCTTTCAAGGAAATACGCACATTAGAAAGGTTATGGTAACATGGGATTGAGGGCTAAAGGTCATAACTGGGAAATTATGATCCCTACCTTCAATTCCAAGCTATATATAACATTTCCAATCAAATGTCATCCCAGAATGGGTCAGGTAGTTTGAGAATTTCTAGCTTTGAAAACCCAAAAGCAAGGTAAGCCAAATCGTAGAATGAAACATGCATCCCTAAAACCCCTCTGGGGTGTCTGTAAGGGCTGGGCATGAGGTAGGCCCTTTGGAGTGGGAGAGGATTTCTGATTCTGAGCGGGAGCTGATCCCTCTAAAATCACAGTTAAGTATTTTTGTGGAATAGGATATATAGTACATGAAAACACAAACAAACAAAAACCTTGTCACTTGAGAACAGAAACCACCAAAGCTCTAAGCTCTCAGGTGACTGGGAAAAAAAAGAAGAAAAGAAAAAAAGGAACCACTACCAAAGCTTGTTCACAGTGGGAAAGTGCAGACATGGGGCTTAGAGCCCGCAGCGCATGTGATAAAAGAATAACACAGAACCACTTCAAAAAGGGAGTATTGCCCCCAACGCCCAGGGAAGAAGGAAGGAAGGTTTTAACTCAATTTTAGCCTGACTTCTTGCATTTTCTCCTTCAAACCTAAATGATTTTCTCTCTCTCTCTTTCTCTCTCTCTCTCTTTTTGTTCTGAAGGGAATTTTAACCTGGGAGGAAATAGGTTTTAGTGCTTGAAGTATTTCTAGGTGAGAAGCTAAAATGTCCCTTAGTAGTAATTGCTTGGGCCTAGAACAAGATGTTTTCCAGCCATGCACTTGGTCCCCAAAGGCCACCTTCTGTCAGATCCTGCTCAGTTCCAAAGCAGCTATATTTTCAAATGGAAAAACAGAATCTCCTCTTCTTTACTAGACATCCCAGGCAGATCTTTGGGATGCTCGTGCCAGTCACCTCTCTGAAAGACTGAGGTCTCTCGAACGATCCTTAATCCCCCAAATCTCTGAATGACTCCCTATTCAGATCCAAAGGTTTCTTCTAAAACTGTAGACCCCACACAATTTTCTCTGTTTAGATTCATTTAGACATCTTCCAACAATAATGCCTTTGACACTTATCAAGGTCAAGTTTGAAAGTAAAGGGGATTGTCACTCTATTGATGGCTTTGACGGCTTGGTGCCGCCTTGTGACAGCTGGTATAGTTGGTGCACTAGTGTGTTATTATTGGCTAATCAGAGATCTTACGATCATGGGAACATCAGGGCCTCCCACATCCATCAATCTTCCTCAGCTCTAGGTGGTAAACACATAATAGCTATCACTGCTGTTTCTTTTACTATACTATATTAAATTGTGTACAGATGTACCCTCTTTTTTCCATTAGGCTATATAAATGGAAGTCCAGGCCTAAATATGACCCAGTTTCAAAACCAATTTACTAGACAGACTACTCTAGGGTCCAGAAGGGGCTGTTAGGACAGCAGACATGACTTCCTTGTTGTGGCAAGCTGGCAATACGGAAACAGATACCCATTCCCTTCTAAGTTATACATTACCCATGTAATTGACAGAGGAGAGCCCAGAAGAGCTATCCGTCTTTTACTATGAATTCTCTACTTATACCTCCTGGACCTAATATGAGTAGTGGTATGAGGAAGAAGTGATACACTTGCTGGCATGTTCCTGCTGGCTGGAGTTCAGGGTTTGGAGTTTGTTTCTGCCAGCTTAAAGAAACCCAGGAAGACCCAGTTTCTAGATACTATTGATCAAGAGGTAGAGACACTACACTGGACTCAGTTGGACTTTGGAACCAAGGAAGCTCTGTTGAAACCTTACTGCTGCCAGGAGTAAGGTACCACAAGTCAGCTTTTGGACTGTCCCAGGACATTCACATGGATAAGTTTGCAGAAGTGGCCTTATTTAAAACAGCTGTAATTCTTCATAGAAATTCCAGGAAGCCCGGGGTATTTGATTTCATCCAGTTTTGTTTGTTTATTTGTGTAGATCCTTGGAAATGAGAGTTAGTCTTCCTAACTCCTACCTAAACCAGCCTTATGCAACTTGGAAACGTGATGGAGTTGGGCATGTGAAAACCAATGCTCACCACCCAGGCTGCAGTGACTGGTGAGAAAGGTTAACACCAACCTGAAGTAGTTATCACTCTAATCATTTTTAACCAGTTCTTCAACCATTTCCAGGATAAGTTTTGGATATCATGATGTGATCCTTCTGGCTGGCAGGAAGGGGCATGGCGTGGTGGTAGAGGCACAAAACAACCTCAGGAGGAAGAAAGAACTCATCTGCTTTCTCCTTGTTTAGAAGAATTCAGCATGAATCAATTAAAACAATGAGAATATTTTTCACCTAGAGAAAAGTAAATCAATCTTTAGTGAGTTCACATTTATACTCACAGCATACTTATTAGCGATGGTCTTCTTAAAGTCAAAAGTGTGCACATCATTTATCTCAGGCAAACGCCTCCACGCGAGTCCTGACTAGCTGAGAAACTTCCCTGGGGCAATCCAGGGCAAGTTTTTTTTATGGAGGCCTACTAGGAGCCTGGCATTGTACCAGGTCTGCAGGAGCCAAAGACACACCTGAGCTGCTTCCTGCTGACTTTCAGGAATTTCAGAGTCATCTGATAGCATGCTCAAGCCAAAATAATAACATCCGAAGAAGGAAAGCTGCTTCCCTCCCTGGCAGACGCGTCCTACATGGCAATCTGTGTGCACCCAAATCCCCCAATGGGCACAACTTCACACCAGGAAGACAGACACACCCCAAAGAGTCCACTGATGAAAGGCCAAAGGGCACACGGCTTGGCAGCTAGAGCAAGTAACAACAGGTAAGTGGAAGAAGGCAGGTTTCAATAGCAGGTGGGGAGAGGGTGAGAGAGTGGGTTTTCCACGGAAAGGAGGTGTAGCCAGCAGGATGACCAAGGCAGGAGGAATCTGCTTGAGTTTTGGGTTCTGTGACAGAAGAACAGAGCAAGTGTGGGTGGATGAGAGGCCCCGAAACGGAACAGTTGTGGGTGAGACATGTGGAGATGGAAGACAAGTGTCAGGCCACAGGGAAGCGCAGCAGGAGGTGGGCGGCTGGGCAGAGGGAGGCCACCCACTGGGTGACAGGAATGGGGGCGCAGATATGTGAAGGCTGAATGCCTCCTCCTTCATGAAAAGGAGTCTGCTAAATACAGCTTCTCACCATGAAAACTTCTTCAAAGTCCTGATCGACTGGAATAAAAAGGTAGGCATGAGGGGGGATTTATCCATTTTAGGGGGGAGACAAAATGTCATTCTGCAATTTACCTCAGACCCATTTAGACTAAATAGAAATAAAATGTGGATCTCTAGGAACTTGGAAGCAGCAGAATTTCTTTCCCTGACTGTAACAAGTTATGAGGACCAGTTATGAGGAGCTTAGGGGATTTCAAACTATCTTTTTATACAGTGAGTGCCTCAGTTTCCTTCTCTGTAAAATAAAAATAATAATATGCACCTGTTTTATGGGGTTACTGTAAAAATAAAATGAGGTAGTGTATGTAAATTATTTAGCCCAATGCTTGACACATAGTATAGGCTCAATAAAGCAATACAAATATTATCTAAGGTTCCTTCCAACTCTAATATTGGAGATTCTATGAATTCTGTCAAAACTAGTTCTATAATTTTCAAAGCAGGACAACTGTGAATGCCCTGAAGTTGCGTACAAAGTTCAGATTGCAGGGGACGTGCTTGCCCAGCTCAGGATGACTTCCCCATCGCTGGGAATGGCCCCATGCCCCACAAAGTGGGCCCTAATGAGCACCCTACCCTCCTGGAACAGCCCACAGATTCTGACTCAAGCTAGGACAGTTAACTTCTTTCTCCTGGAATTTTGAAATTTGGGGCAGATATGGACACTGGGGATTACTGGAGCTGAGTTATTGAAGGTGACTCAAGAAGACCCCCTGGGAATGCCCTGGTCCCAGCCCCACCCTTATCTAGGTTGCTTGCTGCTTATTTGATTCCATGAGCTCCCCCAGCATCTTTCTTTTTTGTTCAACTTAGTCAGAGTTGATTTCCACTGCTTGCAAATGATAACATATGTATGCATAATCACATTATTTGGAATGAACATCCCCAGCTTTCATAATAGTTTTAAAGTATTCATGACTTCCCCCAAAGAATGATCTCACCACAAAGAAATGATAAGTAAAGAAGGTGATGGATACACTACTCTGATTTGATCATTGTACAACGTGTGTGTGTATGTATATAAAAAATATATATATATATAAACATCAACTTATACCCCATACATACAATTACAATGTGTTAACAAAAACAAAACAAAATAAAACAAAAAACCAAGAATACAAAACCTTTGTATAATAAGGTAATAGAGAAGCAGCTCCATGGAGAACAAAAGTGGCATTTCATTTGACCCACTGGAGAGCAAAGTTCCTGAGAGTGGATTTTAATGCTTCTGACTTCTCCCATGTTCCAGAGCCCAGGGAATGGTGCTGAAGTTTCTACAAATCCCAAAAAAACCCTTTGTACTAGAATGCCACCAATGAGTAGATAAGATTTTTAATTGAGTCATCACCCAGGAGAGAAAGGAGCTGAGGGAGAAAATAGGCAGGACTAATTAAATCCATGAAAATTCAGAGCCCAGAAGGTGGCAGAAAAGTTTTAAAACCACCTCAGCCCCTCAAAAATCCGTTTTTTAGAGGCCACCTGTTCACAAGGTTTCTGGTCCTTCTGACTTTGACAAATGGATGCTAAGAGGAGCTGAAAGTAGAAGAATGTGGTGGACAGTTCAGAGCCTTGCAGGAAATCTTGTCATCATTGTGTAATGTAACGAGATCAGAAAGAAGCCCCCAAAGAGAGTCCAATATCTTTGTAATACAACCAAGCCCAGGTGGGGCCAAACTAGCAGTTGGAATCATTTTTTAAAATAGGGTAGTATACAGGGAAGGGACATCTCCTATTTTGTCAGGTAGTTGCTCTTCTTACAGAGCTGGGAATGGAACCAAGGAACTGGTGACAGCTGTTCCTAGACTCACCTAAGCCAGGGAGAATTAGGACCAATGGGTGGCCCAGGAATAACAGGAAAAGTTCTAATAGTGCAAATAGGATTTATGCCTTAAAACATGGCTGAGAATAAGCAGAACAGGCAGGTAGGACAGGGTAAAAAGGTATGGTCGACCCCTTAACAGAAAGGATGTTGTGAAATACTGCTTGCTAGATGAGCATTAATGGTATGTTTTTGGAACCAAGACTTTTTTCCTCCTATTTGCTTTAAGATATGAGTTACTTGTAAATAGAGTTCAAGGTTATATGTAATGTGTTTCCAGACTTTTTAAAAAAATGTATATCTTCATATAAAAAGTCCAAATGGCTAGGTTGTGTGAAGTATCTCTTCAAATCCCAATTGTGCTTACAGAAATTTAGACTACCTGCGAGAATGCTCCTAGAGGGGACCATCTTATGGCAGGGCCATAATTATGTATATAGAGCCCAAGGGATCTGGTTCAACTTTAAGGGCTAGTCTTGCAACATGTTATTTTATTTCAGTGATGGACACATTGCATGTGCTGAAGAGCTGGCATAATCAAGGATCCTGAAACATCAAGCATAGGGTCATGAGATTTATCTTGAAAAATATGAAAAGCAGGGAAAAGATTCTCTTTTTCATGGAAAAAAATTGGAGAACCTTTCTAAAAGCCCGTATAAATTTAAGTTAGGATCATCATTTGGAGCAAACAATGTGTGGGATTTAATTTTGAATTCAGGGATACATAACAAATGTAGAAAGAAGGTTTGGTTTTTCTGGGAACAAGGATATGTGGAAATGACAATATTAAAGTACCAGCATGCTTAGTAAGAGAGGATAAGTACACTAATTATGCATGATGGATTTCCATACTACATAGATTATCAAAATACTAGGTGATCAGTGAGATCTCAAGTAGAACTTGACCTACAAAAAAGTGGATCTCTGAGAACATATTTCAAAACATATAGGAAGATGAGCAACTCTGCTGGTGAAGAGTCTCCTCCACATGTTAAAAATCAAAGCAGTTCTAAGAGCAATGGTTCAATGCCAGTGTGAACTCGAGCAAGGGAGGGCCTCAGCGGCAACTGAGGAAGTAAAGACCGGGCTGCAGCCTCCTATCTTGGCCCAAGGATTGGCACCACTTGGGGCATAGCAACGAGTTTGCCTTTCAAGCTTCCAAATTTCTAAGGGGAGTGGGGTGGGAGGGTGGAGCAGTGGTAGTAAAGACACCTGAAAAGAAGCTAAGAGGGCTTCTGTGGACTCACACTGGTAGATGCTGCTATGATTTCTACATTTCTCAAGAGACTCCAGAGACATAGAGGAACTTACCACTTTGCTAAGGCACAACTTTGAATTGTGCGCACCATGAGGTGTGTTTGTGAAAGGGAATCATTTAGCTAGTGGGAAAGGCTAGTCCACCACCTGGCATACCCAACTCAATATGTTTGTGTTGCTTTTTGCATTACATATGCATTAACACTCATAAAGTGATTACTTTTTGAGATTGCCTTTCTTGTGAAAAATAGTCCATTAAAGAAAGCCAACACTAATGTTAGTAATCGATGAGAAGAGGTTTAGAAAGGAGTGTTTTGTATAAAATAAAAAGTAGAATATTGAATTTGGCAGTAGATCAGATGTGTGAAATAAACAAGTTCACTTACATGGACTAGGAAAATTAGAAAATATAATTTATGAGTGTTTCAGCCAGTGCAAAAACTGTCATTTAGGGGGATTTAAAAATAATGTAGCAATATTCCCAAATTGGTGGATTCTCCAACGTCTTGGGACCTATCCTTTCAGAATCCCACTAGACTCTCAGCTTCAGGAGGATGGACTTTGTCTGGTACTTCACGGATTCCTGTGCCTAGAGGGGTGCCAGGCACACAGGAGGTTGAGAGACAGCCAGCAGCCAAAAGTCACAGTACCTAGTGGTTCATAATGAGGAATTTGGATATTAATCTAAGTGCAATGGGAAGCCTTTGGGCACTTTTATGTAGGGGATTGACACATGATTTCTGTTTTAAAAGGCTACCCTGGCTGCTGTAAGGAGAACAGGTGATAGGAAAAGCATTGGTAAAAGGAGGCAGACCAGTTCCCCTGTGGAGAAGGCTACTGAGAACAGACCAAGTGAGGCATCACAGTGGCCTGGGTTTAGGGGTTGTCAATTGGTTCAAGATAAATTGGAGACTAGAGCCAATAGATTCGCTGATGGACTGGGTGGGGGCTCAAGGAGAGAGGAATCAAGCATAATTTGAGCAACAGGAGGGGTGGTGGTGCCATTTATCGAGATGGGCAAGACTAAGGAAGAAACAGGCTTGGGAGAGGAAAGTCCAGCTCTGTCACAGCCTGTTAAGTTTGAGATGGGTATAAGACACCGTGTGGAGATGTCAGTTACACATCAATTAGATAGCAGAAGGTAGCTGATCCTGGCACTCAGAGAGGTAAATAGAGCTGGAGATTTAAATGCAGGATGAATAAATGAATGTCTGAGGCCTACTCTGTATATTAAAAAGGGAAAAAGTTCTAGCCAAGACAAAGTGGATGAGTATAAACACGTTCAATGCCCCTCAGTTAAAAGAGAAAATGTATTATCCCTGTGGGCAAAAAGGGGAAATCTGAATTGTCATTTTCCTAAGACGTAGGAGTCCCTCCTACACTTGTCAACCTACCCTAATTATGCAAAACCTCAGAGAATCGTTAGAATTTTTTTTTTTTTTAGGTAGGCAAGGTTGGCTACTAAGGTCCTCATTTTCTTGATTCTCTTAAATATATTTGAGACTCATTATGTCCTAATCAGGCAAGGTTGGAAGGACATCTGGAAAGAAACAAGGGAAATAGAAATAGACTTTTTAAATAAAAACGTTTAGATAGAAGTATTTCAAGCTCAGGAAAGAAAAAGAAGAAATATGAAAAACGGGAGTTGCTTCTTCAAAGGAAGGAAAAATTTCACACAATACTTAGCTCTCTGACAAACCAAGTGTGGCACAGGAATCTCAAATGGAAATAATTTCCTTTACTACTACAGGGAAAGAGTCTACATCTTTATTCAGGATGTGAGGCTGGAATTGTCTGTTACTCAGCCTAAGGATCCAGAAGAACTTAAAGAACGTGAGCAAGTCCACGAGAGGAAAATCAGGAGAAGCCGTTGTTAAATTAACTACAAGACTCAGATGGCGGAGGGGGTTCACATCACCGAATTACATGTAAAGATCACAGTTACATCAATGCTACACTTGCCCTGACTTTAGGGGTTGGGAACACTTTCATCTGCTTACCTCACTCCCTGTAGTGAAGCAAGCATGCAAAAGAAATATGCTGTGTTGGCATGTAAGATGTGGACTGTGCTGTGGTTAGGGGTGGGCAGGTAGCCGGGAGACAGTGATGGATCTGTCATTAGGTACTCAGCAGCCACAATATTAGCCTCTGTAATATCCAATTACAGGTCTGATTTCTTCTAGATGTATATTTGAATCTGAAATTTCCTGACAGACCAAGAGGTCTAAGTTTCTTTTCAGAGATGATACCCTGCCTCTAAAATGTGCTGAGATTAGCATGCTGAGACTTCTTCACTTACCATACAATGATCAGCTAAAAAGATCTAATACTACAGCTCAGTAAGATTACAACTTATGTGAATAATTACCTTAAGGATCAGGATGATAAATGCATTCAATTAATATTTGCTTATATAAAGGTATAGAATCCTCCCCCAAACAAACACATACACATGCATATACAGTAACAACAGCCATAAGCAGTTGGATTTCTACTGTTTGAAGGGAAAACAACATATCATGCTTTTTCTCTCTCAAGTGTAATCAAAATACTGGGCCAATACATAAGCACAAAATAATCTTAGCAGTACACAACATATTCTATTTGAGTGAGACACTGGCAAAATGCATATTCTGGCCAGGAAAGCAAAAACACTAACAACTTAAGAATTTGGGGTATGAAACCCACCAAGTTTGGATATTTCAAAGAAAGGGTGTGGGATATCATTTTCTAAAGGTGCAGAAAGTTTCCTAAAATTGAATATGAGTAAGATGGAGCTTCCTTAGTTCCTTAGAAAAGTCTTCACAAAACGAATAGAATATGGTTTAAAGATTCAGATATTCCAGATGCTTTGGTACCAATCTAATATATTCAGATGTTTTGTGTATTTAGATTTTTGTGCACAGTCAACAAATATCGACATAATTGACCTTCTTGCTACTGCATCTACTAGCCACTATAGAGCTACAATCAGTTCTAGGCTGTTGAAGTGGTCAGCACAAATGTGTGGACACTTTAATCCAGTATTCCCCAAAATATATATATCTAGGCCTAAAAATTCTGTCACTGAAATATGTTTTTAAAATTCAACTAAATGTGTTTTCAGATTTACATTTATGGGAAGAGGATGGAGAGCTAAAGAACCTCCTCGTCTATATCGAGAATAGTAAAAAGAGATGGGTAGAAAAAGCCTCATTGTGAAATTCTGTAAATTTCCATTCATTTCCAAACTCTTTAAAGGTAAAATAATTTTCTGGTACAATTGTAATAAATATGAACCATTCCCCAGTTTGATAAAAATCTCCCAAGAACTTTTTCAGTGTTAGCCTGACCCAGAAGCCTTCACTTCTTATATAATAACACTTGTAATCAAGAAAGGGAGAAAGGGAGAGGACGGTGCATGAGAGAGAAAAGGGGAAACAGACATAAGGGACCATATGAATCCATGAAGCTCCATGTCCACAGAGAAGACCTCATCTGGGCACCACAAAAGGATTCTCATGCTGCAGAAAATTAGAAGAAGATACACAAACCCTCTGTTGGGTAAAGTTGTGGGAGACCAGCAAGACCTAGGATTTAAAAAAAATAGTAAGCCAAATGATTTTGGAGATAATGTGACTGTTTTAGGTTTGCTCCTCATGGACCTGCTGAGGGGCACTCTGGCCATTTCAAAAGGCACAGGAACGCTCTGTTAGCTGGCCGTCTAACAGGGCTCGTGGGCTACAAGGTCTAAGCAGAGAACTAGAAAGAGACAAAGATGCATGCATATGGCTTTCCGAATTTGGTGTGGCTCCTTTTGGTCTGCGCTTTTCCCCAGCAGAGGATGTTTCTGAGGCATCCATGTCTCTGTCTTTTTGTGCCTTTGTTGTGCACCGTGTAATAAACTGCAGCTACATCACAGGACTTAGACATCCAGGGCACCCCAGAGGGCAATTCTGAAATGTTACTTGGCTAACGGGAGCATATCCCATTTCCCAAAGCGTGAGGGGATGTCCACCAGGGAAAAGAACTGGCTGGCAGTGTTCTGTCACCCTTGCTACCACTCCTTCCTTTTTCTTGCTATCCATCCTCCAGCAGCAATGAAAGCTCCATGGAAATCAAAAATAGCTCCTCTAAGGGAAGACCATCTCTCTAATAAAATGAAACCCAGATTTTTCAGTTGAGCACAGAAAGGAGAATCTGCAGGTTGGCAGAGGGTCAGTATGGAGGAGCAGAGGTAAGCAAGGGGCCTGGGCCTTGTGCCCAAGTATCACCTTTCCCTGAGGGTCCTCTCGCTTCGTTACTGTCTCCATCATTACCATGACCCCAGTGTGTGTTGTTATCAGACAACTCTTTCAAGAGTAGTCAAAAATTAACTCCTCTTAGCTCAGCTAAAATTAACTAGTGTTCTCCTTTTTGGAGGGGGGGTGGGTCAGAAAAAACCATATGGGCTGGACTCAGTGACTCACTTCCAGAGAATAAAGTACGGGAAGAGAAAAATAGTAACTTTTAAAAAATAGTCACTAGAAGAATAGTGGTGAGACCTGGCAGACACTACCTTAACCAAGTGATCCAGGTTAGCTTCACCAGTGATAAGTCATGTTGATAGCATATAATGCAATAAGAAGGGCACCTGACCTCTGTGGAATTCTTCCACAAAAACCTATAACCCCAGTCTAACTGTGAGGAAAACATCATACAAATTCAAAATGAAGGACATTCTACAAAATACCTGAGCAGTATTCTTCGGAACTGTCAAGGTCGTGCAAAATAAGGAAAGACGAGAAACTGTCACAAACCCGAGGAGACCAAGGAGACATGACAACTAAATGCAATGTGGCATTGTGGAACAGAAAAGGGACATTAGTAGAAAAAGTGGTGATATCTGAATAAAATTGAGAGTTTAATTAACAATAGTGTACCAATGTTAATTTCTTAGTTTTGACAAATGTATTATGGTTATATAAGATGTTAACATCAGGGGACATGGAGTGAAAGATATGCAGGAACTCTGTACTCTCTTTGCAACTTTTCTGTAAATCTGACATTATTTCAAAATAAAAAGTTTATTTAAAAAATACTCGGGTTCCTAAGGAACCAATAGATTTTAATACAAAATTAAATCTTAATTCCTTTTTGATATGTTTCACTTATGGTGGTTTCTTAAAATAACAGAAGCAGTCTCCATGCATTATAGAAAATAATAAAATGTAGATAAGTAAAAACTAAAAATCAAAACAAAGCATCACATTTTTACCACCTAGAAATCAACTGTTACTGTCTTAGGGCATATTCTCTTTCTGGCTCTCTTTCTGGTATGTGTATATATATTTACCAGTATGAGATCTTAGGTTGCACACTATCCTGCAGGCTTTTCTTTTTCAAAGTGATTTTTTCTTTTCCATTTCAGTAGATTTTCATATCATCTAATACTTTTACCATATTCACATCTCTCCCCCTGACGGCTTTACAGCTAGCTTGTTCAAACCAGTATCTAATCCAGGATGATTGTATCTGATTGTTATGTCCTTGAAATATTTTTAAATCTAACAAGTTCTCCCTATTGACTCTGATTTGTGAAGACACCAAGCCAAAGGTCCTATAAGATATCTCAGCTCCCGGATTTGTGTGATTACTTCCTATGATGATGCTTAACTAGTCTCTCTATCCCCTGTGTTTCCTGGAAACCGAAATACCTATCTTAAGCTTTGATGAATTAATGATAAACATTTTTGTCTAGAAAATATCATAAGTGATGTTGTATAGTTGTGTTCAATTACATCAAAGACACATAACATCAGGCTGTTATACCATTAGTGATGTTGTGATTGGTTTCCAGATTAAGGTGATGATGATCTCTTCCCTATATTACAACGTTATGTTTTCCTCTCCTGACCAGAAAGTAATCTGTGTAGTCAGTGTAATTTTGGTAGTATAACAAATGTCTATTTCCCCAATAGGTCCCTATCCAGTGATTTTCATACCAATTAATAATAATTGCTGAATCAATAATTTCATTGGGAGTGGTGAAATTAATTTTGTAATTCTTTCTATCATTATTAGCTGGCTTTCTTCGGTAAAGTAGAACATTCCCTAATCAACTGGGACCGTATCAAAATATACCCAAATATAGTCCCTTACAGAAAAGACAGGAAGTCTGGCTGAAGGATTTGAAAGATTTTACTAAGCATTAAGGCAGAACAAAAGGGAGATAAATGCCGAAGGTATTACAAATGTAAAATAGAAACTTGTTTTGGCTTGCAAAGATTAAGATAGGTGCACAAAGGACTGGCACGACTTTAGAGTCACATTGCCTTAGTCCCTGGGTTGCTAGGTCCTGGGCTACTTCCCTGTGGTTGATGCCATCTGAACCCCTCCAGGTTTAAGGCCAAGAGGGCTGTCCTCTTCTATTGCTCACCCAAGGCTTACCCTCTCTGTTTCTAATCTGTGTCCAAGAGTCTGGCCTCTTCCTCAAGAATGATCTTTCCTTTTAAGCTCCCCACCTCCTAATTAATACAGCAGTGTATTAAATTCTTACAGACCCATAACCTGACCATTTCTAAATACACTACAAAAACCATGGCCTCCTACATATAATACAATAACCACAGCCTCCAATAACCAAGAATTATACAGGGTAACAGGGAGCTCATTTCCTCAAGGCTTCCTTAACAAAAAATGGTGGGAGAACCCCTGGAGTTAAATTATTTCCCCTGGAATGTAACTATTACCTACTGTAATAAGAAATATGATGTACTACAGTTTGCTTGTAACACAGACATTAGTCCTGTCTGTTAAAATCAGCATCATAAAAGATTTCTAAACTGTATTTGTAACTCCTTGTCTTTTTAATTTAAAAATAAGGGTCTAACTTTGACAACCTCTATGCAGGTGTAATCAAGATGGATGTAATGGAAGGATTCACTTTTTTGCAATTCACATGGCACATCACAATGACCCTGAAATGATGGGGCCAGTATTTTCAGGCTAGAAGCAGTTTCAATACGGGCCATACCAAAACGTTTCCATTTCCACTGTGTCAGAGTCTATCAAGGTTATATAATCATAGACACAGTTTACTCCTAATTATTAAAATCACAGGGAGATGGAACAACACTTAAATGGTTTAAAGGAGCACATAGTTATACACATCATCCAATATATAGGTGAGAGAATGATCTGTTCATCAAATCTGCAAAATCCTAAAGGGAAAGTATCTGTCAGTATCCAAGGCTACGTTAAATTATGAACAAGAAACAGCATGGAAATATGAAGACAAACTCCCAAATCCCAGCCATGAGACATGGGGACATATATCTTAACACAACTACAAAGCGAATACTGAATAGGACGCAGAAGGTGTTGTGTGCCCTGGGATTTCGTAAATGCAGTTCGGACACTGCCTCATTACATTTGGCATTCGTAAAACCTGAGGAATGCAAGGTCTCTAGTAATGATCTAGTCTATCAGATTAAATTTTCACAAATTTAGTTCAAATACCAGAGATGAATCTATAGTCACACAGAGAAAATTGCCTGCAAAAGTAAACACCAGAGTAAAATCAAGTGACAAGCTGCCAGTTTGGGAAAGGAAGTCTCCTGACTGCTTAAGTAATCGTCACGTGGGGTGGCGCGTGCAGGAACCCTTGGGAAGAGGCGGCCCCACAATGGGAGAGATTCTGACGCTGTATGAGCCTAGGGTTTCTAATCCGTGCTGTTCATTCTCACCCCAAATGCGCCTCTCAACCCACTCTCTGCCCTGAACAGTAGCTTTTTCTCACCCACCTACGTAACCTCCTCTCCACTAGGATGCCCACGACCAAGAAGAGGTGTGAGAAGGTCATGCGCAGAAGAGTGTTTGCGAGTGTTGTCTACGCTGCAAATCTGTGTGCGTGTGCCTACACAGGTAGCGTTTTTTAAAGGGTGGTTAGCCAAACAGACTGGCACCCTGGAGCACCAGGAAATCAACCACAGAGGCCTGCGGTAGAGGCCTGTTTGAATGCCAATTTCAAACCAAGAAGTATGTATTAAGCACCTCGTTAGTACCACGAGGCTACGAGGAGGTAGTGCTCCTGGTCCTGGGTGGTTACAATCCGGGCTTCACATCAAAGACACGGGAAAGGCATGAAGCACATCTCGGTGACCTACTCTGGGCTTCCCACCTCATCAGCTACAGGGTAGATCTGAGCTTTCTCTTCACAGACACTCTTTAAGAAATAAAATGGGAGGAAAGGAGTGTCCTTTAAAAATCACAGCCATTTCCTTCCTTATCTGTCAAAGTCATCACCCCAAAATGGATTTAATGTTTGCCTCATTAAATGTTGCCCAGGTGAGGAATTTAGTGGCACACATGGAGTCCCCTTTCACAAATTTCAGGTTCCCATTCTGACTCCTGCGCAGAGGCTTAAATACTTTGAATCACCTGTCTCTGGACTCAGGTGGGGAACGGAAAGGAGCCCTGTAGTGGAGACGGCGGTGTGCTGCCCACCTCGCCCGTCAGAGCCAGGCCCTCACTCCCCACCTGTGGGCGG
Source organism: Daubentonia madagascariensis (assembly GCA_023783475.1). NCBI lineage: Eukaryota > Metazoa > Chordata > Mammalia > Primates > Daubentoniidae > Daubentonia > Daubentonia madagascariensis. The sequence continues at coordinate 14,374,449 of JAKFHU010001569.1, forward strand.
GCGTCGTTGGCTGCTACAGGCTCGCGGCAGAGGCTGTGGCCCCCAAGGGAAGGCCCCTCCCTGGGGCAGCCTGCATCCAATGACTGGCCGATAGCGGGGTAAGTAATAGGCCTGGTGCCCTTGTCTCAATCGGGACTTCTTGCAAGGGCCACCCAAGCTCTAGAACACCTCAGAGGTTGGCAAAGGGCTTATCTGCAACTGCATGTCAGTTCAACCTCCCCCTCTGACCAGTCCAGTTTCCCTCACTCCTGAAAGCATCCCAGATAAACCTCCTGCATGCAAGTCTCAGTGTCACAGGAAAACCTGACCGACGGCAACCCCCCACTGCCAACTGTGGCTCCATACTGGTCGTCAGGATTTGTTGTTGTTGTTGTTGTTGTTGTTGATTTGGGCCTGAGGATCAACCCTCATTGACACGGCCACATCCATAACCTTTTTCTCACCATCTGCTCTGGCCTCTGCCTATTCTCGGAGCCTGCACACCAGCAGCAAGAACACCAGGGTTCACGTTTCCAGAGCATTCCCAACACGCTGGGAACTGAAAGAAACACTTCAGATGCAAGATCTCATTTCATCATCCAAGTCCTGAGGGAAAAGCACAGTTAGCTCTGTTTTTCCTGTAAGTAAGCAAGGCTCAGAGAGATTAAACGACTTGCCCAAAGTTATACAGCCACTCAGTGGCTAAACCAGGGTTGGACTCCAGGCTGTCTTGACTACAAAACCGGTGCTCTTAACTGCTAAGCCATTTCCTTCTCCTTCTTTCAATGCCTCTTTAATAGCCTTTTAATTTTTATCAGCTTCACCCCAGTCCTCATCGCTGCTGCCCACAGTCTCCTCACAAGCCCGGATTGCTCAGACGTCTGGATGTCATTTACTCATTTGTGCTGCAAATCTGGCTCTAATATTAAATCTAATTGTTCACTTAGGACAGCATCTTAACATTTACTTATGATATCTCCTTTAGGGCTACACAAAACATAGTTTTCAAAACAGTTCTCTGAGATTTCATTCATAATTTTAAAATAATTGAAACTTCCATTCCACATGTGAACATGGACACCTCTAGCAAATTCTCGTGGGTCCCTTTTAAAACTCGTACAGATGAGGAGGGAGGTTCTGCGTGGCTGTCCTCTGGGAATGCAGAGGAAATGGGCTCTGACCAGAGAGGCAATGGGCTTCGGGAACCTACAATGTGCCTGACCATATGAATTTTATAATGTAATGCTGCGTGGACTGCAGCCCCACTGGGAAAGGGACATTTGAGTAAAGACCTGAAGGAGGTAAGCAAGTGACCCTCAGGGCTCTCTGCAGGGAGGGAACTGCCTGTGCAAAGGTCCTTGGCAAGAGCACGCCTGGCCTGCAGGAGGGACAGCCAAGAGGCCAGTATGTCGCAAGCAGAGAGTGAGGGGAGAGCAGTAGGTGATCAGAGACATGGCTGGAGGTCATTGAGCGAAGGGATGATCCATTCTGTCCAGTGACGCTAATGGGTCAAGCGAGGGGAGGACAAGGACTGACTGCTGGATTAGCAACGTGGAGGGTGTCAGCGATGGGGCCGAGGGGAGATTTGAGAAGCGGAGGGGTGGTGTGGGCTGGACTAGAGTGAGTTTAAGAGAGAAAGGGAAGAGAGGAATTGGAGCCAGTGAGGATAAGACAACTCTTCTGCAAAGCTGTGCTGCAAAAAGAAGAAAAGATGTGGGGGATGAGCTGGCAGGTAAAATGGGTCTAAGAGGACTTTTTTAAGATGAGAAAAATAACAGATATTAGTGTGCTTCTGAGATTGAGCCAGTGGAGAGAAAGAAAAAAAAATAAGATCAGAGAACTGATAAAGCAACGTCTTGAGTAGTCAAGAGGAGACGGGAACTAGCTGGGTGGAGGCTCTGGGTTTAGGTGGGAAGACAGGGTGAAGGGAGATTGTGTAGGTGGGCAGAAGGCTGAGGTGGCCTCAGCCAGTGGACATTGGTGTCTTGGCCCCACTGATAAGTCTACCTCTAATACAGAGACGTACGCTGGGGGTCATAGCCTATAAACCTTTAGTATTCTGGTGTCACGAATTCTGGTCTCATCAAAGAGACCAGAGTTGTCTCGTCTGAGAAATGAAGATACCTGGTTTGTTTTAACCTAATGCCATTAAATCCTCTTTCCTTCTAGCCCAACTTATTCCACGTTCACATGGCAACTTCTATGGCTTACAATTCAGCTTTGCTCATAGATGTCCTACATAGGAGAAGACAAGAGTTGGTCACATAAGCTACTGAATATTCCTATCCATGTGACCATTTATCCGTCAGAATGAGTGCACAGTACAGCTTTCTGGTTTTCTACATTAGTCCTCTGAACTTGGTAACTGCGCATCCTCTGAGGAAAAATGGATCCACTCTCAGAATGCTGACAACACCACGCTCCTGAGCTGTGTTACTCAGAGCCTCATCCAGTGGCCAAGTAGCGACGCCCTTGCCTAGGTGGAAACTGATGTGCGCATCCTCTGGGTTTGCCATGGGCAAAGAGGGAAAGCTCTTTTTGTCTAACATTTAGGAGAAATTACCCAACCTCTAAGGGTCATTTTGGCAGAAACCACCCTACTAAATATTGGCAAATGTCACAGAGCCAGAAACTGAAATGCCTTGCAAGTCCTGTCCAAATCTCGTTCATCCTCCAAGACTTAGCATAAACCCTCTTCCTCTCTCGGAAATCCTCCTTAACTATTTCAGCCTAAAGTAGCTCCTCCTTCTGCCGAGCACAAATAGAATTTCCTGTCTATTATCCACACTGGGATGCTTCACCACACTTTGTTCTACAAAACCACCCATTGCATAGATCAGACTCCTTAGCTGGATTGAAAGCTCCTTGAGGGCAGATCCCATGTCCTATACATTTTGCATGTTTCTCAAAACTCAGCAGTGTTCTAGGGTTGCTTATCTGGAACAGCAGCATGGCCCACTTATCAATGCCTTCCCCGGCTGCCAGAGTGGAGTGCCGGCTGCATGGCCTGTACTGCCTGGCATCCCTTCCTGAACTGCTGGTGAGTTCGCTCCTTTCTCTTGGATGCCATCTTCAGCCTATGAGTGCAAAACATGCACGGAATCCACTGTTATTTGGGATGACTGAGGTCTGGGCTGGCCTTGTGCTGGGAGAAAGAGGGACAAAATAAGCAAAGATTTGTTCCTTGTTTTTGGTTTTATATTGTTTTATTTGTTTTTCTCCAAGCTGTGTGATTCTATGAGCCTTTTTAAGCAATAGAATATTTTTCTACTTGCTGGGCATGTTTCCATTTTATGGTTTATTTAAAAGTCGTGTTGAAAAAGTCATTGTGGATATAAGGTAGGAAGTAACCCTGGCTCCAGAGGACAGATGGAATGACCCACTGGGATTCTGCCATGTCTGTTCCCAAGAGAGAAAGTGGCAGAATGTATTTGTCTGAAGTGAATCGAACTGTCTAACCTGGCTCAGCAACAGCTCGCAGAGAACAGGCTCAAGTAACGCGGGCTGGAAGGCTTCTGCTCAGCAAAACTTCTCCGGGAAAAAGCCAAAACCTCCTTTGAAATTTCACTTTGCTCAGGACACAGCCGGAAATAAACAGGAGGCAGCCGTTTCAAACAGCAGGAGGGAGCCCAAAACCCTGCAAGAATTGCCTGTGCTTTGAGTAATAGGCAGACAAGAGAGCAACAACAAATCTACCTCTCTGTGAATGAATGTTATGGCCGGCTATAGAAGAACTGCACAAACAAAAGACAACCAAACAGTACCACCAAATGAAAGAGGTTGATTGCTGATGATCGGAGAAAGAGACTGCAAAAAATATGAGGATTCCAAACGTACCCTAGAAATGATCTCCTTTTTAATAATAATACGGTTCGACCTTATGGGGAATGGGTGGGTCCATTTGGGGGAAAAAAATAGCAGAGGGACGACAATTGAGAAGCCAAGTTGAGGCTGAAGGGATGTTTACCTCTTTCTACAGCTTAAAAATCTCTTTGAGTGACAAGTCAATTGGGGACAGGGATGAGAGGGAGCCCCAGACCTCGTTGCCCTTGGGGCCCCAGTTATCAGCCCACGTAGTCCTTTCCACACAGCAAACCTCACGAATGTCTCTTCTTGTCAAATTTTCTGTGGTCAAACTCAGATGAGGGGTACAAAGTGGGGCCAGGGGACCTCATATGAGAAACCAGAGAGGAATTACCACAGATGGGGAATTGGAAGTTTCACACTTGAATTCCTGGCAAAACTCAAACTACTTTTCGGCCTGTATCTGGCTAAGAGCTCACTATGTTCCAGCCTTTACATTCTAATTGCTATGATGATAACCAGGCACCAACATGACACGATAATGTACAGCGACAATACAAAGGAAAACAACACAGGAAGAAAGTTGTGCACTGAGATGGACAAGTTAAGATGCCCTATTAGTAATAGTGTTTCACCTTTAGTATGTTTTTTTTACTTTTATTTTTTTTTTTGAGACAGAGTCTCGCTCTGTCACCCAGGCTAGAGTGCAGTGTCGTCATCATAGCTCACTGGACCTCAAACTGCTGGGCTCAAGCAATCCTCCTTCCTCAGCCTCCCAGAGTGCTACGATTACAGGCGTGAGCCACCACACCCAGCCTAAGTATCGTATTCTTGAAGTACTTTTAACAGTGAAAACTTTTTGTGATAGAATGTTACCCTAAAAAACAGAATCACAAGTTTATGAGCATAGAGTCTATTCATGTAAAATCCATTGAGGTGTATACTTAAGATAAATATGCTTTATGCACTTTACTGTACATATGTTACATCCCAGAGAAGTTTAAAATGTGCAAATATAGTATGATGCCAATTCATAAGAGTGGCGAGCAGTGTTTCAGACAATTTTTCCTTTTTATATTTTCAACATGGCCCTGCTCTTCCAGAATAAACATGCCCTCCGCCTCCCGCCTCCCTCTCTCTGGTCTTGGGCATTCAGCCCTCATGCTCTCCTAATCCTTGGTCCTCTGGTCTTCAGACCTTCAGATGCTCCAAGGCAGACCTTCCCTAAAGGCCTCTGATTAGTCGTATCCTCTGCCTGGAACCCTGTCCTCTGTGCCTTCCCTCGGTCAACCCCTGTGCACCTCTCAGCTCTCAGCTCAAGGTCACTGCCTCACAGGAAACCCCTTGGTTCCTTTTCTCTACCTCTCAAGAGATGAAGTCAGGTTACGCCCCACAGTGCTCAGCACAGCCTGTAATTGCATATTGTTTCTGTAATTATTTGTGTATTGACCAATAAGATCTTCCAGTTTCAAGAGAATATTTTACTGAACATTATACTCCCAGCACCCAGCATGATGCCTGGTCCCTAAGAGGAGCTCAAAGAGCAATTGTTGAATCAGTGAATGGAGAACCTGCCCACCCTGTTAGCAAATAATTGGTTTGTAAAAGAAGTTCATAGCTTCAGAGAAGGACAGAAAGCATCTGCCCCTTCCCTCTCCTGGTCTGGTCCCTGAGGCTGGTGTTGGGGGTGGTGCTGTCTCCACAGGGCCTCTGGGCAGGAAGGCCCCCCCCCCCCCGCGCCCCCCCCATCTCCCCCACTGCACTGCTGTCATGCAGTGCCCTGCCTGGGAGTGAGGCCCAGAACCGGCAGCACAAATCAATCAACAAACAATAAAGGGACATAAATAAGCAGCTGTCCATAAAGAAGCAGCTCTACCACCAAAACCCTATGGATTCAATTTAGTATCGGCAATCTCCTTTAGGGTGCAAGGAGATTGAATAGTTTTAAGGTCCATAAAACAGATTATAAACCGTCACAGAGGAGCGGCAGAGGATACTGCGGGCCGGACAGTCTGAGAGCCCCCGGAATAGAAATGCAGCAGAGGTTGGCCAAGGATCCCATCCAAGTCCCATAAAGGAAAGGACGTGAGCAGGGGGAGGGAGGGACATCTACGTTCTGGAAAGGGAGCAGAAGTGAAGTGTGAAAGGAGCAAGGAAAATGGGGCAAAAATACAAAGAGGGAAGAGGGAGACAGGGAAGGGAAACACAATGGAAAACCAAACAAAACGGCCCCAGGAGGCGCATGAATGGAAAAGCAGGGGGCCAGGCGAGGGGAAACCTGCACCCTCTTCCTTCCCCCAGAACAAACAACCTCTGGGTTCACGCAGGCAAGCGACTTTTTTAAACCCTCAGAAACAAACAGGTGTTAAACACCGGGACATACGCCCCTGGGGTAATACACACTCACGCCAGGGAGTCAGCATGGATTCGAAAAGCAAAATACCTTGAGGCAAATTTGCCAAGTTCCTCGTGTGGCATTTGTTTTCTTTGGGAGAGAACACAACACACTCGTTTCCCTCTGGGGGGGCCACAACTCAGGGATGTGCTTTCAGTGCGGGAAGGACAGGGAGTGGCCAGCAGACGTGAAAGTGAGAAGAGGGTCAAGGGGTCCACCAGCAGCCCCCTGGCCTCGGGGGTCCAGCACAGGTTATTAATAATCCATACTACAAGCCGTTATCTTTATGATAGCTCCAGAGGAACGCACATGCTTGACAACCATCATCTCTGACCTTACCACACCCCTTCCCTGGTGATAACAGACTGTCATACAGCTATAACAGTGCTCCATGCTTTATAGGTTCCCCCCAACATTATTGCATTTGATTTGCCAAACAACTCCAAGAGATGTGTGAGGCAGACAGAAGATGCAAATGACATTCTGAGGGTTAAATGACTTGCCCAAGATCACTGTTGTGGCTTGAATTTTATTCCTAAAAAATATACATTGAAGTTCTAGTCCCTGGAACCTGTGAATGTAATCTTACTTGGAAATGGGGTCTTTGTAGATATAATTAAAATGTGAGGCAAGACAAGGTCATACTGGAGTAGTGTAGGCCCTTAATTCAATACGACTGGTGTCTTTATAAGAAGATAAGAGACGAGAGACAGACACACACAGAGAGGAGAATGCCTGGGAAGATACAGACACACAGAGAGAAGACAGCCATTTGACAGGAAAGGCAGAGATCGGAGTTATGCAGCTACAAACCAATCCATTTATTTTCCATTGTAAAATAGAAACGTAATGGTGACATTTATTTAGCATTCTGTGTCAAGACCTTTACATACATTTCCTCTAATTCTTAGAACATCCTTACAAGTTCATTGGGAACCATCATTATTCCCATTTTATAGATAGGGGAACTGAGGCTCAGAGGGGTTAAGGAAATGGGCTCTGATTTATACAAGCCCTAAGGAGCCAGCACATGAATCAAAGGAGTCTTAATCCCAAAGCCCATGACTACCACTCACAGCGACTACAAGATCATCAGCTCAGAAGCATCCACTGGAGGCCCTCATGCTGGACTGAGGGACCTTGCAGATGAGGAAAGCATCCTCTGTCTTCATCAAGGTCACAGCCCACCTTAGTTTTAATACACATCATGAGGGCCAATTTGAACCCAGAATGTCTATAGGAAGGGTTTGAAGGCAGCAATCTAGTTGGAAAGAGGGAGGGTTCCCAAAGCTACATGTACTCAATGTTTGACATAAGACTGAGAAAATGCCAAGTGTCCATATTAAAGAAGTGAAGGGAGATGGACATTCTGAGACGGGCCTACAGGCTTCCCAAGGCAGTCCTTGGCACCATCATTAGGCCATAGACGTGTTCTGCTCAGTCCAAAATATGTTTTAAATTTTTTTTAATGAGTTATAACATCATAAAGTCAGGAGACGTTACCTTCAAATCTTGACTTCCAGCTTTTACTGAAAAACCAGCTCTGGCCACATGAGGCCTACATTCTCTCACAGCATCGGGAGTTGCAGCTGAGAAGTAGCAGCACGTGTTTTCCTCAGTCCCCAGCATCCCCTGTCGCCCCACACAGGCTGAGGGAGAGCTGCCCATTGCACCACTCTTAACAGCACTGCCTTTCCTACATCCATCACCTCTTGGGTTACATGCCTGGCCCATCGAGTGGACATTTTACTACACGATCCCTGGCCCAACTTTTTAATGTGTTCCTAACACTCGGGAACAAATATTTGTGAGAGGTATTTGCTTGTAAAGGGGGAAAAGCCCAGAAGTATAGCACAAATGAATGAAGTTCTAACTGTACTAAGATGGCATAGTTACTGGGAAATTATTTTAGGGCAGGAAAAGGGAACTGCTTACCTTGTGAAGTATTATAGGATTTGAAGGAGGTAGTTATAGGACAAATGACAAGAGGTCACATATTTTACTATAGGCAGAAAACATATAAATTCATTACTTTCAGAAATATAAGGCTATAACTAGATCCAAAAACAGTTTAGATACATTCATGGGTGATAAATATGTAAACAGACATTAGAGGGGAATCGAGGCAATTTATGAAACCTTAACCTTTACGTAGCCTCAGGGAGGCCGCCCACCACATCCCCTCCCTGTCTGGGCTTATCTTTACTCAAAATAGCACTTTGTTTTAAATGAGCAACAAGAGACCCAACTTCCACAGAACTCCCCCTTTCCCACTCCTGGACATACAGGAGGGACGGGATAATTCTTAGTGACACGTGAAGCTCATCCTGGGAACGTGGTGGAAACAGCCCTGGGAGTAGAGTCAGAGAATTGGGTGCAAGTCCCGGTCTCCCACTTGTTAGCTGCGCTGTGGCCAGTCACTGCATGATCGTCAGTTTCCCTCACTTGAAAATGAAAATTCTCCCATCAAAGGGTTACTTACTTGGAGGGTCCTACAAGGCCATGCGTGGAAGCATATTGTGATCTAAGTTATGGTATCACGAGTAACTGACACCCAAGAGATATATGCAACGGACCGAGGAAAGAAAGTGACGTGTAATGCATTTTGCCCCAAATAACATGGCTTTCAACATCAAGATCCTAAAGGAATTCCTAACTGTTTACTAACCCGGCAAAGACGAACCCCGAGGGTTTCACGCTAGTCCCATTCATGAGTCACAATATTCTGACTCATATTAAGATTTGCTTACTCTTTTTTCTAAGCATTAATGAGCTATTCGGTTTTAGGCCCTTGGGATTTCTCTGATGATTTTTCTCCTCTAAATATTCTGCCTCGCCAATTCTCCAGAACTCCCACTGGCATGGGAGCTTGTGGCCTGCTTTGTCCCTGGAGAACAGACTCACTGTTACCTGTCCAGCTCTTGCTATACCTGCTCAAACAATTCACCTTTGTCTTCTGTGGTTCTGGCCACATCTGACCTCACCAGGGCTTTTCCAGATGGCTGACCAGGTAGTTGCCTGGTCTGGATGGCACGAGCTGACGCCTGAGCACAGCTCAGGAGGGATGGCAACAGCCTAGGTGGCTTTCTTTCCACCTCTCCTGTAACTTACAAACTGCTCATTGTGCCTCCGCCCAACTGAGGTGGGGGAACTCACAGATGCCTTCCCAATTACTCGTGGATGTCCAGACACCAGGCCCTAGGCCAGTCCTTCAGCCAGAATGTCCACAAAATTATGATGCTAACCTCAAAGTACCAAATGCCCACAGAGTGCGCCCTGTGCCCTAGAGCTAACTGCCATGTCCGTGAGTCCCAATGATTCTAAGATTTGACACTTTGATCATAAAATTATCTAGGCTTCCCTGTTCCACAGAGCTCTTTTCTTTTAGTGGACAAATTAATAGTCTGACTAATTAACAGGTATTTTTAAAAACTGTACACATTACGCTTTCATGCTCAGGAGAGAATCGAAGAGGAAAGCAGCAGTTTTATAGGTGCCATGGGGGAAGCATTTTACTCTAAAGCATGAGAGATGATCAGGCTGCAGGCAACTTGTCTGTATATTTCAAAGCCAAAACAGGTCCACTTTGTCATGACTAAAGTGCCATGTCTATCTTGTTGCACCAGAGTTGAGTGATTTTTGTCCCAGCAAATGGCCCTGGGTGGGGGGCACCCTCTGCCAGTACAAAGTAAAGGTCCTACCTACTGCTGACACCCAGGACTTCCTCAGTGCCAGGCGAAGACTGCACATCATGTCTTCATCTGTGGAGCCTATTGAAGAGCATTAATTTTGATCACCAGATAGTGAGTTCTCTCCTGTGACAGGGTGCACTAATTAGCAATGGCATTTGTCAGACTAGCTGTCTTGGAGGAAAGGGGTCTGGAAAGCTGAATTAATTTAGTCATTGCCATGCACTAAAGATGCTTTGCCTTGTAAGAATAATCAACCCTCTCACCTTCAAGAAGGATGAGTTTGGAGGTGTCATGAAGACAAATTTCCATTTGTGGTCTGTACCATAGTTATAGTTGGGTTTGCAAATTCTAAGGCCTACAGGTGCTGGTAGGCAGCTAATTTTAATGATGAAGTAGGCTGGGTGTAAGAAACATGCAGCCTACTCTATCTATTCTTTTGTTTTTCCACTCTTGAGAGAGACGGTCTCAATTATGAGAAAAAAACATTGCAAGAGTGATGATAAACTAGCACTCAGCCTTGGTGTCATGGAGACCATAAGGAGAGGGTGACAGTGGCAGACTAGAGAGCACACATCAGACCACAATGGGACAAGGGTTACTCTGCTCCCACCAGAGTGTCATGCAGAAATGCAGGCCTAATGTTACTAGGATGGCTGATTTTTTAAAAAGAGGCCAAAAACATGGATTTTCATCTCCTGGTTTTTAAATGTTGGCAACTAATCTTTTAAGCATGTAAAGTATGCACATCAAACAGTGCACATTTTACCAAGTTGGGACCTCTGGAACTGTCTTACAACCTCGGCTTGAGCTGTTTATTTTCATTCTCCTCTCCCCTTCCTGTGCCACAGACATAGAGAAATCGAAGATGTTTCCATTTCCAAGATTTTTTAGCACCAGTTTCCCAGGACATTCTCCAAGTTACTTGACACTCCACTTGGGTTGCTCATCCACTTCCTGCTTCCTCACCCAAAAGCCCAGAGAGATGGTGAAGACAAATGGCCACATCCCAGGTGGAGGACCAGAGGGGTCACCATGTCACACCCCCAGCCAGTGGCAGCAGGATCTTGGACCCAGGCCAGTGTTCTAGAACCCCACACCAGACTGCCTCCCTTGAAACAGTTCCTTCTTCTGGCATACAACTCTGGAAAATGCCGGTAAGAGGGACCATGCCTTTTCTGGCTTAATGTCTTTTTACCTTCTCTTCTCTTCTGTCTGCCCAGAGAAGCTCCACTCATTGACTGTTTCCCTTCTTTGAGACCTTTTCTGGCTGAATTTCCCATAGTGATTAATGTTGTTCTTGATAGCTTGTCTTGCAGCCCCAAAGAATTACCAAATCACTTTCTTTTTTTTTTTAATTATACCAAGGAGGACTAGATGATATCTTGTTCCCAAAATGTCCTCTAAGATGTTTGATTCTTACTGATAACTACATCTAAAAACCAGAACCTAGAACTCATTCTAACCTAAATTCCAGATGAAAAGAGTGGTCAAAACACTATTTTATTTTAAGCCCAAATCAGATAAGAATGTGTTTGGCTGCAAGTATCAGAAAATCTGACTCATGAGAAGTTGTTTATTTATACAACATAACACTAAGTCTGGAAACGGATTATTACAGAGTTAGTGCAGGGGCACAAAAACATCAGGCTGCTGGGTCAGCATTCTGTGTTTGTCTTGACCGTCCTGTCATGCTTGTCAGACAACTATAGCAATGCAGACATTATGCCTGCACACAAGCATGCCAAGCAGGAAGGAGTGGGTAGAGGAAAAAAGACTTTCCCCTCATGAGGATCTGGCCTTTTGTTTGGAATCAAAATCCTTTCCAGAAGCCCCCAGAAGACATCTTTCCTCTTATTAGCCATAATAGTCCCGTGGATACCCCTAGATGTATGGGAGGCTGGGAAAGGGAGTATCTGTCAGTGTAGAATGGGATTACCATAGCTGGCTCATATCAGTAATGACTGATCCTCCAAGGCTGCCAGAAGAACTTGCCTTCCCTACCTTCCCCACTCTATCCTCATCTGAACACAACCACGGTTCTGTTAGTAAGGAAGGGATGGTCCTATGGCTATTATGTAGGCAAAGCATGCCACAAAGCTAAATTTACAAAATAACTATGTTAATTGTCAGAGCAAGGTGGCATGTGCCCAAAAGTTCTGAAGGAATTCAAGAATGAAACTGGCCAAAATATGTAGTCTACTCATATAAATGGCCACCAATTCTGGACTTGTTTACTGAAAATGCATCCCCCATTCATAAGAACTCCACGGTGGACCTGGAGAAATGGCTGATGGAGCCTACAATAAGAGGATATGAGCCACTGTGAGCCAAATTGTTTCAGTAACCCTTGTAAGAGTAGCTTATCATCACAATTGTTTACAGTAATTATGGTTAGAGTAAGCTAACAATTGAGTTAATGATAATGGGTCAATTAGGAGAGATGGAGTGTAGGTTTGGATAGAGTAAATCTGAAAGGTTGGATGAGAGCATGGTGGTTACTATAAGAAAATGATAAACATAAATTCAATACAGAACTTCCACAACACCATCAAGTGTGTTAATTATGCAAGACTCAACTGCAAGGAGGCACCAAGCTGGGAGGCTATACCCTGGGGCAGAACTGATGAGTACATCTCACTGAGACCAGATGTACTCTGGAGAGTAAGGAAGAAAACATATCATCAATAAAACACTGAGTGAAAAGGCTTTTATTTTTGTTTATTTATTTTTTAAGATGCTAGTGTAAGATTTCTGGATTTTGTATGACTGTCCCAAATAGAATTTCTTGGGGTCATTCCATTCAAATGCCAAATGTAGCCACTTCCCACCATTTTATTAAAACATAGCTGGTCACTCAGACTTAATTATGACAACTGAACTGTCTGAGCAGGAAAAGAGAAAGGTGAGTATGTATGTGTGTATGAAGGATTGTACATCTGGGAATGACTTTTAGTTACTAAAAAAGCTCTTGAAAATCAGAATTCTGCATCTACTGATGACTTGTCTAAACCTCATCTCCCTGAGATCTGATATTTATAAAAATATTCATTTTTAATGGACAGCTATAAAATCTAAAAATTCCCTATTAAGAGAAAAGCCAGATGGTTCAAACATGGGAAAACTCATGTCTGCCTACTTATTAGAATTCTTTGAGAAAGGAAGCAGGAATCTAGACAAAGAGGAAGAGAACTTCTTAGTCATTAATAAAAGGTTCCCCACTCAATGCTTTTTTCATTTATTTAATGAGTCATCATGGGATTGAGGAGATAGGGTAGGGTTGGGGGTTCATATGTAAAGAGTTGGTTTAGGGAACAAAGAGCATTGAATAGTGTCTCTGGGCAAAGAAGCATGGTGTGAAGAGCCTGTTTCTCAGAGATAAGCACCAGGCAGTGCTGTTTAGCATCTTTATAAATGACGTTGAGGAGAAAATACATAGGGGTGTCTCACAGATGACACCAAATTGTAGCAGGTGGAGAAGGACCAAGCTATTCAAAAAGATACAGGAAACTCTTATAAACCTGTGCAAATGGCAAAAATCAAAAAAAAAAGTGGAAGATGCATCTTTAAGTAACAAGGCAATACATTTCAATATAAATAATCCAACTTCCCATGTGGAATGAAATACTGAGTATTCATTAAGAAAGGATGGTTTCCTGAGGATACTAGGCCAGTGTACTGCTAAGGACCAAGGTTAATAAAATGTCGATCATCATCAAAATATATATTGGAAACAAGGCAGAAAGGCTTACCTTTAAGTAAACTATAACATTTCCGTTTCTTAAATCCTATGTTCAATTTTGTCCTCAAGAACATCATATTACGGAACTGGAGTTCCAAATAAGAGCAGTTAAAATGGTTTCCAGGATACATGAGCTGCTGTATGAAGACAGAATTCCAAAAATCCTGGGAATCTTTAGTCTATAAAACAGGGATTCTTCACTTTTTTTGGTGCCATGAACACCTTTGTCAGTCTAGTGTGCTTATGGATGTCTTCTCAAGATAATGTTTTTAATTGTATAAAATAGAATACACCATTATAACTAGGGAAACTCATTATGATGCTATCTAGTTATCAAAATATTTTTATAAACAAATTGGTGATATAGTGATATATGTGCTTCTTTATTAACACAGTAAGTAACAAGGGCTGATGGTAAGTCTAATAGCTTCATAATTTCAAGGTAGTGATGAACATTAATGATATTTCAATATACCTGCAGTAATTATAACGTGATATGAAAATATCGGTGACGGCCATTGGTGGGATTTGTAATGGAAGAAAATACTAAATTAAGATGAAATTTTTCCCTTCATAGTTCATGAACCACCTGTATTTCTTCCACAGGTCCCTTAGGAGTTTGGGAACCCCAGGCTAGTACTCTTGCTACAACAGCAAGGGCTGAGAAAGACCATGATCGATGCTTATCACATATTGAATAATATAGATAAAATAAACTTATTTCACATGTCCACAAACATGAAGATAGCTGGGGGAGAGAGTGAAGTGAGTTTAGGACCAAAAAAGGGCAATTTTACAACAAGTTTTATAAAAATGTACACCTCATTATTTCTGTAGGTGGTTCTGACAGGACATACGAAAAGATTCAAAAAGGGTTTGGACAGATTTGTCAACTTTAGCCACAAAAGGCTCCTAAAAAGGGAGAGCTTGAGGCCACTTAACTTTTAAGATTGACATTAGGGAAGACAATAGAACCCTCATTTGAGGATGTTATTTGTAGCAGCAGAAGACAAAGTTGGAGACAGCGGGTGTGAACCAATATTGTAATACTTCTCTCCTTCTTTAAGAATCCATTTTTGTTCTGAATCAGTTTTTTTCTCTGTTCACAAAAAAAAATCAAAATACAACCCACAATAATTACATAATGTGCATTTCCTCACAGACCCCAGCTTCAGGTACTGAGCACTAAGAATTTGTGCGCCAGTTATTGATTTAAGATTTATTTTATGGACCCGAAAATATCATGTTTGCAGTGAAAGGGGCAGAGCATGATTGTAGGGCCCAGAGAAGAAGTTGGAAGGAGGGAAGGCATGATATCATAGTGCCAAGAGTGGCAAGATTCAAGGTAGTCAAGTTCTGAGGCAGAAACTCAGGATAAGATCAACGACCAAGAGGTCATCTGAAAGCAGAAGCGAGTCAGCACCTTGGACAGCTCAGTTGTAGGCGAAGTCCTTCCTACAGCCTTCGTTCTATGAATTCAAACATGTGTTCAACGTCCATCAAGTCTTACTGGCTCCACCTTGTCCTTCCTATCCAGCACCTACCCACCCCACCTCTCTCAAGAATTAAAAGGCCTTGACCTCGTTATTACAGCTTCTTCCCCTCTTTAAGAAAATCCATGATCTTCATCTGTTCTGGAGCTCTCTCAATCACGAGAAATGCATAACTCATGAAGGGATTGCCAGGTGTCCTCCAGGGTCCCAGTGCTTTTCTGAGCCTCCATTGCAGGGAGGGAAGCCTGTCTGGCCGTGGTTCTGTTTTTCTCATCAGATTTCCATCCCTTTGACTCCCTTTATTTCCCAAGTTAGTCACCAAGTCTGAACAGCAGCCAAAGCCCTCACAATATTAGCAAGAACATTTAATTCCCTTCAATAAAGCTGGAGACGGCCTTGAAAATTGATCAGTATTCACCCTGGCTCTCTCTCTGCCTTCCCAAGGGACAGTCCTTCATCCCCTCCTCCCCTTTCATCGCAGCAGCAGAGAGCCTGGGTGAGGAAGCTGTTTACTGGGACCTGGTTGCCTTCAGTGAATTTTTTTCATTAACATATATAACTTTGTTTCTTCTAAGCAAAACAAAAATAAAAATAAAAACTCAAAGGGGAAAATTTTAATCTTAAAATGAGAAGCTAGACTCTCTTAAACCTGTAAGGATATTCAAAATTAGTTCACAGAAAGGGTGGACAAGACATAAGACTTGGGGTCCTGCAGAGATGAAAGAAGAGAAAGAAACTCAGGGCGATGTCTCAGGAGGAGGTGGTACAAGTGGCAATGGCTTAGGAATAAAGGATATAGAAATGGAACTAAAGGGGGTGAAGAAAAAGGAACTACAGAAACCACCACAGTGAAATTAGGTGGAGAGACTGGGACACAAAGATAGGCTGCCACAGTAGGTTCCTAAGGCTTAAAAAGATTTGACTTTGGAGGTTAATAATGGAGGAATATGGGTGAATTGGTAGGGAGGGGATACCAAAGAATACAAGAAACTGCCCCCAAATGAAAAGAATTTAACTCCTGAGCACACACACACACGTGTGCACCATACTCAAACTCCTGAACTTCTCGTTTTCCTGGACCATACTGGAATGAGTAGGTTGCTTCATTATTTTGTCAGAACTGTCTGCCATACCAAATTTGTGGTTCTAGAGTGGTGGCAGGAAGTGGAAGAGAACTTACTGTGCATAGCATAAACACCAAAGCATCAGAAACATTTCTACCGAACACAGTATACTTCCCTGATACCATAAATTCCTTAAGGTTCTTTGAAGATAGCTTATTTTAAAGAAAAAAACCCAGTATTTAGAAGGTTAAGCTCAAAGCATAATATCATAACATATATTAATACTCAAATCATATATATTGCTACCGCCTCCTGGAGACTTTACAAGTCACAGACCATAAACTGTGGAGCAAGGGAGTGGGCTAAGAGACTGTAGACTCCTTGAGGCCTGCCACAAGGATTTGCTCTAGTTTTCACTTTTGCTTTGCAAATAATTAGATGCCCACATTTCATTCTATCATTTGAGCCTTTTAACACTGTGAGGTAGAAAGGGTAGGTTTATTCCTCTTCAGCTAATGAGGAAGCTGAGACTATAAGAGAGAATCAGACTTCCTCGAGGTCAAATGGCTATTAAGGGACAAAGCAGCATCTTCTGGCATCAAGTCCAGTGATCATTATATGATACTTTGCTGCCTGCCCATTAGCGTAACTAACATGAACTTAGTATCTTCTACTTCTTTCTGGTTTGATTTCATTCATTCAATTAATATTTATTAAGTGCTAGTTTCTGGAGAAAAAAGGTTGAAAAGATATGGTCACTGTCTTAAAGAAGGTTACAGATAATGAACAAAACATAGCAGAGACAATGATAGTGCAGTGTGATTCCCAACAGGAAAGGCGCAAAGGGGCTCACACGTGAAGTAGGAATCGAAGTCTGAAGTCATCAGAGACAGCAGTAAGGGCCTATGTTTTGAGTTTCATAGACAGCTTCTAAATAATGTAGGTACCTTTTGGTGAATAACCTGCCCTCAAAGAAAGTTACAGCCTTTAGGCAGACAAGTGGGAGAGGGGTTGCTCTTGTCAAAGGGAACAACATATGTAAGGCAAAAGATGTAAGTAAGATTGTCATGTTCAAGAAACTATCACTGGTTCAGTTTTCCTTGAGAATAAAATGTGGGATGAGCCTGGAGAAGTGGTGGGGTGAGGGCATGCCAGCTCAACATGGGTCTTGCATCGCATGGAGAGATCTTTAGCTGTGAGCCTTTGGGCTGGGGAGATCCATGGACGAATGCTCACAGGGACATTCTTCCTGTGAGCAGCTGCAAGTCCAAGTTCACATGTTGGAGGACGTTCAGGAAAGAATGTGGACTTAGTCAATACATTGGCAGAGAAAAAGGGGCTGATGTGGGGAGACTAGGAAGAAGGTTGTGCTGTAGTCATGGCAACAGATGAGGAGGACTGAACTAAGGCAATGGTGGAAGGGATGCATCCAAGGAGGCATTTAAAAGCAACATCCACAGGACTTTGTGTTTGAATGTAGGGGTGAGGGAGAGTGAGCCACCAGAAACGATGCTAAATAATTTCAAGACAACTGTGAATGCCTCAAGAACAGAGACCGTATCACATTAACTTTTGGTTCTCTCTTTTTTCCTACTGAGCCTGGCACATTTGGGGTGCTCAGCAAACTTCTGTGAAATTGTTATCAAGTCTCTTTCTCATTTCTTCCCATCTGCAGTAGCACCTTGAAGGTGAGACACATCACCCAATTATTTGTTTGTTCATTTCTTATCTCTAGGAAAACCTGGTTCAGTTATCTGAAGTTAGGGGGTGCTCAAAAAGGTCATGATTAGGAAATTTTCTAGATTTTCAAAAAATGACACGAGAAGGAAAAGTAAAACAGACATTCAGGTGGGAGTGAAATGGTGAAATGATGTTGGTCTTTGGGCAGATTCTTAGTAAAAATGGCCATAACCGTTCTGTTCTTCTCCTTGTATCCATAAGCCTTCAAGTGTGAGTTTGAAGCACCTCTTATCAAGGGGTGGAGTCAACCCCTTCAATCTGGGCCGAACTTGTGACTTACTCTGAGCAACGGAATGCAGCCAAAGAAACCTTGTTCTTGCACACTTGTGCCTTGCACACTGCTGCTCTCTTTCAGAACCCTGCACAGCTGCCATGTGAACAAGCCTGGACTGGCATGCTGGAGGGCAGGAGACCACATGGAGCAGAGGCCAGCCATTCCAGTGGAGGCCATTCTAGACCAGCCAGCCCTCAGCCAAGCTCAGCCAACTGCAGACACATGCATGTGCTCCTGGAGACCACAACTGCCTAGCTTAGCCCGGCCCACACTGCCACATTGCCAGCTTGGAAACTTGTGAGCTAAATAAATAATTGTTGCTTTAAGTCACTAGAGTTTTGGGATTATTTGTAGCAAAAGCTAAGAATAGACTATCTTTGGAAAAGGAATATATAAGACACTCTTCCTTGGCTCCCTACTTCAAAGAAAATTGGTGCTGCAGAAGTAGACCAGTTCCAGAGAAACTGAGTCCTGATTGTCACACTGCTAACACCGCTTCCTGCTGCATACCACTCCATCCATCATCCAAATAGGGATAAGATCTGCTCCAAAGGATGCCAGAGGATTAGCAGGTCATATGTGGCATGGGGGCCCAGGTACAGTTCCACCACTGCCAGGGGGAGGGGCAATTCTTTGAGAGATAGATAAGACCTCTGTAGTTTTTAAGTGACCAGGGGCTGCTTGTTACTAAGCATTGCTAGTTTGAGCTTAGGACTCAAGCACTATAAAATCTCCACAGAAGTGTGTGGATGAGTGAGTGTGTGTGTGTGTGTGTGTGTTGCGTGTATATAACAAAAATAAAACAAAAATCCATGTTAAATGTATATATGAACATTTCATGCACTTTTTTTGCTTGTCTCAAATATTTTGTAATTTAAAATTAAAATTTTTAACCTGGTAAAAATATATTACATTTTCTTAACTGCAATAATATTACTTTAATCTTCTACCTTATACTGTTCCCTGAGGATCCTATGTTAATATTGCTTTTTCTGCTCACTACTATATTAGGAGATAAAGGTCAGCAGCACCATGTTTAATATATCCCTCTTTTATAGCATCTCACTTATTTATTCATTTGTTCAACAAATGTTATTAAGCATCTTCTGTGTACCAGGTTTTGTTCTGGATAATAAGGATACAGCAGTGAACAAAACAATGTCCCTCCTCTCAGACCTGACATTCTAGTGGGGGAAGATAAAATACAAATAAATATGTAATGATGCCAGCAGTGACATGTACCATAGAGTGAAATACAGCATGGTCAGGGATCAGAAAGGCATGGAGGGGGTGCTTCCAGGTGGGATAGTCAAAGGACATTTGAGCTAAGCCTCAACGAAGGGACACTGGGAGGCAGAGCATGAGAGTGTAATCACTGGTTTCCTTGTCTAGTTCTGTTGTTGTTGGTCACTGTGACATCTTGAAGGTAGCAACCATGTCTTATTCATCTCTGTATCTTCAAGCCCAGCACAGTGCCAGGCATACAGGAGGCACTCAATCTTACTGGATGAATGGATGGACGGAGAGGTGGATAGACAGATATATGGATGAATTCTTCCTCAGGGTTCAGCAAATAGTGAGAGAAATACGGAGGCTTACCCTGACCCCGCTGTTTAACACCACATTCTGCCCCACCCCCACTGCCAGCACTCCTATGCCTTATTCTGCTAAATACCTTCCTTTGTTCTCTAGCAAAGCTTGCCTTCTACCATACCAGATAATTGACCTATTTGTTTTGTTTACTGCTTGTCTGCCTCCATTACTGGAATGTAAGCTCCTGGAAAACAGTGATCTTTGTCTG
Source organism: Daubentonia madagascariensis (assembly GCA_023783475.1). NCBI lineage: Eukaryota > Metazoa > Chordata > Mammalia > Primates > Daubentoniidae > Daubentonia > Daubentonia madagascariensis. The sequence continues at coordinate 14,394,430 of JAKFHU010001569.1, forward strand.
TTCTGCTCATTGCTGTAACCCAAGTACCTCATAAAATGCCCAGCACACAGCAAGAGTTCAAAACATATGTGTTGAGAACGTCTCAACGTAAGTCTGTCCATCTCAGCATTTCTGGAGCCTCATCTAAAGTGTGTCTGAGTTCCTTCCCTGTCTATCTTCTTCTGTAAGATGTCTGTTTTTAGGATGATCCATCGGTCCTTTGTTCCACTCCGAGATTGTAGGTTACTCCCATGAGTAATTTGCATTTAAAAACACATAATATTTTTTTGGCAATCTACAAATATGAGCAAGCTTGACATAGAGAAAATATGCAATACAAATAAATACCTATATAAATATACTGGATATATAAATCAGAAATAGAATACTTAAAAAATATAGAACACTTCTGGTTTATAAATAAAAGCTGGATTATTTATTTATGAACCAATAACAATATTGATTAACTATTAAATAAAGTGCATAAGAAAAGTCTGATGGAAAAAACTACAAAATATATTCAAACTATTATTTGTCAACTTTTTTCCTTTGCTGTGTGTCAGTCACTGTGGGAACGTTTCCCGGTCCTGTCAATCAATGATATCCTGCCGCTGGTACCCTGTCATGAACTCTGCCAGTCACTCTCAACAGGATTCTGACAGCTTTCTGAGTGTCACTTCTGCTCACTAATGTTCTGATTTCTTTGTAACCTAGTTAAGGTTTCATTAGCTTAACTAGGCTAAAGATATTCTTTCTCAGACAAAATCAGCCTTCCACCCAGAGTAATACACATTAACTGAAATTGCTCCTTTTCTTTACACGTCCATTTCAAACACTCATATTCTGATTTCTTTGTAACCCAGTTAAGGTTTCATTAGCTTAACTAGGCTGGAGATATTCTTGTCAGTTAAAATTTGCTTTTAGCCTGAAATTATCCACACTCTTTTGGAAATGGCTGCATTTTCTTCACAGTCTAAATTAGATTAACTAATTTCAGACTGCTCTCCCCCTAAATTACAATTTGCCAAGATGGCCCAGAGATGGTCTCTTTCTTCCAGAAACATGTCTTTCTTCTACCACTTGACACCCCAGTCAGTCAGAATGCCACGCCTTCACAGCCTTCTCCCCACCCCACCTCTCCCCCAACAAGCCCAGGATCCTTTAAAGACCACATGCCTGTTGCCCATCTAAACTATAGGTGAAATGCAATATATGACATAGCATCTTCAGCTGCGAGTTTAGAAAACCAGATCACACAATTTGGAGCATATTACAGAACAAACTTTGATTCATTGACTTTGTCACCTTATTTTTTAGTAGAACAAAACAACTGGAAAATTTTGAAATAAAGGCACGAAAATCAAAAAACAAAAACAATCCACTATGGCAAAAGCTAATATTTTAGCTAACACAAAAATAAGATAAAATAAAAAATAACCTGGCTAGTATAAAATCTCACAAGGAAGCAACTGCATATGTAGCATTGTTGCTAAACGTGGTTAGATCAGTTTAAATCCTTTTCTCCTCCAACTAGTGAATGTTGTTCTGTAGTTACAGAGGCGGACCTTTGGAAATTGAATTTTGAAAGGTTTTATGACAAAGGCTTTTGGTGAAATCATCTTTCCTAGGTAACTACAGCGACAAAGCAAGATTGTCACAGTAGTTTGTCCTGGGGTTGCAGTCATTTTACACACTTTCCACTCGAGTAAATTCCATAATTGGGAGGGGTGGGCAGAGAGGAAGGGGTGAGGGGAGGAGGACAGAAAGAAGAGGGAGAGGGAGAGAGACAGGGAGAAGGAGAGGGAGGGATGGAGAGAGAGAGAGAGAGAGAAGGCAGAGGACAGAAGGAGTGCTGGAGAGTAATAGAGACACAGACCACTCATTGACCTGGTACTGTGCAAAGACTACCTGCAAAGAGCAGAGAGGGAGTGAGCAGAGAGGACCTGTGAACCTGCTGGCCCCAGGGGTGTCCCTAGGTGCCAGGGCTCTCTCAGCTATGAGCATCTTGCTACACGGAGCATGACACTGGTGCTTGAAGGTAAGTATTTTTGCACAATGTGGCTCTTAAAGATGAGCCAGTTATGTCATCTGATGTTCAGCTGAACAGTGGTCTGCTCCCACACCGAAGGAAAACTGCTCTGCTGGGAGTCCTGAGCGACTATATGCCCATCTCCAACTTGGCATAGCCCGAAGGGATTTCCAAGGGAGAAATTTTCATCTTACACACTGATTTTCACCTTACACCCTACCTTTAGAGTCCACACACAGTATCATGACCCTCCTCCATACTATATATAAATTTCAAGAAAAACCTAGGTAGAATCTGATCTAGAAGATTCCTTATAGGGCAAGAGACTCTTCTCTTTTCTTTATGAGTAATTTACCTTGTAATGGAAATTTTCTAATTATGAAAAATGTAATTCCATTAGTGTGTGTGTGTGTACACTGTTAGTACATACATATCTGTGTGGCTTTTTCTTTTTTCTCCCTTATTCCATGTGGAAGAGAAACACGTGGGACTCCAAATGAAGCAAAGAATTAGAGGGGTGTGTGTGTGTGTGTGTGTGTGTGTGTAGAAGTGCATGTGGAGTGTGTATGGGTATACACACATACCCATAGCCTATATGTGGAATGTATGGAATAAGAACAGAGAGGAAATACAGATAATGAACACATGATTCTTACTCACAAGGTAGTAATAAACCTTACACAGAGCTGGTCATAAGCCCTGGGTATGGGTACCATCCTAAGAGGGATTCATTTTTCCAGGTAATATTTTAAATAAATTAGGAAAGAAGGAAATCTGGTGATAATACCAGGGTTGATAAATAACTTCCAAGAATTGTTGAAATGGTCCCAAATTATACATAGGTCTTTACTTTTTAGTATTTCTCTACCTGATTTTCTGTAGCATCTCCATCTATTTTGGTAAAGAGTTTTTATTAAAGTAAATAAATGAATAGACACTTCATCAGTAAGATCTGATCACATGCCACAGAACAAAGTGAGTTTCTCATCTTCTACCACCTGGTGACAGCATACCCAAATTGCAGGTCTCATTTGGTTAACAACTCTCTTAAAGTTTAAAGGTTAAGAATGCCAGTCTAATGTTAAAAGTGGTTTTTAATATAAAACAATCAGTAAGAATATTTTAAGTAAACATTTATAATTTGAGTAATTAAACCAACCTCTTCAACTTTTTTCTTTGAGAGATAAATATTAATTTCCCAGCCATATCAGACCTCTTTGGCATTTTCTATGAAACATCTGTAACAAGCCCATGACATAGTAAGGTAATAGCAAAATCACCTAATACTTGAATATAAAACGAATAACATGACCCTAAAGCATATACCACAGCTTATTCTGCAGTAACTCTATCATTCACTGTGTAACAGCATCATCTTCACTGTAGCTTGGCAAGGGAAGAAACCAAGTGCTATGAGGACAAACAAAAGCAAAATAAATCAAGGCAGAAGAAAACATCTTACTTTTCCAGAATCTCTCCAAAAAGTCTCTACTACCAATTTCAAATTGTTGATATTCAAGTCTAAAGATTTTATCACAGAATTATTAACTCCCTCTCTAACTTTATTTATAAGTTTGGGGGTTTTGATAAATAACCTGTTAATTCAGGTACTATTTATAATGAATTTGTGCCAGTTTGACCAGAGTTAGGTTAAAATGTAGCTGTCTTCTATCTGTAAATGGAAAAGTGGGACATGGGGTGTCCTAAGCAAAATAGCAATATAAATGAGAGTACACTTGTAACTTTTTACTTACTTTAGGACAAAATTTCTTTCCAAGCTCTTTTTCATGACACATTTGTATGCACCATGCTAATTATGACTAGCTTTAATCTCTCCATAAAAGGAGAACCTGCTTCTGTACTATATTTTGTCAGCCATTAGTTCGTATTATTAATCAACTAACAGGTTATCATCAGAGACATGGTAGGGCTCTGTTCATTCCTGTAACTTAACAACCAAGACCACTGAGTCCTGGAGAGTTGACTGACTGTATCCACAGCCAGCTAGTGGCAGAGTCACAGCTAACAGCCAGGTCTTCTGATTCCTAAAGTTTGAAATCTTCATACCCTTCAATGGCTTTCAAACCAATCTTTGAATCTCTAGAGGCCTGAGAGGGTGGGGTTCTGGGCCAGAAGGGTCCATCTTTATTGTTTTATACTTTGGTCTTCCTTCTCAGAGGTTTTTTTGACTTATAAGAAACAAGCAAACAAAAAAAGCCATGGCTTTAAAAAGTCTTAAAATTACATTTTTAAAAAATTTCAAAGAAAAAAAATGCCTAAAAAATGCTGGAAACTTTAACTCTTCATTATAGAGTAGAATTCAATATAAGTGGAACCCCTTAAAATGTCATCTGAAAAAGTTTAGTGACTGAAGGGTCACAGTACCAGAGATTCTGAGCTCAGGCCTTGAAGTCAGAGACCTGAGACCAACACCTAGAACTCTATGACTGAGGACAAACTCACTGAATCACTGCAACCCTCAGTGTCCTGATCTGTAACATTGGACTTATAAAACCTTCTAGCATAGAAGATTAAATGAGATAGTCCACGTTAACTGTTGCTGCTGTTGATATGGTCCTTATTAGGCAATGTCACCCTCATATTAACACCAAAGAAGAGAATTTTAGATCAGCATAAAGTGAAAGGCCAAAATCTTGTATGCTCTGTGTTTTCAAATCTGCCACAACTCAAGCTGCCATTCCTTCTATAGTATGAATAAGGAGTTTTATTTTGTTCCCAGGGAGATTTGAGAACTACAGGGCAAGATCATGGACCCTCTAGGCTGCAAGAGCAGATCAGGGGCTTGGGCAGCCAGCCCCACAGCTGGCTCTAAGGAACAAGCCAGAGCACAGAGGCTTAAAAAAGTTTTCCTATCACAGCTGTGGCCTATAACGAGCCTGATTCTGAGCTGGGCAGCTGCAGGAAGGTCAGCAGCCTGGGCACCAATCTGGCCCCATATTTTGACGCTGAGAATGAGTCCGACAAAAGGTCATAGGCAGATTTGGGGAGCGCCAACCCACAGGCCTCTCTGGGGGCCATCTGGCTGTGGAAACTCACCATCAGGATCCAAGGACTAGCCTGAGGTCAGGGAGGTGTCTTGTTTCATTTGCCCAATTCAGCATAACATATGTTTGCTGTACGTGGCTTTGTCAGATGCAGTGCAAGGGTTAGTGGTACAGGGATGAATCAAACCTGCATGGTCCAGTGACATAGGGAAAGTCCAGGACAGCAGTTCTTCAAGTGTAGTCTCTGGAGCAGCAACATGAGCACCACTTGGGAGCTTGGTAGAAATGCACATTCTCAGGCTTCAGCCCAGACCTACTGAATCAGAAACCCCAGGGGCGGGCCCAGCAATCTGTGTTTCAGCAAGCCATCCAGGGGAGTCCAGGATAGCTAAAGTTTGAGAGCCAGTGGTATAGGATGTGTTTAAGAGGAGCAGCTAGACGTGAGCAATGGAAAACAAAATAGTGACAGGAAGCTGGCATTCAATCAGGATAGATATCACAAAAACTGCACAGCATGAAGAATCGACCGACAGTGGGCAGACTGGTCAATCAAGCTGAGAGAAACTGAAGACTGACCCAACGTGAGATAGGTCTGAGAGTTTCACACCTCACTGACTGCAGACGCTCAAATAGAAAAAAACCAGGAATGATTAAGTCATCCGTATGTGAGAAGAGTTTTGTTTAAACTGGATACTGAGCTTTCTCTTCTCTCTCCAAGAGAGGAAAATTTGCTTAAACTTACCTAAAAGAGATTCCTTATCAACCCAGGGGCTAAGAAAAGAGCTAAACAAGCATCATCCTGGTCCCTGGAGGTCATCAGGAAGCCCTGGGCTGGACAAAGGAGCTTTTTCTTAAGTAAAAAAATGAGCATTTGTAAAACAAGCAGATTCCTTAGCCCACCCCAAGAGATTGGTCACTCAGAAGGTCTGATAAGGGGCTCGGTAAATATAAATGTTTTTGAATATGCATTTTTAACAAAGCATTCGACTTATCCTGGCTTAGGTGGTCCAGTTTGAGAAATACTGGTTTAGTGATTCACTTATCCAATAGCAGGAAGGCTGGAACCAATGACACTGAAAGATCTATTATTCCTCTTTTATTCAACACTTGTTTTTAAGTTGTATTTTGATGTAATTTGTACATTTCTACTAGAAGTCATTGGAGCAGTCATGACTAATTTGTGAGATGGAAAAAAGTCACTGGAATCCCAAGTGTAGGAAATATCAAGGTCAAGGTAGAATGGGGTTGATGAAATGGCCATGGAAGCTTTCTGGTCTTTTCAAGACAGGAGCCTTACCATCAATTTTTTTCCTAGTTAAAAAGGAGGTGCATTTGAAATTCAGTCCTGTTTCTTCTAAGCAAATGGCTGAAATGATTAATCACTGAATCACTAGACATGAGAGTTGGCAGGGACCTTAGTGGTTAACCCATGTAGCCTCCCAGCCACTGCATACAGCCACTCATGGGCCTCTGGAGATGAAAAACACCCCAACCACAAGACAGTCAGCCCACTGGCTAGAAAGACCTTCCTCAGAGTGAGCTGTGAAACAGTCATACTTCCTCCCTTAGAGACAAATGAGAGATTGGAATGCTACCTCCAGACTTATGGACAGATGCTTTTCTTTTTAGGAGGAGGGGAGGGGTGATAAGAAATTAAGGAGAAAACCCTTAATTGGATTATGCAGCTACAGCAGGGGACAAGATAGAAGGCAACACCCTGCGCTTTTTCTTTGTCCACATTTCCCTCCCCACCCCCTTGTGGCTTAGTAAACCACAGCGTTGACGAAGTTAAAGTAGCACAACGTGGAGAGGGGAAGAAAGAAAATCTCATTTTGTTTTGTTTTTTAATCCTTAGATGTCATCTTATTCCTTCATTTTTGTGGCCTTTTGTCTCTGCCAGTTTCCATAGCAACAACAACCAGCAAGTAGTTTGCATCCTTTTCTCCAGCTTGTGCGCAGATAACTCCAAATGGGGTCAAAAACAGCTCTGGGTTGAGGAAGAACGTAAAAGATTCGCGTCTGTGTTTGTGTATGAATTTGTTGTGAAGGTGCCTATATGCTTCTGTGCATTGATCTCACTCAATACTTTTGGGCTGCAAGTGGGCTTTTTTTTTTTAGAGCTTGTCTTTGTTTCTGATTTGGGGGAAGGAAGCAGTGAGTTTTATATTTAGTGACACAGCTGAGACCATGCAGATACATAATTCATATAATATTGGAAAAATAAGGAGCATCAGATAATCTTGCAGAAATAATAGCATACAGCATTCTGTATGCCACTGGGAAGGAGAGAAACTATTTTCTGAAAGTGTACTAGGCTCATGCAATTATTTATAAAACCCATCAATGACCACACTATTAGGTGTAGTTTCATGTCAAGGCATGATATTTATTTTCCTTTCCTTTTACTTTTTACTTTACTGTTTTCCTGTTGCAACGTTCTCATTGTATTTTGTGCTTTCCTTAGATATCTTTTCTGAAGTGAAGACTGTGTTGCCAACAGGTGGTGATATGGCCACAATTAGGGTCCTCTGACAAGCACGCAACATCCGTTACACAGGTGATTTTTGACAAAGACGTAATAAGCATGATTCTACCCCTTTTGAAAACATAAATCCTTATTTAAATATAATGTTATTAATACAGCTATATATACCAAGTTATAATAACCAGAATTACAGATGACATTTCTAGAGCAAGCTGTTAAAAGAAAGAAATATCTCCAAAGAAACTGGTACCTGCGTTAGTTTTCTATTGCTGCTGTAACAAATAACCAAAAATTTAGTGGCTTAAACACAAATTTATTATCTTACAGTTCTGTAGGTCAGAACTCCAAAATGGGTTTCACTGGGGCAAAATCAAGGTATTAGCTAGGTCGTGCTACCTCAGGAGGCTCTAGGAAAAAATCTGTTTCCTTGCCTTTTCCAGTTTCTAGAAACTGCCTGCATTTCTTGGTCTGTGGCCCTTTCTCCTCCATCTTGAAAGCCAACAGTGTAGCATCTTCAAATCTCTCCTAACTTAATCACATCTTCAAAGTCCCTTTCGCCACGTAAAGAAACATGCTCACAGGTTCCAGGGATTAAGATGTAGACATCTTGGGGGGCCATTATTCTGTCTACCACAGTACCTCCTTCATCAAATCATGCCTAACAGTAATCATGTTTTAATTTGATCCTGGTCTTACTCCAAGATTTTGACAAAACAACCTTTTCCAACTTTCCCTAAATCCTATTTTACAGTCAAATGTCCTGCTCTTTAACTTCAAGCTAGGTTGACAGCAAATGTTTTGCCATTTCTACTAGCATAAGCCCACCCTCTCCAGGGCAGTCTGTGGTACCTGCTCCTATTCTTCTGCCTACATCTGCCCCCATCTCAGACAGGGGCTCTCCATTGCCTGTCCCCACACCTATAGCAGTGAGGACTGGTTTCTGCCACGAAAGTGATAAATCCTTGAAGATGGAATAAGAATTTGCTTTAATGTTCAAATTTTCTTTCATGAAGCACATGAATGCCCTTGTTTTTCTATTTGATTTTATATTTGCACCTTCAACTTTATGAACTTCCTCCTTTATTTTTAAATCTCATTAGCTAATTTTAATCCCTTTGGGTAGATTTCTTGCTGAAGTGTAGTCTTGGTGTTCTGACCTCCTGCATGGCCTGACTTATGAAACCTGCACTTACTCCAGTAGCAGGGGTAGCTGGTTTCCTGAGCCATTGCTAACTTCCACCACCTCCTGACTGCCCAGCTCCAGATGCCCTGCTGTGGGGCTACTTAGCACACTGCCCATTCTCCCAACCCTGTCTGCTGCACTCAACCAGGGACTGCTGCCACACCCATCCTGCCTGTGTGAGCTGTCTACTGCTGACGAGACTCCTTCCCTTGGAAGGATCATCTTTCTACTCCATAGTGAGAAGGAAACCAAAGAAATGGAAAGCAGCCCCAAGGGGCGTTGCTATAGCTGCCCCCAACCTGGGTATGAAGAAACTACCCCACTCAGGGATATATGGTGCACATTTACATGTTAAAGCCACAATCATTCACACACACACACACACACACACCCCTTCTCTCCCCAACACCTGCCGTGGAAGTCCCCATATATTTCTGAGATAACTATTTACATTTTAATAAACAGCTCTAGCTTCTGGGTCAGAAGTAGCTACCTATTGCACAATTACTTGTGATGGGTGAGAAATGTACCCAGAGCAAACATGTTTGCAAAGCCCTGTTTTCTAAAATATAAAATAATATGACTTTTTACACAAAGATGTCATCACTGACCAGCCTGAAGTGGTTCTGACAGCTCGGAGAGGTGGAATGGTTGTGTCAGTGCCTGTCACCCTCTGCACACCCCACACACCACATAGCCACATGGCCTAGTGGCTGGCCAGGGGGAGACTCTGGCCACTGCTCTCCCTGCAACTCCATCCCGCATCCAAAGTCACAAACTCACTCCTGAAGCTAAGCAGTCCAGACCCCACAAGCAATGTGGTACTGATGCCTGGAATCACTGAGAAAGGAGTTTTCTTTTTCTTTTGTTCTAAACAAGATAAGAAAACAGACATCACCCCTGCCTTCCTTCCATCACCATCCAATGTCAAATAGACGGCAGACGCGCTAGGGTTCCAGATGTTTTCATTGTTAACTATCTTAATGAGATGTTTCTGGCCAGAATAAGAGTGCCCTCCAACTTGAACCCCAAAGAATACTTTTACAAGCTTCTTTGATTTCCAGGGAGGAAAACAAAGTTGGGAATAAATAAAAGGAAAGGTTGAGAGAAAGTTCGATTATATAATTGACTAATTTATAGCATTTCTCCACTGATTATAATCATTTTTAAACAAAATAGACTTAGTGAAGGTTTTAACTACATCGTGAAGAGAATTCTACTTTCCTTCCCCTTTCTTATATCTCTATTGTGCTAATTAATTTCTATCACAGAATTTCAAAAATAACCTTGCTTTTTAAAACATCAAACCATCTTATGGTATCTGCTGGATCTCTCTCGAATATTTTCTCCCTCTGTTTTTTGCAATAGACTAAATGGTTTTAGTAAGACCCTCATAGTCTCCTTATTGTCAAGATGACAAAGTACACAACAACCTATATAGAAACATATATATACACAGACACACAGACAGATATAAAAGCATACACATGAATAACCTGAAAGATGAAGCCAACGTGTAGACAGAACAGAGGCTCCATCATCACTTAACTCTACAACCTTGTGCAAATTACTGAGTGTCTCTGAGACTTACATTTGTCATTTATAAAGCTGAGCTAATAAATATTGAAAAATGAAACTAATGATATTTGAATATATCACAGAGTTTTTGTGAGAATTACATATGTAAATTACATGCAAAGCATTTACAACACTGCTTGACATGTAAATCCAATAAGAGTTTGTTGTTACTGCTTTTAATGGTGGTGGTGGTGGTGGTGGCGGTAATGGTGGTGATGCTAGAGGTGATGGTAGTTAAAGTTTTAGAATATGTAGTCCATTGGACAAGAGAGTATGAGAAGTAAAACTATACATTTATATAATTTACATTATTTTTTAAATACACTGTCCCATCGATATCATCCTTATGGCAAAACTGAGATTAACTGAGCCAATCTTTGTGTTAGGAACTTTGTGACACTGGCTCTAAAAATCACAACAGCTCAAACAGATAGGTGTTACTAGTGTTATTTTACAGATGAGAAAACAGAGACCCACAGCAGTGAAGTAAGTTCCCAAGACCACGCAGTGGACACTGGTACAGTCAGGATTCTGTCATTTGGCCAACAATCTTCTCCTGGCCAGTCTTCACAAAGCTCACAGCACCTCCCACGGCCTGGTCCTTCCAGTGGGTGGGCAGGCAGCGATTCAGACTCCCGGCGTTTAATGGATGAGGAAACGAGAAGGATGGGAAATAGACCGGGCAGGAGGCAGGCAGGAGTCCGGGGAGCTGGGACTAGGATGCAGGTTGTGCGTGGGTGAGAGGAGGGGGCTTGGAGGCAGAGAGCAGCCAAGGTAGGTGAAAAGACAGTGCGGATGAGGAAGGGCAGTGAGGACGTGTAGCCCAGGACCAGGGGGGGCCCAGCCAGATTCTCCCAGTTGGCTCATAACAGCGACTCTCCAAGTCTGCCTATGGCAAGTGGTGATTACTCTTTTTCAGTTGAAAAGACCGTCAAACATTTTAAATTACAATTGTCAGTAGTGAGACGGAGTTTCATCATGTGAAATGATCTAAAGCTGTGAAGCATAAAGCCTTCCTTAAACAGCAAAGTAATGGCTCCCTGCAGAGAACTCAACTTCACGCACAGAGCAGGGCTCTGTCTTCCCAGGGACGCTGGGAGGAAAATTAGCGAGTTTTTGCAGCTTGAAGAAGAAGTAGCCTCAGAACCACCTAGGACACACAGGCACCACCTTCCCAGCCTTCCCTGCAACACGTTACCTGACTGCTCCCCTGAAATGCCAAACCGACCTGACAGAAACGACCACGAATCTCCACCACGAACACGTCTGAACTGCGGACAAGATCCCATCGTGTTGTGCTACGGAGGAGAGGTGAGGCAATGCTAAGTTTAAACCGCCCGCTGTATTACAAAACCATGTTCATGAGCTTCTCTCACCCGACAAATGTTACTAACGAGCAGCAAAATTGTCTATTTGTGAGTTCCTTTCTTCTGTTCTCCCATAACCACTGAAGGTGCAAATGAGCCACAAATCTGCAAAGTGCCAGGCGTCAGGAAGAAAGAGAGTCCAGGGAGCACCAGGGTCTGCCAGATGCCCACAGTCAAGCTAAGGCAGCTGGTAAGAAGAATGTAGGGGGGAGGGGAGGGGAGGCCGGAGCCGCCAGGTACAGGGGGTGGAGACTGGGATGGGGGAGGGGGAGGTCAGGACCTGCTTCTGCTTTTACATCTCTCCAGGACCACCTGTCCCTTTGTTTCTGGTTGTTCCTTCTGTCCCACAGCCCGGCTGCCAAGAGTATCCAAATGACGAGAGGCCCTGGACTCCAGGGCCTGGGGCAGTCCACACTGCATTCCTCAGCATATGGGGTCAATGGGATTTTCTGAAGTTCCAAGCACTAGGATGGCCCTTTCTCCACCACACCCTCTGCTCCAGCCCTGAGAACCTTCTCAGAATGACTAAATCCAGACAAAGAAGGACGGAATCATTCATTCATTCAACAAATATTTATTGAGCACCTACTATGTGTCAGAAAGTGTTCTAAGAAGTAGAAATACTGCCGTGAATAAGAAAGAGGGAAAGAGATCAGAAACAGGACACTCCAGCTAGTAGGAGACTTGGGACTTGGGACTTGGGGGCATTTGGGCAGCCTTCTCAGCTGGCACCCTGGGCTCTTCCACAGGGTTCCTGTCCTGTTGTACAGAACCAAACCACGAGGAAAGATCTGGTCACATCTGACCTCACCTCCCATCTCTTTTCTCAAGACCCAACTAACTACAGATGTCAGTCAGCCAACACCATTTCCAGAGCACCCTCTGGGGGCATAGCCCCTGCACCAGGTGCTGAAGCAAGACAGAGGAGGAGGAGCAGATATGGCCCCTGGTGGCAGGAGGTGGGGCTTAGTGGAGGTAGGAGAGGACCTCAGTGCACAGTACACAGGTCAGGAGCTTTTGGAGGAGGGGACTGAGCTGAGGGTCTGGTAGCATCGTCCCCTCTGCCACCTCCTAACAGCACCATTTGTTTCCTCCAACTGAGCCAGACTCTCGGTCTCTTGACATCGATTTCCCTCCCTATCCAGGACTCTGTCCAGGCTGCCTCACCTGAGCAACTGTGCTGATATGGGTTGTACCAGAATTATCGAGGCTGCACTACCCAAGCAGTTCATGTCATTGTCTGCTATTGATTCAGCAGCCCCGGGAGAAACTGCAGGCACCTCGCAGGAGGCAAAGAGGAGGGTGAAACAAAAGATCCTCCCAACTGTTTGTTTTGTCCCCACCCCTCCCAGGACCTGCCCTGGATTGAGAACCACTTTCCAAATCTTTACCAGCTGCCTGGCAGCTTGCCACAGATCAATAAGTCTTCTTCAGAGTTCCAGCTTGCAAAAATATTTACTGTACATAATTTAATAGAACCCTCTCCTGGATAAGGAGCTGACACTTTTAATTACCTGAATCAAGTGCTTTCCTTCTATAGGACACGGCAGACACGTGGCTCGGAATGCCAACGACACACATTTCCCGGGGCTTTTCACTATTGATTTGTAAAGAAGACGATGGGATGGTGACCTCTAGGTGGGGTGAGGGTGGCCAGAGATGTAACTAGTGACTTTTTCTCCTAGTGGAAATTTCTAAATGCTGTTCCCTTTTGCCCCATTGTTTTCTCTCCTACCCCCTTCAATAGATCTTTGCATGCTCAAATACAGATTTTTTCCCCCCCTATTCCCAAAGAACTTGGTTGTACGTCTTCTTTGGGACTCTGCCTGGGGTGGCTGGCCCCCAGGATTCATCATCTTCAGGTCCCTGAGGATACATGACTGCAACTATGTGATCAGAACTGACCACAACAACAACAGCCACAATGTTAATAGCTACCACGTGCTAACCACCTTCTGTGGGTCAGACATGGCACCAGGCTTTTGATGTACTTTCTTTCTAAGCTGCAAAACAAGCCTGCATGGAGATGTTATATAACTTACCCAAGGTCACCTACTAAGAAGTTGCTAAGCCAGGACTCAAACACACATTGGTCTGACTGAAACCCTGTGCTGCATCTCAAGCCCATCCTGAGGAAGCCCCACACGTTCGCAGAGAAGCTCCAGAAGTCCGTACTGGTTTCTATCCTAGGGTTGTGTGGAGTGAGGATGAATAAACGCCCGCCAGTTTTGGCGATTGGCTTCCTCAACTCTTCCAGCCTCTGTCCCCTGAGCTTGGCTTCTTCTCCAACCCTCCTCTCTCTGGGGCCCTGGGAGGACATCCACCCAGCACAGTGGATGGAGCCTGGGTCCAGCCTGCATCCAGCACTGGCTCATTCCGGTCTGCATGAGGCATCTTCCACGCCTTCTCCTCCAGCACCCCTCCTGTTCTGTCAATATGGTCAGGAGGTCACTCTGCAATGTGGGCATTTCTCTCAAATGCAAATTAACTTCCTTTGGCATCTCAGACAAAAGCAATCCCCAGGCAATCATGGCACCTAAAAATTTGTGGGTGTACAATAAATATTCAGCTCCTAACAACAATTCCCACACTTGCTAATGATCGTGTGGGTGCTTTTGGTTTCATAGGCAGAAAATCCAAATGAAAGATTGTTGAAACCAGAAAGGGAAACATTAACCCATAGTTGCTGTGCTTGGCTGTGACAAAGGGCTGGTGCTGAGGAAGCAGAGAGGATGGAAAATGGAAACCTCCATACCCACATGAATCACAGGTAGTCCCAGACTGGCCAAGCCCACCAATTAATATGCAATTGAGCCATATGAATGTTCATGTCGAATGCTGTTTTCAACACCGCAGAATTTTAAAGCTGGATATTTTACTGAGATGCCATTGGGACCTGGAATAAGTAGGTTAATTCTGGGCCACCCCTAGGAACTAGGGTAGAGAGGATGTGATGGTAAAGAAACTTGGAAATTTCCTCAAAATGGTGGATTCAAAATGGATGGGAAATTCTTCAGCCAAGTGCTCTTTGCTGTGAGCAAAAGGAGACCTCTGCAACCTACTAAAATTTTATCATTCAGCAAGGGGGGAATGAGCAGCCAAACACCAAAATACATCAGTTCTCAAAATGAATGAAACACCTGGGCTGGTTTGTAAGGAATTTGACTTGCAACACTCACTACAAGGTGGGGAAACACCACAGAAACCTGACACATTTTGCATATTCCAGGTAAGACAAGCAGTAGATACTTTTTTGTACAGGACAGAACTGCAGGCAAGAGACAAACTGACCTGTGTTTCACACCTCTATTCTCTGGGCAAACTTAACCGTCACCTTCCCCCACATACACACACTGCTGTTTTCTATAATTTGAAAACAATGGCTGGAAGAGATGCTTGAAAACCTTCACAGACACTCACTTGTGTCTCTAAATTGATGACACCTCTCAGAGAGGAGCTGGAGGGGTGAACCGTGAAGGGAGATGTGTACGGGAGGGAGCGAATAAAAGCTCAGGGAAGGATTGGGTCACAGTTCACACAGGTCGCAGGATTTGTATCGACTGCTGATTGGTCTGAATGAACAGACTGCTCCAACACAAGAGGTCTGTTTACAGGTGTGTGTATTGGTATATACATGAACCGTATGATGTTAATAGCAGCCAGGTGAGGGTGGTAGGCCTATGGAGGATTTGTTTTCCTTTTGTTTATAGGTATATTCTAATTTTTTTTAACAATGTAATGTATTATTTGGGTAATTAAAAGCAAAGGAGTTTAAAAATATTTGGGGTGTGAATCTGAATAACTGGCACCTGGATTATATACTAATGAACAAACTGTACATAAAAATTTGGAAGAGGGTCTTGGATCCTCGGCAGCAACACAAGATTATTCAGAGCCATGAGTCAGGTTAGATTGACTTGGAATGACAGGTGTGAAGGCCATAGCTGTGGACATGGAGAGTCAGAGCCAGGATGTCACTCCCTTGCCTGCTGGAAGGGTGCAGGTAAGTGTCCTGAGAACATAGGGAACAGCCAGTCCGAGGACACAGCGTCATGGGGAAATGTTGCAAAGGGAGAAATAGGAAGTCCTGAGTAAGAAAACAAATGGGTTAGACCAGTGAAATGGGTGCAGATGCAGAGAGAATTACAAAGAGGCCACCAAGAAAATCTCAGGGTCTGCCCCTGGCCCACGCAGCCATGTAACACTGGCCCAAAGCACTCACCCTTTTTGAAGGTTCAGCAGACAGACACTCACCCCCTTCACCCCCAGAGCACCACCCACTGAAACTGTGCTCATCACACAAGCAACTTCCTTGACCCCACCTCACTTCCAACTACCCCTCCCCAGTTCTGCCCTTTCCTTTACAGCAAAACTCTTCAAAAAAGATATCTGTAGTCATTATATCCAAATCCTCATCGCCCATTTTCTCCTGAAACCAGTACTATCACATTTTTGTTTCCTCTACTTCCTCCAAGCTGTAATTATCATGCTCACCATTGCAGTTCATGCTGCTAAATCCAACGGAAGCTCAGCAGTCCTCTTTTTTGTTATTAACCCATCAACATTTGTCAAAGCTCGTCATTTCCTCCCCTTGAAATGCTTTATTCACGTGGTTTGCAAGCACCACACTGTCAGGTTTCCCATCTACTTCGCTGCTTCTTCCTGACAGCCTTGACCTCTGAACTTTGGAGCACCCCAGGATTCAGTCCAATGCTTTTTTCTACTTACATTTACCCCCTTGGTGATATCATCTATTCTATGGCTTTAAAGACCATCTG